>OX941088.1:83416626-85816626 GCA_954870635.1 Arctium minus | reverse complement strand
TTATTGTAGTAATAATTTTTCTTAATCGTTTGAATAATCAGTGTTTTCTTAATCTTAATTTATAATTTTTATTTTGTTGTTATTTTAATTATTTGTTATTTGACTATATATTAATAATCTCACGTTAACCGAACTTAATTTTTAATATTTTGCTCGTATATTTCAATCCCCAACTTAATATATATAAAGTTTCATTTGTTTTTCTAAAGAGTAAACTATGATTTTCGTCCTTGTGGTTTGATATTTATAACTATTTTAGTCCCTGGTTTTTAAAAACTGCTTTTTTGATCCTTATAGTTTTCCTTTTGATTCCATATTCATCCTTCTTCAAACGCTGTTAATCATTGAATGGTTAACCCATCAAAAAAGTGATAGTAAATTACATATTTGGTCCTTTAGGTATATAGATGTTTACAATTTTATCCTTTCATTTTTATTTATTACATTATATATATTTTACTCCTTTTACTTTCTCTTTCTTTATTATATATTAATACTACATACATATAATTATATATGTTTTTTATTTAAAATTAAAAAAAATTGATTAATTAATAAAAAAATAGTTGATGAATACTAATTTATTTCACATTTATTGTAATTTTATTATGGATTATATATTCAAGTTTTATATATAATGTGATTAACTAATGAGATGATTAAGGGGATGACAATCATTATCTATTTTTTTCTCAAAACTTATTAAACTTCTTCAATTGGTAAAAGTTTAATAGGATTTGAGAAAAATAAAATCGATTGTCGTTTTTCTTAAATTCACTTTATTTGTTTACAATGTGTACACAATATGACAATATGTATGTTAATACAGAGATAAAAGGAAATAGGAGAAAGAAAAAGAGATAAGTATAGAATATCCTAAAAAAAATGCATTAATTTTTGTTTAATAAATAATGATAATTATCCTCTTAATTATCTAATTAATTTATAACGTTAATTATTTTAAATTATGGATTATGATGAACTTTACGGATCTGATATATTTTGGAATTCTCAAATGATCAAGCCCCTATATATATATATATATAGGGGTTAAATCAAATGAAAATCACAAATATGTTACAAACATGTGAGAACCAATATAAAAATATTTTTTCACATGATATTTTTTCACCAAATGGTTGGATTTAATATATTTCTTTCCATATATTTGTTTCATAATATGATAATTTTACATGTATTTGTTTCACCACATAAATATTTTTTACCTGTATTTTTCATTTCACTAGATGAATCAAATTTTATTTTTCAGGTGTAATTTTTTCACAAGGTAAAAAAAAACATATATGAAACAATATCTTAAATCATAGGTTTTGATGGAAAAAATCATGTAAAAAAATATTTTTATATCGGTTCTCAAGGTTTGTAACATATTTTTGGTTTTCATTTGATTATCGGCCTATATATATATATATATATTAGTTTGTATGTAAATATAGTATTAAAATACAATAAAGAAATAAAAAGTAAAAATAGTAAACTATATATATATATATATATATATATATAAAAGAGAGAGAGAGGTTCAAGGAAAAACGTTAAATAAATAAAAAAACCGAAAAATCATGAAAAAAACGAATGAAAACATATATCAATATTGATGTCAAATTAACGATAAAAATATGAATGAGTTTTTTGTGTAATTTGTTTCATTCAAATTTTGATCATATTTTATTTTTTTTCGATTTAAAAAATAAGGAGGGAAGATTTTTTAATTTAAAAATAATTTTGTAACTGTCTCTTAAATCACATCCATTAGATCGTTTAATCTAATGACTAATTGAGTGTTTTTCATTTATTTAAAATTTTCCCATTAAACCTCCCCCCTCCCCCCCTCTCTCTCTCTCTCTCTCTCTCTATATATATATATATATATATATATATATATATACTATATTATAAAGTATTTATAAAAACTTTTAAAAAACAATTGTTGAAACTTAATGTACCGATATTTAATATTAATTACTTAAAATCTCTTGAAAATAACCATTAAAGTTGTATATACTACATTGAATTATAATAAAATATTTAATTTTTTTATATAAAAAAACATTATATTATTAAGGGTAAATTAAACAAATTTATAAAAAAAAACATTATCTCCCTGCATTGTGCGAGTACGCTTCTAGTGTGTATATATATATATATATAATCCATAAAAAAAATTAGAATACATGTGAAATAAATTTGTATTTATCAACTATTTTTTTAAATTAATCAAATTAGTTTAATATTTAAATTAAAAACAAATATATAAATATATATAGTATTAAAACATAATAAAAAAAGAAGAAGTAAAAAATAGTAAATTATATAACTTAATAAATGAAATTTTAAAGGGTAAATTTGTGAAAACCTAAATACTATAAGGACCAAATATGTAATTGATTTCATCACCTTTTTTATTTTAAACCCCCAAATTTTAACGGACGTTTAATAAGGGATGAAAATGGAATTAAAAGAGAAACCACAAGGATGAAAAAAGCAGTTATTAAAGACCAAGGACGAAAATCGTTATAAATATCAAACCACAAGGACGAAAATCGTAGTTTACTCTTTTCTAAATGTGAGATTTTTTAACGCTAAATGTTTTTGTGATTTTAATAGATTTTAAATAAATATAAATTTTTATATTTAATATGTATTTTATTTTAATAAATTTGATTTATGATTAGATATATAAAAAAATAATAAGAAATTAAAAAAACATGAATCACATTAAATTTAGAGCAGATTACACTTTTGGTCCCTATAGTTTGTTTAAAAATCGATTAGTCCTTCATAACGGTGGCTAACTAATTTTGTTAAGTGGAGGGACCATAGGTGTTATGAAAATGAAAAGTTAGGGACCATAAGTGTAGATAGTTTGTTTTAGGGACCAAATCCAAAATTTAAACAAACCACAGGGACCATCAGTGTAATTCACTCAAAAACACATAACAACAAATTTTATATCGATCCAAAAACATAAAAAACACACATATAAGCATAAGTTTTTCACCAATCCAAATACATTAAAACGAAACATAACGTTCAAACCAAATCATGGATCTTGAGACATTAGTGTGTTAAATGCATTAAGCTCACGATCACTTAGTAATTGAAATACACTCTCAACTTCATGGTCATCAACAACATGGTCACTTTCTACGATATCAAATAAAAAATATTAATGTCACATAAAAAATTGATTTTTTAACCGGGTCAACCTGGGTTTTTACCGGTTCAATAAGACCGGTTCTATCAAAAAACCGGCGGTTCGATCCGGGCAGTAATTTCCCAAAAAACCGGTCGTAATTGACCCGGTCTCTTCACCGGTTCCCGGTTCAACCGGCCGGGTCAATCCGGGTTTTAAAACATTGGCCTAGACTAATCCCTTGGCAAATTGTGATTGTAAGACATCAACCCTGATTAAACCTCAGTAGCCACAATTGTTGTATACGCTGGATTCGAACCTTGGGCAAATGGGATATTCCACCATATCCCCCAGGGCCTTAACTAGTACGCCACAACCCTTGTGGTTAAAAAAATAAAAAAAATCAAATATTAGCAGCGGACCAACGTTGGAATGAATGAGGTCTGTCGCAATTTCGTCTCCAATACCAGCCCTCGTTAATTGAGACATTTTTATTAGCAACCGTGTAAAAAGAGGTGACCTTTTTACACGGTTTTGTCAAGCAACCGTGTAAAAGGGTCTACCTTTTTATACGGTTTTGCCTAACAACCGTGTAAAATTGAGATTTTTTTACACGCTTTTTCCTGACAACCGTGTAAAATTGAGACATTTTACACGGTTTTTGTCATCTTCTTACACGGTCTTGGAACCGTGTAAAAAATGGACATTTTTACACGGTTCCAAAACCGTGTAAAAAGGTCTCACACTTTTTTACACGGTGGACTTTTACACGGTTCCAAAACCGTGTAAAAAGCCTTTTACAACCGTGTAAAAAAACTATTTTATGTAATAGTGATAGTTTGTTCGTCGTGGGATCCTGCACATGAAGATTAAAATGTAACTGTAACCCAATGCCCAAAGTTGGCAGATAAAAATAATTTGACAGTTTGGGAATGCATAAAGTATCAGGTAAAGAGAGTTGAGTAGTAGATACATGACCACCATATTGAACATGTAATTATGAACCATCATGTTAATGTACATGTGTAGAGGGCTGTCAGGATCGAAATTCAAAACAAGAATTCATATTGTTGCTTGAGAATTGCTTTATGATTTCTCTTAGTGCTTTTGGTACCTGAAAACCTCTTCTCCAAAGCATTCCACAAGATTTTGGCATCAGCGCAATTGCAAAACTGATGTTGATATTCATTAGGAATTGCCAAGAGCAGAGTGCTCAAGGCTTTCATCTCAGTCTGCCTCATCTTTCTTTCTCCATCAGTCTTTGGTGGAGGTCTCTTGCCATCTGCTCCCATCTCTCCTTCATTGGAGGGACCATTCTCAATGATGTCCCACATTGAGTAGTCTGTAAGAAGTATATACTGCCTGATCCTGATTTTCCACATGTCAAACTCATTAGGTTTGAGCATGGGAACCTTTGAAACAAGAACACTGTCGTTTGATCCGTCCATGATGATTATTGATTTCTGAGTTCCTAATGCTCTGATACCACTTGTCAGGATCGAAATTCAAAACAAGAATTCAAATAAACACTCAAAAACTTGGTTAAAGAAGTTGCGGAATAACACTTTAACAAGAAATCAATGGAACGGTGTATGAATTCAAATCACAAGTTGTATTGAATTAACTTGATGATTACAACCAAAGCCTCAATCTGTTGAACAGGCTCAACAGACGTTCAAAACTTCTCTAATGAAAGGATCACTAAGAATCTTGAGGCTAATTCTCTCTTAAAAACAAAAGACGTATTTTTTCAATAATCTAAGACTTCTAGACTATATTTACAAGCGACAGAGTTTTGACCAACAAAATGGTTTGTGAACCAACACACTGTTGGTAAATAACCACCAAAAAAACTGTCTCTAATAACCTATCAAACTATGATAAATAAAATTACTTATAGATAATCACATGACTTAGCTTATAATTTTAATAATATATATATATATATATATTATATGTGTGTGTATAATATGGAATTATAATATACAACACCAAGGAGATGCATATTATGGTTTAGTCAGTTACTCCCATGGGTCTTCACCAACGAGCAGTATGTCATTCTCATGATCAACATACTAGTTTCCGATTAGTCTTTTGAGTTATTTGCAAGTTGTTAACATATCAGATTCTCACCTAGAAAGTTTACAAATTATTTAAGTTGACACAATCTTTTGACATTGTTGTTTAACCCAAATTGAATCCACTTGGGGATCAGCATAAAACACGAAGAATTAAATGACAGCCATATTAAATGCAAAATTTACATGTCATTTTACATTCGATTTAAATGCAATAGTTTCTAGCTATACTTGAGAAATCTTGATGGAAATGTAAAAAAGATAATGTTTGGGCACAATTCTCATCAGATTACTTTGTTGGTTCCTAGCCATGCTTCCTCTGAGCAAGTTCATGATCCCAAAGCTTCTGAGATTTTAAATAGGATAGAAGGGTATAACCATTTCTTCAGTTCACAGCCACCGGTCTCAGCCAGGTACACATTTGATGTAAATAATATATTTGTGCTGAAACTTAAATTTTCGAATGGTGAGAATAGTATACAATTTTCTTTTATTTTGTATTGCATAGAACTCGTGGATGCATTTACTTTGTGTAAGTGTGCAAATTTGTTTCTCTTACCAGTGATTCAATAGTATACATAACAATATAAAAACATACAGTTTTTGATGTGGAATACATAGGTGGTTAGTGTGAATCAAGAAATCCGGTGAAGTAACTAGATAATATACTATTTCCGACTAAAAATAGCGTCTATGATGAGAGTCAACTACTTTCAACATTAAAATTGATACGGATTTGTTTAACTTTTAAGGAAAAAATGGATAACCATATTACACGTACAAGCAGTATCCAATATGGGATATTATGGGTGTTAAAACTTTGATTTCCTTCTTGTAGTTGTAGTTATACATAATGTTCTTTGGGTTTCCTGTTCCCCTCTTTGTGTAGCTTATTTCCCTTACTTGCCCGATGCATTTTCTGCTTGCTTGTTTGCACACACTTTCGCCTGTAGCGTGCTCGCTTATTCTGTTATATATTTGTTTTGCAAGATGGGGGTCTTCACAGAAACAACCCCTCTACCGCTTGGGGTGGAGGTGGGTTTTCCTGGTTCTTTTGATTTTTATTTTGAAAATATTGGTCATATCCAAGGGTGCATGTGTGAAGGTTTTTTTCCTGTTCCAATTGAGAGGTAGCTATACTTGAGAAATATTGGTCACTTTACTGCACGCCTTCATTTAGTTTCTTCTTTTTGCCCCAACTTTTGATATTATAGGCCTCATTTTTCCTTTTAGCTAGTAATTGCACTAGTTATTCTCTTAGAAAGTAATGATTTTGATTAAGCATCCATGCTAGTGAATGCCTCCACACAGTGCAGACGCAGGTGGGAAAGGGGAGTGCAGATCCCTCACATCACTGATTCTTATATAGCCATATTTCTAAGCATAAAATTTTGTAGGTCGTAGTGTTGACCAGCCTCTAGAAATTTATTGCCTTCCCATGCTTAATGTATAATGTATGCCTTTCCATGCTTAATGCATGACATTAATATAATTATATTATTTTCATATTAATATATATAATGTATAATGTATGACATTAATAGAACCTCCAAATGTATTCATTATCATTGCTCCTCCTACTATCATTAGTGTCCCAACTATCTTCCCCATGCTATATGTATTTTCTTGATATTCACCTTCACCAACCTCCACTAAATCACAAGTAAAATTAAAACTAAGCCTTTTAATTCACTTATATGTATATGGATTCTTTTATTAATTCATTTTTTGATTCAAGTTGAGTTTTATTAATTATTTTTTTGATACGTCTACTCAAGCTTCAACTCGGGGAAAAGAAATTGGCATATCTACTCGCATGAATCACTGTGAGTCCGTGATCGTTTACCAGATAAATCAAACAACAAAACAATATACGATTACCAACCTGTTTAGATTATAAATGCGGATTACAGAGGATTGTGAGTCCGTGATCGTTTACCAGATAAATCAAACAATAAAACAATATACGGTTACCAACCTGTTTAGATTATAAACGCGGATTACAGAGGGTTGATAATGTTTACAGTTTAAGCTTTCTCTCTTGTTGTTCTTGATGGACCGATATTTTTGATCTGAGATATTAAGAGTTGTTATTGTGATTGTTAGATATTTCTAAGAATATCTAAAACTATATATACTAACTAATAATATCTAGATATTAATTAAACTAATATAATAACTAAACATAATATCTAATAACAAGATATTATAACTTTGACGCTTATTACAAAATAGACCCTAGACTATTGTTGAGAGTCAACTTGTCAGCTTTAACTTCAGATTGCGATCTTCGTATCGGATGATTTTGAATCCAATGAGACTGTGTCCTAACAATCTCCCCCTTTGGATCAAGATCATTACTAAAATGATTTAGCAATACGATCTTCTCTTTCAGCATAGAAGATGCAATCTCTCTCTTAGTCTTCAAGATATAGTAAACTCCCCCAAATATGTAGTTTTTCTCTCTTTCAGTTCATGGGAAGAAATTATCTCTCGATTGATCTCGAAATTCTTCAGCATATCTTCAGAATACTTGCTCTTTGAAGAATTCAATCTTTGACGTGATTCTTGAAACATGTGATTTCTTGGTTAGCTCTTCTCCATTTCTTGGGTAGATCTTCTCCCCCTTTTTGATGAGAAGTATAACGATTTCATCAAAACTTGATGACAAGAAATGTTGGTCATAAGGAGCCTCTGATTCGTCAATGGAATAGATATTTATCCAGATCTTTGCAAATCTAGACAAAATAGTCATGTAATACCTGTAGCAATAAACAAATCAGTTAGAAACGTCTGTCAGTAACACTAAGTCAATGTGTGTAACGAATACACAATGGAAAGGAGCTATTTGATGTTGACTCCCCCAGGGCTTCCATTTAATCATCGAAACACCACAAAGGTTATTTCTATAAATGTTATGACAAAGAAACAAATTCCTTGTGTGTTCGTGCTTGTGATAGAAAGAATTAAGAACTTGATGATTGCTTATAGGCTCGAAATTGAGTAAACCACTGAGACAACAGTAAGTTAAACACAGACTCAATGTGCATGAGTGAAGTGCGAAGGTGGGGCAGACTTCCTTCTTTTCAATATCTAGATTTTCCAAAATGAAAATCAGATAGCATATGTGTTGCTTCCCCTTTGAAAATGAAACATTTTCCTGTTAAGAAGTAAATGAGTAGCTGGTGGGGTAATTTCAAGAGTTGGCATGGGCTAGTTGCTTGTTTCAATAATGATCACAAAAGAGTTGTGAAACACTAGAAATGTGGCTGCCCGGCTCAGAAAGTAGTTGGTGCAGAGTTGTGATATTCTTTTAACTCTGTTCTCACACCTTCTTTCTTTTAAACATTTATCTCACTGCTGACCGAACTCTCTTTTCCATGATAGCTCATTATCTAATCCACACTCATTTCTTTTTGATTTCTCACACTCAATCACTATGGATTAACTTCATGGGTAGAAATCACTGGTTAACGTGATTCCATAAAAGTTGTGTTAATTCCTAGCACACTGATCCCGTATATCCTATAAAGAATATGTTGCTCAAAATGATTTATAATCATTTAAGCTCATGTAGAACACTTAAAGTACACTCCCAAAATATAAAATCTTATGAAAAATCGGGAAGTGGTTTGAACGTTTAAGAATATGTTTTCAATGATTCTTAGATATTTCTTTATCTTAATCTCATATGTGATTGAAAGAAGGACAACTTTCAATCATTGAAAACTTATTCTTAAAGTCATAAACATATGATCGTGTAAGCTCTTCTCAAAAATTCTGCAAAAGTCTTAAGTCAAGTCAAAGAAACTTTATTCACTAATATTGAAAAGACAAAAAGCAGTAAAACAAATAACTTCTCTTACTCCCCTTGAAATTATGCATTGAAAAAAAAATTATCATTTGAAAAGATATGCATTTAAAATTTTAGAAATAAATATGTACTCCCCCTTGAAGATTGATTTCCTCGTTGGAGTATTGGAGTACAATCTCTCATATCAGCATTGGAGTAAGGTCTTCTTCTTTGAAGCACGGGTTCTGATCTGTTGTAATCAGAAGCCACTTTTGACATTGATGTCCGGGTCTTGAGTTGATTTACTCAAGAACCATTCTTCTTCTACTCCCCCTTGACAGTAGGTGCCTGCAACATAGGTTTAGTTTTCTTTGGTACCCACTGGTATTTGGGTCCAGATGTGTTAGTTGCAGTTCGTATGGGGGTTATGGAATAAGAACCATACCAGTAATGATCTTTGGTTCTGTGAACAGGATCATGTGTACGACAGTAAGAACAATAGAATTTCTTACCTGACAAACTGATTAATTTATCTCTCGAGTAAACAAAATCAGGTTTACCTTTAGGCTCATTGTTCTTCTTGGCATTAGACATATGTACACATGAGTTTTTACTTTTAAGCTCATCTTTCTTCTTTTCTTCAACTGGTTTCCTATTCCAGACCAGTTCAACTTCCTTGTAGCTGTTCCTCCTTTTCCTTTGATGTGTACCTGAACAGTCTATGTTTCTATCAAAGAAAAGGTTAGAATTGCGAATTTGATTAAAAGAATTAACTGACCTCTTTGAAGAAACAGGTCTTGATATTGAACTTGCAGCTGACTTGAATGAACATTCTGAATCAGCTGAATCATATCTAGGTGAGTGGACAATTGACTCTGGAGTCTTGCGCTCAGTCACCACCACCATTGAAATAATCTTCTCAAGCTCGTTAACCTTTGAAGAATAACTGTTTCTTTCTTTGACGAGAAGGTCAATCTTCTTCTCAAGCTCATGCTTCTTCTTCTTCTCTTTATGTGCATTCTTAGAAAGTTCAGATAGCTTTGCATTAAGCTTCCTAATTGCAGCTTCAAAGGTGTTTCTCTCTTCTTCAAATCCCTTTTGAGCACCCTTCTGATCATTTTCCTTTCTCTCCTTGGCAAACTGATCTATTTTCAAAATTATTACTTTCTCAAAGTTACTAACTTGTTGAGAAAGTTTTAGACATTTAAGCTCGAGAGTCTTCTTCTCTTCACCACTTTTCTTGGAAATTACTGAGAACTTCAGTGCAAACTTTGAACTTTCCTCTTCAAACTCAGATTTTTCCTTGACAAACTCTTGATTTAAGTCTGATAGTTTCTGTTTAAGATTAGTGTTTGTACTCTCCAAGCTCACAAACTTCTCCCCGTTCATCTCTACAGACTCTTGCTTCTGTATTTGAGCTTCTAATTCAAAAAAAATTCTGTTAAGTTCAAAGTTCTCAGCTTTCAAAAACTTAACCTTATCTTCACAAAGCCCAGAACTCTGTTTCAGAAGTTCTTCATTGACTTCCTTTAATGTACTTACTTCTTCTTTCAGAACCTTTCTTTCATCACGATATTTCTTTGAACGTTTAAAATGATGTTCCGCTGATGAAGCAAGATTTTTAAGTTCCAATTTAAACTTTGTAATCTTTTCCTCATCATCAGAAAAACTCATCTTGAATTTCTGATTTGATCCTTAGAAAAACTAAGTCTGGAAGAACACAATTTGCGCTAAAAGGCAAAAAGTCTGGTTTGCGCTAGATGTGGGTGGCGCAAAACACAGATTTGCGTTTAAAGTGGGTCGCGCAAGATGAGATTTGCACTAGAACTTAGTCGCGCAAAGTAAGAATTGACCGGTAAGATGTAAAGACCGGTAAAATGTTCGACCGGTATTGAATTTGGATGCTTGACCGGTATTAAATATGTGAGGTGAAAAACTTCTCGACCGGTAATATTGTAAAAATATTTGGACCGATATGCTTTTAAGAGTAGTCGACCGGTAAGATGAGCAGGCCGACCGGTAAGATGTTAAACAGATGGTCGACCGGAACACTTTAGGACCAGGTGAACAGTTGGACCAATATATGAAGTGTGGACCGATATGCTTTTGAGAGTAGTCGACCGGTAAGATGAGCAGGCCGACCGGATTGATGTTAAACAGATGGTCGACCGGAACACTTCAGGACCAGGTGAACAGTTGGACCGATATATGAAGTGTGGACCGATAGATTGTAATCAAAGGTGATCGACCAGTATGATGGTAAATTGGTCGACCGATAGAATGTAATGACCGGTATGGAGAATGTAGGTTGATCGGGAAAGTGAAAGGAAGAAGGTAGGTCGACCGGTAAGGTGTGGGTCGACCGGAACTTAGATTTTTTCTTGCGATGACCGGGAGATGTTATGGACCGGTATAAAAATGAATTAACAAAGGACCGGTATTAAACTTTGACTTCGACCGGTAACGAAGTTGAACTTGACCGGTACTTTACCTTTTATCTCGACCAGTACTAGTTTTTCTCTCGACCGGTATGTTGATGCATGTTTGACCGGTACAGATGGAGTGAGTGATACCAGTGAGTAGATCGACCGGTCTAAGCAGTATGACCGGTAATGTGTAGGTCGACCGGTATAGAAACCTTCGACCAGGAAAGCACCAAACTGTGGACCGATAAAATGAGTCGACCGGTAAATTAAGATTGACCGATAGTGTAACGACCGGTACCTTTTCTTCTCCGATTAATCGGCCCTGTAACTGTCAAATTGATCGCCTAGAGTTCGATTTACCACACCAAAATTTGACACAACGATCTCCTTATCAATTACAACAAGTTACAACACTTTAATTTCGAAAACAACCACAAAATGAAGATTTTGATTGATAGCACAGTGGTTTAAAAAAAATGAAGAACACAGAGTCTTGAAAATTTGATATTGAATCTGGATCAGGCTCTGATACCAACTGTGAGTCCGTGATCGTTTACCAGATAAATCAAACAACAAAACAATATACGATTACCAACTTGGTTAGATTATAAACGCGGATTACAGAGGGTTGATAATGTTTACAGTTTAAGCTTTCTCTCTTGTTGTTCTTGATGGACCGATATTTTTGATCTGAGATATTAAGAGTTGTTATTGTGATTGTTAGATATTTCTAAGAATATCTAAAACTATATATACTAACTAATAATATCAAGATATTAATTAAACTAATATAATAACTAAACATAATATCTAATAACAATATATTATAACTTTGACGCTTATTACAAAATAGACCCTAGACTATTGTTGAGAGTCGACTTGTCAGCTTTAACTTCAGATTGCGATCTTCGTATCGGATGATCTTGAATCCAATGAGACTGTGTCCTAACAATCACTTTAAAGTGATTATATGAACCTTAGGAATAGCAGTGTTATTAATTGTCTAAATATCTAATTCCACTGAGTATTGAAATTAATTCTTGACCTTGAGGGAACCAAAAGACCCATGGAGATCTTAGAAGTTTTGTTGATGGGATTTGAACTATTGATGAAATGATGATGTTCTTAACAGAAATAAAAACCAAAGTAATTTCTTCTTAATGGTGTTATTTATGTGTTAATGCAATTCATAAATATTTATGTAGAATGAATTACTAAGTGAGGAAGTTGCTTCTTCTTATTCAATGGCAGAAATTTTTATAAGTAGCTACATCGTAATCCGGGATATATAAAGGGATGTGCCGCTTTGACAAAACATGTTTTAGCAACATAAAATATGCGAATATAGATGGAATTGGAAGAGAACAAATCAAAGGCTTTAGAGGAAGAAGATGAAAACTAAAGAAGAACAATTGAAATTTCAAGAGGAGTAAGCGAAATTTAAAGAGGAGAAAGTGAAATTTCAAGATGAGCAGAACCAAATAAAGGACAAAATGAACCTCATGATGGCACAATTGTGAAAGTTGTCTGCATTAGGATCTCAAAATGTAACGCCCGAGTTTTCGGTAAGCATATATATATATATATATATATATATATCCATTTACATAAATACGTATAATTAGTTCGAGATTTCGGTTTTGAGAATTATAGCTTAATTCTAAGAACGAATTACCTTTGTCGGAAACGTGTCAGGATAAAAAAAATCATGTTTTGGGGTGTAGCACCACTAGGGTGACAATGCCCGGCGATTGTGACGTATGTCACTCTCGCCAGGGGCAAAGTTGCATGGGTTAAGTCCCTTCGGTAGAACTTGGGCGACAGTGAACAGCGATAATGCCAGGGTCATTGTCGCGGGGCAATCTCGCGGGAAAGGTACCGCGGAAGGGGGTGAGCGGGCGATTGTGCCCCGCGACTATGCCATTGGCATAGTCGTCGTGTCATACTCGCGCATGGGAAGTGTGGTCATACCTCTCTCCCTCTCTCTCAAACCAAAACCCTCTACATTTACTCCATTTTGAATAACATTTAAGGCTAGATTTGGAGATCTAAAGTGAATCATCATCAACTTTAAGCTTGGGTTGAAATCTCTATAACAAGGGTTCCTTACCCCACTCTCCAATCAAGAGAGTTTGAGTTTTCTAGTTTTTTACCAAAACCTAAAAGTGTGAGTTCATCCTATTTTAGTAAACTTCATACATGTCAAACTTGTGGATTTTGTCTCCTAAATACCTGCTAACTCCATTTTTCATTTTTGTAAATGCAAACTTATTTTGAGGGTTTTGGGATATTCTAGAGTTTGTATGTTCGTGGTGATTATTTCTCAAAGGAAAGTCCAAATGTGTGGTAAACTTATATTTACTGCTCCTTAAATTACTACTCACCTATTTATCATACTCGGCTAATTTTGGGAAAAACCTAGGTCAAACTAGGGTTATGAAGAATTGGAATGTTTTGGTGAAGTAGATTTGGTTAATCATTTCAAATGCTTAAATGATACAAATTTTACTTGTGTGGTGAATTTTAGAATCAAATGAGTATTTTCCCTATGGTTATGATTCTTGGCCAAAAAAAATGAGAATTTTATCAGTTGGTACTTCACAATAGTTATTTGTTGAGTATTGAACAATAGTATGGTATTATGTGGAAAAAGATTTATGTTAACTAGAATGTAATGGATCCATAAGCATAGAAGTCTCATTGTGTTGTTTTGTCTCGGGATATGTAGTTCCCGTATGGTAGCATGGTTTAGACATTGAGACTCTACGGAAAAGTAAGGTGTGGGCCTATAAGGTCGAACATCGACCGGGAGCGGTAAAATGTAATTCCATAGCGTTTAAGACTAAACTCAGATTTTGGATATCTCTAGGTATAGATCTAGTGTGGTTGAACTTGAGACTCCACGAACAACAGACTTGGAGTAGTTGAGCTTGATATATCAAATGATTATAATCCATGAGTGTGACTTATATAACATGTGTCGTGTCTTACTTTTGTGTTCCATCACTAATCATGGAAATCGGGCCTCCCTCGTTATCACATTGATGTTATCCGTTTTCTTGGGCTATTCTTGACTCGAATAATAAAATGTATTGTTTTAAAGCTATAATTCCAGCTCTTTTACTTTCAGCTTTAATTTATAACTGTTTGATCTCACTAGGCTTTATCCTAACACTTTTTCATAAAATGACATGAATAACAGGTTATTCTAGTGGTGGGCCTCCTCGGGTATGAGCGGAGAGTCTATTGGTGGATATTGACGCTTTTGCAGATTTGTGTCATGGCAATTATTTTTGTTTGAACAGGATTCCTTTTGAGAAGAGAAGCGACACCCGTCCTAAATCTAGACTAGACTAGTTTATATTACTAGGTTGTTGTATTTATTTCCTTATTCCATTTTTGTAAACGGCTTATTATTTTCCCCTTTTGGGTGATCCATCTATTTAAGTTTCAATTTATGCTTATATGGGTTTAAATTTACCCTTATTTTTAGTGGTGTTACAAGTTGGTATCAGAGGTCTAGTTTAAGTGAACTAGGTATGAACGTAAGATGCCTAGACTTAGACTGAATTATTAAGTTATGATTGGTGAGATCTATGTAGAACTATTAAGATATCATAGTTCTCGAGTCGATGGAATTACGTTAATTAATAATTGTAATGATGGTAACGAGAATCCTTGTGTGTAATATATTCAAAATTTCACTTAGTTACTGCTATTATGAATATGTTATTACGTAAGTGTACTTGATTTACTACTGTTATGATGATTGATGAATGTAGTAATACGTTTTCTTGGTTTTACTTCTATTCTTAGTATGCATTCTCATCTCCTCTCTCGTGTGTGACAGTTCGAAATGGTAAACACTCATAATCGGCTGGAGCCTTGACAAGAAGGTCAAGAGGCGAGTGTATCGATGCCTAACGTGACGGAAAGGGTGGAATTGGCGGCAAACCCACCCATCCCAAGCATATTGGGTGGAGGACCGTAGCAAGTTCCAAGAATTGATTTGGCCTCCTCCAACCCAGTAATACAAGAGGTTACTTCCCAGTCAGATATGATGGCCAGTATGATAGTATGATGGTGATGATGAACACAACGATGGCAAAACAACATAAATTCTTCATGAAACTGATTGAGGACGTTAACGGAGTCGTTATCTTGACAATTACTGATGACTTTTAGCAACTTAGTGACGAAATTTAGTGACCAGTTTAATTAGTCGTCACAAACATAGTAACCACTTCAATTTTTTTCACTAATTAGTGACCGTTTTTATATTTGATCACTATTCTAAATTAGTGACGGACTAGTGACAAAAGTGACGATCGAAATTTGGGTCACTAAACGACATTGTGACCAATTTTAGATCATTAGTGACTAGTTTTTTTTTTCACTAATTACCATTTTTCTTGTAGTGACATGGATATGTGATTTACATTCAACCAGACACCTGTACAAGGAAGCCCAAGACCTTAAGAAAATAGCATTTATATCCTTGTCATGACCACACTTTTGTCCTCATTTACGGTTTCTTTGAGTTATTGGAAAACCATAACCATGTTGAAACTTTTGTGGTCTACCTCAATTAGTAATTTTGAAAAGGAAAATGAATCAGACAACTTCGTGTTTGTTTCATTGCTTCTACAAGATTAAGATCATTTCGCCAGATATTCGACAAAAGCCTAACTAATTGCATGTTTGTACGTGTTAAACAATGATGTTAAACATTGTTGCACTACACCAAATATCACTTAGGCAACAAATGAAAAATGTTGCTTAAGAGGGGTTTATATGTTGCCTAAGCAATGTTGCCTTCTCAATGTTGCATAAGAACTTAGGCAACATAGGCAAACATCGTATGTTGCCTAAGCGGCCTCCTTAAGCAACACAAAACAGGTTATGTTGCCTATGAAAAAAACATATGTTGTACCCACCAAACACTAAGGCAACATTAGATTTATGCATGTGTTGCCTAAGATATCAACTTAGACAACATACTATATTTGCATATGTTGCCTTACACATTTTTTTTTTAAAAAAAAATCAAATTTTCTTATTAATTTGAATTTTATCAAATAACAAATAATATTACAAATTACATACGTTTAACAAATAATGCTTAGATCCCACATCATTAATAATTGAACTTCAACAGATTACCTGAATTATAACTCAGCCTGGTTTTAGATAATCAAAATATACAAATATCACAAATCATTGTTATGCAACTTGTTCTATATTAAACTTCATAATATACTTAACACAATTGACTTTGGTACTACAAAACAGAAATAAAACGTGTTGTTCAGCATGAAATTGAGAGCCAAACCATGTTGAATCGGCAAAAGAGGTGAATACCCACGTCCACCTACATTCTGCTACAAACCTACAAAAACAAACAATTGGAATGAGTTAATGTCCCATCAAGTTAGTTTTGTAAAATTGATGTTACTAGTTAAAGAAAAACTTGATAGATTGCTAGAAGTTGATTGGTTTTTAGTGTTCACAATTCAACTCCAAAACACCAATTGCTTCTGATGAGAGCTTGTGAACTTGAGAACATCTACAAGTTTTGATGCATCACACAGGTTCAAAAAGAAACATCATATAAAACATCAATTAATAGTCTCAATTACTCCAAACTCCACTCCCTAATAGATTCATTGCTTGAGACTAACCTCTATACATTAAAATCCCAAAAATCCCCCTTATTTCTCCTATATGGTACAACCAAAACAACAACAAAACAAGGTGGAGATTCTGAACAGACAGGCAAGCAACCGAAAGCATATAAATAGACAGAGGTAAATCAGAAACAACCCAAATTCTAACCAACCTCATTATCTCCATAACTAGGTGAAATCGAATCGAACCTGTAGAAACCAACGTCGAACCTGAAACTGTTGTTTTGCATAATGAAAACGAACTCAACCTGAACCTGAAACCAAGGGTGAAATCGAATCAAACCTGCAAAAACCAAGGGTGAAATCGAATCAAACCTGCAAAAACCAAGGGTGAAATCGAATCGAACCTGCAGAACCAAATAGAATCGACCCTACAAAACCAAATCGAATCGAATCGAGGTGGATGGTGGTGACAGTCGTGGTCTGGACGAATCGAATCGAACCTGGAGAGTTTTTTTAAGTAAATAACATTTCAATTAACATAAGTTACCTCTTTGTTTAATCACTATCAGTTTCCATACCACACAATCATTTAGCTCAGTTTTTTATACTTACTGCTCATTGAGTTAGATAGGAGTCTTTTGTTAACTTACAAACATAAATGTTTTGGTTACCTTACAAACATGAAGTGTATGTATAGGATCCATTTGCTTTTAGTGTAGAAATATGCATCACCTCTATCATAGCATTCGATTTGAAAACATATCACGTGTTGAGTTTGTTTGAATAAAGGCGGTTACCCAACAGAACTGCCACTAATACAGGACCACGTATCGAACCTGTTCTTCAAGTAAGAAAAAACTTAATCGAACCTAAAACTTAATCGAACCTGTTCTTCAAAAACCACAGCGACGTTAACGATTCTGGTGGCTGGTGGCGATGTCTGGTGGCTGCTGGTGGCGATGTCGACCGGTGGCTGCTGGTGGTGATGTCGGCCGATGTTGTGGCTGGTGGTGGAGCGTTTGGTTTGCTGGTCGATTTCTCTACCAACTAGAAACAGGGAGGGTTTTTTTTAAACCTAATTTTTGGGGGTTGGGGGGGGGGGGGGGGGAGAAGAACATGAAATAGAAGAAAAGAGGGGGAAGGTAGGGCGGGATTTGTTTGGCGGATGGTTTTCCTAATTTTAGTCAAATTTTGAGTTTTGTTTTAAAAGTTTGGATTTGTTTTATTAATTTAAAATAAATAACTTTTGAGATAATAAATATTATTATGTTAAAAAAATGATTTTAAATGTTTATATTTAATATATACATATATATATATGATGTATGGATGTGGTGAATATATATATATATATACATATATTTGAGAATTTATAAAAAGTTTGAGAATTCCCTTATAAGCCGCAATTCATAGGAGGGTTTGAAATTAAAAGAGATCAACAGTTCAAATCTACTTCTCACGCTTCTCAACGTTAACTCAGTTTCTCACACGATCCCTCGCTTCAATATATATATATATATATATATATATATATATATTTGTGTGTGTATGTGTGGTGAATATCAACCGTGAATATAGAGATGGCTAAAAATCGAACCGATTAAAGGTCAGTAGATCCATTAAGACCCAATGAAACCTTTAAAGCCCAATGGAATATCTTTTAAAGTCCGATAAATTCATTTAGACCCAATAAAACCCTTTAAAGTCTGATAGATCCATTAAGGCCCAATGAAACCCTTTAAAGTCCGATAGATTCTTTAAGGTCCAATCAAACCCTTTAAAATCCAATAGAACCATTTAAAGTCCGATAAATCCATTAAAGCCAAAGAAACCCTTTAAAGTCCGATAGATCCGTTAAGGCCCAATGAAACCCTTTAAATCACGATAGATCCACTAAAGTCTAATGAAACCCTTTAAAATCCAGTAGAACCATTTAAGCCTAGTAAGAACCAATATATACCAACAAAACCTTTCATGACTTATTAAGGTCCAAATGAATCCAGTAAAACCGAGATGGAACCATTAAAGCCCAAGTGGATCCATTAAAGCCTAAATGGATCCATTAAAGCCCAACCGATACATTAAAGCCCAATCGATCCGTTAAAGCCCAAGTGGATGCATTGAAATCCAACTGATCCATTAAAATCCAACTGGATCTATTAAATCCTAATTGGATCTATTAATACCCATTATTAAGAACCATTATATCACAACAAGACTTTTATGACTTCTATCACGATGTTCACCCATGGTAAAAAGCATAGACAACGACCTGATTCTGATGCAACCAGTCTTCCAAACTGCCGTTAACCATATAAGAATATACAAGAGCCTTGAAATTGTTTCCTTGAAAATCAAGAGACAAACAACAAGTTATGATTTTCACAAGATTTCTGTGTTTAATGCTTCTCAAAGCTTCACATTCTGCGATAAAACTGCGGTCAACACCATGAACTGCGAGTTTTAGTACATTCTAAGAACCATTAAGGCTTAGTAAGAACCAATATATACCAACAAAACCTTTCATGACTTATTGAGGCTCAATAACACTAATCGTAACTTAATACGTGTTTGTCTGCAAATATAACATGTACTACATATGCATGTAAAGTGTATTGGGATCAAATGGATCCTTTAAAGCCCAATTGATCCATGTGGATCCGTTAAAAGCCTAACCGATCCGTTAAAGCCCAAATGAATTCAGTAAAACCGAAATGGAACCATTAAAGCCCAAGTGGATCCATTAAAGCTTAAATGGATCTATTAAAGCCCAACCGATACATTAAAGCCCAATTGATCCGTTAAAGCCCAAGTGGATGCATTGAAATCCAACCGATCAATTAAAGTCCAACTGAATCTATTAAATCCTAATTGGGTTCATTAAAGCCCAAGTGGATCCATTAAATCCAACTCATACATTAAAGCCCAAGTTGATGTTGAATATTTTTGAAGACTTGAAGGTTAGATTTGTACGATTTTATTCGGCGTGGTCTCGTAGACAGATCTGAACTATTACTAAGATAGAAGAACTTGAGAATTGATAGAAAAGACGAGCTGCTAAAAGTTTAAAATCATAAAAAAAAAAGTAAAAACGTACAAGTTTTAGTCGGGTTGGTCGGGTTACTTTGGGCCTAACTCGTTTTCAACCCAATAGATGCGGTTTGATTTAAAAAAATACATTATACAATTTATTACATTTTCAATTACCTATATTTATTTATATTTTTGACCTTAGACAACATAGAAACAAGAAAATATGTTGCCTAAGATAACTTTCATTGATTTAAAAAAAATATTATACAAGTTATTACATTTTCAACTACCTATATTTAGTTATATTTTTGACCTTAGGCAACATATAAACAAGAAAATATGTTGCATAACATAACTTTCATTGATTTTAAAAAAATATTATACAAGTTATTACATTTTCAACTACCTATATTTAGTTATATTTTTGACCTTAGGCAACATATAAACAAGAAAATATGTTGCCTAAGATAACTTTCATTGATTTAAAAAAAACATTATACAAGTTATTAAATTTTCGACTACCTATATTTAGTTATATTTTTTACCTTAGGCAACATAGAAACAAGAAAATATGTTACCTAAAATAACTTTCATTGATTTAAAAAAAATTATACAAGTTATTAAATTTTCGATTACCTATATTTATTTATATTTTTGACCTTACGCAACATAGAAACAAGAAAATATGTTGCCTAAAATAACTTTCATTTATTAAAAAAAAACATTATAAAACTAAGGCAACATAAGGGAAAATGTTGCTTAAGATAATTGAGGCAACATATAATTATTCATATGTTGCATAAGGTCTGACTTAGCGGCTGTTTGGTTGGTTTTTCATTAAATTCTGTATGGATAAAGTTGTCTGTGTGGATTAATCTGTCTGTATAGATTTAGAAGATTTTTATTTGAGAGAGTTTTTTCATAGATGTAAGAAACGTGTTTTTTTTAATGAGAGGGACTGGTTTGGAAAAAACTTGGCTTTCTGCATAAAGCTCCCCCTTGAAATCTTACTGAATAAGCCACTTTCTATATCATTAAGCCACTACCAAACAGTCATATATAGCTGACTGAATAAGTTGTGAGTCTCATTAAGCTCATTAAGCTGCTAACAAACAGACCCTTAGGCAACATAGAATTACATGTTGCCTAAGAGAAGACTTAGGCAACATATATTAGCCTTTGTTGCCTAAGCGTCTCTTAAGCAACATAGCCAATTAGCATATGTTGTCTAAGACAACATTTGGTGTAGTGTTGGTTACCATAGGCATTATCTTTTATTAAAAGGGAAAAGTTTAAAAACTACTGTCCGGCCACTAATTAGGTTTTAAAGTTAAAAACAATCATAAATCAGTTTTAATTACCATTCCCAAATTCTACGTCATTTTCAAACCTCTTACACTCAACCGCATTGCTTCTCCGACCACCCTTCTTCGACCCATAGTCGTCCGCTCCTAATCACTGTCGTTGCCCCAACCATCGATCTCCCTATTTTTTTATTTTTATTTTTGTATTTCGATTCTCTTTTTTTTCCAATAATTTAATGGAGTTCGATTGGTGGCGATTGGCGGTGACGGATAATCGAATAACAAAAAAAAAAACAGAAGGAGATTATGGCAAGGGACAAGGGTAGCGATGGGCGGTGATGGGAAGCGGGTGCAATGGGGCGGTGAGAGGACCAATGCCGTTGGGTGCGAGGGATTTGAATAGCGTAAGGTTTTGGAACCGTTAAGTTAATTTAGGTTTTTTTTACGTTAAAACCTACCGGTTACATTTAACATTTTTTTTTGAGGTTAAAATGATATAGATGATCAAATTTTAAAACACTACTAGAAAACTTTGAAATACCGACGGCAATTACCGACGGCAAGGGCAGTCGGTATTTACCGACGGTTCATCGCCGGTATCTTCTTTAATTCTATTTTTTATTTATTTTTAATAAGTCGTCGGTAAACCGTCGGAAAGATTAGTGATATACCGACGGCTTACCGACGGTGGGTTTTTTTAATTCTATTTTTTATTTATTTTTAATTAGTCGTCGGTAAACCGTCGGAAAGATTAGTGATATACCGACGACTTACCGACGGTGCGTCTTTTCATTTCATTTTATATCTATTTTTAATAAGTCGTCGGTAAACCGTCAGAAAAATTAGTGATATACCGACGGTAGGTTTTTTAGTTTATTTTTTATTTAATTTAAATGGGTCGTCGGAAAACCGTTGGAAAAGTTATTAATATATCGACGGTTTACCGACCGTAGATTCTTTTAATTTTATTTTTTATTTAATTTAAATGGGTCGTCGGAAAACCGTCGGAAAATTTATTAATATACCGACGGTTTACCGACTGTAGGTTCTTTTTATTTTATTTTTTATTTAATTTAAATGGGTCGTCGGAAAACCGTCGGAAAATTTATTAATATATCGATGGTTTATCGACCATCTGATAAAATAAAACAAACTATAACTCATCCCGTCAAGGACAATTCTATTTTGCCTATGTTTTTATTGATGGTTTTTGTTAAACTTAATTAATTATACAATTTTTTTGATAAAAAAATAAAATTAAAACATATTTAAGAAAATATAAAAACATATTGCAAAACTGAAAATTAAAATTACAATTTTTTTTTGATAAAAACTAAAATTTAAGAAAAAAATAAAAAATAAACGCCTCTCTCCAATTCTCCCAAAATTTCAAACTCTCCCACCCAACCCTAGAGGGACCAAAATTTCATCTCTGCCATTCTCCGTGCCTTTCCCTCCGTCGCTACTCTCACCGTCGAGGCCGCCGCCGCCTCACTTCCATTTTCCGGGGTACTCTCCGACCGATTCAAATCAGTAAGGTACAGGTATAATTACTACGATTGTACCGATCAATTTGTACACTCACTTTTCCCCTTTTACCTCTGTATCGTACTCATATACACAATTAGAGTTCATTTTCGATGATTTCAACATCAACACCAAAATTTCAAACTTCTTTCCGGTAATCCTTCTTTCTGAAAGTGATAGTCTCTGAAAATTTCAAAACATCAACACCAAAATTTCAACATATGGATTCTTAGCTCGTGATTTGATTGGATTTATGCTTCTGTATGTAGTTTCTCCATCTGAAAGTGATAGTCTCGACTCAAGATCCAAAAGCTCCAAGGCTCATTTTAGGTAACTCTAACACACACTTTTTGTGTCTCTAACTGTTGATTCAAATGTTGCTCGTAATAGGAACTATGAATTGATTGAGCTTTATAATCTATCTATGGCATGGACATATATAAGAAAAGAAACCATGAGCAGCCTGCCAAGAAAAGCTAGTTGTATTAGCCAGGCTCCACTGGCTATGTATGTATGTACCAGTCATATAAAGAGCTAGCCTCTGTTTTAACAAATGTTTGTAACAAATGTTTTTTTTCTGTTTGTTGTAGACCTGAACTTTGTAACAAATGTTTTTTTTCCTGGTTTGTTGTTAATGATCTTTCTTTTTAGACTTTGTAACAAATATTTGTTGTTGAAACTGTTGAATCTTGGTATATCTATGTTGGTTGGAATCCATAATTATTGGTTCTTTTTTGTGGTTAGAAGCATCTAAGATTGTTAAATTTACTGTTGTTCTTGTTTATGTACAATTGTTTTGGTATAAATATTTGAACTCTTGAAATAGATGGCTAGTTTCTATGTTGCTACATGATTCATTAAAGATTCAACTTTCTTGAGAAAAATAGTTTTTTTTTATCTTATAAGTTATAATTCACTTTTACTTTTTATCTTTTTTGTTTAGTTGGATAAATTTCTCTATTCCACTCTAATAAAGTATGTTTTATATCTGATAAAACAGTGAAAATGTAGGTAGCCTATCTTATTGCCAAATGAAGGTAAGTGTTTTATCATAAGGTATAAGGTCACCTGTTCATGAAGTATTGAAGTTGTCTTAAATCCCGAGGACATGTTAATGACTCAAAAGATGCATTTAACCCCTAAATTAGTACTATTAAAGATAAAAGATCATTCTAAAGGGGTTTTGACCTTTTTAAAAATGTCTTTGGGTGTAGGAACATCTTTAGTTTTTAGGAGGGTCCTCTATGTTCAGAGAACTTTTGGGTCTTCATCGATTTGTCTCGGGCTAGCTCCAATACTCTTTGGGCATGGATTTCATGTTCAATAATGTATCATTGATATAATTGGGATTGGGTTTTCGGTTTAAACCCAATTAGAAGTGTTCAAGGATAGCATTGGCTTTTAGTAGTGTCTTTGTTGTCCATGGTACATTTTGAGTCGTGTTTCTTGTGTTGGGTCATTGGCATGTTATCGACCCGTTTGATAATCATCGATGGTTTAAAGATGCCAACTTGGTGCCTATAATGCCAAATACCACTCCTAAAGATCAAATGGATGTCGTTTGGTTTAGGAATATATGTATATATATATATATATGGTCTTTAGAAATATCTTCTTGCCTTTTAAGCCATTGACTCGTACCTGAGGTCCAAGAACCCGAAGGCACCCATGTTCAAGTATCATATCCTAACTTCGTTGATCATCATCAATGACTAACTTGGTACCTTGAACACCAAAAACTGCATCCCTAAACCAAATGTCCCTTTTGAAGATGTGTTCTTTGGGACATCTTTGATATCTATCATGAATGTCTAATACTCACGGCACGATTTGAGAGCTTGTACCCAGGGTATGTTAGTATGTATCCCTTCTCATCTACCATATCCTGACTTAATTCACACTTATCATTAGATTTGCATGACACAAACATTATAATTAAATTACAAGAATTGCTTAACAATTAATCCAACAGTTTCCTGGTTGGTTTGACTGTCATTGAAAGCATTTACCTAGTTCACATCCCTTCCGCCGTGATAAAAAGGGCTTTCGAATTAGAACTGTTGTTTTCTCGGGACCACCAACGAATTTAGATGGCGATGAAATATGGGATCAAGTTCGTCACTTTCCGACTGTTTATGATGGCGCTCCGTACAGATCGAAGAACAAAAAGATTAATGGTTTTGGGGTAACCCATAATTGGGTAAAGAGAAGCATCTTTTCGGAGCTACCATATTGGCGCACTCTATTAATCCGACACAACCTAGATGTCATGCATATTGAGAAAAATGTTTTCGAGAATCTCTTTAACACTGTCATGGACACGACAAAGACGAAAGACAATATCAAGGCGAGATTGGATGTGGCACTTTATTGCGATCGACGAGTGTTGCATATTAACAAGGTAGGAAACAAGGTTATGAAACCAAAAGCATCATATACCTTATCCAAAACGCAAGTGCGGAAAGTGTGTGAATGGTTGAAGAGATTATAGTTTCCCGATGGTTATGCTGCAAACATAGGGGGTTGTGTCAAGCTTGAAGACAGTAGCTTTTATAGCTTCAAAAGTCATGATTGTCATGTGTTTATGCAATGATTGCTCCCTATTGCCTTAAGAGCGATGATACCTAATCCAATATGGGATGCGTTTACAAAGTTGTGCACATTCTTTCGTGCCATATGTTCAACGGTGCTACACATCGATGACTTGATCCCACTGCAAACACGTATTGTTGAAACCATTTGCAGGTTGGAAAAGGTGTTCCCACTGGGCTTCTTTGATTCAATGGAACACCTTTTAATTCATTTCACACATGAAGCCATTCTCGGTGGTCCGATTCAGTACAGATGGATGTATCTATACGAGAGAAAACTTGGCTCATTAAAAAGAACGGTTAGAAACAAAGCAAGGGTTGAAGGGTCTATTGTCGAGGCCTATCTTGTAAATGAACTTTCTACTTATTGTTCCCTATATTTTGAGCCAACAATATACAGAAACACGCCTAAATCGCGAGCCTCGTAATTTTGCCCCAGATATTCCAAGTTCTTCGAAGGTCGACTCTCGATTAAGCATCTTCAAAGTTCTGTCTCGAAGATTATTTGAAAAGGGTGGAAAACGAAGAGCCTTTACCGATGAGGAGATGCACAAGGCCCATACCTATATTTTGCTTAATTGTGTGGAAGTTTGCCCTTTTGTAAAGTTGTTTGATGAGTGGATCAAACATGAAGAACCCCATATTGAAGATGGAGAACTTGATAGGCGTAGGGAGTTGTTCTTTGCTAAGTGATTTGAAACACATATGCTAGGGTCAGGCGATAGTAATGCACACTTGAAGGTTTTAGCACGAGGACCAATACGTTATGTTTGGTCTCATAAGGGATATTTTGTTAACGGTTACAAGTTTCATACAACAAAACACGGTGATGGGCGGGTTACACATAATAGTGGAGTATGTGTGAAAGGGTCGTGTTATAACGAGTATGAGTCCGACTATTATGGGTTATTGGATGACATTCTAGAGGTCGAATATCCTGGAGAAGGGCGATGCGTTGTTGTGTTATTCAATTGTACTTGGTTTGATACTGTCAATGGTGTTAGAGTTTCTGCTAAACATAACCTGGTAGATATCAAATACAAGTCTAGATTAAGAACGGACGATCCATTTGTTTTAGCATCACAAACAATACAAGTTTATTATTCACCGTATCCTTCGAACACCAAAGACTTGAAAGATTGGTGGGTTGTTGTGAAGACGAAGGCAAGGGGGATATATGATGTGGGAGAACGTTTTACAAAAGTAGGTAATGATGAAAATCTAGATGGGGAACATTTCTTTCAAGAGAACGAAAGGTTTAACTGTATTGCATCCACAAGTATAGATGCATATGTGGAACCCGTTAGTCTTGTCACACCAGGATCAGTAATCGAACTTGATGTCAATGCAACTATTCATGATGATGAAAATCATGATGAGGATGATGATGCAGATGACGAGGAACAAGAGTTTGAAGATACAGATGATTCAGATGAAGATGATGAAGAACATATTTTATCCGACCACTCTTCTGACGATTAGTTTGTTCAAATTGGTGTATGTTTACTTGATGTATGTTTATATATGTGTTATTTTAAAAGTATGTTTGTATTTAATTCATCATTATTTTGTAACAGTCAATTTTAAATGGGTCGTAGTTTGATGTCTACTGGTGGTCGAGGTAGGGGTAGAGGTACTTACGTTTCTTCATCTGTTGGCGGTGCGGGTACCAACAGTTCTACCAAGTACGTTGACACCCTATAGACCCACGAGGATGTTGTTGAAGAGGTATCTCACATCCATCAAGGACCTAATACCGACACGCGAGTACCCGATAGACCTTCACAGAAGCCGAGGATTGTGATGTCGGGACTTGAGTACGTATATTAGTTAAGTTTGTCAATATCATATATCAAACTTTGTTGACTAATACTAATGTTAAATGTAATAGTTTTGCTGAAGAACAAGTTGGCCGTAAAATCATCAAAATATTGAAGGAAATGTTTATGGGTCCTTGGACATCCTGGAGAGATGTTGACAGCGAGTCACGCGCTCTTTTGTTCCAACGTTTTAAGGTTTGTACTTATGATATTTAAATTCATAAACTATTCACTGATATCTTAAATTAATTGATCTTGTGATGTATGTATAGAGCAACTACATATGGGATGACGATATTGATGGGCTCGTTCGCATAACATGGGATCACGTGCTGGATAAGCGTTGGAGTGATATTTTGCATGATGTCAGAGAAGAGGCCATTAAGAAGGCCCATGATGCACAGGTAGTATTTAACGGGTCTAATTATGAGGCTTTGATCCCATTTGACCCGTCATGGATTCACCAGGACTATTGGTGTGACATGATCACAAAGGTATGTAATATTTATGAATTACATTATGTATACACACTTCTATTGTGTTTTTATAATTAATTTGTTTTATATAGAAATGGAACACAGACAAATGGAAGAAGAAGTCACATGTTGCAAAAAAGAATAGGAAATCACAACATGATTCAGTGATGTCCAAGCATACCGGGGGTTCCATTTTTATGTCACAACGTAGATGGCGTTTTGTAAGTAAACATAATTTTAATCATGTTTTAGGACTTATTTTGTTTTATTAATGACTAAATTAATAAATCTATCGAACTTTGTAGGTGCAAAAGGAGGGTCGTGAACCAACAGCCTTGGAGATGTTTCAAATGACCCATAAGACCAAAGGGAGGGAGTCATCAGGGTCGGGCACCAGACAGTCTGTTATCTCAAGGGATGAAAAATTTGTGGTTAGTAATTACTCTTTCATTAGTTTGCAAGATGAATAAGTCATTTTGAATACTCGTGTAGTTTTAGGTTAGCACGTCTTATATGACATTCAAATTAGTTTATGGGATGGAGTTATCAAGTTCATTTATTATATGTTAAATGTTTAAAACAGGTTATGCATGGATGAAAATGTTAAATTTACAGTTGTTATGCTGCCGAAATTTAAAAAAAATGCTAAACCATTTTTAATTTGTAATTATGTATCGTAGGATGACTATCAACATGAAATGATTAAGAAGTACGGACCTGGCACGAGCACCCATCCACTTGGAGATATTGAAATTTGGGAGCGTTGTGCCGGAGGAAGGAAAAGAGGTCGGATGTTTGGTGTTGGTACGAGTATGGACCCAAGCTACGTGATAACTGGTTTGTCGAGTGGGTCGAGTACCGGTAGATCATATGCCGGTTCCAGTTCAAGCGAGGTTAAGTTTTTGTTCATTTTTATTTTTTTTGTTTAATTCAAACATGTCAATTTACTCATAATGCGTTTTTATTTCTGTAGGTGCAAGAATTGAAAGAGAAACTTCAGAAAATAGAAGAGGAGCGAGCAGTTGAGAGAGAGGAGAACGCTCGGCGTGAGGAGGAGAATATACGAATGGCAAATAGATTAAAAGTTATTGAGGCAATGTTAGCTCGACAATATCCACCACCGCGTTCCGATGACCCCACTTCTCGTGATCCCCCCTTTTTCCGGTAGGATGATATGGATTTGATATATGTATCGCTTGTGATTCCCTTTTCCCGGTAGTATGGACGATGACTAGATTTGATATATGTAGGATTTTTATGGATATATGTATGGATTTGCATGGATATTTGTACGGATTTTTATGTGAATTTTTGGAATATGTATGGATTTTGACAATTTGTATGCAATATTATAATTAATATATATATATATATATATATATATATATATAAAAACAGATTAAAATGCAGCAAATATGTATTTTTTAAATGTAAAAAAATTTAAAATACCGACGGCTTACCGACGGGAAAACCGTCGGTAAAATTAAACAGTTTTTTTAAAAACAGTCGGTAGGCCGTCGGTAATATTAGCCGTCGGAAATGGAACCGTCGGAATGTCGTCGTTAATGTACCCCATCGGAAAACCGTGGTAAAGGAGACAGTCGGAAAGTCGTCGGTAATGCTCCCCGTTGGAAAACCGTCTAAGGGGAACCGTCGGTAAGCGGTCGGTATTTCCCGTCGGAAAACCGTCGGTAAATATTACCGACCAAGTTCTTTCCAACGGTGACTTCCCGTAGGAAAACGTCGCTAAAGCCTTTTACCGATGGTTTACCGACGGTTTTAGCCGTCGGTAATACAATTTATTTTAGTAGTGAAAGTTTGATGGTTTATTTATAAAAAAATGTTAAGAAAATTAATCATTTAAAATGACAAAGTTTAATGGTTTATTTATTAAAAAATATAAGGTTTAAATCATTTTTTCTTTTTTGAAGAAAATACTTATAATCATTTAAAAAATAGAAAAATTAATTTATTGGATCTTTTCCAAACTATTATCTTGTTAAAACTGATAAATAATTGGTCAAGTTTTGAAAACGAGAAGTTGTAACTTTAGACAGAGGAAGCATCATGGAAAGTACCCGTGATCAATTTAATAGGTTTCATTACAATTAAACTCCAACATTTTCTAGCCTCTAACTATATCATCCCCTCACGAGCACCTCTCTCCCTCCCACAAGGGAGTTGCAAAAACATGGTGATCCTCACCGGAAAACCACTTTTATTTATCTGTCTTAATTTCATCTACGTAATCAACGTTCTCATCAAAGCCCAACAACCTGAATTGCTTTATCATATCTGCCAAAACGCTACTACTTATACCCCCAACAGTAGTTATGCTAGAAATCTTAATGCCACCCTCTCTTCCCTTTCGAACACCAACTCGGGCTACGGTTTTTTTAACTCCTCTCAGGGTCAAGGGCCTGATACAGCCAACGCAATCTCACTTTGTCGGGCAGACGTGGAGCCAGGCATGTGCCAAAATTGTTTGAACGACTCTATTGTTCGGTTAAGACAATCTTGTCCTAATCAAAGAGAAGCAATAATATATTATGATATTTGTCTCTTGAGGTACACTAATGCCACTATAATAGGAAATAATGATATGAACAGAGATATTGTATATTTATGGAACGTTAATAACGCATCTAATGAGGAGCAGTTCAATCGGGATCTGAGACCATTGATGAACAAATTAAGAAGCGAAGCAGCTGCTGGTGGTTCATTGCTGAAGTTTGCGATCGATAACACAACTGGACCTGATTTTGCAACAATATACGGCCTTGCGCAGTGTGTACCATATTTATCGGAGCAGCAGTGCAATACTTGTTTGGAATCTGCGACTAATCGAATTCCAATATGTTGTGATGGGAAAGCTGGAGGAAGAGTTCTTACGGCAAGTTGTAATATCAGGTATGAGATTTATCCACTCGCCATCAACACCTCACTTATCCCCCCACCACCATCTCCGCCATCACCACCACCACCACCGTCACCAGTTTTACAGCGGTCTCCGCCAGCTGTTCCACCAACACCGGGTATGTATGTTGTAACCCCTGAACGTCGGGTACGATTATTATTTAATTTTATCAAACTAAAATATATACTTCATTACATGTTATAAAATATTTACTTCATTATTAGATCTTGCTTATACTTGAACGAAAGGTATAGCTCAAGCAATTATTTTGTTCTTATCATTTCATAGGAGTAATAGTCTTTGTTCAACATCTATATATTAAGGGGGCTCTACAGACAAAGACCAAGACTTGGAGAAAAATCACACTTACGTCCTTGTTCAATTAATTATTTCGTTCCTTGTCTACATCAACCCACTTAAGTCTTCTTCCCTCGCCTCACGTCAAAAGGTTATTGGCAGCATTAATAATGAATAAATATAAGAAAAAGTATAAGAATATGTAAAATATATATATATATATATATAGAGAGAGAGAGAGAGAGAGAGAGACAGAGAGAGAGAGAGATCACATTGGAATAATTGTTTATATTTGGGACTAAGTTTATATATATATATATATATATGGAATTTAATTAAAATACCCTTTTTTGAAAAAACAGTACCCAAAGTGCCCCAAATCTTCTAATTTTTGCCAAAATACCCCATAGGTCCGCGTTTTTGGTCGCGTTTTTTCAAAAAACACGGACTGGTACTGTTTGGGTCCGCGTGTGGGTCAAAACGCGGGTTGGGTCCGCGTTTCCACTGTTGAACGCGGACATGGGGTAGAGAACGCGGACATGAGATAAAAAAACACGGACATGGGCTCAATTGAATTGTGAAATTTAATATATATTTACATTTTATACCCCTATAATTATTTAGTTAGTTTACTTTATACCTTTTACTTTTCTATTTTTTATTTTTCATTTTCATCATATTAACACATAAAATCGTATATTAACTAAAATATGTTAAAATAATACGTTTTAATTTTAACAAGTTACACCATTATAATCGTCTCTTCGAAACCTTCGAAATGAGTCCAATATTGAATATTTTTGGATTTAATAATTTAATTATATATCATATGTACTACATAAAACGTATGAAACGTATGCATATGCTATTTTTATTTTTACCATAAAACATAAAACGTATTATATATCATATATACTACATATTTTTGGACAAATTATTCATAATTTATGTTATTCTTCTTTCTACCATTTTACTAATAACGATATTTAGTAAAAATAACGATATTCTACCATTGGATTAAAAATATCGTTATTCTACTAAAAATAACGCTATTCTACCATTTTTGTAAAAATAACGATATTATACCATTGGACTAAAAATAACGATATGATATTCTACCATTGGATTAAAAATATCGTTATTCTATTAAAAATATCCCTATTCTACCATTTTTGTAAAAATAACGATATTATACCATTGGACTAAAAATAACGATATTATACTATTGGACTAAAAATTACGATATTTGAGTAAAAATAGCGATATTATACCATCGTTATTTTTACTAAAATATCGTTATTAGTAAAATAGTAGAAAGAAGAATAACATAAATTATGATTAATTTGTCCAAAAATATGTAGTATATATGATATATAATACGTTTTATGTTTTATGGTAAAAAAAAAAATAACATATGCATACGTTTAATACGTTTTATGTAGTACATATGATATATAATTAAATTTTGAATCCAAAAATATTCAATATTTGGCTCATTTCGAAGGTTTCGAAAAGACGATTATAATGGTGTAACTTGTTAAAATTAAAACGTATTTTAGTTAATATACGATTTTATGTGTTAATATGATGAAAATGAAAAATAGAAAAGTTAAAGGTATAAAGTAAACTAAGTAAATAATTATAGGGGTATAAAATGTAAATATATATTAAATTTCACAATTCAATAGAGTCCATGTCCGCGTTTTTTATCCCATGTCCGCGTTCTCTACCCCATGTCCGCGTTCAACAGTGGAAACGCGGACCTAACCTGCGTTTTGACCCACACGCGGACCCAAACAGTACCAGTCCGCGTTTTTTGAAAAAACGCGGCAAAAAACGCGGACCTAGGGGGTATTTTGGCAAAAATTACAAGATTTGAGACATTTTGGGTACTGATTTTTCAAAAAAGGGTATTTTAATTAAATTCCCATATATATATATATATAAACTAAAGCTTTTTTTAAGCTTTAGTTTGTGTTTATTTTGCTTCTTTTTGTACATTTTCTTATATTTATTCATAATTATAAATAAAACATGGAATGTTGTTGAAAGTGGGGAAATCATTGGATCTTAACTCAAAAAGAAATTAGGTTCGATTTGAGGGGTTTGGGGAAGTCATGCTCAAGGGTAGGCTAAGTTAATATATTTATATTTTTGTTAGTAGTTATATTTAGAATTCATTTATTTATATTTGGGACTAAGTTAATTTATTTATAATTTTGTTAATATTTATATTTAGAATAATTGTTTATATTTGGGACTAAGTTAATTTATTTATATTTTTGTTAATAGTTATATTTAGAATAATTGTTTATATTTGGGACTAAGTTAATTTATTTATATTTTTTGTTAATAGTTATATTTAGGATAATTGTTTATATATGGGACTAATTATTTATATTTTTATCAATAGTTATATTTATGATTAATTTGTTTATATTTTTGGCTAAGTTAATTTATTTTTATTTTTGTTAATCGTTATATTTAGGGTTGATTTTTTTCTATTTAACTAATTTTTAGGACTAGAAGCGTACTTGTGCAATGTATCGAGATACATCACGATTTTAATGTTTCCTTTTATTTTTTGTTTTTTTATCAATTTACAGTACAATTTTGGATGGTTTTGAGAGAGTGATAATGATTTTTTTTATAAATTTATTTAATTTAGGCTTAATAATATAATGTTTTTTATATAAAAAAATTAAGTAGTTTTTTAGAATTCAATGAATATCTTACATATTTTAAATTATTTATATTTAAATTGAGATGTTTATTCTGTTTTGAGTATGCTTATCAGTTAGTTATAAATTCAAACATATAGTTTTAGAAATTTGTACTCATGCATCATGACTTGTAATTTTAAATTTTAAATAATGTGTACCAATAAATAATATATAATGAATAAAAGTTTGTTTTTAAGAGTTTTTCGAGAGTCTAATAATAGTGTAATTTATTTTAGTTTTAATAAAATAATGTTTTTTTTATAAAATAAACATTAAATATTCTGTTCGATTTTCTTAATTATATTTTAGATTTTTTATATTTAAAATTTGATTTTTATCCTGTATTTAGTTATGCGGGTAGTGATTTTAGGGAGTTAATGTGGTTAGAGATATTGATTGATAGTTAATAAATAACATTAAATGTATTATATAAAACTTTAATGGTTGTTTTTACGAGATTTTAAGTAACTTGCATTAAATAACGGTATATTAAACTTTAGGATTATTTTTAAGAATTTTTTTATAAATGTTTTATAATATAGTATATATTAGTTTGTTTATTTTTCGCAAAACATTGTGTCTTGAGTATTTCTATTAATATTTTGGGTTAGTTAATTTGTTTTTGTTTTGACATTGATGGTAGAGATTGAGGTGACATTGGTTTTTATGACGTGTTGAAATCTGAAATATGAATCAATAAGATTATTTGTTTTTGTAAACTGAGAAACGTATAAATATGTATAACTGTCTATTTTATCTCTCAAAAATTCAACTTAATATGTTAATTGAAATGAGCATCGATGATCAAAAGACAGAACGAAAGAAGACACAACGGAATGACGTTGACACATTTGTGAGGCTGTGGAGTTTTAATCATATCTCACACATCAAATCCACGGTTTAATTGATTCAAGATGTTCTGAAAACCCAACACACATATCTACAATCTCTGTGTTTTGCGTTTTTTGCAAATTCGTGGTGCATCTGGGTTAAAACCAATGTTGAAATCGAAAAAATGGTGTTTAATGAAAATAAGAAAAGATTTAAGAGATAAGATTACGAGTTTTTTGTCTATACCATATTAAGAGATAAGATGCTCTGAAAAATAATAAAAAAATAGTCTGAATTATAAAACATCTAATTGAATCAGAAATAAATATGGTGATTAAGAGGTTAAAATAAAAAAAATAAACAAGGCCTCAGTGTCGAATAAATTTAGGATTAATTTGTTTATACTTGGGACTAAGTTAATTTATTTATATTTTTGTTAATACTTATATTTATGATTAATTTGTTTATATTTGGGTCTAAGTTAATTTATTTATATATTTGTTAATAGTTATATTTAGGATTAATTTGTTTATACTTGAGGCTAAGTTTATTTATTTTTATATTTTTGCTAATAGTTATATTTAGGGTTGATTTTTTTTCATTTGACTATTTTTTTTAGGATTAGTTTGTTTATATTTCTCAAAATATTGTCTCTTTGAGTATTTATGTTAATATTTGGGGTAGTCAATTTGTTTTTGTTTTGACATTGATGGTAGAGATTTAGTGTTGAATGAATTTGATGGTTCTGTCATTCAGCATCACAGAAAAAAAGAAGTGTTTGTAAGATGATGAACGGTAAGAAACAAATGTTGCTAGGAGGTGACTAATTTATATTGTTTTTAATAAAATTGTACTATTTTATAAATAATTTTAATTTATTTGGTACAAACACTTCAAAATTTTCTGGTTAATTAGGGACCGGTTCAAAAGTAAGAAGGGTCATTCAATGTTTTAAAAACCGGTTTTTTGGTTGACCCGGTGTGGTGACCGGGTCACGGTTCAACCGGTCCAACCGGGTGGTTGATCCGGTTTCAAAAATTTTATGTATTTTTCATTTTCTTGTATATATATATATATATATATATATATATATGTAGGGGTAGGTTCAAATGAGAAACTAAACATTTTACGAGAAGGCGAGAAATGTTTAATCATATATGATACACAAGCTTAATCATATACGATTAAACACATGTTATATTGGCAATACATAAACGTTTAATCATACATGATTAAACATAATTACAAGCCGTGTAATCATATATGATTAAACACTTCTCGCCTTCTCGCAAAATGTTTAACTTCTCGCATGATCCTCCCTCTATATATGTATATATATAAAATCAAGAATTTGATGTCCACAAGTTAAAACATTAAAAATACACATAACAAAAAGTTTTACATCAATCCAAAAACATTAAAAAAACACATAACAACAAGTTTTATATCAATCTAAAAACATAAAAAACACAAATATAAAAAAATTATTTTTTTAACCGGGTCAACCCGGGTTTTTACCGGTTCAATTATACCGGTTCAACCGGTTCTCTCAAAAACCCGGCGGTTCGATCCGGTTCATAAATCCCCAAAAACCCGGTGATAGTTGACCCGGTCTCTCGACCGGTTCCCGGTTCAACCGGTTGAACCGGTCGGGTCGACCCGGGTTTTAAAACATTGGGGTCATTGTCATGATGCATAGTGTGAAAATAAAGATAAATTTTTCTATATATAGATATGTGACAAAATTTTCCAATAACCTGTCTTAATATATCATCCAAAAAACTTGTCACCATAAAAATTAACAACTTTTCAAAAAAGTTGCCAATAAAATATAATTGGCTTCATATTAATTTTCTTTTCTTATTTGAAAAGGTGAAAATATAATGCATTGTGATTAAAACAAATGTGTCATATTTTGTTTGTAAGATATTTCTTATGACTTCATACATTGTTATAACATGTTTCTCATAATTATCGAAATTGTGTAAATGGGAGGAGCTAGCACCAAAAATTCTTTGCTATTTGCATATATACTTATATACCATTGGGAGTAAGCTTGCTCGAGCAATATTATTTAAACAAAATGGTTATGTTATGACCAACTCATTACTTGAGGAAAGATATTTACTTGTATAGACGTCTGCTAAAAGAAAAAGAAAAAAACTTTAGCCCTTAAATTGGGCGTAACATCTTAACGTTTGCTTTTTCATGGATATTACTTGCAGGCAAAAATAGTAACACAACTCGGACTGTAATCATTATTGTTATTCCAACAGTTGGTGTGATAATAGTTGCTACCATTTGCATTTTCATGGTATTGAGGCGGAAGAAAATTTCTTTCGAGAAAATTGAGGGTAAATTTCCAATTGGATGCTTAATATTCATATTTCTTGTTATTATCAACTTTGGACGTACATTATTTTTTGATGAAAAAAGCATAAAGTCACACAGTCATTGATCGAACGAAGATGCATTCGAAGATTCTTCTAATATCTGAGATGAAATAAACAAAATATTGACCATCAAACATATAAATTGAGAAACACCGGTACATAAACTTTCCACGTGGCTTCTTATCAAATGTTCATCTCCTTTCCCGTTAGCCTAAAGTCTTAAGAATTCAAAAAATTGATCTTGTTCAATTGTGTCAACTTCTTCTAATGGTTTGTGTTGGGGTGTGTTCAAAAGCTTGTTGTCAATCTCTTTGAAATCTATTAAAAAAAAACAAGAAACTGTTGCAAGAGATTTTAACCTATTAATACAATGTGAATGAGAATGAATGTTAAAAATTGCAATGTTTTCTTTTTCATTTTTATTTCAAATTTTTACGTCGCAGTTGAGATGTAATATAATTATTTCCATTTAACTATTTTCATTTATAAGTTCCAACTCAGACCATCCACATACATGCAATTCATTTATATTTTCAATTATGTCGCATCAACTTTTGCAATTACCGTATATACATATACAATCCACTTACACTTTTTAAAGGTAGTCTCTATTGCCACATCAACAACCACTTTATTATTTATAGTATATACTTTAATTAATTAATATTCCATAATATATTCACAATTGCACATTGATATTATTATTTAAATTTAAATATATAAGTTAATAATTAAAATATATAATTTTATTTAATAAATACTTAAATAGATATTAGGTCAACAAAATATATTAAATACATTTTATTTTAACAATCAAAATATTTGTTGTTTAAAATTAATAATTTGATGAGTATTAAAATTCATAATTGATCAAGTATTATTCAAAAACTTAATATTGTACATTAATTAAGTAAAAGAGGTGTCATTTTAAACAAACTTTTAACAATTGAAAGTGTAATTGCAAAAGTGCCACATCACATTGAAAGTGGTTTTGAAATGGTACAGAAAGACATGTGTTGATGGTCTCGATCAGCATGTAAGTTAGCAAAGTAAAGTTTTGGTTATGTTTTCGGTATACGTTGTAACTTAGTGTGTTGTTAGTGTTATCTATATATATATATATATATATATATATATATATAGTCTTCATAGTGCGATTTTGTCCCACATGAATAGTATAGTTGAATCTTATTTGTATTGTGATCTCTCTCTCTCTCTCTATATATATATATATATATGTGTGTGTGTGTGTGTGTGTGTGTGTGTGTTTGTGTATGTGAACATTAAGGCATATCACTTGTCCCAGTTGGGAAGAGTGATATAATCTTCTTTAGTTTATAAGCTCTAAACATCTTATTCGATTGTTTAAGAAATTGGATGAGCTAAGGAAGATTTTGCCTTGTTATGTGATTTTTACACATATATTAAACGTTGTGCATGTGTGCAATTCACAAAAATCAGAATTTTTATGTCGTGGAACCTGTAACCGCTAATGCTTTCATGCTTTGGTCATTTTTTGGATGTTTTTGACAGGTTTTTTCTTCGTTTCTATTTTAGATAAAATATAATTTGAGTTTCTTCTTAATTACCCAAATCAATTATAGATTTGAACACACACACACACACACAAACATATATATATATATATATATATGTGTGTGTGTGTGTGTATTCTCTCATCATTTTATACCTTCTCTAAAAAAATCCTCTCCCTTCTCTTCATATAATTTCTGAAGATATGTTAATTGAACACTAAGGGGTTGTTTGTTTTTTCAAAAAAAACTCTTAATGGCTCTTAAGTTTGAATCGTTCAGACCTTTTTACACACCACCTCTTATTAATCATAACTAAAATAAGACTTCATACTTTAGACCTCTTAAAAAACAAACAGCACCTAAGTTTAGTTGTTGAACATATCTTACTGATTAGGGAATTCTGGGGATGTATTAGTCTTAACCCCAAACAACCTTGATTAATGGGGGCTAATTATATTCTAAAGACAGTGTTTAGTCACGTCCTAATCATTGTATTTTCTATACTTTTCTCTTTCTATAACTCTATTTTCTAACAGTTAACAACAAAATAACAAATATAATTTTTAGAGATGTAATCCACTCATTTAATTAATATGGTGATAACCAATATACTGAGGTTGTATTATTGCATTGATCAATCACTACAACTTTTTAATGACAAAAAGAAAACTTGAAAAATAATCTTCCAATTCAATACTTATTGTTGGTTGCCTCTCTTCTCCCATCAGATGAAACTGTGGATATTAGCAATGTTGAATCATTGCAATACGACTTTGGAATGGTCAAAGAAGCAACAAATGACTTTTCTGAGGACAATAAGCTTGGAGCAGGTGGATTTGGGTCCGTTTACAAGGTAGTCAAGAGGACAGATTCTTTCTGTTAGATTACTTTGATATATATGCCAAATAAGAATCTTAAATTTACATGAAACATTAAAGCATTGATAATGACATCATATTCAGGGTAAGCTCCAAAACGGACAAGAAATAGCAGTAAAGAGGCTATCAAAGGATTCTGGACAAGGTGAAATTGAATTCAAGAATGAGGTCGTGCTTGTAGCAAAGCTACAACATCGTAATTTGGTTAGGTTGCTTGGCTTCAGCATTGAAGGAACAGAAAGGCTCCTCATATACGAGTTCTTGCCGAATGCTAGTCTTGATCAATTTATATTCGGTAATGTCTTTTGAAACTCTGGATGTTATCCCTTCATTTCTTTTTATTTTCTGATGGAAACATTGTTACTAAGACCTGTTAGCACTTGTAGGAGATCCAAGTAAGCGTACTTTTCTTGATTGGGATAGACGCTTCAAAATTATTAGAGGGGTTGCTCGAGGCCTTCTTTACCTTCATGAAGACTCGCGTTTGACGATAATCCATCGCGATATGAAAGCTAGTAATGTTTTGCTAGATGCAGAAATGAACCCAAAAATTGCAGACTTTGGTATGGCAAGGTTATTTAACCCCGAAGAAACTCATGGAAGCACAAATCGGATTGTTGGAACTTAGTAAGTATATCATCGTTGAATGAAAATCGCTAATGAGAACTCTTTTCGCACTGTTTTAGTTAATATTCAAATTCACTTTTGATAATATTGGGCTTTAATATATATCTAATTTGTCAACAAAGAGAACCAACAATATGTTTATGTATTATATATGACTTTTGATACAATTTTCCAAATATCCCAGGAATACTAACTTTTTTTCTCTCCATACCACCTAACAGTGGTTATATGTCACCAGAATATGCAATGCATGGCCAATTCTCAATAAAGTCAGATGTTTTCAGCTTTGGAGTATTAGTGCTTGAAATAATAACGGGTCAAAAGAACACATGCTTTCGGCTTGGGAATGGCGTTGAAGATCTTCTTAGCTATGTAAGTATCGGTTGAGAATCATGAAACATAACTTTGCAATGAACATATTTTGCATCATTTATAGTTAAAACTACAACGAATCACATCCTGGTGCTAAGAGATTGATCAATTTCTTATAGGCCTGGAAAAGTTGGCGAGACGGAAATATATCTGATATGATAGATCCTGCATTGATGGTTGGCCCAGGTTCATTGCATGAAATCATGAGAAGCATTCATATCGGTTTACTATGCGTTCAAAATAATGTTGTCGACAGGCCAACCATGGGTTCAGTTGTACTCATGCTTAATAGCTTCTCTCTTACTCTCCAACTACCAACTGAGCCAGCCTTTTTCATGCATAGCGATGTTGAACCCGAAATGCCACTTGAAGGGTACATCAGTACTTCAGGGACAAGTGGCTCAGGAACTATTAAGCGAAGATCCAGCTCTTCTCAGGTTTCTATTAATGATGCTTCGATATCCGAGATTATTCCAAGATAGTCTTGACGATATGTATATGATATATAATGCATAATCTTGTGGTCTAATCTTGATTGAGAACCTTAGCTAGCTCTTTCCAATGGAAATCTAGCAGTTATTTGTATATTAGAAATAACACATAAGAAACCTTCAATTTCCGTATCATACTCAGTCGTATTATAATGCAAAAGTGATATAATTTTTTATATTTATCAAGATTTGAAGACAAAAAAAAGTTACAACAAGTGGGATTGCTACCAACAATCCCAAATAATATGTGGTGTTCAATTTATTAAGTTTCGTGCATATGGTTTACAATTTAACTTCAATATTTTCTAAGCACTTTTATTGTTATGTCTTAATTTCATGTACTAATCGATGTTCTCATCATAGCCCAACCCAAACATATATTTCAAGACGGAGAAGGTCTATCTATTAAAATCTTATGTTTACCGGTCTTCCTAACAATTTGATGAGATTGATGCATTATATGAACAAACCATACAATTCTCAACTGCTATCCCTAAATGAAAGGTCAAGATCTCAAATCTGGATTTTTAACTTTCATTAAAATCTGTATGATGGAAGTTCATAAAAAAGATGAAATCAGTATTTGAGCCCTATTTTTCATTACCGACTTAAATAGTACAACAAATGAATATACATTAACCAAAAGGGTGTTAGCTTAGTGGTAAGGCATGTAGACTAGCTAGTAGCGGTCTCATGTTCGAACCCTGGGGGACGCATCCTGGAGGTACGGGGGCTTCGACCCCGGGCTGCATGCTTTAGCAGTCGGGCTTCGGCCCATATTGCCAGGGATTAGTCTGGGCCCAATGTGGTCTGGGATACCCTCTAAAAAAAAATGAATATACATTAACCAAATTCATCATATATCGAATTCATAGAGGGTTCAATCCTGATTCTAAACACAAAACTACTCACTACTCATAATAAATATGAGAAGGCTAGTAACATTCATGAATGATACTGAATTTGGAATAATAATTACAGAATACGTTAAGTACTACTAAAATCACAACCCAATGGATTGATTAACCACTAGAAGCTTTTATTTGGTCTGATTGCTTCTATGCAAATTCACTACTAATACTAAACATTAGACTTTAATCGAAAGATTTTTCTGCCGAAAAATTAGTGGCAAATTTCCGACAAATCGAAAAAAGTCAACTTTTCATTGACTTATGCCACTAATCAATCTGCCGATTTTTTTAAATAAAAAATGAATTTCGAGTATATTTGTGGGGGATTTATAGCGGATTTTTTATTTATTTATTATTTAAAAAACCACCAAAAAGCCCCCACAAAATGGTCTAATTTAAAAAATATATCTAATTAATTAAAATCAGTGACGGATTTGTGGCGAAAAATATGACACTAATTTTAATTAATTAAAAAAATATTTAATATCTTTTTTTCCATTTTTTTGGTGGATTAGTGTGGTGGATCCTCCAATCTGTTACTAACTTTTTAATAATTAAAATAAATTCTAAGAAATTTTTGTCAGTTAGTATCGGGTTTGTGGCAGATTGGAGGATCTGCCACTGATCTGCGGAAAAAACTATAAACCATTTTTTAATTTTAGAAAGAATACATAAAATTTTGTAAATCTTCCGGCGGAATAGTGGCAGATTGTTGGGTCATCTAAGATTTAAAGATAACCTCTCCTTAGTCTTTATTGATGATTGAACCTTGTATTTTGTTTTATGGTTCTTTGTAATAGCTTAGTTAGTTTAACAGATCGGTGAGTCGAAGATAAACCGAATCCAACATGAAGGAAGTCTACAATGCGGATTGAGATGGACCTCAAAGTGAACTAAGCCTGACCTGCCGACTTCTATTCGGCAGATCATCCTCTTTGCCGATTCTTATTCGACAGACTCTCCACATGCCGATTTCCTATTCGGTATGTCCTTTCTATGTTGCCGAATAATCGTTGTTCGGCACAACCCTCATCTGCCGAACTCTTTATTCGGAATTCTCCTCGTACAGATTGCTTCTTTATCTAGTACGAACATTTATGTTAAATCCTCATGATTTGACATACTTCCTCTTTCCCAATGATCTTCTGACAATGGAAATGGAAGCTTCTCTCTTCCTTTAGAAGATTTACATTTAGTCTTAATTTGATTAGATGTTTATTTTTCTAATAGATCTCAAAAAGATTTTCCCAAGAATATTTTATTTAGATATTGTACTTTCATAGTACAAAAGTTACCTTTTGTATTGTGACAAGTCACATCAAATATCTTATAATTTATTGTCAACCTCTCAACCACCAAAGCCTTTACTCCTACTTGTCCTTTGCACTCATTACATTGGATAGTATATAAAGGATGGAAGTAGCACCTTGCTACTTACGCTTTCAGCTCAAGCTTTGGCATTCACAAGATTTCAAGCAGGTTGATAGTTGTCTTTTATTTCCTTAAGGTTTAAGTCTTTGTGTTCTTAATATCTTCTAAGTGTTAGATTGTTTAGAGTAGTTCTTAACTATTCTTATTCCGCAACAATCTTTATTTTCTCTATGTGTAATTCTTGATATTTATTATCAATAAAAGAATTAAAATTAAGTAATTTTGTGGTATTGTATTCAACCCCCCCCCCTTTTACAATACTTGTTTACTTCTTTGGGACTAACAAGTGGTATCAGAGCGGTTGGTTTAATCTAATAAACCAGATCCGTAATGACTTCTCCTTCTACAAAACCTGAGACTTCTTCTCAAAATTCTTTTTACTCTGACAATGGATCTACTGTTAAACCTCCTAAGTTCAACTCGAACAACTTCTCCTTATGGAAAAGTAGGATGATGCTCTTCCTTGAAGGAGCTGACAGTCGATATCTTACCATCCTTAGTGACGGTCCTCTTATCCCAAAAGTCTGGGATAGATTTGTCAAAACTCCTAAGGATAAAGAAAAGAAAAAGGACAATCTCTTTCAAGTTTCCGATGACTCTTCAGAGGAGGAAAGAACTTCTGCAACTGGTCGATATGTCTTAAAAACGACCAAAGAATACAATGATGAAGATAAGCGCACAGTTGGACTTGATTCCAAAGTGCGAACCATCATTGCTCAATCCCTTCCTGATGAAGTATACCAATCTCTTATCAGTCTTAAAACGGCAAAAGATATGTGGTCAACTTTATGTGTTTTGTACGAAGGTACAAATGAAGTAAAGAAATCTAAAAAGATCTCTCTCGTACGTAGATACGAATTTTTCTCTCATGAAAAGGGAGAATCTCTTCCCTCCTATTACAACCGTTTTAACAGTCTCTTAAATGAGTTAAAACTTGTTGGAAAACTTTATGACAACGAGGAAATCATATGCAAATTCATGGATGGTCTTCCAGATTTCTGGAATACCCTTTCCACGTGCATTAAGACTTCCAGGGACTTGGAAAGCCTTCCTCTCACTTCTCTCTATGGTATGTTTCTTAATCACGAACAAACTCAACTTCAAAGGAAAACCATCTATAAAGAAATAAGAGCCCCCTCTATGGCTCTTATCAGTGATGGCTCCAAGAAATCTGTGTGTATTCCTCGTATAACCTACCCTTCTGATGATTCAGATAGAGAAAGTCATGAAAATCTGAATCACTCCTCGGAAGCTTATCTAAGTGAAGCTGATGATGAAGGAGAAAATCCATCTGTCAATCTATTGACAGAGGAAATGGGTATGCTTGCAAATTTCTCTAAATTTCGAAAGAATTCTTCTAATAAATTTCAAAGAAACAGAAATTTTTCTTCTTCTAGAAACTCCTTGAACAAATCAAAGGAGGATTGCTATGCATGTGGTAAGAAAGGCCATTTTGCATCTGAATGCAGAAGCAATTCTTCTAGGATTTCCATATCGAATTCTTCTAACTCTTCTAAAAGAAGACATCTTCGATCTAATTCTACAGGAAGATCGCATCCAAGAAAACCTTCTCCATCTTCTTCCTTCAAAGAACTTACCAATAAAGCCGACAAATACAAAGCCAAATATAGAAGAGAGAAAGAAAGAAATTTCAACTCTCAACGAAAAGGCAAAGGCTTGATGGCTGAAACTCTAGATTGGACAGACGAACCCACTTCCGACAGTGAGAAAGAAGTGTCAAGTAAATGTCTTATGGCCAAACTTGATAAAGAACCTAAAGACTCCTGTTCTAGGATGGACTTCACTGCTGAGTGCTCTTCCTCTTCTTCTCAGGTACATCCCTTCCTCTCTCTCACTAATGAAGAAAAGATTGAAGCTTTTGACTCTTTAACTGTACTTTTTCACAATGAAAAAGATGCAAAGAAAAGAGCAAATGCTCAAGTCAAAACATCCTCTCTATCCTGTGATGACACTGAACTTCATGAATGGATTATTTCCTGTGTTGGAAAAGAGTCTCCAAATATTCTCTCTTCAGGACCTCCATATGTCCCATTTTCTGTACCCTCTACTTCTCTCCATCATGGTTCGGTAGAACCTTTACCAACTGCCGAACCCACAGCTCCTACCGAATCCATAGCTCCTACCGAAACCACCTTACATACTTCTCCTCTTCATCATATTCATCCTATACCTACCGATCCTTCACCTTCATACTTTCCAAACACAGTTCCTGCACCTCTTCCCCCAGCTTTAAAATGGACCAAAGATCATCCGATAAATCAAATTATCGGAGATCAGCTAGCAGGTGTCCAAACTAGAAGAAGTATTGGAAACATCTGTCTCTATGTGAATTTTCTATCCGTTATCGAACCCAAGAAAATTGAAGAAGCTCTAGCAGATTCTTGTTGGGTCACTGCCATGCAAGAAGAGTTGTCTCAATTTGAGAGAAACAAAGTCTGGAGACTTGTGCCAAGACCTTTCGGTAAAACCATTATAGGTACTAAGTGGGTTTTCCGAAACAAAATGGACGAAGTCGGTACTGTAATCTGGAATAAAGCCAGGCTTGTTGCTCAAGGATATAGGCAGGAGGAAGGTATTGATTATGATGAAACCTTTGCTCCTGTTGCTAGACTTGAGGCAATAAGAATCTTTCTTGCTCATGCTGCTCACAAAAACTTCCGGGTCTTTCAAATGGATGTTAAGAGTGCTTTTCTCAATGGAGAACTTGCTGAAGAAGTCTATGTGAAACAACCACCTGGCTTTGAAGATCCAGCTCATCCGTACCATGTGTTCAGACTTGACAAAGCTCTCTATGGTCTGAAACAAGCTCCTCGTGCTTGGTATGACACCTTGTCTGATTTTCTTCTATCGAACCGATATACCAGAGGTAAAATTGATAATACTCTTTTTCTCAAGAAAACAAACGGTAATATCATTCTTGTTCAAATCTATGTGGATGATATCATTTTCGGTGCCACTGATGAAAATCTTTGTCAAGAGTTTGCCTCTCTCATGAAAAGCAAATATGAGATGAGTATGATGGGTGAACTTACTTTCTTTCTTGGTCTTCAAATTAACCAATCCTCTGAAGGTATTTTCATTTGTCAGAATAAATATATTCGTGATCTTTTGAAAAAGTTTGATTTTGAAAATTGTTCTCCCATGAAAACTCCAATGGCACCACCTCTAAAAATTCATGCAGATTCCACCGGCAAGTCGGTAGATATCACGAATTATCGAGGAATGATAGGGTCTCTTCTTTATCTTACTGCTAGTAGACCTGACATCATGTATGCTACGTGTCTTTGTGCACGTTATCAAGCCAATCCCAAGGAATCTCACTTGGCGGCTGTAAAACGTATTTTTCGGTACCTAAAGGGTACCATGAATCTGGGTCTTTGGTATCCCAAGGACTCAGGTTTTGATCTAATTGGCTATTCAGATTCTGACTTTGCAGGGTCTAAGGTTGACAGAAAAAGTACAACTGGCAGCTGTCAATTACTAGGTGGAAACTTAGTCAGTTGGTCCAGTAAGAAGCAAAATTCGGTATCCACCTCCACTGCCGAAGCCGAATATGTTGCAGCTGGAAGTTGCTGTGCTCAAATCTTGTGGATGAAGAACCAACTACAAGATTATGCCAAAGTTTATTCTCATGTACCGATTCTATGTGACAATTCTAGTGCCATAGCCATTGCCAACAATTCAGTACTGCATTCCAGATCTAAACACATTGATATTCGGTATCACTTTATAAGAGATCATATCTCTAAAGGTGATATTGAACTTCACTTCATTCCGACAGATCTTCAACTTGCAGACCTCTTTACAAAACCACTGGATGAGGCACGTTTCAACTTCCTTGTGGGATCCTTAGGTATGTTAAATTTATCGTAAAAAAAAAAAAAAAAAAATGCCCAATAATTGACGGTACCTCTTTTACCGAAGATTTCCTTTCGGCACATTTTGGTACTTACACATACCGGACTCAATCTTACCGAAATTCCTTCATATTTCGGTATCTATCTTTTCAAATTTCGGTATGTCTTCGTTCGTTATACCACTTACCGAATTATCTCTCATACTTCGGTACTTCTCTACTTCCTGCCGAAATTTCTCTAATATTTCGGTACCATCGACCTCACCGAAAGATCGTATCTTCTCTATTCGGTATCTCTATATATCGAATATTTCTTACCGAAATATCTCTCATATTTCGGCATCTCTCTTTTTCCGTAGTGTATGATGTGTCATCCTTATCCACTTCTCTCATACCGAATATCTTCGGCACCTTTTCCATACCCTATGGGCTTATGCAACGTGGCACTACAGGGTTCGTGCGTCAGTAGATGGGACGTCCACGACCTGACACTAAGCCGTTTTTCGGCCCTTCCACTTCCCCATTACGCACGTTTGCGTTGTACCATCATTACCATTTTTTTGGCTTTTGAATTCTCACATTTCCCTCTTCTTTTCTAACCTATTTATACTTCTCTTTGCTTGCTTTTCATTTTTTTTACCTTCGTTTTTATCTTCTTCCTCTATTTTTCCTCTAAAAACCTGCAACCCTCTCTCTCTTCCATGGCGTCTTCAAAAACCTCGAAAGCTTCAAAGGTTGCTACTCCTCTCACTCGTGAGTCTCTCACTTTCCCTGCTTGCAACCAAGTTGCTCGTCTCTCTGCGGATGCTGATCACCCAGAGTTCAACCAAGTCTCCATCTTTCTCCAAAGATCTCCAATATGCCATGCTCTCACTTCATCCACCAAGATGAGTAAAATGCTCCTTGGTAACTTTTGGTTGACCTGCAAGTATGACTCTACTACTCACCAGGTGTCTGCTTCCGTTCTATCCTCTGAAGAACACCCCGATCTCTCTTTTGGGGTGGATGATATTCGCTCGGTTCTCCAAATACCAGAGTTTAATGTATATGCTCCTTTCCCTACTCATCAAGAGCATGATGAGGTTGTTACCGCTCTCCAGTATGTGCACGAAGGCAAAACCAAGGGTTCCGGCACTCTCCTTCGAAAGAATATGGGTGCATTATGGAACTACTTCTTTTCTCACCTCCTATACTGTCTTTCCCACAAAACTTCGGGATGGGATCAATCTCCGGACGCTATCACTCGTCTTGCTCATGCCCTTATTTTTATGAGGAGGATCGAATTTGCACAGGTATTCTTCGACTCCTTGATTACCGCCATCTCTCCTCCCAGAAATCACAATGTGGCACTTCCCCGCTTCATCTCTCTCATCATCAACCACAAGCTATCTGCACATCTGCGTGCCGATGCGGCTCTCCCCGAACCGATGATCAAGTTTGACTTACCAATTTCTCAAATTAGCAAGCAATCTATTTTCAAACCGATAAAGTCTACCGACTCTACGCTCACCTCAGGTATGCTCTCTTTCATCTCTTCTCCCAATCCGATTTGGGGAACGCTTGCCGAAGGTGAATCCGAAAGGCCTTCATCTTCTCCTAAGCCATCCAAATCGGTGGTCCCTTCTCCCCCAAAAACTTCCCGAGCTAAGTCGGTGGCTATTAAAAAGAAAAAGGCCACCGGAAACGTCGCACTTGCTCTCATGACTCTGCCACCGACGAATCCTTTGGTGGCTACCCCAGTCATACCCCCTTCTATTTCTGTTAAGCGACGGGGCTCAACCTCCCCTCCTAAGTCTCGTTCTAAGAAACTTAGGAAACCTTCGGCCGAGCCTCACACTCCATCTACCGATTCTCAACAATCGGTAGCTGTTGAACTTTCCCCTCCAGGGCCACGGGGATCTGTTAAACCCACTCCCACCTCCTCCAAACCTTCTCAACAAGATTTGGATGTACAAAAGGAGTCCCCGCATATTCCTTCTCCTCCTCCTCTTTATGTGGAGGTTGAAGATGAGTTGGTCTTCTCTCCGGACCGACATTCTGCTTCCTCACCGCACAACCTATCACCCGGGGTCAATCCCGATGATATTGCACAAACTGGGGTTTTATCCCAGGAAATGCACCGACGGCTCTTCTCTCCCACTTCCTCACCGATGAAATCCCCTTCTCCAAAACCCTCACCGAAGAAGACCCCCTCCCCAAATTCTTCACCACCGAAATCCCCCTCACCGAAACCCTCCTCTACCGAAAAGGGGGGAGCTTCTGCACAAATACCGATCACCATATCTGCCGAGTTTTTTGCCGAAATTGTTGACTCCAATCGGCAAGTACGGATGCTAGGTGCTCAGTTTGAACAGCTACGCAAGTCCTTGCGTGAACCGGCACTTCTTCATTCTTTGGATGCAAACAACATCTCTCTTGCCGAACTTCTGCAGCTCGTCAAAGAGCAAAATTCTGAGGTTGTTGGTCTCAATCGCGACATCTTTCGGTGTTTGGATGTCGTGCATAACCAAATTGATGGTCTTCGTGCCCCTCTCCCTGCCACTATGGAATCTCTCCTCAAGGAGGTGGTCAGGCTCAATGATCAAAATACCTCCTTGACTTTGTCAGTGGCCGCTCTAAAGGCAGCCTCTGATGCACGGGATCAGGATCTCATCAATCTTCGGAAGCAGGCCTTGGCACAAGAATCTGTTAGTTCTCAAATTCTCACTGCTCTTCAGCATATAAATCGGCGTCTTGATTCTATGCCTGCCGATGTTGCTCAATACTGTGCTCAATCTCTGGACATCGACATCACCGAGTCCGCTTTCACTCCTGATGATCGCACAGTGTTGGAGCGTGTTGATCGTCGTCTTGGCCGTGTGTCGGCTAAAGCTGGTGTTTCTTCCCCGGCTCGTTCTGAGGGGGAGAAATCAACTGAGGGGGAGCAACAAATTCAGGGGGAGCTACTCCCTCGGGTTCATATAGTCAGTACGAGTCAGGGAAAACCCTCTGCTTCTGCCGAAGTCTCTGCTGCTACCGAACCCACTACTGCTGCTGCTACCGAACCTTCTGCTACCGAAGAGAAGGGCACCGATCACCCCTTGGTGGTCGAAGAGTCTGAGGGGGAGAAAAAGCCCAAAAAGGATAAGGGAAAAGCTGTTTTATCACCAGATGAAGTAGTTGTTGAAGAAAAGCGTCGAAAAGATGCTTTAATAAAGAAAGCTGCAGATGGTACTAGTCTTCACCTTCCTCCCCTAAAGACTACCTCTTCTGTTTTGGGCTTATCCGAAGAGGAACTAAAAGCTGCAAAGCTTGCCCAAATTGCTCGGGACAGAGATACCGACCTGGCTTTTAAACTTGCTGCCGAAGAAAATCCTACCAACACAATCAAAGCTCAGGTGAGTGCTCTGGAGGAATCGGCGAAGAAAAATGAAGAAATAAAGTCTTTGTGTATCGATTGGTACCACAAAGCTCTCTCTAGACGCCGATCCTCTGCAAAAATCACAGATGTCAAAATTATCAAACCGTCTTCTAGCTGCAATGTCATTCGGCTAAGGATTATAAGGGAGGATGCTTCAAGTTCTATGGACAGACTGGATTCTCTTGTTCGGTTTGGAGTTGCCGAATGGATGGAAATTGGTATCTGTTTGAATAAAAGCCGAAATACTCTCAAGCCTGAGGTTGATAAATTTCTTACAGATCTCCAAACGAAGTTCAGGACGTACCGAAAGACGTATAACATTGTTCACTCTCCGACTGAAGAGAAGCTCATCGAAAGTCATAGGTTTGATCGTCCTCCTCCCAAATCCAAGCCAAAATCCAAAAAGGAAGATGTGTTTGCTCAAATGGCTAAAGAAGGAAAGGTTCCGAAAACCTCAAATCTGGATCTATCCTTACCGACTCCGGTTCCTCATCCTTCAACCACTGTGATTTCTGAGCCTACTCATGGTATTTTCTTCAACGATGCGCTTGGGCAGATCTCCTTCTTCAGATCAAGCCAAATCCCTATTGCCGACACAACCTTTCTCCACGGGATTATTCAAATAATTCCAATGTCGGCTAAGGACTTCTATGTGGCTACTACCGACGAACTAAAGAAGAGGGATGCTGAACCGCATTTTTCTTTTGAATAAACTCGGTGTAGTTTTATGCTTATATTTATTTTGTTTTCCTCTGTATTGTAATCTTCTTAAAAAGATTAAGCTTTTATGTCTTATCGTAAATTTTGTACAAATATTTATTTCATTCGTTTATACTTGTAAATATCGGATACTCTAGAAAATCCAAATATAAACAAAAAGAATGGTCTATGTGAAAAAGAACCCAAAAGAATATGAAAAAGGGTCAAAATGCATTATTCATTAACTTCTATGTTGTATGAGATGTTATCATCAAATAGGGGGAGATTGTTGGGTCATCTAAGATTTAAAGATAACCTCTCCTTAGTCTTTATTGATGATTGAACCTTGTATTTTGTTTTATGGTTCTTTGTAATAGCTTAGTTAGTTTAACAGATCGGTGAGTCGAAGATAAACCGAATCCAACATGAAGGAAGTCTACAATGCGGATTGAGATGGACCTCAAAGTGAACTAAGCCTGACCTGCCGACTTCTATTCGGCAGATCATCCTCTTTGCCGATTCTTATTCGGCAGACTTTCCACATGCCGATTTCCTATTCGGTATGTCCTTTCTATGTTGCCGAATAATCGTTGTTCGGCACAACCCTCATCTGCCGAACTCTTTATTCGGCATTCTCCTCGTACAGATTGCTTCTTTATCTAGTACGAACATTTATGTTAAATCCTCATGATTTGACATACTTCCTCTTTCCCAATGATCTTCTGACAATGGAAATGGAAGCTTCTCTCTTCCTTTAGAAGATTTACATTTAGTCTTAATTTGATTAGATGTTTATTTTTCTAATAGATCTCAAAAAGATTTTCCCAAGAATATTTTATTTAGATATTGTACTTTCATAGTACAAAAGTTACCTTTTGTATTGTGACAAGTCACATCAAATATCTTATAATTTATTGTCAACCTCTCAACCACCAAAGCCTTTACTCCTACTTGTCCTTTGCACTCATTACATTGGATAGTATATAAAGGATGGAAGTAGCACCTTGCTACTTACGCTTTCAGCTCAAGCTTTGGCATTCACAAGATTTCAAGCAGGTTGATAGTTGTCTTTTATTTCCTTAAGGTTTAAGTCTTTGTGTTCTTAATATCTTCTAAGTGTTAGATTGTTTAGAGTAGTTCTTAACTATTCTTATTCCGCAACAATCTTTATTTTCTCTATGTGTAATTCTTGATATTTATTATCAATAAAAGAATTAAAATTAAGTAATTTTGTGGTATTGTATTCAACCCCCCCCTCCTTTTACAATACTTGTTTACTTCTTTGGGACTAACACAGATCCTCCAATCCTCTTTGCCACTAATTTAAAATTTTTGAATTTAGATTTTTTTTTTCAAGAAGGATTGGAGGATCCGCCCCTATCCGCCGGAAAAATGATTTTTTCCTTTCTTTTATTTTGTGGTAGATTAGTGGCGGTTTTTTAATTAAAATTGCATTTTTAATTTTTTTAGACGTAAATACTTATCCTCATTTTGTTTACATATTATATATGTGATATACTTACATACACACCACATACGTATATAAATTACATACATACATGTACGTTTCAAATGATGTTAGTGAGATTTTATAACTAATAAAATGTCTTATGAGGCTTTGTGGGTCTTATCGGGCTTTAGTGGGTCTTAGTGGGTTATAGTGGTCCTATCGAGCCAAATACACAACATGTACATATATGTAGTACACATCTACATACAAATTGGTGTTATTCAGCCTTAATAAGTCATAAAGGGTCTTATAGGGCTATAATAGTTCTTAATAGGCTATAGTGGGTGTTAGTGGTCTTTTTGAGCCCAATACACACCACATACATATATGCAGTGAATACCTACGTACAAAAACGTAAAATGTCACCATTGGTGTTATTGGGCTTTAACCGATCATAAAAAGGTCTTATTGGGCTATAATCGTTCTTAATTGGTTTTAGTGGTTCTTAATAGGCTATTGTGGGTCTTAGTGGTGTTATCAAGTCTACTACACACCACATAAGAATGTAGTATGCATGAAAGGTTCTTGTTATAACAAGTATGAGTCTGACTACTATGGATTGTCGGATGAAATCCTAGATATAGAATATCATAGGTATGGACTCGGTCGTTGTGTTGTTGTTCTATTCAGATTGATAAAGTTAACGACGTTCGAGTTGACCTAAAACATAATCTCATGCAAATCAAACACATATCAAGACTTTGTTCAGACGAACTATTTATCCTCGCATCACAAGTTGAACAAGTGTATTATGTACCATATCCATCAAACTCATTAAAATATTGGTGTTCTAGGTGAAGACAATGCCAAAAAGGCCTATGAGCTAACGCCGTATACACCCGAAGTACTGATGGGTGTCGAGTTCGGCAAATAATACAACTTATAATTGATGAATCCTATCACCTCTAAACACAATGGATTGTAATAGTGATAAGTAGGGTCGTCTCCTCAGGAATCGGTGTCAACCGTAAATCCAAAACAACATCATGTGCAAGTATTTTAAGACACTAATAAAGGGGAACGGGGGTTGGAAATTGTTGATTGATCTATGCATATAAATAAATTGACACTTTAAATAATAGAGAACATATCCTAGTGATGAGTATAACCGGTTCTTTAAAAAAATAATCAATCAATCACTTGTACATAAACACATTTTTGTCAATTTATTTCAGACAAGCTGTAAGTGTCGACACGCGCCAAACACTCCGTTTGTCCTTACGATTAAACTAACACGACGAGCTCAATGCACAAATTCCTAATTGATTAAGTTAAGTCTACTCACGAACTTAGACTTAACCAATCAGTTGTATTAAAATTAGAAAAACACCAATCCTAACAAATGACCAAAAGCACAACCATTTATGCTAGATTACACAGTCCTATAATGCAAAAATCAATTGATTTGGTGGTCTATTGACGCATTACTAGCTACTAAATTGAAATTAAAAACAATTACGTATTCCTAATCACAACTAGCAATTCCAAATTGGGCCACGATATTTAAGGGATCCTTCTCAAAGACAAAACCCAAAAATGAAAAACACATTTTGAATAAGGATTGCATAAATGAAAATTAAATATAATCAAGTCTAACAAGATTCAATGTAAACTAATTATAATCTCATCACTAGAAATAAATATTTAGTTACTCATAATCCTATTTAAAAACACAAATTGGACTTACAAAATGGTAGAAATTAGTAAATGATGAAGAACCCTAGTTGAGAAATCTAAAAATTGACTCCAAAAATACTGCAAATCGCCTTCCTCAAGTCTCGGCGCTTGGATATTTCGTCTCATCAAAATCGACTGATTCCCTCTAATGGTTATGTCCCAAATGACAGTTATTGAACGGTATTCCAATCGATGGAACCGCTTGAAAAGAAATTGGTCCAATCGACTTTGACGTACGTGACTTGGGTGCGACTTTTGTCACACAAAAGCCGCACGAAACTTGAATTGCCCATCGAAACAGTGTCTAAGGCAGGTTTTGCGCAACTAAACCCACCTGAAACTCACCCGATTCTTGGCTTCATCAATCGAACAGTGTCTAGCGCGCAGGTAAGGGCGAGGTTTTAGCCGCTGAGATGACTTCGATCAGAAAATCGAACGTTGAACGAGATGTTGTTGGATGCGTGAATCTGGACTATACTTCATTTCTTTTTTCCTCACTGGTAGCAGTTCATGTTCATGGGCCTGGACTGTTTCCTTTTTTTTCTTTTTTCTTCGATGCGCTGCCAACAGTACAAAGAATCCATAATTAAATGTCTTTTTTTTCTTTTTTGTTTCTTTACCACAAAGTGAAATGCTTTTGTTTTGTTTTTTTTCTTTTAATTGTTGTAGTAAAATAAGCACAAAACATGTCTAGTGGGGTGAGATTTAGTCTAGAAACTAACAAATTAGGGGATAATTTGATATATAAAATTTATAAAATAAAGCATTTATCAAGTACCGTCTGATGAAAATATGGACGAGGAAAAGTTTTTCCAATAAAATGATAGAATACATCCATAGGTAGAAATGAAAACACGTGGATGAACCCATCTGTTTTGTCACAGAGGAAAAAGACATCAAAGTGGTCAATGATCATCACAACAACTGGCATGTTGACGAGAGTAGTGACAAAGTGGTCAGGTGTTACCTTTATGTGTTACCTTTATGAATTTGTCTACATAAACTTCTGGTAATGGATGGAATCTAACATTGTGTTGTATATTTGAATTATTGTTGTATGTTTCTAACATTATTTTGTAGACTTATTACAATGTCGTGTATTGGTGCGAGTGAACGAGGTAGGGGCATTCCTAGAAGAGGTATTGAAGCCTAGAAATGTCTGTGTGGCACTGCTGCTCCGGAACAGCTCCCAACGCATAGGAAGAAGATTGGCTTCACGGCATACAGAACTGTTATATTAACTAATTGATCAAATTATAATGTTCATCGTATTGATAATAATTCAATTCATTATATTGTTTTGACGACACTGATGTCATCCGCCAGATGAGCCAGATCAATTGGTTCATGGTTAATGGGCTATGATGTACTTAGTCTGAAATCTCTCGAGATGTTAAGGGCCACATGTGGGAGCATTTTCAGGTTTGTAGTATGTATTTAACTTGTTGTATTTTTAGTAGTTTTATTTTGAACTTAAAAATCAACTAACCTTTTACGTATATGGATTTTACTATTGGGATACGGTCAGATGCTACAAACATGGGAGACCCGGTTTGAAAATTACTACAATGACAGCTTGAGTGCCGCCAGGTCAAAAGTTAGCTCTAAAGTCAGAAGGAGTGGATCTCCCTATGTCCAAAGCGACCCTAATAGGGATATGACTGTGTTGAAAAACTCCCCTCCCCCCCGCGACTAGATTCTCTGACCATCTAGAGCTAAGTCTATGGAGGCACGTCAAAACCTCTTGATGTGTTTTAAATTTATAACCGCAAGCGTACGGGTGTGTAGCATACGGGTCGATCACAGGGAGGCGATGGACTAAACACGGACTCGTTCTAGACTATGTCCTAGCTACGGGAAATATCAATATTTTGATTTTTGAAATTAAAACTAATTAAACAAACAAATAAACAAAAGGAACAAAGCAAACTAACGGACATCGGGCAATGTCAACTTCAGATTTTGGTAATGGTGGGAATTCGTTATGCAAAATTACTTCAACCCTCTTTCGAGATGGAAAAGCTTTTCTAACCCAAGACTCATATTTACTTTCGCAATATATGTACGTTGGGAAGAAACTTTATGATTTAAAACGAATATTTTTCCCAATCAACGTCCCTAACTATTCGAAAATGTTAGAGCCGTTGTCATCGATCAATTTAATCTAAGTAAAAGATTAAAACTTTCGTTTCATCAAAAACTAATCGAATTAACTAAATGATTTGTTAAAAGCCAATTAAATCAATTTCAACTTTCGTTAAAATCGAAATGGATTAAAACTCAACATCCGTTTTAAAAACAATTAATCAATACCAAGACCTTCGATCTAAAGAGACAATTACCCAAATGAACGAAAGTTAAACTACGTCACAAAACGCAAACATGAATCTATGAAAACTATAAAGATTAATCTAAGAAAGCGGTAAATAAATTAAGAACGATGCATAAATTAAAAAGAGGAGACGAAAATATAGGGAGAGAAATCCAACATATAAAAAAAAAGGTGAAACGAAACGTTACAACGGTGTTGAATGTTGATGAGTATCTGTCACATTTCATCTTCATCTTCGATCTGCCGAAACATTGCATCTTCATCGACTAAAGGAACGAAAATTGCAAATAAATAAAAAACTAAACTAAACCTAAAATCTAAAATCTAAAATCTAAACTAACAAACTTACAAGAAAAAAAAAAAGAAACTAAACCTAACAATTCACTACAAAACAAAAGATTAAAATTAAAAGAAAAACTAAAAAAACAAAGAAAAGAGTAAAAATACGGCGCTGCCGTTTTTTCTTGTGGAGAAAGAAGATCTTTCAAAACCTAATTTCTTTTTATTTATAAAACAAAATTTTCAAAACAGCCCCCTCAACTTTGTAGTTCTTTCGAAAAACGCCCCTCTTGATTTATTCTCTTTCAAAAGCTCCTTCGCTTAATTTATTTCTTTCAAAATTGATCCAACATTTGTCATTCTTCTTGGATTTGCCCACCAAATAAAGATCGATCAAATACTTTAAATCCATCGTTATCCATGTTCACGCTTTCAACGTAAATTACCTGTCAAAACCCAATAAAACCACAAAAATGCCAATGTAATATCCCCAACGATGATTATACGAAAATTTACTAAAAATAAAATAAAAACTATATGCAAACGACTAAACACGACACAAAAATGAAATTTTAAACTAAAATGATGAATGCATAAAATGCACTTAACACCTGTCACTGAGGTGGATGGCAAAATAGCCAAACACGCCAGGGATTCTCCTTCCTCGAGCATGGTCACTGGCTAGTAAGACCTTAAAACCTATTAATCGATGCTATCACTGACTTTTAATATGTTATAATTAACTAAAATCGTATTATTTGACCTTTGTAGGCCAAACGAAGACTAGGTGTGCCACCGACGACTATGAACTTGTTTAATCACGCCCATAGGAAGAGGTCAAATTTTGAGTCCTCCTCTTCGGATATCGGGTCACTAGGGGATTATATGACCTCGAGGTGTAGCCTGATCATGGTAAGTATTTTGCATACTTGTTATAATGATTAAGTTTAGAATGTCAATATAGTTTAGGTTTAACTTTAACTTTATAATTGTTTAACTTTAATTCCAAATCTTTATCTAGTTTGGGTTGCCATTTGTTGGGAAAACATTATGATCAGTTAAGTAAAATCTTAGTATATATCTCTCTCTAGCTTAGGTTGCCATTTGTTAGGCAAGCGCTAGGATTGTTTTAGATGAAAACATCCGATTTACAACCTTTATGTTTTCGAAATTCACTTGTTGTATTTTCTAAACAACAAGGTGACTATCAAACCAATCTTACCCAAAAGTATGAAGAGGATCCAAGTGCCTATCCGATTATTGATACAGATCTATGGCAGTAGTCTGGCAAAGAAATATCGGCTATTCAGTTTTTGGTACATCCGCCAATGCATATGGAAACCTGATTGGGTCTTGAGCGGGTCATCCACCAATGCATATGGAAACCCGGGTGCTAGATCGTCTTCTAATGGTCGGGTGTGTACCTCTTTTCCTTTGATGTTGTTTTTATAATGCCTATTAAATATTCTAACGTTTCTTGTATTTGTAGATTCATCAATTATAGACCCAAGTTCAAGAGTTGATACTTCAAGACAAGATCCAGAAGAAGCATCATGAATAGATGATGGAATTGGTCAAATGGTTGTCTGTTAGTGTCGCTACCACGACCAAAGTTTTGATCTTTTGGTTGCTTAGGAATTCTTGTTGTATAAATCGAACAATCGTACTTCTGCCCCAAACAATTTCTACTTTTTCTGCTGAACAATCGTATTTATTTTTAATGTATGATATTTGGTTTTACGCTTTTGTCGTCTATATTTTAGCAGTTTTTTTTAATATTTACAGGATTTAAAAATTATAAATAGTAAAAAAAATTGTAAGTTTGCAATGAGTAGCGAATTATCTGCTGGTGAATTAATTTTTTTTAATATTTAATAAAAATAATAATTTAAATAATAAATTTCTAGCGGAATAAATAGTGGATTAGTGGCGGATTATACAGAGTTATATAATTAATTAATTAAATCGCTATAGGATAATCCGCCACTAATCCGCAATTAATCCGCCGGTAATTTAATTAAATGATTAACTTAATTAATTAACTCGGCCAAAATGAAAAAAAAAATTAGCGTTGAGATTGATTTCTGGCGGACGATATCCGTCAGAAATAGCCAATTCGCCAAAACTCCGCAGGAGAACTCAATTTTCAGTAAGGCAAATCCGTGGGAAATCCCATTTTTCGGCGGATATCCGACTGATTTTTCCGCCCTAGAAGGGCCCCATTTAGTAGTGATTTCAATCATAATTAGAAATGATATCACCAAATGCAATAGATCCAAAAATATCAAATGAAATACCCAAAATATGTGAATGAAAGAGAACACACAATGTAGAAACTAATAATAAACTATGAATCTTGACCCCTATCATCTCCGTGATCCTCCTTTTTATATCAACTTACAAATTCCCTCACATGCCCCTTTTATGAGAAACCTATGGAAATAAAACCTGGTAATGAAATGATCACTCCCCCTTAAGTGGCACGATGATGAATTCTTTGTGCATTGAGTATCTATTTGTTCTACATATATGGTCTTCTTGAATTTATGTTATATTCTTGCACAATCATGTTGTATACTATTTTGGATTGATTTCCATTTTTTTGCTTTTTTTCGTCCCCTTTCATCCTTCTAATTATGAAATACATGGAAAGTTCCTCCCACACGTGGTTTGGAATTGGTAATAGTTGAAGTAGTCCATAAGGTTTGTAGGTAGGATATTTGACTTGTTGGAATGTGGTGAATTCGTAAATAAAACAGGTTACGTCTTTTCGTAAGTGACGCCAAAAAAACGATCCATTAATAAGGCGAATGGTAGCGGTAAAAGTGAAGGTACCTCGGGAATGAGTAAACGGTCATGGAAGTAAACTAAGCCGTCATGGATATGGTGCCCCGGAAGCTAGTTGGGTTGTGTGTTGACTCATTCAATCCATGCTAATTGACCTTCAATTGAGTTATATTAATTTCTCAACTCGTCGAGCAACAGAAAAGTAGGGACCGAAAGAGCTAGCAATTGTGATTCTTTGATTCGACTCAAGGCATCGACCACTTTATTCTCACGACCCGGTTTATATTGCACCTCAAAGTCATACTCTAAAGTTTTGTAGCCCATGTACGACTTGAGTTAACAAATGGCTCCTTTGATCTATATAAATTCAGAATTGACGCCCGATAGGTATTGACGTCCCTCTTTAACGGCCTTGTGATTGCATATAATTCGCGAACATATGTGGAAGCGGTTCGCATTCGCGAACATATGTGGAACCTTGTGATTGAGAGGTAGGAGTGTTAGGTTAGTCAAATTGGAAGTCCACAAAGTCCAAACATCAAAAATAAAAACAGGCTCGGAAGGAAATTAAAAGCCCATAAAAGAAAAAGCCCAAATGTATAGTGATAATAATTTCGGACAACAATTTTTCACGAAATTGCGGTGAAATTTCGGTGAATTGCGCCACAAATTTCGCTACCGCTATTTTCCACTGAAATTATCCTCCAGACCAAAAACCGAAATTTCACCGCAATTTCGCCAAAATTACGCCGCAATTAACTGCATAGCTTTGGGGCTGATTTTGAAGTGCAAATGGTGGTTTGCGGTTGTAGGTTCGTTGGGGGGGATTTTCATTTTCGACGATGAGTAGAAATTAGGGTGGGTTACACTTATGGCCAGGATGGTATTTTTCGAGGCACCAGAAACATAGTCTGGCGATGTGACGTGTTTGTAACATCTCTAGCCGAGTGAAAGGTAGGTTAGCTATGTTATAGGTTGGAAGAAGGTAGAGACGTAGTTGATGAGGGATGTGTGAATGGAGGATATCGAGTTTGGGAGTAAAATTTAGGACGAAATTGTTAATCATTGGCCTTGTCTTCGATTAGTTTAGCTAGACCAACAGCTTGAGTGATTGTTTTGGGCGTTGGATGGCAAGTTCTTGTTGGATATCCCGACGAAGTCCAGAGATAAAACAATTAAGTAATGTGTCTTGAGGGAGGCCAACGATACAATTACTCAATCGTTCGAATTTGGTTTGGTAGTCGGGAACGGTTGAAGTTTGGCGGAGTTTGAAAAGTAGGGCTTGATGATTGTCGTAAGATGATGGACCGAAACGTTCCTCTAGGCCTCGGGTGAAAGCTTCCCAAGTGGTGAGGAGCTTATTATTGAAGAGGTACTTATACCAACTTAACGCGTCATCCGAGAAGTGAAACGCTATCATTGCAAGGCGTCGGGGAGGGGATATGTTATAAAACGAGAAATATTGATCGACTTGGAAAAGCCAATCGAGAGGGTTGGAACCATCGAATGTGGAAAGAGAGAGTGATTTTTGGTGGTTGAATTTATCGTCCATGTTCGGTTTTTGGCGGCGTAGGAGGAGGAGGTGGCGGGGTAGGGCTTTTCGATTCGGATATGCTGGAAAGGAGAAGAGATGTTTGTTCGTATTGTGCAGCGAGTTGTTTCATGATAAGATCGAGTTAGCGGATTGGTCTCGGTTTAAAGCGGTTTGAGTGGCAAGACTTTTGTCGGTGTTGGAGGATGAAGCGATAAGCATGGAAATGTTTTCGACCATGGCAGCCATGGATTCCTTGAGTGAGGGATGATCGCGTTTAGGAGGTATGTTAACGTCAATGAAAGCACCAAGGGGTTAAGATCGATTTGTGGTGATCAACCTCCCAATAATACAAGAAGAGAATAGAAAATTTTGGGGCAATTTTCTGATGTATTAACCAAAAGCAAGATTACAAATCATCAATATATATATATATATAAAGGAGGGACTAGGAGAGAGAGTGAAGGAGAGACTTTCATGACCATTTATCTAATTTTCTAGAGTTTTGAATTATTTTTAAATAATAGTCATACATTAAATGCTTATAATTAATTATTAAAACTTTTCATTTTTCTTTTTAAAATATATAAAAATCATTAAAAAACTTTATAAATCACAATTCTTATTTATCTATTAATCATATATTATTTAGTAACTAACAATCATCAATCAATATCAATCATATATCATATATATATATAAAGGAGGGCCTAGGAGAGAGAGTGAAGGAGAACACTTCCTTAGTATTTATCTAATTTTCTAGAATTTTGAATTATTTTTAAATAATAGTCATACATTAAATGTTTATCATTAGTTATTAAAACTTTTCATTTTTCATTTTAAGATATATAAAAATCATTAAAAAAACTTTATAAATCACAATTCTTATTTATCTATTAATCATATATTATTTACTAACTAACAATATTTATAAATCAAAACTTATATTAAGTGAACAATATTTAATAGAGTTTTTTTAAGCTAACAATCTTTATAAATAATATTAACCTAACAATTGTTTATTAATAAAAAAAATAGTGTATTTTTTTGAATAAGCTAACAATGTTTATAAATCAAAACTTTTCTAGAAATTTGAATTAAGTGAAAAATATATAATATAGTTTTTATCATTAATTTTAGAACTTTTATTTATCTAATAAACATATATTATTTAGTAACTAACAATTTTTATAAATCAAAACTTATATTAAGTGAAAAATATATAATATAGTTTTTTTTTATTTTGAATAAGCTAACAATCTTTATAAATCATATTAACCTAACAATTGTTTATAAATCAAAACTTATTTTTTAATAGAGTTTTTTTTTTGAATAAGCTTATAAATCAAAACTTTTAGAGAATTTTGAATTATTTTCAAATAAATGTCATACGTTAAATGCCTATCATTAATTATTTAAACTTTTATTTATCTGATAAACATATATTATTTAGTAACTAACAATGTTCATAAATCAAAACTTATATTAAGTGAAAAATATATAATATAGTTTTTTTTATTTTGAATAAGCTATCAATTTTTATAAATCATATTAACCTAACAATTATTTTTTATATTTTATTTTGGAAAAATATATAATATACTTTAATTCAATTTCTCTCTATATAAAGGTTGTAGAAAAGGTAATTATTTTCAAATGCATGAATCATTGTTTGTTATTTGATTTGAAGCGTCATGAAGTATTTTCTTATTAAATAACTTGAAAAATGATCGTGATGATTACATTATCAAAATTCGGATTTGTAGAATGTGGGAATGTCTAAACACAAAGAAAGGTGGAGAATTGATCAGTTTATATATGATTCTAATCGATGAGAAGGTATGATGAAATTGTCAATTGTGTTACCAATTTCTTATAATTTGTCTCATTTGTTATCCACCTTTTTTTTAAGGAAACCTTAATGCATGCATTTGTGCATAAAAATTTGGTCTCAATGTTTCGTCATCTATTGAGTGAGGGTGTTTTGTATTGTTTAAAAATGTTTGAGGTCATTGAAAGTAAAGGAAATTACCGACCACTTTTAACTAAGTACAAGATATGTTTTTTGACTTTCACTTTTGTAAAAAGATTAGAAGAAGATGTGATAAAAATACCCGTCAATGGCTTTGAGTTTATATCTCAAAGTTTAGCTGAATCACATGTTAATGATGACACAATAATGTCAGGTTTATAAATTTAATTTATATGTTTTTATTTATTTTATGTATATATTTCATATTGAAATTTTTTTATTATATTTTTATGAAATATTTTTAACCACTGATGATGGAAATGTATATATATTGTGTCCATGTTACTAATGCAACCTCAAAAACGTTTAGGATGAACTTTAACAACAAACATCCCAATCTCTACTTTTCATTTTCGAATATTTTTTTTTGGATTTCACAAATTGGATTTTTTTGGTTCGATGGCTTATAAAATCGACCAACATTTATTTCTACTGCTACATTATTGATAAGTTCAAAAGATAATATTTTCATAGATTACACTATTCGTCGTACTTGCGTTCATATAATAATCGTTCGATTCGCTGTGCAATACGCGGTGTTGTTACCTAGTATACAGAGAATTCAAATTGCAACTAAACTAACTGGAGGTGGAAATCATGGGCATCCCCACGTCTATCTATACTATATATTAAAATTCTTAAACGGTTCTTGAAAAATACCGTTCTTGAAAAATGGTTTTTGGAACCTCATTTTTCTCCCCACGGTTCCACCCCTATTCAATTACATTAAATTCAATTTTACATTTATCCCCCTTACAGTTAATTATTTAATTTACTTTATATCTTTGCATTTTCATTTTTCATTTTACACCCTTATCATGTTAACACAAATAATCATATATGAACAAAAATATAATGAAAATATACGTTTCTTTTTTTACAAAGTACACAATTATAATCGTCTCGTCAATACCTTCAAAACGAGCCCAATATTGGATATTTTTTAATTTAACCGTACTATAAAATATAATGAATATCTACGAATTAATTTGTTTTCTATCCATACGTTTAATTTTTTTTCACCGTTAGCATATTAAAATACATAATCGTAGATCAACTAAAATATATTGAAAATACGTTTCATTATTATTATAATTTTTTCGTCAATAATTTTAATATAAACTAATTATTGAATATTTTTATGCCTAGCATAAATGTGTAACATTATATATATACTATCTATATCTATACTATTATATTAAAATTGTAATATTACATTTAACATCCTTACAATTAGTTATTTAATTTAGTTTATATCCCTTGTTTTTTTATTTTTCATTTTACACATTTGTCATATTAACGTAAATAATCGTATATGAACAAAATGCAATGAAAAAATACGTTATCTTTTTTTACAAATTATACCATTATAATCGTCTCGTCAATACCTTTAAAACGAGCCCAATATTGAATATTTTTTAACTTAACCGTAGTATTAAATATCATATATGAATTAATTTTTTTTTCTATTCATACGCTTTTTTTAACCGTTAACATATTAAAAATACATAATCGTTGATCAACTAAAATATATTAAAAATACGTTTCATTATTATATAAATTATATCATTATGATTTTTTCGTCAATAATTTTAATATAAACTAATTATTGAATGTAACACCTCCTGCCCCGCGTGGTTAAGAACGGGACGATGTCACAGTTCAGGGGATATCAAAACAAAAAATAAATCCACTGTTTAGACTTATAAAATTCAGAGCTCGACTAACCACATAAACACGAAATTACAAACCATCATATGAAGACAACTATAACTAAGTTTTACAGATATATTTACATGGACTTAAAAACAAAAGAACAAAAAAACAGATTATCCGAAGATCTTCAAAAGGAAGCCCAAAATAGTTGTTTTCTTTTCTTTATATTCTCATCCCCTGTCTATCATCTAAGTACCTGTCGTGCCAACAAAACACACACGGCTGAGCAACTTTGCCCCGTGAACGGATTAATAATAATAAAAGAAACGATAATCTAACGAATGGAAGCGGAAAATGAAACAAAGAACATTGACATTATTAAATATCAAACAAATATACAATAAGTGTAGACTACCAAGGCCTATTTGATTCATCATTTAAAATAGAAAAAAAATGTATTTATAAAAGAGTAAAAACCGTAAAACCAATCAAACATCACAAAGATGTAACAAGGGTCACAAAGACCGGTGTGTATCACAAAGATACGTCATTCTCACGGGTTGATCAAACCACGTAATTCTCATGGGTAGCAGTGTGGACACACTCACCATCTAACCCCTGTCGTGAATAATTCATGACCCGACTCGTGCAACTAGGATCGATCCATTCGCCCTCGATAGCCGTTACTTGGCCAGACCCCATACGTGTCCATTCTAAGTGAGGATGCCACGATTGTATAGCCATCGTGGAAGCATCCCGACCTTGGTGCCCCCAATGGTCAAGTATTCTATAAAATCGAAAACGGAAATCATAGGTCTACAACACATGCGACCTCATGGAAACAATTCAAAAATCCAATAAACCTTGAAGGTTTTAATTCAATTATTAACCAATGATTCATGATTCGAAGCAAAGAAATATCATAAATCATAATCAAATCATCCTTAACAACATAATAAAGTCATATAATAACTCAAAATCAACGAATTCCAAAAATTCAATACGAAAAGTTACCATTTCACTTATGTGATAGGTAATGCATGGTGTACCATATTCAAGGAGTAGACACGCATTTACAAATACGTGTCCAAGTATCAAACAAAGAAATAAATCCGTACCTTGATTGAATTGAGATACAACACGATGATTAATCGAGACCGACGACGAACTTTAACCCGTTCGATTGCCTATATAAACCACTAATTATTATTAATTACACAACCTAAAACTCAAAGCTTATTATACTAGTTTAAACACAAATTTATATTCTCTTAGACATTAAACCGATCACTTGGTGTGCGGTTAAATATCTAGATATAAATATCACCATTATGATTCTAAACTTTACCCGTTTGTAATTTTAACAAAAACAAACATTCCTATACATGTAATTGATTATAATTTTACAATATATAAACATAATCTACCTACCAACTTCAACTACCCTAACTTACCAACTTAAATAACTTAAGAAGAAATTTATACCTCTAGGAAGGGTTCGACGAGTAGATTCCGAATATGTAATTGTAAACTCGATTACTTCAACGATTTGGGAGATATTCTAGAGAGAAGTAGGAGTCTTTTAGAGAGAGAGAAATTTGATGTTTGTAGGCGGTGATGAAATGAAAAAGAAGAAGCCGATGTATTGATGTAATGTACTCTTTTTTTTTCTTCTTAACTATATATATATATATATAGGGTCAGGTTCAGGGGAAAACCCTAAATAAATAGAAAACCGAAAAACCACGAAAAAATGGATGAAAAGGTATATCAATATGGATGTCAAATTAACGAGAAAAATATGATTGTTTTTTTGGTGTAATTTATTTCGCTCGAATTTTGTTTATTTTTTCTCTTTTTTCGAATAAAAAAATAGGGGGCTAGAGTTTTTAAATTCAAAAAATATTGTTGTAACCGCCCATTTAATCACATCCATCAGATCATCTAATCTAACGATTGATAAGGTGTTTTTTAGTTTTTCATTTATTTGAGCTTTTCCCTTGACTAGATTACTTTAATCCCTCAACAATCTTTAATTGACATTTTAATATATTATATATATATATAAACCGTAATATATATATATATATATATATATATATATATATATATATATATGTAATATATATAGAGGAGGGATCAATTGGAAACCAATATTACATTGAAACTTTGGAAACCAATTTCGACCAATCAATGAATTTCCCTTTTTTTTTAATTGATAAGGGTAATCTAGTCTTTTGCCTAATTTCGTAATATATATGGTAAGCATTATTATTATAATATTAAACCAATTTAATTTTAATGTATTTTATATATGATATTATTGATCATATATTAATTGAAAGTGTTTACTTTTTTATTCAAACTTCAACTCCTTTTAGTCTTTTTTACTTAAACTTTAACTACTTTTTTATTCACATTAATTTAAAAACGACATATATAATCCGAATTTAGTTTCAATTTTGTTTGTGGTTTGGAGTATTTAAGGTAAAAAAAACATTGTTTGATTTCAACCGAAAGATGCATATCTTTAATTGAAATTTTTTTATTTCTATTTTAATTGAAACAAATCGAGATTCCCACACTACAAAAAAAGCTACTTTTGCCGGAGGAAAATGTGGTCGGCAAAAGGCTCGAAAGTCGCCGGCAAAAGTTCAAAACCTTTTGCCGTCGGACTTTTCCGTCTAACAATATGGGTCTAAAAGTTGGCCTCTAAAAGGGTTTTTACCGGCTAACAATATGGGTCGTCGGTAAAGATTCTTTTGCCGGCGAAAGATAGTCGTCGGCAAAAATTGAAGTCGTTGGTAAAAACGTCTCTCAAGTAATCGTATAAAATATTTTTCCCGACGACTAAATGTTTTTGCCGGCGTAAATTTTTCCGTCGGCAAAAGTTTTTTTAATTTTTACGCATAACTTTTTACCGACGCAAAAGTTCGTCGGTAAAAGTTAAGTTTGACTTTTTTGGTCAATTCTCTACCAACACAAAACCCGTCGGTAAAAGTTAATTGTATTTTTTGATCATCCTTTTTATACCACTACAAAAAAGGACCCTATCAGTGACGAAATTTTCGTCGCTAAAAGTCATTTCCGTCGCTAAACCATCGTTGAAAGTTCGTCACTAATTTATCAACGACGGATTAGCAATGGAATTTATTAGTGACGGACTTAAGACAGATCAACGACGGAAATATTGAGCGACAGATCAGCAAAGAAATTTTTTAGCGACAGATCGGCTACGGAGTTCCGTCACTAATTTTTAGTAATTTAAAAAAAATAATAAAATATATAAGCATATTACATTCTATTACAATGCGACAAAATGTAAAACTTTGCTTTCCTTCGATTAGAACATAATATGGATACATCTAATAATGTACGATTTATAATGCCACATGACCATAATACAATTTGTAAAGAAATGTTGCCCTAGGCTAATACATATAAATATTATTAAAATTTTTAACATCTTCATCACGTGAAAAAAGTATATCATATCAGAAATCATATTTGCAGAAGAAGACCATGTACATGAATCCTGCAAGGAAAAATGAGTCGAAGCTTGAGAGAAAAAGGTAAAAATGAACTAACTAATACAAACTTGTTTTTGTAAAGAAAGCATCAATAGGAATGTGCTTACCATTTGAAGGGAGGAGAAAGTTGGTTCACTCTATACTTGTACTGTTGTACATGCGTGTTTCATACACAAACACACATAATTTAATGATACTCAAACCAATAAGAAGCCAATAGAATTAGGTGTGACAGGCCACATATTGCATCCCTTTTGTTGAGGTTTAATTCTTGACCTCATGGAGTCCGACTCTGCTCGTTCGAAAACTCAATTCAATTTTTTGAGTAGAGTCAAGTCATTCGAGCATATACTCTTTTCCGAGCCAAACATGCTCATATATTTATTAATTATACAATAAAAATATAAAAATTATCGAATTCAAACCGATTGATAAACCAAGATCTCTAAATCCTTAGAGAGAGAAAGTAGAGAGAGAGTAACAATGGAGCGCAAAGTAGTAAATCTCAATAATGTGCGTGTTCAAAGTTACAAGACACAAAGACCAAAGGGACTTAAATACCCTTGGTCAAATACAATACTGATAAGCTCTAAACACAGTATTGACCAAATCCTATAAATACAATGATTACTATAAAATCAGACCTAACAATCTCCCCCTTAGTAATCATTGGCGCTTTGGTCTTCAAAAATTGTCTTCTATAATAGCACGGACCAACAAAGCGACTTTCAGAAGCTTTATGACTTTTAAAAAAAAATTCTTCTCAGCATCTTCCAGATTGAAAATTTTCTTTGCTGCTTAATCTCAAGACAATACACCTCTTTTGAATGATCTTGAATGAACTGTGGTGTTCGGAGCAGGAACAACAAACGATTTGATGTAGCTGAGAGAATAGAGTCTTTGAACGAATCTTGATCAGCAGATAATCTTTTGAGCTCTTTGTCTCTTAAACTTCTCCTTGACTTCTCCCCCTCATGACCTTGATGATCTTGATCAACTTGGTCATGCAAATGTTGGAGACGAGACAGCGAAAGATCTGCAAAATCAAAGAAACAGAGAAAACAGAGGAGGTTTGCGTTCCATGCAGGAAGCGCAAAGCAAGGTTTGCGTTCTATGTATGACGCGCAAAGCAAGGTTTGCGGTTCACATGTGATGCGCAAAGCAAGGTTTGCGGTTCATTAAAGAAACGCAAAACAAGCTTTACGTGTCATGCCTGAAGCGCAAAGCAGACTTAGAAAAAATTTACCTTGTTAAGCTCTTTGACTCCCTCTACACAAATGCATTAGATAAGACAATTCGAGATAGCATTCATGTAAAGAAAATCAGATACGCCCCCTCAAAAACAGATATAATCTTTGAAATACATCTCTTTGTTCACTCCCCCTTGAATAATGCATAAACCCATTAAAATATATTTATGAGAACACAATGATCAAATATTAATGTAGAAAGAAAAATATACTGAATGTAAATTTTGAAACGACTAAACATATAAAATTTTAAATACTAAACAAATTAAATTCTATAGAGTAAAATATTACAATTTTATCAATCATTTGAAATCAAACATATGTTGTAAGATACAAGAACAAGTTTCATTGCATATCAAGTTAAAACATGTTCAGTTTCAAAACTTCCAGCAAACTATTCAGTGTGCTCACATGCGAATCTTCGATTAGCTTCAAGAAAATGTATTTCTAAAAATATTATAGAGAACTTTGCATGTACTAACACTAAACCATCAAGAATTAAGATATTCACAAATTTACAGATTTATCGCAACTCAAACATATCACCAAGTATCATGAGATGTGTGCTCATTGGCATCTTTTAGCATTGTGCTCATTGACATCTTAACATGAGTGTGCTCTTTGGCATCTTTTAAGCTCGTGCACTTTGGCATCTTTTTAATCAAGAAGTTTATTAAGTAAAGAACATGCCGTAAACATAACTTTCTATCTGACCCTATTGCAGGATTTGGGTCAGCCGCTCCCAGACCAGTTGGCCTTAGGGGACTAGGTGTCAAGCACCCCTTGGAATTACTCTCCCAGATCAGAAAGGCTACATCGACATATCCTAAACCCATTCATACCAGTAGAACATGACTTTCGATCTGGTTCTATTGCAGGATTTGGGTTCGATCGCTCCCAGACCAAATGACCTTAGGGGACCAGATGACAAGCATCTCAAGGAACTTACTTTCCCAAACCAGAAAGGTCACAGGTACAAACTTTTAAACTTAGAGATTTCTGTATTTTAAGAATTTAATAATCATTTCAATCACTCAGATCAACGTCTAAATGCTTAGCCCATATTTTCATTTCAATCTAAAATTTTGATCGTTTAGGTAGTCTAAGCAAAGTAAACTATAAAAATTCCGACGCACATATCTTTAAAGCAGAAATAAAAGTTTCAAATATGTTGCTGACTTTTCGACTTTTGTAAGACTTGAAATTTGACCATATAAAAACTTTAATATAAACAAAAGAACTTGAAAATTTATCCTATACTCATATTTTATTCAAAGGAAAGAAAAAATGTAACACTTTACTTTATAGAATAAAATTTGTAAAGATTTAAACTTTTAATAGATATTTAGTTGGAACAAAATAAAATTCAACTATTTCATCTTTTTACATTGAAGATAATAAATTTGTGTCTCATATTAAAAGAAAATTTTGGGTAATACAAATTCATGAGATAGATAAACAAGCTCAGATTCTTGAAACATTGAGAAAAACTGGAATAACATCATCATCAGAGATAAATGCAGCGGAATTAAAATTGATGTACTCACAATATCTCATTTAGTCAGAAGCTTAAATCATTGAAGAACGAGTTCTAAACTTTTGTGTTTAGAAGTCGATGTCTATGAAGTACGGGTTCTGAGCTGAAGTACTCAGAAGCCAACTTTCCCTTACTCCCCCTTAACATGTGATGCCTGCAACTTTAAATTAGATAAAGATTTGGGTACCCACTTGTATTTGGGCCCATGTTTGTTAGTTGCAGTTCGTATGGGGAAACAATAATTGACAGAATTGACATAAGAAGCACGAGGAATATTATCAGAAAAATATGCACAATCATCAGAAGAAAAAGCATAATCATCTGAACTAGAATCAGAAGACGAATATGAGACATTTTTGGAAATTTGAAACATTTGCTTTATAGAATATTTTGAAACTTTATTACAAACAGCAAATGAATCTTTATTATAAAATTTGTCTACACATCGATCTCCATCAAACATAGAATTAGTTGATGTCCGCCTAGCTCTCCAGATCTGCTTCTTTGACTGGCTCACAGTCCTATCTGAAATAATAGTATCAGAAGAATTAGAACAGTCAGAAAGAACTGTATCTCGTTTCTTCGACTTCTTTGACCTTCTTCTTTTACGCTTAGGTTTATAAAATTGATCATTGAGCGTAAAAGAATTATCAAGAATTTTAGACGAAATATTTAAGTCAGAAGAAATAAATTTATCCAAGCAACCAATCTGATCAACTAATAAATCTGAATTTGCCTCGGAGTCTGAATTATTTTGAGAAAAGATTTTAAAATTTGAAACTTCCTTTTTATTTTTCTTAGAATCAGAAGATATGCTAGAAATAGAATCTGATTTTTGAGAAAATAAATTTTCTTCAAGACTAGACGTCATGAAAGAAAGAATTATATCATATTCAATTTTCTTCAAAATATTTTGATCTTCTATCTGATCTTCAAGATCTATGATTTTTTCTTCTAATATTAACGGACGAGTATATTTCTTCGAATCATAAATGATTGGAGAAATATTTTCCTTATCAGAATCAGGGGCATAAGAAGGAATAAAATCATCAGACATTGAAGATTTGATAGGAGATATATTTTTTAAAACTCTTTTTCCTCTTCTTGATTTTTCAGGAAAATATTTTGCATTTTCAGACGTATAAACAAAAGAAATTTCATTTTTCTTATTATTTATCCTTTTCTAATTTTCGATTTCTAACACTTGCTTCTCATTCATCCAATCAATTTTAAATTGAGGAGCATAATGAGCAAGAGTCAGATAATCGTATTTATATAAAGTTGGGGATTTTTCAATTGCATTGTTTAAACAATGAGGATTTTCAAAACCATGTCCTCATCTCTGTTTTAAAGCCTCTTCACTCCTCGGCTTGTTCATATAGATTGTTTGTTCAAATTGGTCTCTTCGATAAAGCTTTTCTTCTAACTTAATTATTTTATCAGAAAACTCATCTTTTAAAGTAGTCATAGATGTCAAAGATTCAAGATAAGTCTTGTTAGAATTTTCCAAAGCATCCAATTTCTTTTGAAAGATGTCTTTAGTATTTTCTAAAATAGATTTTTCATCCTTCAAAGAAATTTTCAGCTTTTCAATTAAATCTGACTTTTCAGAATTTAAAACTTTTTCAGATAAAATTTTAGAGCGCAAATCAGACAAAGCATTAATCATGATATCAAACTGAGAGGTAATAAAGTTGTAGTCAAATTCAGAATATACCTCATCCTCATCAGTGTCAGAATCGTCTGACTGGTCATCTCCGACTAAGCACAAATGGGCGATCTCGACGTTCGATGCTTCATCATCAGAATAATCCAGCCAGAATTCTTCTTCTGCCAGCAAAGCTGTTCCATTCTCTCTTTTCTCAACCAGCTCCAATTTCCTTCTGTAATAAGATGAGTCCTTAACTTTCTTTGCTCTACACTCCTTTGAAATGTGACCCGGCTTTCTGCAGTTGTAGCAAGTAGCAGTCTTTGGCTCGGGTACTTTTGCTTTAGGCACATGAGTGAAGCGAGAAGAGTTGGAACCCGATCTCGGTTGGAACTTCTTCTGGTAATGTTGAGAGAGAAGAATCATAGCTTTCTGTAAGGCCTCTCCATCATCATCAGTTGACCCGATGTAAGCGTTATCAGACAACGCTTATTCATTCAGTTGTTTCGTGAGAATAGCAACCGGATCTACTGATTTCTTCTTTTTATCCAGCTTGGCCTTTTTCTCTAACACCAAGCTCTCATCAGTTAGCATAATCTCATACAGCTCTTGAATCTGCATCGTGGAAATTCTGACATCGTTCCTCAATTTGTGGCATGATTTATTCCATTCTGGTTGCAATATGTTGAGGAACTTCAGATTTGTCTCAAGCTCAGAATTTTCAACTTTTATCTTCCGAAGATCATTGATGACGACACAAAAACGGTCAAACACAGCTTTTAGTGACTCCCTATCCTTGGCTTTGAATTCCTCAAAATTATTCATGTATCGAGTATGCCTGAGTTGAGTAGCTACTGAAAAACCAAGCATAATCTTCTCAAGCTGTTGCCACATCAGGTTAGGATGAGTTTTGAAACAGTCAACCTTGTTGTATACGGAGTTTGGCAAGGCCAGCATTAGATTTGCTTTAATATCCCGATCAGCTTGATAAGCAGTCAACTCTTCATTAGTGTACTCTTTAGTAGACTTGTAAAATCCAGAAGCCAATTTGGGTTTGTCGAATGGTCCTTCAGATAAAATGGTCATCATATCATTTCCATTCTTTTGTCGTTCAATAAAGTTCAAGAACCGATCTTGCCACTGTGTAAATTTGTTTTCATCGATCAAAACTGGTGGACAAGTTTCTGTGCCCAATGACATCATGAGGTCACTCGTGTAGAACTGAGCTTGAAAAGCAAATTTTGCAGAATTCATTGCTGATGTATCTGAAAAACAAAAATCAGATTGAATTGAAAATTTTCGAAAAAAAATATTAAAAATTGACAATTTGAAAAACACTTGAAATGACACAAAGTTTAAAAAGAAAAAAAATTTAGATGACACATTAAAAAAAAAATTCCAGACTTTTTTTTTTTTTTTAAACTAAGACAGGAAACAAGAGCTTTGCGGGTCTAGAAGGAAACGCGAAGTTGAGCTTTGCGGGTGTAGAAGGAAACACAAAGTTGAGCTTTGCGGGTGAAGAATGAAACGCAAACTGAGCTTTGCAGGTGTGGAAGGAAACGCAAAGTTGAGCTTTGCGGGTGAAGAAGGAAACGCAAACTGAGGTTTGCGGGTGCTAAGGGAAACGCAAACTGAGGTTTGCAGGTACTGAGGGAAACGCAAACTGAGGTTTGCGTTTGCAATGGGAAACGCAAGATGACTTTGCGTATGATGTGAGAAACGCAAACTTAGACTTTGCGTGTGATGTGAGAAACACAAACTACTAAGAATGAGGCGCAAAGCATTATGAATGAAACGCAAAGTACTTGAATGAAACGCAAAGTTCAAAAACTTACAAATTTTCGCAAGATCAAATCAAATCAAAAAATTTATGAATGGCAAACACACATTGAATATCGAAAACACCTTTTTGATACAAATCAAACAACAATTTTGATAAAAACACACTAAGACTCAAAAACGATGATGAAACAATACGTTGAAAACTTGTTTTCCAGAAAATACAAAATCACAAAATTGAGAATCAAATCATTGTTTTTATGAAAATTATGTGTAACAAATATGATCGATTAACACAAACGAGACTAAACAAAACAATTTCGCACAAATTCAAACACAAACAGATCCAAATTTTGTGAGAAATCAAGAAAACGAGATTTTCTTGAAAAATTCAAGAAAATCGATCAAATTTTCGATTTCGATCACCAATTCAGATTAGAAGAATGCAATCTCTCAATTCTCTCAAGATCTAGCTTGCTCTGATACCAATTGATAAACCAAGATCTCTAAATCCTTAGAGAGAGAAAGTAGAGAGAGAGTAACAATGGAGCGCAAAGTAGTAAATCTCAATAATGTGCGTGTTCAAAGTTACAAGACACAAAGACCAAAGGGACTTAAATACCCTTGGTCAAATACAATACTGATAAGCTCTAAACACAGTATTGACCAAGTCCTATAAATACAATGATTACTATAAAATCAGACCTAACACCGATAAACGAGTTAATCGATCACGAGTTTGAACCCACAAACGAACATCGAGCTCGAGCTTGAGCCCAACATTGAAAAGTTAATCGAGCTCGAGACCATTATCAAATTTTTTGAGCCCGGCTCGATTAACCTACTACTCGACTCGACTCGGCTCGTTTACACCCCTACTTGTAGCCTATTGGTAGTGTGAGTGCATGTGGCATTAGAGGTGGTTGTAGGTTTGAATCCCATTGGTTCTCTTCTAATTTTTTGGTAACAGCAACAAAAAAGCAGGAAAAAGAAAAGGAAAAACCACTTGGAATTTTCCGAATGCGCCTCCGTATTCTGAATATGGCTAAGATATTGTGGTTGAATTCCATGGAAAAATTTGCAGCAGTAAACATAAATCTCTGCTATTTTGAACAGTTCAAGACAATTATCTGTTACTTGCCCGTGTTATTTATGTTTTAGTGGTAATAAGTTATAATTACCATCACAGTCGATACAGTTAAGCAATATTTCTCCAGCTCCCAGTTCTTCGATCGCTTTAGCAATCTCGTAAGCACCAATCGGACGACCCTCTCATCCACCCTTCACCTATTTCAGTTGCCAAAAACAATAATTAAATATTTCTCACCACGTAAAAACACAAAATTTGAACCTAGTGGATGCACACAAAAAGAACAAATTGGGAAAAATGAAAGACAAAGCAGAGTTAGAAGATCCATATTTTCGGGAGTGCGTTTATAATTTGCGGATGAGCAATGTATTCATAAGTTGCAGATTGAGATGTTGCATGAAGGCTTAAAGTAAATCCTTTTTTATAACCATCATGTAAGACATCAAGAAGCCTCTCAGCCAAAAAATAATTTAAAATGTCTAACATAGGTTTCAAGTAAAATCTAATGTGAAGGAATAAAAACTTACTGTGCACCTTTATTAAAATAAAAAAATTTGAAAATAAAATTAAAAAAACTTACTGTGCACTGATACCAGGCATACTCTTCACCATTTGGTCCTGACAAAAGTAACAACTAATACATAAGAGATCTTACCAATAGACTTCAGGTTTTACTGAAATTTGTCTTAATTTTGCATAAAGACTCATGATAGGGTGAATAGCAATTCAACACTTGGATTACTCATGGTAGGGCGAATGGAAACATGTGTGAACCGAATAATTTATTATTTTTATAACAGATTGCTCTTCATTTTTACTGAGACTAAGAACTGATCAAGAAGGAAATCTCACACATTTAAAACCTATTATGTGAATTCATAGTCCTGCTTGTTTTTTCTAACCATTCAATTCCCAAACAGATAACCATATAAAAATCCAAAAAATCTGATCCCAATAGCCCATTGCCATTCAAATACCATCTTCTGTGAATTCAGAGAGAGATCAAAATCACCCAACCAAATCTGATTGAGAGACAACCAGTCACAGTTAAAGGGATAACAGAACGTAATTTAATACCTAGCAAGAAGATGAGCATCTTCGACGAAGAAAATTTGTAACCCTCTCAAATTCATTATACTATCATATTCAAAACAGTCCCAAGAATCACAAGAAAAAAAGGAACCAGATGCAAAAAGTTATGTTCACTTGCAAATCCATGGCCAACTGAAAGGAAAAAAGAGGAGTTATCAAACCTGGTTCGAACTATGATGCAAAAAGTGATGTTTCACCTACAAAATCGCCATCAAGCTCAAAAACAAAAACAAGAAAAAAAAATCAAAAGCAAAAATAAATCTCCTTATTCCGTACGTTATCTTAAGGCTCAAATCAATAATCGAGCAGAGCAACTTACAGTTTAAGGTTTCACTGGCTCAGAGCTTTGAATGTTCTGTGATTGAGAGAGAAGGCTGAGTGATTTGATTTAAAGAATGCAGAAAACTCAAAAGCTGAACATTTGGAAGAAGCATTTTGAGAACTTAACCCAATGTAGGACGTTTGAAAATTTTACAACCCAACCCAAACAAAAGTATAACCCAACCCAACCGAAACCGTTCGGGCTGGTTGGTTTGTGTTTAAACAAGGTAAAAACATTATGTCACATAATAGAACTATAGAATAAAATCAAATTAATACCTAAACCTATGAAGTGTGAATATAAACTTGTGATGTGTGAAATACAAACCTGTGAAAGTGTGAAGTGTGAAATAACAGTCTACATAACATAGCATATTTCAATAATATTTGTGAAGTGTGAAACATAAACTTGTGAAGTGTGAGTTAACAGTCTACATAACATAACATATTGCAATAATCAATGAAGCTGTGAACTGTGAAAGTGTGAACTGTGAAAGTGTGAACTGTGAAAGTGTGAACTGTGAAAGTGTGAACTGTGAAAGTGTGAACTGTGATAGATTTCTAACATACCTGTGGTTGAAGCCGTGAAAAGTGAACTAGTGAAGCAAATAGAAACATGTGAAGTGTAAAACAAATTTCAATAATCAATAGTCTAAGTGTCTAACATAAGTTACATAACAGATTAGAAGAAATTGATACCTGTGTGGGTGAAGGGTGAAGGGTGAAGCAAATGGAACCTGCGAAATTCAACAAGAAATCGATATTGAAAAGGGTGAAATCGAAAAAGAAATCAAACCGTGAAAGGACAACTCGAACTATTAATCGTGAAGGTGAAATCGTAAAAGAACGAGAACTGGAAAAGTGGAATACCTGGTGCTGACTGTTGTCCTCGAATCGGCTTGTATTTGTTTTCACAATCTGAAATCGACCAAGAACAAGAAGAAGAAATGCAAAATCTGATTGCAATCTATTAGGATTTAGGCGATTGAAATCGATTGCAAGATTAGGTCGAGTGTTCGGTAATTAAAGATTCAAACAGAGGCGTATTAGACCAATTTTTCCCTTCTTTTAACTTGTAATCCTATTATATCACTTTTTTCCACTATCAACAAGCCCTAAAACTCAACTTTCACAACTCTCATTTGATAAATAATCTGTGCAAATATCAACGGTAGCATTTATCCATCTATGCTAAACCCGGATTATTCCATTATTGAGAAACCAGCGAGCTCGATTAAGAATTAGTCCACGATTGAGGAAGAATGATAGAAAGGATTGGATTGGGGATCTGTTTGTGTCATATCTGTTTAATGAGGAGAAAATTAAATTTAGGGTAAAAGGGGCCGGGTTGGAGGGAATCGTGAAATAATTGGAGGGAAATTTTGGGGGGGGGGGGGAGGGCAATAAGTTAGAATAAAATTTTAGTGGGAAAGGAAAAATAGGAAGAACTCAATTTTATATAAATTTAAATAATATTCTTTTTAGATTTGGGATAATTTATCTGATGTTTATCTGGTAAACTTTTATCACTTTTGTTTAACTTACCAGGTAAACTTTTATCACTTTTGTTTAACTTACCGGGTAAATTTTAGTCCGTTAAAAAGGCATTATATATGCAACATTTAACTCTCACTTACCGGACAAGATTCTCGATCCTTGTCATCGCTCTTTCTGGGTAAAATCTCAATATTTGTCATGTTCCTCTGATAAGGTAAAAATGAGCACCATCTTTGCCTAATGTACCTCTTTAAAGCCCGATGGATCAATTTAGGCCGAACTAACCCTTTAAAGTCTAATAGAACCCTTTAAAGATCGATAGATCCATTAAGGCCCAAGGAAACCTTTTAAAGCCCGATAGATCCATTAAGGCCCAATAAAGCCCAAATAAAACCCTTTAATGCTCGATAGATCCATTAAGACCCAATGAAACCCTTTAAAACCCGATAGATTCTTTAAGGCCCAATGAAACCCTTTAAAACCCGACAGATCCATTAAGGCCCAATAAAACCCTTTAAAGCCCGATAGATCCATTAATGCTCAATTATACCCTTTAATGCCCAATAAAATCCTTTAAAGCCCAATAGATTCTTTCAAGCCGAACTAACCCTTTAAAGCACTATTAGGCCTTAAAGGACGTTAATGGTTCTTAATGAACTTGACTGGGTATTTATGGGCTTTAACGACTCTTAATGAACTATAACGGGGCCTTGATGGATCGTATTAAACTCAGTGACTGTTAATTAACCTTATTGAGTTTTTGTGTGCTTCAATGACTCTTAATTAACTATATTGGGCCTTTATGGGTTGTAGTGGGTGGAAATGAACTATATTGGAACTTATTAAGTCTCGATATAACTTATTTAAACCAAGTTGAACCGATTTAATCCCGACTGAACCGATTTAAGCCCAATTGAACCAATTTAAGATCAGTATAATCCATTAAATCCCAATTAAACCCATCAAAGCCCATTATGATCGTCGTTGACTTATTAAGGCATAAACACACAAGTGATGACTTAATATGTGCTTCGTTACACGTATCGACTTCATATATGCATGTGACGTGTATTCGGGTTAATTAGACAACTAAGCACCATTATACCCCGATATGAACCACTCAACCACCATTATAGTCCAATATGACATTTTATGACTTATTAATGCCCATTAACACCAGTGGTGACATATTACATGCTTGTGTGTAGATATCGACCGCATGGATGCATGTGTTGTGTATTATGGTCAATTAGACAACTAAGATCCATCATATCAACCACAAGGCTTGTGGAGTAGCGGTAATCACCTAGGGAGTTCATAGCGCTCAACCCGGTATCTACTCATAGATGGATGTGTTGTCTAGTTGGTGCATCATATTTTACATCAAATAAGTCAATCATTATTGGTAATTACAGAAAACACATATTAACAAAAAAAAATTCATTTATTGTTATTAAAAAAAATATAAATATTAAAAATAAAAAAGTTCCAAACAATTTTTAGAAATTATCAACTATGAATGGATAATTAAATAAATAAACTGTAAAAAAATAAGTAATAAAGTGGATTTTAAAACAATTAAAAAGTCAGCAAAAATTAATGTTGTGTGTGAGATTTGAACCAAATGACACTAGTGTAATAAACAAACACTTGTCATCTCTTCCAGGAAGCTATTTCTATTTAATCTTAGCATTATTTATATATTTTTACTATATTGTGTATAGAAAGTAAAATAAAATCGAAAACCCCATGCGACGGTACCACCAACACAGTCGGCCATGATTTTAATCAAAAATAGTTTTCGATTATCTTAGTTGATGAGAAATTAAGTTGATTAATTTTTTTTTGGTTTACAATAAAAAAATTCAAAAAATTAATAAAATTCTTATATTTTAATAAACAATAAATTGCAGATTCTATTTTAATAAACAATAAATTTGTTTTATGTTTAATAATGTATTATTTTTTACAAGCTGTATTTGAAAAAAAGTAATCATCAATTGCAGATTCTATTTTAATAAACAATAAATTCAAATTTCTTATTTGAGGAGAACTTAAATTGATTATTTTTTTTTATTTTTGGTTTACAATAAGGCTAGAAATGTAATTGCACAATGCAACACAATACATCTCGATTTTAATGTTTCATTTTATTTTACGTTTTTGTCGATTAATAATACGGTTTTGTGTGGTTTTGAAAAAGCAATAACTTTTTTTATAAATTTATTTAATTTAAATTTTATTACAATTTGTTTTATGTTTAATAATGCATTATTTGTTATAAAATAATTATTACTATTATGTATTCTGTTAGAATTCAATGATTATCTTAATTATATTTTATATTATTTATATTTATATGAGACATTTATCATGTATTTGATTATGTTTATCAGTTGGTTATGAATTCAAACATTCATATGTATTTTGTTAGAATTCAATCATTATCGTAATTATATTTTATATTCTTTATATTTATATGAGATGTTTATCATTTAGTTATGAATTCAAACATTCAGCTTTAAAAAGTTGTACTCGTGTATCGTTGTAATCGTGAATTTTAAGTAATATGCATCAATAAACGGTACATAATGCATAAAAAATTGTTTTTAAGAGTTTTTTTAAATACTTTATAATATAATATAGATAAAGAAATCCTTTGGCAAACGTGTAAGTGAAAAAAAATATTAATAAAATTAATATATTTTCATAGGTAAAAACCTCCTTATTAAAAATCATTACAGTTTTAAAAATATTTTAATCGACGGGTTTGGGAAGTCAGCCAGTAAAAATACAAATAAAATATAGTAGTGAAATTAAAATACAATTGTCGGCGGATTTAGGAAGTCCTCCGGTAAAGATTTAAGTGAATTTAATTTTTATTAAAAATATAAAAAAATACTTTTGCCGGCGGGTTTGGGAATTCCGTCGGCAAAAGTTTAAGTGAAAAAATATTAAAAATTATAATTAAATAACATTTACCGGGGGTTTGAGAAATCCGTCGGCAAAAGTAACTTTACTGACGGCTTATACGAAGTTCGTCGGCAAAATCGCATCTTTGCCGGTAGCATTTTCCGTCGGCAAAAAGTTAAACTTTTACCGAAGGCTTTCGTCTAAGTCGTCGGTAAAAGTAACTTTTACCGACGGACTTCCCAAATTCGCCGGCAAAAGCGCATCTTTGCAGGTGGCATTTTCCGTCGGCAAAAAGTTAAACTTTTACCGGAGGCTTTCGTCTAAGTCGTCGGTAAAAGTTACTTTTACCGACGGATTTCCCAAACCCCCCGGTAAAAGTGCAGTTTCTTGTAGTGCCACCATATTACATTGGAAACCATATATCAACCATTGATCTTATTAACATAAATCTTTATTCACAATGAAACCATAATGCCAATATGAAGAAACATATTTGATATAGGTAAACACAAATTGATTCATACGCAAGCTACAAATCAAATTATTTTTTCTGATTCTTATGAATCAGTGATTGATTCATCCAATGAATGAAAGTTTATATTCATATGAAATCTTCAATATTAATTACCTTCAGGCACAAAATATTAATATAGTGAAACATAATGGATTTGATATAGTGAAAAAAAAATATTAATATAGTGAAACCTGATGAAACATAAAATGTTAATATAGTGAAACTTGATGAAACAAATTTGATATAGTGAAACATAATGGAAAGGTAATGAAACAAAATATTAATATAGTGAAACGTGATATAATGAAACAAAATATTAATATAGTGAAACAAACTATTAATATAGTGAAACATAATGGAAAGGTAATGAAACTTAATGAAACTTAATTGGGTTTTTACATACTGCATATTGATGAACATGTAATAAAAAGGTAGTCTTGATATATTATTGTTATCTTTTATTAATAAATTAATTAATTTATTACCATATATAATTATTATCTTTTATTAATAAATTAATTAATTTATTACCATATTTCATCTTTGTTGCCAAATTTGAAACACAAAAGAAAAAGTCACATTTACCCTTTTGACATATTATTATTATCTATTATTAATAAATTAATTAATTTATTACCATATATAATTCAAATGAATCTTGACCATTGATTAAAAACATCAATGGTTGAAATTTGGTTTCCAAAGTTTCCAATGAAATTTGGTTTCCAATTGAAACCACCCCTATATATATAATATATATATATATATATATATATATATATATATAAATAGTTTAGGTTAATGACAATTTTAACTCTTAACTATCCTTTGGTTACCATTTTTTTATTTACGGTTCAATTCGGGTAAGAAATAATTATACGTTTTTAAAATCGGGTCTTACACGGGTATTACATTGAATATTTTTATGCGCATAAATGTCTAATATTATATATATACTATCTATATCTACATTTATATCTATATCTCATGTATATATCTATATCTATAAGGGTTATTTTCAAGATTCAATATTACATTTAACACCCTTATAATTAGTTATTTAATTTACTTTATATCCGTTGTTTTTTCATTTTTCATTTTACACCTTTTTCATATTAACACAAACAATCGTATATGAACAAAATGCAAGGAAAAAATATGTTTATTTTTGTTACAAATTATACCATTGTAATCGTCTCGTCAATACCTTCAAAACGAGCCCTATATTGAATATTTTTTGATTTAACCGTACTATTAAATATCATGAATATCTATGAATTAATTTGTTTTCTATCCATACGTTTTTTTAACCGTTACCATATTAAAAATACATAATCGTAAATAAACTAAAATATATTAAAAATACGTTAATTTCATTATTATTATAAATTATATTGTTATAATTTTTTTCGTCAATAATTTTAATATAAACTAATTATTGAATTATTTTCAATATTCAATATTCAATATTACATTTTACAATTAGTTATTTTTTATATCCCTTTCTTTTTCATTTTACACCTTTATCATGTAAACACAAATAATCGTATATGAACAAAATCATAACTTACCAAATGGTTGAATGAATCGGCGAGTCTGTGAGTGAGAAAAGAAAGAAGAAGAAATCGACGAAGTCTGTGAGTGTTAGGGAAGAAAGAAGAAGAAATCGACGAAGTCTGTGAGTGTTAGGGAAGAAAGAAGAAGAAGTCTGGAAGATTATGTCTTGAATGAATCGACGAAGTGGATGGTTACATCTACATAACGTTTGGCTTCAATCGACGAACGTTACATCTACACAGAACTCAGATGCATTTCACCCTTGGTGTGGAAGGAATCGACGAAGTCTGGACTCTGGAGGCAGTAGTGGAAGGATGGAGGCGTCAGATTCAGTCATGTATTGTAAAACTTGAAAATAACGCTTATTAGATTTGAAGTTTGAACGGGTTGTCGGGTTGGGTCGGGTTCCATTGAGCCTGACCCAATTCCAATCCGTTGGCTATTTTTTGGGATCAATCATGCTTCGGGTTACCTCGGGTTGGGTTTTTTTCTTCGATTTTTTCGGGTTGGGTTGATCGGGTGGATTGGGTTTTTGAGCACCCTTACAAATAATAGTACGTGAACAAAAATGCAATGAAAAGATATGTTTTTTTTTTCAAGTTATACCATTATAATCGTCTCGTCAATACCTTCAAAACGAGTCCAATATTGAATATTTTTTAATTTACCGTACTATTAAATATTATGAATATCTACAAATTAATTTGTTTTTTTTTATCCATACGCTTTATTTTTATTTTTTCATTATTAGCATATTAAAAACTCATAATAATAGACCAACTAAAATATTTAAAAAACGTGTTTCATTTTTTTTATAAATTACACCACTATTATTTGTTCGTCAATATTTTCAAATTAAGTTTATTTCTGAATATTTATTGATTTAGTACTATTATAAAATCGAATAAATACGTACCAATTTTACTATATATATATATATATATATATATATAAGATAGCATACCGATAAATATTTGTAACAGTTATTGTAGAAAAAAAACGAGGTATACAAATATATACATACCTATATTAGATTTTTTTTATTGAATTAATTAAAAATCTATAATCAGATAAATTATAAATGTATACAACTTACATCAATATGGACAAAAATAAAACAAAAATGAAATATGATTGAAAATACATAACAAATTAATTCAGAGTTAATGCATGATTCACATATAAGTACACCAAACGACTCAAACACCGTGTTTTCATGACTAAATTATCGATAAGGACAAAGAATACAAACTTAAAATAAAACGTTGTTGTCATTTTGATTTCGAGATGTTTCGCAAGCGGATACATACCTTTGTCAATTGTTCCTTCGATTTCACGATTTTTCGCGCCACATCATGCACGGGTATATGCCTAGTCTTTATTTAAGCAACAAGGAAAAGGAAAGACTAAGTAAATGCATCGCTTTGAAGACTATGATGAATGTGGACAACAAGTACATTTCTCTTGAGTCAAACATGATGAGAAAATTGAGGGATTGCATCGCAACGTGCATATTTTAGGCTATCCTTTTTTATGGTTAAATGCTTCAAATGTTGGAGAGAACTATCTCTTAGTCCAAGTAACGGTCGGGTCGGTTGTGGGTACGAATGGGTCGACCCACTACGAGTAGGGTTGTGGATGTCATATCAGCTTTGGTCTCCAAATCATTGAATCCTCTTATCAAATCGATTCATTTTCATTTCTAACATGGTGTCCGAGCATTAGGTACCTATTTGTCACCAATTTTTTAATTGAAATCAATCGACTTAGGTTACAACGTAGTACATTTGTCGTTCACTTGTATATCAATCTAAATCAATCGATTTCAATCTTCGCTGCCATATTCGAGACTTGTTTGTCACTGCCAAGTTGAACCCGTTATATAGTTATTGCTCTCATAATCATTGTTGTTATTGAAGAAATGTCTCTTGAATTTTGCAATTGAAGTTTTGAACCTAAACACTTGTGAATCTGCCATTGAATTTGTGATTTTGTAGGTATACATCATAAACTTATTCTACTATATTTTGAAGGCTCCGTGTCATTTGGTTTGTTTCTGAATATTTGAAGTATGTTTGCATTATTGCTATCAGGCCCATCTCAGTTATTTTTAATGGATCCAGTTATGTTGTTTGGGCTACACAATATGACAGGTTATTTGCAGACTCGAAAACTTTGGCCAACTGTTACTAGAGAATTAACTCGTCTCGTTCGTAAAGAGGCCAATGAGTTGGAAGCATTTGCCTTTCAAGATGAGGATTGGCTTTGCAAAAATGGTGAGATCATTACTGTCCTATGCGATTCATCAACAGTTTGATTGTACACTACTGGAAAAGAAATTTGGAGTTTAGGGTTTAGGGTTTAGATATGTTGGGATAATCTCAATCATACCTCAATATATATTGGTTTAAAAATAGATATGTAAATAGGGCAAAGATGAAAAGGTGTGACTTTTCATCTTCAACCACCAACTACCATAACCGCCGAATAACTACCATAACCGAACAGTTGCATTGGTTCATTGGCAACGGTTGAACTAGTATAAATAGGAAGCATATGTAACAGATTTCAATGTACTTTTCTCTCAATATATGAAACTTTGTTTGATCAAGATCCTGTGAAAACAAACCTTTATAATCCTACAATTGGTATCAGAGCTTTGGGTTTAATCAAACCAAAGTTTCTTATCATCTACCATATACCAAATTGGAATCGAGAAAGTCACCGAAAACCGCCGATTCACAACAGAAGCAACCACTGTCAATAACTTCATACGGGGTTCAATTGGAATCATACGGGGATACCCAGGGCGGCCGAAATCCAGAAGGAAACTTACCACCTACTGGCACTCACCGGGAAAAAGAGGACTTAGCTTAACCGGAACCGGAAAACCAATCGGTCAACAAGACCATCAAATCGAAGGTAGGGTAACCGCTACTCGATTTGAACAACTGAAAAAGAAGCGGCGTATACACACAGTCGAGGGGTACTCGATTTGAACAACCGAAAAAGAAGCGGCGTACACGCACAGTCGAGGGGTACTCGATTTGAAGAACCGAAAAAGAAGCGGCGTACACATTGTCAAGGGGTACTCGATTTGAACAGCCGAAGAATGAGCGACATATACACATACAAAGGTGTACGATTTTCCTTTTCCCATTTTTAAAACAAAACCCTAATTCCTTATATTTAAAAATTAAGAGGAAACCTTTTATTATAAGTTTGTTTTGATTTAATATTTTATAATTCATATACTTGTTTATTAAACAAATAATAAAGTTATCTTTATTATTAGTTTTTTCAAATCAACAAAATCATAAATATTTTCTTAAAACAAAATTTTAATATAAACTTTACACTAAAATCATGACGGGGAAGGAAAACAAGGAACAAGGAGACAGTTCTAAAATTTACAAAGAAATAGGTTCTACTACCCATTTCCAATGCCCGATGTTGAAGTCAACAAACTACACCACATGGGCAATTCGAATGCAAATAATACTAGAAGCAAATGGTCTATGGGAAATGATTGAACCACAACCGACAACACAAGCCGATATAAAGAAGGATAAAACCGCTATCGCTTATTTTATCAATCACTACCAGAAGATCAATTACTTCTCATTTCAAAATACAAGACTGCAAAGGCAGTGTGGGATGCTTTGAAGACAAGACACGTTGGAGTAAACAGTGTCCAACAAGCAAGACTACAAACACTCAAGATGGAATTTGAGATGTTACAAATGAAAGAAAATGAAGCAATCGATTCCTTTACTACAAAATTGACAGGTATTATCAACAAAACGGCAAGCTTGGGATTAACATATGAAGATTCTACTCTCGTACAGAAACTATTAAATGTCGTACCCGACAGATTCCTTCAAATTGTTGCATCCATTGAACAATACTCGAATTTAGATACTATGTCTTTAGACGAAGCAATCGGAAGACTGAAGACTTTCGAAGAAAGACTCAAGTATAAAAAGGAAAGACATGCGGACACTCAAGAAGGATTGATGTTCACACAACATGAAGATCGAGGCCAATCTTACAGAGGACGTGGTCGTGGTAGATTTAACCAATCACGAGGCCGAGGGAATAACAGATTTAGATCAGAAAGAAAAAACTGGGAACCCTCACAGAATAATTTCAAGAAAGAAACAAACTGCAATGCAAAGAAATTTACTCCTGATAAGAGTAAAGTACAGTGCTTCAAGTGCAAAAGGAATGGACATTATGTAAGCAAATGTCCACGAAATGATCAAGAGAAAGAACAGTCTAATGTCATTGAATAAGACTTAGAACCAACATTGCTTATGACAACTATTGAAGAGCACCAGAAAGTTTTCTTAACCGAGAAGAATCTCGAATCAAGCAAGACAACTACAAATGATGAAAGTCTATGGTATTTAGACAATGGTGCAAGCAATCACATGTCAGGAGTCCAAAACCATTTCAAGGAGATTGATGAGAAGATTACCGAAAACGTAAGATTCAGAGATGGATCATACGTAGAGATCAAAGGAAAAGGATCTATACTATTGGAATGCAAAAACAAAGAACAACGGGTTATCTCACAGGTATACTACATTCCAAATCTAATAAGTAATATACTGAGCCTAGGACAATTGACAGAGAATGGTTGAAAAGTAGTCATGGAAGAGGATCTATTACTACTATATGATTCAAGCAACAATATTATACTAAGGGTCACGCGATCAAAGAACCGACTATACAAGGCAAACTTGAGAATCGGTAAACTTGTTTGTTTATTAGCCAATCTACATGATAAGGCATGGTTATGGCATGCAAGGCTGGGTCATTTGAATTTTGGCTCAATGAAGAAAATGTTTTCGAAGGATTTGGTTCATGGTATACCACCCATTAAACATACGAAAAGTATTTGTGACATATGCTTAATAGGAAAGCATAGCAAAGCACCATTCCCACAACAAGCAAAATCAAGGTTAGAAGCACCGTTGGATTTATTATTTGGAGATTTATGTGGTCCAATATCACCACCTACACCAACGGGTAAAAGGTACATATTTCTACTAGTAGACGACTACTCAAGATATATGTGGGAATACTTTCTAGATTCAAAAAATCAAGCATTTGAAATCTTCAAAGAATTTAAACAAAGGGTGGAAAACGAACATGGAATCAAGTTGAAGATGTTCAGAACAGACAGAGGAGGAGAATTCACATCAAATGAATTCCTACAATACTGCAAAGACAATGGCATCACAAGACAATTAACTGCACCATACTCACCTCAACAAAACAGAGTTGTTGAACGAAAGAATAGGACAATTCTTTCAGCAACAAGATGCATGATGAAGGCAACGAATTTGCCACATAATTTTTGGGCAGAAGCAATTAGACATGCCATACTGATATTGAATTGCACACCAACAAAGTCACTTGATGACATTACTCCATATGAAGCATTGAAGGGAAGAAAGTCAAGCCTACATCATCTAAGGATTTTTGGATGCATCACATATGCAAAGGTACCTTCACAACACTTGACGAAATTAGATGATAGAAGTATACGAATGTTATACTTAGGTAGTGATGTAACACCCTCAAATCTGAGATAACAGCTAATTTAAAATTTTCTAAATACATCAATAATGGATTCGTCTACAATCACAAATTAAGAATTAACCTCAATACACACATTCATTCTATACATACAATCTATGGTAAGGACGGGTGCTACTAAACCCAATAACAGTTACTATCTCCAATCTGCGGAAGACTTCACCAATTACTTACTCTTGCACAAGGCTAAAGTTCAACCTGTCATAGCTGCTAGAACCCAACCCTCAACTAGTACCTGATGCACATGCCGACAAGTAAAAAGGTTAGGCTTACGCCTAGTGAGTTCAAGAGTGTTACATGAGAAATATAGTATTAAAAGAATGGATCTCGCTTGGAATTATGCCCATTTAGTAGATGCACTTTAAAACGTATAAAATAACTCAGATCCAATGTTATGCATTTTCAAAGATGGGCACCTCATTTCAAACATGATGTTTAACTTGAAATAACTTAAACTAACTCGAAACATGAATATGAAACGACTCCCATTTAAGAAACGCGGATAAACGTTATGTCCCAAATTACCCAAACACGGGTGGGGCAAAATACTCAACTTATAAATCATCATAAAAAATCCCATATGTCGTACGTCCGAAAACATGGACACTAGGTCCGATACTCATGCAACCGTGAAGAGAAAATGACAATAAAATAAGACATCTTTTTTATTTGAAATACAGATAACCAACAACAGGGGAGACCCGTATCCGTTGAGAGTGGAGGAAACACAAAAGTATACCACTCATTCAACGTTAATCGCATGACACCTCACGACATCGCAGCCCAAGTGTCCCTACGACTTCTTTACCAAGTGTCACCCCAAAGTCAGTTGACCTTGATGGATCATTCCGAAGAACTCCATCCCGAAGGCCCGACACACTTAAAGACTACCTCTCAGGCATTAATTCAAGCGGCGGAGGTCCTAGCGCTCACTCCCCGATAGCACTACAGACTCAACCCTCCTAGCGATCACTTGTAAAGTTTCCGGTCATAAAACATGGGTACCGAAGTTCCACCCCGCAATACCCAATTGACCATCCCAAAACAGACCGACTGACGTGCCTATGGATCTATTACACACTGTCTAACGTTACCGGACCACACACGAATGACCAAAGCACTCGAGCCCGTAACCAACCTCAATACACAACACGGCGCATTAGTACGTACGTCATAATTGGACTCTACATTGAGCCATATAAAACCGGACAAGTGCCCTCAAAACTCCTTTAAACGACATCGAGCCAAAATGCTCAAAACCTCTTTTGACCAATGATCACGTTTTTCAAATAATAAACGCACTCGACCCATACCGTGAAATTACACGCTCCCAAAATGCTTGAATGGATTCCAACACAGTTTAAGTCGGGACAAAATGTTTTCCAAATAGACTTGTGAACTCAAATACACCAATTTACGTATGTCATGAATAAGACTTCATTTGTATAAAAATCACCAAGGATGCATAAATCATAAAGTGGGCTTTATTTATACAAAATCACCAAAATGCATAAACCATGTTAATACTTATCAAGATATCCAAATCCCAACTATGGGCATTTTATGAGATTAAAGCCACACAAGTTTATCAAATATGTAAACTTATCAAAATACCCAACACATTGACAATTATTAAGTAAAACATATTTTTACTACAAAATATTCATTTTGGCATGTACATAGTTTTCACAAAGCAACTTGAACTCACCTTGCTAGATTTAGGCTAAATCTAGGTTCCACCCCAACGAGCTCTTTTGAAGGCCACTTGAATCCTCAAGCCAAAGACGTCTAAAATCTAAATCCATACATACCATTTAGTAATATTCCCCAAAAATTATTTACTAAAATCCTCAATGAGATCAAACCTTAATTTCCCAAAACCATCAGATCCAAGATTTGAGAAACCAAATACTAGGGAAACATCAATGGAGCATTTATAACATGATTTCAAGAAAACTTATCATCTTGGATGATGACACTTTCTGAGGACACCCAACCCAACTCTTCAACCCGAGCTCCCAACCTCGAACCGTCGAGTTTTGCTTAGACCCATCCATCATACTCGCTCCCCAAACGGAACTCTAGTTTCCAAGCCGAGATAAAGAGGAGAGAAAAGGAGAGGATGAAAATGAGAGAAAACCCTAGCTGGTGGGTTTTAATCGACCAGATGGTCTCCCGCGGCCTTGGCCGCGACCTTGAAGTCGCGGGCCAAGCCGCGCGTGCTACCATGCTGCACACCACGGTGAGTTACGCGGGTTTAGCCACGGCTTTGAGGCCGCGGGCTAAGCCGCGCGTGTCCCTGATGCTTCTTCCCCCTTTTCCGTGATAAAACGTTCCCCGATCGATTCACTCGGTTGATCGCTGTCTGATTCCTTAGCTGATCCTAAATTGTTATTCAGGAATTTACGGGCGTTACAATCCTCCCAACCTTAAAAGAGATTTCGTCCTTGAAATCTGGCACCATCGAGCATCCAACATCGTACTTGGAAAGATCAATTGATTTCCTGTGCAAAATGGAATCTCTTTACGAAACCTTACCTCATATGCGAACCCGCTTACTTCCCGGTTGAGATTATCGCTGCGTTTCTCATAACGAGTCATCGCGAACTCAACCTCAACTTTCCATAAAACTCACCCAAAGCATTCCATTACCATCCTCAACACCTATTGGGTTCCCTCAGTCTCCAAAGGTAGTGACATAAGATATACCCCAAAGGTGTCATTTTACCGAACGACCTCTTCCCTTTCCGAGGGGTTGCCTCTAGTCCATCTCATAATTTAGTCAAAACCCGATACTTCCCGACGAAACTCTCATACTGATTTTTCTGCGAAGACACCCACACCAAAATCTACCTTGATACCACACACTCCTACTGAAGTGAACATCAAAGCTTATTGGAGCGATTCCTTACCATACGGTCTCGGTCGCCTCACAACCTTAGGCGACACGTACCACTTCAGGGTAGTTTGTGACCTCAACTTCTCATTGACAAATTCACTTCAGGTTTACATGTTTCTGAACCTAGAACTAAAGTTTGACATCAAGCCCCAAGGAATCCCCTAAATTTCAAAGCTCCAAGGTCTCCTTTCCGAGGCGTAACAATACGCTCTCCGGGTAACTGGTTAAAGTAGATCCAACTATTACTCACTCCGATCTACTCTCAACCTTAAAAAGTTCCCTTACTAAGATCTCTAACACAACGAGGAGCCTCAACACCTCGATCCTTACTTACCAATATTTAACCTTCTTTTAATTTCCACCACCAAGAGGTCAACATCTTCTTGATCCAACGGGGGAACTTTCTAACCTTGGAACGATTTGTTGACCTCGAAAGGGCAAGTTGACGCCTAAACCAATTGGTAATATCAAAACGTGGACATCCCGCCCACTATTTCAATCCCGAAGTATTGTCGCGGTAAAGTTGACACCTAACAGGGTGCTAAGATTCTCAATCTTACATTTCTGACCGACGAACCACAATACTTCCCTTATTCAAGCAATCCGATAAAAAAGTATACTAGCAACGTATAGCATGATGTCTAACGGTCCATCGACATGACAAATCCAATCCAGCCATACCTAGACCCATACAAGACCTTATCTGCAGGTTTACCGAAGCATAAGAATTATCTCTTAACGATCTGGGAACAAAGTCTAATGCCTCCATTATTCAAACATGACCCGGTTCAACCTGAAACTTAATTTCAAGATTGGCCACACGTCGGATCATCCAACGCTTCAAATCCCAAGGACTCCTTAGTTCCTTAATTACAACTCATTTCACGACAGGGTTTAAATCTATATGCCTAATGAGTTCAAGGTTTTTCGATTAACATGTCGATTTAAATTTTTATAAAACTTTCAACTACATAAGCTTTATAACACTTAACCGTACAATGAAAACACACTATCGTTCATCCGATAGGTTTCAAAACTGGTTACCAACAGTACGCATATAAAACCATTTCCAAACCCATTTGATCAATATTTCCGTAAATAAAATGATAACAAAAGGTGTTTAACGAAATTCACACTATTAACCATGAAAATAAACTCCTGCATCCCAACATGTGCAATAAATGTTTGTACAATACCAAAAGAGAACTTCACAATTTTAACTTTAAAGTTTTCTTCTTTAACTAAAATGTTACAGCATAAAATTCTCAACAAGTCTCATGTGCGTCAGTTTATTTCCCCAAAACTCGGTAAAACGATGGGAACGTAAATAAATTTCAAGTCGAGTTTAAAATGCCAAGCCGCAAAGGTAAAACACACTCGACCAAAATAATAATTACAACGACTCGAATATCGCTAACTCGTTTAATGCATTGCGGAAAATTTCTAACAGTAAAGTCGATAACTGAAGTAACACAAATCCTTTATATGCTTACTCACACCAACAGTATAATTTAATCCCGATGCAAAAGCATACAATGACTGACATTTGTATAAGGCCCAAGGATAAATCACACAATAACGGAACTTTCTCAAAACAACCTGTGAGATGACATTTATTAACTGAACTCGTAAATTAACGCATGCAGTAATGCATGTACACATGTTCCAAGATTTTATCTAAGCGATGCAAAATAATACGACATGATACCATTAAACCCCACTGAATTTTCATAAAACTCATTAATGCCAAAACCAAGCGATGTCAAAATTTCCTTTTTCAACATAAAACATGAGACAACCATAAGTCTAAGAATGTTAAATTTCCATAACCATAACGTACGATAAAGTGACTCCGTTTTAACAAAACTTTCATGAGACACGATGCCCAAAAAGCTCGTAACTCTACCCTCAATAAAATTAAAATCCACGCATCTCAAAATACACTCACGAACTCAAAATGGTTGCGAAACCACATCACGAAAAGTCAAACACGACTCATGAAGACTACAATTTTCCATAAAATTCCGACTCAAGAACAGTGGGACAGCTCTTCCTTTAAAACCCGGACATACGTGGAGGAGATCCAATGTCAAGGCTAAAAATTCCACAGTTACTTGCCCACTATCCCAATTAACATTAAAACACGGATCTTATAATATCCGAAAATGATGTTAGATCTGAAACGGGGATGAAGAGATTTTTGATGACAAATTGTAACCATGTACAATAATACAACTTCATGCATGTTTAAACTCACGATCTAAAATCCGACGCATGGCAATTATTTCTCAAATAATCCGTAATATAATTCACTTTATGTTTCAGGAAATGTGAGGAATAATCAATGCAATATGTTGTTAGGAATAAATTTTTTGCATAAAATTGGTCGGTACCGACATCCCGAAATTACGCTCCTCATTGATATACTATTGTCATCCGAAGGCTCAACATCTTAAAGCAATACTCGAATATTTCATCGGTTCACCTTATGATTCCCCATCGAATAACGTCAATCTCATAAGCTTAAGGTTCTACTCCAACCAATTTTCCTGACTCACAGTGGTCAATTTCCAGCATTCATCATGTCTTAACTGTCACTCCAAAGTGACTTTACTATAAACATCAACCCTACCTTAGATCACTCGCTTAGAAACCTTCTCACTACCCCAACGGTAATCATACCAAGGTAGTTCATGTATACACATGTAGCATGTAGGTTCACCATGAAACTGGTCAGGTGCCATTATGAACGTACCGTACATGCTCATCCTTGCGACCCTCGACAAGTTTTCCGTTTCTAGCGACTCGATCAACTCCAAGATATCTTATCTTAAGGTTCCTAACGTGCAACGTCACTTACAATCACTTATAAAAACGCTAGTTTGAGTCTAGGCATCCTACGATCAATACCTAATTCTCTCAAACTTAAGCTCTGATACCAACGTGTAACACCCTCAAATCTGAGATAACAGCTAATTTAAAATTTTCTAAATACATCAATAATGGATTCGTCTACAATCACAAATTAAGAATTAACCTCAATACACACATTCATTCTATACATACAATCTATGGTAAGGACGGGTGCTACTAAACCCAATAACAGTTACTATCTCCAATCTGCGGAAGACTTCACCAATTACATACTCTTGCACAAGGCTAAAGTTCAACCTGTCATAGCTGCTAGAACCCGACCCTCAACTGGTACCTGATGCACATGCCGACAAGTAAAAAGGTTAGGCTTACGCCTAGTGAGTTCAAGAGTTTTACATGAGAAATATAGTATTAAAAGAATGGATCTCGCTTGGAATTATGCCCGTTTAGTAGATGCACTTTAAAACGTATAAAATAACTCAGATCCAATGTTATGCATTTTCAAAGATGGGCACCTCATTTCAAACATGATGTTTAACTTGAAATAACTTAAACTAACTCGAAACATGAATATGAAACGACTCCCATTTAAGAAACGCGGATAAATGTTATGTCCCAAATTACCCAAACACGGGTGGGGCAAAATACTCAACTCATAAATCATCATAAAAAATCCCATATGTCGTACGTCCGAAAACATGGACACTAGGTCCAATACTCATGCAACCGTGAAGAGAAAATGACAATAAAATAAGACATCTTTTTTATTTGAAATATAGATAACCAACAACGGAGGAGACCCGTATCCGTTGAGAGTGGAGGAAACACAAAAGTATACCACCCATTCAACGTTAATCGCATGACACCTCACGACATCGCAGCCCAAGTGTCCCTACGACTTCTTTACCAAATGTCACACCAAGTCAGTTGACCTTGATGGATCATTCCGAAGAACTCCATCCCGAAGGCCCGACACACTTAAAGACTACCTCTCAGGCATTACTTCAAGCGGCGGAGGTCCTAGCGCTCACTCCCCGATAGCACTACAGACTCAACCCTCCTAGCGATCACTTATAAAGTTTTCGGTCATAAAACATGGGTACCGAAGTTCCACCCCGCAATACCCAATTGACCATCCCAAAACAGACCGACTGACGTGCCTATGGATCCATTACACACTGTCTAACGTTACCAGACCACACACGAATGACCAAAGCACTCGATCCCATAACCAACCTCAATACGCAACACGGCGCATTAGTACGTACGTCATAATCGGACTCTACATTGAGCCATATAAAACCGGACAAGTGCCCTCAAAACTCCTTTAAACGACATCGAGCCAAAATGCTCAAAACCTCTTTTGACCAATGATCACGTTTTTCAAATAATAAACGCACTCGACCCATACCGTGAAATTACACGCTCCCAAAATGCTTGAATGGATTCCAACACAGTTTAAGTCGGGACAAAATGTTTTCCAAATAGACTTGTGAACTCAAATACACCAATTTACGTATGTCATGAATAAGACTTCATTTGTACAAAAATCACCAAGGATGCATAAATCATAAAGTGGGCTTTATTTATACAAAATCACCAAAATGCATAAACCATGTTAATACTTATCAAGATATCCAAATCCCAACTATGTGCATTTTATGAGATTAAAGCCACACAAGTTTATCAAATATGTAAACTTATCAAAATACCCAACACATTGACAATTATTAAGTAAAACATATTTTTACTACAAAATACTCATTTTGGCATGTACATAGTTTTCACAAAGCAACTTGAACTCACCTTGCTAGATTTAAGCTAAATCTAGTTTCCACCCCAACGAGCTCTTTTGAAGGCCACTTGAATCTTCAAGCCGAAGACCTCTAAAATCTAAATCCATACATACCATTTAGAAGTATTCCCTAAAAATTATTTACTAAAATCCTCAATGAGATCAAACCTTATTTTCCCAAAACCATCAGATCCAAGATTTGAGAAACCAAATACTAGGGAAACATCAATGGAGCATTTATAACATGATTTCAAGAAAACTTACCATCTTGGTTGATGAGACTTTCCGAGGACACCCAACCCAACTCTTCAACCCGAGCTCCCAACCTCGAACCCTCGAGTTTTGCTTAGACCCATCCATCGTACTCGCTCCCCAAACGGAACTCTAGTTTCCAAGCCGAGCTAAAGAGGAGAGAAAAGGAGAGGATGAAAATGAGAGAAAACCCTAGCTGGTGGGTTTTAATCGACCAGATGGTCTCTCGCGGCCTTGGCCGCGACCTTGAAGTCACGGGCCAAGTCACGCGTGCTACCATGCTGCACACCACAGTGAGTTACGCGGGTTTAGCCGCGACTTTGAGGCCGCGGGCTAAGCCGTGCGTGTCCCTGATGCTTCTTCCCCCTTTTCCGTGATAAAACGTTCCCTGATCGATTCACTCGGTTGATCGCTGTCTGATTCCTTAGCTAATCCTAAATTGTTATTTAGGAATTTACGGGCGTTACAATCCTCCCAACCTTAAAAGAGATTTCGTCCTCAAAATCTGGCACCATCGAGCATCCAACATCGTACTTGGAAAGATCAATTGATTTCCTGTCCAAAAAGGAATCTCTTTACGAAACCTTACCTTATATGCGAACCCGCTTACCTCCCGGTTGAGATTATCGCTGTGGTTCTCATAACGAGCCATCGCGAACTCAACCTCAACTTTCCATAAAACTCCCCCAAAGCATTCCATTACCATCCTCAACACCTATTGGGTTCCCTCAGTCTCCAAAGGTAGTGACATAAGATATACCCCAAAGGTGTCATTTTACCGAACGACCTCTTCCCTTTCCGAGGGGTTGCCTCTAGTCCATCTCATAATTTAGTCAAAACCCGATACTTCCCGACGAAACTGTCATACTGATTTTTCTGCGAAGACACCCACACCAAAATCTACCTTGATACCACACACTCCTACTGAAGTGAACATCAAAGCTTATTGGAGCGATTCCTTACCATACGGTCTTGATCGCCTCACAACCTTAGGCGACACGTACCACTTCAGGATAGTTTGTGACCTCAACTTCTCATTGATAAATTCACTTAAGGTTTAAATGTTTCTGAACCTAGAACCAAAGTTTGACATCAAGCCCCAAGGAATCCCCTAAATTTCAAAGCTCCAAGGTCGCCTTTCCGAGGTGTAACAATACGCTCTCCGGGTAATTGGTTAAAGTAGATCCAACTATTACTCACTCCGATCTACTCTCAACCTTAAAGCGTTCCCTTATTAAGATCTCTAACACAGCGAGGAGCCTGAACACCTCGATCCTTACTTACCAATATTTAACCTTCTTTTAATTTCCACCACCAAGAGGTCAACATCTTCTTGATCCAACGGGGGAACTTTCTAACCTTGCAACGATTTATTGACCTCGAAATGGCAAGTTGACGCCTAAACCAACTGGTAATATCAAAACGTGGACATCCCGCCCACTATTTCAATCCCGAAGTATTGTCGCGGTAAAGTTGACACCTAACAGGGTGCTAAGATATTTCTGGGTGACCAAATCTGAAGACCCCAATCTGTTTTTGAGACATATATTTCTTTGGTATAGATTTTCCTTTTGATGAAGGTGCAGATGGTAAATCATTGTTTTCATACCATACATTTGCCATCTGCAGAGGTTTCCTCAGATGTGGTCATTCTCTGAGTGTAGTACTCTTCTTTCTTTTTATAGAAAGCAGCGTCCCTTGTGGGTTTCCCTTTGTTGGTAGAGGACCTGCACTCTGCGGCGAAGTGGCCTAGTTTTCCGCATTTAGAGCACCCTTCAGTTTGCTTTGGGAATTTTTCACCAGCTCTGTCGTCTGGCCTCTGTCCATTCCTCTCTTCTTGCCTTGGCTCCCCAGACTTTTCTCTTTCATGTCTTCTTGCTTCACCATATCCTCTGCTTCTGTCATCTCTTTCTTCTCTCCCTCTGTACTCCGGCTTCTTGATACCACGATTTAATTGTCGGGTCATAAGTGCAAGTGTTTTGGCCAGAGCAGCCATGTCAATCTCCTCCTCAGAATCTTCTTCACTTTCACTCTCTGCTACAAGTACCTTCTTCTTCTTCTTCCTCTGTGCCTCCTCAACTGCCTTATCCTTCTTTCCCTTGTCTTTGACTTCTGAGGCACTTCCCACAAGAGCCAGAGGACCTCCAATAGAGGTTGTCAGTTTGGAAATTCTGTTCTCTTGGCTAATCAGTGTTCCAAAGAGATCAGATATGGACCAAACATCAAGATCCAATGTGGCTTGCATGGACATGGTTAGATGAAGCCATTCATCATTCAGGCTCTGTAGAAATCTGACATTGTTTTCTTCAGAGGTTATGTGGATGCCATACCTCTTACACTTGTTTATCAAAGAATTGTATCTATTGTAAGTGCTTTGAATGGATTCACCCGGCAGAGCTTTGAATGCAAAATACTCATTTATGCAGAAGGCTCTGTTGTTCTTGAGGGTTTTGGCACCACCCTCAAGTTGTTTCTCTAGCTCTAACCATAGGTCCTTTGAAGTTTCACATGAGTCAAGAGATTAAAAGATATCGTTTGGGATAGCCATTATGATTAATCTTTTGGCTTTCTTTGCAAGCTCATGTTGTGCCTTTTCTTCTTCACTCCATTCAAGGACAGGTTTGGGATGTTGATATTCAGGGATTTCAGGAGTATTGGCAGTGGCCGGAACACGAGGAACAATTGTCATTGGGATGAAAGGAGGATTGTGAAGAAATTCAACCAGACCAGGATCCACACCTTCAAGGAAGTGCACCATCCTGATCTTCCACTGAGGATATTCATCCCTTAGAAGAGTGGGAGGTTTAGACTGAGATCCAGCACTTAAGTAGTTAACAGTGTTTGCCATTTTAGTTTAGAGAGGAAAAACAGAGTATGGCACGAACCAGAAAGAGTATAACAGTAATGGTTTTAGAAATGATGAGAATATGAATCAGTAAGAACAGATGACCAACCAACTAGCTTTGAATCTGTCTTTGAATGAAGGACACACTTGTACATGTTTCTATACCAAACAGGTTGATATAGCTTCAGAAAACAGAGTGTGACTGTAAATGGAGTTTGGGACGAAGAACAGACTCAAACTACTACCCTGAGTACTGGAAACAAGTATAGAACAGGATCCTTTGATATTGAAAATCAAAGTATGCTCTGATACCAATTATTGATCCCAGTTATGATGTTCTTTAACTTGATTTAACCTTTTACTACACACAGATTAGTTAAATAGAGTGCGGAAGCGTTTAAGATGTGTAGAAAAGGTTGAACATACAGGGTAGTAAACACACAAGCAATTAATGAACAGAAAGTAAAGTATTACAAGAAAGTTACTCAAAGAAATGTTTCATTTATTACTCAAGAACACCAAGAACACGCACTGTTATGTGCAAATATGCTCAAGGATTATGCAGACCGCTATTTTTGTGTGTGCTCTCCTACATTGTGCTCTAAGGTGGTGCTCCCTTAATATAGCAGAGGGATGCACCCCTTAGTACAAGACAAAAACTGACATTCCATAAACGGAAAGCCACCTGTAAAGTAAACATCGTGGGACGCCCATTACTTTGATCTTGAGGATCTTCGTACAGCAGGCCTCACGTGTTTTGCACGTGGTCTTGTCTTGAACTCTAAGAAAAGCTTCAACATTGATCGCCAGAGGTTAGCCTTCACAGAGGCTCTGTGAGTGATCACAGAGGCTCTGTGATCTGAGAATCATCATCAGGTTTGACCTCGGGTGCATCTTCTGCGGAGTAACTTCTGAGCTTTGCACCTTCTGTGGTGTACTTGGGTGTTCAGTGGCTGGCTTCTGCGATTTCCATACTTAGCCTATTTTTTAATACTTCTATACAATGAGAGTGGAGCTAACAATCTCCCCCTAAGTATTGAAAAAATAAAAATTGAAAATTGAGGTGTTGGCTAAGATGGAAACAAAAAGAGGTGAAAGGAACTCAACCTCTGAAAAGTGATATTCATTCATAAAAGAAAAATGCCAAAAGGCAATTACATTAAGCATCGAAATACATGAATGAAAAGCAAAAGATTATAGAAGTCATTGGGGAAAATCATTTATTGGGTTGGTAAAGCTTTCAGCTAGAGTTTTTCTCATCGATAGAATGAGTTCCCTGTACTTCAGTTGTGCATCAATCTGTCCTATCATTGTCTCTGCAGGTCCTGCTTGCACAATCTCATAGCCTTTCTTCCTCAGAATCGTGTTCTTTATCTTCTGCAGAGTGTTGTTCGAATACTTGTGACTTTGATTTGGCCGATACATCTTTTTAATCCCATCATCGTCTCTGAAGATGAATACAAACTCAGGCTCTGTGATTAAGGAGTTGGAAGGAACGTTCTCGATTCCGGGGAATTGATCATGTGGTTTGGTGATCGACAACTTTTCGACTCCGAGTTGTAGAGCTACCTCGAAGTCCATTTTGCTGTGATATTTTACATGTTCGCGCATCACCTCCTTGATCCTGCCATTCTCTATCATGTACTCCTTACGCTTTTCAAGTCTTTGCTCTGTGAAGGCATGTAGTTGAGGAAGATCGTAGGCACAGAGGTTCTTTAAGTCTGCATCTGTGAATGTATATTGCTACCCATCTTTTCTCTCAACTAAGTATTTTGCATACATGATTGACTTGTTGGCGAAGGAGTGCAGAGAGATACTCATCACGGTTTTGATATCTTCTGTGGAGAATACTTCATCCCTTTCTAGTGCAGTTCGCTCGAAGCGTCTTCTGATGTCTTCTTTGATTAAGGGATGCAGATTTTGTGCTAAGAAGACGACTTCGGGCTCTGCGCTGTAAAGATAGGTATGAATGTTCTCTTGAAACTTAAGTTCTTTCGGTGGAGGCCTTGGGATTGGAAATCTCATGGCGTCCATCGATTGAACTATCTCTTTTACTCTGTCCTCTTGACGTTTCTGCTCTGAGGACTGTTTCTTCCGCGGAGAGGTCTCTGAAGTATCTGCAACGTTTACTGGATCAAGGCTTTGAAACTATACAACGGGTGTGGGTGCAGTAGGAATAAGTTCAGGACTTGATGGTTCTACAAACTTTGCGAGTCCTTCTGCGATCTGTTCAGAGTCCACACTAACCTTCCCTTTCTGAGACCCTGCAGAAGTTGTTCCTTGGACAATTGAAGTCGGTATTGGGTCCTCTGAGGCACAGGGCGTGAGATTATGTGTTTTGTGTGCCTCTGAAGATGTTCTTTGTAAGGGTAGGGCTTGAAGAGGAGTGGCTGAGATGACAGGTGCTTTTGGTGTTAATGCCTTCTCCCCCTCATGATGGCCAGGGCCAGAGGCATCTGGATCCTGGTCCTCATGCCTTGAAACCTTCTACGAGGCCTCCGCTTGGCAAGTAGCCGGGGCCTTTCTCTTTTTCCTTTTGCAGAGGTGCTCCTCAACATGTTTATTGATCTTCTGTAGAGCGTCCCCTGCGGCCATTGATAGCTCGTTGATTTCCAAGTCAGATTTGAACCGAAATGTGGCTACGGTTTTCTTCAAGTCTGCAGCGACCTTTTCTCCTTGTTCATTGAAGTGGGGTCGAAGAAGGTTGAGGTTGCTCAGAAACTGACTTCCCATTGCTTCTAGGTCGGCTTTTGTGGCAAAGGCAGAGGGGTCAAGCACAGAGGTTGATGCTTGAGGATTGAATGGGACCATAACACTGCGAGTTATGTCCTTTATTTCCTCTCGAAGCTTGGCCATTTGATTTACTCCAGTCTGAACTCCTTGTATAGCATACTTTGGGAACTCTTCTGTGAAAAGATCCCTGAGTACCTGAATTTGATTGGAGTATGCAATGATGGCTTGTCCACAAGATTTAAGATCAGCCCTTTTCGCGCAGTTTGTGTTTAGTTCATTGATCGCCGCCGAATGTTGATTTGAGGATTGACGAAGAGCAGTCAAGGCGGCGGTGTTTGCTTGAAGAGCATCTGCGATGGATTGAGAATCCATAGAGACAGAGCTTTTTAACTCGTCAAGTTTTGTGAGCACCATGTCAGCAAAGGCTTGAAACTCGCCCTTTGTGACAAAAGTGTCAGAGGTAACCTCTAGAACAACACATGTTCCAGATTTAGCCAATGAGTTTTTGGCACCCATAGAGCCTGTGGGGATGTTGATCTCTGAGGGATTTCCTTCCAATCCTCGATGTTCCACAGAGGAAGCACCTATGGAGGTTCTGTCAACACGTTCTTTGGGGGAGGGTTCAGAGACTCCCTTAAGACTTGTGTTGAATGGATCCTGTGGTTGTTCTAGAGCCACAAAATCATCGTGTTCTTTCATCACCAACTCTGAGGTGGTTTGGGTGTCACTCTTGTGTGTGACAGAGGTAACGAATACCTCTGTGTGTGGAAGAGATGTGTCCTGGGGAGAATGGACATGCAGAGCAACACTCTCACCCTTTTGAGAGGATGAGGTGGGTTTGGTTTCCCCGAATGGTGGTACAGAGGATGAAGGAATATCCTCTGTCCGGATGGCTGGGGCTGGGTTCGGACTGTGCCGTCCTGTTTCAATACCCCTCTGCATTAGAACTGCAGGGGTAGAAGTGTGGGTTGCACTGGGAGTTGGTTTTGGTGGTGTGCCAAGGGCATCTTTTTCTCCTATCTCCTTTGAGTTTTTGTTACCCTCATCATCAGAGCTTGAAAGCCCCGTAACGTCTTGCACTGTAAAATCTGCGAATTCCCCTAAGGTTCCAGAGTGCAGCTTCTGTATCTCCTCAGCTATGGACAATGCGACTCGGAGAGGGCTGGATGGCCTTTCCTCAGAGCTTTCAATGACTTGGGCTTTTCTTCTTCTCCTCTGCAGAGGTTGCTCGGACTCTGCAGGTTCACTCATGTCTGGAGAGGGTACAGGTTCAGAGGTTGCTGCCTTGCTCAATTTCTTAGCCTTCTTCTTTGGCTTGGCAACATCTGTTGGGGATTTTGGTGCCTCTTCTTCTACGACTCTCTTTTTGGGAGTTCTTTTCTTTTTAAGCTTCTTTTCTCGTTTCTCAATGACAGCCTCTGTTCGCACTTCAGCTCCTTCAGCCTCCTCTGTTCTAACTTCAGCTCCCTCACCTATCTCTGTCCTAAGGAAAACAACTATCTCACCCACTTGGAATCCTACACGTGGGGGGTTGCAGGATTCGGTTCAAAAGTCCTGTGCCCACGAAGGTAAGTTTTCACCCCATCTTTACTGTTCAGGTAGGCTAAAATTCGGGCTGGCAGAGGTCTTGCTCCCGGATACCCAGATTTGAGAACTGTGGGCTTGTGCGACTTCATGTCATAGACCTTGATCATCTTACCCTCTGTAGGTAACTTCCCTTCTCCTATCAGAGCGTCTCCTAACAGAATGGCAAAAAATCTGTTGAAGACAAGGTTTTTGGGCCCTGTGCCTCGAGCTTGGTCCTCTTGCTTGGCTATGATCGCGTTTCTGATTTCCCTGAATATTAGAGTTGCATAGTCCAGAGGAAAATCGTAGTACATACCATACATTATTGCAAGTATGGTATGGGTAGATTGGTCAGGACTGCCTACCTTGCAAGTCAAGCAGCGATTTAGAATAGAGAAGAGAACGTTCCACAGAGGTGGAAGGTTCTTTTGGAAATTGGTGCAGCGTACCCGATGAACCTAAGGAACTCCAGAATCTCATCGTCAGAGGGCTCGTCATAGTATCTTGTTAGGTTTAGCTGGGTCTTGGTGGGAAGCTCGAATACCTCTGCGACCCTTCTTCGGTTTATACCAAGGTCCAATATTTGAGTAGTGGAAGGATGGGTGGCATAGCCCATGACACAGTAGCCATAACGGTCCAGTTTTTCACGCTTAGCACTCAACCAGAATTGTTGAATGTAAGTTTCAGGAATATCAGTTCTTTTTAGGGTTAGGGCTTTTGTGAAGATGTGGTTCTTTAGGATTTGAATTAAAGGAGCAGCTTCCTCAGGATATCCCTTGGGTTCCAAGACAACATAGTGATTGTTAGGCTTGAGATTCAGTTGCCTGGAGTGATAATCATGGTGTGTGAAGGAGAGCATTCTGCTTGTTAGGACATGTTCTTGTTCAACAGAATGGGAATCGTCCTTTTTAGCTTCAGAATGCATCGAGTGGTTTGATGCAGAAGATCCCTTGGAGTACTTGGAAGAAACAGAATAAGATGCCATGGAAAGATATGGAGAGCGAGAATTCTTTGCAAAGGGATTCTTGAAAGAGAGAAGATAGCAGGTAAAAAAAATTTGAGGTATGAGAGGGGTTTATATATAAGGAGAGAGGGTAAAAAAGAATGAGCGGTAAAAGATAAAATTTTCAAATCCGTGATGAGTGGTAACGAATAAGAAGTCGTTTTAAAAAACGACGGTACAGGTTACGAACCAATCAAATATTGCCACGTCAGATGATGGCGGTGCACGATCTAGGACGTGCGCCACCCTATTCTCACGCGCGTGGCATTTACTATTCTCACGTGACAGTGAGATTCAAAAAAATAACCCGCAGCACATGACCTGAATTTCTCAAGTGATGGGAATGACAGAAGCTCTGTGGATAAGAGGCTTCTGAGGTCATAGGCAAGGTTGGGATCAGAAGAGCTTTTTATGAGGGAGGAAAGTGCGATGAAATGATCGAGTTCTTTTTAAATGGCATGTGTTCGAACATCCTCAGTTTAGAGATGCAAAAATTCTGTGATATATCGCAGAGGCTCTGTGGTCGACCTCAGAGGTTCTGAGACCAAAAATTTCCTTTTTAGGAAAGATTTTCAAAGATTTGATCATTTCAAAGTTTTGACAGAAAAATAAGGTACAAAGGGTGATCTTTCTGAGGGCCCTTGGTTCAGATGGACTAACCTCACTCTGTAGTCTATGTTGCGCAGAACTGTCTTCCTCCCCCTTGAATAATCAAGATTGGTCTTTGATGGTTTGGTCTGCTCCCCCTTTAACTATGCTTGGATCATGTAAAGATAATATTTGCACAAGACATAGATTCGCAGGAAAGAATATACAATAAAGAAAGCCGAAGATATTATTTACAAACAAGGGATATGTTACATACAAATATGTACAACAGAGGCTCTGTGCGAGGGTACAGAGGCTCTGTGGTCAACTCATGTTGAGCATACCAATCTTGCCAACTAGAAAAGTGAATCTTTTCTCATCCAATGCCTTCGTAAAAAGGTCGGCAAGTTGGTAGTCTGTGGGCACAAAGTACATTTCTATTGTCCCATGCTCCACATGATGTTTCAGAAAGTGATACCTGATATCGATATGTTTGGTCTTGGAGTGCTGCACAGGATTGGCAGAGATCGCAATGGCACTTTTGGAGTCACAGAGGATGGGGATTTTTTCGATATCAAATCCATAGTCTCTGAGTTGGGTCTTTATCCACAGAACTTGTGAACAACAACTTGCAGCAGCAACATATTCTGCTTCTGCCGTAGAGGTCGAGACACAGTTCTGTTTCTTGGAAGTCCAACTTACTAGTTTCCCTCCTAGGAATTGGCAACTCCCAGAGGTACTCTTCCTGTCGAGCTTGCATCCTTCGTAATCTGAATCTGTATAAGCCATGAGATCAAAGCCAGAGTTCTCCGGATACCAGAGGCCAAGATTTTTGGTCCCTTTTAGGTATCTGAAGATCCTATTGACAGCATAAAGATGAGATTCTTTGGGGTTAGCTTGAAATCTTGCACATAGACATGTGGCAAACATTATATCAGGTCTACTCGCGGTTAAGTACAACAGAGATCCTATCATCCCTCTGTAGATTTACACTCCACATATTTGCCCTCTGGATCTGCATGGAGCTTGGATCCAGTGACCATAGGAGTTTTCATTGGTGAAGAGTCAGAGAGCTTGTATTTTTCAAGTATGTCAGAGACATATTTTGATTGGTTTATGAAAATACCCTCTGTGGTTTGTTTGACTTGCAATCCTAAGAAGAATGTAAGTTCTCCCATCATGCTCATCTCAAACTCACTTTTCATCAATGACTCGAACTTTTTGCAATATAAATCATTTGTAGACCCAAAAATAATGTCATCAACATAAATTTGTACAAGCAGAATCTCACCTTTTCTCTTCTTATAGAATAAAGTCGTATCAGTAGTACCTCTTTCGAAACCATTTGCAAGGAGGAAGTTTGAAAGTCTGTCGTACCATGCTCTGGGGGCTTGTTTCAGTCCATACAGAGCCTTGTCCAGAAAATAGACATGATTTGGGTACTTAGAGTTCTCAAACCCTGGTGGTTGTTAGATATACACTTCTTCTTGAATCTGCCCATTCAGAAAGGCTGACTTGACATCCATTTGATATACTTTGAAACCTCTGTGGGCTGCGAAGGCAAGAAAGATTCTTATTGCTTCGATTCGTGCCACAGGGGAAAAGGTTTCTTCATAGTCAATGCCTTCTTCTTGACAGTATCCCTTGGCCACCAGTCTTGCTTTGTTTCTGATCACCACACCGTCTTTATCCTTTTTGTTCCTGAAGACCCATTTGGTCCCTATTGCGGTTTTGCCTTTCGACAGAGGCACTAGGGTCCATACTTCGTTTCTGTCAAACTGCATAAGTTCATCTTGCATAGCTTCTACCCAGTTTGGGTCTTCAAGAGCTTCAGATATCTTTTTGGGTTCGATGATACTCACAAAATTTGTATAGTAACAAAAATTTGCAGTACTCGATCGAGTTTGGACCTTGTCAGAAGCGTCACCAATGATTTGGCTCTGTGGGTGACTCTTGGTCCACTTTGTCATGCGGGGCAGGTGATCATTGGAAACTTCTGTGGTTAATTCAGGAGCACTATCGTCTTGATGTAGATCATTTTCTGTTGAGAGAAATTGATCATTTATACTTGCCACAGGGCTTAGTTGTTCATCATGAGTTGGGGTAGAGAGCTCTGTGGAGCCTTGATCTGGTGTTGACCCTTCAGAGAGATTTTGAGGATGACCATGATCTTGATTGATCTTGGGGCCTTGATTCGTATTGTCCTCTGAGTGCTCCCCCTCGATGGTTTCACATGCGGCATTACTGGAAGAGGGTGAAGCATTACTAGGATCAGTTAGAGAAGTACCTGTTTGGTCCTCAGAGGGTTCGGCTTCAGAGGCTCTGCGGTCACCTTCAGAGGGTTCATGATCATTGAACACCTCTTCAAATAGATGATGAAGATCATTTGTTCGTGATGATCCACCAGAATCTTCATCTTGAAGTTTGAGTCCTGAGCTGATTTGCTCAGAAGTCACCTGAAAAGAATCATCAAATGAAACATTAATACTTTTGAGTATATGCTTGGATTTGAGTACATAGATTCAGTATGCCTTGGAATTTGATGAATAGCCAACAAATTTGGCTTCATCGGCTTTGGAACAAAATTTCCCTATCTGGTCTCTGTCGTTCAGTACAAAGCACCTGCATCCAAAGACATGGAAGTACTTAATGTTCGGCTTCCTATGGTGTAGTAAGTGATATGGTGTTTTTGCATGTCTTTTCACAATCAAGGATCGATTTTGGGTGAAGCATGTAGTTGAAATGGCTTCTGCCCAGAAAGAAATAGAGAGCCCTGAAGCAGTGAGCATAGTTCTTGCGGCTTCCACTAGTGTTCTGTTCTTTCGTTCAACAACACCATTTTGTTGTGGAGTCCTTGCAGCAGAGAAGTTCTGTGATATGCCTTATGTCGAGAGATAGGCTTCAATGGTTGAATTCTTAAACTTTGTCCCATTGTCACTTCGGATTCTCTGTACCCTGCAGTCATAAAGAAGTTGTATTCTCTTGATAAGATTGATTAGTACTTCAGGAACTTCTGATTTCTTCCGAACGAATTCAACCCAAGTATATCTAGAGAATTCATCTATGAGTACAAGGATGTACTTTTTGCCACCAAGACTTTGCACAGATATAGGACCACAGAGGTCAACATGAAGCATCTGCAGAGGTCTGGTGCAAGATATGTCAGACTTGGTTTTGTGGGCAGCCCTTTTGAGTTTGCCTATCTCACAAGCTGAGCATAGATGAGGAGGTTATGTTCCTTTTTGCTCTTTTTCGGGCTTCTTCTCTTGTCGAATCTAATACTTGGTAGACAACTTACTAGTTCTAGTTTCACAAGTTTGTTAAGTGTGTGAAAGTTTAGATGACAAAACATGTTGTGCCAGAGCCAAGCTTCTTCATTCTTACTTGAGACTAAGCAGAGCTTTTCTTCTCTGTTAGTTGATTTAAAGTCCATGAGGTATAAATCACCTCGTCTTTTTGCTCGCATAAGCTCTATGGTTGTATCTTCCTTAAACAGAGAGCAGTACTGTCTTTTGAACATCACATCGAGTCCATTGTCACAGAGTTGACTTACACTCAGAAGGTTGTGCTTGAGGCCATCCACATAGGCAACTCTGTTGACATCGATGTCTCCTTTGGCAATGACTCCATAGCCTTTTATTTGTCCCTTTTTGTTATCTCCAAAAGTCACAGATCCTCCACCAAGTCTTTCTTTGTAAGAGGAAAGCAACCCTCTGTCGCCAGTCATGTGTCTAGAGCACCCGGAGTCTAGGTACCAAATGGGCACATGCTGTTTTTTCTGTGGACAGATTAGAGAGATTTAGGTACCCATTTCCAAATGGGTCCATTTTTGTTAGGAGGCAGTGAAGATGCCTTAACACCTTTGGTTTTGGATTTATCCTCATTTGCAGAGGTACCAGATTGTCTCTTCTAACCCTTGAATTTTGCATTCTTGGGTTTGGGGTGAGATATAAGACAGGAGGGCCTCGAGAAATGTTGATTCAAAGCATGCATAAGATCAAAGCATTTACAATAAGGAACATTTGAGGCAAACTTCTTGAAAATCTCATTAAATTTGTCAAAGGAGGGTACAGAGAAAATTTTACTACAACCCATTTTAGATTTGGGTTTCTTTTTACAGAAAGCTTTGTCTAATCTAGGTTGAGTTTTTTCAAAAACTCCTCTTGAGTGGCTCTGTGGTTGTACTCTCCCTTGATCTTCTTTCCTTGCTTTCACTGCAACAGAAGCATCAAGTTTATCAATTTTAGGCCATTTATCCTTCTGTTGCCAAGTGAATTTTTCTTGAAAAGGTTTTAATGGTCTTGGAGCTTTTGAAATATGAGAGATCTTGTTCTTTTTAGAGTTTTTAAGCTCAAGAGAAGTCTTTGCTTGTAAGCACATGTCCAGGAAATCAGGACAGATAGGTACACCTGTGGTTTTCCTTTTGGGAAGAACTGTTCTATTAAGAATGCCATAGGTAAGTTTACTCTTCTCTGAACCACAGAGGAGTATCTCAAGTTCCACAGAGCTTATCCCATTGTCGACAGAGGACTCTGATTCTGACTCATAGTCTGAATCGAGAAAGTCTCTATGAATTATAACCTGACCTTCTGTTAGTGCCTTGCTTTGTCCATTGGTGTCCTCTGAAGTATTTAGAATTTTTGAAATACAAGGAATGACCATAGGAACGTTAAGACAGTTTTGTAGATCTTGCTCAAAGATTTCTCTTATTTCAGAGGTTAAATCACGATGGTTGAGAAAATGATTTTCATAAGTTCTTCTCAAGTCGCTTTCCAAAAATCTTTTAAATAGTTTTTCTTCCACAGAGGCTGGAACAAAATCTGGTGCTTCAGAGGACAGTTCCTTTTCAGGAATCATCATGCACACAAAGGCCATTTGAGTTTGCGTTTCTGGGTGACCAAATCTGAAGACCCCTATCTGTTTTTGAGACAGATATTTCTTTGGTATATATTTTCCTTTTGATGAAGGTGCAGATGGTAAATCATTGTTTTCATACCATACATTTTCCATCTGCAGAGGTTTCCTCAGATGTGGTCCTTCAGAAGTTCTGCGCCTCTTAAATGTGGATAAAAGGTTTGGAAGACTTGGTTTTAAAAATTGTCCAGGGTAGAAGATGTTTGATAAAGATTTGTTTCTTTTATTTCCTGTGTAAGGGTCAATGTCCTCGAACACTAATCCTCTTCTGCCGATCTGGGTGTTTACCTTTTCATGAACTTTTTGAGCATCCTGATACCTCTTAATTTGGAGATCTCTGTCGAATAGATCTTGATGAAGGACTTCTCTTTCTTTTTGAAAAAAGTTTTTCAAAGAAATGGCATTTAAACGATCACTCTCACATTTCTTTAGCTCTTTGACCTTATCTTTCAAAGCTTTGTCAAGATTTGTGATTTTCTCCTTGAAACCCCTTTTTGTTGAAATATGCTCAGAGATAAGAGATTTGTTTTCAAGGTAAAGCTTGTCCTTCTCCTCTGTGAGAAGCCTAGTTTCTCTTTCAAAGAAGGCAAGTTTTTTCTCAAGATCCGAGCATGTATTTTTATGAGCTAGAAGATCATTTTGTATTTCAAGAATCTTGTTTTCAAAGTCCGAGTTACAAGAATTAGAAGTCGATACCTCACTCTCATTCTCAGAAGAGTGGACTTCTGCCATTACAAAGAAGAGTGCGTTTTCTTCTTCATCAGAGGATTCATCGGTTACAAGGTTCTCTTGTTCTGCCATTAGGGATCTCTGAGTGTAGTACTCTGCTTTCTTTTTATAGAAAGCAGCGTCCCTTGTGGGTTTCCCTTTGTTGGCAGAGGACCTGCACTCTGCGGCGAAGTGGCCTGGTTTTCCGCATTTGAAGCACCCTTCAGTTTGCTTTGGGAATTTTTCACCAGCTCTGCCGTCTGGCCTCTGCCCTTTCCTTTCTTCTTGCCTTGGCTCCCCAGACTTTTCTCTTTCATGTCTTCTTGCTTCACCATATCCTCTGCTTCTATCATCTCTTTCTTCTCTCCCTCTGTACTCCGGCTTCTTGAGACCACGATTGAATTGTCGGGTCATAAGTGCAAGTGTTTTGGCCAGAGCAACCATGTCAATCTCCTCCTCAGAATCTTCTTCACTTTCACTCTCTGCTACAAGTACCTTCTTCTTCTTCTTCCTCTGTGCCTCCTCAGCTGCCTTATCCTTCTTTCCCTTGTCTTTACCTTCTGAGGCACTTCCCACAAGAGCCAGAGGACCTCCAACAGAGGTTGTCAGTTTGGAAATTCTGTTCTCTTGGCTAATCAGTGTTCCAAAGAGATCAGATATGGACCAAACATCAAGATCCAATGTGGCTTGCATGGACATGGTTAGATGAAGCCATTCATCATTCAGGCTCTGTAGAAATCTGACATTGTTTTCTTCAGAGGTTCTGTGGATGCCATACCTCTTACACTTGTTTATCAAAGAATTGTATCTATTGTAAGTGCTTTGAATGGATTCACCCGGCAGAGCTTTGAATGCAAAATACTCATTTATGCACAAGGCTCTGTTGTTCTTGAGGGTTTTGGCACCACCCTCAAGTTGTTTCTCTAGCTCTAACCATAGGTCCTTTGAAGTTTCACATGAGTCAAGAGATTGAAAGATATCGTTTAGGATAGCCATTATGATTAATCTTTTGGCTTTCTTTGCAAGCTCATGTTGTGCCTTTTCTTCTTCACTCCATTCAAGGACAGGTTTGGGATGTTGATATTCAGGGATTTCAGGAGTATTGGCAGTGGCCGGAACACGAGGAACAGTTGTCATTGGGATGAAAGGAGGATTGTGAAGAAATTCAACCAGACCAGGATCCACACCTTCAAGGAAGTGCACCATCCTGATCTTCCACTGAGGATATTCATCCCTTAGAAGAGTGGGAGGTTTAGACTGAGATCCAGCACTTAAGTAGTTAACAGTGTTTGCCATTTTAGTTTAGAGAGGAAAAACAGAGTATGGCACGAACCAGAAAGAGTATAACAGTAATGGTTTTAGAAATGATGAGAATATGAATCAGTAAGAACAGATGACCAACCAACTAGCTTTGAATCTGTCTTTGAATGAAGGACACACTTGTACATGTTTCTATACCAAACAGGTTGATATAGCTTCAGAAAACAGAGTGTGACTGTAAATGGAGTTTGGGACGAAGAACAGACTCAAACTACTACCCTGAGTACTGGAAACAAGTATAGAACCGGATCCTTTGATATTGAAAATCAAAGTATGCTCTGATACCAATTATTGATCCCAGTTATGATGTTCTTTAACTTGATTTAACCTTTTACTACACACAGATTAGTTAAATAGAGTGTGGAAGCGTTTAAGATGTGTAGAAAAGGTTGAACATACAAGGTAGTAAACACACAAGCAATTAATGAACAAAAAGTAAAGTATTACAAGAAAGTTACTCAAAGAACTATTTCATTGATTACTCAAGAACACCAAGAACACGCACTGTTATGTGCAAATATGCTCAAGGATTATGCAGACCGCTATTTTTGTGTGTGCTCTCGTACATTGTGCTCTAAGGTGGTGCTCCCTTAATATAGCAGAGGGATGCACCCCTTAGTACAAGACAAAAACTGACATTCCATAAACGGAATGCCACCTGTAAAGTAAACATCGTGGGACGCCCATTACTTTGATCTTGAGGATCTTCGTACAGCAGGCCTCACATGTTTTGCACGTGGTCTTGTCTTGAACTCTAAGAAAAGCTTCAACATTGATCTCCAGAGGTTAGCCTTCACAGAGGCTCTGTGAGTGATCACAGAGGCTCTGTGATCTGAGAATCATCATCAGGTTTGACCTCGGGTGCATCTTCTGCGGAGTAACTTCTGAGCTTTGCACCTTCTGTGGTGTACTTGGGTGTTCAGCGGCTGACTTCTGCGAATTCCATACTTAGCCTATTTTTTAATACTTCTATACAATGAGAGTGGAGCTAACAATCTCCCCCTAAGTATTGAAAAAATAAAAATTGAAAATTGAGGTGTTGGCTAAGATGGAAACAAAAGGAGGTGAAAGGAACTCAACCTCTGAAAATTGATATTCATTCATAAAAGAAAAATGGCAAAAGGCAATTACATTAAGCATCGAAATACATGAATGAACAGCAAAAGATTACAGAAGTCATTGGGGAAAATCATTTATCGGGTTGGTAAAGCTTTCAGCTAGAGTTTTTCTCATCGATAGAATGAGTTCCCTGTACTTCAGTTGTGCCTCAATCTGTCCTATCATTATCTCTGCAGGTCCTGCTTGCACAATCTCAGAGCCTTTCTTCCTCAGAATCGTGTTCTTTATCTTCTGCAGAGTGTTGTTCGAATACTTGTGACTTTGATTTGGCCGATACATCTTTTTAAGCCCATCATCGTCTCTCGAGTTTAAAACGCCAAGACGCAAAGGTAAAACACACTCGACCAAAATAATAATTACAACGACTCGAATATCGCTAACTCGTTTAATGCCTTGCGGAAAATTTCTAACAGTAAAGTCGATAACTGAATTAACACAAATCCTTTATATGCTTACTCACACCAACAGTATAATTTAATCCCGATACAAAAGCATACAATGACTGACATTTGTATAAGGCCTAAGGATAAATCACACAATAACGGAACTTTCTCAAAACAACCTGTGAGATGAAATTTATTAACTGAACTCGTAAATTAACGCATGCAGTAATGCATGTACACATGTTCCAAGATTTTATCTAGGCGATGCAAAATAATACGACATGATACCATTAAACCCCACTGAATTTTCATAAAACTCATTAATGCCAAAACCAAGCGATGTCAAAATTTCCTTTTTCAACATAAAACATGAGACAACCATAAGTCTAAGAATGTTAAATTTCCATAACCATAACGTACGATAAAATGACTCATTTTTAACAAAACTTTCATGAGACACGATGCCCAAAAAGCTCGTAACTCTACACTCAATAAAATTAAAACCCACGCATCTCAAAATACAGTCACGAACTCAAAAAGGTTGCGAAACCACATCCCGAAAAGTCAAACACGACTCATGCAGACTAAAATTTTCCAGAAAATTCCGACTCAAGAACAGTGGGACAACTCTTTCTTTAAAACCCGGACATACGTAGAGAAGATTCAATGTCAAGGCTAAAAATTCCACAGTTACTTGCCCACTATCCCAATTGACATTAAAACACGGATCTTATAATATCCGAAAATGATGTTAGATCTGAAACGGGGATGAAGAGATTTTTAATGACAAATTGTAACCATGTGCAATAATACAACTTCATGCATGTTTAAACTCACGGTCTAAAATCCGGCGCGTGGCAATTATTTCTCAAATAATCCGTAATATAATTCACTTTATGTTTCAGGAAATGTGAGGAATAATCAATGCAATATGTTGTTAGGAAAAAATTTCATGCATAAAATTGGTCGGCACCGGCATCCCGAAATCACGCTCCTCATTGATATACTATTGTCATCCGAAGGTTCAACATCTTAAAGAAATACTCGAATATTTCATCGGTTCACCTTATGATTCCCCATCGAATAACGTCAATCTCATAAGCTTAAGGTTCTACTCCAACCAATTTTCCTGACTCACAGTGGTCAATTTCCAGCATTCATCATGTATTAACTGTCACTCCAAAGTGACTTTACTATAAACATCAACCCTACCTTAGATCACTCGCTTAGAAACCTTCTCACTACCCCAACGGTAATCATACCAAGGTAGTTCATGTATACACATGTAGCATGTAGGTTCACCATGAAACTGGTCAGGTGCCATTATGAACGTACCGTACATGCTCATCCTTGCGACCCTCGACAAGTTTTCCATTTCTAGCGACTCGATCAACTCCAAGATATCTTATCTTAAGGTTCCTAACGTGCAACGTCACTTACAATCACTTATAAAAACGCTAGTTTGAGTCTAGGCATCCTACGATCAATACCTAATTCTCTCAAACTTAAGCTCTGATACCAATTTGTAACACCCTCAAATCTGAGATAACAGCTAATTTTAAATTTTCTAAATACATAAATAATGGATTCGTCTACAATCACAAATTAAGAATTAACCTCAATACACACATTCATTCTATACATACAATCTATGGTAAGGACGGGTGCTACTAAACCCAATAACAGTTACTATCTCCAATCTGCGGAAGACTTCACCAATTACTTACTCTTGCACAAGGCTAAAGTTCAACCTGTCATAGCTGCTAGAACCCAACCCTCAACTGGTACCTGATGCACATGCCGACAAGTAAAAAGGTTAGCCTTACGCCTAGTGAGTTCAAGAGTTTTACATGAGAAATATAGTATTAAAAGAATGGATCTCGCTTGGAATTATGCCCGTTTAGTAGATGCACTTTAAAACGTATAAAATAACTCAGATCCAATGTTATGCATTTTCAAAGATGGGCACCTCATTTCAAACATGATGTTTAACTTGAAATAACTTAAACTAATTCGAAACATGAATATGAAACGACTCCCATTTAAGAAACGCGGATAAACGTTATGACCCAAATTACCCAAACACGGGTGGGGCAAAATACTCAACTCATAAATCATCATCAAAAATCCCATATGTCGTACGTCCGAAAACATGGACACTAGGTCCAATACTCATGCAACCGTGAAGAGCAAATGACAATAAAATAAGACATCTTTTTTATTTGAAATATAGATAACCAACAACGGAGGAGACCCGTATCCGTTGAGAGTGGAGGAAACACAAAAGTATACCACCCATTCAACGTTAATCGCATGACACCTCACGACATCGCAGCCCAAGTGTCCCTACAACTTCTTTACCAAGTGTCACCCCAAAGTCAGTTGACCTTGATGGATCATTCCGAAGAACTCCATCCCGAAGTCCCGACACACTTAAAGACTACCTCTCAGGCATTACTTCAAGCGGCGGAGGTCCTAGCGCTCACTCCCCGATAGCACTACAGACTCAACCCTCCTAGCGATCACTTGTAAAGTTTCCGGTCATAAAACATGGGTACCGAAGTTCCACCCCGCAATACCCAATTGACCATACCAAAACAGACCGACTGACGTGCCTATGGATCCATTACACACTGTCTAACGTTACCGGACCACACACGAATGACCAAAGCACTCGAGCCCGTAACCAACCTCAATACGCAACACGGCGCATTAGTACGTACGTCATAATCGGACTCTACATTGAGCCATATAAAACCGGACAAGTGCCCTCAAAACTCCTTTAAACGACATCGAGCCAAAATGCTCAAAACCTCTTTTGACCAATGATCACGTTTTTCAAATAATAAACGCACTCGACCCATACCGTGAAATTACACGCTCCCAAAATGCTTGAATGGATTCCAACACAGTTTAAGTCGGGACAAAATGTTTTCCAAATAGACTTGTGAACTCAAATACACCAATTTACGTATGTCATGAATAAGACTTCATTTGTACAAAAATCACCAAGGATGCATAAATCATAAAGTAGGCTTTATTTATACAAAATCATCAAAATGCATAAACCATGTTAATACTTATCAAGATATCCAAATCCCAACTATGTGCATTTTATGAGATTAAAGCCACACAAGTTTATCAAATATGTAAACTTATCAAAATACCCAACACATTGACAATTATTAAGTAAAACATATTTTTACTACAAAATACTCATTTTGGCATGTACATAGTTTTCACAAAGCAACTTGAACTCACCTTGCTAGATTTAGGCTAAATCTAGGTTCCACCCCAACGAGCTCTTTTGAAGGCCACTTGAATCTTCAAGCCGAAGACCTCTAAAATCTAAATCCTTACATACCATTTAGAAATATTCCCTAAAAATTATTTACTAAAATCCTCAATGAGATCAAACCTTAATTTCCCAAAACCATCAGATCTAAGATTTGAGAAACCAAATACTAGGGAAACATCAATGGAGCATTTATAACATGATTTCAAGAAAACTTACCATCTTGGATGATGAGACTTTCCGAGGACACCCAACCCAACTCTTCAACCCGAGCTCCCAACCTCGAACCCTCGAGTTTTGCTTAGACCCATCCATCGTAGTCGCTCGCTCCCCAAACGGAACTCTAGTTTCCAAGTCGAGCTAAAGAGGAGAGAAAAGGAGAGGATGAAAATGAGAGAAAACCCTAGCTGGTGGGTTTTAATCGACCAGATGGTCTTTCGCGGCCTTGGCCGCGACCTTGAAGTCGCAGGCCAAGCCGCACGTGCTACTATGTTGCACACCACAGTGAGTTACGCGGGTTTAGCGGCGGCTTTGAGGCCGCGGGCTAAGCCGCGCGTGTCCCTGATGCTTCTTCCCCCTTTTCCGTGATAAAACGTTCCCCGATCGATTCACTCGGTTGATCGCTGTCTGATTCCTTAGCTGATCCTAAATTGTTATTCAGGAATTTATGGGCGTTACAAGTGAGTCAGGATCAAAAGCATACCGCCTGTTTGATCCAATAAAGAATAGAATTTGCGTCAGTCGAGACGTAAAATTCAAGGAAGATGAGACATGGAATTGGATGGAATATACCAAAGATATCGATCTAGATAGACTGGAATGGACTAATTTCATTATAGGAAATAATGAAACACATGGTACTCAGTATATATCGAATGAAAGTGAAGATTTCGAAAATGATGTTACACATGGTAAGAATGATTCAGATGAAGAAATACCTACTACATCCAATTCCCAGATATCTACTCATAAGTATAGCCCACTGCAATCCACCATACATTCACTAGATTCAGAATCTGATAGGCCATCCAACAGATTCAAGAATTGATCATACACCTGTAAGAGGTTACAGGGCCTTGAGTGATATATACGCCAATACGGATGAATTATTACTAGTAGAAGACGAACCAAGAAATTACAAGGAAGCAGCTAAGGATGACAAGTGGATTGAAGCTATGAAAACAGAAATTGATTTTATCAACAAGAATAATACTTGGAGGCTAACTACCCTACCAAAAGATCATAAAGCAATTGGTTTAAAATGGGTGTTCAAGACAAAAAAGGGATGTTGATGGAAGGATATTAAAGCACAAAGAACGATTAGTAGCCAAAGGATATGTTCAAAAGCATGGCATAGACTTTAATGAAGTCTTCGCACCAATAGCACGAATCGAGACAATACGATTGATATTGGCTCTAGCAGCATATAACAGATGGGAAGTACATCACCTAGATGTAAAGTCAGCATTTCTACATGGAGAATTAAAGGAAGAAGTTTATGTCTCACAACCTGAAGGCTTTATAAAAGAAGAAGACAAAGGAAAGGTCTACAGACTCATAAAAGCACTATACGGGCTAAGACAAGATCCACGAGCATGGTATACCAAGTTAGACAACACCTTAAAGATACTTGGTTTCAAAAAATGTGCATTAGAGCAAGCAGTCTACACAAGAACAAATAAGGTATCAACTCTATTGGTTGGTGTATACGTTGATGACTTGATAGTCACTTGAACACCAAAGAAAGAGATTGAAACTTTCAAGGATCAAATGCAAAAGAAGTTTGAAATGAGTGATCTTGGATTACTTGCTTATTATCTTGGCATTGAGATTACATAGAACGGGGGTGAAATCTCAATAAAGCAAACTGGCTACGCAAACAATATACTCAGAGACACAAGCATGCTAGACTGTAATGATGCAAAGATACCCATGGAACCAGGTATCAAGCTGACAAAAGTATCCAAAGAAAAATACGTAGGCACCACTGAATAGCTAAGCTTAATTGGATGTTTACGGTACTTACTACACACAAGACCTTATCTAAGTTTTTCAGTTGGATTACTTACCCGTTTCATGAAAGTACCACAAGAACAACATATGAAAGCAATCAAACAAGTATTGCATTATATCAAAGGAACAAAGGACTATGGTATAACTTATGGGCATGAAGGAGGAAACAAGATACAAGGCTACAGTGACAACAGTTACGGTGTTAACACGCAAGAAGGAAAAGGCACAACAGGAATAATTTTCTACTTTGGGAACTCACCTATCAGTTGGAGCACTTAAAAGCAAGGAACAGTAGCATTATCCTCATGCGAATCAGAATTTATTGCAGCAACAGCAGCAGCAACACAGGCACTTTGGTTAAAGAGGCTACTCAGCAAAGTTACTTATACAAAGGAACAAAAGGTCACAATTTATGTGGAAAATAAATCAGCAATAGCACTAATGAAGAATCCAGTGTTTCATTGACGAAGCAAAAACATTGATACAAAGTATCACTTCATACGAGAATGCATCGAGAAGGAATATTTAATGGTCGAGCACATCAGCGGAGAGCAACAAAGAGCCGACATACTTACAAAGCCACTACCAAGGATAAGAGTTGTCACAATGAGACAAATACTTTGTGTTATAAACCTTCTTTTAGCATGATCAAAATTAGGGGGGGGGGAATGTTGGGATAATCTCAATCATACCTCAGTATATATTGGTTTAATAATAGATATGTAAATAGGGCAAAGATGAAAAGGTGTGACTTTTCATCTTCAACTGCGGACTACCATAACCGAACAGTTGCATTGGTTCATTGGCACCAGTTGAACTAGTATAAATAGGAAGCATATGTAACATATTTCAATGTACTTTTCTTTCAATATATGAAACTTTGTTTGATCAAGATCCTATGAAAACAAACCTTTATAATCCTCCAAGATACACCACCACAGATCTCGCACATCAATATCAATTTCTACGTACGGTTCCAAGCAAGTGTGAACAACTAAATCAATTTGTAAGTGCCTTTATATGTGAAATGCAAGGATATTGGGATCAACTTGTTATCGCCGCCCCTACCAACAAATGGAAAGAAGATGCCATGATTGTCGCTACTCATCAAAAACATCTACAATTTATGATATTTCTCATAGCACTCCATGATTGGTTTGAACCTGTGCGAGCTTTATTGTTACACCGCTCTCCTCTTGCCACACTTGACACTGCTATTACAGAGCTTAATTTTCAGGAGACTAGAATGGGTGTTCATATTGCGCCTTCTGATGGAGTATTGGCTATACAGGTACTCACAAATTAGGCAAGTGTTCCTATTATCATAGTGATACTCATTAGTTATTGGACTGTCCTAACCGCTTTTGCAAATTTTCTCTAAAGAAGTTTCCTAAACATTACAACTTCGATTGTCCCAAAGCTCCTGCTCGAAACAAAAAAATTTTGGTTCTACCTATAACCAACCAGGATTCGCCTCCTATGACATCTAATCTAATAACGAAACTTCCACCGTTTATGAATGGAACTGTAACAACTATCGGATGATGTGATTGCATTAATCAGACACGTTATGTCTGAATCGTCTTACACTATGGCTAGCTTAAGGTACTCTTGGTTATTCGATTCGGGGTGTTGTAACCACATGACACCAAATTCTGATATTTTTGATACACTGGACGTCCGGTACATCCTTATCTTCTGTTACTACTTCTGATGGTTCATAATTACATGTTCAATATGGTGGTCATGTATCTACAACTCAACTCTCTTTACCTGATACTTTATGCAATCCCAAACTGTCAAATTATTTCTATCTAAGAACTTTGGGCATTGGGTTACAATTACATTTTAATCTTCATGTGCAGGATCCCACGACGAACAAACTATCACTATTACAGAAAATAGTTTTTTTACACCGTTGTAGAAGGTTTTTTACACTGTTGTAAAAGGCTTTTTACATGGTTTTGGAACCGTGTAAAAGTCCATCGTGTAAAAAAATGTGAGACCTTTTTACACGGGACAAAAACCGTGTAAAATGTCTCAATTTTACACGGTTCCAAGACCGTGTAAGAAGCTGACAAAAACCGTATAAAATGTCTCAATTTTACACGGTTGTCAGGAAAAAGCGTGTAAAAAAATCACAATTTTACACGGTTGTTAGGCAAAACCGTGTAAAAAGGTAGACCCTTTTACACGGTTTGCTTGACAAAATTAAACCGTGTAAAAAGGTCATCTCTTTTTACACCGATGCTAATAAAAATGTCTCAATTAACGAGGGCTGGTAATAGCGACGAAATCGCGACAGACCTCATTCATTCCATCGTTGGTCCGCTGCTAATATTTGATTTTTTTTATTTTTTTTAACCACAAAGGTTGTGACGTACTAGTTAAGGCCCTCAATAATTGAATTTGACAATTTTTTCTTGAGTAAACTACTATTTTCGTCCCTGTGGACTGTGGTTTGTTGTTTATAACTATTTTCGTCTCTAATCTTTAAATTTTGTTTTTTTGATCCTTATGGTTTGCAACTCCTTTCGCTTTTAGTCCCTAAGAATAATAGTTTTAGGGACAAAAATGGAAAGGAAAGGCAAACCACAATGACAAAAAAAAACAATTTTTAAAGTCAAAGACGAAAATGGTTATAAACAACAAACCACAAGGACGAAAATCGTAGTCTACTCTTTTTTTCTTTTTAACATTAAATTTTTGAAAATCATAAAATTTTAACCGAAATTTGAGTTTTGGTCTTAATCATTAATTTTAATTAAACTTTAAATAAAAATAATAATGTTTATTATTTTGGTAATTTATTTTAATATTTACTTTTATTAAAATTCTAACTAAAATTTAATTATTATTTAAGTATGGGTTCAAATGAAAACTCATATTTCATTGTGAACATGAGGACAAATTTTAACCATTAATCAAAACTTAAAAAACTAATCAATGGTTAATACATAATAAGGTAGGGATGAGCCCGAACCGAACCGGTACCATATATTCGGTTCAGGATTCGGTTCCAACTATTCGAGAAATTCGGTATTCGGTACCGGGAATATCCCGAAAATACCGAAACCAAACCGGGGATTTTCAAGGTTAGATTTTTTTAAGCTTATTCGATTCTGCAATCTTTTCCTAATATTATGAAGATTATCTTTTCCTAATCAAATTAAATCATCTCCTAAACAACCTAAACTTTCTCCATAAATACCTATTATTCTCCAAATTTTTTTATCACCGTCAAAAAATTGGCACCTACATTCACATCAAAAAACCGGCGGATTCGGGATTCGGGATTTGGCACATCTATGGATCAAACTCAAGTAAGTTTTTATGTTTTATGCCTTTTTTCAATTATGTTCTTCGTTAAAAAGATGTAAAAACATGCTTTTGGTTAAAATAATCATGCATTCATATCAATTGGATTTCTTTTAATTGGATATTTGTGAATTTAATCGTTGTTTATAATTTTATTTATAATTATCGTTAAACAACATAATCCTTTATAAGTTTTGTACTGGCTTTTCTATCAGTCTCTATCCAAAACTTTGTTTCTGCTAGCTTCTATCAATCATGGAGGTTTTTCCATGAATATATATATATACACACACACACACAAACAATATAAATCTTCATCTAAAACTCAGTGGATATTAAATTTAGTTTTTCTTGCTTTTAATGCAGTGTAATACCACTAATTATCAAAGATGCGACAGTCTTCTTAATTGATTGTTTATAATTTGACCAAATTTTTTTTAATTATATTTCAATTATGTAAACCACTTCGATTTTTGTACCGGTTCGAATTTTGGTAAGAAATTTTCACTACCAAATTGTTTTTTTTTTAATCAAAGAATCATTACTTTAATCAAAAAAAATTATCACCTTTTTATAGATGTTTTAATCAAACGTTTAATGATAACCATTTTCTTGTTAATTTGTTATTATATGTAAAACTGAATTTTGTATTATTTGAAACAACATAGTATCACCTATATCATAATAGATCATGTTTTATTTAATAGTATTTGAAAACGTAATGGGAAAATAAACATATAAAATCTATTTATTTAATTTGGTTTTTTTTAGGGAGATGATTCATTTGTTGAGGAAACCCCTTATGTGGTACTCAACAATGATTCGGATGAGACACGTGAAAAAGAAGATAATGTCGAATCAAATGACAAAAGAAAATGAGCAAACAAAGGTCCAAAAGGATGGAAGGAGAGGGCCGAGTGTTGGAAATACTTTGATATTTTGTTTATTGAAGAGGATGGAGTAAAACGAAAACATGCAAAGTGCAAGTTTTGTGACACGATACTTATAGTCGATCCGGTAAGAAACGGTACTTTTGGCCTTAAAAAGCATTATCCTAATTGTGACAAGAATCCTGAGTTTCGCATGAAAAACAAAGTCATTTATCATTTAAAAAAGAATCTAGTGGGGAAAGTAGTGTGCAAACTTGGAAGCATGATGAGGGTAGAATAAAAAAGGCTTTATTGAATTTGTTTGTTGTTGGTGAATTGCCTTTTAAATTTGTTGAAAATGAGGCCTTTGTTGAATACACTAGTGCATTAAATGGAAGGTTTACTTTACCATCACGTCACAAAGTCTCTAAGGATGTTGGAAAATAATATATCGATAAAAGGAATAAGTTATTGACTTATTTAAGTAAACCAACAAACACCGTTCACTTGACTACGGATACTTGGACATCATCGTGCCAAAGGGTGAACTACATGGTTGTTACGGCTCATTTCATAGACGACGATTGGGTAATGCATAAACGTATTATTAACTTTAGACCCATTGATAGTCATAGGGGGATGATGTGGGTCGTGAACTGTTAGAGTGCATACATGGTTGGGGGATAAAAAATGTTATGACTATGACGGTTGATAATGCATCTAGTAATGATAAGGCGCTAGAGTATTTGGTGAAAAGTTACCTAATATGTATGATGGTGGGAGACATTTTCATGTTAGGTGCATGGCGTATATTCTAAACCTAATTGTGAAAGATGGTTTAAAGGAGAACAATCATCATATTGATTGTGTGCAAAAGGCAGTTAGGTATATTAGACAATCGACACAAAGAATAGCCAAATTTAAAAGGTGCATGAACATTTGTAACATTGAATCAAAAAGGTTTGTGTGTGGTGATTGTCGTACTAGGTGGAATTCCACCTTTGAGATGTTGATGATTGCCGTGGAGTTAAAGGAGGTATTTTTCATGTTTGAAGTTGAAGATGCTAGTTCTTTTTGTGATCTTGATAGAGTGCCCGAACATTCGGATTTTGGTATGTGCAAACTAGTGGTCGAATTTCTAGAGAAATTCAAGATTAAAACGGAAATTGTATCGGCCACTTCAAAGCCCTTAGCTCATCTCTTTTTTAGAGAAATTATAGATGTAGACAAACATCTACGTGTATGGGAGGAGAACCCCGATTTTTGTTTCATGGCTCAGTCAATGAGACAAAAATACGATAAGTATTGGGGGAAGTTTGACGAACTTAATGACTTCATGTATTTTGCCGTTATGTTGGATCCTACAATGAAATCATCTTTTATTGGACATGCGTTTAGAAAGATGATTATGTATAACATACCAAAGGACAAACCCATGTCAAAAGAAGTGCTTGAGATGAATGTGGCAACTATGGTGCAAGAGCTTGAGAAAAGATTGGATGTTTTGCTTAAAATATACAAAGAAAGGTTGGACACGGTTGACCTTACTTCCGCATAATGAAGAAGATTTGATATCATGTGATGGGGGTAATGATTTTTTGGGGGAATTTCTACATGTGGAAGAAAGTAATTCAGTTGCAATTGAAACCGAGTTAAAGAGGTACCTAAATGAGCCTAAAATTGTGTTTACTACTGAGTTTGATATACTTAGATGGTGGAAACAAAATGCTATGAGGTTCCCAATTGTATCTCGGATGGCCGAAGGTGATTATTTGACTTTTCAAGCTTTTTTAACATTGTGTTTTACATTTTATTGTTTATGAACTTTGTATTTTTTTTTAGATATTTTGGCAATAAAAATTTCCACCGTGGCATCCGAGTTGGCGTTTAGTACAAGCGGTCGTGTACTAGACTCATACAGAACAAACTTGTCAACTTCCATAGTCGAGGCTTTGGTTTGTACTCAAGATTGGGTGAGAAAGTCGAGGAAACCGATTGTAGATGACATTGATGATATATTAAAGGACGACGACATTGCCAAAGGTAATAAAAATTATGTTAGTAACTTAGTATTAACTTTATTTGTTTCTTGATTGTTGTTGATATTAACTATCTTTGTTTCTTTTTGTATATATAGAGATTGAAGTGGCGATCAACGAACAAAACGGAAAAGGAAAAGCATAAAAGAATATCGAAGATTGTTGAACTTTTGCTTGGTTTTGAACTTTTGATTATTAAACTTTTTATTGTTTGGGATTGATTTTGAAACACATTTGAATCATTATGAGTATATTTTGGTTTGTGATTGGTTTTAATATATATTTGACACATTTTTTAATTTTCGGTCCTAAGTGATACCGGTACCGATTTTCCCGTCCCGAAACCGAAACCGTATCGGTACCGAACCGGTACATACGGTTCAGTATTCGGTACCGTTTTTTAGTCCCAATTTTTTTCGGTACCAACCGGTTCGGTACTGGTATGGTCCCGATCTCATCCCTATAATAAGTTAATTGATAAGTGATTAAGGAAAAATTAGAAATTTGAATCAGCGCCTACGTTGTTTGACTTTTTATTTTATTTTTTAATTAAAAAAAATTTACCCCCTTAAACTTTAAAATAAATTATCTAAAAAACTTACTAATATTTTAATCAAACAAATTATACCAAAAAACGAGAATTTCGTGCTCTTTGATATGACATCCATATCGATATAGTTTTTTTTCTTTTTACGTGGAATTCTATATATGTGTTATATTCATTATGAATATGCATGCACGTCCTCAAGTGTCCACATTCAGTATGAATAACAAATGTGAATGTTCATTCATTATTCATGATAAATAATACAGTATTCAGGATGTATTACACAACATTCATGATGAATAATACACGAATTCATGAATTGTGAATTATTCACCCTGAATGTTGTATTATTCGTCTTGAATGATACATTATTCATGATGAATAATACATGAATGATCCATGAAGATGTGGAGACGTGATGCTCTCTTTTGTTCCCCGGTTCACAACAGAATTACTCGATAGGTTCTCGATTCGTCTTGATGGGTGTTGGGTTACGGTGCTGAAAAAACTCGATACCTTACTACGTTGACGAAAGTGTTGAAGAATGTGATGTCGAGTTACATACTTACGGTGTCGAGGTGTTGTACAAACTTAAACGTACATAAATATTCATAATGAATATAACACATATATAACATTTCACGTAAAAAACAGTTAAAACAACAAAAAAAACTATATCAAGATGGATGTCATATCGAAGAGCGCGAAATTCTCGTTATTTTGATATAATTTGTTTGATTAAAATATTAGTAATTTTTAAGATAATTTATTTTAAACTTTAATTGGTAAAAGTTTTTAATTAAAAAAGAAAATAAAAAATCAAATATGGTATGCGTGAATTTAAATTATCTTCCATGTTTACCCCTAAGCATTTTAAAATTAAAAATCTATTTAATATGAGTTGTTGGATCAATAGAGATGGAATGACTGAGATTTGTCCTCACGTGCACAATGAAAATTGAGTTTTCATTTGAACTTTCCTCTATACATACATATATATATATATATACATATATATATATATATATATATATAATCACGGTTAGCAACTAATACACATATACATCATGTATACATATAGATAAAAAGGACCAACGGATACATATTAGAACACATATAAACGTATATATACATATAACACATAAACATACACATACAAACACATAACACATACTAATAAGGAAAAAAAGCTCAATCCCTTGCTAGTTAATCCGAGCTCTCTTGGAATAAGTTCGGCAGCGAATCACGAAATCTTGGTCATCTTCTCTATCTAATGAATGGGGAGTCTACTTATAAAACGGACTTTCTAGAGATCCCCAACGACCACTCCTCGCATGAATTGCTAAGGATCCAATAATATTTGGTTCACTTCGTTAGGTATCAGCACTATATTATTATTGTTATTAATATTATTTTTATTACAGTGTCGAGAAATTAAGGAGTGAAATTTAAATTATTGTTGTTGTTGTTATAATAATTATTATTATTATTATTACACCATATATATCTTTCCTAATTGTATTTATTTTCTAACCATTTTTTAGATAATTATATGTACTCTTAAAAAAATCATATATATATACTAGAAAAAAAAGGTATATGTTTTTTATACGGTTATTTTAAAAAACCGTGTAAAAATATTTCGAAACCTTTTCAAACGGTTTTTCTCAAATAACCGTGTAAAATGCTTACACATTTTTACACGGTTTTCGAAACAACCGTGTAAAATGGTGTTCAAACCTTTTTACACGGATTTGTTACAAAAAAACGTGTAAAAAGTCATTAAAAAAACACGGGTACATTTTTACATGGTTTCTTTTAAAACCGTATAAAAATGGGCGTGTAATAAAGTCATTTATGTAGTAGTGTATTAGGATAGTCTGTACAACAAGACGGGTGTATGAGTTGGTCTATCTTCGCATTCCCAAGCTGCTTTCACCATATTCAATTTCAGTCTCTTTTCCAAAAACTCTGTTGACATACGACATTCTTGATTAGGTCATATTTCTTTTGACAAACTCCAACTATTAAGTTTCATTTGGTGTTTTGGGAAACGTAAAAACAGAAAACCTTACATGTTTATCATGCCAACTGGGCAAACAACACGCTTTATCTTCTCTATTAATGATATGTCATCAATTGCACCTTTTGATCTTATTCACTGATGTTTGGGATCCCTCTCTCATCTCCACAATGGGAGGGACCAAATTTGTTATGTTTATTGATGATCATACTCGTTACACAAGGATATACCTTATGAAAATCATATCTGAGTGATGCAATCAATTGTTAATTTGCATCAAAATGGATGTGTTCTCAATGTACTATTGAAAGAATTCATACACTTCGATAAGTAGGCTCTCCTTTTGTGTTTATTCATCATAACCCCCTCCTTTACAATTCGCCTCTTTTTAACCCCTTCTTACATTACAATGATTTCCTCTCAACTGATTCTAACAGAAAAACAATTCCTTCCACTCTTTACAACAAAAGACTCTTCTACCTACTTCTACTTTTCTTCTTAAACTAATTGATACTAAATCTACCCCCATCATTACCCCCTTCCAAACATTCACCTTATCCTCAAGGTGAAAGTCTGGAAAAGTGTTATTAATGTAGTTGTACGCCTCCCATGATGCTTCAAACACTTGAAAATTTTTCCACTTAATCAAAACCTCCAAATACTCCCCATTTGATGTTGGACAACAGTTTAGCATCGCTTCAGGATGCACCACTAATTCCCCTACTTTCGTGCGATGTTCCAAAAGTGAATTTGATACTAACCCTTAACCCCGAGATTCTCGTAATTGGGAAACATGAAACATCGGATGAATCTGTGATGTTACTGGCAGTTGTAACTTGTAAGTCGCCTTCCCGTTCATGCTCACTATCGGGAAAGGACTGTAAAATCACACGATAGCTTTTGGTTTGTTTGAGTTCGTAAAGATTCATAACTGTATGGTTGTAACTTCAAGGAAACCAAATCTCCTACAGCAAATTCTCAGTCAGTGCGATGTTTATCTGCGTGATCTTTCATATGATGTTTTGCTTTCAGGAGTTGAATCCTTAATTCATCCAAGAGAAAATTCCTTTCACGTATCATATCTTCAACCGATTTTAATTTTGTGGTGTTGTCAGTATACTTCAGAATTGTTGGGAGTCTCTTCCATAATAAACCTTAAATGGTGAACATTATAATGACGCATGAAACATCGTATTTTACCATAATTCTACCCAAACTAATCACTTTTTCCATCTCTGTGAATGATCATCTATGAAGCACCTTAAGTATTACTCCAGCGTTCTATTTTCAACTTTCGATAGTCCATCCTTCTGTGGGTGATAGGTAATTGAAAAATCCAATTTAGTACCTTCTAGCTTAAAGACTTCCTTCCAAAATCTACTCACAAACACTTTGTCACGGTCAAAAAATTATTACCTGTTGAATACCATGTTGTTTAACCACTTCATTAATGAATACACCAGCAAATGTTCGTGCATCAAACGGGTATTTCAATGGCGCAAAATGAGCATATTTGCTCAGCCTATCCCATGAACAAAATGATTGTATTATTCCCTTCCAACTTTGGCAAACCTTCGAAGAAATTCATCGTAGTTTCATCCCACACCTTCATTGGCAAAGGAATTGGTTGCAATAATCCAGATGGAAACCCCCCAAGATATTTATTTCGTTGGCAAGCCTCACAGTTAAAACAAATTCTTTCACGTCTTTTCTCATCCCTGGCCAAAATAATTCAGTAACCACCCTTTGAAACATTTGCTCCATCCTCGAGTGACTCCCTATTGATGAACTATGAAACTCCTCCATAACTTTTGCAATTGATAGATGGTTTATGCAACCCTCTAAATCTACCGCAAGTGTACGGTGTCAATCAAGTAATACGTACTAAGTACGAGTATCGATCCACGTAACTATGAGGTTAAGTACCACAAAGGTTACCACAACTTCTAACTAGATTGTTGATAAAGTGATTTGAGTTGTAATTAATTACCTACTTATCTAAAGAAATGGAGGTAAGCATGAAAATATGATTCAAACAACGATTGAAGCACCACAAAGAGAATACTTAATTGATTAGGAAGGGCCAGGGGTTGGATTTCATTTGGATTCCACCAACAAATAAATAACATACATCCAATAACTCAATACAAAAGGTCAATTTAGCAATTCCATAATTACTTACTACTCTTTCTCAAGTAATAGCAAGAATGCATCATGTAATGTATATTAAAGTCTCTCAACTAATAAACATAAACATTCAACTCAATAAGTATAAGAATCATAAACACAAAACTAGGGTTTAAACAGCTCTCCTATAATCCTAGCCTCCAACAATCTCGAGATAACCCTAAACTTTAAGTTTCTTCAACTTTTTATAGTCTCAGACCCCGACCGCGATAGTGCCAGGCGATAGTGACAATGTCACAATCGCATGGCACAATCTCCTAGCTCCACACTCTCGCGGTACATGTTGAGCGATTGTGCCAGTGATTGTGACATATGTCACTATCACATGGCTCAATAGCATAGGGTAAAATCTTGGGTTTTCTTTACTATTTCACTTGGTTCGACACTTTCTTCATCCAAGGAAACGGAGTATAAGTAGACTTATTTTTCTTCCAATTGACATCTTGTATGTCTGAACACCACTTGCACAAATTGTCAGTCCAAAATACCAATTCTTACTTCAAGACAAACCGTAAATTTATGATTCAGAGGGTTAAAATCTGTCAGATAACAAAGTTATCACCAATAAGATTCGATGATTTGGGTAGTACCAACCCATCTTTTTACCATAACAATTCTTGTCATACCGTAAACGTAATGTGCTCGAAAGACCCCTTATTCAAATCTGACATTATCTTTCTGAAAGGTCATCATTTCTTACATATTCTCGCACCACATCCCATTACCTCCATTGTAGACCTCCCATCACCGCACACTTAATCTCTCTTCTCAAAAGTCAACTGTGAGATTATGTTTACCCAACTTATAAACAATATCAAACTCGTATCCCAATAATTTCGTCACCCATTTCTGATATTGCGGATCAATAACTCTTTGATCTAAAAGGAATTTGAGGCTTTGTTGATCCATCTAGACTATGATTCGCCTTTGTTATAGGTATGCCCTCCATTTTGACATGCAAACACAATACCATCAATTCTTTTTTCGTAAATTGTCTTCTACCTTGTGTGAATACCCAACTTATGGCTATTTGGTCCTGCATCAAAACTGTACCTAAACCTCACCCTAAATCATACATCTAAATGATAAAAGGCTCTTCAAATTTGGAAGAACTAATATGGGAGCCTCCATCATTTTTTTTTAAGCGTCTCAAATGTTGATTATGCCTCGGAATTCCACACAAGTTTTCCCTTTTTAAGTAAATCCATTAACGATGGAGCACCGTTATCGCATCTCTCCACAAACTTTCGGTAATACCCTGTGAGTCCAAGAAAACCCCTTAACTGGATTGTTTTGGGAATTGGCCAATTTAACATTGCCTTCCCTTTTGCCTTGTCCATAGTACATGGCCCAAGTACCATGTTTGTTTTAATCTAAATTCATATTTCTTTTGATTTGTGTATAGATGTTGTTGTAGTACTCCCAATGCCACCCTCAAATACTCACGTGTTCTTTTTCAATCTTACTATACACCAATATATCATCAAAAAAGGAACAAGTATAAATTTTCTTAAGGAAGGCTTGAATATATCGTTAATCAAATTGAAATATAGTCTGGGCATTCATCAATTCGAAACGCATTACCAAGAATTCACAATTCCCCTTCATGCGTCCTAAAAGATGTCTTATGTACATCTTCTGCCTTAGTGATACCCTGCCTTCAAATCCAACTTGGAAAACCATTTATCTCCACATAGTTCATCAATAATTTATCTATTATATGAATGGGAAATATATTCGGAATCGTACCTATCTTAAGTGCTCTATAATTGATGCAAAAACGCCAGATGCCATATTTTTTCTTTACCAACAACACTGGACTCTAAAACGAATGATGGTTGGGCCTAATGATTCCTGCTTGCAACATCTCATTCACCAACTTTTCAAATTCATTCTTCTGGTGTACGGTCCGACATTTATTTGTTCGCACACATGACCTAGTTCCATCAGGTGTTCACTTCCTCTGATTGGAGGTTGGTTGACCAGATCTTTGAAAACATATTCAAATTCTTGAATCACTTCCTCAATCGATGTTGAACAGCCCTGGGCCTTATCTCTGCTAACCTCCGCATGACTTAATTCAATCAAGAATCCTTGCTTCTCTTGTTGTATTGTCCCAATCATAGATTTCAATTATACCAATGTTCTTCCAAGCGATTCATCACCTTTCAGTCTGACCTTTTCATCTTCCTAATCGAACTTTATAACTTGGGTACACCAATTTACTTTTCTAAACTTTTCTAAAATGATACGTACTCAGTTTACAAAATTCTTAGAGTAGATAATGTAACACCCGTAATTTTCGGTAAGTAAGAGTCACACGGACGTTTTTGTATCTTGTAATTGGTGGGATTTTTGTTGGAAAATCATTATTTAAAGTCCCGTGAAGTATCGGAAATATTGGCGTTGAAAAAGTTGAGTTTCGGGGCTCCGAAAGGGTCCCGCTACAATGTCCGACGACTATGATAGTGTCATAGTCGCACTGTCACAGTCGCAGAAAAGAAACAGAAGCTGAAGGGCACCATGCGACAATGCCCGGGGCATTGTCGCGTGGCAATGTCGCCCAGGAAGGGCAGAGTGCTGTTAAATTCAGGAAATCAGCCTTCTTTCTCATTTTCCTTCTCCAAACTCTTCCCTTTCTCTCCCAAAACGTTTTCCCTCTTCCTCCCTTCAAACCCAAACCTATTTTGGCTCAAACCCTTGTATTTTATGGAGGTAAAGCACCATCAAGTGTAATATTGGAAGCTTGGGTCAAGGATTCACCACCTTCATCTTCATCTTCAACCTCAAGCTAAATTTTAGGGTTTTCTAGGTTTTCACCAAAACCTAAGTGGTAAGTTTATCCCCTCCTTTTCTAAGCCTTAATAGGTGATGTAAATGTTTCATTGATGATCTTCTAGTGTTTGATTCCTTCAACTTCGGTTTGGAAGATTTTGGAGAAAAGTGTTTGGGGATCGATTCTAAATGGTTGAAGGAGTATATTTATGGTTGGAAACGTGTGATTACAGGTTTTTGGAAGATTTTGCTTGTGGATTCAAGTTTCTTCAAAGAAGCTCAAGTTGGGGTAAAATCTAGATTTAGCCTAAATCTAGCAAGGTGAGTTCAAGTTGATTTGTGAAAATGGCGTACATGCCAAAATGTTCATTTTAAAGTGTTTTGTGTTTTACATGAAATTGTTAACTGCTGATCACCTGATAAGTTTTGGTTATTTTGAGATGAGTAATTTTATAAATATGGTGAAACACCCATTTTGCGATTTTTGAGAATTTTGGTAAATAAATCATGTAATATGCTTATTTGGTGATTTTACATATATAATTGGAGTTCATTTGATGTAAGTGTCATTTTGTGTATTTGATCTTATAAACCTTTTCGGAAAATGCATGTTATTGTGTTATGAGGCATTTTGGAAATATAAGGGTATAAGTCCATTTGGAAAATGGTTTGCCTCAACTAATGATGAGATTTGAGTTAATCGTACTTTTGGTCGTTGTGTTGCATAATAGTTGGTCAAATGTGTTTCAATGTTTATACTGACTTTCATTCGGGGGTTTATGTAAATTGTTGGGCCTTTGGCTCGGTTTTGACTAAATTGAGTCTTGAGGACATTTGTCCGGATTAATAACTGTTGTGGGGTTTTGAGTATGATGGAGCATTTTTCGTGTCATTTTGAAGTTACATGTTTTGGGAGCTTTGGTCTTTCATTTAGAGTCATGTAATATTAGACAGTGTTGTAATGGATCCATAGGCACGTAAGTCTGTCTGTTTTGGTAAAGCGCGTATGGTTGGTTACGATCGTTGACCGATTGAGTTTGCTAGCGAGTAGGCAATAGGTGGCTCGAGCCTCCGAGTTGTAACTCGTCTAGATTGGATAGGAACCCATGTCTGTAAGTCCTTGAGGTGGAACTCGACGGAGTATGGCTAGAGGCATAACGGTCCGAGGATTGTGATGTCGGTGGTGGCATGGGAACTAGGTCCGGGATATGTGGTAAAATCCAATAACATCACGGGTGGCCCCATTCACGTGTTCTCGCCACCCAAGATGGAAACGTTTAGATGACATGCGAGGAAGTTTTATGGGCGGCCTACTTGCGTGTTCCTCTATTCTCAATGTATACGGGTCTCTCCGTCGTAGATCCGTGGTATTTTTAAATGTTAATGTCGTATTTTTACCAACTTTGGTTTGTGTGGTTGACGATAAATTATGGCCTTAATATTGGGTTTTTCCCACATATATTAAGGTTTGAATGGAATGCGTCATTTCCACGTTTCGGTATTTGATTTCGTCTATTTCATGGTTGTGTGAGTTTTGGGTCTAATGTCCGTGTTCACGGCAATATTTATTTATATAGATTTTCATCTATGGTTTATGAGTTGTGTATCATGTTCCACCCGTGTTGGATATTTCGAGATATAACATTTTACCCGCGTTTTATAAAATTGGGAGTTCTCTCTCTATTCTCATTTTGATCAAGTTTTGGGTTAAATCCAAGTTTACGAAAGAACGTTTTATATTGGGATCATAGTCTTTAAAACAGTTTGGTTTGGTTAACGATTAGCTCGGTGTCTCTTTCGTTTAAAATGCATAATTATTGGTAAACGAGTCGTTTTCATAAGTGAAGCATATTATTTGAAAGATTATGATTCTAATTTCATTATTCCTCTTTAACAATTCATTTATAAATGTTGAAAACTCTTGAACTCACTAGGCGTTAAGCCTATCCCTTTTTAGTTGTCGACATGTGCATCAGGTCCAGTTGGGGAGTTTTGGTTCTAGCAGTATTATAAAGAGTTGAGAGCCTTAGACTTACTCAAGGGTAAGTAGTTGGTGAAGTCTTCCGCAGTTGAAGATAGTGACTGTTATTGGGTGTTAGTAGTACCCGTCCTTATTATAGTGTGTATTGAGGTTAAATCTTAAATTGTGATTGTAGATGAATCACTTATCGATGTATTTAGAAAATTTTAAATTAGTTGTTATTTCCAAAATTGAGGGTGTTACAGATAATGCCATGGAGTATAAAGACACTCCTTCCTTTATTTTCTTTGCCAACAACATACAATCTCCCAATATTCATGTCCTAAAGATATCTTAAGCTATCTTCAAATAGGAGTTTTTCCCTTATCTTTAGCCTTAGAGGTATCTGCACCTAAAGACATATAACACACGAACACAAGGTGTCAAACATTTGAGCAGATGGTAGAAGCATCAGTAATATCGGTTCATCTTCACCCGTTCATTTGCCAAATAATAAGGGCAAAATTGAGCTTTGTCAAGAAGTATCCTAGAAATTTCATTTGTCGATTTAGTCGTTTGTCCCATAGTTAGAACTCTTCGGTGATCTTGTCAATTTCAGATTGAGGGGATAAATCTTCCCCTTTCTCTTTTACTATCACTTACCATATTTGGCTCTCTCATGAAGCAAATTTGACGCATAGTTGACCTTATCTTTGTTTGCACAATGACTTATACGAAAAGCACCCTCCAATTCGGATATCTATATCATACTCACCAAAGGATCAGGTATCCCCACAAACTTTGGTGGTTTGCAGGTTGCAAAGTCCCTATATGTACATCCCTCCCTTATAACCATTTTTATAGATTCAATGGAGCCATGATTTCAGAATTATTTGGAATTACATTATCATTTATACCACCCTGTCATCCATGAACTGCTAAATCCTATCATAATAAGTTTTGCATTTTTCTCCTTAATTTGGGAGAGGAAGTAATGTATGGAGACCTTAAAATCCCTACCCACTTATTTAGTCATCATGATTTGAATACCACAGTTTCTTGGACCTGCTCATTCATTATCGGAGGAAGCGAATGTAGCATATGGGTTTCTTCCTCCTCACTTAGACTAGTTTCCTCACTATCACGGTAGCTAGATCCCACTTGCGTAGTTATTTCCCTCCCATTTCTAGTGATCGGAATAATGCTTCCGGTTATTGCAACAACTTATTAAATTTGAAGCAGTGGAAAAAACAAAAGATGTGCTCCATTTGCGGCGGTGCTCGTTTGCACGTGCGTGAACCAACCCAACAAACAAGGAAAGGAAAATTAGCATATACAACAATAGAATGTAGCCACACTTTACTTTCCATGTCTATATATTTTTTTCTCCCTTAGATACAACAGTGGTTATGGCAATCTTACATAAGTACTATGTACTTACAATAACATTCACCATAAATTGTAATAAATACACTATACATTTGTATTCTTGACAACACAAAATTATATCCTTAGTCACAATCTTATTCATTGGAAGAAATCTTCATCAAGAGTCTAATAATACAACATTTCTCATCCCGCATTTTACACTTTTTCTACTTTGTGGTCTAAGTTTAGGCATTCCTATGGTATATACCTAACTCTCTTAAACCTTGGTTCTAATACCAACTGTAACATTCCACTTCTAGATGAAGAAAAAAAAATTAAATTAGTGATGATAATATAGAATAAAAATCCTTCTTATCAAAAAAACATCTCCATAACTTGGAGGGTTTCACATAATTCCAAGTTTTACTCTTTAAAGTAAACTTTCTTCCAAAATAAGTATTTGTGATATTACAACTTAGCATCAATACAAAAGTTGGTTCAAAATAACTTACCAAAATATTATCCAAACTAGAGTCTTTGACAAGTATCCACCAAGATATCTTTAAATAGAAGCTTTTCTTTAGAGCCTTAGACTAATCATGATTTTGCAGAATGCCATAAAGAGCGCCCAACGTCATGGTCATCAAGTATTTAGAGGTTTTCAGACACATAGTTTTTCCAAGATTCTAGGAGACATTCCAAGAACTTGGTCCAAACCTCATAATTAGAATATTCTCTGCCAACAGTCTTAAGATCAATGAGCAGACAGCTAAAACGTTGCAGAAAAAGATTCGTTCTTACTAATAATGAACATTTTGTATTGTCTTACCGGGTTTATTTCCTTGATTCTTGAACTTCAGATGTACCTTCATATTTGTTGGGTCTGAATGTGTTAAGGATGGATACTACTGCTTAGCATATTACTACTGCTAGTAGAATTAATACTGTTTGAAGAGTTAGTGCTGCTACTTGAATAGTTAGTACTGCTTGGAGAGTTAGTACTGCTAGTAGTTAGTTCTGCTGAAGATTACTACTACAAGTGAAGAGTTAATACTGCAAGCATGGTTAGTACTGCAAGAGATAGAGTTAATACTGCTAATGAGTTAATGCTGCTTTTGAAGATAAAGATGGAATGATTGTTTGGAACGAAAGAATAGGACTTGGAGATAATGCTGAAGATAATTATGGACTAGATTTTGAAGAATAATATTTTCTTTGTAATTATCTTGTAATCAGTTTTGTATATATAGTCTAGATAATTGTAGATTATAGTATGGGTTATTTTTTTAGAGAATTAACATCAAGACTAGTATTGATCCTTTCTATAGAGAAGTATAGAACGTTTGTTGAGTCTTGTTCAACAGATTGAGGTTGTATTTGTAATCATTAAGTTTTATGCAATATAAACTTATGATTTGAGTTCATATTCTGTGTTTTTGATTATTTGTTAAAGTGTTATTCCGCGACTTCTTTAACATTGTTTCTGAGTTTGAATTAAATTCTTGTTTAGAATTTTCGATCTTGACAAGTGGTATCAGAGCTAGAAAATTCAGAAACCTATAATCATGGACAGTTCAAGCGAAAGCGTTTTGGTATCAAAGGTTCCCATGCTCAAACCCAATGAGTTTAACATGTGGAAGATCAGAATCAAGCAGTACATTCTTCTCACAGACTTCTCAATGTGGGACATCATTGAGAATGGTCCCTCTGATGGAGGAAAGATGGAAGCAGATGGCAAGAGACCTCCACCAAAGACTGATGGAGAGAAGAAGATGAGGCAGACAGAGATGAAAGCCTTGAGCACTCTGCTTTTGGCTATTCCTAATGAGTACCAACATCAATTCTGCAACTGTTCTGATGCACAAATTCTATGGAATGCACTGGAGAAAAGATTTTCTGGTACCAAAAGTACCAAGAGAAATCAGAAGGCCATCCTGAAGAAGCAATATGAAAACTTCTTGTCTACAAAGAATGAGTCCATGACTCAAACTTTTGATAGATTCAATAAGTTAATTGGTGAATTGGCTACTGTTGGTGTTCAGATAGATCAAGATGATGTAAACAGAAAATTTTTAAGATCTCTTGGTGATGAATGGACTATGTACATTGTCTCCTTCAGACAGAATGACCAACTGGAGGACAAGGAACTAGATGACCTCTATAATGACCTTAGGGTGTTTGAAGCAGAGGTAGAAGCAAAGAAGAGGCCCTATGGATACTAATACAATGCTGCTTTTTTATCATCTTCTACTAATTCTGGTGCTAATTCAGAATCAGTTAGTGTTGCCTATGGATCAAAGCAAGATGGATCTAATGACTCGGTCTTAGAAGCTTTTCTAGCCAGTCATGCTGATGATCTGGAAGAGCTGGATATCAAGTGGCAGATGGCTATGCTCACAATGAGAGTAAAAAGATTCATCAAAAGGACTGGAAGGAACAACTTTGCTCAGAAAACAGAAGATGGGGTTGGATTTGATAAATCCAAGGTTGAATGTTACAAGTGCCACAAGCTGGGGCACTTTGGAAGAGAATGCAGAAGTGGAATACCTCAACAGCATACTAGCAACCATCAACCATCACAGTCCACTAGCTTCAACAACAGGAACTCTTCTTGTTGGGAACTGAAGAAATGCTTAAGTATGGTTAATGCTGCTACAACAGAATTACTACTGCCAGTACATTGTGATTATTACTGCTAGGAGATTTTAATATTGCTTGACAAGTTAGTACTGCTACTTCAATAGTTAGTATTTCTTGAAGAGTTAGTACTGCTAGTAGTTAGTACTGCTGGAGTTAGTACTGTCAAAGAGTTAATGCTGCTAGATCAACTTAATACTGCTGAGCATGGTTAGTACTGCTGAACTTAGTACTGCTCAGAGTATTAATGCTGCTGAAGGATAATATTGCTTATGTGATGAAGATCCGTATAGCAAGGATGACAGCTGGATGGACTGAAGATTATGGAAAGCTTGGAGATAAAGATGGAAATCTATATTGAAGATCTTTTATTATTTTGTAATTATCTTTATCTTCAGTATATGTATAGAATTGTTTAGAATAGTTTAGAACAATTATTCATTCTGAGTTTTAGATTTTGATAGAGAGAATCAACCTCAAGATTTGTAATCCTAATTCTAGAGAAGTAGAATTCGTATTGGTGAGCCTGTTCATCAATATTGAGGTTGTGTGTTTAATCTTGTAACTTCAATCTGTCAATACAAGTTTACAAGTTGTGATTTTGATTCACTGTTACATTGTTTGTTTGAATATTAAAGTGCTTTTCCGCAGCTTCTTTAATATTGCTTTCTGAGAGTTTATTCTTGTTTAGAATTAAGATCCTGACAAGTGGTATCAGAGCCTGTATTCTCAGAAATCTTATTCATAATGGAAAACGCAGTTGAATCAAACAGTACCTTGGTCTCAGAGGTTCCAATGCTCAGACCCAATGAATTCGACATGTGGAAGATCAGAATCAAGCAATACATACTCCTCACTGATTATTCTATGTGGGACATCATTGAGAATGGCCCATCTTAAGCAGGGAAGATTGGTGCAGATGGAAAGAGAACACCACCAAAAACTGATGCAGAAAGAAAGACTAGACAGACAAAGATGAAAGCCTTGAGCACTTTGCTCTTGGCTATTCCCAATGAATATCAACATCAATTCTGCAATTGCACTGATGCAGAGATGCTCTGGAATGCTCTAGAGAAGAGATTCTCAGGTACCAAAAGTACCAAGAGAAATCAGAAAGCCATTCTGAAGCAACAGTATGAGAACTTTATGTCAACCAAGAATGAGTCCATGACTCAAACTTTTGACAGGTTCAACAAGCTAATTGGTGAACTAGCTACAGTGGGAGTACAAATTGATCAAGATGATCTAAACAGGAAGTTCCTAAGGTCCCTGAGTGATGAATGGACCATGTATACTGTGTCTTTCAGACAGAATGATCAACTGGAAGAAAAGGAACTTGATGATCTATACAATGATCTAAGAGTTTTTGAATCTGAGGTAGAGGCTAAGAAGAAGCCTTCTGGGTACGTTCACAATGCTGCACTCCTATCAGCATCAATTGATTCTACTTCCAACCCTGAATCAGTTAGTGCTGCTAATGGAGCAAATCAAGAGAAAGGCATTGAAACTGTGTTTGAAGCCTTTCTGTCCAGTCATGGAAACTCTTCTCTAATTAATGATGACTTGGAACAACTCCATCCGGATGATATTGAAGAGATGGACATTAAATGGAAGATGGCCATGCTCTCTATGAAAGTTAAGAAGTTCATCAAAAGAACTGGGAGGAACAACTTCTCCCAAAGAAGAGAAGATGGAGCAGGATTTGACAAGTCAAAGGTGGAATGCTATAAATGTCATCAGAAGGGACACTTTGCTAGAGAATGCAGAAGTGGAGTGTCTCACAACAACAACCACCAACAAGCACAGTCTGGAAGCTTCAATAATAACAGAAACTCTGCACAAGCCCTAGTCTCTCAACAAGGTATGGGGTTTGATTGGAGTGATCAAGCTGAAGAGGCCATCCAAAACCAAGCTCTAATGGAAGAGGTGTTTGATCTCCTAACAGAGGTAAATTCTAATCTTTGTTCTCAAAATTGCATTAACACTGTTAAAAGGTATAGAGATCACAACCAGAACATGAGTGATGACCTTAAGAGATTAGAAAAGGACATAAAAGATTATGTGAGGATTGTTGAGAGGTTTGAAGAGCAGATTAAGGGTTTTCAAGCCAATGAGCTTCAACATTCTTATGACACAAACTACTGGAAATGGGAGAAGAATGACTTAGAACTTCAACTGACCAAATCTAAAGAAGAGAGTGAAAAACTAAGAGGAGAGTTAGCTAAAGTCAAGCTTGATGTAGAAAAGTTTTCCAATGCATCTAAAGCAATGGACTTTTTACTACAATCTCAGATTCATGATAAACTGAGAAGAGGAATAGGGTACAATACCACACCACCACCTTACAACAACAACTACATTCCTCCTAGTTCAGACTTGTTAGAGACAAAGGATAGGAAGGACCTGCCTGAGGGAGCCACTGAGATTGATCCCTTAGATGAAGTAGTTGTTAAGGATAAATCTGAGAAAGAAGTTGTCAAGGATAAGAACAACACTGTGAGTGGTGAGATTCCTATAGAAAACCACATAATTACCAATGAGGGATGTGGAAAGCATTGGGTCAAGTCCAATGAGATAGAGAAGACTGAGGGAAAGAACAAGAAGGTTCACTATAAGCAGACCACTGTTGTGAACCCTATCCCTTGCAAGCAGTGTGTATGCAATAAATCTAAGCCCCAAAAACATGATAAACCAAGGGGAAATCAGAGAAACTGGAATAATCAATGGGCACAAAAATAAGGGATTGATCTGAGTAAAATCAATAGACCAAAACCCTGTTTTATTTGTGGAAAGCTTAATCACATTGCCAAATATTGCTATTTCAATCCTATGAACCAAAGGTTTAACTTTCAAAAACCTAATCAAAAACCCTTTGGTTATAAGAAGAAAGAAAAGAACCATGTGGCTAAGAAGGTTGTTAAATCTAAAAGCCACATGAAGAAAAAGAAAGTGGTAGACAGTGTCAAGATCTGGATACCTAAAAGCACTAAAGTTGTTAGTACTGCTACCACAAATAGTACTGCTGACAGTGATAGTGCTGCTAGAAGCAATACTACTGCTACCAATGTTAGTACTGCTAACATTGTTAGTACTTCTGCAAATGTTAATACTGCTAACTCTGTTAGTGCTGCCAACAAGGTTAATACTGCCAAACCTGTTAGTACTGCTAACTCTGTTAGTACTTCTAAAGATAGTACTGCTTATAGTATTAGTGCTTCTAGACCAATAATCTTGACAAAGTACTCAAATACTAAGTGTTCTGATTTTAAAAACCTCATCAAAAAGGAATGTAAGTATTTTGATGAGAAAGGGAGACCCAAGACCACTTTGGCTTGGGTTCCCAATCAATACTAATTGTCTATTCTTATGTGCAGGGCAACCAACAACTCAAGGGGAAGAGCATCTGGCATGTTGATAGTGGTTGCTCTAGGCACATGATAGGGAACATGTCTTGCCTCAAGAACTTCAAGAAGATTGATGGTGGACATGTTTCTTTTGGGAATACTCCAGATGGAGGTAAAATCAGTGGTAAAGGTGATGTAACCAAAGGTAAAATGACCTTTGAACATGTATTCTATGTTGAACAGTTAAGGTACAACCTGTTAAGTGTATCACAGGTTTGTGACAAACAACATAGTATATTGTTTACAGATTCTGAATGTATTATCCTTGCTCCTGGATTCAAGGTAGTTGATGAAAAGATGATACTACTAAGAACCCCCAGAAAGGACAATGTATATTGTTTAGATATGGAAAGTGTTTCATCTGATTCATCCCTAAATTGTCTTGTTTCAAAAGCTTCTCTGGATGAATCATCACTTTGGCACAGAAGGATGTGTCACATGAATTTTAAAACAATAATTAAACTTGTTAAAAACAACCTTGTAAGAGGTTTGCCTTCTAAAGTCTATTCATGTGATGATCATTGTGTTGCTTGTCTAAAAGGCAAACAACACAAAACTTCTCATAAGTCCAAAGAGGTGAACACTATCTCTTCTTCTCTTCATTTATTGCATATGGATCTGTTTGGCCCTACAAATGTTATGAGCATAGGGAAGAAATCATACTGCCTAGTTATTGTTGATGATTACTCTAGATTTACTTGGGTATATTTTCTAAGGACTAAGGATGAGACAAGTGGACTGATCAAATCCTTTATTCTAAGAATTGAAAACCAAACTAATCAAAAAGTAAAAATCATTAGGTCAGACAATGGTACTGAATTTCAAAATATTGACCTAAACACCTTTTGTGAAGAAAAAGGAATTGAGAGACAATACAGTGCTCCTAGGACTCCACAACAAAATGGTGTTGCTGAGAGAAGGAATAGGACACTGATTGAGGCTGCTAGATCTCTGTTAGCTGATTCTAAACTTCCAATAACTTTCTGGGCAGAAGCAGTTAACACTGCTTGTTATGTCCAAAATAGAGTACTAGTAGTCAAGCCTAAAAACAAGACACCTTATGAGCTTTTAAATAAAAGAAAACCCTTTATTGGTTTTTTCAAACCTTTTGGGTGTCCTTGTACAATTCTCAATACCAAATCTCACTTAGGAAAGTTTGATAGCAAAGCAGATGATGGATTTCTTGTTGGTTACTCATCTCAGAGTAAGGCATACAGAGTTTTTAATACTTCTTCTAGAATAATTGAGGAAAGTGACAATGTCAAATGCAATGAGAACACACCAAATCCTATTGGGTCTGGTCCTCAGTGGTTGTTTGACATTGATTCACTAACTAACTCTTTTGGTTTTAGTAGTGATGATTATGCAGGTTCAGGAAGTGGAGGATCAGGGGACACACAAGTTCAAGACATTATTCCTCAGTCTGTGATCTTTCCTATGCCTACAAAAGAACCTGTTGAAGTATGTGAAAAGGAAACTACATCTTAGCCAATTCAGAGTGAAGAAGAAAGAAGTGAAGAAGAATCTTCAGTGCATAAAGAACTAGAAGTAGCTGAGGTGATCCCCTCAGCTGACTTAAATGATTCCAATCTAGAAGTGGAAATTCATGAAGAACCTAGTCTTCAGACTAGAACTCAAAAGCATCATCCTGTAGAACTGATCATAGGAGACATCTCTTCTCCTATGATAACAAGGAATCAAAGCAGACTTCAAGAGCTGCAGGATCAACAACACACAGTACTCTCCTGCTTTCTATCCTAGATTGAGCCTAAGAAGGCCCATGATGCAATGAAGGATTCAAGTTGGATAGAAGCCATGCAAGAAGAGTTACTTCAATTCAAACTACAGGATGTTTGGGACTTGGTGGACCTTCCAAAAGGTCATAGAGCTATAGACACCAAGTGGATTTTCAGGAACAAAAAGGATGAGAGAGGTATTGTGATCAGAAACAAAGCAAGGCTTGTGGCACAAGGGTACACTCAAGAAGAGGGCATAGATTATGATGAAGTGTTTGCTCCAGTGTCAAGAGTAGAGGCAATTAGGCTGTTCCTAGACTATGCCTCCTACATGAAGTTCAAGGTCTATCAAATGGAAGTAAAGAATGCATTTCTATATGGTACAATTGATGAAGAAGTATATGTCTGTCAGCCACCTGGTTTTGAAAATCCTTCATATCCTGACAGAGTATACAAGCTGAAGAAAGCACTCTATGGTCTACATCAGGCCCCAAGAGCATGGTATGACACTCTGTCTACCTATCTCTTGCAGAATGGGTTTGAAAGGGGCATAATTGACAAGACCCTGTTCATTAAAAGACGTAAGAAGGACATCCTACTAGTTCAGATCTATGTGGATGATATCATTTTTGGATCCACAAAAGATCAGATGTGTAGAGACTTTGAAGAGTTGATGCACAAGAGCTTTAAAATGAGTTCAATGGGTGAACTTAACTTCTTCCTTGTACTTCAGGTGCAACAGCAGACAGATGGGATCTTCATTAGTCAATCAAAGTATGTGCAAGACATCCTGGAGAAATATGGTTTAAAAGACTCAAAGCCAGCAAGCACACCAATGGAAACTCACAAACAGATCACTGCTGATCTTGAGGGGGAGGATGTTGATGTCCATCTATACAGATCAATGATTGGATCTCTAATGTATCTCACAGCCTCAAGACCAGACATCATGTTTCCAGTATGTGTATGTGACAGATTCCAAGTCAAGCCAAAACAATCACATCTTCAAGCTGTGAAGAGGATTTTCAGATACTTAAGAGGGCAACCTAGATTAGGTCTTTGGTATCCACATGAATCTTCATTTGACTTGATTGCTTATTCAGATAGTGACTTGGGTGGTGCTAACATGGACAGAAAGTCTACTTCAGGGGGATGTCAACTTTTGGGTGCAAGACTAGTGTCTTGGCAGTGTAAGAAACAAACCACAGTGTCCTTATCAACAACAGAAGTTGAGTATATTGCTGCTACAAGTTGCTGCTCTCAGGTTCTATGGATTCAAAATCAGATGCTGGACTATGAGGTAACATTTCTTCACACTCCAAAACAAAGCACATTGAGATCAGGTATCACTTTATCAAAGATTGCAATGAAAAGAAACTCATTCAAGTTGCTAAAGTCCATACTGACAACCAGTTTGCAGATCTATTCACTAAAGCTTTTCATGTGGGTAGATTCACTTTATTGGTCTCAAGTGTGGGCATGATCAACTCTGAATGAGCTCATGTTTTAAAAAGTGTTTCTATACCTGCTATTTTGGTTATTTGTGTACTGCTAATCATCTTTCACAGGAAGTTATTGCCTTGATCAGATCTTCATAAGCTTCAAAAAGATTAAGTATGGTTAATACTGCCAGTGCAGTTTTAATACTGCTAGTGCACAGTTAATACTGCTAGTAGTTAATATTGCTCTCAGTTAATACTGCTAGTTAGTTAATACTGCTAGTGGTTAATACTGATCTCAGTTAATACTGCTAGTTAGTTAATACTACTAGTGGTTAATACTGATCTCAGTTAATACTGCTAGTTAGTTAATACTGCTAGTGGTTAATACTGCTCTCAGTTAATACTGCTAGTCAATTAATACTGCTCTAGGTTAATACTGCTTATGTCCCGTATACTATAAATACCCTTTGCCCGCCTAAAAAGATCATAACGACTCTTTGAATATTGTTCATTGTCTCTCTAATTCTTTCTCTCTCAAGCTCCTTAGTAAGTTTCAGGCAAGAACTCTCAAGAATCAATGGCATCCATGTCATTCGTAGATGAGCATAACGAGATTGCAATGCTACAGAAGCCCAAACAGGCCGCTGGATTCCACCAGATTGTGGATTTTTTCAAGACAAGCCACATTGCCCATGCTCTCACTATATCGCCAACTATCTACATAGAGCATCAAAGGCAATTTTGGGCTAATGCCACCATTGTTACTGAGAATGGTGTGCAAATGATCAAGACAAGGGTGTGTGAAAAACCCCTAACAGTTACTGAAGAGGTGATACGCATCTGTCTACGTCTAGACGATGATGCAGGTATAACCTCTGTTCCTAATGAGGAATTATTCTCAACTTTGTCAAGAATGGGGTATGGAGGCCAGTTGGATGGTTTTAAATTCTCAAAGGCTAAATTTTATACCCAATGGCGTTTTCTTGTTCATACCTTAATGCATTGTATCTCTAAAAAGACTACTGGATGGAGTGAGTTTAGTAGCACCATTGCTTATGCTTTGGTGTGCTTGGCCACTGCCAGAAAGTACAATTTTTCTCAAATGCTTTTTAATGATCTTGTCTCAAACCTAGGAAGTAAAAAGAGTTTTTATATGTACCCCAGGTTTGTACAAGAAGTAATAACCCATGAATTGACGGATATACCTCATTTTGATGAGGTATATGTACCAAAAATCCCCAAAGGTAAGGTCTTTTCAAACATGAAAAGATCCCCTCTGGACTCGGAAGGAGTTGACACCCCATTGTTCTCTACAATGATGGTGGTGTCCCACACTGAAGAAGGTATGGCAGCAGGGTCAAGGCCCTCATTAGACCATCCCACTGCTAGCCAATCCCAACCTTCCTACTCTATATCTATCCCACAGTCCCTACTTCATAAGCCCACTTCTCCAATCACCCAAACTTATACAAGGAAACAGGTAAAGAAGGCTCCTTCCCTTCTTGTACCATCACCCACTGAGCCTTCAAGCCCTCTAAGGGAGAATTCTCCTTTAGAGAATATCTACAGGGAAACCACAGGGGTGTCTCCCAACCCCAAGGAGGTGCTCACTAAGGTGGAGGTTGAGCATATGGGTGCTAAGGCTGCCACTACTCCTACTAGCATAGAGGAGGTCAGTGTTAAAATAACTAAGACCTTCCCCATGGCAACTTTGGGTGAGCAATCATCCAAAGGTCCCAGGTGCCAAGAAACCAAGGGGTGGATAGTGCTTCTGCTAGGCAGAAGACTTCCACTATTTTGAATTGATGGAAACCATGGGAAACATCAACATGGATGTAATCAAACAGGGCAAAGATATAGAAGAGCTTAAAATGATAGTTCTGTCACAATAAGAACAGATTGTCAACTTGAAGCAGATGGTGAGGAAATTGATTCTGCAAAAGAAGAAGAGACAATTTGTGCTAAGGAGAAGGAAATCAGAGGATGATGCTCCCAAAAAGGGGGAGTTCAACATGGAAGAAGCCACAGATAAGGGGGAGCTTGATGGGGAAAACATGATGAAGTTTTGGGAGCATCTAAGAAGATCAGATGAAGAACTTGACTTCTCTTCCTAAAAAGTCAAGTTAGGGGGAGATTGTTGGGAACTGAAGAAATGCTTAAGTATGGTTAATGCTGCTACAACAGAATTACTACTGCCAGTACATTGTGATTACTACTGCTAGGAGATTTTAATATTGCTTGACAAGTTAGTACTGCAACTTCAATAGTTAGTATTGCTTGAAGAGTTAGTACTGCTAGTAGTTAGTACTGCTGGAGTTAGTACTGCCAAAGAGTTAATGCTGCTAGATCAACTTAATATTGCTAAGCATGGTTAGTACTGCTGAACTTAGTACTGCTCAGAGTATTAATGCTGCTGAAGGATAATACTGCTTATGTGATGAAGATCCGTATAGCAAGGATGACAGCTGGATGGACTGAAGATTATGGAAAGCTTGGAGATAAAGATGGAAATCTATATTGAAGATCTTTTATTATTTTGTAATTATCTTTATCTTCAGTATATGTATAGAATTGTTTAGAATAGTTTAGAACAATTATTCATTCTGAGTTTTAGATTTTGATAGAGAGAATCAACCTCAAGATTTGTAATCCTAATTCTAGAGAAGTAGAATTCGTATTGGTGAGCCTGTTCATCAATATTGAGGTTGTGTGTTTAATCTTGTAACTTCAATCTGTCAATACAAGTTTACAAGTTGTGATTTTGATTCACTGTTACATTGTTTGTTTGAATATTAAAGTGCTTTTCCGCAGCTTCTTTAATATTGCTTTCTGAGAGTTTATTCTTGTTTAGAATTAAGATCCTGACACTTCTCAAGCTCTTGTTTCCCAAGAAGGAATGGGATTTGATTGGAGTGACCAAGCAGAAGAAGCAGTCCAGAACCAAGCTTTAATGGCTAAAGTTTCAGAGTCAGCAAGCACTGATATTCCCACAGAAGTAACATCTAACCTTTGCTCTAAAACCTGTATTGAAACTGTTAAAAAGTACAGGGATCACAATCAGAGCATGTGTGATGACCTTAAAAGGTTAGAGAGAGATAGAAGAGAGTATGTTTTGATTGTTGAGAGGTTTGAAGAACAAATTAAGTCATACCAGGCTATTGAACTTCAACACTCTTATGATACCAACTACTGGAAGTGGGAGAAGAATCAGTTAGAGACTGAACTAGAGAAGGCCAAAACAGAATGTGAGAAAATCAAGAGTGAGTTTGAGAAAGCCAAACTTGATATTGAGAAATATTCCAATGCATCTAAAGCAATGGACTCACTTCTAAAAACTCAAGTTCATGACAAGCTGAGAAGAGGTATAGGGTATAACACCACCCCTCCACCATACAACAATAACTATATCCCTCCCACCTCAGATCTCTTAGAAAAACAGGACAAGAAGGAATTAACTGAAGGAGTTACTGAAGTAGATCCTTTAGACAAAGTAGTGGTTGAGGCAGATTCTGAAGAAGAGGACTCTAAGAGTAAGAATGAGAAAGACCACAAAGTTATTCCCTTAGAGAATCACATACTGACAAATGAAAGGGGAGGTAAATCTTTTGTCAAGAGTGAGAAAGTGAAGTCTGGGGAAGAGACTGTTAAGAATGAAAAAGTTGAGACCTCTAAGAGAGGGAAGGGAAAGGTACAGGGAGTCCATTACATGCAAACCACTGTTGTTAATCCATGTACTTGTAAACAGAACCAGCCCCAACAACATGATAAAACAAGGGGAAATCAAAGAAACAGAAATAATCAGTGGGCTTTAAAACAAGGAATTGATCTGAGAAAAATTAACAGACCAAAGCCGTGTTTTATTTGTGGTAAGCTAAATCATCTAGCCAAACACTGTTATTTCAATCCTATTATCCAAAGGATCACTTTTCAAAGAAATATACAAAATCATGTTGGTTATAGGAAGCAAATAAGGAATCATGTGGCTGAGAATGTGAGAAGGGCACCTATAAAATCTCATGCTCAGAATAAGTTTTCTAATTCAAAGAAAAATACTCCAAATAAGCCAAGGAGTAACTTAAAAAAAAGAAAGCAAACAACTTTGTCCAGATTTGGGTTCCAAAAGTAAAGAAATCTGTTAGTACTGCTACTTCAAATAGTACTGCTGCAAGCAATACTACTGCTAACCCAGTTAGTATTGCTAACAAAATTAGTACTACTAACCCAATTAGTACTGCTAATGATGTTAGTACGGCTAACAAAGTTAATACTGCAAATCAAGTTAGTACTGCTTCAAGTGACAGGCCCATTATTCTGACAAAGTATTCAAGCAATAAGATTCCTCAGTTTGATAATCTCATCAAGTCTGAATATGAATATGTTGATGAGAATGGGAAACCCAAGACCACTTTGGCTTGGGTTCCTATTAAAAACTAACTGCTTTATTATATGTGCAGGGCAACCAACAGCTCAAGGGAAGGAGCATTTGGCATGTTGATAGTGGTTGTTCCAGGCACATGACAGGTAACATGGCCTGCCTTCAAAACTTCAAAAGAATCGATGAAGGACATGTTGCTTTTGGTGATAATCCAGCAGGTGGAAAGATAAGTGGAAAAGGTAATGTGTCAAAAGGTAAGATGACCTTTGAGGATGTATACTATGTTGAGCAATTGAGATACAACCTGTTAAGTGTATCACAGGTCTGTGACAAGAAACATAGCATATTATTCAATGATACTGAATGTATTATCCTTGCTCCAGGGTACAAGGTAGTTGATGAAAGCATGATACTACTTAGAACTCCTAGAAAGGACAATGTTTATTGCTTAGACTTGGAGAGTGTAGTTTCTGATTCATCTCTAAATTGTTTATTTTCAAAAGCTTCATTGGATGAATCATCTCTTTGGCACAGAAGGATGTGTCACATGAACTTTAAAACAATGAACAAACTTGTGAAAAACAACCTTGTAAGAGGTTTGCCACAAAAGGTATTTTCATGTGATGATCATTGTGTTGCATGTCTTAAAGGCAAACAGCACAAAACTTCTCATAAGTCCAAAGAGATAAATACAATCTCTTCACCTCTTAATTTACTGCATACACCCTACAAATGTGATGAGTATTGGTAAGAAATCCTACTGCTTGGTTATTGTTGATGATTTCTCTAGATTCACTTGGGTCTATTTTCTGAGGACTAAGGATGAGACAAGTGGACTGGTCAAATCCTTTGTTCTTAGAGTTGAAAACCAAACAAATCTAAAAGTTAAAGTCATCAGGTCTGATAATGGAACTGAATTTAAAAACAATGACCTAAACAGCTTCTGTGAGGAAAAAGGAATTGAGAGACAATACAGTGCTCCTAGGACTCCTCAACAGAATGGTGTTGCTGAAAGGAGAAATAGGACTCTGATAGAAGCTGCTAGATCTCTGTTGGCAGATTCAAAACTTCCAATCACTTTTTGGGCAGAAGCAGTTAATACTGCCTGCTATGTTCAAAACAGAGTTCTAGTAGTAAAATCTCAAGACAAGACACCCTATGAGCTTTTTAAAAAGAAGAAACCTTTTATTGGATTTTTCAAACCATTTGGGTGTCCTTGCACAATTCTCAATACCAAAACTCCCCTAGGCAAGTTTGATAGCAAAGCTGAGGATGGGTTTCTTGTTGGTTATTCATCTCAAAGTAAGGCCTACAGAGTTTTCAACACCTCTTCTAGGATTATTGAGGAAAGTGACAATGTCAAATGCAATGAGAACACACCAAATCAACTTGGTTCAGGTCCTGATTGGCTATTTGACATTGATTCACTGACTAATTCTTTGGGTTTCAGTAATGAGCATAATGCAGGAACAGGGACAGAAAAGGTACAAGTAGAAAGACAAGAGTTTGTGCTGTTCCCAACACCCACTGCTGATCCTGTTGAATTCTGTGATCAAGATAAGAAAGAATCTTCAAATTCAAAGGACACTGAACCAGCTCAGAATGAAGAGAACAGAGGTGAAAAGGAGGATCAACCCTCAGATTCAGGAATCAAAGGTCATGAGATGCCATGTTTGGAAAAAGATGACACAGATGATGATAACTCTTCAGTTTTTGGTGGAAGCACTCCTGAAAAAATGACTCTAATCTGGAAGCAGATATTAATGAAGAGGTTGTTCATCAAACAAGAGTTCAGAAAAATCATCCTCCTCAATTGGTGATTGGTGACATTAATTCACCTATAATCACAAGGAATCAGAGTAAGTTGGGAGGATTGAAAGATATACAATCAGGTTTACTTTCTTGCTTTCTATCTCAGGTTGAACCCAAAAAGACATAAGATGCAATGAAGGATCCAAGCTGGATAGAAGCAATGCAAGAGGAGCTACTGCAGTTTGTACTGCAGAATGTATGGGATCTGGTGGATCTTCCTAAAGGACACAGAGCAATTGGCACAAGATGGATCTTCAGGAACAAGAAAGATGAGAGAGGAATAGTAATAAAGAACAAGGCCAAATTAGTGGCACAAGGGTATACTCAAGAAGAATGAATTGATTATGAAGAGGTATTTGCACCATTGGCCAGGATTGAGGCAATCAGGCTATTCTTAGCCTATGCTTCTTTCATGAAGTTCAGGGTCTATCAGATAGATGTAAAGAGTGATTTCCTGTATGGGAGAATTGAAGAAGAAGTGTATGTTTGTCAGCCTCCAGGGTTTGAGAATCCAAATTATCCTGACAGAGTATACAAATTGAAGAAGGCACTCTATGGGCTACATCAAGCACCAAGGGCATGGTATGACACCTTGTCTACCTATCTCTTGGAAAATGGTTTTCAAAGAGGAATCATAGACAAGACTCTGTTCATTCAGAGGAAGAAGAAGGACATCCTAATAGTGCAAATCTATGTGGATGATATTATCTTTGGATCCACAAATAATCAAATGTGCAGAGATTTTGAAGATTTGATGCACAGGAGATTCAAGATGAGTTCTATGGGTGAACTTACCTTCTTCCTTGGGCTACAAGTTAAGCAGAAGAAAGATGGGATATTTATAAGCCAATCCAAGTATATGCAGGACATTCTTACTAACTTTGGATTCTCATATTCAAATCCTGCAAGCACACCCATGGAGACACACAAACAGATCACTTTAGATCTTGAGGGGGAGGATGTGGATGTTCATCACTATAGATCCATGATTGGCTCCCTCATGTATCTCACTGCTTCAAGACCAGATATCATGTTTCCTGTTTGTGTGTGTGTGCAAGATTTCAAGTAAGGCCTAAGCAGTCACACTTTCAAGCAGTCAAGAGGATATTCAGATATCTCAAAGGCCAACCTAGATTAGGTCTTTGGTATCCTCATGACTCACCATTTGACCTACTTGCTTATTCAGACAGTGACTTGGGTGGTGCAAATTTAGATAGAAAGTCAACTTCAGGGGGATGACAGTTTTTAGGTGTAAGACTAGTGTCATGGCAGTGCAAGAAACAAACCACGGTGTCCACCTCTACAACAGAAGCAGAGTATATAGTTGCTGCAAGCTGCTGTTCACAAGTACTCTGGATTCAGAATTAAATGCTGGACTATGGTATGACTTTTCTTCACACTCCAATCTTCATAGACAATAACAGTGCTATTAGCATTGTTAATAATCCCGTCAAGCACTCCAAAACAAAGCATATAGAAATCAGGTACCACTTTATCAGAGACTGTAATGAAAAGAAGCTCATTCAGGTTGTGAAAGTCCATACAAGTAACCAATTTGCTGATCTATTCACCAAAGCTTTTGATGTGGGTAGATTCACATTCTTGGTCACAAGTATGGGAATGATAAACACTGAATAAGCTTCCTTTGATCTGCTTTATGTACCATTTCTGTATAGACTCCTTCCTGTCTACTTTCTCATATTGTATTGTGCATGGTGCTACTAACCTTGTGTGTTTAAGTGTTTCAGATTGCTTAAATTGAATACTTGGTACTTCTGGTTAAGTTAGTGTTGCTCTCTATATTACTCATGTTGACAGTTCAATTATGGTTAAGTATGGTTACTACTGCTAGGTAGTTTATACTGCCAGTGCAAAGTTACTACTGCTTACCTTGTTTCTACTGCTAATCAGTGTTACTACTGCTGGCATGTGTTAATACTGCTAGTCTGAGTTAATACTGCTAGTCTGTGTTAGTACTGCCAGTATGTGTTACTTCTGCTAATATGAGTTAATATTGCGAGTTGGTTAATATTGCTAGGGTACTTAGTACTGCTTCTAACTGAAACCCTCCACCTATAAATACCCCTTTGTGACCGCCAAAATACAAACGGCTCTTCGAACTTCCATTGCTTCTCTTTCTCTTTCTCTCTCGATTTCTTGTGTATCAGTGTAAACCCTGGTGGTGATCCAAACCCTCGAATCAATCAAAACGATGGCAGGACTACAATTCTTTGATGAACACAATGAGGTTGCTATGCTGCAAAAACCCAAACAGGCTGAAGGTTTTCATCAGATTGTGGATTTTCTAAAATCCTCACACATCGCCCACGCATTAACTGTCAATCCCATAATCTATGTGGAACATCAACGACAGTTCTGGGCCAATGTTGCTATTCAAACTGAAGATGGCACTCAGGTCATCAAAACAAGGGTTTGTGATAAACCTCTAACCATCTCAGAAGGATGTATTCGCATTCATCTACGACTAGATGATGCCTCAGGTATAACCTCTTTACCTAAGGAAGATCTCTTCCATGCTCTTAATGGAATGGGGTATGAAGGTCCCACAGAGGTATTCAAGTTCTTCAAGAACAGATTTTCACCTCAGTGGAGATTCTTTGTTCATACCCTACAACACTGCATTTCACGAAAAACAACTGGATGGAGTGAGTTTAGCAGTACCTTAGCTTATGCTTTGGTCTGCTTAGCGACCTCTAGAAAGTTTAATTTTGCTCAAATGATTTTCAATGATTTAATGTCAAACCTGGATATCAATTCAAAAATCTTTTATATGTATCCAAGGTTTGTACAAGAAGTACTTGATAAGGAATTGACGGATTTACCTACCTTCAAGGAGGTATATGTACCAAAACTCCCAAAGGGAAAGGTGTTCTCAAATATGAAAAGGCCTAGTAAGGACTTCTCAGGTACAGACACTCCATTGTTCTCTACAATGATGGGTGTGTCTCATTCCCATGGTGAGGCATCAGGGTCACAGCCCACATCTGACCACCCAACTGATGACCTACCCACACCACTCATTTCTATCAATATCCCTCAGATTCCTATTGACAAGCCACAATCCCCCATCACCAAAACTTACATAAGGAAAAAGGTACAGAAGGTTCCTTCCCTTCTAGTACCTTCACCCCCACAGCCTAGAAGCCCTCTGATGGAGCATTCTCCATCAGAGAATATCCAAAGGGAAACCACAGGGGTGTCTCCCAACCCCAAGAAGGTGCTCACTAAGGAGCAGGTTGAGCATGTGGGCAGTGAGGCTCACACTACTGACTTTGCACAAAGTGCAGGGCAGGACAGTGTGAACATCTTTAAGACCTTCCCCACGGCAACTTTGGGTGAGCAATCATCCAAAGGTCCCAGGTGCCAAGAAACCAAGGGGGTAGAGGGTGCTTCTGCTAGGCAGAAGACTCCTACTAAAACTTCCAAGGATCCTTCCAGGGTGGTCAACATACCTAAAGGAGGTGAGGATAGACATAACTATGAGGAATTGATGGAAACTATTGCAAATGTCAATATGGATGTACTCAAACAAGGTGCAGAAATAGAGGAGATGAAACTGGTAATTCTTTCACAACAAGTGCAAATAACCAAATTAAAGAAGATGGTTCTGAGGTTGGTACAGAAAAAGAAAAGAACACAGTTTGTATTGAAGAAAAGGAGCATTCCTCATGATGCTTCCAAAAAGGGGGAGAGTCAAGCTGAAGTTGATAAACAAAGCCCTGTTAGGATGAAAGTTCAGTTTGAGGGGGCGACTAGTGTTGAAAAAGAAAGGGAGATTGGTGCTAAAAGTGTAAAAGAAGCAGTAACAAAGCCAGCAGCAGTAACTGCAAAAGAAGTAGAAACAACACCAGCAGCAGTAACTTCACCAGCAGCAGAAACAGAATTATCCAGGGAAGAGATAGAAATTGCTGAAACATTGGTGAAGGCAAAGCTTGACACTCCCAAAGCTACTCCACAGGCTAAGGGAGTGGTAATCAAAGAAGTTGAAACAGAAAAGAAAAGAAAAGAATTCAGTGTAGATGAGATCAAAAAGAAAGGGAAGGAAAAGCTGATAGAGTCTGAGAAGCCATCAAAGAAGCAGACTCAAATAGAACTTGATGAAGAAGTGGCCAAAAAGATTCAAGAAGAATTGGAAAAGGAGGAAGAAATTCAATTTGCCAAAGACAGAGAGCTTGCATTGGATATGGCTAAGAAGATTAATGAAGAATATCAAAAGAGTCTGAAGTCTGCAGCTGCTGCTAAGAAAGTCACAAAGAAGGCTTTAAGGCAAAGGCTACCACTGAAGACTAGACAAAGACAACCTTCCAAGACATACTTAGCAAACCAAGAAAGAAGGAAGATGATAAACTTCCTGAAAGGATCTATTGGAGTTCCTGAGGGAATGTTTACAGGTATGTCTTTTGGAAAGCTTGAAGAACTTTACCAGAAGGAGATGGCCAAACTGAAAGGGGACTTCATTCAAAGGGTAGAGGTTGAAAGGAAGATGAAAGAGAGGCATGATCTCAACATACAATAGCCCTTCCCTGACAGTGAAGAAGGCACTCCTAGCAAAGACAAGAAAGAAGTGAAGCAAGAAGAGACATTAGCCCAAAAGATTGGTGACATTAAAAGAAAGAAGTCAATTGCCACCAAGCCAAAGGCAAAAAGGGCAAGAATTGAAGAAGAGGAGAAGGAAAATGAAAGAGCAGAAGCAGAAGCAGAACCTACTGTTGAACCTTCAGCAGAATCAGAGCAGAATACAGAGCAGTCCAATAAACAATCAAATGAGCAGTTTCATTTGTACATGACCTTGACAGATGAAGATCCAGTACAAGCTGATCCTATTTCTATGAAAGCACCAGAAATTATCTTTTGGGATATTCTGAAGGACAATAGAAAAGAATATTTCAGATTCAAAAGAATGGGTGATCAGTTTGAGGTGTATGCAACTTGGGGCAAAGTGATCAGAAGTTGTTCCAGGGCTGACCTAGAGGAAATGTACAAGGTAGGAACAAAACTGTATGAGAATGTGCTACAAGGGACTGAAATGAGCTTACTCAAAATTGCCATGGAATACTTATGCATGATGTTTGAGCCTGAAAAAGTGAAGTACAGGATCAAAGACTTACATCATGAGTATGGTTTCAAAAAGATTGATCATTGGATGTTGTTTGAAAACTGTGGTGTCTACATGATAACAATTGACAAAAGCTATCATGAGTACTACTTGGTTGACAAGATCTATGACCACAGCAGAGCTAAGTTGGAAGGGATGTTGAAAGCTAAACTGGTATGTGCTAAAGGATCAGAAATGGCCAGAATAGTGATCAGAAGGACAATTAATCAAAGTCTGGGATTGGATCGAAATTTGGGAAATTGAGCTAAAGTGTTGAAAGCATCATGAAGACCTTATGTTGAAGAACTTAACTTCTCATTCTGAAAAGTTAAGTTAGGGGGAGATTGTTGGGTCTGAATGTGCTAGGGATGGATACTACTGCTTAGCATATTACTACTGCTAGTAGAATTAATACTGTTTGAAGAGTTAGTGCTGCTACTTGAATAGTTAGTACTGCTTGGAGAGTTAGTACTGCTAGTAGTTAGTAGTGCTGAAGATTACTACTGCAAGTGAAGAGTTAATACTGCAAGCATGGTTAGTACTGTAAGAGACAGAGTTAATACTGCTAATGAGTTAATGCTGCTTCTGAAGATAAAGATGGAATGATTGTTTGGAACGAAAGAATAGGACTTGGAGATAATGCTGAAGATAATTATGGACTAGATTTTGAAGAATAATATTTTCTTTGTAATTATCTTGTAATCAGTTTTGTATATATAGTCTAGATAATTGTAGATTATAGTATGAGTTATTTTTTTAGAGAATTAACCTCATGACTAGTATTGATCCTTTCTATAGAGAAGTATAGAACGTCTGTTGAGTCTTGTTCAACATATTGAGGTTGTATTTGTAATCATTAAGTTTTATGCAATATAAACTTATGATTTGAGTTCATATTCTGTGTTTTTGATTATTTGTTAAAGTGTTATTCCGCGACTTCTTTAACATTGTTTCTGAGTTTGTTTTAAATTCTTGTTTAGAATTTTCGATCTTGACAATATTGCACACAGATGGCGTCCCACATTTCTTTGGATATCTTCTGATTCATGACAGAATGGAACACATCATCAGGAAGTGTCATGGCGATGACAGTCTTAGCTTTAGTGTCAATGGACACATTCTTGATGTCTCCATCTGACCATTGATTCATTTGCTTAGCTACAACATGTTCCAGGACTTTAGGATGATTATTCTTAGTAGCATGAACAACTTCAATGATGAAAAATGGAATGAAGCATCCATTTTCAATATAGTGAGGGATTTACGTATTAACGCCTCGAAAAAAAAGAGACATTTTGTTTTCCCCGAGAGAGAAGTTGTCTCTACTGAAACGAGGAGGTTTGGCAAGAGATTAATTGTCGTGATAGTTGTTAGCAGCCATGATAGGATCTTTTTTTGTAAAAGAAGAAACAAACACCGCTCTGATACCACTTGATGGTCCAAAAGAAGATAACAAAGGCTATTATGGTTTGTAGAAGGGGGTTGAATTACGAACACACAGAATTTTCAATTTTTAACTCTTATTGATTATAGAACAATGGATCAAATAATTTCAAATTGTTTGTGGAAGAAGATAAGGTAAAACCTAATCTAAAAAATCTAAAATTTACAACTTGAGATTTCACTAAAAAACTCACAAACAGATTACACATTCTCTCTTGGAAATATAAACATAGAAAAATGATAGTTCTTCAAAATCATACATGGAAATAAGCTTTACACTATTATTCATACTTGGTGCATTTGATGCACTACGATAGTACATGCCACGTGTCACTAAGAGTGAGGATGAAATATTATACTTGTTCTCTCTGTGGCCAAACATTAGCCACTTGTGAACAGTGTACCAGAGTAGGGGCCATGCATGAAAGGATACAATAAAGCATAAGTTATAAGGTACCTTTGTCACATAGTTGCAGGGGTTGTCTTTGGCATATTTAGAAAGATAGAGAAGCTTGATCAGTAAGTCTTGATTTAGCAAGTTGGGAAGTGCTAAAATCCTATTTAGGACCTTATGATGATTATCCCTTGATCAGAACTCATCAGAGGCAGATAGGTTGATCGTAGAAGGTCGCTTCAGCTCTTCCTATCTTCATCTTTATTTATATTTAGCTTGAAGCTTCTATAGATGATTGGGTCTTTATCATAGTATCATTGGCTCATATGATATCTTTATGTAGAGAACAATTAGTGAGTCTAACTGAGTTGTGTATTCCTCACCGGTAAACATTTAGTAAGCATTGAGAAATACGAACACTGAACATTATAAAACAGAAGATACTAAGTGTAGTCATCATCAAAGCACTAAGAAGGATCAACAATGTATTTACTACATATGCATATATTATACATGTTTTGAGTGTGTTAGTCATTCAATTATAATTATGTAACTTAGGTTGTAATGCATTAGATCCATAGGCATATGAGTCTCTTGTTGTTAAGTGTGGATTTCATATGTCCACACTTAAGTCTATAGAGTGGTCACCAAGTCATGGTTTGAGAACTTGGGGTGGTACTCAACTGCTTTTACGGTGAAGCTCATTTAGAGGTCGAGTAGGCACTAGGGTCATTTTGGTAATCTTGAGGTGGAACTCAGAAGAGTCGTATATAGGGATCCCTTATAATAGGTGAAACTCGATAACATTGATAAGTGGCTTACTTTTGTGTTCCTGCCACATTCAATGGAAATAGATCTCCCCCGTCACTGAAATGTGTTGTTTTGGGTGTTGAATTATATATGCTTTCGATTCTTTTGGGTATAGAGTATTATTTATATAGTTTTTTCCTCGGAGTATGAGTCCTATCTACATTTTGGGTGAGTTGAGATATTGTATTTCACTCTAAAGCAGATGTTCTGATTAATAGATTCTATTGTAGAAATGGTGAGTTTTGAAAAGATGTTCCTTTTGAATTCAATGTCATTTAAATAATAAAGTCATTTAAAGAGAAATATTTCTGTTTTACCATTTTATGTTTAAATTATAAATTGTTTGAACTCACTAGTCTTTAATCCTAAAACAAATTCTTATCAACATGTATATCACTATATCAGGTCTTTGTGGGATCCAATTGACGATCGGAGCTCTATCGAGGTTATTATAGGATGGATATATAGACATCATCCAGTTTTGAAGATAACATATTTGATGGTTTTAGTAACCTCAAATTATTTTAATTATGTTTGAGGATTAGATAATCCAGTTTAGAACCCTGATACATATCTTATTCTCCTTCATTTGTAAACTTTAAGTATTTCGGTGTTAAATTTGTTTTATTTTGAATAATTTGGGAAGTTTTAAATTGTATGTTATTTTCTAATTTAGGGGCGTTACAAGTTGGTATCAGAGCATAAGTTTAAGAGATTTAATTGTTGGTCTCAGATACCTAAACTGAAACTAGCTTGTTAAGAGATGATTCTTAAGTTGATTTAGGTTGCTTGAGTCAAGGTGTTATAGGATAACAGAAAATCAATCATGGAGAATTATGATAATGGTTACAAGGAACCTCATGTATAATATATTTACAATTATATTTGGTCAATGTTATTATGAATTTATGTTACATGTGTGTGTTTAGTTTTACTAATGTTATGATGATTAGTAAATATGCCAGTACGTTCCGAAGTGTTAATATTTTTAAAGAATTATCATGGGCTATGCTTTGTCCTTTGTGTGAGGTCCATTGATCACAATTAAACCAATGTAAGATGAATAACAAGAGATGATTGGGGAGGAATTGATTGTTTTATTCACAAACTCTAGAAAGAGGAAATGTTTCTCTCTCTAGAAACACACAGATCGCGTAAGGCTAGATTTTGAAAATGAAAGTTACAAACAAAGTTACAATAAAATTCCTATTTATACCCTCATCACCCTTGTTTACATTAAAGCCCAAACCAATGCTAAATACAAATCCCAAATACAAAATATGATCACTTTACAAAACTTAAAATACATAGAACATTTTATGTTCTAACATTCTCCCCCTAAGTTTTGTAAAGGAATGATCATCCTCTTTAACTTCAACTCTTCTCCTCCTAGATTTCCTAAGAAAACTTAGCGTTGCTTAAACTTCAAAACAACTCCGGACCCCCTTGAAAATAGCTCTTATCCTTTGAAGTTTCAACTTTAATACCAAATTCGATGTAGACAATAACCTTGACTAAGTGCACAAAAGACAGCTTTTATCTCTAGTAAATTCAACACATTCGTTATGCCCACAAGATAGAAATGTGTGAATTACGACATGACAACCAAAGTGCATCTTCAGTTTATAACATAGAATCTGTCTTTGACCGCGAGTTGAATAGGAATTCATCTTAAGAACTTAATCTGATCAGCTTGTAGGAGGAAGCATCTTGTAGCAAACACTACCAGACAAGGGTTAGAAGAAAAATCTGATATATGTTCAACAACTGATGAAAGACGCTCATTTTCTAACAACTTTCCAGAACACTGAACGAATGAATTCGGAACTCCTTTCTTCACGAAACAGCTGGATGATTATAAGCACTCAAAATTCTAGATTACACTCAAAGCACCAGAACAATGATTGCAATTACTCACGCTTCTAATTGATCAGGTCAGAAGAATGATTAAGAGCACTCAAAGGTCTTGCGTCATAGAGAAAAACTCCAGACTAATGATTGCAGATACTCAAGCTACTAATCTAATCCAATCAGAGCCTAAATCGAAGAATTAATCATCAATAGGATCAAGATCGCAATTTCTTCAGTGGAACAGTAACCTCTTACGCATGAACAGTACTGTGAATGTTTGATTTCTTCAGTTGGATGCTAATTTGTTCGATCTATGATGTTAAATTGATTCAGAGATCAAAGTCGAATCATGTGGAGTAAATTACATGATTTAATTTCAACGGATTTGGAAGAATCGATCGAGTTTGAAGATTATTTGGTTCAAAAATTAATCTTACTGTATTGAGATCGATTTCCATCTTAGAGGCATTATTGTTAAAGATCATCAACTACAAATGTGCTTAGGAGTTAATTTCGAACATGTGTATCAAGTTTTACCTCTTAATTCGAAGATTTGAATCAATTTGAAGTTTTTGTGATATTTTGAAAAGTCGAGTCTACACACTGTATATTGATCAACATGTATTCGTGAGTTAATTTGTGTGTAATTCATTGTTTGTAATCGGTTCTAGCATTGTTCGTGATCAAATTCGTGAATTTACGTAAGCTAATTCAGAGATTTAAAGGTTTTTGGATCGATTTGAGGATTTTTTTTGTCGAACAGTGAAGAACTCGAATCAAGAACTCGCAAGATCTAAAATTCTCGCATGATGATGATGATAAATTCGCATCATTCTTGATTTGTTGAAAGGCCGAAGTGAGGAACTCGCAGAAAGTTATATACGAGAAGTGGGAATTCGCATGTGTCTGTGTGCGAAAAGTGTGGATTTCGCATAGTTTGATATACGAGAATTATACAATTTGTATCGGCCCACATACGAGAAGTCAAGAATTCGCATAACATTTTATACGAAGAGTTGAGGTAAGGGAAGAATTCGCATCCTAAAGTATACAAGAAGTGAGGATCTCGCATCGCAAAGCATACGAATTTCTTGGATTCGCATCAAGCATCATATGAATTTGTTAGTCCCAAAGAAGTAAACAAGTATTGTAAAAGGGGGGGGTTGAATACAATACCACAAAATTACTTAATTTTAATTCTTTTATTGATAATAAATATCAAGAATTACACATAGAGAAAATAAAGATTGTTGCGAAATAAGAATAGTTAAGAACTACTCTAAACAATCTAACACTTAGAAGATATTAAGAACACAAAGACTTAAACCTTAAGGAAATAAAAGACAACTATCAACCTGCTTGAAATCTTGTGAATGCCAAAGCTTGAGCTGAAAGCGTAAGTAGCAAGGTGCTACTTCCATCCTTTATATACTATCCAATGTAATGAGTGCAAAGGACAAGTAGGAGTAAAGGCTTTGGTGGTTGAGAGGTTGACAATAAATTATAAGATATTTGATGTGACTTGTCACAATACAAAAGGTAACTTTTGTACTATGAAAGTACAATATCTAAATAAAATATTCTTGGGAAAATCTTTTTGAGATCTATTAGAAAAATAAACATCTAATCAAATTAAGACTAAATGTAAATCTTCTAAAGGAAGAGAGAAGCTTCCATTCCCATTGTCAGAAGATCATTGGGAAAGAGGAAGTATGTCAAATCATGAGGATTTAACATAAATGTTCGTACTAGATAAAGAAGCAATCTGTACGAGGAGAATGCCGAATAAAGAGTTCGGCAGATGAGGGTTGTGCCGAACAATGATTATTCGGCAACATAGAAAGGACATACCGAATAGGAAATCGGCATGTGGAGAGTCTGCCGAATAAGAATCGGCAAAGAGGATGATCTGCCGAATAGAAGTCGGCAGGTCAGGCTTAGTTCACTTTGAGGTCCATCTCAATCCGCATTGTAGACTTCCTTCATGTTGGATTCGGTTTATCTTCGACTCACCGATCTGTTAAACTAACTAAGCTATTACAAAGAACCATAAAACAAAATACAAGGTTCAATCATCAATAAAGACTAAGGAGAGGTTATCTTTAAATCTTAGATGACCCAACAATCTCCCCCTATTTGATGATAACATCTCATACAACATAGAAGTTAATGAATAATGCATTTTGACCCTTTTTCATATTCTTTTGGGTTCTTTTTCACATAGACCATTCTTTTTGTTTATATTTGGATTTTCTAGAGTATCCGACATTTACAAGTATAAACGAATGAAATAAATATTTGTACAAAATTTACGATAAGACATAAAAGCTTAATCTTTTTAAGAAGATTACAATACAGAGGAAAACAAAATAAATATAAGCATAAAACTACACCGAGTTTATTCAAAAGAAAAATGCGGTTCAGCATCCCTCTTCTTTAGTTCGTCGGTAGTAGCCACATAGAAGTCCTTAGCCGACATTGGAATTATTTGAATAATCCCGTGGAGAAAGGTTGTGTCGGCAATAGGGATTTGGCTTGATCTGAAGAAGGAGATCTGCCCAAGCGCATCGTTGAAGAAAATACCATGAGTAGGCTCAGAAATCACAGTGGTTGAAGGATGAGGAACCGGAGTCGGTAAGGATAGATCCAGATTTGAGGTTTTCGGAACCTTTCCTTCTTTAACCATTTGAGCAAACACATCTTCCTTTTTGGATTTTGGCTTGGATTTGGGAGGAGGACGATCAAACCTAAGACTTTCGATGAGCTTCTCTTCAGTCGGAGAGTGAACAATGTTATACGTCTTTCGGTACGTCCTGAACTTCGTTTGGAGATCTGTAAGAAATTTATCAACCTCAGGCTTGAGAGTATTTCGGCTTTTATTCAAACAGATACCAATTTCCATCCATTCGGCAACTCCAAACCGAACAAGAGAATCCAGTCTGTCCATAGAACTTGAAGCATCCTCCCTTATAATCCTTAGCCGAATGACAGTGTAGCTAGAAGACGGTTTGATAATTTTGACATCTGTGATTTTTGCAGAGGATCGGCGTCTAGAGAGAGCTTTGTGGTACCAATCGATACACAAAGACTTTATTTCTTCATTTTTCTTCGCCGATTCCTCCAGAGCACTCACCTGAGCTTTGATTGTGTCGGTAGGATTTTCTTCGGCAGCAAGTTTAAAAGCCAGGTCGGTATCTCTGTCCCGAGCAATTTGGGCAAGCTTTGCAGCTTTTAGTTCCTCTTCGGATAAGCCCAAAACAGAAGAGGTAGTCTTTAGGGGAGGAAGGTGAAGACCAGTACCATCTGCAGCTTTCTTTATTAAAGCATCTTTTCGACGCTTTTCTTCAGCAGCTACTTCATCTGGTGATAAAACAGCTTTTCCCTTATCCTTTTTGGGCTTTTTCTCCCCCTCAGACTCTTCGACCACCAAGGGGTGATCGGTGCCTTTCTCTTCGGTAGCAGAAGGTTCGGTAGCAGCAGCAGCAGTGGGTTCGGTAGCAGCAGAGACTTCGGCAGAAGCAGAGGGTTTTCCCTGACTCGTACTGACTATATGAACCCGAGGGAGTAGCTCCCCCTGAATTTGTTGCTCCCCCTCAGTTGATTTCTCCCCCTCAGAACGAGCCGGGGAAGAAACACCAGCTTTAGCCGACACACGGCCAAGACAGCGATCAACACGCTCCAACACTGTGCGATCATCAGGAGTGAAAGCGGACTCGGTGATGTCGATGTCCAGAGATTGAGCACAGTATTGAGCAACATCGGCAGGCATAGAATCAAGACGCCGATTTATATGCTGAAGAGCAGTGAGAATTTGAGAACTAACAGATTCTTGTGCCAGGGCCTGGTTCCGAAGATTGATGAGATCCTGATCCCGTGCATCAGAGGCTGCCTTTAGAGCGGCCACTGACAAAGTCAAGGAGGTATTTTGATCATTGAGCCTGACCACCTCCTTGAGGAGAGATTCCATAGTGGCAGGGAGAGGGGCACGAAGACCATCAATTTGGTTATGCACGACATCCAAACACCGAAAGATGTCGCGATTGAGACCAACAACCTCAGAATTTTGCTCTTTGACGAGCTGCAGAAGTTCGGCAAGAGAGATGTTGTTTGCATCCAAAGAATGAAGAAGTGCCGGTTCACGCAAGGACTTGCGTAGCTGTTCAAACTGAGCACCTAGCATCCGTACTTGCCGATTGGAGTCAACAATTTCGGCAAAAAACTCGGCAGATATGGTGATCGGTATTTGTGCAGAAGCTCCACCCTTTTCGGCAGAGGAGGGTTTCGGTGAGGGGGATTTCGGTGGTGAAGAATTTGGGGAGGGGGTCTTCTTCGGTGAGGGTTTTGGAGAAGGGGATTTCATCGGTGAGAAAGTGGGAGAGAAGAGCCGTCGGTGCATTTCCTGGGATAAAACCCCAGTTTGTGCAATATCATCGGGATTGACCCCGGGTGATAGGTTGTGCGGTGAGGAAGCAGAATGTCGGTCCGGAGAGAAGACCAACTCATCTTCAACCTCCACATAAAGAGGAGGAGGAGAAGGAATATGCGGGGACTCCTTTTGTACATCCAAATCTTGTTGAGAAGGTTTGGAGGAGGTGGGAGTGGGTTTAACAGATCCCCGTGGCCCTGGAGGGGAAAGTTCAACAGCTACCGATTGTTGAGAATCGGTAGATGGAGTGTGAGGCTCGGCCGAAGGTTTCCTAAGTTTCTTAGAACGAGACTTAGGAGGGGAGGTTGAGCCCCGTCGCTTAACAGAAATAGAAGGGGGTATGACTGGGGTAGCCACCGAAGGATTCGTCGGTGGCAGAGTCATGAGAGCAAGTGCGACGTTTCCGGTGGCCTTTTTCTTTTTAATAGCCACCGACTTAGCTCGGGAAGTTTTTGGGGGAGAAGGGACCACCGATTTGGATGGCTTAGGAGAAGATGAAGGCCTTTCGGATTCACCTTCGGCAAGCGTTCCCCAAATCGGATTGGGAGAAGAGATGAAAGAGAGCATACCTGAGGTGAGCGTAGAGTCGGTAGACTTTATCGGTTTGAAAATAGATTGCTTGCTAATTTGAGAAATTGGTAAGTCAAACTTGATCATCGGTTCGGGGAGAGCCGCATCGGCACGCAGATGTGCAGATAGCTTGTGGTTGATGATGAGAGAGATGAAGCGGGGAAGTGCCACATTGTGATTTCTGGGAGGAGAGATGGCGGTAATCAAGGAGTCGAAGAATACCTGTGCAAAGTCGATCCTCCTCATAAAAATAAGGGCATGAGCAAGACGAGTGATAGCGGCCGGAGATTGATCCCATCCCGAAGTTTTGTGGGAAAGACAGTATAGGAGGTGAGAAAAGAAGTAGTTCCACAATGCACCCATATTCTTTCGAAGGAGAGTGTCGGAACCCTTAGTTTTGCCTTCGTGCACATACTGGAGAGCGGTAACAACCTCATCATGCTCTTGATGAGTAGGGAAAGGAGCATATACATTAAACTCTGGTATTTGGAGAACCGAGCGAATATCATCCACCCCAAAAGAGAGATCGGGGTGTTCTTCAGAGGATAGAACGGAAGCAGACACCTGGTGAGTAGTAGAGTCATACTTGCAGGTCAACCAAAAGTTACCAAGGAGCATTTTACTCATCTTGGTGGATGAAGTGAGAGCATGGCATATTGGAGATCTTTGGAGAAAGATGGAGACTTGGTTGAACTCTGGGTGATCAGCATCCGCAGAGAGACGAGCAACTTGGTTGCAAGCAGGGAAAGTGAGAGACTCACGAGTGAGAGGAGTAGCAACCTTTGAAGCTTTCGAGGTTTTTGAAGACGCCATGGAAGAGAGAGAGGGTTGCAGGTTTTTAGAGGAAAAATAGAGGAAGAAGATAAAAACGAAGGTAAAAAAAATGAAAAGCAAGCAAAGAGAAGTATAAATAGGTTAGAAAAGAAGAGGGAAAGGTGAGAATTCAAAAGCCAAAAAAAATGGTAATGATGGTACAACGCAAACGTGCGTAATAGGGAAGTGGAAGGGCCGAAAAACGGCTTAGTGTCAGGTCGTGGACGTCCCATCTACTGACGCACGAACCCTGTAGTGCCACGTTGCATAAGCCCATAGGGTATGGAAAAGGTGCCGAAGATATTCGGTATGAGAGAAGTGGATAAGGATGACACATCATACACTACGGAAAAAGAGAGATGCCGAAATATGAGAGATATTTCGGTAAGAAATATTCGATATATAGAGATACCGAATAGAGAAGATACGATCTTTCGGTGAGGTCGATGGTACCGAAATATTAGAGAAATTTCGGCAGGAAGTAGAGAAGTACCGAAGTATGAGAGATAATTCGGTAAGTGGTATAACGAACGAAGACATACCGAAATTTGAAAAGATAGATACCGAAATATGAAGGAATTTCGGTAAGATTGAGTCCGGTATGTGTAAGTACCAAAATGTGCCGAAAGGAAATCTTCGGTAAAAGAGGTACCGTCAATTATTGGGCATTTTTTTTTTTTTTTTTTTACGATAAATTTAACATACCTAAGGATCCCACAAGGAAGTTGAAACGTGCCTCATCCAGTGGTTTTGTAAAGAGGTCTGCAAGTTGAAGATCTGTCGGAATGAAGTGAAGTTCAATATCACCTTTAGAGATATGATCTCTTATAAAGTGATACCGAATATCAATGTGTTTAGATCTGGAATGCAGTACTGGATTGTTGGCAATGGCTATGGCACTAGAATTGTCACATAGAATCGGTACATGAGAATAAACTTTGGCATAATCTTGTAGTTGGTTCTTCATCCACAAGATTTGAGCACAACAACTTCCAGCTGCAACATATTCGGCTTCGGCAGTGGAGGTGGATACCGAATTTTGCTTCTTACTGGACCAACTGACTAAGTTTCCACCTAGTAATTGACAGCTGCCAGTTGTACTTTTTCTGTCAACCTTAGACCCTGCAAAGTCAGAATCTGAATAGCCAATTAGATCAAAACCTGAGTCCTTGGGATACCAAAGACCCAGATTCATGGTACCCTTTAGGTACCGAAAAATACGTTTTACAGCCGCCAAGTGAGATTCCTTGGGATTGGCTTGATAACGTGCACAAAGACACGTAGCATACATGATGTAAGGTCTACTAGCAGTAAGATAAAGAAGAGACCTTATCATTCCTCGATAATTCGTGATATCTACCGACTTGCCGGTGGAATCTGCATGAATTTTTAGAGGTGGTGCCATTGGAGTTTTCATGGGAGAACAATTTTCAAAATCAAACTTTTTCAAAAGATCACGAATATATTTATTCTGACAAATGAAAATACCTTCAGAGGATTGGTTAATTTGAAGACCAAGAAAGAAAGTAAGTTCACCCATCATACTCATCTCATATTTGCTTTTCATGAGAGAGGCAAACTCTTGACAAAGATTTTCATCAGTGGCACCGAAAATGATATCATCCACATAGATTTGAACAAGAATGATATTACCGTTTGTTTTCTTGAGAAAAAGAGTATTATCAATTTTACCTCTGGTATATCGGTTGGATAGAAGAAAATCAGACAAGGTGTCATACCAAGCACGAGGAGCTTGTTTCAGACCATAGAGAGCTTTGTCAAGTCTGAACACATGGTACGGATGAGCTGGATCTTCAAAGCCAGGTGGTTGTTTCACATAGACTTCTTCAGCAAGTTCTCCATTGAGAAAAGCACTCTTAACATCCATTTGAAAGACCCGGAAGTTTTTGTGAGCAGCATGAGCAAGAAAGATTCTTATTGCCTCAAGTCTAGCAACAAGAGCAAAGGTTTCATCATAATCAATACCTTCCTCCTGCCTATATCCTTGAGCAACAAGCCTGGCTTTATTCCGGATTACAGTACCGACTTCGTCCATTTTGTTTCGGAAACCCCACTTAGTACCTATAATGGTTTTACCGAAAGGTCTTGGCACAAGTCTCCAGACTTTGTTTCTCTCAAATTGAGACAACTCTTCTTGCATGGCAGTGACCCAACAAGAATCTACTAGAGCTTCTTCAATTTTCTTGGGTTCGATAACGGATAGAAAATTCACATAGAGACAGATGTTTCCAATACTTCTTCTAGTTTGGACACCTGCTAGCTGATCTCCGATAATTTGATTTATCGGATGATCTTTGGTCCATTTTAAAGCTGGGGGAAGAGGTGCAGGAACTGTGTTTGGAAAGTATGAAGGTGAAGGATAGGTAGGTATAGGATGAATATGATGAAGAGGAGAAGTATGTAAGGTGGTTTCGGTAGGAGCTATGGATTCGGTAGGAGCTGTGGGTTCGGCAGTTGGTAAAGGTTCTACCGAACCATGATGGAGAGAAGTAGAGGGTACAGAAAATGGGACATATGGAGGTCCTGAAGAGAGAATATTTGGAGACTCTTTTCCAACACAGGAAATAATCCATTCATGAAGTTCAGTGTCATCACAGGATAGAGAGGATGTTTTGACTTGAGCATTTGCTCTTTTCTTTGCATCTTTTTCATTGTGAAAAAGTACAGTTAAAGAGTCAAAAGCTTCAATCTTTTCTTCATTAGTGAGAGAGAGGAAGGGATGTACCTGATAAGAAGAGGAAGAGCACTCAGCAGTGAAGTCCATCCTAGAACAGGAGTCTTTAGGTTCTTTATCAAGTTTGGCCATAAGACATTTACTTTACACTTCTTTCTCACTGTCGGAAGTGGGTTCGTCTGTCCAATCTAGAGTTTCAGCCATCAAGCCTTTGCCTTTTCGTTGAGAGTTGAAATTTCTTTCTTTCTCTCTTCTATATTTGGATTTGTATTTGTCGGCTTTGTTGGTAAGTTCTTTGAAGGAAGAAGATGGAGAAGGTTTTCTTGGATGCGATCTTCCTGTAGAATTAGATCGAAGATGTCTTCTTTTAGAAGAGTTAGAAGAATTCGATATGGAAATCCTAGAAGAATTGCTTCTGCATTCAGATGCAAAATGGTCTTTCTTACCACATGCATAGCAATCCTCCTTTGATTTGTTCAAGGAGTTTCTAGAAGAAGAAAAATTTTTGTTTCTTTGAAATTTATTAGAAGAATTCTTTCGAAATTTAGAGAAATTTGCAAGCATACCCATTTCCTCTGTCAATAGATTGACAGATGGATTTTCTCCTTCATCATCAGCTTCACTTAGATAAGCTTCCGAGGAGTGATTCAGATTTTCATGACTTTCTCTATCTGAATCATCAGAAGGGTAGGTTATACGAGGAATACACACAGATTTCTTGGAGCCATCACTGATAAGAGCCATAGAGGGGGCTCTTATTTCTTTATAGATGGTTTTCCTTTGAAGTTGGGTTTGTTCGTGATTAAGAAACATACCATAGAGAGAAGTGAGAGGAAGGCTTTCCAAGTCCCTGGAAGTCTTAATGCACGTGGAAAGGGTATTCCAGAAATCTGGAAGACCATCCATGAATTTGCATATGATTTCCTCGTTGTCATAAAGTTTTCCAACAAGTTTTAACTCATTTAAGAGACTGTTAAAACGGTTGTAATAGGAGGGAAGAGATTCTCCCTTTTCATGAGACAAAAATTCGTATCTACGTACGAGAGAGATCTTTTTAGATTTCTTTACTTCATTTGTACCTTCGTACAAAACACATAGAGTTGACCACATATCTTTTGCCGTTTTAAGACTGACAAGAGATTGGTATACTTCATCAGGAAGGGATTGAGCAATGATGGTTCGCACTTTGGAATCAAGTCCAACTGTGCGCTTATCTTCATCATTGTATTCTTTGGTCGTTTTTAAGACATATCGACCAGTTGCAGAAGTTCTTTCCTCCTCTGAAGAGTCATCGGAAACTTGAAAGAGATTGTCCTTTTTCTTTTCTTTATCCTTAGGAGTTTTGACAAATCTATCCCAGACTTTTGGGATAAGAGGACCGTCACTAAGGATGGTAAGATATCGACTGTCAGCTCCTTCAAGGAAGAGCATCATCCTACTTTTCCATAAGGAGAAGTTGTTCGAGTTGAACTTAGGAGGTTTAACAGTAGATCCATTGTCAGAGTAAAAAGAATTTTGAGAAGAAGTCTCAGGTTTTGTAGAAGGAGAAGTCATTACGGATCTGGTTTATTAGATTAAACCAACCGCTCTGATACCACTTGTTAGTCCCAAAGAAGTAAACAAGTATTGTAAAAGGGGGGGGTTGAATACAATACCACAAAATTACTTAATTTTAATTCTTTTATTGATAATAAATATCAAGAATTACACATAGAGAAAATAAAGATTGTTGCGGAATAAGAATAGTTAAGAACTACTCTAAACAATCTAACACTTAGAAGATATTAAGAACACAAAGACTTAAACCTTAAGGAAATAAAAGACAACTATCAACCTGCTTGAAACCTTGTGAATGCCAAAGCTTGAGCTGAAAGCGTAAGTAGCAAGGTGCTACTTCCATCCTTTATATACTATCCAATGTAATGAGTGCAAAGGACAAGTAGGAGTAAAGGCTTTGGTGGTTGAGAGGTTGACAATAAATTATAAGATATTTGATGTGACTTGTCACAATACAAAAGGTAACTTTTGTACTATGAAAGTACAATATCTAAATAAAATATTCTTGGGAAAATCTTTTTGAGATCTATTAGAAAAATAAACATCTAATCAAATTAAGACTAAATGTAAATCTTCTAAAGGAAGAGAGAAGCTTCCATTCCCATTGTCAGAAGATCATTGGGAAAGAGGAAGTATGTCAAATCATGAGGATTTAACATAAATGTTCGTACTAGATAAAGAAGCAATCTGTACGAGGAGAATGCCGAATAAAGAGTTCGGCAGATGAGGGTTGTGCCGAACAATGATTATTCGGCAACATAGAAAGGACATACCGAATAGGAAATCGGCATGTGGAGAGTCTGCCGAATAAGAATCGGCAAAGAGGATGATCTGCCGAATAGAAGTCGGTAGGTCAGGCTTAGTTCACTTTGAGGTCCATCTCAATCCGCATTGTAGACTTCCTTCATGTTGGATTCGGTTTATCTTCGACTCACCGATCTGTTAAACTAACTAAGCTATTACAAAGAACCATAAAACAAAATACAAGGTTCAATCATCAATAAAGACTAAGGAGAGGTTATCTTTAAATCTTAGATGACCCAACAGAATTCTTAGAGATTTCGCATAGAAAGTTCAATTTTTTTCTAAGTGAGGAATTCGTATCGATACGAGAAGTTTGAGATCGAATTTTTGGTTTAAGTATGGAATTCGCATAAAGGTGTCGTGTGAAAAGTTTTGAAGTTTGAATTTAGCTAAGTCAACAATTCGCATCCCGAAGTATGCGAATATCCAGGACTCATATCTCATTCTATGCGAATTGTTAGAACTCGCATAAGGCTACGTGCAAATTTCTTTGGTTGTGCGAAATTTGGCTTACTTGGTGTGCTAATTTTTCTTAGTCTGCGAATTTTGAGAAGGTTTTCTCTTGGTGTGTGAATTCTGAGAATTACAGTGGTGTGAGAATTTCTAACTTAAAAAATTTTTGGAAGATTTTTCTGAAATTTTTTCTGAGTTGTTAATTGTTGATTTCTCGAACTAACGATCATTTCAAGCTTATATTTTAAGATATCAAGATGCCTTACACTGACAAGAAGGGAAATACTGTTTTAACAAAAAGAGACGGTGCAATTGCGTACATGCCAAAAATACCTGCACTCTGGAAGCTGGAAATGAAAAATTTAAGATTCAGAATTTCTCTCTTCTTGATAAGCTTAAGAAATTGAAGGAAAATTCTTCTGTTTTAGAGAATAATATGGAATGTTCAAAATGCATTTCTAACTCCAAAATTGATTTTTCAGGAATAATTGCTTCCAAAGAGAAAGAGATTTCTAATCTTCAATTTAAACTGAAGAAATCTGAAGAGGATTCCACAATATTGAGAGCAAGTAATGCAAACAATACATGATCCAAGAAGGAATTAATGCAAAGAGAGATTGATGATCTCAGATTCCGAGCAAACATTGTTGGAGAAACATGTGATGGACTGAAAAAGATAAACTCGCAAATTTTCTCTGAAAGAGATAAATTGAGAGACAAAGTGTTTAGTCTTGAGGTTGAGATAAATATGTTAAAAGAGAAAGCCTCACAAGAGAAAGGAAATTCAGGAGCTCAAGAGGAGATGAAGAAAGCTGAAAGACAAAGAAATGATTTTGAAATGGTAAATGCTAAGCTTCAGAAGAAGATTTCTGATTTGGAAGCACAAATTATCAAAAATAGGAAAGAATTTGAGAAGGAAAAGACCGACTTTGAGAATGAAAGAAAAGGATTTCACAGAAGTTTTCTTATTTTTCAAGAAAAACATTTGAAAAGAAGAAAGCAGTAGAGCTGAAATGTACAAAACTTTCTAAGCAAGTGTCTGATTTTGAGAAAGTTATCATTATGGAAAGAGATAAAATTGAAAAAGAGAAGAAATTGTCTGAATAGAAGCATATTGGGTTGTTTAAAGAAATTTCAGACAAACGAAAGAATGTTGAGAAGGAGTTTGAATCTGAAAGAAAGATATTTGAGACAAAGATTAAAAAGGTTTCAAAGAAACTATCTGAACTATCAGCAACTGAACTGAAAGAACAAAAGACGAAGTTTGAATTACAGAAAAAGATTGATCTATTGTCTGAAGAAAGAAACAATTTGCCAAATAAAATATCAGAACTTGAAGGAATCATATTCAAGGTGGAATTTAGGGCACATAGAAGTCCAGATACAATTGCTCAAACACTCATGAATGATTTAGCTGCTTGAGAATGCTCATTCAAAACAGCTTCAAGTTCACATTTTGCAAATGTTTCTAATAATCCTTTATTTGTTGATTCAGATGATAATGTGTCTAAACATAAAGATCATATTCGTCCTACTAATCTTTTCTATGTCAAATCTCTTGATGGTTCATGTAACATCAGAAAGAACAAGTCTCAACAGAAAATGGTTTGGAGAAGGAAACTTGAGAAAGACAATTCAAAGTCATTTGTTTCTACACCTCAAGTGAACAAAAAGAACAATGCTCGGAAAGGTAATCTTTTGGTAAGTTTGATTTTTCATATTCTGTAAATCCTTTAATCAGACTTGCACAAAAGAAACTTTGTTGTTCTTACTGTGGAATTGATGATTTTGTTAATAAGAATTATGCTCATAATTTGTATGGAACTTACAGAATCACTTCTCAACGAAATGAACTTAAAAGATTTAAATCCAATGAGAAGTGGATTTGTTGGGAACTGAAGAAAAGCTTAAGTATGGTTAATGCTGCTGGTACAGAGTTACTACTGCTAGAAGACTTCAAGGTTAATACTGCTGAGTATTACTACTGCTAGTAGAATTAATACTGCTAGTCAAAGTTAGTGTTGCTTGAACAAAGTTAGTACTGCTTAGCTAGTTAGTACTGCTAGTAGTTAGTGCTGCTTAGTAGTTAATACTGCTAGAAGAGATTAATGCTGCTGAAGGTTAATACTGATTATATGATGAAGATTCGCAGGAAAGGATAACAGCTGGATAATCTGAAGATATACATGGAAGCTTAGAGATATACATGGAAGATATACTGAAGATATTTTTATTTCTTGTAATTATCTTTTGATTAGTATATGTATAGAATGTATAGAATAGTTTAAAACAAAAATAAAAAAATAAAAAATAAAAAGGGATTTATTCAAAGTTTGAGAGAGAAATCAACCTCAAGGCATTGATCCTAATTCTAGAGAAGTAGAATTCGTATTGGTGAGCTTGTTCATCAATATTGAGGTTGAGTGTGTAATCTTGTAACTTCAAAGCATTCAATACAAGTTTACAGTTTGTTCTTCATATTTACTGTTTTGATTTACTGTTTCAATTGAATATCAAAGTGTTATTCCGCAAACTTCTTTGATATTGTTTCTGAGAATTAATTCTTGTTGAGAATTCGATCCTGACAAGTGGTATCAGAGCCTATTCTCTCAGAAACATCTATTCATCATGGAGAATCTTACAGAATCAAGCAGTACTTTGGTCTCTAAGGTTCCAATGCTCAAACCCAGTGAGTTTGACATGTGGAAGATTAGAATCAGACAATATATTCTTCTCACTGACTACTCAATGTGGGATATCATTGAGAATGGTCCTTCTGAAGCTGGAAGGATAGGACCAGATGGGAAAAGACCTCCACCAAAGACAGATGGTGAGAGGAAGATCAGACAGACAGAGATGAAGGCCTTGAGCACTCTGCTCTTGGCCATCCCCAATGAATATCAGCATCAATTTTGCAACTGCACTGATGCTCAGATTCTCTGGAATGCTCTAGAGAAAAGATTTGCTGGAACTAAGAGCATCAAAAGAAATCAAAGAGATGTTCTAAAGAAGCAGTATGAGAACTTCACTTCCTCAAAGAATGAGTCTATGACTCAAACTTTTGATAGGTTCAACAAACTCATTGGTGAACTGGCTACTGTAGGAGTGAAGATGGAACAAGATGATGTTAACAGAAAATTCCTCAGATCTCTTGGGGATGAATGGACTATGTACACTGTCTCATATAGACAGAGTGACAATATGGAAGAGAAAGAACTTGATGATCTATACAATGATTTAAGAGTTTTTGAAACTGAGGTAGAAACCAAGAAGAAGCCCACTGGTTATATCCACAATGCTGCACTTCTTTCAGCATCCACTGATACTACTGCCAACCCTGAAGCAGTTAGTACTGCTAGTGGAGTAAGTTCAGAAAAAGGCACTGAAACTATCTTTGAAGCCTTTTTGTCCAGTCATAGAAACAATTCTTTGATTAATGATGATCTGGATCAACTTCACCCTGATGACTTGGAGGAGATGGATATTAAATGGCAGATGGCCATGTTATCCATGAGGGTGAAGAAGTTCATTAAAAGAACAGGAAGGAATAATTTCTCTCAAAGAAGAGAAGATGGAGCTGGGTTTGACAAGACTAAGGTGGAATGTTATAAGTGTCACATGAAAGGACACTTTGCTAAAGAATGCAGGAATGCTGTTCCAAACAACAACCACCAACAAGCTCAGAATGGAGGCTACAATCAGAACAAGAATCCTGCTCAAGCCCTTGTTTCTCAACAAGGAATGGGTTTTGACTGGAGTGATCAAGCTGAGGAAGCCATTCAGAATCAAGCCCTTATGGCAGAAGTGTCTTATCTCCCCTCTGAGGTAATTTCTAATCTTTGCACTAAATCCTGTATAGACACTGTCAAAAGATACAGGGATCACAATCAAAGTATGTGTAATGACCTCAAAAGATTAGAAAAGGACAGAAGAGATTATGTGTTAATAGTAGAGAGATTTGAAGAACAAATCAAAGGCTTTCAAGCTAATGAACTTCAACACTCTTATGACACAAACTATTGGAAGTGGGAAAAGAATGAGTTAGAGACCAAACTGTCTAAATCCTTAGAAGAGAGTGATAGGCTGAAAGAGGAACTGTCTAAAGTTAAACTTGACATAAAAAAGTTTTCATATGCTTCTAAAGCAATGGATTCTCTTCTAAAGGCTCAGATTCATGATAAGATGAAGCCTGGTATTGGATACAACAATACACCTCCTCCTTACAACAACAATTATATCTCTCCTACTTCAGACTTGTTAGAAACCAAGGAGAAAAAGGACTTATCTGAGAAAGCCTTTAAGATAGATCCTTTGGATGAGGTAGTAATTAAGGATTTGACTGAGAAAGAAACCAGTGAATATAGGGATAATGATGTGAGTAAAGAGATCCCATTAGAAAACAACATTATCACCAATGAGGGATGTGGGAAAATCTGGGTCAAGTCCAAGGAGATAGAGAAGACCAAAGGAAAAGATAACAAGGTTCATTACAAACAAACCACGATTGTGAATCCTGGATCTTGTAAACAGTGTGCTTGCAGTAAAGCCAAGAGCCTAAATTCTGGTTTAAAAAGAGGAAATCAAAGAAACTGGAATAATCAATGGGCTCAGAAGCAAGGAGTTGATCTGAGTAAAATCAATAGACCAAAACCTTGTTTCATATGTGGCAAGCTAAATCATTTGGCTAAATATTGCTTCTTTAACCCTACTAACCAACAAATGACCTTTCAAAGATTTGTGCAAAAACCTGTTGGTTATAGGAAGGATGGAAAGAAACATGTGATAAAGAAACATGGTGAAAGTAAAGGCCCCATGAAGAAAAGGTTTTTAAAAGAAAGTGTCAAAATGTGGGTGCCTAGAAGCACTAAAACTGTTAGTTCTGCTGACAGGGTTAGTGATGCTGGAAGTATTACTGCTGCTACCAGTGTTAGTACTGCTGAAAATATTAATGTTGCTAATGCTGTTAGCACCTCTTTAAAGGTTAATACTGCCAACACAGTTACTGCTGCTAACACAGTTACTACTTCTAACAAGGTTAGTACTGCTGAGCATGCAAGTGCTGCTAAGGTAGTTAGTACTTCTAAAACCAGTACTGTTTCTATCAAAAATGTTTCCAAGCCTATTATTGTGACAAAGTACTCCAAGAATGAGGAGTTAAAGTTTAAAAATCTTGTCAAGAAAGAATGCAAGTATTTTGATGAGAAAGGGGTACCCAAGACCACTTTGGCTTGGGTTCCTAATTCATACTAACTATTTTATCTTATGTGCAGGGCAACCAACAGCTCAAGGGAAAGAGCATATGGCATGTTGATAGTGATTGCTCTAGGCACATGACAGGCAACATGTCATGCCTTCAGGATTTCAAGCATATCAATGGAGGACATGTTGCATTTGGAGATAATCTTACTGGTGGTAAAATAAGTGGCAAAGGTAATGTCACCAAAGGTAAGATGACATTTGAGGATGTCTACTATGTTGATCAATTGAAGTACAACCTGTTAAGTGTATCACAGGTTTGTGACAAACAACATAGCATATTATTCACTAATACTGAGTGTATGATCCTTGCTCCAGGGTTCAAGGTAGTTAATGAAAGCATGATACTACTTAGAACTCCAAGAAAGGACAATGTTTATTGTCTAGATATGGACAATGTTGATAGTGGTTCATCTCTAAATTGTCTTGTTTCAAAAGCTTCTGTAGATGAATCCTCTCTTTGGCACAGAAGAATGTGTCACATGAATTTTAAGACTATGAACAAACTTGTTAAAAACAACCTTGTAAGAGGTTTACCATCTAAAGTCTTTTCATGTGATGATCATTGTGTTGCTTGCCTTAAAGGCAAACAACATAAAACTTCTCATAAGACCAAAGAGATAAATACAATTTCTTCTTGTCTCCAGTTATTGCATATGGATCTGTTTGGTCCTACAAATGTTATGAGTATTGGCAAGAAATCTTACTGCTTGGTTATTGTTGATGATTACTCCAGATTTACTTGGGTATATTTTCTAAGGACTAAGAATGAGACAAGTGGACTGATCAAATCCTTTATCCTAAGAATTGAAAACCAAACTAATCAAAAAGTAAAAATCATTAGATCAGACAATGGAACTGAATTTAAAAATCTTGATCTAAACACCTTGTGTGAGGAAAAAGGTATAGAGAGACAATATAGTGCCCCTAGGACTCCTCAACAGAATGGAGTTGCTGAGAGGAGAAATAGAACACTAATTGAGGCTGCTAGATCTCTGTTGGCTTATTCAAAACTGCCAATTACCTTCTGGGCTGAAGCAGTTAATACTGCTTGCTATGTCCAAAACAGAGTTCTAGTAGTCAAGCCAAAGAACAAGACCCCATATGAGCTTTTAAATAAAAGAAAACCTTTCATTGGATTTTTCAAACCTTTTGGGTGTCCTTGTACAATTCTCAATACCAAATCTCACTTAGGTAAGTTTGATAGCAAAGCAGATGATGGATTTCTTGTTGGTTATTCATCCCAGAGTAAGGCCTACAGAGTTTTTAACACATCTTCTAGAATAATTGAAGAAAGTGACAATGTCAAATGCAATGAGAACACACCAAATCCTATTGGGTCTGGTCCTCAGTGGTTGTTTGACATTGATTCACTAACTAACTCTTTTGGTTTCAGTAGTGATGATTATGCAGGTTTAGGATGTGGAGGATCAGGGACTACACAAGTTCAAGAAAGTATATCTAAATTTGTGATCTTTCCCATACCCACAGTGAATTATTTTGAAGACTCTAAAAAGGAACCATCTACTGAACCAAGTCAGAGTGAAGTAGAAAGTAGAGATGTGGAGACTCAAGAAAATAAAGAATCAGAAGTAGCTGCTGAAAACACTTCAGTTGACTTGAATGACTCTAATTTAGAGGTAGGACTGAATGAAGAACCTAGTCATAACACCAGAGTTCAAAAGAATCATCCTCCACAACTGGTAATAGGAGATATATCATCTCCTATGATGACTAGACATCAAAGCAGGCTTTAAGAAATGCAAGATCAACAGCATACAGTGCTTTCTTGCTTTCTATCCCAGCTTGAGCCTAAGAAGGCACATGATGCTATGAAAGAATCTAGCTGGATAGAAGCAATGCAAGAAGAACTGTTACAGTTCAAGCTACAAGATGTATGGGATCTAGTAGACCTTCCTAAAGGTCACAGAGCAATTGGCACAAAGTGGATTTTCAGAAACAAGAGAGATGAAAGAGGAATTGTCATAAGGAACAAAGCAAGGCTGGTGGCTCAAGGGTATACTCAAGAAGAGGGTATAGATTATGAAGAAGTTTTTGCACCTGTGGCTAGGATAGAAGCAATCAGATTATTCCTAGCCTATGCTTCTTACATGAACTTCAAAGTCTATCAAATGGATGTAAAAAGTGCTTTTCTCTATGGCTCAATTGAAGAAGAGGTATATGTCTGTCAACCACCAGGGTTTGAAAACCCAAGCTATCCAGACAAGGTATACAAATTGAAGAAAGCTCTTTATGGACTGCATCAAGCTCCAAGAGCATGGTATGACACTCTGTCATCCTATCTCTTGGAACATGGCTTTGAAAGAGGAGTCATTGATAAGACTCTATTTATCAAGAGAAAGAAGAAGGATATCTTGCTGGTCCAAATCTATGTTGATGACATTATCTTTGGATCTACAAGAGACAACATGTGCAAGGAGTTTAAGGAACTAATGCATCAAAGGTTCAAAATGAGTTCCATGGGGGAACTTACTTTCTTCCTTGGACTCCAAGTTCAACAGAAGTCAGATGGCATCTTCATCTGTCAATCCAAGTATGTGCAGGACATTCTAACCAAGTTCGGTTTCTCAGATTCAAAACCTGTCAGCACACCTATGGAGACACACAAGCAGATAACTGCAGATCTTGAGGGGGAGGATATGGATGTGCATCATTATAGATCCATGATTGGCTCTCTCATGTATCTCACAGCATCAAGGCCAGATATAATGTTTCCAGTCTGTGTATGTGCAAGATTCCAAGTTAGGCCAAAGCAATCTCACTTTCAAGCTGTTAAGAGGATATTCAGATATCTCAAAGGGCAACCCAGATTGGGACTTTGGTACCCTCATGACTCACCCTTTGACCTAATAGCATACTCAGACAGTGATCTAGGTGGGGCAAACTTGGACAGAAAATCTACTTCTGGAGGATGTCAGTTTTTGGGTGCTAGACTAGTTTCATGGCAGTGCAAGAAACAAACCACAGTGTCCACATCTACAACAGAGGCAGAGTACATAGCAGCTGCAAGTTGCTGTTCTCAAGTCTTATGGATTCAGAATCAAATGCTGGACTATGGGGTAACCTTTCTACACACTCCCATCTTTATTGATAATAGCAGTGCTATCAGCATTGTAAATAATCTTGTCAAGCACTCAAAGACAAAGCACATTGAGATCAGGTATCACTTCATAAGAGACTGTAATGAAAAGAAACTTGTTCAAGTTGTAAAAGTTCATACTGACAACCAGTTTGCTGATCTATTTACCAAAGCTTTTGATGTGGGTAGATTCACTTTCTTGGTAACAAGTGTGGGAATGATCAACTCTGAATAAGCATCCTCTCAAAAAGTGGTTAAATATCTGAATATTATAGTTTCTTGGTATTACTAATCTTCCTTTGCAGGGCATACATAGCAGTACTCAATTCAGCCTAAGCTTCAAAGAGTAAGTATGGTTAATACTGCTAGTCAGTTAATACTGCTAGTTAGTTAATACTGCTAGTAGTTAATACTGCTCGCAGTTAATACTGCTAGTTAGTTAGTACTGCTAGTAGTTAATACTGCTCGCAGTTAATACTGCTAGTTAGTTAATACTGCTAGTAGTTAATACTGCTCGCAGTTAATACTGCTCGCAGTTAATACTGCTAGGTAGTTAATACTGCTCGCAGTTAATACTGCTCACAGTTAATACTGCTAGTTAGTTAATACTGCTAGTAGTTAATACTGCTTTAGGTTAATACTGCTTTTGTCTCGAATACTATAAATACCCTTTGCCCGCCCAAACGTTCATAACGACTCTTTCCATACTGTTCACTTGCGCTCTAAACCCTTTCTCTCTCAAGACTCGAAGTTTCCAGGCAAGTTTTTCACTAAGATCAATGGCATCCATGGCATTCATCGATGAACACAATGAGATCGCGATGCTCCAAAATCCAAAGCAAGCTGCAGGATTTCATCAAATTGTGGATTTCCTCAAGTCAAGCCATATTGCTCATGCTCTTACTGTATCTCCTACAATCTATATCGAGCATCAAAGGCAGTTCTGGGCTAATGCCACCATTGTTGCTGAGAATGGTGTGCAAATGATCAAGACAAGGATATGTGAAAAATCACTAACAGTTACTGAAGAGGTTATTCGCATCAGTCTACGTCTAGACGATGCCTCTGGTATAACTTCTATCCCAAACGATGAACTGTTCTCCAATCTTACAAGAATGGGGTATGGAGGCCCATTGGGTGTATTCAAATTCTCAAAAGCCAAATTCTCACCCCAATGGCGTTTCTTTGTCCATACTCTTATGCACTGTATCTCCAAAAAGACTACTGGATGGAGTGAGTTCAGCAGCACCATTGCTTATGCTTTGGTGTGCTTGGCAACTGCCAGAAAGTATAACTTTTCCAAAATGATTTTCAGTGATCTTGTCTCAAACATGGGAAACAAAAAGAGCTTCTTTATGTACCCCAGGTTTGTCCAAGAAGTTATTACTCATGAATTGACGGATATACCTCAACCTGTTGGGGTATACGTACCTAAACCCCCCAAAGGCAAGGTTTTCTCAAATATGAGAAGATCTGCTGGGGACTCGGAAGGAGTTGACACCCCATTGTTCTCTATAATGATGGTGGTGTCCCAAACCAATGAAGGTATGGCAGCAGGGTCAAGGCCCCCATTAGACCATCCTACTGCTAGCCAATCCCAACCTTCCCACTCAATATCTATCCCCCAATCTCTTCTTGAAAAACCAACCTCTCCTATCACACAAACTTACAAGAGGAAACAGGTAAAGAAGGCTCCTTCCCTTCTTATACCATCATCCCCCAAGCCTTTAAGCCCTCTAAGGGAGAATTCTCCTTTAGGGAATATCCATAGGGAAACCACAGGGGTGTATCCCAACCCCAAGGAGGTGCTCTCTGAGGAGGAGGAAGAGCATATGGGTGATGAGGCTGCCACTACTCCTGCTAGCACAGAGGAGGAAAGTGGTAACATCAATAAGACCTCCCCCATGGCAACTTTGAATGAGCAATCATTCGAAGGTCCCTGGTGCCAAGAAACCACGGGGGTGGACAGTGCTTCTGCTAGGCAGAAGACTTCCACTAACAAACGATCTCATGATCCTTCAATAGGGGGTAACACTCCTGGAGAAGGTGAGGACAGATATAACTATGATGAATTGATGGAGACAATGGGTAACATCAACCATGATGTCATCAAACAAGGCAAGGAGATAGAAGAACTAAAGCTGGTCATTCTGTCACAACAAGTACAGATTGCTAAGCTGAAGAAGATGGTGATCAGTCTAGTACAGAGGAAGAAGAGAAAGCAATTCCAACTCAGGAGAAGGAAATCTGAGAATGATGCTCCCAAAAAGGGGGAGATCAACATGGAAGAAGCCACAAGAGAGGGGGAGCTTGATGGAGAGAAATTTGATGTTGAGGGGGAGAAAGCAGCAGTAAGTGAGCAAGCAGCAGAAACCATTAATGCTGCTAGTTCAAGTGGAGCAGCAGAAACGGTTACTACTGCTGACATGAACAAAGCAGCAGAAACAGTGAAGGAAGTACTAACAGAACTGGAAATTACAGAAACTCTGATCAAAGCAAAACATGATACTTCCAAGGTCACTTTAAAGGCCAAAGGAGTTATCATAAAAGAAAGAGGTGATGCTGTAATGAAATCCAGGTCTGAGAAGGTGATAAGCAAAGAAAAGGGCAAAGCTAAACTAGTGGAATCTGATCAACCACTCAAAAAGCAAAAGTTGGTTGAATCAGATGAAGCTTTGGCCAGAAAGATGCAAGAGGATATTGAAAAGGAAGAAAGAGTTCAGGTGGAAAAGGACAGGAAGATGGCAAAGGCTCTAGCTGCTGAACTGAATGAAGCTTATCAACTGAGTCTGGCAACTGAAATTGCACAGAAGAAAGCTGCAACTATGAAGAAATCAGTGGTGAAAACAGTTGTAAAGAAGAGACAACCCTCAAAGACTTTCCTAGGTACCCAAGAGAGAAACAAGATGATTATATTTCTCAAAGGTGTTGTAAGAGTCAAAAAGGAGATGTTCTCAAAGATGTCTTTTGAGAAGATTAAAGATCTATATGATTCAGAGATGAGAAAGCTTCAGGGAAATGAAACTGCTAGGGTGGAGATGGAGAAGAGGATGAAAGAAAGTAATGACTTTGATTTTCAAAAGCCATTTCCAGATGAGCAAGAAACACCCCCTAAGAAAGAAGTCACTCTGGGGGAAAGTCTAAGGACTTTAAAGAGAACAAAGATGATGGCTAGGAGAAAGTCAATCAAGAAGCCTAGAATAGCTGAAGGAGAGGCTGAGAAGGTTGCTGAAGAAGAAGGGGCACCTGAGTCATCTAAACAGATAGAGCCATCAAACACAGAGGATGTAAGTTTGTATATGGTAGTGATGGACAAAGTTCCTGAACCAATTTCAGCAGAACCTGTTGGTATAAAGCCTCCTGAGGTCATTCACTGGGATACATTGACAGTGGATGGAAAGGAATTCATAAGGCTAAAAAGGAAGGATGAAAAGTATGAGGTGTTCAACACTTGGGCAAAAATTGTAAGAACATGCTCTAGGTCAGATCTTGAAGAGATGTTTGAGATAGGAATGAAGTTGTATGCAGATATACTGAAAGCTCCAGAGATTTCAATTACAAAACTGGTAATGGAGTATCTGTGTATGATGTTCAAACCTGAAGAAGTAGAACATGTGATCAAAAATGTCTTTAAGTTAGTCAACAGTTGGACTCTATATGAAACTAGTGGAGTATATACAGTAACTTTGGATCTGAATCATACTGAATACTTTCTAGTGGATAGAGTATACAATCATAGCAGATTGAAGCTTCATGCCATGCTGAAGAAAAAGCTAGGGTGTATTCCAGATTCAGAGATGGCTAAATACTTGATCCAAAGAACCATCAATCAGAGTTTGGGATTGGATGCAAATACTGGAATGTAGGCCATTATGAAGTTTTGGGAGCATCTTGAAAAGCATCTTGAAGATTAATTCTGAAGAACTTGACTTCTTTTCCTAAAAGTCAAGTTAGGGGGAGATTGTTGGGAACTGAAGAAAAGCTTAAGTATGGTTAATGCTGCTGGTACAGAGTTACTACTGCTAGAAGACTTCAAGGTTAATACTGCTGAGTATTACTACTGCTAGTAGAATTAATACTGCTAATCAAAGTTAGTGCTGCTTGAACAAAGTTAGTACTGCTTAGCTAGTTAGTACTGCTAGTAGTTAGTGCTGCTTAGTAGTTAATACTGCTAGAAGAGATTAATGCTGCTGAAGGTTAATACTGCTTATATGATGAAGATTCGCAGGAAAGGATAACAGCTGGATAATCTGAAGATATACATGGAAGCTTAGAGATACACATGGAAGATATACTGAAGATATTTTTATTTCTTGTAATTATCTTTTGATTAGTATATGTATAGAATGTATAGAATAGTTTAAAAAAAAATAAAAAAAATAAAAAAAAATAAAAAGGGATTTATTCAAAGTTTGAGAGAGAAATCAACCTCAAGGCATTGATCCTAATTCTAGAGAAGTAGAACTCGTATTGGTGAGCTTGTTCATCAATATTGAGGTTGAGTGTGTAATCTTGTAACTTCAAAGCATTCAATACAAGTTTACAGTTTGTTCTTCATATTTACTGTTTTGATTTACTGTTTCAATTGAATATCAAAGTGTTATTCCGCAAATTTCTTTGATATTGTTTCTGAGAATTAATTCTTGTTGAGAATTCGATCCTGACAGGATTTCAAAATCTAACCAATTTGGACTCAAATACATGTGGGTACCAAAACTTGTCAAACCTGTTTAACAGGTACCACATGTTTAAGGGGAGTAAGAGCATTGGCTTTTAAACAAAGCAGTTTAAGACCCGGTCTTCAATAATAAAGATGGGGAGTTTGACTTCTGAATTTACTTCAATCCTAGTAATTCAGAACTCGGTTTATTGATTAAGGATTATGCAAATGTTAAGGGGGAGCTTATATGTTTTATATTTTTACTGATTAATTTTCTGATTTTTTAGCAGGATATTAAAAGATAAATTGATTGTTACATTTAGGGGGAGTTACTATTCTCACCGGAGAATATGTGACGATGGCTTCTGGATAATTCTGTTCAGAACCCGTACTTAAATGTTTTCATTTCTACTGGAGGTGAAATGATTCATTTTATTAAGGAAGCTTTTGTTGTTTGTTTGAGGGGGAATTACTTAAATTTTCACTGTCATATTTTTAAGAAGGAGAAAAGACAAATATATTTCACTATCATATTTTTAAGGGGGAGAAAAGGAAAATAAATTTCATTTTAATATTCATATTATTCTTTTCTAATATTTGACTTTTTACAGATACAGAGGGGGAGTATTTGAGGTTTTTGTCAAAGGAAGCTTAAAAGATAAATATTCATTTTAGGGGGAGTTAACATTTCTACACTGAAGGTATATCATTTTGAATCTTAATCTCTACCACATCTTTGGAATAAGAACGACTTTCGGATGTGAAAAATAATTTCTTAAATGTTCAAACCACTTCGTATTCTCAAATGTTTTATGAATTTCGAAGTGTGCTTTTAAATGCTTTTCATATCGATACTTTCATGTTTATCTGACCGTGTGTTTCTAAAGATAAATACTTGTGTATTGTCTTTTCATATATTGTCAAGTATTCTTACACATATTGGTTCAGTACTTTTATTGACTTTGTTATTACCATGTCTCAAATGATAAATCTTTCGATGGTAATATTCCCGTTTGTATTCTATATTGTTTGAAATCAGACGTCATTTCTTCATAATTGTGGCTATCATTGTCAGATTGTTTATATCTTGTTCATATAAACAAATATTCGTTCTTTGATATCTCAATATATTTTTCTTCATGATATTTGATCTGATCGAATCATTGTCAGATTCTCAAAACACTTCACTTGAATTTGTTTCATTTATTCAATTTCATTGTTTTGAGAGATCTTAAATGTTCGAAATGCTCAAATCGCATTCTTATTTTTGATGAGCGTACATTTTCTGATAATGATATCTTGTGTTTATTGGTCAAGATGAACTGTTGAGCAACACATTACTTTTAGGACAAAATACATGGGATTCAGTGTGTACGCCTAAAAGACTTCTATGGATTTACGTTAACATGTATTTTCTACCCAAGAAGTTATCCCGAGTGATTGAGGGGAGAGGGGTCAAAAAAAATAGAGAGTGGGTGTGTGCTGAGGTAAAATGGAAAAGAGAGGCTAGTTAGAAGTAAGCTCAAATGATTAAAAGAAAGAGGGTGAGAGAACAGAGTAAAAGAATATCAAACTCTGTACCAAACTTCTTTTGAGTCGGGCAACCACATTATCTGTTGTTTCACAATTCTTTCGTGAACTTCATTGAAAAAGGAAACTAGCCCATGCTAACTCTTGAATTAAAACTCCACCAGCTACTCATTCTTTTCTCAACAAAAGGATGTTTAATATTTTAAAGGGGAAGCAACACATCATCTATCAAATCTTTGTTTGGAAGGTGTTGATATTGAACAATAAGGAAAGTTGCCCCACCTTCGACCCTTTCTCATGCACATTGAGTCTATGTAATATTGTTGTTGTCTCAATGGTTTACATATTTTGAGCCTGTATAAAGCTTTAAATGCTTCAATCATTGCTACACTTGCACGAGCACACAAGGAATATGTTTTCTTGTCTTAACTTTCATAGAAAATTCCTTTGTGGTTTTTCAATGATTGAATGGAAGCCCTGGGGGAGTGAACATCAAAAAGCTCCTTTCCGATGTACATTCGTTGTACTTAGTGATCCGTGCTACTGACAGGCAGATTAATTGATCATATGTTGATTAAGGGTTACCAATCATAATTTTTCTGAATTTGAAAAGATTCGGATGAATTCATTTTATGAATTGACGGCATAATTTTAATATCAGATCAGATGGAGATCATTTTCTCTTTGGGGAAGATTGTTTATTTTCTTGAAAGGAAGATTGTCTCTATCTCATGAGGATTGTGCTTATTTTTCTAAAGAAGGGGAGGTATTTCAAACACAGAACTGACATTGAAATGTTTTGATGATTCTGATTTCTCATAATTCATCAAAAAGGGGAAGATATTTCAAGAATTTCAAAGTCAGATTTATGATTGATCTTATCAAAAGGGGGAGAAATTTTTCGAAGATCAATTTAAGAAGATTTCAAAGTCAAAGTGAAAGTCAAAATGTCAAAGAAAGTTGATTGTTGAAGAAAGTTCAAAGTTCTGAAGACTTCAAATTTGTGTTGAAAAGATTTTCAAAGAGAGAGATTATTAAAGATTTGAAGTTGTTAAAGATTTCATTTTGAAGATTTTGCAACAAGAAGATGACCTGAAGATTATTGTCCAAAATTTTTTAATCTTGAATCCAAATGGGGAGATTGTTAAGTCAATATTGTATTCAAGATTAAATGAGGGGTCAAAGAGTAATATTGTAAAGTGTAAGGGTTTTGTTGTAAGTCAAAGCTAGTGTGTTTGACTTTAGTTTAGTTGTTTGAGAGGTCATGTTGACCAAGTATAAATAGTTTCTGTCTTTGTATTTGTATGAGTGCATCTAGAGAAAATACGTACATGTGAATAGTGAGAACAAGAACATACGAATTCTAGAGAGAGAATACGCAAGAAACAGGTATATGGATTTATAGAGTTGATGTACTGATTGATCAATTAATAAAAGATTGATTCCTACATCTTTGTGTATGATTGTGTGAGCTTGGAACTGGAACTTTCACTTTGTAAGGGAAGCCAAGTATGGTGCTTCATAGGGGTCGACAGGTGGTACAAGAAAATGGTCAGGAAGGGAGCATCTCGCCTCTACATCAAACTAAGGAACCATACCACCTTCATTTATCGCAGGTTTGTGAGTTCTGGGAGGTGGCGTTAAGCGCACTCCGAGGTGTGCTTTAGGCATTCCAAATTTAATCATTCCAGAAGTTGACCCCAATAAGCAATGATGGCAGGATTCGTGCAGATATTGGACATCATCATGGATCATCAGCAAGAAATGTTCACCCATATGCTCGAAGAAAGGGGTGCTAGCAACCGCAGACCTGAAAGTGGTTGATTGGAACATCATTGGTTGTTTCCAAGACACTGGAAACAGGATGGGTGTCGGAGAAAATCTAGTTGTTGGTAACAAAACTGGTGTGAAGGGGTGTTCCTACAAGACTTTTCTATGTAGTAAGTCACCCGAGTTCTGTGGGGCTACCGATCCTATAGCTTGTATGAATTAGCTTCAAGAGATTGAGTAGTCTTTCAAATCAAGTGAGTGCGACGAAGACCAGAAGGTAAAGTTCGCTTCTCAAATGTTATGGGGAAAGGCTCTTTGTGTGTCCCACAATCAGTATAGATCAAGATTATAACAACGAATTTCCAATTAAAACACTCTGATATTGATTTCAATTTCACAGTACAATATTTCTCTCTCTATCTCAAGAACACTCACAACACTATGAATTGTTACAAGTCTAAAACACGCACAAAGCCTATATATACTACTGAACTGAAACGCGCAAAACAACTACAAGATTAAAACGAGCAAACACTAAATCCGCTCTTGTCCGACGATCATAACCATGCTAACTTGGAAGATGTTCAAAAAGAAGATTATATATAAATATTTCAAAGGTATAGCGTATTATCTATATAATTGTTACTTTGGAGTATGAGTCCTATCTACATTTTGGGTGGGTTGAGATATTCGATTTCACTCTAAAGCGGAGATTTGGTTAATGGATTCTATGGTGGAAATAGTGAGTTTTGGAAAGATGTTTCTTTTGAATTAAATGTGATTTCAATAAGAGAATCGTTGTTTAAAAAGAAATCTTTTGGTTTTACCATCTTATGTTTACATTATAAACTAATTGAACTTATTACGTTTTAAGCCTACCACTTTATCTTCTCGACATGTATATCTAATCTTAGTGGGATCTGAGTGAGGATTGGGGCTTTGTCGAGGTTCCAGTAGGATGGCTTTAGAGGCGTCATCTCCAGTTTTGAATATAGCGGATTTGATGGTTTTAGTAACCCCAAACTTATTATAATGTTGTTTCCAAGTTAGAATTCATATACATGTCTCATTCTCCTTGATTTGTAAACTTTAAGTAGTTCGGTATTAATGTCATTTTATTTTGAAGAAATTTGGAGCTTTTCAATTGTCTATTATTTTCTAATTTTAAGGGGGTTACACGGTTGTCTTAACTAGTTAAAGGCCTAATCAAGCATAATTTCGCTCATATCAATGTGTTCATCAACCAAGATCTTACATAATATTAATATACTTCATAAATTTCGGATTTTCTTTTTTGGCAAACACTTGAATTAATTTTTCATTCCCAGTTTACAACAGAATTATACACTAATACACCATGCTACATTATACGGGTACACAAATGGTCAAATATAATTATTTTAACTTGTTTAACCATTAACTTGGTGTAGATCCATAATCATAATCAAGGAATTGCACATTCTTGCACCACTCGTTGACCAAATGTTACGTGAAGTCCAACAATAAGAACCAAGTATATGACGATGAATATGAGGGGTTGACCAGAAGGAGTCGCGTCGGAAATAGAGTTGGGTAGACGTGAGATGTACAAAGACTTGACCTTTACATCGATGAATATAGTGGATGTTACCGTGAAGACTCCCAGCTTGGGCAAAGTGTACAAAAAGAAAAAGTTCATTTTTTTTTAAAGAACATAAGAATTAGGAAATAATAGATGCAAATGCAATGCTAAAATTTTTGAAAAACCAAGCAACAACACACAAACAAACAAACAAACAAACAAGTACACAACAAACAGTGACAAAAAAAATAGACCAACAAAAGGTACAAAAAAACATAACCAAGGAAGGAATAACTTATACACCCTTAATCTAACCTACAACTCAATGGCTCGCTAACCTACCCCTTCATCCAACTCTTCAGATCCCTTCCTCCCGTCCGCTACCCTTATCTTAGGTCTCCAAGAACTCCTATAGGTATCAAGTCCTCAGAAATGCCTAAAACTGTCATGTCAAACCTTAGGGGTTGTTTACTTTGCTGCTAACCAGACTGACTCAGTGAGTAAATCTGACTCGACAGCAGTCAGTACATTTACCAAATATCATATATGACTGAAAACTGACCGAGGTGTTGATCAAAATCTTATTGGACCAGCAAAAAATTCTCGCTTACTCCAGTCAGTTCCAACCTTTCCATCACTGGCCTTTTTGAGATTAGGTTTCACCACTCACCTCCTGCCGCCCTCATCGATCCTCCTACCACTCCCACATCGCTCCTCCTGCCACCGACCTAGCTCTCCTCCTGCCACCGGTCGGTCTCTCTTCTCCCTCCTCCCTTCTCCACAGTTTCCATTCGCTCTGCCTCTATTGCTCGTTGAAATCGAGTAAAACCTTGAAACCGATCCACATATCTCTATTGCTACTCGGTAAGATTTCGAAACGCTTTTGGGTTTTGTCACTTCTCCTCTCTGTTGCTCGTCGATTTTGGTTTGATTTTGTTTTTGTTTTCGATTTTATTAACTGTTTTGATTTTGTTTCTTCTCCCTGTAGTTTCTCAAGAAAGAAAACCAACAAGGGTCACCATTTCTTCTCGATTTGTCACTCAGTAGCTAGTACATCCCCTTTCTCTATTTTTCTTTTCGATTTTTTCGTTTTGAAAACATTTGGTCATCGCTCTGTCTATTCTTTCTTGTGTTTGTGTGTTTGTTTTTAGAGAAATAAGATAGAGAACAAAAACCCATTTCCAAACAAAACACATTTGTGTTTGTGTTTGTTAATTCAAACAAAACTCCAATCTGAAAATCCAATACCTTCATGGTGGCAAATAATGGTGTCATCTACAAAAATGTGTTGTATTCCTGTTTGTATATATGCGTGCATGAAGATCACCTCCTGCACAGTTTCTCCATCAATCACTATTAGAATAAAAAATAGAAAAAAGTGTTAGAGTTGTATTTTATACTAAAATAGATATGGGTATTTGAGTTGTAATTGAAATAGTGAGTTTGAAGGATTTGGATTTTGTTCAATGGATTGTAACGTGGTGTTTATATCATTATATATAGAGAGAGAGACTTACGTTCACGTGAGACCAAACAGTTTCCGTGAGACCGGTGAGACCAAGCTTTAAAGTATGAAACTTCACACAAAAAAACTGTGAAGGTAAAAAAAATCGAACTTTTCATAGGAAAACACCGTAAATGTTACGTTCACGGTGTTTTTCGCTGTGAATGTTCATTTTTTTTTACCTTCACAACTTCTTCACTGTGAAGGTTCGGATATACCTTCACAGTCTTTTATCTGTGAAGGTTTGATTTTTTTTAACTTGATTTAGGTTTTTTTTACCTTCATATTGTGATTACATTATGAAGGTTCGAATGTTTTTTTACCTTCACAGTGTTTCGGTGTGAAGTTTCATGTTTTAAGGTTTGGTCTCACGCGGTCTCGCGGAAACAGCTTGGTCTCACGTGAACCTGACCCTATATATATATATATATATATATATATATATATATATATATCTTTGATTTGGGGTTTTCCCAAAAGGGAAGAAAAGGGTTAAAGAATGGACAATTGATTGTAATGTGTGTGTTTGTATATTTTTCTTGAGTATGTGTTGCAAGTCAAACTTGGTGAAGCAAAATCTTTATCTCTATATTTGGTGTCATTTTCTTTTGTTTGTGCAGTTTCTTGTCTCTTTACATAAATATATAAATGTTGGCATCTTCCATTTATGTGTACAACTTGTTTTAGAAATGGCACACTATTCTTCTTTACCTTGGGAATTGGGATCACCCCTTCTCGGCTTCCCTCCAACTCCCAATGGGGTAGTCTAATCTAGCATATGGATGATGCTTGGGAGGTTCAATTCCTCATTCTATGTGATCATCTTTTGTTGGATTTTGATTAGCATATGGATGATGCTTGAATGACTTAAAATTGAATGTTAAAACCACTTGGTACATTCACATTTGTTAATTGAATATCATATAGTACCTAAATCATCATATAAGCTTTTCATGTGATTGAATATCATTTGTGACAAATAATCATTAATTTTATAATAATCAAGTATTAATTCGAAATATAAAAGGATTCCCAATGGGTTATTAAGACAATAGGATTTTTACCCTAGAGAAATGGATAATTTGTTATGGGTTTTTATAATTTATAGTGTTTCTTGATCATTTTTTGATGTGGGTACTTTTTGACATAGGTATGGAATCGTATGATGAGTCATCGGAACCTAAAAAATCAAGGGTTAGATGGAAAGATAACGTGGTAAAAACTTTCTTAGAGTGTTGTGTACAAGAGATGTCCATGAATGGAATCCAAGGCGGTAGCCTAATGATGCATTCATGGAATAATATAGCAGAAATATTAAAAACACTCATAGCTTCATTGTGAATCAAAGGCAAATGAAGAATCACTATGGGGGAAGTATGTGGTATGGTCTAGGCTAAGAAATAGAACGAGTAATGTCTATAACCCAATGACCAACACATTCAATCTAACTGAAGAGGAATGGAAGGCAGAGGTGAAGGTCAATTTCTTTTCTTATTTCTAATTTTAATTTCCTTATATTTTTCTTTTAGTTATATGTTTTTACTTTTTATAAACAATTGAGTAAATATGTTATGCACCACTACTTTATCCTCGTCTTTGTATGCAAGTTTTAGATGGAGTGGCGGCCACGGGTATTATGACTTGGGGACCGTGGTCTAATGCTCTTACCCTTCATGTGTTGCTAATGTTTCCAAACCCGCCTTAGTAGTTGATGATCAAAGCTTGGATACCACATACACACAGCACCACTTGTTCCAAATCAAGCACCACCTGATTCAACTCAAGGACCATCTAGCTCGACACAAGAATGTTCCTCTCGTTCTCAAACCAGAAAACGGAAAGCTAATCAACCATTGGTATGGGAAGAGGAGTTGGCTCATGTGGTGACACATGTGAAAGCCATTTTTGACAAACCATCGGAGGACGGTGATATTGATGCTTCTATGTTGAAATTAGATAAACTTGGTTGGGAAGATAGCCCATTGTATGACATCACACTTTACCTCTTTAGCCAAGGCATAGACTATAGGAAAATTTGGTTGGGTTTGAAGGATGAGAGGTGTGAGTCATGGATTAGATTTACGGCACACCAACTTAAGTTAGACCAATCTTTTGATGTTTGATATTGATGCGGTATTTAGACTGACTTTGTATGGACGAATACGGAACTTTGTGACTTTTTGGTGTTTTGTATGGACGGATATGGAACTTTGTGATTTTTGGTGTTATGAATTAATATACTCAGTTTGATGTTATGTCACTTTTTAGTGTTGATTGTTTAACTTGATGTTTTTGTTGTTCTAATTGTATGTTAAAGATCTATGTCACATATGAAATATAATACGATTTTGTATTTGTATTTTATATTTGTAAGGTCATGGATCGTAATCACTTAATGATGATTGTGGTGGTTGCACATTTGTATTTGAGAAAAAGAGTTGAAGCAAGAATAGAAAGAATAAGAGATAACAATTCAAATTTGACTGGACATGCGTATACACAAAAACTATTACGTGGGTCTACTACGCAATGTCATAAATTGATGTGTCTATCTCATGATGCTTATATACTCTTGTGTAAGCATTTTAAACAAAACAATTGGTTCCAATCAAGTAATCGTGTAAGTGTTGAACAGAAGATGGCAATGTTTTTAATTATTATTTTTCATAATGAACGTTTTATAATAGTTAAACGAATATTTCAACATTCCACACGAACTATTCACATATGTTTTCATTAAGTATTAAATGGAATGCTGGAATTCGCAAGAGAAGTCATAAGGCCAACATCCTTCGATGGAACTTTGAGCATGTCAGAGAGAGTTAGAAACCTCAAAGGAATATATCCGGTTTGTTATTTGTTTTGATACTTTGTAAAACATGAAAAGTTCTTATGATTATATATAATTTTTTGTTTTTTTACAGGGGGTTATAGGTGCACTAGATGGAACTTTGATACATGCAGTTGTGCCCTTAAATCAACAATCAAGATATAGAGGAAGAGGTTATTGCTTTCAAAATGTTTTAGCAATGTGTGATTTTAATGTGATATTCACATATGTTTGGGCTCGAAGGGAAGGCATTGCACATGATGCTAGAGTTTTAAGGGAAGTTGCATTTGACCCGAATTCGAGATTTCTGTTTCTCCACCAAGTATGTATCATCCTTTTCTAATAGTGAGATTATTATTTTCCTCTATTTTTTTAATTGTATTTGTAAATGCAGATAAATATTATCTTTGTGATGTTGCATACCCCAATACCCGTGGATTTTTTACTCCTTATCACAATACGAGGTATTGGTTAGTTGATTTTTGACGCAGACGTGCGGTAACTAAAGAAGAAAGGTGTAATCATGCATATGCACAACTTAGAAAGTTTATTGAACGTGCGTATGGCGTCTTGAAAGCAAGATTCCCGATTTTGAAGCAAATGGCTTCTTATCCTTTTCCAAAACAAATAGAGGTTGTGGTTGCTTGTGTTGCAATCCATAATTTTATAAGAAGATGTAATATCCAAGAGCAGTTGTTTATGGAATACGATAAGAGTGTCATGTTTATTGCGGAAGAGGAACATGGAGGAAGCAGTGAAAAAGAAATTGTTGAAGTACAACGGAGGCTTCTCAAGACAATGGATATATGGCTAATTTGCGGGATCAGATTGCGACACAACTGTTTTCAAATGCTTCAAATTAATTTTTATTTTGTCTTGGATGAAAAACAAATAATTTCTTTTTGGTATAATGTTTCATATTCCGTTTGTATTTAAATGTGAATGACTATTAATATGTTAACGCGGCGGGAAGGAAGGAGCCCTAGCCTCTGTCCGACCGATCATTCCGTTGGCATCTCAAATTCACGTCCCCGTTTGACTGCCGCTCGAGGATGTAGTTGTAGAGCACTCTTACCTGAACAACACTTACCCGAAAAGAGTTGGTAAATGGCACCTTAGTTGCTCATCTCAAGGACTACCCTAGCATATTTCTAACAATAGTTGATCAAATGTATAGCATATCAGGAAGACGGTTTACCTTTTCATCAAGACATGAGCACAAGGGTTTTGGGTTTTAGCCTAGCAATGTCAACTTTTGGCCACCCAAAACGTCAAGGGTTCAAACCTCACCAAAGATGAGGAAGGTGATTGAGTTTATTTGTTACATTTGTCGTATATGAATATTATTTACTTCAAAAAAAACAAAGACCCGATAACAGTTGCTTATCTATTACACTTGTATCTCTAACGAATTCATAAACCGTTATATACCAATTATTGTCACACAAAATAAAAACAAAGCCAATAAACAATTGCTCCTATTCATATATGAATATATGATAAGAGAGTGGCATATATCAACTTACAGTATATTATTCCTCTCGAAACATCATTTTATACGACCAAATCCTATTAGCCATAACTCAGCCGAGAATCTAGAGGTCGAATGGTTTGTCGTCGAGGGATTCCAATCTCACATGAATTCACTCTTGCAGCAAATCGCAACGAGCAAAGTGACTCATTTACGGATGATGGATCGGGTGAAACATTCACAAACATCAATGTCTTCGAGTCTCCACCCAAACAAGGCTGCAAATTGAAAGGAATTGAACGATAAGTATTTACTCCTCAAATTGACAAAATTCAGTAACACTCGTCGAAAATTCGTGTACGAAATAGTTGTCGTATGAAAGTCCATGTAATGAATATTTACCATCTTTTATTCACAATGCATAATATAATACAACTTCATCAAAAACAAATAAAACATCTCACCCTCAAACCCTACTTTCGAGTGAAATTTACCGGGTCGGTTTGGTTTGGTTTTTTGAAACAAAAAAGGAAAATAGATTTGTAGATGTGTCTAATGTTGAATGTGCTATTGCTATATAAAAGACACTCATACACCTGATGGATTATCTTCCTCATAAAGCACTCATAGTGAAGAGATGTTTCTAAGGCCTCTAAAGGGTTCCTTAGATAAATTTTATAATTAAACGTTGTCTGGATTAAGAGGCTATGTCTGCCTCCCTCTTACAAAACCCGAACCATTTTTCGTTTCCTCACTCTATCTGCCCGAGGAAAGTGGTAATGAGACAGATGGGCGATTTGCCTGATGGTTTGTGCAATTGATGATGGGGTAAAACTAGAAAAACAAGTCGCTAAAGTGAAACCAGTCAGCCTAGTTTTAAAATTTATTCAACTTGGTAAAAGCCGACTTTTTAAGGCAAACGCACTTTTCACAAGCCAAGGATCTTCACGTAAACAGTCACTCTACTCCAGGGGTTTATAGGTCAGATTTGCATACATCTCACCCTTAGACCCCACTTTCAGGTAGGATATACCGGCATAGTTTAGTTTATTTACCCTTTTGGAAATGTGTATATATGCTATAACAAACTGTCTTACTTGACGGTCTACCAAGGGGCCGTTTACCAAGCGCTTACTGGGTAAGCGCTTACAGGGTAAGCGCTTACAGGGTAAGCGCTTACAGGGTAAGCGCTTACAGGGTGTCAGTTGCCTTACTAAGTGAGCATGGCAAGTACCGAGAATCTTACCCGGTAGGTGTTTACTGGGAAAAACACGTTTACCAACATTCCATTTGATGGCCAAGAATGTTGCCCTATAAGGTATAAGGTAAGTGAGGATGATGACTCTTGTGGGTAAGCGCTTATCCGTTAAACGTTTAACAAACGGCCCCTAAGTTTTTAGCCAATTTGACAGAATGGCTTGTAGCACTTTGGCCACCAAAGCATCTTATGATAAAATTTTGAAAGAAAACTTGACTCAATTGCTAGCCGAGAGTCATTGTTGGTTCAAAATTAGCAAACAGTTAATTAATTTTGTCTTTTTGTTAGCGAATTGAGAAAGTAAAACAGATAAGCATGCATTGATCAACAACAGGATATGGTTTCCGTAATGGCATTCAAGGATGGATAAGCCTATGATTACCTGGAGAAGATATGTAAGCTTTGAATTCCTAAATGGAACATGGTCTTCCTTCTTTGCAAGAGCAAAAATAACATCACTCAAAGAAGATAAACTTTTGTTGATCGCCTGAGCATTATACGCATCACGGATATCAGAACCCTGTTTTGAAATAGAGGCTACTCCCTCCATCCCAAAATAAATGTACAAAATGTGTAATTATCACATTTTTAATTAACTAAATGACAATTTCATCCCTTAACAATAAAGAGAGTAATAAATTTCTTCATCTCATAATAAACGGTAGAATTGGGAAGTAGGCACTTACTTTTGAAAGTGGACACTTATTTTGGGACAAACTAAAATAGAAATGTGGACACTTATTTTGGGACGGCGAGTATAATGAAATGGCCAACATAGTAAGAAAGTCACACCTGAGTTTCCTTCAACCGTTCTCCTGTCGCTCCACTTCTAGAAGGTCGTTCAGTACCAGCTAAATCAATAAGATTCAACACACCTTGAACTTGTTGTTCAGTGCTCTATCCTCGCAGGGAAGTACATAAAATGATGAGAACTAAATAGGAGTAGGTGTAAGACAGAAGCTTTCAGTAGTTTAGTAGTAGGTTACCTCATTTACTCCAGAAATCCTTAAAGTGAAGACAAAGTGGCTTCTTGACGAATGCTCGTTCATATCTGTCTTGCCAACCGACCTGGTACAAGAACAAGCACCATTCTCTATAATTTATACTTTATAAACCAAACCGAACAAGCCCATTATATCCAACCCGGAGGTGGAGTCCAGAGAGTAAGATACTAAGTTATACGCAAACCTAACTTCTATACCAAAGAGAGGAGCGGTTGCTTTCGTGAAGAATCCCGGTTCGTGAAATGTGTGAAAGAGAGAGGCATATAAGATAGGATTTGAAAAGCTAGTTGATTATACATTTATACTTTATAGTCATCACATTAAATTTCACTTGATTTTCCGTAAGAAAACCATATAGTTAATTATTGATCCGCGATACAAGGATGATTAGCCAATATGATGGAGAATCAGACAAGAGTACAATAGACTAGTGAGACTTGCATGATTGGCTAATCATATTGAATCATACAAATTTCAAATGAAGAGAGAACCACTTCCTAACGATTTTCACATGATTCTCAACTAGAGTTAATAACATCAAACACCAAACATTTTTTAAATAATCACTGCAATCTGAGGCATACCTGCTTTGAGCAGCCTGCTGAAGAAGAATGGAGACCTCCTTTATACTGCAAACATCAACAATTGTAAGATCGGAAACATACGTGTTGCCATCTGCATCATGCCTGATGGCATACTGCTTCCCCGCACCACCAATTTCTAAACGTGCAAGATCCACACTACTTGACCGTACTGATAACAAGTCACGTATGGTTTCATTGTAGATTTCCAGCATGGAGGCCTAGACATGTTGCAGAAAAGTAGTATTGATAAGATACCAATTGTGACACCCGGAATAGTGTTCAAAGTCAAAAGAAAGTATAATATAAACCATAACAAAGAAACCTAGTACACCTGGCTCAAAAGTAGGGACTGGGAGGGGTGGGATGTAGGCAGACCTGATCTCTACCCCCCAAAAGGTAGAGCGGTTGTTTCCATGAAGACCCCCACCTTGTGCAAAAGTGTGTGTAGGAAGGAAAAGAAAGTATAATAGATAACCTGCATTTTGTATTTCCAACCCTGTACTGAGAGGGACTGGCTTGTTTCAAAGACCTGTTCTAGTGAACGTGGTATCAGCCCTTTCTGTTGAGGCGCTTCTGGCCTACCCATCATTGTATATGTTTTACCCGAGCCAGTTTGCCCGTATGCAAAAATACAGACCTGTCAAGACAACATCAAGCAATTGGTTGAGTGACAAGTGAGCAGTGGCTGTTAGCTCGTTTTATTGCACAGTTTCGGTTAAATTGTATATATTTAGAGTAAATTGAATTGCATCCTCCATACATATCATATTTGGGTCGTGTTGTGGCATTTACACAACTCACTAAGCATCACATTCAGACATTGTGGGGAAAAAGTAACCGAGGACATAACAAACTTGAAGAAAGCTGATCCGTCTAAGATTTGACCATGAAAATAGGTACTACTTTCCAAGTGTGACCTTTAGTGATTTAATCATTTCAAGTCACATATAAAACAGCAAAGCCTGATAGAATTTTTCCAATTTTCTTAAAGTTTACTACGAAAAAGTAATACCTTATAACCATCGAGGGCACTCTGCACCAGTTGTGATATCTCCATAAACACCTCTTGTTGAGATGTATTATGAGCAAATACTTTGTCAAATGTAAAAGGATGTTTTTGCCCTACAGATAATTAAAAGATAGATCATTTTTCCATTAAATAAAAAGGGAAATGTGGCAAGTAAATTACATAGAGTAGATACGTGAGATATCTGACGTTTCCAAATGCGCTAATATGCACTTTTCCTTGAAAGAGAATATAAGTTATATCAATGAGAAAGACAAAAGTAAATAACTCACAAATGAATCCTTACCATTGTGGATTAGATCAATGCCTCGGCCAGCTGATTCCATTGAGGTTGGATAAGAGACAGTGACTTCTGCTCCAGGACCATCTTCAGGAAGCAAAGGCCGTACTCTACAGAATACCCGTATATTGCCTTTCAGCTCCTGCAATTAGAGATCATTTAATCCAACCAAAATATGTGTGGTCATGACTGGAGCTATGTTATTCATCGTAAAGAGGTTACCAAAATAGTGTTGTGAAGCTTCTTCCTCAATCTTTCTCCTTCAAGGAGTTGTCTTTCCGCATCCTTCAAGTGTTCTTGTAATTCAGAGACGACTCTTTTTTGCTCCTCATATTCTGTCCTTGTTTCTGATTCAGATAAATCAGCCATCTAATAGGAGATAGAAACCAAAAATGGGCACGTTGAGATTGATTATATCTAGCTTCATATAGAGAAAACAAAGTGATATAGTAATACCAATAAATAAACAGTAACAAAACCTTTAGTTTTTGATTCATGGAAGCTAATTGATGTTGAAGTATAGATATCTTCTCTCTTTGAGATGAACAAGTCTCCTACAAAAGAGGTTCAAAAGGTTAAATTATAGGTACCACAAACAACACAATTATAACCAAAGAGACAATTGGGTAACCGGTAGCTCCCAACCTCCTTGAGGGTCAAGGGTTCAAGTCTCACCAATGTGAGCAATATGTATGAGTTTTACAGTATATAAATATTATATACTTCAAAAAAACAAAAAAATTATGGGATCATTCAGTTAAAAACCATGACGAAACCAACCTCCAATAGATTTGACTTCATGCTCAAACTATCCAACTCTACAATAGAGCGGCTGGTACTTTCTTTATGTCTAGCTAGTTCAGTAGCTAAATCCTGTAGTTGTACCAATTTCAGATCACGATCCTCCCTTACTTGCAACAGTTCTCCTCTAAGGATATCAACTTCTTTCACAGCAGCTTCTTTTTGCTTCAAGGCATCATCTCGAGAATCCTATTATAACAAAGTTAAACCAGATTTAAGAAATGCAAAACACATTATATACAAGCACAGTACACAAATTTTTCTTGCCGTACCAACTTATTAGAAAGCAAAAGGATCACACCCTATCGTTAGTTGACCAATTTAAAAGTGAAAGACAGAGACAAACTAGTGATGATACACATTGAAGTAATTCTGGATTCTCATTTCCTGCAATCGCAAATTTCATCTTAAACTACAAATTACTTCTAATGTAGTCGGTCGGCAGGAAGCTACTTAAATACACACACATATATAAACATACACATACACATAGATATGGATATGCATATATACACGCATTAACGCAAATACATAAAGATATATATTGGAGGATCTTGGGCCAGTAAACAGTGTGTTGTGCTTCATTGACAACCAACAATACTTTTGTCTAGATTTTTTAAATACATGACAAAAAATTACCCTAGACAATGTACTCACTTACTCATATAACATAGATTAAGCATTATTGCTTATATGTTATTATTAGAGCCCAGAATCATCATGCTTTAAATTAAAGTTGTGCCAAAATCATCATGGCAAAGAATATCATAAAAATTACATATCCTAAGAGTAGATGTAACATACTACTTGAGCATGTTTTCTAAGTCAAGTATGGTACATTCTTGTTACCTTTCTTTATAATTTCACCTGGAGAAGAAGTACCTTTCTTGTTACCACTTCTCCAGACCCGTACCTTTCACGGTTTCACTAACGATCAACTCCAACACTTGCATAGGCTTTTGAACTGTCCCCAATCTTTTCTTAACTCTTCTTCTTGTGCTTCAGCCAAACAAGGACTTGGCCTTGGGGACGACCATTGACAGTGGTAAGAAATGTAGAGTATTGTATTACTTTGTAGATGGATTGCATTCAAGTATGGTTGTCCAAAATCCTTATCTTACGTTAGAAAATTAGAATCTATGTCTAGTGATCAAGATGTTTTGTTATGGCATTCTCGTTTGGACATCCCAGTTATTGCTATGTAAAATGTTTGATTCCCAAATCCCAAGTTATTTATTAATAAAGATCCATCTTTATTTCAATGTGAAGCATGTGCTTTGGCAAAACATCACAAATCTACCTATCTTTCTCAGTCTTATGTTTCATCTAAGCCATTCATCTCATTCATAGTGATATTTGGGGTCCATCATGGACTTCCACATTTTTTTGGCACAAGATGGTTTGTTTCTTTCAATTATGATCACACACGATTCACTTTGATTTTTTCGATGAAAGAAAAACATGAAGCTGCAGATATTTTTCAAATATTTCTACTATATATTTGATGAAAATATTCGAATTTTTAGGAGTGCTAATGGTGGCGAATATTTTTTTAAAGTTATAGCACAATTTTTTTTTCTGAAAAAGAGAGAATACAACAAAGTTCTTGTGTTGACACATGACAATAAAACGATGTGGCAAAAGAAAAAATACGCATTTACTTTAAGCCATATGATTTGACAAAAATTTGAAGCATCCAAAACACATAATGAATCAGCCATTCCTAGGAAAATTTAAACTAGCGCTCATCTAAAGTAGTACAATAAGACAAAAGAACCCCCACAGCTAGATCTTCTTTCTGATACCAACATAAATATATTCTAGATCTTCTTTCTGATATCAGTATGACAGGTATACCAATAAAATACTTGGTGACATTGGAGGTGATTTAGTTGATGCTGAAAAATAACAAAGATCAGTTGGGAAGTTAATCTATTTGTCTCACACAAGGCCAAATATTGTTTGTAATTTTATTAGCCAATTCATGTACTCCTAAGAAGGTTCGTAAAGAAGCAGCTTACCGCATTTTAAGATATCTCAAGGGATCTCTATGTAAAGGACTATTCTTTGAGAAGAAGGCACACGGAACAGTTTACGTATTTACCAATGCAGATTGCCATATTCGATCACCAATGGAAGATATATTAGTGGATACTACTCGTTTGTATGGGGAAATCTAATGACTTGGAGAAGTAAAGAGCAAAATGTAGTCCATTCCCAGCAGTGTTGATGTAGAATTTCATGTTATGGCTAATGTTATCTCTCAAGCAATTTGGCTCAAACGAATACTAGAGGAGCTACAACTACCATTGGATGTTTGATGAAATTACCCTACTACAACAAGGCTACAAAAAGCATGCTACTAATCATGTATAGCATGACAAAACTAAACACGTGAAAACTGACCATCGCTTCATCACAGAAAAGCTAAAAAATGGAGTGATATGCATCTTGTATGTTCCAACCACGCAAGCAGCTAAAATATCCTTACAAAAGGATTATTCAAGCCAAGCTCTGATGGAATCATAAGCAAAGTCTTCTAAACATATATGCCTCTACTTGCGGGGGAGTGTCGTTTTAGATAATGTAAGTTAGAATAATCACAACTTAAATTGGCTAGATTAGTTTCCTTTTTTAATAAGGAAACAAATTATGTATTTAAACACAGCCATAAAGACATATAAAGGTGGAAAAACCGCAGTACATCAGAAGTTGCATACTATGTGACATTTGAGATCGTTCAACAACTTGCTTACAACTCTCGGTACATTACAAGCAACTCAAAATTATGTATTTAAACATAAGGCACTTACAAATCGTGTATGGCTCATATTGCTTACAGGTGAGAGCAAAAGCGCCTTCGAAGTCACATTCGAAGTCGCATAACACGACAACGACATGTGGGTTTTAATGCCAATTTAGGGCATTTATGTTTTAGAACCCTCACATAGAAATACTCTCTCTTCATTTACTCCATATACAAGCATTAAAACTATCCCTTCATATTTCTCTTCAAATTTGTTCCCTTATTATTTGCACTTGCATATTTGGTCGATTGTCTAAATAGATCTTACACTCCAAATATTTATGCATTCATATGATCCGTTTTTCTTTACTTTGGCATTGTTTGGCAAACTAGCTTATAAGCTAGCTGGTAGCTGATAAGCTAGCTTTTCAAAACGCTACTTTGAGTAGCTTTTCAATAAGCTAGCTTATGGTCATCCAAACATGTAGAAAAAGAAGCTAGCTGATAAGCTAGCTTTTTTTGCCAAACATAGCCTTTGTTGATGAAGATTGTGGTTGAAGTTGGCCAAGTAAATTTAGTCTAGCTTTGTTGGTACACTATCTTCGTTGTGAAAACTTAGGTAGTTAATCCCTTTCTTTCACTTTCCTCCAAGAGTGTACCAATGATGTTCCAAAAATTCTTGTACTGATAAATGATCAACAAAAAAATCCATCACCAAATTAATAAAAGTTTATGTTTAATCCTAACTTACAAATACCATATGACATCCAAGGCAGTGCAGAATTTGCAAAGCAATACGAAAGGCAGAAGGCTTACTTTAGCAGAAGTAAATTCTTTCTGCAACAACTTGTAATGACTCCTTAAGGTGCTATGATTTTCTAAAATGGCAACTTTCTCTCTTTCTACATGTTTGTTGGCATCAGTAGCTGCTTTAACTTCACTTTGAAGTTTGGTATTGTACTGTTGCAAGCTTGTGTTGTACTCTTGCAACCGCTTATACATGTCCTCATGTGTTTTCACCTGAAAATCAATAAGAATGTAGCACATCAAGCAAACAATTGAAAATCAAAAGCATGCATTCTGCTTCATTTACGAGGGTGTGGTATCGCTGATTAATAGAAACAAGATTAGCACCAGAATCACAAAGATGTGCATCATTGTTGTACCTTCTCATTAGCACTTAATGCATTCTGCCTGGCCTCTTCCAACTTTTCGTTTAATAAATCTTGCTTATTTTCCGAAACCACCCTAGCTTCCTTTTCTCTCTTATGACACTCAAGAGCTTCCTAAAGTTTGTGCATCAGAACATCAGGCATAATGAAACAAACAGATCAGATAAACGAGAGTCCTTGAATGAAGAAGTTTACCAATTTCTCTGACTCTTCTTTTGCCAGACTTTCTTTTAAAGAGAAAATACTTGTCTCCAATTTAGAAATGGTCATGTTCAACTCGACATCCTTATGTTTCATTTCAAGCTCTACAAGAGAAAAGGTGACAATGTGTCACTAAGATGTTGATTCTTGTATAATGAAGATAATTGTAGTCTTCAGGCAGAAGAGCAACCTGTTTCCACACATTTTCTTTCTGATGAATCTAGCATCTTGCTGAAGTTCTCTTTTTCCAGGACATGGTCTTCTTCAACCTTTTGAAACCATTTTATACAAAGCTTCAACTTTTTCATATGCTCTGTCATCCACTCTTGTTTTCCCTGCAAATCCAGAAGAAAATAGCAAACACACAAGTCTAGATGATCCCACAAATTCTCAACAAATAGAAATAGAATAAGAAAATACAGCATCTATATCTTCGGATCCCACAGAAATAAGAAGGGAAAAAGGCATGAATGTGCCTAAAAAACAACTATAACTTAGTTAGCATCATATTGCATGCCTACACAAAAACCATCAAAGAAATATCAAACGCAACATCGATATTGCATATGATATTTCTTTCCCTGTTGATAACAGCAACTCGAGATGAATTAGGATAGGAGTTGGAGGATAGTACAGAAAACAAAAATCAGACCTTTGAATCAAACTTCTTCCCTTTAAACCTCTCACTTAACAGCACATCCACCTCCTCCTTTGTAAACTCAATATCTTCACACTCAGATCCCTGTGTTTCAGAGGGAGCTACCATAATCTCTTTTTGATTGTTTACTGGAACAAGTGCTTGTCTACCTCGACTTGTTGTCATCCTGCCAGTTCCTCGATTTTTCTGCAAGTACATCATCTATCCAAATCAGTAACAGAAAAGAAAACATTGATCCAGCCACACAATCTTTTTGAAAAATGATGCAAACATGTGTTCTGAAATCTTAGCATTTCAACTTTACAATGCAAGGCTTTATAGCACTGTGTGTCACAACCTATGAACTGACAACTTTAAGAGTAAACCATGAACAAAAAAGTCTTTGTATCCAACTTGCTGTATGCATCTGATATGAAGTTTCAATTAGTAATTCCTGATAAGCATGGTACAATTATCAAATGCATGAATGACTGCACCACGCAAGCACTATGTCATTCTAGTTCTACCTGTACTGCTGTACAGTTTGGATATACATTCATTACTGGCCGACTAGGCAGCGGAGGCTAAAAACAACTCTACTTCAACAAGTTGCCAATTATTTAAAACGTCATTCGTTTTTCCTTCTCATATCATATCATCATCGTTTTTATCTGGATTAGAATTCAGAACAGAACACGTAACGCTAATCATATAAGGGCATCACAGGAAGCCACTTTCATATACATTTTTTCTTGTATAAACAACACCAAATACAAGTAAATATTATGACACTAAAAACACATAAAGATAACAAGAATCGCATTTCAAACAGGGATGATGAAATTATTAGCTACTTCCATTTCTCTCTTCAATAGACTTGGAAAACATTAAGATCTGGACGCCTAGATAATAGTTAATTTTTAACCTCATTCAATCACATGAACAATAAGAGCTTACAATTGCAGATAAATTGACCAAAAATAAATTCAATTTTAGCATCAAATCCGAAAATTCAATCGTAGAAACAAAGAAGCATACATTAACAGGACTCCGTGGAGCAGGCGGCTTGTTTTGGTTTCGAAAAGTCATCTTTCTCGAAACTCAAACGTTCTACTCTATCTATCTAGTACCAGTTAAAGATCGAGGGTTTTTGTGTTGTGACCCTCAAAACTCTACAGTTATGGGAGCAATTCAAGTAGATACACGAACGCAATTCAAATTCCAATGCTCAGGTGAGGAGATTGAACAGGAACGCCGATTTCTTGGTGTTGAAATTGGGGGAAAAATCGAACGTTGGGATTGGAAGGAGAGAGGATAACAGGTGCCCCAAAATTTTGAAATTTTAAATAAATTTGGGAGTGAATTGTGGATTTAGTCCACGTGGTTAAGTGATTTTTTTAACATCATTTCATGTTTATTGTGAATTTGGTTCTTGAGGTATTCAATTTATTTTGGTCATAGTCCTTCTGACTAACACTTCCGTTAACTTTGTTAAATCAAGGATCATTTTAGCCATTTTGCTTATTTTTTATCTTTTTTTGATAAGAAAAATATAAACAATATTTTTATACACACATGCACACACACATGTATATATATATATATATAACGATATTAAAATAAATAAAATAAGGCATTATTCTATGATTTAATTGTTTAATTTTTTTAAATTAATTATATTAAATACAATTTAATTTTATTATTTTATTGTAATTGTGAAAAAAAATATAGTTTTATTGTTTTAATGTAATTAAAATTTCAATTTAAATAAATCAGATCATAAAACTATATCTTATTTATTTAGATCGAATAAAATAAAATATGGTTTTATGATTTGATTTATTGAATTAAAATTTTAATTAAGTTAAAGACGATTTAATTATATTGTTATTTTACTATCATTGCAACAAACAAGCTTATTGTTGATATTTTAACACAAAAAAATCATTAAAACCCGTTGAGAAATGAACTTTAATTTTATCATCTTAAAATTAGAAGCTCCAATTTTCATATTGTTTTTCAGTCAAAAACTCAAAATCAATTTTCATATATATATATATATATATACATGTGTGTGCATGTGTGTATAAAAATATTGTTTATATTTTTGTTATCAAAAAAGGATAAAAAATAGGCAAAATGCCTAAAATGGTCCTTGATTTAACAAAGTTAATGGAAGTGTTAGTCAGAAGGACCATGACCAAAATAAATTGAATACCACAAGGACTAAATCCACAATAAACATAGAATGAGAATCATGGTCAAAGAAATCACTAAACCACATGGACCAAATCCACAATCCACTCTAAATTTGGGCAGGGAAAGCGTTGTACCCCGAACAAGTTTTTTATTTATTTAAGAGTAAACTACAATTTTGGTCCCTGAGGTTTACATGTTCCTCCAAAATGGTCCCTAAACTTCAATAACTACATTAATCATTCCTACTGTTTGCATTGTGCTTTGAATATGCATGTAAACGTGCAAGTAGAAGGTGCAACCGTAAAAGTATTCCTTATATGTGTTGTAAATAAAATTACGATCATTAACCACTTTGATTCACTTTGTGTTACCGTTGAGTAATGTTGTTGAAATTTGAGAGGCTGTAATAACATATCAAAGTTACATTTGCGTTCTAATAGTTATAAATAGAGAAAACACAAAAACTATAAATAATTGAAATTGGAATTCATGTATTATTTTTTTTTTTGAACGGCAAGTTAACATACGCACACGTTCCCGGGGTATCCGGGCTCCGACTTAAGGGTGTCACCCGACTAATCCCCATCGATCACGACCCAGCCCAATTAAGGGTACCACTATGTGGCAGACCCATGATCATGGATGTCACAGGATGCTCACCACGATGTTCGAACCTAGGTAGTCAAGGATACCATCCACTGACCCCCCAGGATGTTACCTTACCACTGGGCTACAACATGTATTATTGTTTTGTGTTCTAATTTGTAACTATAACTAAATTTAATTCTACAATTAATATTTATTTATTTTATATTATGATAATTATTTTGATGACGTTATTAAAAAGAATTAGATTCGTCTCAGGATTGGTTGGTGCCAAATAAGATGTTGTGATGGATGTCCATTTGCTCATAAATTGTGCGCTAAAAGTATTTATAAAAAATAACCGAAATATCTCTGATATGATTTTTTGTCCCACCTAGTCCAATCTTGTCTTTGTCCTATGTTGTGCCAAACATGGAACTTTTTTTTTGTTCCTTCTCGTCCCATAAAAACTGCATATCAAACGCACTTTTAAAGAACATGATTTTTTTAAAGTTTAAATATACATGTTAGGATCAAGCGCTTACCACTACGCCAAAAACAATTGCTGATGGAGAAGATGCAACTTTATTTTCTTATAGCATAGCAGCCAGCACCACATTTCGATTTAGGAAGATGTTGGTCAATGACCCAACAAAACCCTTAAATAGAGTTTCTTTCAAATTATTTAAACATGTCTTTTTAAAATTATGTTTTCTAAAATGGCAATTAAGTGAAAGTATATTACTTATAGATGCAATTTATCTAATATTTCCTTTTACTAATTATTTAAAAACATTTTTTTATGTTACAAAATTTATCAAAAATGGAATGTCGCTTATTTCGATTTTCATTTGAGAACCTATTTTAAAAGTACCATTTTGTTGTTTATGATAATACAATTTAAATAATAAAAATTAATAATGATTTTTGACATTACATTTTTTAACGAGGGAAAAGTTTAAAAAAACCCAATAAACTATCCAATTTTGAATGATTAAGTCCCTAAACTATTTTTTTGAATGAAAAAACCATTAAACTTTTTATTTTGAATGATTAAGTTTCTCAACTATTTTTTTGAATGAAAAAAACATTAAACTTTCTAATTTTGAATGATTAAGTCCCTAAACATTTTTTTTAATAAAAAAAACTATCAAACTTCTAAAAGTTGGTTATCTTTTTTTAAAGGTACCTAGAACTGACTATGAAGGTTTTAAAGTAAAAACAAATCTAAGTTAGTTTTACCGTTCTCAAACTCTACACCATTAAAACCCCTCATAAATAATCGTATCCCTCTGCCTCGCCACTCCTCGTTGCCCGAACGTTGTCCGTTCTCCATATCACCTAACACGTTGTTGTTCCTATCATCGATCTCCCTCTTTTTGATCTATTTTTTATCTATCAAAAGAGAAAACTCAAAAGATAACCGGTTATATGTTAGTTTTTTTGGGTTAAAATGATGTAAGTAACAAATTTTTAGAAGTTTGATGATTTAATTTATTGAAAAAAATGTCCAGGGACTTAATTATTCAAAATGAGAAAATTTAATGGTTTTTTTATTCAAAATAAAAAAGTTTAATGATTTTTTCATTCAAAATAATAGTTCAGGGACTTAATCATTCAAAACGAGAAAGTTATAATTAGTTTAAGAACTTAATCATTCAAAATGGAATAGTTTGTTGGGTTTTTATGAACTTTTTCCTTTTAACGAATATAATATATTTTCTTGATTGCATAAAGAAACACAATACATTCCTTAATGGAGTTTACATTTTTCAAATATTTAATCAAATTATGTGATATCTATGAGATATTATAAATCATATGCATTTCAATTACTAAAAACTTTTAATTTTTCAAAAATGTACATGTTATTATATCATGTACAAATCAATAATACATACAAAATCATTTGATCTGTATAATATTGTATTTTATCTCTTATGTAAACAATAAGAATGAAAACTTAGGGGTTGTCAATTGTTTCATTCAGATGAATAAAAATGGAAATGAAAATGAGAGGGAATGAAAATGTGATGAATTTTAATTTCCCTCGATTTATCTTGGAATGAAAATTTGGGTTTATGAGGGAATGAACTCATTATCTATACTATATTATAAAGCACGGATAAAAAAAACTCTTAAATACAAATTATTAGGCATACGGTACCATCATTTTATGCAAGATTTTAAAAATCTCTTAATTTACAAGTATCAAAGCACAAGATACATATTACTACTGCATGCTTCTAACACCCACCAATTTGGTATGTACAGATCCTTCCTTTTATGCAGACATTTTCATGTATCACTATTAATTAATATATTATATTACTATAAATTTGTTTTAATTATATTATTAAATATGTAATTGGTTATCTTTTCTAGATGTCATTAAAATATATATAAGATAATCATTGAATTCTAACAAAATACTTATTTTTTATATATATAAAACATTATATTAATAAGCCTAAATTAAACAAATTTATAAAAAAAACATTATCATTTTCTCAAAACCATCCAAAATCGTACTGTAAATCGAAAAAAAAATGAAACATTAAAATCGTGATGTATCTCGCTGCATTGCGCGAGTACGATTCTAGTATTATATAAAACTGAATAGTTTCTTTTTATTTTCAATCTAATTAATGACAACTTAATACCTCTAACCAAACACCCCTTAAAGGTTTTTGGAAACTTATAAACCTAACTCATAAGAGCATCTACAACATATTCTCCAAACTGGAGAAAATTGAAATGTTGTGATTTTGGACATGTTCTTTTAGTCCAACAAATTCTCCAAACCTTTCTCCAAAATGGAGAAAGTATGACAGAGAGTGTGTAATTCTCCAAATTTGGAGAACTTTCTAATAATAATTATTATAAGAGAATTTTTTTATTATATTCTCACCAATAAGAAACTTTGAAATTAAGGTGAGGATTGGTTCTGTAACACGTGTGTTGCAATTACGGATTAATCAAGCCACTTTTGATATATTAATGTTGGGTTAATGTTGTTTTATTGTGTTCAGTTGCCTTGAAGTGTTTAGGGGTCAAAAGAGTTGAGAAATCAAGGATGTTCGGGCTTCTAAGGGGTCTCGGCAACTTGTCACGCGACTAGGGTTGGGGTCAAAGTCGCCTAACTCACTGAGAATTAAGAAGAAAAGCTGAAAAATAGAGGCAGTGGGTTGCGCGACTTGGTCAGCAACCTGAGTCACGTGGAGAGGCAAGGGGCACGGGTTGCGGGCAAAGGCAACCTGCCCCACGACCTAAGTTGCGGCCATGGTAGCGACACTCAACCTATATTAGTTTTTAACCTGCTTTTGACCTAGCTTTTGGAATATTTTCTCCTGCCCATCTCTCTCTCTCTCTCTTCTTTATGGGCAATTTTTGGAGCTTGGTAGCAATTTTAGAGCATTTTGGGGAGATTTAACTTGGCGATTCCGAGCTCTTTATTATATGCTTTATTATATTAGACAATAGCTTAAAGGATTTGAGCTAGGGTTTTGTCATTCTTTATATCTTCCTCACCTAACTTTCTTGGAGGTGATTTTGGTTACCATGAGGCTAATGGTTAGGTTTGGTTTGAAGATTAGAGGATGTGGGGTTCAAATAAAGTGGTTATCTTGGAGATTTAAGATCTTGGTTGAAGATGACTTGGAGGTGGTTCAATCTTGGGTGAAATCAAGGGATTTGGAGATGGTGGAATTTTCATTAATAGAAGCTAGAGTTGCTTGAGATCTAGTTGTAGTTTAATATAGCAAGGTGAATTTCAAGTTACTTTGTGAAAACTATATACATGTCAGAAGTGTCTATTTTGAGCTTTCAAATGTGTTCCTTGCGATGTTATTAAATGTTGGTGATTATTTAGTTTGTATGCATTCTTGGTATATTTGATTTCATAAAACCTTGAAAATGGTTATTGATAGTCCCTGAATTCAAGTTCTTATCACAAACAATCAAACAAAACAAGAAATGTAATCTACCTGATTCAATTTCACTTTCACAAATCAAACGATTACAAATCTGTTTTTCACTTTCTCTCTCTAAACACAACTCTTTCTCTCTTTAGAACTTTCTCTCTCTGCGTACAATACTTTCTCAGAATTTCTTACATACTACTAACCAATACAAACTAGCTATATATCTAACAAAACTAAAACTACACGCTTAAAACAAAACAATACACTAAGACTTTGACTTTGACTTTACATAAGAGTTGACTTTCAGCTTTGACTTGTTTGACTTCCACCTTCTGTCATCTATGATCTTGTATCCAACATATTTCTGCTCTAACAATCTCCCCCTTTGGATTCAAGATCATCACAAAAAGATTTTGCAGAATAATCTTCTCTCTTTAAGCTCAGTAAAAATAATCTCTTCCTTTGATCAACTTTAGCAATCTTCAGCATTCTTTCCAAAATCTTTATTTAACCAAAATATAAATCTCCCCAAAGATGGTAGATATGCTCTTCAAAAATCTCTTCAAGGTTATCTCAAACCTCTTTCAGTCTTCAGAAAGAAATTATCTTCAGAATTTGCTCAGACATCTTCAGCAATTATTCTTCAAAGAAAATTTCTGTAATTTCAGCACATCTTCAGAAAACTTTGAACTTTTCTCTTTTAGTCTTTCAATCTTTGTCAAACTTCAAGCAAATAACTCTTGAAAACAAATATTTCTTGATCTTCTCACACATTTCTTGAACCTCTCTCCCCCTTTTTGATGATTAGAGCATATTGATCATCAAAACTTTCAACAAGAAATGTCTTTGAAATAATCTGAACTGACCAATGATCTTGTGAACATAAGAGCCTTTGATTCTCCGTTGATCCAAAATAAGGTATTTATCTAGATCAAATGAGTAGACTGACCTTTTTGAAGAAACAATTTTCTGATGTAAGCTTGAGGCTGGCTTGTTAGAACCAACTGAACTATTTTCTAGGTATGTGGATTTTTGACGCTGGAGTCGTTTGCTCAGTCACCACAACCTTTGAAATAATGTCTCCAAGCTCTTTTATCTTTGAAAAATAGTTGTCTCTCTCTTTGACAAGCAGGTCAATCTCTTTCTTTAATTCAGACTTCGCTTTCTGCTCTTTCAGTGCACTCATAGATAGTTCAGATAACTTCTCAGTAAGCTTGTTAGTGTATTAATTGTATCCAAGATTTAATGAGAAAAGTCAAAGTCTGTAAAGTCAACAAAGTCATATTTAGTTGTTTAAGAGTTTCTATAGCTTGTGAGTTTAGTGTCTTGAGAGAAGCAAGCATGTGAGAGTTTAGTTGTGTGAGAGAAGTAGCATGGCATATAAATACCTTGTGTGTTGTTTGAATTCATTGTACGCTTTTCATTGTCAGATATATGAAACGAGAACTTTCTCTCTCTACTCTCTACTCTCTCTCTCTAGATCTAAATTGTTAAATCTTGAATATATTGTGCTTGATTAAATTGGGGAATTTGCATTTTCAATTGGTATCAGAGCCAAACCCAATCAAATTCAGAGGAGATTACATCACTTGATTAGATCGATTTCTGAAAAATTCAAGAACGAGCAGAACAAAACTGTTGGATCGAATTTTTGTTGATTTCTTGTTCTTTGATTGTAAAAATGGTTCAATAGGTTTCGTTTTATGTTCTTGATTCATACGTGTTCACATTATTTCACAAAAATTAACCAGAAGATCAGATTGTATTTTCAAATTTTTGGATTTTGTTGTCAAAAATGTCGAACACTGTAAATTTGCAAATTGCACTGTAATTTCGAGTTTTTTAGATAGATTTGTTGCTTAGAAAAGTGTTCAAATTTGATTTTCGATCATTGTGGTACAAGTGTTGAAAGCCAATTGCAGGTGAAAATGATTTTTGGATCAATCTGTGCTATCAAGTGAAGAACGCGCAAGATCTGCGGTTCGCGCAAGGGAAGAACACGCATACTGAAGAATGCGCACGATGAAGATGATTTGTGTCTGGTTCGCGCATAAAGAGGTGTGCGAGAATTGAGAACGTGCACAAGTCATCTAGCGAGTTTCTCAAACGCGCAAACTGTGGTCTGCGAGAACTGTGAACGCGCACGAAGCTGTTAGCGAGAAGTTTCGAACGTGCAAGGGTGATTTGACTTGCGAGTTTACGTTTCATTGCGAGAAGTTCAAGTTCGAATTTTTTTTCTAAGTGTGAAACACGCTAAATGTTTTGGCGTGCGAGTTTACGTTAGTCTGCGAGAAGCTTAAATTTCAGATTTATTCTAAGTCCATTTCGCGCACGAAACACCTTGCGAGAAGTATCTTCGCGCACAACGTTACATGCGAGTTTCTTAGTTCGCGCAAGTAGTAGCGTGGGAGTTTCTAAAACGCGCACAAAGGTGTTAGCGAGAAGTGAAGTGAATAGTGACTAGCGTGTTTCAATGCTTTGCGAGTTTTAATTGCTTTGCGAGTTTGTGTGGTCTGCGAGTTCTATACTTGTAAATTTTTCTGAGATTATTTTTTTTGTGTGGTGATCTGTTTTTGACTTTCAGTCAAACTTTTCTGAATTGTTTGTGAACGATCATTCATATCAAGCTGATATTTCATTCAAAATGACAATTACAAATGAGAAAGGAAATACAATACTATCAAGGAGAGATCTTGCTATCTTGTACATGCCTGAGATACCTGTTATAGAAGCAGAAAGAGAGAAACTGAAAAATCAGAATTCAAAGCTTCTTAAACAGATTCAGGAGTTGAAGTCAAATTTGTCAAATTCTGATAAAACTTCTATTTGTGCAAAAAGTACTGATAATGCTAAATCTGATTTTGCAGGTATCATCAGTGAAAAAGAAAAAGAGATTAAAGATAGAGAGAAAATGATGGGAATAAAAGAAAATACCATTCAGACTCTTGAGAAAGTAATCAAGCTCAAAGAGTCTAATATTACAAAGCTTCAAAGCCAACTGAAGAAAACTGAACATAAATCATCAGAACATCAAGATGAATCAGTTAAGCTTCAACAGAAGTTTAAGGCTTTTGAAGACAAGATATCTGCCTTGGAGATACAGAATGTTGAACTGAAGAAAAGCCTCCAAGCAAATAAAGTTAAATCTGATTTAGAGAAATCTGCTGCTCAAAAACTGTCTGATATTTCAAAGAAAGCTGACCAAGAGAAGAAGGATCTTGAGCTAAGATGTATAAAACTTTCCAAGTAAGTGTCTGAATTTGAAAAAATTCTGATCACTGAAAGAGACACATTTGCTAAGGAAAGGAAAGATCTTGAAGATAAAACTACTGAACTTCCCAAACAGATCTCTACTTTACAAGACTTACTTGAGAAAGAAAGACAAGTTTTTCAAGAAAAGAAAAAGTCTTTTGATATTGAAAAGAAGAAATATGAAAAGAGAAATATTGGGATCTTCAATGAGATTTCTGATAAAACCAAGAACTTGGAAAAAGATTTTGAGCTTGAACGTTTAAATTTTGAATCTGAAATATCTAAGCTCACATCCAAAATAACTGCTCTATCATCAGATATCCAAAAAGAACAGAAGGGCAGATCTGATTTGAAAATAAAGTTTGACACACTTACTTCTGAAAGAAACATTTTATTTGAAAAGATAAAAGACTTAGAAGTTGCAAACGTTGATTTGTCAGAAAAGATTACAGTTGATGTGATTAGTCAATCACCTGTTGATAATTCAACAGAATCAGTCTGTTCTTTCAAAACAGCTTCAAGTTCTATTCATGACAAAAAATGTTTTCAAAAAGAAAAATGTCAAACCAAACACTGTCAAATCAAGTCAGATCAGACCATCTAATCTGTTTTATGACAAATCTGTTGATGGTTCAACGAGCTTTTATATAAAATCTCTTGGAAAGCAATCAAAGAAAAGTCAAATGGTCTGGAGAGTTAAAGATTCTTCTGAGGATGAGAAGAAGAATGGCAAAGCATATGCGTCCACATCAAATGCCAAAAAGAACAGAGCACATAAAGGTAAATCTTTTGGTAATTATGATATGTTTTATTGTAACACCCTCAAATCTGGAAATAGCAATTAATTTAAAATTTTCTAATTACATCAATAAATGATTCATCTACAATCACAATTTAAGATTCAACCTCAATACACACATTCATTCTATACATACAATCTATAATAAGGACGGGTGCTACTAAAACCCAATAACAGTCACTATCTCCAAACTGCGAAAGACTTCACCAAAACCTTACACTTGCGAACACTAAAGCACATCTCTTCATTACTGCTAGAACCATACCCCCAACTGGAACTGATGCACATGCCGACAAATAAAAAGGTTAGGCTTAACACCTAGTGAGCTCAAGAGTTTTAACATGAGTAAATACTTTTAAAAGATAGACTTCTCTTAAAACATGATCTTTCAATTGATGCACTTTAAAACATAGAAACAACTCTCTTCAATGTCATGCGCTTTCAAAGATAGACACCTTATTTCAAACATGCTTTATAAATTGATTGCAACTTAAATTAACTCGAAACATACATGTGAACCGACTCCCATTTAAGAAACGTGGATAAAACGTTATATTCCAAAACACCTAAAAATCAACTTCAAAACCATATATACCGTACGTCCGAAAACACCGACACTAGGCCCAAAACTCACGCGACCACATCAAAAGGAATCTAAATACCAAAACACGGGGATGACATATTTCATTCAAACCTTAATATACGAGGAGGAAGGTCCAATATTAAGCTCCTCATTCATTGTCGACCATATAGAACAAATGACACTAAAATAAAACATCTTTCTATTTAAATTACTGATAGCCGACAACGGGGGATACTCGTATCCGTTGAGAGTGGAGAAAACACAAAAGTATACCACCCATACAACGTTAATCGCATGACACCTCACAACATCACAGCCAGGTGTCCCTACGACTTCTTTACAAGCGTCACCCCAAGTCAGTTGACGCTTGATGGATCTTTCGAAGAATCCCACCCCAAAGGCCCGCACACTTAAAGACTACCTGTCCCAAGCATTACTTCAAGAGGCGGAGGTCCTAGTGCCTACCGTCCCAGCAGCACTAACAGACTCAACCCTCCTAGCGATCGCTTGTAAAGTTTCCGGTCATAAAACATGGATACTGAAGGTCATCACCCAACAATACCCAATCGACCATCCAAAACAGACTGACTACGTGCCTATGGATCCAATGCAACACAATATAACCTTATCGGACTAAACATGAATGACCAAAGCACTCGAGCCCGAAATCAACCTCAATACGCAACAAGGCGCATTTGTACGTACGTCATAATTAGACCCTACATTGAGCCATATAAAACCGGACAAGTGTCCTCAAGACTCCTTTAAACGACATCGAGCCAAAAATACTCAAAAACTCTTTTTGTTTACCAATGATTAACGCTTTTCAAATCATAAACATACTCGACCATTACTATGAAATCACACACTCCAAAATATTTGAATGGACTTCAACACAGTTTAAGTCGAGACAAAAAGGTTTTCCAAATAGATTTATACTCTTTATCCTTTCAAAACGCCCCATAACGCAAAATTAAACCTTTTACCCAAACACACACTAAAAATTCCTGTTAACCAAATAATCTCATTTATGCAATAGCTTACCAAACACACCCATTTATGACTCATTATCAAAATGCCCAAAAATCATAAGAATGTGTGCTATATAAGTTTGTAAAGTTAAACACTTTCAAAATAACCAAACTGATCAGCAGTTAACAATTTCATGTAAGATGCAAAACACTTTAAAATAATCATTTTGGCATGTACACCGTTTTCACAAATCAACTTGAACTCACCTTGCTAGATTTAGGCTAAATCTAGGTTTTACCCCCAAAACTTGAACCACCCTTGATGAAGGCTTGAAATCTCCAAGAAACCTCCCTAGATCTCAGATCCAAAACATCTACAAGGTCACCTTCACCACACAAGTCAACAAAATTACACCCAAGATGAAGGATGAAAGGAAAAATGGTGAAACCATCAAACCCTAGCTTAACATTGAGAGAGATAAGGAGCTTACCCGCACAAAATACCCTTGGATATTCCAATAGACTTCCCATATCTTTCTAAATCCTTGTAGATCTCTCAAAAACAAAACCATGGCAACTTGAATCACCCAAATCGGAGTTGTGGAGCAAAAGTTATGAAGAAATGAAGTTCTAGGGCTGAAAATCGGGTTTTAAGCTCGAACAGGGCTCCGCGCGGGTTACCGGGCGGGTTAGGTCGCGCCACAAGTCGCCCAAATGGGTTAACAGGGCTCCGGACGGGTTTTGGGGCGGCCCAAGTCGCTCCACAAGTCGCCCCGTGCACTGTTTGTCCGATTTCTTCGTTATTCACTGTTTTGGCTGTAACTTCTTCGTTATAGCTCCGATTTTGCTCCGGAAAGAACCGTTGGACTCGTAATTGAATCCTTTATACATCAAGACTGTAAAATCTAGGATTCAAGTACAAAATCATATATCTTATTTTTCCCTTTAGGGCTACTAATTTCTGTAATAACTTGAAACGATACCTTTTCGACATCGGGGTGTTACAATCCTCCCAACCTTAAAAGAGATTTTGTCCTCAAAATCTGGCACCAACCAAGCACCCAACATCGCACTTGGCGAGGTCAATTGATTCCCTATCCAAAAGGAATTTCTTTACGAACCTTACCTCATATACGAACCCTATTACATTCCGGTTAAGGTTGTTACTGTACTCCTCCTAACGTGTCGTCACAACTCAATTTCAAGGTGCGACATAACTCACCGATGATGTGTTGAACATCGAGTCCTTACCTAACCATATTCTTATCATTAAGATCTTGGTTATCTCCCAACCTTAGGCTGTACACATCACCTTACGAGTGGCTTACAACCTTAAACAAAAACTTCCACCAAGGACACCGCAAAACGAACTTAATTCTTAAAGGCTTCTAATTCCGACACATCACAATTTATTCACAAATCGATTTGCACTTAAAGTCTATCTCGGCATTCTCGCCAAATTTCTCCAATAACACCACCACCAAGGATTTATCGTCCTTTCCCTGACGAAGTTCCTAACGCTCGTTTGGTCTAATCCAAATTACGATGAATCTGTTCCCTAATCTGACCCAAACACCATATCTGTAGATATCGGATTACTCTAAACCCCATGGTTACACAATTCCCATACTGCATTCAAGCATTGGTTACCAATCAACAAGTACCTCGTTGGTTACAGGATTACCAATGATTGATTCCTAGTTTCCATCATCTAATCTTCTTAAGGTTACCACTTAAATTGCTAACACACCAGTTTCATCGGAAGTACAATGAAGCATCCCAACGGTCATTATCCTCAAATCGAATGTCGACACCTATGTTCAAAACTTTTACACCTCAATCGTGGATATACCACCATAAATTTCCTTCCATATTTTACACCGATGACTCAAAGTTGACACCTATCATGGTACTAAATTCCGACAAACAAATCACCATAATTTCCTTATTCTTGAAGACTCACCCGGATGGTATACATCCGACCCAACGACTCATATCCTACTGAAGTCAAGCAACCACCCAATGATTTATCCCGAAGGTTTACCGAAACAGAAATATCACCACTTAAATATCTAGGAGAATACACAATTCTACTACTTCAATTATTCGCGCGTGTACCGATTCATAAATTGAAATCCAAAATTCGGACTGACCACGGATAGGATAATCCGGCGCTTCATTTCCCAAGGACTCCTTAGTTCCTTAGTTACAACTCCTTTCACGATAGGGGTTTAAATCTATAGGCTTAATGAGTTCAAGCTTTATAACAATTAACCAAGCGGTAAAATACACTACCGATCACTTGATAGATTGAAAATTGATCACCGACGCTACACATATAAAACCATTTCCAAAATTTTTTTGACCAACATTTACGTAAATAAAACGGTAACAAAGCCGCGTAGCAAAATTTACACTTTAAACATGAAAATAAATTCTTGCACCACAACACGTGTAGTGAATGTTTGTACAACTCTAAAAGAGAACTCCACAATTTTAACTTTAAACTCTTCCTTCTTTAATCAAACGTTGCGGCATAAAATTCTCACCAAACTCCAAAGCTCGGTAGAACAATGACAGAGCAAATAAATTTCAAATGGAGTTTAAAACTTTGAGTCGTATGAATGAACACATTTGACCAAGATAGTAATTACAACAACATAAATATCGCTAACTCGTTTAATGCATTGCCGAAAATTCCTAACAGTAAAATCGGTAACCGAAATAACATAAATCCTTTATATGCTTACTCACACCAATAGTATAATTTAATCCAGACGCAACAAGTATACAATGACTGACATTTGTACATAGCCCAAAGATAACTCTCACAATAATGAAACTTTCCCAAAACAACATGTGAGATGACATCTATTAACAAAACTCATAAATTAACGCACGCAAATGCATATGCACACGTCCCCAAAATTATTTAAGTGACGCAAAATGACGTAAGATAAAATGACCATTTTCAAAAAGAAAAAAATTAACGAGACACGACGCCCAACAAGCTTGTAAATTTACATGCAATAAAATTTAAAACCCACGCATTTCAAAGTACACTCACGCGCTCAAAAGGTTGCAAAACTATACTCCATAAAATTAAACACGACTCATACAGACCAAAACTCTCCAGAAAATTTTGACTCAAGAACAGGGGGACAACTCTTCCTTTAAAACCCAAACATACGTGGAGGAGATCCAATGTCAAGGCTAAAAATTCCACTGTTATTTGTCCACTATCCCAATTGACATTAAAACACGGATCTTATAATATCCGAAAATGATGTTAGATCTGAAACGGGGATGACCAATTGCAACCATGTGCAAGAAAACAACTTCAAGCATGTTTAAACTCACGACCTAAAATCAGGCGCGTGGAAAATATTTTCAAATATTCCATAATATAACTCACTTTATGTTTCAGGAAATATGAGAAATAATCGATGCAATTTATTTTTAGAAATGAATTTCGTGCATAAAATTGGTCGGCACTGGCATCCCGAAATCACGCTCCTCAGTTTTGTACTATTGTCATCCGGATGCTCAACATCTTAAAGCAATGCCCGAAGGTTCCATCGGTTCACCTTAAAATTTCTCCTCGGATAACATCAATTCCATAAGTCTAAGGTTCTACTCCAACCAATTTTCCTACCCCACAATGGTCAACTACCAGCATTCATCATGTCTTAATTATCACTCCAAAGTGACATTGCTATAAAACATCAACCCTTCCTGGGATTACCCGCTTAGAAACTTTCTCACTACCCCAACGGTAATCATACCAAGCCAGTTCAAGTATACATATGTAGCATGTAGGTTCACCATAACACTAGCCAGGTGCCATTATGAACGTACCGTACATGCTCATCCTAGCGACCCTCGATGAGTTTCCCGTTTCTAGCGATTCGATCAACTCCAAAATATCTTATCTTAAGGTACCTACTTTGCATTTTTCACTTACAATCACTTATAAAAACGCTAGTTTGAGTCTAGGTATCCTATAATAAATACCTAATTCTCTCAAACTTAAGCTCTGATACCAACTTGTAACACCCTCAAATCTGGAAATAGCAATTAATTTAAAATTTTCTAATTACATCAATAAATGATTCATCTACAATCACAATTTAAGATTCAATCTCAATACACACATTTATTCTATACATACAATCTATAATAAGGACGGGTGCTACTAAAACCCAATAACAGTCACTATCTTCAAACTGCGGAAGATTTCACCAAACCCTTACACTTGCGAACACTAAGGCACATCTCTTCATTACTGCTAGAACCATACCCCCAACTGAAACTGATGCACATGCCGACAAATAAAAAGGTTAGGCTTAACGCCCAGTGAGCTCAAGAGTTTTAACATGAGTAAATACTTTTAAAAGATAGACTTCTCTTAAAACATGATCTTTCAATTGATGCACTTTAAAACATAGAAACAACTTTCTTCAATGTCATGCGCTTTCAAAGATAGACACCTTATTTCAAACATGCTTTATAAATTGATTGCAACTTAAATTAACTCGAAACATACATGTGAACCGACTCCCATTTAAGAAACGTGGATAAAACGTTATATTCCAAAACACCCAAAAATCAACTTCAAAACCATATATACCGTACGTCCGAAAACACCGACACTAGGCCCAAAACTCACGTGACCACATCAAAAGGAATCTAAATACCAAAACACGGGGATGACATATTTCATTCAAACCTTAATATACGAGGAGGAAGGTCCAATATTAAGGTCCTCATTCATTGTCGACCATATAGAACAAATGACACTAAAATAAAACATCTTTCTATTTAAATTACTGATAGCCGACAACGGGGGATACCCATATTCGTTGAGAGTGGAGGAATCACAAAAGTATACCACCCATACAACGTTAATCGCATGACACCTCACGATATCACAGCCAGGTGTCCCTACGACTTCTTTACAAGCGTCACCCCAAGTCAGTTGACGCTTGATGGATCTTCCGAAGAATCCCACCCCAAATGCCCGGCACACTTAAAGACTACCTGTACCAGACATTACTTAAAGCGGCGGAGGTCCTAGTGCCTACCGTCCCGGCAGCACTAACAGACTCAATCCTCCTAGCGATCGCTTGTAAAGTTTTCGGTCATAAAACATGGATACTGAAGGTCATCACCCAACAACAATACCCAATCGACCATCCAAAACAGACTGACTACGTGCCTATAGATCCAACGCAACACAGTCTAACCTTACCGGACTAAACATGAATGACCAAAGCACTCGAGCCCGAAATCAACCTCAATACGCAACACGACGCATTTGTACGTACGTCATAACTAGACCCTACATTGAGCCATATAAAACCGGACAAGTGTCCTCAAGACTCCTTTAAACGACATCGAGCCAAAAATACTCAAAACCTCTTTTTTTTACCAATGATTAACGCCTTTCAAATCATAAACATACTCGACCCTTACTATGAAATCACACACTCCAAAATATTTGAATGGACTCCAACATAGTTTAAGTCGAGACAAAAAGGTTTTCCAAATAGATTTATACTCTTTATCCTTTCAAAACGCCCCATAACGCAAAATTAAACCTTTTACCCAAACACACACTAAAAATGCCTTTTAACCAAATAATCTCATTTATGCAATAGCTTACCAAACACACCCATTTATGACTCATTATCAAAATGCCCAAAAATTATAAGAATGTGTGCTATATAAGTTTGTAAAGTTAAACACTTTCAAAATAACCAAACTGATCAGCAGTTAACAATTTCATGTAAGATGCAAAACACTTTAAAATAATCATTTTGGCATGTACACCGTTTTCACAAATCAACTTGAACTCACCTTGCTAGATTTAGGCTAAATCTAGGTTTTACCCCCAAAACTTGAACCACCCTTGATGAAGGCTTGAATTCTCCAAGAAACCTCCCTAGATATCAGATCCAACACATCTACAAGGTCACCTTCACCACACAAGTCAACAAAATTACACCCAAGAGGAAGGATGAAAGGAAAAAGGGTGAAACTATCAAACCCTAGCTTAACATTGAGAGAGATAAGGAACTTACCACCACAAAATACCCTTGGATCTTCCAATTGACTTCCAATATCTTTCTAAATCCTTTTAGAGCTCTCAAAAATGAAACCATGGCAACTTGAATCACCCAAATCGGAGTTGTGAAGCAAAAGTTATGAAGAAATGAAGTTCTAGGGCTGAAAATCGGGTTTTAAGCTCGAACAGGGCTCCGCGCGGGTTACCGGGCATGTTAGGTCACGCCACAAGTCGCCCGAATGGGTTAACAGGGCTCCGGGCAGGTTACGGGGCGGCCCAAGTTGCGCCACAAGTCGCCCCATGCACTGTTTGTCTGGTTTCTTCGTTATTCACTGTTTTGGCCGTAACTTCTTCGTTATAGCTCCGATTTTGCTCCGGAAAGAACCGTTGGACTCGTAATTGAATCCTTTATCCATAAAGACTATAAAATATAGGATCAAGTACAAAATCATATATCTTATTTTTCCCTTTAAGGCTACTGATTTCTGTAATAACTTGAAACGATACCTTTTCGACATCGGGGTGTTACATTTATTCCACTAATAAATTGATTAGGATTGCTCAGAAGAAAATTTGTTGTTCTTACTGTGGAGCACATGACTTTGTAAGTAAAAAGTTTGTTAATTACTGGTATGGATCATATTATTTTACCCCCATACGAACTGCAACTAACACATCAGGACCCAAATACCAGTATGTACCAAAAGATAAAACTGTGTTGTAGGCACCCAAAGTTTAAGGGGGGGCATGATGTTTGACTTATAGACAAAACAGTCTAGGACTCGTACCTCAAAGAATTAAGGTTTTTGAACAAAACAGTTCAAAACCCGGACTTTAATGTCAAGAACTTTGGCTCTAGAATAAAACAGTTCAAGACCCGCACCTCAATGTCAAGATTATGGCTTCTGATTACAACAGATCAGGACCCGTTCTTCAATTTTCAGATAAGGATATTTTGCAAATATCCAGGGGGAGCTTATCTGACTTAAATCATTATATCATGATTTGAGGGTGAGCTTAAAAGGTAAATATCTTCTTATCTTGATCTCTGATTGTTTGAATGAAGAACAACTTTCGAACATGAAAAACGCTTTCTTAAATGTTCAAACCACTTCTTGTTCTCAAAAAGATTTTATGAATTTAGAAGTGTGATTTTAAATGTTTTTCAATTTTGAGCTTTACTGTTTAACTGACCGTGTATTTCCAAAGATCAATACTTGTGTATTATCTTGTCTATATACTGTCAAGTATTCACACACACCGGTTCAGTATTTCATGTTGAAATTGTTATTACCATGTCTCATAAAAAAACAACTTTTCGATGGTAATACCCTCGTTTGTTTTCAAGGTTGTTGAGTATCATTCATCATTTCAACTTGAGCGTTCATTGCTAAACTGTTTATATTCGTTCATATAAACAAACAATCAATTTCTTTGATACCCTAACCTTTCACGTTCATATTTTTTGATATTTGATCTGATTGATACATTGTCAGACTCTCAAAACAATTCATTTGATTTGATTTCATTCATTCAATTTTCTTGTTTTGAGAGATCTTCAAAGTTCAAATGCTCAAATATCATTCATATATTTGATGAGCATACAGTTTGACAATGTTATCATATTTTGAGCTTAATTGTTCAAGCTAAATTGTTGAGCAACTATTCTTTTTAGAACTTACATGGGATTCGTGTAAGAACTTAAACAGAACTTCCATGGATTCACGTTAGCCAGTGTTTCCTACCCAGGAAGTAATCCTAGAGTGATTGAGGGGTGAGGGGTTCTTAAATCAAAGAGTGGGGGAGATAACTCATCCGGTTGAGTTTTTCTCATTGTGCTGAGCGGTAAAATGTAAATGAGAGTTTGGTTAGAAGTGAGCTTTAATGACAAAAAGAAAGAGGGTGTGAGAACAGAGTTAAAAGAATATGAAAACTCTGCACCAACCACTTTCTGAGTCGGGCAGCCACATCTTCTAATTGGTTCACATTCTTTGGTGACCATCATTGAAACAGGCAGTGAGCCCATGCCAACTCTTGCAATTACCCCACCAGCTACTCGTTTCTTTCTTAATGTTAGGTCTGATTTTATAGTAATCATTGTATTTATAGGTCTTGGTCAAATACTGTGTTTAGAGTCATACTATGTTGTATCTGACCAAGGGTATTTAAGTCCCTTTGGTCTTGGTTTGGTGTAAGTTTGACACGCACATTAATCTGATTTTCATACTTTGCGCTTCAATATTCTCTCTCTCTACTTTCTCTCTCTAAAGAATTAGTGTTCTTGGATTAACACTTAACAAAAAAATGTTTCATTTTCTTTGGGGACGCAACATATCTGCTATCTAGTCTTCACTCGGAAGATTTAGATATTGAAATAGAAGGAAAGTTGCCCCACCTTCGCACCTCTTTCATGCACATTGAGTCCGTGTAATACTTGTTGCTGTCTCAACAGTTTACACAATTTGAGCCTGAAAAAGCTTAAGTAGCTTCAATCATTTCTACACTTTCACGTACACACAAGGAATATGTTTTCTTGTCATAACATTCATAGAAAATTCCTTTGTGGTTTTTCGATGATTGAATGGAAGCCCTGGGGGAGTGAACATCATAAAAACTCCTTTCCAATGTACATATGTTGTACAAAGTGGCTCCGTGCTACTTACATGCATACTAACTGTATCATTTGTTGATTCAGGGTTACCACGTTCATTATATCTGAATTTGAAAAGATTAAGATATATACATTTCATGAATTGATGGATACTCAGATCAAAGGGCGGAGAATGTCGAATTATCATAAAGGGGAGATTGTTAGTCATTACAAAGGGGGAAATAAAAGAAAGTGCTGAAATTGAAGATGTTTTGATGATCATGATGTTCACAATCATCAAAAAGGGGGAGAAATTTATAAAGTTCAATTTCAAAGACGAGATGTAAAAACAAGGGGGAGAAATTTCTGAAGATTCAATTTCAAAGACAAAAATGAAAAGGCTTTCTGATGAAAATGGTGAAGATAATCCAAGCCAGATGAAAGTTTTGTTAAAGAATTTAAAAGTTTCTGAAGAAGATTCGTGAAAGTTTGTTTTTCTGAAGACAGTCAAGAGATCAGAGTGTTGAAGATACAGTTTTGAAAGATTCCTCGAAGTTTCAAAAGATTCTTGAAGATTTCAAAGAAGTTTAAAGAGTTTCAAAGTTCAGATGTTTCAAGACTTCAAATGATTCGTTTTTAAGACTTGTTGACTTTCCAAAGATGCAAAGTGTTAAAGACTTTTCAAGATTCTTCAAAAACTGAAAGACTGAAGATTGCCAGAGCTTCATTGTCAAAGATTGTCAGAGATAGAAGTTGAAGAATCAAGCGCTGAAGACGATTGTCAAATTTTTATTAAATCTTGAATACAAAGGGGGAGATTGTTAGTGTATTAATTGTATCCAATATTTAATGAGAAAAGTCAAAGTTTGTAAAGTCAACAAAGTCATCTTTAGTTGTTTAAGAGTTTCTATAGCTTATGAGTTTAGTGTCTTGAGAGAAGCAAGCATGTGAGAGTTTAGTTGTGTGAGAGAAGTAGCATGGCATATAAATACCTTGTGTGTTGTTTGAATTCATTGTACGCTTTTCATTGTCAGATATATGAAACGAGAACTTTCTCTCTCTACTCTCTCTCTCTCTAGATCTAAATTGTTAAATCTTGAATATATTGTGCTTGATTGAATTGGGAAATTTGCATTTTCAAAGCTTCTTTATCTCTTCCTCAAATATAGTCCTTTCTTCTTCAAAGTCCTTCTCCACATTCTTTCTTCCATCAGATATCTCTTAAAAGAATCCAACATTCTTTTGTTCTATAACTTTCTTTTCTTTGTCAAAGTTTCCCTTTCAAGTATGATTACTTTCTCAAAATCTGAAATCTGTTCAGAAAGTTTTATACATTTCAGCTCAACAGTCTTCTTCTCTTCACAACACTTTCTTGAAAAGCCTGAAAACTTCTTTGAAAATGTTTTTTTTTCTCTCTCAAAATCATCTCTATCTTTGACAATCTTTTGTTCCAAATCAGATATTTTCTTTCGAAGCTCGACATTAGCATCTTCCAGACTCTTAATCGTTTCCTCATAACTTTCACCAGATGCTTGCTGAATTTGGATCAACTGATATTCCAAGTCAAAGATTTTATTTTTCAGCTCAGTGTTCTCAGTTTCCAAACTTATTACCTTATCTTCACTAAGCCCAGAAGTCTGTTTCAGAAGATCTTCATTAATCATCTTTAAAGCACTGACTTCTTCTCTCAGTATCTTTCTTTCATCATTATATCGTTTTGACCTCTTTGAGTAGTAGTCAACTGAAGAAGTGAGATTTTTGTTTTCTATTCTGAGCTTGGTAATCTTCTCTTCATCATCAGAAAAACTCATCTTGAATTATCTGATTCAAAAAGAACTTGAAATGATCGTTAGTCCAAATGAAATCTCAAAAATACATAAAACTTTGAAACAAAAATTAGAAATTGAAATTACCAAAATTCACCAAGTCTAGAATTCGCAAGTTATACTGATATATAAGGAATTCGCAAGACACAATGAAATAGCAAGAATTCGCATATAACAACTTCAGAATTCGCAAACAATAACAATTCGTAAACCATCAGAATTCGCAAGCATAAAAGACTCAGAATTCGCAGACAACATATAAACAACTTCAGAATTCGCAGATCATAACAAATCAGAATTCGTATGCACAGAATTCGTAAGATGGTCTTCTGCGAATTCTAAAGAATTCGTAAGGCAGTCTTATGCGAATTCTCAGTTTTGCGAATTATTTCCTTGACAAAAAAAATCTCACACAGATCTACGAAATCTGAATCAATTCGTAAGACAGAGTATGCGAATTCTATGAAATTCGCAATAGACACATATGTTAATCCTCTGCTTTTCGTAACACACTGGTCTGCGAATTTTACACTTGTAACTTTCAGAATCAACAACTCTGTGAAATCTGAAATAAATCTGCGAAATCTTCTATCTACGAATTCTTTCTGCGAGTTCTTGGTCATCTTGCGAGTTCTTCAAATCTGTTTGCGAGTTCTTCGATTCTTGAATGAAAAATCGATCTGATCTGCACAAAAACCTAACTATTCTTCGAATTTTGAACTCAAACTTTGACAATTCGATCTCTTATACCTCTAGAATCAAAATCTAATAGTGAATTTCAAATAAAATCACAAAATCATACACAATGATTCAATTTCAGTGCGTCGAACCCGTGAAAACAAAAACTAACAAAAACATCAAATTCTCCACAATTACTGTGCAATCCTTTTTAAACTTATACAAGAATGAATCTAGACCATAATTCTAACACAATGAACCAATTACAACTCAAAAATTACATTAAAAATCTTAAAATCGAATCTGGACTCAATGAAACAGTGTCGACTTTCTAATTTTCTTGATTTCGATCTGGATCTGCTCTGATACCAATTGATAGTCCCTGAATTCAAGTTCTTATCACAAACAATCAAACAAAACAAGAAATGTAATCTACCTGATTCAATTTCACTTTCACAAATCAAACGATTACAAATCTGTTTTTCACTTTCTATCTCTAAACACAACTCTTTCTCTCTCTAGAACTTTCTCTCTCTGCGTACAATACTTTCTCAGAACTTGTTACATACTACTAACTAATACAAACTAGCTATATATCTAACAAAACTAAAACTACACGCTTAAAACAAAACAATACACTAAGACTTTGACTTTGACTTTACATGAGAGTTGACTTTCAACTTTGACTTGTTTGACTTCCACCTTCTGTCATCTATGATCTTGTATCCAACATATTTCTGATCTAACAGTTATATTTAGGTTTTGAGACATTTGGAGATACAAATCACTAGAGTCTGATATTTTAAAGGTTGGTTCAAATAAATAGGAGTATTGTAATATATTCCCATTATGATAAATGAAATTGTTAAATATAAAATAAATGTATTTCTATTGACTTATGTTGCTCTGATGGAGTGGACAAGTAAGTTGGTGGTGTTTGTTAGTTTGAAATTGGTTTGAAGGTGTTTTGGAACTTTGTTCCACAAAAATGGTTCAAGTAACACCCTTAAAATTGAGGGTAAATTTAAACCTGAATATAGGCGTGGATTTCAAACTTTAATAATTGAATCACCCAATAATGAAGAAATGGTAAGGAATTTACAAACCAAATAAAGGTGATAACTACAAGAAAATATTAATCTGAACTAGTCTAGTCTAGATTAAAGACGAGTGTTGCTATCTAGGGGTGTCAAAAATAACCGAAGCCGAATAACCCACCCGAATCGAATGACATTTGGGTTAAACGGTTTCGGGTGATTTGGTTTTCGGGTTAAACAATTTCGGGTTATTTGGTTTTTGGGTTAAACGGTTTGGTTAACCGAATAATCGGTTTTCGGTTAACTTTTTCTTAATTCAGTTAAACCGAATAACACATTCTACTAATATCTTATATATCTCATGCTTATAAAAAAATAAACTAAATACATGTTATACAATATTATTTTACATATTTTATTGTTATATAATGTAACACCCATGATTTCCCAAGTAAGGTAATTCACGATTAGACTCCTAATTGTTTTGTGTTTCAATATTTGGTCCATTTAATTACTTATTAAAGATTGTCTTGAACCCCTAGATCATGCTCTAAACCTTACCGAATAAACCGAAAACCGATTTAACCGACCTAATAACACCCCTATTGCTATCTCTTCTCAAAAGAATCATGTTCAACAAAATATACCCCATAGCTATTTGCCACCAAAAGTTCCAACACCGGCAACTCATCTTTTCGCTCAACCCAACCATCGCTAAAATGACCTGATATACATGTCACTTTAATAAAAAAGTGTTAGGATAAAACCTAGTGAGATCAAACAGTTAAATATTAAAGCTAAAGGCAAAAGATGGGAGCTAAAGCTTTAAAAGAATACATTTTTACCAATTGAATCGAAAATGGTCCCAAGTAAAACACATAACATCTTGCGATGACGGGAGAGACCCGATTTCCATGATAAGTGACGGAACGCAAAATTAATCCACAATACATGTTAAATAAGCCATACTCATGGATTATAATCAAATGATGTATCAAGCTCAACTACTCCAGGTCTATTGCTCATGGAGTCTCAAGTTAAACCACGCCAGATCTATAGCTTGAGATATCCAAAATCCAAGTTAGCCTTAATCATTATGAAGTTATATTTTACCGCTCTTGGGCGATGCCCAACCATATGGCCTACACCTTACTTTCCCATTGAGACCCAATGCCTACTCCATATTAACGTATGGGAATTCTACATCCCAATCAAAACATAAAAGACTTCATGCCTATGGATCCATTACATTATATTCAATACAAAACTACTTCCAAATGGTACCAAGCTATTGTTCAATACTCAACAAGTAATTACCATGGAGTACCAAAGGATGAAATCCTTATTTTTGCTAAGGATCATAAACATAGGAAAACACCCATGTGATTTTAAAACTCATCAAAGAATTAAACTTGTATCATTTATGCAATAGAAATAACTAACCACGATTATTCCACCAATACATTCAAAATATTCATAACCCTAGTTTGACCTAGTTTTTTCCAAAATCAACCAAGTGTTAGTAATGAAGGAATAATAACTTTGAATAACCATAAATATGTATTTACAACTCATTTGGACTTTCATTCGAGAAATAAATCATCAAGAACCTTCAAAACCCTAGAATCTCCTAAACTTCTAAAATTGGAATTTAATCTTGAAAAATGAGGAATAGAATCAAGAGTTATCTAGGAGACTAAATCCACAAGTATGGACATGTATAAAGTTTTATAACATAGGATGAACTCACTTTTTGGTTTTGATCACAACCAAAAAACCAAAGAAACCCTAGGATGATGAGAGGAACACTCGCACTTCAAGACATTGAATCCAAGCTTCCAAACTCTTTAAAATCCTTCAACTACCCCCCAAGAGTAGCAATAAATACCCTAGCTTTGAATTCTTTTCGGTTCTGGATGAGAGTAATGGTATTGAATGAGATATGGAATGAAAATAGGACAAAAATCGGGAATTTATGGGTGTTGACCCCCAACAGTGAGAGTGTCGCGCGATTGTGCCCATGGCACTCTCGCGGGCACAATCGCCCTATCTATACAGTAAGTGGCCCCCTAGTGCGAGACTAACATGGCGAGAATGTGTAACGATCGATATCTCAATGTTTTCTCGAAATAAAGTTCAGAGGTGTCAAGTGAATAAAACAAGGAAGTATGGGGGCCATTTTTGTAATTTTATGCCTCAAGGACCTAAAACCCTAGTTTGGCCTATCTTTCTTCATTCTGTTTTTGAGATTTTTGTGTGTGCGACGCTGAAATAGGAAGAAGGGAGAATCTACTATTGGAACTGTGTGGCTTTGGAATATGTTATTGGGAGGTGGGATTTATTAGAGACTGGAAGTTTCCCCCTTACAAGGTAAATAATCTAATCTATTGCTAGTGTATTAAAATATTGGGTTTAATAGAAAACCCCCCCTTCTTATAGACCAGTTCTTGAAGAACTATTCAGACATTAGAAGATATGTTGTGGGCTTACGTTTTGGATTTCCAAGGGTCGTGGGAAAGCCATCTATCGCTGATTGAATTCGCTTACAACAATAGTTACCACGTAAGCATTAAAGTCGCACCGTATGAGATGCTTTACGGGAGAAAGTGTCACACACCTTTGTGTTGGAATGATGTGGGGGAAAAGCAATTGATTGGACCAGAATTAGTGCAACTGACGGCGGATAAAATTGTTCAAGTACGAGAAATATTGAAGGTGGCGCGGATCGCAAAAAGAGTTATGCGGACAAGCGTCGGAAGGATATAAAATTCCAAGTGAGGGACAACGAAATGTTGAAAATATCACCATGGAAATGAGTGGTTCGTTTTGGAAAGAAAGGGAAGCTAAGCCCCCGCTTTATTGGCTCCTTTGAAATCATTGAACGAATTGGGGAAGTGGCGTACAAGTTGGAATTACCTGAAGGATTACGGGGCATTCACAATACGTTTCACATCTCAAATCTGAGAAAGTGTTTAGCGGATTTTGAGATGGAAGTGCCACTAGAAAATGTGTGAGTAGACGAGAGATTGAATTTCGTTGAAGAGCCGGAGGCGATCACCGACCAGAAAGTTAAGCGTTTAAGAACGAAAGAAATCAACCTAGTGAAAGTTCAGTGGAAGTTTCACAAGGGTCGAGAAGCTACGTGGGAGTTGGAATCGGAAATGAGGTCTAAACACCCACACCTTTTTGACAAAGAAATTATGGGGACGGAATTTGTCTAAAGGGAGGAGTGTCGTAAAGACCGATATCTCAATGTTTTCTCTAAATAAAGTTCAGAGGTGTCAAGTGAATAAAACAAGGAAGTATGGGGGCCATTTTTTGTAATTTTATGCCTCAAGGACCTAAAACCCTAGTTTAGCCTATCTTTCTTCATTCTATTTTTGAGCTTTTTGTGTGTGCGGCGCTGAAATAGAAAGAAGGGATAATCTACTCTTGGAACTGTGTGGCTTTGGAATCTGTTCTTGGGAGCTGGGATTTATTAGAGGGAGGAAATTTCCTCCTTACAAGGTAAATCATCTAATCTATTGCTAGTGTATTAAAATCTTGGGTTTAATAGAAAACCTCCCTTCTTATCGATCAGTTCTTGAAGTTTTGGAGTTTTGTTGTTAAGAATCAGATTGGGTTATTAGGTGAGTTGTAATAGCCTCTTTGTTTATTAATTTGGAGATTTTGGTTTAAAAAAGATCACCATTGGTAAATAATGTGAGTTAATCTCTGATTCTTGAATCGATTGGAATTTGGGTAATGGAAGTGAACTGTGGATCTATGAGAATTTGGGTAAAAAACATCCTTTCTCTCGTGGTTGGGTGTGAATCGAGTTTAAGTTTTCACCGAGGGATTGATTGGGCTTGTGTTGATTTGAGGCGCACCCTCTGTTGGAATCGAGCCTTAGCACCGTCCTGTCGATTGGATTTAGGGTGCAGACCCACGTTCTGTTGGATCGCCCAAGCCCGCGTGCTCTGGAGCCGGGTGTCGCTCAGACCCTGGTGCTCTTGAGTCGGGCATCGCTCAGGCCCACATGCCCCTAAAGCGGGTGTAGATGCAGACCCGGGTGTGGGTTGCTTTAGGTATTGGGCTGGACTGCTATTGGGCCGAAGCTCACTCTTCACTCATTTAATTTAGGAGTAGTAATCGTTGGGCTAATGGGTAGTAATTAGGAATGTGAATCTTAGGATTTCAAAATTGATATATTATCAAATATTAATTGTTAGCCTTTTTCCATCGGTCATGTAGGAGCATAATCGTCAGGAACCTATTTCCGTGTGTGTGTACCGAAATTCCAATTCACCAGGTGACTTCCCTTAATTCAAATTATTAACTGAAAATGGTGTATTTTGGTGGGATCATTATGAAAATTGTAAGCTATAAAATATTTTGGGAACCTTCGCGATATTTGGTTTAATTAATTATTACGATCGATATATCACATGTTTCATGCTAATTATATATTGAGATGATGATGTGTTTGTTGCGCCATGGCTTATATTTATAACCATCGGGGATGGTTTCACCGTGAGTTTGAAAGTTGTTTTCTTACTCACGGGGACGTCATCGACTAGGGAGCGTATGGGGATCTACTAGGGGGGCCCGGTACCAAGAAATTTCGAGACGCATGATTTTCAAAATGATTGTGATTTGACATAAAGTCACACAACTTTATCTGATCCAAATTATTTTTTTTAAACTATCTTGTGTTTATTATGAGCAAAATAGTCGAGGCTGGAATTCATTAGACCTTCCGGTCTAATCCTCGCTCTTCTTTCCTAAAACCCATTTTCAGGTAAGGATATTGTTGGGAGTTCGAGAAAAGGAAATTAGACATGCTGATAGCTAGTCGCAGATGGATGTTGACTTAGTGTGGTACAAGTTTCTATTAGAGTTCTCGGTTGTGATAGAAACTCAATTTTTTTAAACTATGTCAAACTTTAATTTATGTTTTACGTTTTTAATGAGACCCGGTTCGGGAAATTTATTGGTATTTTTTGGTTGTTACAATTGGTATCAGAGCCATAGTTTAAGAGATTTAGGTGACCATTTGGACCTAAATTTAAACTGTAGGTGGGACACAACCGAGAAATAGGACGTTTTAGGGTTACCGCTATAGGAGTGTATGTAATGAGTGATAGGGACTAACATGTAAGGTAAATTCGGAATTACATCTGACCAATGTAATTGCAAATATATAGGTACATGTGCGGGCCTAAATATCTTATTGCATATGGGTCAGTTAAATTAAAGTTTACCCATGCGTTGTTTCAGCTGTCGTCATGTCTGATCGAGTTGTGCGGAGTAGGGCAGTGCCGGTGGGGGAGAATATGCCAGTAAATGAGGTTCTTGTTGAGGCGTCGGTGGGTCCCACTGGGCAGTTGGCAGCCCGAGGATGGGGCCTTGGTCGTGGTCGGGGACCGGGAAGGACCACCCGAAAGGCTACAACTCAAGTCGAGGGGACCAATGCCGGGAATCGGGGAAAATCCAAGACCCGTGAAACTTGTAGGGCGAGAAGTGTTGAGATTCCTATGGAAAGGGAAACCTCTCATCAAGAAAGCTCGGCAACTGTGAGAGGACAGGTAACCGCAAGGGCTCAGGTTCGGGGCCGAAACCAGGACTTTGTGACTCACGAAAACTTTGCCACTGAAATGGGGAAGTTTCAAGAGACCCTGTAAGCGTTATTGGCTCACCAGGAGAAGTTAGCCTCGGGAAGCAGAGACAAGAGTGAGATCAAGGAGGTTACAGAACTGTCGAGTCCACCTATGATGGAAGTGAGAGGTCATTCTCCATCGGTGACCTTAGCGGAAAACAGAGTGACTGCAAAGGGATGTATCTACAAGAAGTTTACCGCATGCAAACCTCCTACTTATAAAGGAGAGTGTGACCTACTTCTGGTAATGAAATGGATCAAGGAGATGGAACTGGTGTTTGCTACCAATAAATGTGCTGAGAAGGACAAAGTGACTTCTGTCCATGCTGAGATTTGAAGTCGCCTTATGGTGTGACGCAGAAACAGGCGGACAAGGAGCATCGGCAGCAGAGGGTATGTCGTGGGGGACTTTCGTTGGGAAGTTCAAGTCACAATTCTGCCCTCTGGCGGCAGTGAAAAAGTTACAAGAAGAATTTTTGAGTTTGGAGCAAAAGGAACTGACAGTGAAAGAGTATACTTCTAAATTTATTGAGAAGTCTCGATTTGACGGAGCATATCTACCAGATGAGGAAAGTCGAGTGGAACGATATATCTTCGGGCTAAAGAGCAGTATGCGAGAGCTGGTTTAAGCAAGAGAGCCAACTACTTTTCAAGCGGTCGTTAATGCGGCCGAGATGACAGAGAAGGAACAGAATCATCAAGTGACAAAGAGATTTGGTGACAAGAGGAAGTGGGATGGACCGATATCAGATCCGAGAAAGGGAAAGAGTTTCAGGGCTGAGCCGAGAGGGGGTCGTGGGTTTAGAGATAAACCTTGTGAAAAGTGTCGCAGGGTGCATCGGGGAGAATGTGGATCAGGGAAAAAGTCATGTTTCCAGTGTGGGATGCCGGGGCATATGTCTAGAGATTACCCGAGCAAGAGGACTTGCTATCAGTGTGGGTCGCCAAATCATCTACAGTCTGAGTGCCCGCAAGTAAAACGGGGCAGACAAGTTCAAGTTGGGGAGCGTGGAGGAGGAAAAAGAGAGGAGAAGAAGTGGGAACCGCCTCGTCCGAAAGGAAGAGCTTTCAATATAACGGTGATGGAGGCGGAGGAGGTTCCTGATTTAGTCACAGGTACATTTTGGGTGAACTCTATTTGTGCTAGAGTATTGTTCGATTCGGGGGGGGGGGGTAATTGCTCTTTTATATCTCCTGAATTTGCGAAGTGTTTGGGTGTAAAGCCTAAACGTTTAGAGCGGGTGTTCTAAGTAGAAACCGTTGATGCTAATCAGGTGCTATTAAGGAGGTGTTTGAGGGGTGTGTGACAGACATCGAAGGGAGTCTAGTGCCAGTGGTGTTATACCCAATGGCAATGAGAGAATTTGACGTGGTGCTTGGGATGGATTGGTTGGCTAGGAACGATGTTAGTATTGTCTGCAATAAAGAAGTTGATCCGTGTAGTGTTGCCTAAGAAGGGGATGGTAGTGATTTATGGAAATAGGCGCAATAGGAGCTCCATCTTGATCTCCATGATCAAGGCGAGTAAGAGTATGAGAAAAGGGTGTCGGGGATTCTTAGCGTATGTAGTGGATGTTAAGAAAGAGAACGGTAGGATGGAGGAGGTTTGGGTAGTGAGAGAATACCCAGAAGTATTTCCGGAGCATTTGACAGATCTACCCCCGGATCGTCAAGTCAAAATTCAGATCGATCTGGTGCCTGGCGCCGCTCCGATCGCACGTGCGCCATGTAGGTTAGCACCTGCAGAAATGAAAGAGATGATGTCTCAGTTGAAAGAATTATTAGACAAAGGGGTTTATAAGGCCTAGCACCTCTCCGTGGGGAGCGCCGATCCTCTTTGTGAAAAAGAAGGACGGAACTATGCGAATGTGCATAGATTACCGGGAGCTTAATAAGCTGACAATCTAGAATCAGTATCCGATTCCAAGTATAGACGACTTATTTGTTCAGATTCAAGGAGCAGGTTTATTCTCCAAGATCGATTTAAGGTCGGGTTATCATCAACTTAAAGTAAGAGAAGAAGATATTCCGAAAATGGTTTTCCAAATGAGATATGGACATTTCGAATTTCTAGTACTGCCGTTCAGCTTGACCAATGCTCCTGCAGCATTCATGGATATGATGAATAGGGTGTGTCAACCCTACTTGGATAAGTTCGTGATAGTGTTCATCGACGACATCTTGGTGTACTCGAAGACCGAGAGGGAGCACGAGCACCATTTACGGACGGTGTTAGAGTTGCTAAAGCGAGAAAGACTCTACGCAAAATTTTTGAAATGAGAGTTCTGGTTGGGAGAAGTGAAGTTTCTTGGACACGTCGTGTCCCACGATGGAATCAAGGTGGATTCGACAAAGGTGGAAGCAATCCGGGATTGGGAAGCACCGAAGAATCCGTCGGAAGTTCGAAGTTTTATAGGATTGGACGGTTACTACCGAAAGTTTATCAAAGACTTTTCGCGTATCGCAACACCGCTGACTTCGTTGACTAAGAAGAATGTAAAGTTTGCATGGACGGAAGCTTAGAGGGAGTCTTTCCAGAAATTGAAGGACATGTTGAGTAGCGCTCCAATCCTGGCCTTGCCAGATGGTACGGATGACTTCGTGGTGTATAGTGACACGTCGAGATTGGGTTTGGGATACGTCCTAATGCAATGTGGTAAGGTGATTGCTTACGCATCGTGCCAGCTAAAGGATCATGAATCGCGATACCCTACTCACGACTTGGAATTTGCCGCCGTTGTCTTCGCGTTAAAAATTTGGAGACACTACCTTTATGGGAAGCAATATCATATTTTCATGGATCACAAAATCCTCTGCCATCTTTTTGATCAAAAGGAGTTGAATATGCGTCAACGAAGATGGATGGAACTGCTAACGGACTACGATTGTAAGATCGAGTATCACCCCAGGAAGGCCAACGTTGTAGCCGACACGTTGAGTCGAAAGGAATGAGGTGAAAACTTAAACGTAATAGCCATGGGAGTTGTAATGACTCCAATTTTGTTGGAAGAGATAAATAAGTGCCAAGTGGAAGCTCAAATGCCTGAGAACCTCAAGAAGGAACGAATAGTCGGTATTGTAAATTCCTTAGTAGAGGACAGTCGGGGACTAAAATGTTTTAATGGGAGAATTTGGATTCCCAAGTTGGGTGAATTAAGAAGGGTTACTTAGAAGAAGCCCACAAGTCGAATTATTCTATTCACGCGGGCACTAACAAGATGTATAGAGACTTGAGACGAGACTACTGGTGGTCGGGATTGAAGAAGGACATAGCTTATTTCGTGGAAATATCTCTGACGTGTCTGCAAGTAAAGGCGGAGCACCAGCGACCGTACAGAAAACTGCAACTGTTAGACATTCCAGTCTAGAAATGGGAGCAGATCACGATGGACTTTGTGACTAAGTTGCCTAGGACCCCAAAGGGTTACGAGGCAATTTGGGTCATCGTTGATCGACTTACCAAATCGGCGCATTTCTTACCTATCAAAGAGACCTACACTATAGAGAGACTAGCAAAGTTGTATATCGACGAGATTGTCGTTCTCCATGGTGTACCGTTATCGATTGTGTCCGACCGAGATAGTCGGTTCACGTCAACATTTTGGAAGATTTTCCAACGAGAAATGGGGTCGCAAATCAAGATGAGTACAACTTATCATCCGCAAACCGACGGTCAGAGTGAAAGAACTATTCAGACATTAGAAGATATGTTGTGGGCTTGCGTTTTGGATTTCCAAGGGTCGTGGGAAAGCCATCTATCGCTGATTGAATTCACTTACAACAATAGTTACCACACAAGCATTAAAGTCGCACCGTTTGAGATGCTTTACGGGATAAAGTGTCACACACCTTTGTGTTGGAATGAGGTGGGGGGAAAAGCAACTGATTAGACCAGAATTAGTGCAACTGACGGCGGATAAAATTGTTCAAGTACGAGAAATATTGAAGGTGGCGCGGATCGCAAAATGAGTTATGCGGACAAGCGTCAGAAGGATATAAAATTCCAAGTGAGGGACAAAGAAATGTTGACAATATCACCATGGAAATGAGTGGTTCGTTTTGGAAAGAAAGGGAAGCTAAGCCCCTGCTTTATTGGCTCCTTTGAAATCATTGAACGAATTGGGGAAGTGGCGTACAAGTTGGAATTACCTGAAGGATTACGGGGCATTCACAATAAGTTTCACATCTCAAATCTGAGAAAGTGTTTAGCGGATTTTGAGATGGAAGTGCCACAAGAAAACGTGCGAGTAGACGAGAGATTGAATTTCGTTGAAGAGCCGAAGGCGATCACCGACCGAAAAGTTAAGCGTTTAAGAACGAAAGAAATCAACCTAGTGAAAGTTCAGTGGAAGTTTCACAAGGGTCGAGAAGCTACGTGGGAGTTGGAATCGGAAATGAGGTCTAAACACCCACACCTTTTTGACAAAGAAATTATGGGGACGAAATTTGTCTAAAGGGAGGAGTGTTGTAAAGACCGATATCTCAATGTTTTCTCTAAATAAAGTTCAGAGGTGTCAAGTGAATAAAACAAGGAAGTATGGGGGCCATTTTTGTAATTTTATGCCTCAAGGACCTAAAACCTTAGTTTGGCCTATCTTTCTTCATTCTATTTTTGAGCTTTTTGTGTGTGCGGCGCTGAAATAGAAAGAAGGGAGAATCTACTCTTGGAACTGTGTAGCTTTGGAATCTGTTCTTGGGAGCTGGGATTTATTAGAGGGTGGAAGTTTCCTCCTTACAAGGTAAATCATCTAATCTATTGCTAGTGTATTAAAATCTTGGTTTTAATAGAAAATCTCCCTTCTTATCGATCAGTTCTTGAAGTTTTGGAGTTTTGTTGTTAAGAATCAGATTGGGTTATTAGGTGAGTTGTAATAGCCTCTTTATTTATTAATTTGGAGATTTTGGTTTAAAAAAGATCACCATTGGTAAATAATGTGAGTTAATCTCTGATTCTTGAATCAATTGGAATTTGGGTAATGGAAGTGAACTGTGGATCTACGAGAATTTGGGTAAAAAAACATCCTTTCTCTCATGGTTGGGTGTGAATCGAGTTTAAGTTTTCACCGAGGTATCGATTGGGCTTGTGCTGATTTGAGGCGCACCCTCTGTTGGAATCGAGCCTTAGCACCGTCCTGCCGATTGGATTTAGGGTGCAAACCCACGTCTTGTTGAATCGCCCAAGCCCGCGTGATCTGGAGCCGGGTGCCGCTCAGACCCGGGTGCTCTTGAGTCGGGCATCGCTCAGGCCCACATGCCCCTAAAGCGGGTGTAGATGCAGACCCAGGTGTGGGTTGCTTTAGGTATTGGGCTAGACTGCTATTGGGCCGAAGCCCACTCTTCACTCATTTAATTTAGGAGTAGTAATCGTTGGGCTAATGGGTAGTAACTAGGAATGTGAATCTTAGGATTTCAAAATTGATATATTATCAAATATTAATTGTTAGCCTTTTTCCATCGGTCATGTAGGAGCATAATCGTCAGGAACCTATTTCCGTGTGTATGTACCGAAATTCCAATTCACCAGGTGACTTCCCTTAATTCACATTATTTACTGAAAATGGCGTATTTTGGTGGGATCATTATGAATATTGTATCCTATAAAATATTTTGGGAACCTTCGCAATATTTGGTTTAATTAATTATTACGCTTGATATATCACATGTTTCATGCTAATTATATATTGAGATGATGATGTGTTTGTTGCGCCATGGCTTATATTTATAACCATCGGGGATGGTTTCATCGTGAGTTTTGGAATTTGTTTTCTTACTCATGGGGACGACATTGACTAGGGGTCGTATGGGGATCTACTGGGGGGGCCCGGTACCAAGAAATTTTGAGACGTACGATTTCCTAATTGATTGTGATTTGACATAAATTCACACAACTTTATGTGATGCAAATTATTATTTTTTAAACTGTCTTGTAATTATTATGATCAAAATAGTCGATGCTGGAATTCACTAGACCTTCAGACCTAATCCTCACTCTTCTTTTCCTAAAACCCATTTTGAGGTAAGGATATTGTCGGGAGTTCGAGAAAAGGAAATGAGACATGCTGATAGCTAGTCGAAGATGGATGTTGCCTTAGTGCGGTGCTAGTTTCTATTAGAGTTCTCGGTTGTGATAGAAACTCAATTTTTTAAAAACTATATCAAACTTTAATTTCTGTTTTACGTTTGTAATGACACCCAATTCGGGAAATTTATTGGTATTTTTGGGTTGTTACAGAATGCCCGTGTCACAATCGTGGGGCAAGATCGTTGGGTCTGTACCGAGAGGACCCTTTCCTCGGCGATAGTAACCTCGACAAATGTAACACCCTCAATTCTATAAATAGCAACTAATTTAAAATTTTCTAAATACATCGATAATTGATTTATCTACAATCACAATTTAAGATTGAACCTCAATACACACATTCCATTCCATTCCATACATACAGACTATAATAAGGACGGGTGCTACTAAAACCCAATAATAGTCACTATCTCCAAACTGCGGAAAACTTCACCAACTACTTACACTTGTGTAAGCCTAAGGCTCAACTTTTCATAGTACTGCTAGAACCAAAACCCCCAACTGGAACCTGATGCACATGATGACAAATAAAAAGGGTTAGGCTTAACGCCTAGTGAGTTCAAGAGTTTTCAACATTTATAAATGAATCGTTAAGAAGGAAGAATGCAATTAAAATCATAATCTTTCAAGATGATATGCTTCAATCATGAAAACGACTCATTTACTAATAATTATGCATTTTAAACGAAAAAGACACCGATATAATCGTTGACCAAACCAAACTGTTTTATGGGCTAAGATCCCAATATAAAACGTTCTTTCGTAAACTTAGATTTAACCCAAAACTTGCTCAAAATGAGAATAGAGAGATGACTCACAATTGTATAAAACGCGGGTAAAATGTTATATCTCAAAATACCCAAAACACGGGTGGGACATGACACACAACTCATAAACCATAGATGAAAACCCATATAAATAAATATCGCCGTGAACACGGACATTAGACCCAAAACTCACTTAACCATAAAATGGGATGAAATCAAATACCGAAATGTGGGAATGACGTATTTCATTCAAGCCTTAATATACGCGAGGGAAACCCAATATTAAGGCCATCATTTGCCGTCGACCCCACAAAAACCAAAGTTTAAGATACGACATTAACATATAAAATACCCCGGATCGACGACGGGGAGACCCGTATACGTTGAGAGTAGAGAAACACATGAGTAGGCCGCCCATACAACGTGAATGGGGCCACCCGTATCCATCTTGGGTGGAGAGAACACGTGAATGGGGCCACCCGTGATGTTATTGGATTTCACCACATATCCCGGACCTAGTTCCCATGCCATACCAGACGTTACAATCCTCGGACCGTTTATTGCCTCTAGCCATACTCCGTCGAGTTCCACCCCAAGGACTTACGGACATGGGTGCTTATCCAATCTAGACGAGTTTCAACTCGGAGGCTCGAGCCACCTATTGCCTACTCGCTAGCGAACCCAAGCGGTCAACGGCCAATAACCAACCTTACCCGCTTTCCTAAAACATACAGACTTATATGCCTATGGATCCATTACAACACTGTCTAACATTACATGACTCCAAATGAAAGACCAAAGCTCCCAAAACATGTAACTCTCAAATGACACAAAAAATGTGCCATCATACTCAAAACCCCACAACGGTTATTAATCCGGACAAATGTCCTCAAGACTCAATTTAGTCAAAACCGAACCAAAGGTCCAACAATTTACGTAAACCCCAAATGAAAGCTGGTAATAAACATTGAAACATGTTTGACCAACTATCATGCAAACACAACGACCAAAAGTATGATTAACTCAAATCTCATCATTGGTTGAGGCAAACCATTTTCCAAATGAACTCATACCCTTGTATTTCCAAAATGCCTCATAACACGATAATATGCATTTTCCGAAAAGGTTTATAAGATCAAATACACAAAATTACACTTACGTCAAATGAACTCCAATTATATTCGTAAAATCATCAAAGAAACATTTCAACATCATTTATTTACCAAAATTCTCAAAGATCCCAAAATGGGGTGTTTCACCATGTTTATAAAACTAAACATTTCAAAATAACCAAAACTTATCAGGTGATCAGCAGTTAACAATTTCATGTAAAACACAAAACACTTTAAAATGAACATTTTGGCATGTACACCGTTTTCACAAATCAGCTTGAACTCACCTCGCTAGATTTAGGCTAAATCTAGATTTTACCCTACTTTGAGCTCCTTTGAAGAAACTTGAATCTTGAAGGTCGAAACCTCCATAAACCTAGATACACAAATTTCACTCATAAATGATCACATTCAACCATTTAGAATCAATCCCCAAACACATGACATCGAAATCTCCATTTTGGTCAAAACCCTAATTTTGACCCCAAACCTTTCAAAATCTTACAAACCGAAACTGAAGGAATCAAACACTAGAAAATCATCAATGAATAATTTACATCACCTATTAAGGTTTAGAAAAGGAGGGGATACAGTTACCACTTAGGTTTTGGTGAAAACTTAGAAAACCCCAAATTTCTTGAAGATGGAGGTGATGATGATGAACTCTTGACCTTTGCTTCCAATACACCACCAAATATTCTTGGATATTCCCAAAACTAACAATCTAACCTTTAAAATCTCTCAAAAACGAAACCATAGCAACTTGAATCGCCAAAAACAGAGTTAAAATGAGAGAGTTATGAAGAAATGAAGAATGAGGCTGAAAATCCGACTTTTAACAAGTCTGGTACCAGTATGCTACAATGACATGCGACTTTGACATGTCATTGTCGCATGTCATAGTCGCTCAAATGGTCCAGAAGGCTCTCCCTTGGCTGCTACTTTGCCAGTGCGACTATGACCATGTCATAGTCGTCGGGCATTGTAGCCAGACCCGTACTAAGCCCCGAAACTCGACTTTTTCTATGCCAACACTCCCGAAACTCTTAGGGACTTAAATTAATGTTTTCCCAACATAAATCCCACCATATAAAAGTTACAAAAACGTCCGGGTGACCTTTACTCACCGAAAATTACGGGTGTTACAGCAAAGTCGTCACGCACTATCGCCTCACACCTCAAAACTCCAAAAATATGATTTTCCCCCACGCTAAGATCTCTCGAAATCTTAACGATTAACGGTAAAACATCCCAAGAATGCAACTCAATTATTAGTGACCAAAAGATACCTAGAAGTAATTGTTCATTAACCGAAAATTCTAGGTGTTACAGTTCAATGGAGATATTTGAATGGGTTTTATGTACATTGCATATTTATTTGAGATTACATGCTTTTGAGTGTGTTGATCATTCAAATTGGAGTCATGTAATTTGGAGTTGTAATGCAATGGATCTATATACATAGGATTTGTTTGTATTTGGCGTGTTTTGAGTCACTGTGTCATTTGATCTTATTGATTTATATTGGTATACGTTTCTAGATATTAGGGTATTCATGGTTTCAAGCGTCTTATACATGTGATGTTACGGATATGCGAGGTGAATACCTATGGAGTTATTTAGCATGTTCAAGTTGTACGTTATGAGTTTTGTATACTTGTTGATACTAATCCAAAGTTGAAAGGGTTGTGAATGGCTAGAGGGAAATGGAGCGAGTTTCTTGTGATAGAAAACTCTAAAGAGTAGGCACCAAGATTATTGAGTCTTGAGGTGCTATCCGGAGGGGTAGGCACTAAGACCCATGATCCTTGAGGTGCTACCTGGTAGGCTAGGCACTAAGTATATGAGCCTTGATGTGAAGCTCGGAATAGTAGGCACTAAGGTCAATTGAATCATGAAGTGCTACTTGATAACGTTGATGTAAAGCTTACTTAGCCTTCGCCATGATCGATATAAACGAGTCTCCCCCATCACCGAGGGGTGTTGTTTTGGATATGGTTTACTGTCATTGAGTTGCCTTTTGGATGTTGAGTCTAATCCATATTTTGGCGTTTTAGATAATGGAGTTTTCTCCATGTCTTGGTATTTGAATATTAATAGGTATTCTCGTTTTGATTTAGTATTGGCTTTTGGTTTCATATTCAAATGGGTGTCTTATATATGGAGATTTCAACACGAAAATGGTGGGTTTGGGAAATATGTTGATTTTTTAATGATAAATACATTTCATTTAGGAAATGGTGTTTTAAATGGCAATCTTTCAGGTTTACCACTTTATATAATTAAGCTAACTAGACTTTAAGCCTAACACTTTTTCTTGTTGAAGTATGCATCAAGTTCTGGTGGTGGGATTGGGAAATATGTTGCTTTTTTTATGATAAATACATTTCATTTAGAAAATGGTGATTTAAATGGCAAACTTTCAGGTTTACCATTTTATATAATTAAGATAACTAAACTTTAAGTCTAACACTTTTTCTTGTTGAAGTATGCATCAAGTTCTGGTGGGGGCGGTACTAGAGACACTTAAGATGAGTTGAGTGATAGTTAGAGACACGTGAAGGACATAGCTCATTGGGATATCTTCCATACTTGGAAGATAGTGAAGGTTATGTGGGTTTTAGTACAATGATTCTTAATCTATATCTTGTGTGAGATTCTATTTCGCAAATTGTTGACTTTAAACCTAAAATATGTATGTAGAAATACTAAATGTTGACCTTTTGGGAGAAACTTGTACTATTTATGGTGTTTATCAAAAGTTTTAAATCAGTCGTTGTTTTCAGATTTGGGGTGTTATAGGTTCGCTGGCATCCATTGGAATTGGAATGGTCAATTCCATTGTCCAAATTTCATTCATGCATTTGGTTTACTCTAAGGCGTTTGGTTGACATAATGGAATTTGGTGGAATTAGAATCTATCAAGAATTTAACTTTGAAGGAAATGGAATGAAATTTAGTAGTGACATGGTGACCATAGAGTAGGGGTGGGCTAAAGGTGGGTGGTATTGGTTAAATTGGATGCAAATGTTATTTTTGTCCTTTTAAAACCAAATTATAAGATATGTTACATTTGCCAAAGAATGGAATTCAATTCATTCAATTCTACCAATGATGAAATCATTAGTCTATGGAATTCAAAGAAATTTAAAGGATTCCATCAAATTCAAGAAATGAACCAAAGAAATGAATTGGAATTTGGTCAAAGAATTCATTGGGTTTTGGTTAGGGTTGCACATGGGTTAGGTTGGCCAGGTTAAAGGAATTTGAATAGTCCTACCCAATGCTTGTGGTTTGAAAAATATCAACTCAACCCAACCCAAGCAAAACTACAACCTAATCCATCCCAACCCAAACCGTGCAGTTGGGTTGGGTTGATCGTGTTAAAATTTTGGTACATCATTTTACAATCTATTTTAGTGTTTATGTTTAAACAAAGTAAAATCAAAATGCAAAAAAATAAAAAATAAAAAAGTCTAATAAACTCAAAAAATGAGTTGGAAGTTCTTGCAAAAAAGAACTTAAAATTATGGTTAAAATTGTTATATAATTTTGAATACAACTAATTACGGGTTGGTCTAATGTCTAATATACATATATTAATCAATGACTTAACACTCATATTAAGTTCATAGTACATAGAAAGATGTCGAGTTTATCTAGTTGGGTTGGGTTCAAATTACCCTAACCCAATTTCAACCCAATAGATGCGGTTTGACCTAGTTTTGTATCAACTATGTATTGTGTTACCTCAGGTTGAAAATTTTTAAATTTTTTCTGGTCAGGTAGGTCGGGTTGGTTGGTTTTTTGAGCACCTTTAGTTTTGGTAGCAATTCCAGTTATATTTCATCCAATCTTTTGAGAAATACTATTATCCCCTTATATTTACTCAAAACTATTTCATTCCACCATTATAATCGCCACCAATACCATAATCATCACCACCACCACCACCATCGTTTACCACCACTGTTGTTGTTGCCACCATCGTCGCCGCCATAACTACCACCGTCGATGCTCCTACCGATACCACTACCACCACCACGGTCTCTGCCATCACCATCACTACCTATTTTGTCATCGTTGCCGCCACTCTTGCCGCCACACCACCGCCACCACCATCGTCTCTGTCGTTGCCATCGCCACCACCAGTGTCTCTGTCGCCGACACACCACTGCCATCACCATCATCTCTACAGCCACCACCATCGTCTCTGCCACCGCCACCGCCATCGCCACCACCACTACCAATTAATATTATTATTAATTTTTATCATCATGTACAGTGGCGGATCCAGGATTTTTACCTGCTGGGGGCACCTTCAAGTTACATTAAAAGCCCGCAAAGTCGAACGATGTAGTTTTAGCCTAATTCCATCTTTTTGATGAATTTTTAAAGTTTTTTGGTTGATTTCAAAGAGTTTTTAAGTTCTTTTGTCAATTTCGATGGATGTTTTTTTTTCTGGTTTTTTGGTTGATTTCGGGAGAATTTTTTGTTTATTTTGTTGATTTCCAGGTAATTTTTTTGGTTTGTTGGAGCACAAGTAGAAAATTACTGGGGGACAAATGATAGAAAATAAAAATAAAATTGTTTTTAACCTATGAAAAAGAGAAAATACTTTTTCTAACCCCTCCCCCCTCCTTTTCCCTTATAAATCCCATGTAGTATTTATAAGTTAAACAATAAAATGTGGAAATATATGAAAGGGTCTTTTGGAAATTTATCACTATTTTGTTATAATTTTAAAGTTATATTTAGCAAATCAAACTAACATATTACAATTCTTTTAACAAATTTCTTATCAAATCATGTCAAACAAACAAATGGTCAAACCTAATAAAATTCAATTTCAAATCATTTAAATTCCAATTAATTTGACAGATTCTATTATGTAAACCAAATGCTGCCTAAATGTTTAAAAGAGTGAAATAATATTTTATTAAATGTATACAATATTTTAATAATATAAACAATGTTTTAATCTCCAAAATGGAGGAGCGGTTGAAGTTGATTAATGTAATTGATTTTTTTTTTAGATTTTGAATTTTGATTCTCCAATTTAGAGAATCTGTTAAAGATACTCTAACTAACTGATAACTATGTTCAAATACAAGCTAAATGTTAATCCGTAATAATTCCACAAAACATTCCATACAACTAATAATTGACAGAAGACTCTTATTTTCTCAAAACCACATAAATTCAAAAAAATAAAATCAAGAGACGAAATAAAGTTATACCACCCTACTTAACACGAATACACTTCTAATAAAATATCAATACCGATTTATGTTAAAGTCCTTCATGTTGTAGCCCAGTGGTAAGGTAACATCCTGGGGGGGTCAGTGGATGGTATTCCTGACTACCCAGGTTCGAACCCCGTGGTGAGCATCTTGTGACATCCATAATCATGGGCCTGCCACATAGTGGTACCCTTAATTGGGTTGGGTCGTGATCGATGGGGATTAGTCGGGTGACACCCTTAAGTGGGAGCCCGGATACCCCGGGAACGTGTGCGTGTGTTAACTTGCCGTTCAAAAAAAAAAATACCGATTTATGTTAATTAATTAAACAAAATCAAATAATTAATATAATTGCCAAAATATAAACATTTTTATTCAAATATATAACTAAAAAAAAAATAACATTGTGGGTCTATGTCACGTGACGCTATATTATTTGAACTCCACGTGTCAAAATCCTAATGGAAGCACATAAGACCTCATCCAAGTTGTCAAAAACTCAAACGCCCATTGGCCAAAAGCATATCCAAATTTATCCATGAAAATGTGTTTCAAAGATAAGGTGTTAAACCGATCACATATTATTTCCTCCATTTCGTTTAAAATTGCAGACAAAAAAGGTGCAAAAACACAAGTAACAAGATCAGAACAATGGCTCAAGCTGTGGCATCAATGGCTGGACTACGTGGCTCCTCTCTAGCCGTCTTGGAAGGCAGCCTCCAGCTTAACGGCTCGAGCCGCTTGACCCCGGTTGGAAATGGACGGGTTGGTGTGGCTCGGTCTGGACTCGTGGTTAGAGCCCAACAGGGTCAAGGTGAAAGCGAGACTAGCCGTAGAGCCATGTTGGGGCTCATTGCCACCGGTCTAGCCTCGGGTTCTTTTGTTCAGGCTGTGCTTGCTGACGCTAAACCGATCAAGCTCGGCCCACCTCCCCCACCATCCGGTGGACTTCGTAAGTCTCCGATGACTTCTTCTTACCCCTTTTACGAAAAAAATAATTAAAAATTTTAAGGAGGTTTTATATCTTTTTAAGTATATACATGCACCTAAGGTTTTTGAGCTTTGAACCCTTGACCTTTTCAGTGAGGTTGGAATATACCGATGACTTAGATGCCGTTGGGTTAATGACCCTTTGGTTTTTTAGGGTAGTTTAGACAATTTCATTATTATTAAACATTCAGTCAATTCTGAACGACAAATATTGTTATAATTTTCACACAAATGTAACTACGGTCAAATTCTTTTAATTTTTTCATTCGTGAGATAAACTAAACGATTTGACTCGAATTTGGCTTTATTTGTTTGAATGTGTATTGATAGCCGGAACTCTAAACTCTGATGAGGCAAGAGACCTCGATTTGCCATTGAAGAATCGGTTCTTCATCCAGCCACTGACACCAACAGAGGCCACAGCTCGTGCAAAAGAATCAGCGAAAGAAATATTGAACGTCAAAGAGTTCATCGGCAAAAAGGCATGGCCTTATGTCCAAAACGATCTTCGTTTGAAGTCGGAGTACCTTCGTTATGATCTCAACACGATCATTGCTGCAAAGCCAAAGGACGAAAAGAAGCAACTCAAAGATCTCACCGGGAAGTTATTCAACGACATGGCCGATGTAAGTTTTGCCTCGCCCTTAGTTAGTCCTACACGTCTATTATAGTACCTCCTTCGTCCCAGAGTAAACGTCAACATTTTTATTTTTAATTTGTTTTAAAATAAGTGCACCTTTTCAAAATTAAGGGTTGTTTGTTTTTTAAAAAAAAACTCTTAACGACTCTTAAGTCTGAATCGTTCAGACCTTTTTACAAACCACCTCTTATTAATCATAACTAAAATAAGACTTCAGACTTTAAACCTATTAGAAAACAAACGGCACATAAGTGTTTATTTTCCAATTCTACTCTTAATTCCCTTTACACTAAGGGTAAAATTGTCATTTAAATAATTAAAAGGCGTAATAATTAAACATTTTTAAAACCGTGTGTTTTTTTATTTATTTAAATAATTGTGGAGATATATTTTGGTTGGGACAAAGGAAATATCAGTTAACATATGCTAGCTCTTGGATATAAGTAACTTTGAATTTTTCGTAACGATAATGGTAAGGGTAAATTGGTCATTTTTGTTTGGTTCAGTTGGATCATGCAGCAAAGATCAAAAGCCCAGCTGAAGCAGAGAAGAGTTACGTTGCAGTTGTATCTAGTCTTAACGACGTTTTAGCAAAGCTCGGTTAAATTGAAGTTTGTTTGTTAATGTGATGAAAATACGTTGTTATTTTTTCAATTGACAAGAAGAAACTCTGTTGGACTTCATGTTAAGTGAATCAAAACAAAAGTAATTAATAGTAAGGGTCTGTTTGTTAGCAGCTTAATGAGACTCACAACTTATTCAGTCAGTTATATATGACTGCTTGGTAGTGGCTTAATGATATACAAAGTGGCTTATTCAGTAAGATTTTAAGGGGGAGCTTTATGCAGAAAACCAAGTTTTTTCCAAACCAGTCCCTCCCATTACAAAACACGTTCCTTCCATCTATGAAAAAACTCTCTCAAATAAAAACCTTCTAAATATATACAGACAGATTAATCCACACAGACAACTTTATCCATACATAACTTAATGGAAAAGCGAAAAACACATAATACTATCTATCAACCACCGCTCACTTGTAACGACAAGAGAATGGTGGGTGTCAATAGTTATTGCTGATTGGATTTCATTATTACGAAAGCTTTTCCAAAAGAGTTGTCTGGATGGATCTAAGAACATTCATAGTAGAGAGGTTTTTCTTCAGATTCTTATAACAAGTCTATTTACAGTGACCATAAATGCTTAAGCACTTAAACAAGAACTTATGTTCGTGTCCAGATTCTTGTACGATTATTATTTTTACCAGTTTATTGTATTTTATTTTAATAAATCTATAAAATTATTTGTACATATATATATATATATATATATATATATATATATATATATATATATATATAAGTTCAGGAGAAAACTCTAAATAAATGGAAAACCGAAAAACCACGAAAAAATGAATGAAAAAGTATATGAATATGGATGTCAAATTAACGAGAAAAATATGATCGTTTATTTCGTGTAATTTATTTCGCTCGAATTTTGTTCATTTTTCGTATTTTTTTGAATAAAAAATAGGGGATGGAGGTTTTTTTAATTTAAAAAATATTGTGGTAACCGTCTGCTTAATCACATTCATCAGATCATCTAATCTAACGGTTGATAAGGTGTTTTTTAATTTTTCATTTATTTGAGGTTTTCCATTGAACCTCTGTCTATATATATATATATATATATATATATTATCATAAAAATAAGAGTAAATTACATTTTTGGTCTCTGTAATTGTTACTCACTATCGAGTTTGATTCATATTTTAAACTAATTACAGTTTTGATCACTGTGGTTGTCATTTTGTTTCATTTTTTATCCTTCTAACTAACTCCAATTATAAAAGTCAGTTAACTTAAAGGTATTTTGGTCCTTTACTTCTATTTGTTTTTTTTTTGTTTTATTAGATTATATAATACTATATATATATATATATATAGTGGTGGTTTCAATTGAAAACCAAATTTCATTGGAAACTTTGGAAACCAAATTTCAATCATTGATATTTTTAATCAATGGTTAAGATTCATTTGAATTATATATGGTAATAAATTAATTAATTTATTAATAAAAGATAATAATAATATGTCAAAAGGGTAAATGTGTTTTTTTCTTTTGTGTTTCAAATTTGGCAACAAAGATGAAATATAGTAATAAATTAATTAATTTTTTAATAAAAGATAATAATTATATATGGTAATAAATTAATTAATTAATTAATAAAAGATAATAACAATATATCAAGACTACTTTTTTATTACCTGTTCATCAATATGCAGTACGTAAAAACCCAATTAAATTTCATTACCATTATTGTTTCATTACCTTTTCATTATGTTTCACTATATCAAATATGTTTCATTATATTAAATATGTTTCATCAGGTTTCACTATATTAATATTTTGTTTCACTATATCGGGTTTCAATATATTAATATTTTGTTTCATTACCTTTCCATTATGTTTCACTATATCAAATCTGTTTCATCAGGTTTCACTATATTAACATTTTATGTTTCATTAGGTTTCACTATATTAATATTTTGTTTCATTATATCAAATTCATTATGTTTCACTATATTAATATTTTGTGCCTGGAGGTAATTTCATATGAATACTTGAAAAATTAAATATTTATTTTTTATATTAATATTTTAATCAATCAATGATTCATTAGAATAAAAAATAGAGGATCGTGTGATTAAAATTTGTTTTCCTAAATTAAATATCTCATTTTTACATTAATAAATGACTAACATTACCATATATAAAATAAATTAAAAATAAATAATTATTAATATAATAACAATAACAATTACCATATATATTATGAAATTATGTAAAAGACTAAAATAATCTTATCAATTAAAAATAAAATTAAAAAAAAGAAATTCAATAATTGGTTGATTTTGTTTTCCAAAATTTCCAATGTAATATTGGTTTTCAATTGATCCCTCCCCTATATAGAGTATATATATATATATAGGGTGCGTTTCTTTTGCAAACCAAACAATTTGTACAAACTGTACAAACTATATTCATATAGTTTATTTGATTTTTTAAAAATAAAACATTATTAATTGAGTTTTACCATAAAAATATTTATTTATTTTTGGTAAATCTTCGAGTTAAATATTTATAATCAACTTACGATAGTTGGTATATTGAGTTTAATTAATATGTTTAGTTATTATTTTGTTTAAATTAAAATACCATTTTAAATATTTGATAAGTATGTGCCAATTATTTAAAAAATGACATGTTTATTAAAAATGGATAAAATGGTATATGTCAATTTATGAATAACAAATTAAAAAGAAGTTAATAACTATATCAAAAATGAAATATGGATCATATAAATTGAAAATCATACATATATTACAAATTGATTAGAATATTAGCTTAAAGATTTATCAAAAAAATATTAAATGTTACATTTTTCAAGTAGAACCCAAAAAGTAATGTTTTATTTTTTAAGGATAAAATAAACTATATAAATATAAATATAATCTATAATATATATATATATATATATATATATAATAAAATAAAAAAGAGTGAAAGTACAAAAAAGAATCTTTAAGTGAACTGACTTTTTTAACTAGAGTTAGTCGAGGGTTCATAAGTGAAACAAAATGATAATCACATACTCAAAACTGTAATTAGTTTAATATAGAGATCAAACTGTTGAGAGATGCAGTCAGAGCCTCCACCTTGGTAGTCAAACTGTTGACATTGGTGTCAACAGTCACCAAACTAGGACCTGAAATATAAGTTAGTTTTTTGAGAAACAGGCTTATATGGTGAGTTGGGAGAAGTGTTTAAGGTTATAGGGATACCTGAATTATCAAACATTTTGTAGAATTGTAACGATTCCTCAAAAGATTGATGTTCAGGTCCTATGGGCCCAAACTGTGGTTGAGTAGAAATAGATGGAGAGTTAGAGATCAAAGAAATAGAAGGACTAGAGATGGGGATAGAAGATGTAGGGATAGGGGTAGTTACCCCAGGTTGTTGTTGAACTGAGATTGTAGGTTGCGTCACTGTTGTTGTGACAGCAACCGAGATCGCTGGCACGGTTGAAGTGGTTGTTGCTGAGGATGTGGAGGAGAGACCCACGAAAGCATCCAAGGAAGTTTGTTGATAAACATCCTTAGGTATAGAGCTAGAGGTAACTTTCTCCTTGGTCACCTTTGCCTTCTTCGAAGGACCAAGGGAGCCAGTTGATGGTCGTTTGGAAGGGGTAGCGGCAGGGATAGCAGAAGAAGGAACCTCCTGCGTGGCCGCTGAAGACGAAGAAGTGAGGAAAGAGAGTCGGGAGCGAAGTTCAGAGATACTTACCTCATTGGGGAGCGTCTTGACCTCCAGGGAGCGCTGACCCACTTTCGGAAAAGATGCATCCGAGTTAGTGGGGTAAGTAGTAGGGTAGAGAAACTTCAGGTACGCGCAGATGAAGCGTACGTAGGGGACCTTGGGATCCCTTTCGGTCTTCTCTATCTTTGACTTGAGATCGTCAAAGATAGCTGTTGCGTAGTCGAAGTTTCGTCAAACGATCACTGAGTAAGCCATCTGGACCTGAATCTTGCTGGCTTGGTCCAGTGACCCACTCTTCCCACTCATACACTGAATGAAGTGTGAGAAGATGTAGTTAAGCTGAGAAGGCATCAGTGCCTTCTTCACAAGAGTCAGCTTCTTGTTTGGAATCTTCGTCCTTGGCTTGGGTTCCCAAGCGTATTCCATGGCATCCAGGAATTGGATGAGTTCAGCATCAGTTGGCAAGGCGTCGAATCCATTCCTGGGTTTGTCAGGAAAATGCAGAGCTTTCCTCAGCCCTAAGGCAGTCATCATCCCTGATCCTAGTTCAGTGCTGAAGGAAATGGCAGGAACCTGTTCACCCTTTTTGTTGGTGATAGAGGTTTCTTCAGCAGTGAACCAGAATTGCTGGAGAAGAGCTTTGGAGGGTGTGGGATCCACAGTGATAGCGTAAGCAATGCAGGATTGTTTTAGAAATGCTGCGGCTTCCTTCAGATATGGGTACTTGACACCGTCAAAATCGAGACGTGCGAGATGATTGTTCTTTGGAAGCTCTGATTCAGTAAGTGCGAATTTGACGTTCTTAGAAGCGACAAGTGCAGATTGAGCCATTCTGAATATGAGTAGATAAAAGAGTAGTAGAAAAGGTTTTAGTCTAAAAATAAAGAAGATTTTCTAGTTTCTATTTGAGGAAAGAAACATAGAAAATCAACAAATTTGAAGATTAACAAGGTGTTCTTAATATAATATACAAGAACAAGAAGAAAAACCAAAGATTTTGAATGAAGAAAATCAAAATAAAATGGTTTTTAAAGAATAAAATCAAAAATGAAAATGATTTTATGTGATTAGAATCTTATAAACCCTTAAATGGAGTTTTATGTAAAAAGATTTAAGATAAGAATTAGAAAAAGATCAAGAATAACCTGTTGATCTTTGAAGAGGATGATGCAAATGCTTGAGAATGCTAGAATGCTTGAGAGAGTATTCTTGCTTTGAAAGTATTTCTAGAAAGCGTAAAATGATAAGAATGGAAAAATATTCCTTTTATACGTGTGAGAGAGGAGAGAGAATGTGAGAGGCGGGAAAACAAATGCTCATCATGACATGGACACGTCCCACGAAGTTGATTGGATAGAAGGGTAACGGACGAACGTGTCAGAAAAAGGCATGTCGTGGATTGTCGGTTCAAATGACGTCATAGAAGAGAGAGACTGTTCATTTGTACGTTTTGAAATTATCGCTGAAGAAAAGTCAGCGATAGATTTTCTAAGTATCCCTGATGGTAAAGATAGGGATAGATTTTTCTTTTAAAGAAGGATCACTGACTAGAAATATCAGTGATAAATGTATTTTTCAAAAAGCTTTTAATCATTTGAAGAAGGTTCAGTGATTAAAGTTTATATTTTGAAAACATCTTAACTGACTGAAGATTCAGTTGTAGGGATTGAGAGAACATATCTAAGAGTCAGAATGTTTATCAGAGAGAATGATAAAAGGGGAACTTATGATTACTGACACAATGCATGAACGCTGAAGATTTATTCTTCGAGATTCAGCATTCTAAGCTCACTGATCAGAAAGTTGAACCTTGTCTCATCAAGAGGTTTGGTGAATAAATCAGCAAGCTGAAAGTCAGTAGGGATAAAGTGAAGTTCAATACACCATTCATCACATGATCTCTGATAAAGTGATATCTGATCTCTATGTGTTTCGTCTTTGAATGTAGCACTGGATTATTTGCTATAGTGATAGCACTAGTGCTGTCGCAATAGATAGGAATCTTTGACAGCTGAAGGTCATAGTCTAATAGTTGATTTCTCATCCATAAGATCTGAGAACAACAGCTTCCAGCGGCTACGTATTCAGCTTCAGCTATGGAAGTGGACACTGAATTTTGGTTTTTGCTTGTCTAACTTACCAGCTTTCCTCCCAGGAGTTGACATCCACCAGTGGTACTCTTTTTGTCAAGTTTACAGCCTGCAAAATCACTATCAGAATAACCAGTTAGATCGAACCCTAAGTCTTTGGGATACCAAAGACCGAGGTTAGGAGTTCCCTTCAGATATCTGAAAATTCGCTTAACAGCGATCAGATGGGATTCCTTGGGTTCAGATTGATAGCGTGCACATAAACAAGTAGAGTACATAATGCCAGGTCGGCTCGCTGTAAGATACAGCAGGGAGCCTATCATTCCTCTATAGGCAGTGACATTAACAGGTTTTCCAGAAGGATCTTTGTTAAGTGTCAGGGGTGGTGCCATAGGAGTTTTCATCACTGAAGTTTGAGTAAGATCAAACTTCTTCAGCATATCTTTAACATACTTACCTTGGCTTATAAAAGTACCTTTGTCAAATTGTTTAATCTGAAGACCAAGAAAATATGTCAGCTCACCCATCATACTCATTTTATATTCTTTCTTCATTCTTTCAGCGAAGCGAGTACATAGAGATGGGTTAGTAGAACCAAATATTATGTCATCGACATATATTTGTACAAGAATTATATGACCTTTTATCTTTCTGAAAAATAACGTATTATCAATCTTGCCACGTTCAAAATTTTCAGAGATAAGAAATGATGAGAGAGTGTCATACCAAGCACGAGGGGCTTGTTTTAGACCATAGAGAGCCTTATCCAATTTATAAACATAATTTGGATACTTAGGGTCATAGAACCCTGGAGGTTGTTCTACATAGACTTCTTCATTCAGCCTTCCATTTAGGAACGCTGATTTTACATCCATTTGATAGACGCTGAAATCTTTATAGACTGCATAAGCTAAGAATAGTCGAATTGCTTCGAGCCTAGCCACAGGGGCAAAGGTTTCATCATAGTCTATACCTTCCTCTTGTCTGTATCCCTGAGCAACAAGTCGAGCCTTGTTGCGGGTTACAGTTCCATGTTCATCTAACTTGTTTCTAAACACCCATTTGGTGCCTATAATAGTTTTATCAGATGGTCTAGGAACGAGATTCCAAACTTTGTTTCGAGAGAATTCATTCATCTCTTTTTGCATAGCGCTGACCCAGTTTGGATCTCTGAGGGCATCATCAGTCTTCTTTGGTTCTATTAAAGAAAGAAAGTTGACAAAGAGACAAATATTACCTGAGTTTCGTCGTGTCTGAATACCTGCATCTGGATCACCAAGAATTTGATCTATTGGATGATCTCTGGTCCATCGCTGAGCTGGAGCATGATCGCTCAACTCAGAGGTTGAATCAACAATTGGGATGTTTACTGATGAGGACGCTTGAGGTTCATCAGCAATTAACTGTTGAGTAGTGGACAGACAGTTGTTATCAGAGAGGTTTTCAGACAGAGGTAGATCTGATGGGAGCAAGGTGTTTAGAGGTTCAGTTGAAACCCATGAGTTGGATTCAGCGCTAGTAGGTATAATGTTTGGATCATCATCAGCGGCTGGAGGATCTGAATGCTGATGGTTTGAGAAGAAGGGTTCAGTTTCTTTGTAGTGAGAAAACATCCAAGCATTTAACTCTTCATTGTCAGTGATTGGTTTAGAGTTCGCTGAGCGAGTTTCATCGAATGTGACATGAATTGTTTCTTCCACAGATTGTCTTCTTTTGTTGAAAACTCTGTAGGCTTTGGAGATGGAGGAATATCCTAGAAATATTCCATCATCAGCTTTTGGGTAGAACTTCCCAAGTTGATCTCTGTTGTTTAAGATATAGCACTGACAACCAAAGATATGAAGAAAACTGATAGAAGGCTTCCTTCCATGAAAAAGTTCATAAGTTGTCTTCCCAAATCGCTTTACTATCAGCGATCTGTTTTGAGTAAAACATGCAGTGTTTACAGCTTTTGCCCAAAATTGAGTAGGGAGATGAGAATCGCTGAGCATTGATCTAGCAGCTTCAATGATTGTTCTGTTTCTTCTTTCAGCGACTCCGTTTTGCTGAGGTGTTCTTACTGAAGAGAAGTTATGAGAAATTCCCTTGTTTTCAAAGAAATTGTTCAGGGAACTGTTTTTGAATTCAGTTCCATGATCACTTCTTATTGAACGAACAGTAAGATTATTCAGCACTTCCATCTTTTTAACAAAAGATATTAGTTCTTCTAGAGTATCACTCTTACAGCGAAGAAAGATAACCCAGGCATAACGAGAGAATTCATCTACAATGACAAGCGTATATTTCTTTCCAGCTATTGATTGGATGTTGACAGGGCCAAACAGATCCATATGCAAGAGCTGAAGAGGACTTGTCACTGAGGAAATTTGTTTAGACTTGAAACTAGCTTTTGTTTGTTTTCCTTTTTCACATGTTGAGCAGAGAGATTCTTTAGTATATGAGTGCTGAGGAATACCAGAAACCAATTCCTTAGATGAGAGAGAATTCAGGGTTTTGAAGTTTAGATGAGAGAGCCTTTTATGCCATAGCCAGTTGACATCAGAAGAGGCCTTAGAGAGAAAACATAAGTTTTCAGTGATAGTAGAGTCCATATCTATTACATAGACATTTTCTCTGCGATAACCACTGAGAGCAAGTTTTCCTTTCTCATCCACCACTGAACATGCTTTCTTAGAAAAGCGAACTTCGTAGTCTTTGTCACATAGCTGACTGATGCTCAGAAGGTTGTGCTTCAGTCCATCTACATAAGCGACTCTTCGAAAGGTAGTTGTCCCATTGCTGAGGACACCAAACCCTCGGGTATATCCTTTTCCATTTTCATCGAAGGTCACAGAGGGACCTTTCTCTTCCTTGTATTCAATTAGCAGGTCTTTTTGTCCAGTCATATGACGAGAACATCCACTATCGAGATACCAGATGCCCTTTGATCCCTGCACACATAAGGAAGATTAAGCGTTGTTTGGTACCCACTTTTCAATGGGTCCTTTAGAGTTAGTGGATAAGGAAGTTTCAGCAGTCTTCTCAGCAGATGAAGATTCAGCTTCAGTGGTAATCTTCACTTTGGTTAATTTCTTAACCTTAGTGGTATTTTTCACCTTGGTTGATTTTTCAACTTTGGTGACCTTCTCAGTCTTAGAGGCATTTATCTTTACTTTAGCTGTTTTATCAGCTTTGGTGGCAGTCGAACATTTGCTTGCAATATGGTCAGTAAAACCACAGTGATAACATTTTCTGTATTTAAAAATGGTTTTAGGACCAGAAGTAGAAGGTTTTGCAAGTTTAAGATGAGCAGGACCAGGTCCAAGAATGCTTTTCTCATGAGATCTGGGAGGAATTTTCATTTCTTCAGATTTCATGGGTTTAAGATCAATCTTTAGCTTTGGAGGACAAAGATCGAAGATTTCTATCATAGAGCTAGAGGATTGATTCACTGAAGGTTTAGAAGGAACTTTCAGTTTTGCTTTCTTGGAAGCCTTATGAGGATGAAGAATGGATTTTCCTTTATCATCAGACTTAGTGTCTTTGGATTTTTCCTCAAGGATAGAATTAGAAGAAGAACAGGGATAGAATTGATTATAAGAAGTGTCAAAGAAAGAAGTGACAAATGTTCCAAACTTAAGCGAGGAACTTTCTTCTTTAGTTACATCCTGTGGTTTCCAAAAACCAAGACCAGTTCTATCACTTTCAGGAATTTGAGCATTTATTATCTTAGAGATCTTTGTTGATGATTTGCACCATTTTTCAACATGAGCCTTTTCTGCTTTTAGAGCAGCGATGGCTTGTTCGCGTTCAATACTGATGATTTCATTTATAATGACTTGATCTTTCAACTTTTCTTCTAAAAGATTTAGTTCTCTGATCATTTCATGACATTTCTCTAGCTCTTGAGTTAAATGAACATTTTTATTTTCAGCTTGAGTTTTGTCGTTTAGAGCATTATAAAGGTCAATCGTCAGCACATCAACAGCGCGACTTCTCTCAGCTTCAGGCAGAGAGGGATTTGTGGAGATAGATACCTGAGATGATATGTAGCTCATAGAAGGTTCAGATGGTTCTTCCACTTCTTCTTTAATCTCAGCCATGAGGCAGAGATTAGCGACTTCTTCTTCATCAGAACTTGATTCTTCTGATTCAGAACTTGGTCCCTAAGGTGCTTAACAAGTTTGTAGAAGGGGGGGGGGTTTAATACAAACACAAGAATTAAAGTTTAATAAATTGTTTATTGATAAATCAAATACAATTTACAAGTTTGTTGCGGAATAATATTAAGACAGACTCAATCTAAACAAACTTAAGAAACACTAAGATGGTTGCACAAGAAATTCAGAGAATGGGGGATTAAGAGATATAGAAAACAAGGGTTTCTATTTCGGGGTTCAAGGATTAAGCACACTTCAGATGAAGGGGTGATCTTCCTATTTATACCCTCTGCATTAAATGCATGGCAGGGCACTTTATACGTGGCGTTCACTGATTGGCTTTGGGAGTCTGACTTTTGGGAGACATGCTTTCGGCCGGACAATGAACAGTGTAGTTGACAGAGATGTTGTACGAATTGTGTCAGAGACATGTCCATTCTGACATATCGTACTAAGTTGTGCAAGGTGAGACAAAAGGAAACTTGAGGCATAAGCTAAGTGATCATTCGATCGCTGAGTATCTCTTTCTTCAGAGATATCAAGAGTTCAGCGATCGCTAAAGCTTTTCCTCATGTTCCTTCGCGTATAAGTAGATTCGTCTTTGCTTCACTGATATCCGCATCAGGTCACTAGTAGACTTGTCTTTGTTCAGCAGCTTCGTCTTCGATTCAGCTATGAACATCTGTTGACGCAAGACTTGTCTTCAGGGATTACGTTACTGTTTACATCAGAAACTATCAGCGATACTGAACAGGATCAGTTTGATCACTGATAGTGAAACACTAATACATACTAGATGTTTATAAGAAGACTATCAGCGATAACTGAACAGACTCAGTCTGATCGCTGATGGTGAAACACTAATACATATTAAAACGTAATTTTCACTAAGTATAGAAGAGGGTCGTTATCAAATCACTGAGAGAGTTTGGATCAACAGCTTCAACGATAGCTGACTTTTATTCAGGCTCTCTGATAAAAGACATCAGCCTGGTCATGAAGCTTACACTCCAAGGTTTGTTTGTCTTAACCTTTGCACAAATAGTACGATGTGTCAAAAGAGACATACTTTTGTCCAAGATCGTACAACAACTCTGAAGACTACACTGTTCACCATACGGCTATGAGCATGTTGCTAAAAGTCAGGAGCATGCACCTAATCAAGTGATACACGTGTAAAATACCTCTGCCATGCATTAAATGCATAGGGTATAAATAGAAAGGTTTTACTTCATTTTGAAATGTTGCTTTCTATCTCCCTTCTCTCAGTGTATCCTATAGAAATCCTTGATTTCTATAAGTCTCTCAACCTTTCTCTCTCTTGTTTTTGTGCAACCAACTTAGTGTTTCTCAAGTTTGTTTAGATTAGGTTTACTTAATCTTATTCCGCAACAAACTGTAAATTGTAATTTGATTTATCAACAAACAGTTTATTAAACTTTAAAATTTGTGTTTGTATTCAACCCCCCCTTCTACCAACTTGTATATCACCTTCGGGACCAACAATATGTATGTATGTATGTATGTATGTATGTATGTATGTATGTATGTATGTATGTATGTATGTATGTATGTATGTATGTATGTATGTATGTATGTATGTATGTTAAATCAAACACCCAAACTTTAAATCCTTATTTTGTTGTGAAATTAATCATTTGGAACCATTCAATCTCTATCTCGTACCTTAAGCGTTAAATTAAGCTTTGAAATCGATGTTCGGAAGATTTTTGGGCCATCAGGGGTTAGGCAATTGTGCCTCGCGACTATGACAAATGTCATAGTTGCTGGTCAATGTCGTCGAGGGTGATAGGGCCGCAGTACATACTCGACGATTGTGACAGCAACAATGCCCTAATAACTCTCATTTTGAGCGTTATTTACATATCATTTGCGTGTGTTTTTCTTTCATTTTCATTGTGTTTCCTTTTTATTTTTTTGTGTTTCTTCTTTTATTATTTTATTTTCATTTGGAGTTATTGAGAATGTTTTTATGGTTAAATGCATCATTTTTAGGTTAAATGTCATTGCCCACTGTGGGTACAGTCTGCCCACTATGGGCACCCGAGGGATCATTGGGTAAAGCTATTATCCAGTTTTTGCTAGCTGTAAATTGCTGGATGTTGGTGGAATTTAAGTTAATAGTGTCCACACAATTTTTGGGGCAATCATCACCTTTGGATTCTCAAGATTTTTCAAGTATAAATACAAGCTTGGGGAGGAGCATTAAAGGCATCTCATCTTCCATCTTCACCATCATCAAGAAAGCAAGAACAATATGTTCTTCATCTTCAAGCATTTACTTTCATGGTTGAAGATATGAAGTATTAGTATATAATTTAATTTCTCGCATTTAATTCTTGTCTCGTTTTTAATTTCTCGCATTTAATTCTTGTCTCGTATTTATATTTTAATGCAAGTAGTTAACAAGTATCTACTTTATTACATTATGTCTTTTATTATTGTTATGAGCTAAGCATCCTCTTAGGTGCGGGTGTAAGCCAACTTGGGGCTTGTAGGCAACACTTGGGTGTGGCCATCGTTACTAACTCTTGACCTTGGTCACTTGAGTCGGAACTTCAACTCAACACAGATAAGTCGATCACTTTGATGTGTTAATATTAAATCTTGACCTCTAGAGGGGCGGATTCGAAATACGGCTTAAGTGATGCATAAAGATTTGAGAGAGTATTTGATAACCACGTAGAGATACGGGTTCTGTATGATTTACTAAGGTTCAAACGCCGGTCAAGATTTATATCACAAAGAGATTTGGGTATTGTTTGGGTCAAAAATACACGGTCACGACGAAGTTACATTTATTGCATATTTCACACGATCAGTCATGTATTAAGATAAGGTCCTGTCGACCGAAAATAACCCTGACCTCTGTCGAGACTAACTCGAAGGTCGGTCGAGCGTCGTACGACCATCGTCGAGATTTACACTCGACCTCGACCATACTAACGTATAACCCAACGTTCCTTTCTTGATCATTTAATGCAGGTTCAATGCTCATAAGTGCCAACGGTCATAACGGCTAAACACCATCAAGATCATTTATGAAGCGCAACCGTTACAAAAGAAACATTTATGAGGAATCAAGACTATAAATACTGAAGATCCACACCTCAGTCAAGGACAGAAAATTATTACTCGAAGTACACAGCTGACGAAACTCTCTAAAGAACATCCACAACCTGATTTTCACACGATAGTCACGATATTCACGCGACAATAGTACTTTTACACACGACATACAATTGTTCTTTGTTTACATACACATTTCTTGTATCGATCGTGTAAAACAGTGTATATCAAAGGATATCACCCCTGATTGGTGATTATAGTGCACACCGACACTCTCTTGTCGTCCGCGGTTTTTTCCTCGTTGAGGTTTTTCCGCGTCACCCAATCCCTTGTCTCTTTATTTATCTGTTTATCGCGCATATTGTCGATCAACTACTTTCTTTAGTTGGATAAAGCTCCACGTCGACCTTAAATTATTCTTTGGGTAATTTTTGGCATTAACAGGTATAAATCTCCATACTTATAGAACTTGATTATTTTATCAACTTAGTTAAATCGGCAAGATAAAAAGTTGGTAAAGATGGACACTTTATGAACACTTTGTAGGACCGGTCTATAAAAATACACTTTCGAGAGATCGGGCTTTTTATAGACATTCCATACTACAAAGGGTCCAACCATCTTGTTACTACGTTTCTCCTAAGGAAAGTTTACACCCGTACCCAACTTTTAATTATAAAATTTATTTCGCATTTTCCATTATTTCACCATCAAAAATAATATTTTTCCCACACTCAAAACTTGTGCAAGAAGTTCATGGAAATCAGCAAATCTCAGTAGTTCAGTCCCTATGAGAATGATACCCGGTACTTTTACCGTTATATTACTTGTAGCGATCCCAGTGTCGGTATATACTTGTGCCCTCACTAGGGAATATTGTGCCCCCGTTGTGCAGTACACGATAAATAGCTACCATGCCCCATGGCACAACTGCTTGTCACTCTCGCCAGGATGGTACCGAGAGTAGAGGGAGGTCTGCGAGAATGCCCGCGACAGTGCCCTAGGCATAGTCGCCGGGCACTATCGCCATCCGGGTGATGAGGGTATAAAACCCACCATTGAGGCCTTGACCGATTTCACTTCATTTCTCATCTCAACATCGATTTTAGTCCGACATTTAGAGCATTTAGGGCGATTTTGTAACCTTCATATAATTCTTGCTTGGGCGTTGTTGGGTGCATTTATTGGATATTAAAGTTACTTTGGGAGCTTTAATTGGAGATTCTCAAGCTACTCAACTTCCATCTCATCTTCACCATCATTTTCTAGGGTTTTGCCATTTTCTAGGTTTTAGTAAAAACCTAGATAGTGAGTTCCTAAACCCTTTTGTCAAACTAGATACATATAACTACATGTTCCTTGTTATTATTATTGTATTTTCTTGTAATATCTACCATGTATAACATGATGTTCACATGCTTATAATGTTAAGAGTCTATGGGTCATTTGGGATGAAGAATGATGCTAATGATGGTTTGAAAACAAAAGTATGTCATACTTATATGGTTATCTTGATACTAGCTAATTTGAAGAAATAACCTATGTGTTGGATTTTGGCCTAATGTGAATAAATGACTTTACATGGCACATGAGTGATTATGAGTTTGTCTTGGTATTTGATATGGGGTAAGTAAGCCTACAATTGTATTAGCATTACTTAGATACATTTCATGTTGGAGTATGTGTATTGTAATGTCTTGAAACATGTGGAAGTCTCATATAAAGCTCATACGTAATGTATGTAGTATTTAAACCATATTGGTTACCTATGATTGGTATTGTATACACTTCTCGTGGATTAAAGTGCCTTGTGGCCTAATAATGGTATTGTTGGATGAACCAAGTCAGTAGAGACTAGGAGGATATAGTCTTAGGTCTCACCGTGTAGGTATGTACCTAGACCTCCGCCATTCGGGGGTAATGCCATGATTGTAGTCCTTCGAATGTGCCGGGCCTTTTGGGTGTTGCTCATGGTAGCTTGTCATAAAGTTGTATCGACTCTTTTGGTGGAACTTGATTGGTTTTATGGGTCTGCCCCATTGACTCCACATATGGAAATTGTTTCTGATAAACTTTTATGCACATTATATAAACTGATTATTATTGCTTGTTCAAACTCACTAGGCTTTTTGACTTAACACTTCTTTGGTATCGATGTGTATCTCAGGTTCTAGCGATGCCAACTATAAGAAGGCTTAGTCGGGGATAGAGTGAGCTTGAGGAAGTGATTTTTGGGACGCCAACCTATAGAAGGCCTTTATTTTTGGAAGTTTTGGGTGACACCCGAACTGTAATATTGTTTAATGTGAAATTAGATTATTAGGTTGTCATTTCCAATTGCTTAGAATTATAACTTATATTTAACATGTGATTATTTATTTCCCCATTTTTGGAAAGTTTTTGTTATCCTTATTTTTAGGGTGTTACATAACTAATGGCGAAAAATAACAAAATTCATAACAATTCACAAAACCACATAGACCAAACCTGTAATTTACTTTAAATGAAAATATTATTTAAATAAAGTAATGATATATAAAAGTTGATCGAGGGGAGTGAGTAAAAATAATGTTTGAGAACATCTTTTAAATTTTTTAGAACGGAGAAAATGAAGATTTTGAGCTAATTAATATTTGTTTCAGTAAATTTTAAAAAACATTCAAATTAAAGAAAAGTAGGAAAAAGACGAAAATTTTTTAGACACTTACCTTGGTAACCACTTAACAATTCAATTATGTTAGTGAGTGAACATAACAAGGATCGGGAATCTTACTCGGTAAGAGACAAAACAAGGATCAAAAGTGTTACACCCAAAATCTGTAAAAGAATGACTAATTAAATTTTTCGACAAAACATCAAAAGAAAGGAAAAATTCCTTTCTATAGAACAATACTCGATATCCTCAAATGGTAAATCTAGATTTAACATCAACAAATTAAGCCTTACCTAAAGTCTAGGTTAGGGACATATGTTATTAAAACCTATTAACAGTCGCTATCTCTAAATACGGAAGATGTCCCCGAAAAGGTAAGTTCTTCTCGTGCCTCTAACAAGCACTCAAGTTCATTACGCTAAAGCCAGTATCATTTTCGAACAAGGATCTGATGTACATATCGACAAATAAAAAAGGTTAGATTTAACGCTTTGTGAGTTCAAACAGTTTCCATCGGTTATATAAAACGGTAAAACGAAAAAAAAATACTATTTAAATCACAATTTCTGAAATGAAATGTATTTAACATACAAGCAACATCTTTCCCGAAAACCCATTATTTTCGTGATGAAAACTCGGTGACCACAACACTCATTTTAATATGGAATGAAATCCAATGCTCACCCAAAACGTGAATGAGGTTTAATAATCAAATACGAAAATCATGGATAAAACTCTATTACCCAAAACACCCAAAACGTGGTATTTAAGATATATGATTTTAATGCTTATTTATGCCTTGAGAGATTGTGGAAGAACTCGTTTTGACATCTTGGGAGGGTTTTTTTTATTTCCACCCATTATGTAATAAATTTAATCTCTTTCTTGGGGACAAGAAATGTTTAGCTTGTGGGTGTTTTGTTAAGTGCATTTTATGCATGTATTATTATAGTTTAAAATTCCATTATTTTTTGTCTAGTTTAATTGCTTGCATATAGTTTTTATTTGATTTTTAGTTAATTTTCATTTAATCATCGTTGGAGATATTGCTTTGGTGTTTTGTGATTTTTGTCTGGGTTTGACAGGTATTTGCGTTGAAGTATAAACATGGATATATAATGATGGATTTTCGGAGCATTTGATCAAATTTTATGCGGTGGACCAATTCAAGAAGAATGGTACAAAATTGGATCAATTTTGAAAGAAAGAAATTTGGCACAGATATTTTTGAAATAAATGAAATAAGAAGGTGATCTTAGAAGAAGCTACAAATCTTAAGGGACGGTTTTAAAATTATTCTGTTATATATGTGTTTTTAGGTCTTAAAATTATTCTTTTATGTGTGTATTTTTTTAATTTTTAGTTGTTAGCGTTTTAGTTTTTAATTTTTCTTTTCATTAAAAGCTTTTAGTTTAGATTTAAATTTAGGTTTGTGATTCCTCTTCCCTTGAGTCATTGGAGATATGAAGATGATGCTTGATGATTTACAGAACCTTGAAGTGGACGATTTGTGGAATCATAATCCAATAGAGTAATTCTATTTCATCTCTTTTAGCTTTTAATCTTGTTTATTTAGTTTAGTTTATTATTTATTAGGGAAAAGTCCAGAAAAAACCCAATGGACTTTAGTATTTGGAGTGATTAAGTCCCTGAACAATTTTTTGAAAAAAATAAGTCTTTAGACAATTCAAAATACACTAAATAAATCCTTGGACTTTTGGAAACCTGTTAAATACATCCTTGGTGTTTATGCGATTTACGCATGTTAAGCTTATTTAATAATGCACGTTGTGTTTTATTTTAAACGCATGAGATATTATGAAACTGTCGGTTGATCTGTTATATGAATTGTCTGTTTCGACGTGTTGTAAAAGTTGGGATAATTGTATACATACATTTGGGAGTGGTTGTGTAACAACCAAGTTGGAGGGTATGTTCCACCAGTGCTCACGTTGGGGGGGGGGGGGGTCCCGTTTATGCCATGGAGGGTGTGTTCCAGTTTAGACAACGTGAGACTGACACGTTGTCACAGGTGGCGTGACTTCAGTGTGTCGATTGCGTGTGTATTGTGTGATTGAAACTTTAAATGCTTTAAAGTGGAGAATTATATATAAATGCTTATAAACTGTTTTAAGTGTTTTATGCGGTGCAAATGTTGTTGCTGGAGGGAATTCACTAGACCTCATGGTCTAACCCTTGCTTTTCAAAACTAAAACCATTTTCAGGTAAGGGGATATTTTTTTTTGTACGGCAACTCAGGTAAGGGGTTATGTTAGAAGTTTGTGCAAGGAAATTGCGGAAGGCGGTGCCGGGTTAGGGATTTGGAGGAAGCTCGAAGTTCCGGTAGGCCTATATTATTTCAGTTGTAGTCAAATTTACCCTTGTGGGCTGTAATGTTTTATTTGTAGTTGTTTTTTGTTTCGGGTTGTTACATAAAATAAATTAAATAACTAATTATAATTTTATAAGGATGCAAGGTGTAAATTTATAGGTGACATTTTTTTTAATTTGTAGTTTTATCTGATATGTAAGTTGCAAGTTACATTTTTAAGTAATAAGAATGTATTCAACAGGTTACCAAAAGTCCAATGATTTATTTAACAGGTTTTGAAATGTCCAATGACTTATTTGTTCGAAAAAATTGTCCAAGGACTTAATCACTTCAAACACTAAAGTCCATTGGGTTTTTTTGAACCTTTCCCTATTTATTAATGTTTGTGTTTTCCATTTCTTGTTCTAGATTAAATTTAATTTTATGTTTTTTGGTATAACTTACTTACTTGCTTTTTAGTTTAGATTTATTTAGGGGGCGTTTGATTAAGGCAGGAGAATGAAAATAAAATTGACATTGAATGAAAATAGGAATGGATTTTCATTCCCCCCAATTTAATCTGGAATAAAAATTTGGACTTCTGGGGGAATGAACTCATTATATTATATAAAATCAAACAATTTATTTTATTTTCATTATCATTAATTACTACTTAATACATCCAACCAAACACACCCTTATATGTTCTAGTTTAGTTTAAATGTTTGTTACGTGCTTTAATAGATTTTGGTTCTTGGATGGTGAGTTGGTGACAATTCTTGAATTAATATTTTTTTCTTCATAGACTTATGTTCTGCTTCGTAGTTCAGCTATCGTTCATTTGTTAATCTTCACTTTAGATCGATGTTGTGGTATTGAACAATTGTATTTATAACAAACTTTGAGTTTTAATTGGTTGATTTTAACCCGATGACAATTGGCGTTTAATTAATTGATTTTTATAAAACGATTCGTTAATCTGGTAAATTTTGATATGAACGATTTGATCTTAATTTGAGGCTAACTTGATCAATAACTACAGTCCTAACATGAAAATAGTTAGGGACGTAGATTGGGAAAATGTTTGTTTTAATCATAATGTTTTGTTTCCAACGTACGCATACTACGAAAGTAAGTATGAGTCTTGGTTAGAAAAACTTTTCCACCTCGAAAGAGGGTTGAAGTAATTTTGCATACTCTTCATCATTACCAAAAATCCAAAACTGACATTGTAACACCCTAAAATTTAGGCGAATTAAAAATTCGAAAAATCGGCAATATAACGTCTAGAATACGAAGGTCCAAAATACCCTGTTAAATATAAACATTCAACAAGGACCAATCCAAATTTAAGGCAACTAAAACCCATATTAAGTTGGGTGAGTTTGCTCTAAAATGAAGTAGTAAGAGTAATGAGACATATAAATACAACAACTTATTTAATCTAGGATTAATTTTTAACTAGATTAATTTGGGTGTCGCTATTCCACCAAAAATCTCTCTTCACACGAAATCCCAAAAGACCGGCACTTCAAGGTCACCTACGTGTCCGGTCACCGTGCCTAACATCCTAGATTCCACCACAAGTGGGATCTGTGAGAAAAACAACAACCACAATAAGTGTTAGGACGAAGCCCAGTGAGATCTCATAAATTATGCAATAACAAATAAGGGTATCGTGATACAAGACTTGTGTTACCGAATACCAAAGCCTCAAAACGTTACTTCCACCGCAATAATGTTCCCAAAACATGAACATAAACATACAAGAGATAACCCTTGGAAAATACGGGGGAGACCCGTTTCCATCGGGGTGACATATACACGGGAGTGGAGTCACCCATGATGTTATTGGATTATACCTCATGTCCCGGTCCTAGTTCCTATACCATCAAGACATCACAACCTCAAACCATAATGTTGCCTTTATTTCCTACTCCGTCGAGTTACACCTCAAGGTCTTACGGGACATTATTTTCTATCCATAGCTAGGCGAATTACACCTCAAGGGCCCACGTCCCCCTATTGCCTACTCGCTAGCAACCCACAAAGACCAACAACAATAGTCCAAATAAGCATAAAACTATATCCTCGTGCATAAAGAAATAGCAACCCACTTTCTTATCAGGTGATCACATATTGATTAAATATACACAAAATATTTATACTTATGTACATACTTCCCTTGTCAATACATAAACACCATAACCATCATACAAAGTTTCATAATGTTAGGGCAATATTTCATTCCATAATAGCAATCCACTTTCACATTTCACATAGTCATCAACCATATTATTAAGTATTACTATGATTATGGATTAAGCTTCTCATGCTAACTATTCAAGGAAACCTAACCAACTAGATCAAACCCATAAAATGGAGTCTCTTCATATATTGCTCATATACATGTATAGATTAAGTCAAGAGGGTGTTAAATGAGCACATAATTAAAAGCAATAGAGTTTATAGAAGAAACTCACACTTAGGGTTTGTATGGAGAAAACCCTAAAAATTAGGTCAAACTCAAAGATAAGTTTAGATATATATATATATATATATATATATATATATATATATATATATATATATATATGAATGTTCATTATAAGCAATAATTGAGTGTATGAGCATTTAAGGAGTAGGAACTCACAAAATAGGGTTTGTAGAGAGAAAACCCTAAATAGATGTATGGACTTGGAAGGGATTTGGATTTCTTGAAGCTTTAATGGCACCAAGTACCCAACAATAGCTCTCACACACCACTTGGAAGATCAATTAATGCAAGTATCTGATTAGGGGTTTTGAATGAGGAGGGAGAAGGGAAGAAGGAGTGAAAATCGCCTAAGTCTTGAGAGTGATCGATCTGTATCTGAAAAATGGGAAAGTGACTAGATTTTGGACTTTAAATTGCTCTCAAAATGAAACCTGTACCCATACGGGCGACAATGCCCATGCGACTTTGCCCATGGCATTGTCGCCGGGGCATAGTCACACCCTACGACCCACTCACTGGAATGTTTGGTTCGATGTTGCTGTCTGCGACAATGACCACCACGACTATGCCCATGGCAAGGTCGTCGGGCATAGTCGCCGGCCACTCCTTGACTCACAATAATTGATTCTAAAAGCTTTACGATTACAAAAAAATAAAGTGTCTATAACTACCACGATTCTATGCAACCACAATCACCATTCGTTTACATACGAATCAATTATATAAACATATACGCATGACACACATATGATTAGTAAATTCAAGCACCCATACTTAGGACAATTAACTTAAGCACATAGACACATGTAGCGAAATTGACTAATTCATAATGTGAGATTAGATAAATTGGCGACTCAATGAGCTAATTAAAATATGAGCGTCTTAAAGGGTTATAGATAATCGAGAATTTCGGGGTGTTACAATCCTCCCCTCCTTAGAAAATATTTCGTCCCCGAAATCTTATATCATTCAAACAAATGGGGATAACGACGCTTCATGTTCTCTTCCGCCTCCCAAGTTACGTTCGCGCCTCTATGATGTTTCCATTGAACTTTGACCATCGTTACCTCTTTATGGCAGAGCTTTTTCGTCACCCTCTCCAAAATGGATTCCGGTTCTTTCACACATCGGTTGTTGTCCACTCGGATTTCGGACAACGGGATGATGTTTTCTTCCTCCGCTAGACACTTCCGTAGGTAGCAAATGTGGAATGTAGGGTGAATTCCACTCATCTCGGGCGGTAAATCGAGCTTGTAGGCTTGGAGCCCCACACGCTCTATGATAGGAAAAGGCCCAAGAAAATGAGGGCTAAGCTTTCCCTGCTTTCCAAACCTTATGATTTTTTTCCAAGGCGACACCTTTAACATAACTCGATCGCCCACTTGAAATTCCATCGGCCGCCTCTTCTTGTCCGCATAACTCTTTTGGCGATCTTGGGCCGCCTTCAACCGTTCTCGAATGTTCTTCACCTTGTCCGCCGTTTCCTGTACCAACATGTCGGCGTCCTACATTTTCGACCGTACAAAGCCTCGAATGGTGCCATGCCCAAACTAGAATGGTAACTATTATTATAAGCAAATTCCACCAATGGGAGGTGAGAGTCCCAATGTCCCCCAAAATCAATGACACACGATTGCAACATATCTTCTAACGTTCGAATTGTCCGCTCGCTTTGTCCATCCGTTTGAGGATGGTACGTCGTACTCAACTTCACTTTTGTCCCCAATTCTCTTTGAAAATCATTCCAGAAATGGGAAGTGAAACGACTGTCCCGATCGGACACAATGGATAATGGCACTCCATGTCTCAAGACCACTTCATTGATGTACAGTCTCGCTAGCTTGTCCAACGGTAAAGCTTCCCTCATGGCCAAAAAGTGCGCGCTTTTGGTCAAGCGGTCCACTACTACCTAAATGGTGTCGTGGCCCTTCAGCGTCTTTGGTAGCTTTGTCACGAAATCCATTGTGATGTGATCCCATTTCCACTCCGGTATTTCCAAGGATTGCAAGCTCCCATACGGTCGTTGGTATTCGGCCTTCACTAGAGAGCAAGTGAGGCATTTATCCACGTAGTTCGCCACATCAAGCTTCATAACCGGCCACCAATAGTTCAACTTCAGATCTCTATACATCTTTGTGCTCCCGGGGTGGATGGAATATCTCGAATTGTGCGCTTCTTCCACGGGTAACTTCCGGCATCCTCCCAATTTAGGCACCCAAACCCGCCCTTGGAAAAGTTTCAATCCTCTACCATCTTCCGTTAGGCTAAGGTGTTGCTTTGTCATCGCTTCATCTTTGAGGTTTGCTTCGAGAATCGCTTTGGCTTGAGCGGTCTTTATCATATCCATAAGGTTCGAGATTATCTCAATCCTTGCCAATGAGGTTTTCACCGATCCACTATACTCTTTCCGACTTAACGCGTCCGCCACAACATTTGCTTTACCCGGGTGATATTGAAGTTCACAGTCGTAATCTTTCAATAATTCTAACCACCTTCTTTGCCACATATTCAACTCTTTCTGATCAAATACATACTTCAATATTTTGTGGTCGGTGAAGAGTGTGCATTTGGTGCCATACAAGTAATGTCGCTACAACTTCAAAGCAAACACAACCGCCGCCAATTCAAGGTCATGCGTTGGATAGTTCTTCTCGTGTTCTTTCAATTGCCTCGATGCATAAGCTATCACTTTGTCTCTATGCATTAGAACGCACCCTAGCCCCTTCTTGGATGCATCACTGTAAACCACGAAGTCTTCAGTTCCCTCGGGTAAGGACAATATTGGAGCTTCACAAAGTTTCCGTTGTAGAGTGCAGAAAGCCTTCTCTTGAACGTCAGTCCATGCAAACTTCACATTCTTTCGAGTTAACACGGTCAACGATGAGGCGATCTTGGAAAAGTCTTGGATGAATCTTAGGTAGTATCCGGTGAGTCCTAAAAAGCTACAAATTTCGGTCGGACTCCTTGGAGGTTCCCAGTTCATCATCGCCTCTATCTTTGCAGGATCTACTTTTACTCCTTCACGGTTCACCACGTGGCCGAGAAATTGAACCTCCTGCAACCAAAATTCACACTTGGAGAATTTGGCGTAAAGTTTCTCTATTCTTAGCACCTCTAGCACCTCTCTCAAGTGTTGTTCATGCTCCTTTTCATCCTTCAAGTACACTAAGATGTCGTCGATGAACACTATGACCAACCGGTCCAAAAATGGTCGGCACACACGATTCATCAAGTCCATGAATATTGTCAGCGCATCCGTCAGACCAAAAGGCATGACTAGGAATTCATAATGCCAATAACGAGTCCTAAATGCCGTCTTCGGAACGTCTTCCTCATGCACCTTCACCTGATGATACCCCGATCGAAGATCAATCTTGGAAAAACATTCGGCCCCTTGTAGTTGATCAAAGAGATCGTCTATTCGGGGTAGTGGATATTTATTCTTGATGGTCACCTTGTTCAACTCTCGGTAATCGATGCACATACGCATCAACCCGTTGTTCTTTTTCACAAACAGCACCGGAGCTCCCCACGAAGACGAGCTCGGCCTCACAAACCCTTTCTCTAGCAACTCTTGAAGTTGAGACATCATTTCCTGCATTTCGGTTGGTGCGAGGCGATACGGTGCATGAGCTATTGGCACCGTCCCCGGAACTAAATCAATTCGAAACTCCACTTGTCGATCGGGTGGTAAGCCGGGTAAGTCGTCGGGAAATATGTCTGGAAACTCATTGACAATTTTCACATCTTCTATTTTCTTCTTCTCTGCCTTGGCATCTACCACGAAGGCTAGATACGAAGGGTACTTCTTCGTTAGATATTTCCTGGCTTTGATGGATGAGATAATGGCCACCTCGCCTTTTTGCTTCTCGCCATACACAAATATGAAGTCGCCATCCTGAATGGGAATCTGTATGAGTTTCTTGGAACATAAGATCTCCGCTTGATGCCTCACCAACCAATCCATCCCGATCACCACGTCGAAACTCCCGATGGTCATGGGAAGCAAGTCTACCATAAAATGTTCACCACTGATCTCTAGACGACAACCTCTTAAGATATCTCTTAGGACTACTTGCTTCCCATTAGCTACCTCTATGACTAACGCATCACTAAGAGTACTAACAGGACCACTCAAAGATTTGCAAAATAAAGTAGACACAAAGGAGAAATATTCACCGGAATCAAACAATACTCTAGCAGGTATGGAGTTGAGTAGAAACGTACCCGACACCACATCGGCGGTTTCCTTCGCTTCCTCCTTCGTCATCTGGAAAGCCCTCCCTTAAGCCTTAGGGATGGCTTCCTTCTTCGACTAGCTTCCGGAGCTTCCTCTTCTAGCAAGACCCCTCAGCTTAGGGCACTCTCTCCTGACGTGACCCATCTCCTTACACTCATAACAAATCATCCCCCGGATGGGGAACTCGGTACTGATATGACCCGGTTTGCCGCACTTGAAACACAAGACCGGGTTAGGATTGGGGTTGGTATTGGTCTTGCAAAACCCAAAATGCTTGCTCTTGCATTTGGGGCACCACTTTGGCTCTCAACGATTGTCGAAGCTTTTACTTGCCGATTGGAACCTCGGCTTCTTGTACGAACTTGGCGGACTCTCCCATATTCTATTTTCCACCACCTTTGTCTTCTCTTCTTTGCCCAGAGCATACAGTCGCTCCATAACCTGAGCCTCCTCAAATGGTTTCACGGAGGTTGGTAGCTTTGGAGTTGCGGACCATCGATAACATGTCCGTGGGTAGGCCCTTCAAGTAGGCCTTTACCTTCTCCTTCTCGGTCGGGGCCACGTGCCCCACTAAGTTTAGCTTCTCTATGAACAATCTCGTGTACTCTTTCATCGATAAATCCCCTTTCTTGATCGACCGAATTCCTCTTCTATCAAATCCAATTCCTCCTCATTACAATACTCCTCCAAAATCTTTTTCTTGAATTTGGTGCAAGACATCTTGACTAACACAGATTCCTCTAGAGTCTAGGTGAGGACATTCCACCATATTAAAGTTGCACCTCGGAGCATCTGAGAACTATATTTTACCTTTTGGATCTCTTCACAGTCACAAGCTCTGAAAGCTTGCTCAATTTCTCTAAGCCAATTCATACACTTGGCGAGTTCGTCAGTTCCAGCAAACTCCGGTGCATTGCAACAAAGGAAAGACTTGTAGGAACAAGTCCTCCCGGGTTGTCTTGTCTCTAAGGTCACCAAACCTTCGGTGTGGTTCTCATCCCTAGTACCCCCGGATCCCGCGATGACCACATTTTCCTCAATCGGCTCATGAAGACGGTGATTCACTTCTCGGTCTTCAAGCAACTTCATGAACAATTCTTGTTGCTTTGCCATGGTCTCATTCATGGCTCTCATCATGTCCATCATCTGTGTCTGATGGGTTACCTCAGTCATGATCGGATCAGAAGTGACAATGTTGGTTCTTGGAACTTGTTCCACCCTTCCAACAAGCATAGGTGGAATTGGAGGTTCCACCGTTACAGTTGCATTCAACCTATCGGCTGTGGATTCGGTCACAACTTGACCTTTTGGTGATGTTTGAAGATGACTCAGAGTATTTACCATTTTCATCTATCATACAACTAAGAGGGGTAAGAGATGGCTACACAAGATTACACACAAGAAACGTACTAATACATTTCATCGATCATCATAATCATAGTAATTCAAGTATGATCACATAGAAATACATTCATAATAACAGTAGCTAAGTGTGATTACGAACATATTTTATATAAGAATTCTCGCTACCATTTCTTACAATTCTCAACGGTGTAGTTTCCGTTGACTCTAAGACTATCTCACCTTAAAAGTTCTACCCAATTCTCACACTTTATTGCCTAATAGTCTCAGCTTAAGTCTAGGCATCGAGATTACATACCTAGTTCACTTAAACTAGAGCTCTGATACCAACTTGTAACACCCTAAAATTTAGGCGAATTTAAAATTCGAAAATTCGGCAATATAACGTCTAGAATACGAAGGTCCAAAATACCCTATTAAATATAAACATTCAACAAGGACCAATCCAAATTTTAAGGCAACTAAACCCATATCAAGTTGGGTGAGTTTGGTCTAAAATGAAGTAGTAAGAGTAATGAGACATATAAATACAACAACCTATTTAATCTAGGAATAATTTTGAACTAGATTAATTTGGGTGTCGCTATTCCACCAAAAATCTCTCTTCACACGAAATCCCAAAAGACCGACACTTCAAGGTCTCCTACGTGTCCGGTCATCGTGCCCAACATCCTAGATTCCACCACGAGTGGGACCTGTGAGAAAAACAACAACCACAACAAGTGTTAGGACGAAGCCCAGTGAGATCTCATAAATTATGCAATAACAAATAAGGGTATCGTGATACAAGACTTGTGTTACCGAATACCAAAGCCTCAAAACGTTACTTCCACCGTAATAATGTTCCCAAAACATGAACATAAACATACAAGAGATAACCCTTGGAAAATACGGGGGAGACCCGTTTCCATCGGGGTGACATATACACGGGAGTTGAGTCACCCATGATGTTATTGGATTATACCTCATGTCCCGGTCCTAGTTCCCATACCATCAAGACATCACAGCCTCAAACCATAATGTTGCCTTTATTGCCTACTCCGTCGAGTTACACCTCAAGGTCTTACGGGACATTATTTTCTATCCATAGCTAGGCGAATTACACCTCAAGGGCCCACGTCCCCCTATTGCCTACTCGCTAGCAACCCACAAAGACCAACAACAATGGTCTAAATAAGCATAAAACTATATCCTCGTGCACAAGGAAATAGCAATCCACTTTCTCATCAGGTGATCATATACTGATTAAATATACACAAAATATTTATACTTATGTACATACTTCCCTTGTCAATACATAAACACCATAACCATCATACAAAGTTTCATAATGTTAGGGCAATGTGTCATTCCATAATAGCAATCCACTTTCACATTTCACATAGTCATCAACCATATTATTAAGTATTACTATGATAATGGTTAAGATTCTCATGCAACTTTTCAAGGAAACCTAACCAACTAGGTCAAACCCATAAAATGGAGTCTCTTCATATATTGCTCATTTACATGTATAGATTAAGTCAAGAGAGTGCTAAATGAGCACATAATTAAAAGAAATAGAGTTTATAGAAGAAACTCACACTTAGGGTTTGTATGGAGAAAACCCTAGAAGTTAGGTCAAACTCAAAGATAAGTGTAGAGATATATGTGAGTGTTCATTATAAGCAATAATTGAGTGTATGAACATTTAAGGAGTAGGAACTCACAAACTAGGGTTTGTAGAGAGAAAACCCTAAATAGATGTATGGACTTGGAAGGGATTTGGATTTCTTGAAGCTTTAATGGCACCAAGGACCCAACAATAGCTCTTACCCACCACTTGGAAGATCAATAAATGCAAGTATATGATTAGGGGCTTTGAATGAGGAGGAGGAAGGGAAGGAGTGATAATCGCCTAAGGCTTGAGAGTGATCGATCTGTATCTGAAAAATGAGAAAGTGACTAGATTTTGGACCTTAAATCGCTCTCAAAACGGAACCTGTACCCATACGGGCGACAATGCCCATGCGACTATACCCATGGCATTGTCGCCAGGGCATAGTCGCACCCCACGATCCACTCACTAGAATGTTTGGCTCGATGCTGTTGTTCGCGACAATGACCACCGCGACTATTCCCATGGCAAGGTCGTCGGACATAGTCGTCGGCCACTCCTTGACTCACAAAATCTGATTCTAAAAGCTTCACGATTACAAAAAAATAAAGTGTTTATAACTACCACGATTCTACGCAACCATGATCACCATTCGTTTACATACAGATTTATCACATTATGCAATTATATAAACATATACGCATGACGCACGTATGATTAGTAAATTCAAGCACCCACACTTAGGACACTTAACTTAAGCACATAGACACATGTAGCGAAATTGACTAATTCGTAATGTGAGATTAGATAAAGTGGTGACTCAACGAGCTAATTAAAATATGAGCGTCTTAAAGGGTTATAGAGTTTAATTGAGAATTTCGGGGTGTTACAGACATTACGTAATGTCTGTTAGTTTATAGTTAGTTTAGTTTCGCTCCGTTTGTTTGTTTGTTTCATAAATTGATATCTTTAGTTGTCATTTATTTCAGTCATATTATCAAAATATTAACGATTTCCCGTAGCTATGCCATAGTCTCAAACGAATCTGTGTTTAGTCCATCGCCTCCCTGTGATCGACTCTTATGCTATGAAAATACGCTTGCGGTATAAATTTAAAACTAATCACATCACTCTTCCACTTGTTGGACTAATCCAAAACGATTAATCATAAACTCCAAAATGCATTTAAAGAGTTTAATAAATATCATGACCCAAAATATCATAAAGTCCAGCAAAACTAAATCATGCATATTATTTGAATGATTTATAAAATCAATATACCAAAATGCATTAACATCAAATAAATCTCATATGACAAATAAATCATCAAAACCTTCAAACTTTATGATTTATCACAAAATATCCAAAACCCCCCAAACATATGTATTTCTTAAGATTTATACAATCAATAGTACCAAATATGTAAGTCTTATCAGATAAACAACACATTTGATAAATATCAATAAAACATCTTAAGACTCCAAAATAATATTTTGGCATGTAAAAAGTTTTCACAAAGCAACTTGAATTCACCTTGCTATATTTATGTTAAATTTAGGTTTTACCCTAAATCTTGGGCTTCCATTGGTAAAGACTCTAGATCCGCAAGATAAACTTCAAGATCCATGGTGCAAGGCTCTCAAGAGCTCCTCCTTTACTCAAAAATCATACATAAGGGTGCGTTTGGTACGCAGAACAGGGTGGAACAGGACAAAACAGAACAGACTTGTCCCATGTTTGGCATGACCATACGTGGGACACGCTAGAACTAAATGGAACAAGAATGGGACACACTTGTCCCACTCCAACCCCCTAGAACTAAGTAGAACAACAATATTTTGACTAATATACCATTTGTTAAAAACCAAAACCTTAAACCCGAATAGTCCAAAATCCGAATCCAAACCGAAAATAAGGTGTTTTTGCAAAACCCGAATACCCCGAAATCCGATAATCCGAAACCCGACATTTGGGAGGATATATGGGCTCGGATTGGGTTTGATCGTTGGCCACCCGACCCGTCCGATTACCCGAAATAACATACATCTATATTTTAAATATTATATATATATATATCTATCTAATTATCTTTTGAAAATCGTAAATTATAGTTTGTTGAAATATTTTCTAAATTTTAAATTTGCTATCGATTTCATCAATCTATCAATCGATTGTAATCATCCTAAAAAACGATTGAATTCATATCTAACATTTGCATTATATAATACCCGAACCTGACCGACATCAATCCGAAACCCGACCAATCCAAATCCGAAACTTAAAATTTGGGTTTTGATTTCCATATCCAAAATCCAATCGTGATAAATTAGTTGTATGTTTTTGATAATTCATTGCACTATGTATTAGTAATGTAAATTAGTTTTATGTGATGTAATCTATGATTTTTCATCAGGGGTAAATTCGTCATTTAATAAGTATAGTCTTGTTCTGTCCAGTTCTGTCATGTTTTGCCAAACGCTGGACAACTGTTCTGTCCCGTCCCGTTCCATCTTGTCCTGTTCTATCTGTGTACCAAACGCACCCTAAATGAACCCAAGAGAAAAGTGAGGGTGGAGGGTGAAAAAGGACCAAACCCTAGATCTTAGGAGATAAAGGTTAGAGGGTTACCTTCAACAATAAACCCTTGAAATCGCCAAGGAAATCTCCCAAAAAGCTCCAAAAGTCGGACCCCAAGCTTCCAACAATTGCCCAAAATGGCTGGAGGGAGGAGGGTGGGTAAGAAACGATCATAACCCTAGAAAAATCGGTTGTTTTACGGTAGTCGTGTGCCTCTGGTACGTAGATGATGGTGTTCCAGATTTGTTGCAGGTAGAGAACTGGGACATTCGTTGTGGTAGATAGATTATACTTCAAGGGGTGGCCATTTAGGATCTTAAGGATGACCGGTTACTCGGACCGCATATGGTCAAAATCCAGATGGTGGTTGTTGGGTTGCATCAATAAGTAGTCAGTCGAGTGAATCAGTAGCTCATCTGGGTTCCGTGTATTCACAGAATGTAAATTGGTCGGGTGTGGAGTGCGGACAGATGGCACGGTCCACTCATCTTCGGAAAAGTGGTGTAAGTCGTTTTGCTTAGCGTTTTGCTCAATGTTTTGCGCAACAACGACCATTGGTAGTCCTGTAAATGCATATAATAGTCAGTGACCAAAAGTAATAGTGGGGGGGGGGGGGGTAATACATGTTGACTTAGAGATGAACAGAGTGAAAAACTCCCAAAAAAAATGCTAAGTGTTGAAACTATTACACCACAAAGTAATATATCGCATACTACATGGGTAACTATCACACATGATGTGTGCGATAGTTGAAACTATCGCAGAATAAAGAAGCAACTATCGCAAAGAAGTGTGCGATAGTTGAGTATATCACACTCATCTTGTGCTATGTATCAAACTATCGCCAACAAAGTATTTGGAAGAAATCAGTTTGGTGCGATATAATTGAACTTAGGTTAAAAGCTTGTTCTTTGTGCAACAAATTAAAAGAAGAACTTGCAATAAACCCATATGTTCGATAAAACTCAAGTTTTCCATAGTTAAACTAAAAATCGACCATTACAGATTCTAAAATAAGCTCGGATTAGGTCGAAAAACTCAATTAATCAGGAAATGAACACTTTTAACATCTAAACACATAAACATAGTTTCTATGCCATAATCAACCCCAAGAATATGAACAGTTGATACAGGGGTCGATTGGAAATGGAGAACAACCTAAATACAAATCCCAAAATTGAATGAGCATGAAGAGTTAGGATCAACTTACCTGAATGATGATCAACTCCAAACACAAACAATAAATCATAGAGAGAAATCGAGCATAGGGTTATGGTTGGGTTCGAAGAACAGTGAGAGAAAAAAGGAGACTAAACCGGTCTTTGAAAGCATGTAAGAACCAAAAAAACACTTAGGAGGGAGTTTTAGTACTCTGAAAGGACACGTGGCATGAAATGATTGGACCCTCCATGTTTGAAAAACTTTGACCCTGAAAAGTCAAACTATCGCAGTCTTTTATGTGTGATATACTAATATATTGTAGGCTTTGGTTTGTGATAAAACAAACTATCGCAGACATCAGTGTGCGATAAAGATAAGGGCCATCTATCGCAGTAGTGTCATGCGATAGTTGAGTATATCGCACATAGAGTTGTGCGATAAACTCAGTTATTTTTCACAAAAACTTCAATTTCACTAAGTTAAAAACTTTTGACCTTTTCTCCCCCTAGAAAAATGCATGTAGGTATTTACCTTGGTCTTTTCTCCCCCTTAACATGTGCACACAAAGAAAATATCAGATAACCAACACAAAAATGAAAAGTCACACACACACACACACACACATATTGTTGGGTTACGGGATCTCAAGCACAACGGAAAATAAAACCGTAACCCTCCAAGGACCCATACGAACCGGAATAAATCAGGTGTTTCGAAATTATACCTCACAGTTAACGAGACTTTGAATCACAGCAACAAAGCAAGCTTGATGCCTCCACGGTATCCACGTGAACAATCCGAATCCTTTGCCTTCTCGTGATGCTAGTCACGGTTTCAAAACTTTGAAAGGAAAGGGAGCATATAGTTGTAGGTGATTTTAGAGAGAATTGCAAGAACAACAATTGTATACAATGTCATACATTATATATGGTGATGGAAGTAAGGCCTAAAAGATCACCATCATCTCCACACCTTACTTGAGTGTAAGAGTGGCCATGCACCATCACTTTCTTACATAACCATACATAGTCAACTTATTTAATGTCCAACAAAATAATATCTGATTTTTATTTAATCATATTAAACAATACAAATCAGATATAATAATTCAACATTTTAATTATTGAAACTCCTTATCTGGATATGTTCAAAGCGTGTGACCCAATGGGTTCTCTACATGTTGGTAATAAATATAAATCTCGTATTTATATTTATAAACGATGAGCGGTATCTAGCAATACATCATCGTCACCCAAATGACGAGAATTGGTGATACAACAAATTATCGATTTGTAGTCAATTTTAGTTTACACATTTAATTCTTTTGTCCTTGATGTCTAGATTGAACACGAGACATTAAATGTGTCATTCTCGTTATGTCCAATCTATAGTTTCTTAATTCCCTAATATACTAATAAAAACAGAAATTGATATCTCATATCATTTATCTGAGTATATATTTATCAAGGGCCCCAGAAACATCACTCCCGTCATAAAAGAGGGACAAATCATATCTCGATACATGATAGTTCTACCATGTGATTTATAACATACCCAACAATAATTTTGTCACCCAGTTACGGAATGATTAGAACAAATGTCAAAATATATTACTCACACATAACAAACTCCATATTTCTCAAGTCAAAGAATTACATGTACATTGACCACATGAGAAACACTTATGACACTCACATGACATCCAATGAAGTGTTCTCATAGCGAGTCACGTCCGATACACAAAATCTCCATTTTGTACCCATATGTAGATTCAATATCTCTATATGAATCCCTACATATGCTAGTCATTATCATATTACTTCAACCTTAAAACCCAACATAATATTTAGCTAGGGACATTTAGAATACATTATTCTAAGGTTATTTATTATGAATAATTAAAAACACAGAATATAACATAGACATAATAAATTGGGCAATGCCTTTTATTTATTTATTTATTAATTTCATGAAACAAAACTCAAAATTACAATCATCATATGATTAGCTTTTGGGCATTCACTAACAATCTCCCACTTGCACTAAAGCCAATCATCCATGCATCGTATACCAATGGATCTACAGTGGCCATCATGTTTCTGCTGTGTTAACGGCTTGGATAGTGGATCAACAACATTGTTGTCAGTTGACACTCTGCTTATACTAACATCGCCTCTTTCAATAATCTCTCTAATGAGATGATATCTTCTAAGAATATGTTTGGATCTTTGGTGAGATCTTGGTTCCTTGGCCTGTGCTATAGCTCCATTTTTGTCGCATAACAACTTTATAGGACAATCATTGCTAGGAACAACTCCAAGTTGAGAAATAAATTTCTTGATCCAAACGGCTTCCTTGGCTGCATCTGATGCTGCGATGTACTCAGCTTCCGTTGTAGAATCAGCTACTGTTGCTTGCTTGGAACTCTTCCAGCTCACAGCACCACCATTAAGACAAAACACAAAACCCAACTGCGATCGAAAATCATCTTTATCAGTTTGGAAACTTGCATCAGTGTAACCCTTTACACTTAACTCTTCTTCACCACCATATACCAAGAATGAATCCTTTGTTCTTCTTAAGTATTTTAGGATGTTCTTGACGGCAATCCAATGACCATCACCTGGATTAGATTGGTATCTACTCGTCGTGCTTAAAGCATACGATACATCAGGTCGAGTACATATCATAGCATACATGATAGATCCAATTGCCGAAGCATATGGAATCTTACTCATTCGTTCACTCTCATGAGATGTAGTAGGGCATTGCGTCTTAGAAAGTGATATGCCATGAGACATTGGTAAGAACCCTTTCTTGCTATCAGACATGTTGAACCGTTTCAACACTTTGTCTATATATGTACTCTTACTTAATACGATCTATCTTTATAGATCCGAACGCCTAATACATAGGCAGCTTCACCTAAGTCTTTCATTGAAAAACATTTTCCTAACCAGTCCTTTACAGACTCAAGCATCGGAATATCATTTCCAATGAGTAGTATGTCATCTACATACAATAAAAGAAATGAAACGGTGCTCCCACTAACCTTTTTATAGACACAAGGTTCATCCTCATTTTTTGAGAAGCCAAACTCTTTGATCGCTTTATCAAAACGATGATTCCAACTCCTTGAAGCTTGCTTCAATCCATAAATAGATTGTTTCAACTTGCATACCATATGAGATTTTTCAGGAGCGACAAAACCTTCGGGTTGTATCATATATACATCCTCAAATAGCTTTCCGTTAAGGAAAGCTGTTTTAACATCCATTTGCCAAATCTCATAATCGTGATATGCTGCAATGGCTAGTAAAATTCTAATAAACTTAATCATTGCGATTGGAGAGAAAGTTTCATCATAATCAACACCTTGAATTTGTTTGAAACCTTTTGCAACCAATCGAGCTTTATAGGTAATCACATTACCATCCATGTCGGTCTTTTTCTTAAAAATCCATTTGCACCCTATAGGTCGTACCTCGTTGGGTGGGTCAATTAAGTACCAAACTTGGTTTTCATACATGGAGTCCATTTCTATTCTCATAGCTTCTAGCCATTTCTTGGAGTCCGTGCTTGCCATAGCATCTTGGTAACTAGTGGGTTCATCATCCATGAACATCACATCCCCGGTATGAGTGATGAGAAATCCATATCTCTCAGGCTCATTTTGTTTTCTACTAGATCTACGAGCACTTTGTGTTACAACATCAGACTCCTTTCCACATCACTTTGTGGATCCACAATTACTTGTGGTGTCTGTGTTGGTTCCATCTATGTTGACATATTTTGATCTTGAACAATTTCAAGTTCTACATTCCTCCCACTGATACCTTTGGAAATAAATTCCTTTTCCATGAAGACACTAGAACGCCCAACAAACACTTTATTGTCATGAGGATGATAGAAGTAGTATCCCATAGTTTCTTAGGGATGTCCTACAAATATGCATTTATCAGATTTTGGTTCTAATTTAGTTGTGATTAGACGTCGTACGTAAACCTCACAACCCCAAATCTTCATAAAAGATAATTTAGGACTCTTCCCAGTCCATATCTCATATGGTGTCTTTTCAACAGATTTTGATGGAACTCGGTTTAGTGTGAAAGTCGCTGTCTCTAGAGCATATCCCCAAAAGGATGTTGGAAGGTCAACTTGACTCATCATAGATCGTACCATGTCCAACAGTGTACGATTCCTCCTTTCGGAGACACCATTCCATTGTGGTGTTCCAGTTGGAGTGAGTTGTGATACAATACCACAATTTCTAAGATGATCAAGAAAAGCATGGTCTAAATATTCGCCACCTCGATCAGATCGAAGAATCTTAATACTCTTTCCAAGTTGGTTTTGTACTTCATTTTGAAACTCTTTGAACATTTCAAAGGACTCGGACTTATGTCGCATTAAATATACATAGACGAACCTACTGAGATCATCAGTAAATGTAATGAAGTATCTATAACCACCTCTAGCCTGTATGTTCATCGGTCCACATACATCACCGTGTATGATTCCCAATACATCATTTACTCTCTCACTTTGTCCAACAAAAGGAGTCTTTGTCATCTTTCCAATTAAACAAGCTTCACACGTCCCATATGATTCAAAATCTAACTTGTTCAATAATCCATTTTTATGGAGTTTGGAAATGCGAGTTTCGTTTATATGTCCTAGACGACAATGCCAGAGATAGGTTAAATTTGAACTATTCGATTTGACCTCCTTTTTATCTATGTTATAAATCGGATTATCCATATTAAGAACTTAAAGACCATTAATCAAACTTGCATCACCATAATATATATTACCAAAAGAGAATGAACAACATTTGTTCCCAATATTAAAGGTAAAACCTTTCCTGTCCAAAAAAGATACAAAAATCAAATTTCTAGAAATAGATGGTACGCAATAACAGTCATCAAGTTCTAATAATAATCCGGTCGGTAAAGTTAACAAAATTGATCCTACGGCTATAGCGACAACTTTTGCCCCATTTCCAATTCGCAGATCAACTTCACCTTTGCTCAACCTTCTAGTCCTTTTTAGTTCCTGCACGTTTCTACAAATATGAGAACCACATCCAATATCTAATACCCATGATGTATAAGAAGTAGAAAGATTAGCTTCTATCACATAGATACCTGAAGTGGAGGTTACACTTCATTTCTTCTTTTCCTGAAGGTAGAGAGGATAGTTCCTCTTCCAATGCTCGGGTTTGTTGCAATGAAAGCATTCACTGTCCTTAGGTACAGTTACCTTGGGTTTCTTAATGCATCCTTTTGTCTTCCAAGATTTAGAAGTGGATTTGGCAATTGACTTTCCTTTGCCTTTCCCTTTCTTGTTCTTACGGACCATCAAAATGGTGGACTTGTTCTTTGCAAGCTCTTGCTCAGCTGTTCGTAACATATTGAGCAATTCTGGAAGGGATTTGTCAAAGTCATGCATGTTGTAGTTCATCACGAATTGACTGTAGCTATTTGGCAACGATTGCAAAACTACATCAATGGCCAACTCCTTTCGTAAAGAAAAACCTAGTCCTTCAAGACGCTCAATATGCCCAATCATTTTAAGCATATGAGTGCCAACGGGACTACCTTCGGACATTCTACAACGGAACAGTTCCTTGGATGTTTCGTACCTCTCATGTCTAGCTTGCTCTTGGAATAGCAATTTTAGGTGTTCGATCATATCGAAAGCCCCCATGTTTTCATGTTGCTTCTGAAGCTCAGGTTCCATGGTTATTAGCATTAGATATGAGACGTCCAAAGCATCTTCATCATGTTTTTTAAAAGTATCCCTTTCAGTTCTAGGAGCACTAGAATTAGGTTCTTCATGGATTTGTTGCTCCAAGACATACAGTTTCTTTTCAGCTTTGAGGACAATTCTCAAATTACGATACCAATTGATGAAATTTGTTCCATTTAGTTTTTCTTTCTCGAGAATTGATGGCAAAGTGTTTTTGTTTCCATTGTTGGTTTGTGCCATTGGTAATCTACAATAGAAAAGCAAAGTTCTTAATGTCATGAAATTTTATTGTTTAATAAGGACTTTCATCAAACAAGCTCCCACTATTTTAAGCAAAACAACAACCCTCTTTTATTGTTTCGGAAAACGTCATAAGCTTTCTAGTGGGCCAAGATCCATATTCTCATTATCGATCAATTTAACTTTAGTTAACCGATCAATCAATAATGTTTTAGGTAAGCAACAACATTGCTAATTACATCTCTATGTAACTCTTGGATAGTTAGGTGAATAACTTTTATTTAAATTCATCATATGAATGTTCCCAACACATGCCTCCAAATCCCCAATCCTATTAGGCTTAATTTGGTTAAGTCCGACCTAAAATGGCTTGTAGGAATCCTATGCTTACCTTATCTTACTAAGATTAAAGAGAGTACCCAACTTTAGCATGACCCACCCTCAATGATCAAAGTCTTGACAAGTGCCATGTTTGGAAGGCATCTTAAACTTAATATTTTGGTGAGGGATTTTAGTTAGTTTGATTTTACCATTCTTTATTTTGTAATAGATCATTTCCTCATAGTTTGATTTAACCGGAATCTAGATTGGAGGAGGATCACGAGGATCACTTAAATACCTTCCTTTCTTTGGCGGTTTAGGCCTTTGTGACAAAACCGGTTGAAATCTTACTATGATGTACTAAGACCTTATCACTAAAGATCGACGGTCCACTTTATATCTTATATAAATACCAATTTTTATTTTATCAAAACTCATTTTGATTTGTAAAACTCCTTTTACTTATATATATTTTAAAATCATATTTGTTTTAAAATGTTGTAACAAATATCACATACATACAACCACGCATAATATATCATAATATATAAAGCGTAAAAATAAATGTAAGATGGTTATAGCCCCCCTATGCGATATTCATAGAGCCAAGTATGAATATCATTACATAAAATAAACTCTTATGGTTCTAAGTCTTCTCATCTTCATCACTTCATAACGCTTCCATCTCTTGTTTTATTTTATACAAAATACTTTACATTTCAAACAAAGAAACCTCGAGTTACATTCGAGGGGATTGGATGAGAGGAGAATGTACAAAGAGAGTATATAGAGAAAGGCACGACATGCAAGTCGTATTTATCAAATATAATACATCCATGACTAAGGGCTATAACCATTCACCAAGCAAATCACATTATACATATTCAATCACATTGAAACATAAAGACGAATTGCAACACCACCGTATAAAATTAATACAAAATTCATACGATATTGAAAAAGTGTGATTCAAAGTTCTTTAGAAAACTAACAAAAAGATGCACATCTTTTATGTTTAAGGATTTCAAAGATCTAGAAGCCTTATGGGTCGAAATACAAGTCAAACCCGTAGAGGGTTCGATTTTCGAACAACATTGCGACACTGTCGTACAAAATTCATAAACAATTCATACGAAGTTGAAATGATGCTATTCAAAAGGCTGTGGAACCCTAACAGAAAGCTCCACGTTTTTCATGTTTTAAGTTTTCTGAGATTCAGAATCTTTCTGGGACGAAAAAACCAAAACATTTACGAAACAAAAACATACAGCAGCAAAACAATTTTAAAAATGCATGCATGTCACAAAAAAAAACCATCTAGAGGTTTAAGTAGCTCTGATACCATTGTTGGGTTACGGGATCTCAAGCACAGCGAAAAATAAAACCGTAACCATCCAAGGACCCATACGAACCGGAATAAATTGGGTGTTTCGAAATTATACCTCACAGTTAACGAGACTTTTAATCACAGCAACAAAGCAAGCTTGATGCCTCCACGGTATCCACGCGAACAATCCGAATCCTTTGCCTTCTCATGATGCTAGTCACGGTTTCAAAACTTTGAAAGGAAAGGGAGCATATAGTTGTATGTGATTTTAGAGAAAATTGCAAGAACAACAATTGTATACAATGTCATACATTATATATGGTGATGGAAGTATAGCCTAAAAGATCACCATCATCTCCACACCTTACTTGAGTGTAAGAGTGGCCATGCACCATCACTTTCTTACATAACCATACCTAGTCAACTTATTTAATGTCCAACAAAATAATATCTGATTTTTATTTAATCAGATTAAACAATACAAATCAGATATAATAATTAAACATTTTAATTATTGAAACTCCTTATCCGGATATGTTCAAAGCGTGTGACCCAATGGGTTCTCTACATGTTGGTAATAAATATAAATCTCGTATTTATATTTATAAACGATGATCGGTATCTAGCAATACATCATCGTCACCCAAATGACGAGAATTGGTGATACAACAAATTATCGATTTGTAGTCAATTTTAGTTTACACATTTAATTCCTTTGTCCTTGATGTCTAGATTGAACACGAAACATTAAATGTGTCATTCTCGTTATGTCCAATCTACAGTTTCTTAATTCTCTAATATACTAATAAAAACAGAAATTGATATCTCATATCATTTATCTGAGTATATATTTATCAAGGGCCCCAGAAACATCACTCCCGTCATAAAAGAGGGACAAATCCTATCTCGATACATGCTAGTTCTACCATGTGATTTATAACATACCCAACAATAATTCTGTCACCCAGTTACGGAATGATTAGAACAAATGTCAAAATATATTACTCACACATAGCAAACTCCATATTTCTCAAGTCAAAGAATTACATGTACATTGACCACATGAGAAACACTTATGACACTCACATGACATCCAATGAAGTGTTCTCATAGCGAGTCACGTCCGATACACAAAATCTCCATTTTGTACCCATATGTAGATTCAATATCTCTATATGAATCCCTACATATGCTAGTCATTATCATATTACTTCAACCTTAAAACCCAACATAATATTTAGCTAGGGACATTTAAAATACATTATTCTAAGGTTATTTATTATGAATAATTAAAAACACAGAATATAACATAGACATAATAAATTGGGCAATGCCTTTTATTTATTTATTAATTTCATGAAACAAAACTCAAAATTACAATCATCTTATGATTAGCTTTCGGGCATTCACTAACATATATATACATATATACATATATATATATATATATATATATCAGATTTTAAGTGTACGAAGTAAAATCCTCCTGGAATCACGAAAAAACATTAGTAGATAGGTATCTAAAAGAGAAGAAACATGCAGAAAGGAAAATAAATAGAAATATACAATGAAAATACATAAACAAAAGGAAGAATGAATGAAGCATAAGGAAAATTCAGGTGGGTTGAATATTGTCAGTAATTCAAACAAGAAAATGAGATAGTGACATGTTCAACCTACTGAATGAGCCATATGCAAAATTCATGCAACTTATGAAATTTGAATTTTCAGATTTAGCATACATAGCTTGGATACCAAGAAATGAAAGCGTTTTTCGTCCAAAGCTTTGGTAAATAGGTCTGCTATCTGAAGGTCTGTATTGACAAAGTATAGTTCTATCGTACCTTTCTCGACATGATCTTTGATAAAATGATACCGGACATCGATGTGTTTGGTCTTCGTGTGCTGAACAGGATTACTGGATGTGGTAATTGCGCACTTCGAGTCACAGTAGATAGGAATCTTCTTGTAGTGAAAGCCATAGTCGTTCAGTTGTTTGTGCATCCAAATGACTTGGGAGTAGCAACTCGCAGCAGCCACATACTCCGCCTCAGATGTAGATGTGGACATGCAATTTTGCTTCTTAGATGCCCAATTAACAAACTTATCACCTAAGAACTGCACGTGACCCGTCATGCTCTTCCTGTCCAACATGCACCCCGCATGATCCTCGTCTGAGTAGGCAACCATCTCATACCTTGTTTCCTTAGGATACCACAAGCCAAGATCAGTAGTACCTTTCAAGTATCGAAAAATTCTTTTGACTGCAATGAGATGAGGCTCTTTGGGCTTGGACTGCTACCTTGCACAGAGACATGTTGAGAACATAATATCTGGTCTACTGGCCTTCAAGTATATCAAGTATATAGGTCTTAGGATCCACATCTTTTCCGTTAGGATCAGAGTGGAGCTTAGAACCCGATGCCATTGAAGTTTTCATGGGAGTACTGTTTTCCAACTTAAATTTCTTTAAAATATCGAAAATGTATTTAGACTCATTAATGAGAATTCCTGTTGAAAGTTGTTTAACTTGAAGACCTAGAAAAAAAATTCATTTCTCCCATCATACAATTGAAATTTAGACATCATGAGGGCAAAAAAGTTCTTACAGTATTGAGGGTTAGTAGATCCAAATATTATATCATCTACATAAATTTGTATAAGAATTATATCGTCCTTTTCTTTCTTGACAAATAAAGTGGTATCGATCTTACCTTTCGAGAAACCGTCTTTGACTAAGAACTTGGATAGGACATCATACTAGGCACGTGGCGCTTATTTGAGACCATATAAGGCTTTATCTAGAATGTAGACGTGATCGGGATTGACTTCATCTACAAATCCTTTCGGTTGCGATACATATATCACTTCTTTCAGGATGCCATTAAAAAATGTTGTCTTCACATCCATTTGGAAAACTGTGAAGTTCCTGTAAGCGACATATGCAAGGAACATCCGTATGTCTTCAATCCGGGCAACGGGTGCAAACGTCTCGTCATAGTCAATGCATTCTTGTTGTCTATATATTTTGGCCACCAGTCGATCTTTGTTTCAAACCGCAATGTCGTCTTCATCTTTTTTGTTCTTGAACACCCATTTGGTACCGATAACTGTCTTGTTCCTTGGTCGGGGCACGAGCCGCCATACTTTGAGACTTTTGAATTGATTTAACTCCTCTTGCAAGGTTGCCACCCAGTCGGGATCCTCAAGAGCTTCTGATACTATCGTTGGTGCGATCTTACTTAAGAAAATAGAGAACAAACAGTCATTAGCGGAAGTAGATCTTGTATGAATGGGGGTAGATGGATCACCAATGATTTGGTGTAGGGGATGGTCCTTTGTCTACCGATGAGTATGAGGAAGCGGTTGATATGTGGTTCGATATTGAGTAGTATCTATGTAGCTTCCTGAGGGGATGTCTTGAACAAACTCCAGTGTGGGTTGTGAACTTGAAGTGACGGATACATGATTCACGGGGGAAGGAACCTCCTCTTGTGTTGTGGATGGTTGTACCATAGAAGTATTTGAAGTAGTGGTGGCCGATGTAACTTCTAGGGACTTCGAAATGGATGATTCATCACTTGAGGACGAAGTCCCTTGGCCATCTGGATCGGCAATGAGTGAGCCATCACTTGAGGAAGAAGTTCCTTGATCATCTGGTGGAGGATTTGATCAGAGAGCTTTCAGTTGTAATCGTTCCGTGTAAGGCGAAAGCTCACGATATGAAGGCCTGGGTTAAGCAAATAGATTTCTTCAATGGTAGAATGTCAGGTCGGGGCCTTCTGCCTTGTTATCAAAAAGGGGGTTCCTTGCCCGATGGGTCTACATCCATACCTGAATGTCGTCGGGTACTGTTAACTTCCCCACCATTCTTGTAACTATCACTTGTAATTCGCGCTGCTCTTAGCTTTAAGCCGCTATCGTTCGGTACCCAATGCCTAAGCGTCGTGCGCTCCAAAAACTGCAAATCAGGAAACTACGTTCCCTTTGTAAAGTTGGACTTTTTACCAGCGGGTTTATCTGTCTAAGCCAGCTTAAGCCCCTGCCCCCTTTTTTTGTCTTCGGCTATTATCGGCTGGCAACGCTTGGCCCAACATTGGATTTGTTCTAAAGCTTGGGGTACCAGCGAGAGAAGCTCCACCTACAACCCTCTTGTTTTTCTCTTATCGATGTGATCCTTGTCTTTAGCTTGGGACTTAGCTTGTGGTGGGTTTGGCTAGGTAACATAATGGAAATGTATAGAAAGGAAGGACCCGGGGCCAGAGCAAGTTGGGTTGGGGTATAGAGCTAATTATGCCACAGTTGAGCGTTTCTGTCCAATCGTTATTCCGTGAATAGACGGTACATTGAGGAATATCCAGAAAGGCATTTCGGGAAGACAGTGGTTTGACTGTTGGGATCCCAATCGACCTGCATCAGCGGAAAAACGGGCACGAAGAAAAGGTCGCCTCCCTTCAAAGCTAACACAACTTTCTTAAACGGGAACCCTGATCTAGACACAGTAGGATCAATTGAGTTAGCAAATCCTTCTTCGACACTGTTTGGAACAAAAGATTTTGGTTTAGAAGATCCAAAGTACTCATCATAAAAATGCTCAAATAATAAATCCAAATCATTAGACGAAGATTTTGATGTAGAAGCCTGATTTGGTGTGACTGGTTTTCGTACAGGTCCTAAACTAACTTGTTCAGAAGCTAATACACCAGTTAAAGTGGGTTCTGAACTACTGTGTTCATAAGCTAAATCATCTAATTCATCAAAGGATATGTTTACGCTCTCAGCAACAGATTTGGTTCTTTTGTTGTAAACTCTGTAAGCGGCTGATTCTGAGGAGTATCCGATGAATATTGCTTCATCTGCTTTGGGGTTAAACTTTCCGAGATCTTCCTTGTCATTCAGTACAAAGCACTTGCATTCAAAAGAATGAAATAATTTGATGTTAGGGATGCGGTTATTGATAATCTCATATGGAGTTTGACCAAACCAATGATTGATGATTGACCGATTCTGAGTGAAACAGGCGGTGGCAACGACTTCGGCCCATAGAAACAATGGAAGCTTGGACTGGGTGAGCATGGTACGAGAAACTCCTACTAATGTCCGATTACGTCTTTCTACCACTTCATTTTGTTGACGAATGTGAGCCGCTGAATAGGTGTGAGTAATATCTATGGAGTCTAGGTATGTACCCAGTACCTTGTTCTTGAACTCAATGCCGTTGTCGGTTCGAATAGACTGAGTTATCAGCTGTAGGTTGACTTGGACACTTTTTATAAATGAGATGATTAGCTTCGAGGTCTCGTCTTTGGTTCGGAGAAACTTGACCCAAGTATATCGTGAAAAGTCATCAAACATGACAAGGGCGTATTTCTTGCCGTTGATGCTCTGAGTTCTCATTGGGCCACATAGATCCATATGAATCAGCTCGAACGATCTCGTTGTGCTTGGAACAACCTTCGGCTTATGAGACACTTCCTTCATCTTCCCTATTTCACATGCCGCACACAGATGTTCCTTTTCAAATTTGAGTTTCGGCAGGCATTTGACTAACCCTCCAATGACCAGCTTGTTGATATTCTTGGAATTGAGGAGGGAGAGTCGCCTATGCCATAACCAATTCTGCTGCATTGAAGCTTTGAAGAGTAGACACACAACCTTTTCAGTGTTCAGGGATGCCAAGTATATAGGTTAGAGGTTGGACCGTCGTGTCCCTGCTAACAATTCCTTACCATCTTCCGTACGAACATTGCATCTTCTAGCCTTGAAGTTGACCTCTAAAATCTTGTCACAAAATTGACCAATGTTGAATAAGTTGTGTCCTCAACCCTCAAAATACGATACCTTCTTGATCGTGATGTTATCTCGAACTATGTCACCATATCCTATGATTGAAGAGAAGTGATCATTACCAAAATGAACAGTCCCACAATACTACAAGTGGTTGAGAGACACAACAAGGTTATTTCAAATAACAACACAGATATGTCGGGACAAAGAAAATTCCCGAGATCAACAATGAAAGTGTTAGAGGTGGAAACAACTCCAAAGAATAGTGAGTGAAGACAATTTCTCACACGTGGCATCTATGTACCATGTGGACAAAACCGTGGAAAGGGTCAGGGTCATGACAATAGTTGGAAGGATTTTCCAATACTTGGAGTAGAGATGCAACTACTGCCCAGTTGATATTGAATAGTCAAAGAAAAATACATTAATCACTAGTTCTTTCGAAAAAGGAACAAATTGAAAATAAACTATATCATATTAATTTAAGATTGATTAAGCATATGTTTCCTTGAAATTTATATTAAGCATAAAATAAATATGCACACTCAAATCGATAACCATTATAGATGTAAAGAAATACATTAAAAACAAATACAAAACTCTCGATATTCTCCGTTCCGTGTATGAATGTATCGAGGAGAACTTGAGTTTTTGTAGAACATTTCATACAATCTAAAGAGATTGACTAATACTTATTTTATAATTCATCCAACCAAAATACTTAGATGATGTACTGTCATTTTCTTGTTGGTACAAGATTAATAGTTATTAAAGCACTATATTAATGAAAACCTTGTTAAGATATTCATATCAACTGGAAATCATATTATAAGAATGGAATTAAGTATATGTACATCAACTCTAAATATATGAAAGAAACATATATTAGAGAAATTAACGTGTCAATTAGTGGATTATCTAGGTCACTAAATCATATTTTGTCACCAATTAAGAATTTTTGTACAATGAAACATATATCTTTCGACATGATTACATGGAACACCATGGTCATGACATAGTGACCTGTATTTGCAAAATACACATAGACACATTCTTTTTCGAGTGAAAGGCCAATTGCAACTGTTGACTTCTGCAGCATGAGAAGCAACACCATTATCATAATATGCCCTCTCGAATACCTAAAACTTTTGTATACCTTGATATGTAGTCAAGACAGAAATGAGACCATCCTAAAGTTAACGATATAATACAAAAATATTTCATTCTTACAACGAATACAAGATATTTATGGACATAAACATCCAGAATGCGGGCCATTTAAGTACTTTATGGTTCTGGTTTTGACACGATGAATGCATGTCGTATTATTGTCCACATGAAATATTGCACTCCTAGGACTAGCTATACGTTTAAGGGCTCACCACCCTGCTTATCTCATCAACTCTACATGACTTGGAATGCTAGAGAATTTACATCATAAGGATTTGATGATTATTGTATATGTATTGGGATCAATGTAGAGTTTCCTATACCTCATACTAAAATTGTCTCGTAGAAGTTGTCATCAAAAGAATATAGATGGTAGCCAAGACATTAGACATTGGTTATGCGCACCAATTTACCTACATGTGTCTGAGTTATGCAATACTATAAGCAACTTTACTTCATCATTTTGAGACCTATTACTAGCTAACCAGTCTCATGTGTACTAGTTAGTAACTGGATATAAGCCTGATATTTTACATTTACACATGTTTGATTGTGCAGTATATGTGCCAATTGCGCTCCCACAGCGCACCAAAATGGGTTTTTAAAATGATTAAATATGTTTGTTGGATATGAATCTCCAAAAATTATCCACTAATTAGAATCCTTGACGGCTGATCTGTTTACCGCTAGATTTGCGAATTGTCACTTTGATGAGACAGTCTTCCCGTCGTTAGGGGGAGATAGGAAAAAGGATTTTCCATAGGAACGACATGAAGTGTCATTAAATATTCCCACTTTGTCTCATGTTGATCCCCAAACTTCATAATGTAAAGTTGAAGTAAAACTAATCAGACTCGATACCTGATACGTTTAATGTTATTCCAGAAGTGACAAGATCACATATACGAGCTGCAAATATACTCGCAAGGTTAAAGTCCCCAAACAAGGGCACAACGTCACTAGAAAGTGCGTTGCAATAACACATGGTGGAGGTGTGGTTGAGGTCGTAGCTCCCAAAGAGAAATGAGGGAAGCTAATTGCTTCGATAAATACTCATCTAAAGGAAGAGAAGAGTAAGGCACAACTATTTGTCATCAATACATAAACCTCTCATGAGATTGTCTCTGATTAAACTATGTCTATGAATCATTACTGGAGGACGCTCCGAAGTTAATATTGATTCCAGAGATCAAAGAAATCTCAAATGATTTATGAGAGTGCATATGAGTCGATGGACAAATCATACATACTCATTGATGATATATTTCGCATATAATGTTGCTTATAAGATGATAGAGCACATTGACATCGAACCATGCTCAGTTGAAAAATATCAACAAAGAGCAAGTTGGCCTAAATAAGCAATCCAGGAGAATCATATTATTTGATAAATGAACAGGTATTTGGTTTGGTAGTGCTAACCCACCAAGTGTAAAGCTTGTAAGACATAGATAAATCATTTGTCATAAAGCGTAATGAGAATAATTAAGTCATAATATATGAGGCTCTCCTTTGGCGCAAGGTTTCTCACAACGCCCTGGATTGACCATGAGAAGACTTACTCTCCCGTGATGGACGTTATAACGTTCTGCTAATTAATTAGCCTAGTAGTTTCTGAAGGACTGGAAATGCAGCTCATGAATGTGGTTACCACATATCTCAACGGGGATCTAAATTCAGAGATATATAAAAAGTGCTTGATGATATTACATTACCAAAATCAAGTAACTCTAAACCACGAAATGCGTTTGCAATAAAATTAAAACACTCACTTTATAAATTAAAGCAATATATGCGGTGTGGTATACCCGCCTAAGTGAATACTTGATTGGGAAAGGATATATATGAACGATGAACTGTGCCTTTGCGTATTTATTTAGGAAAACAAGTTCCATATTTTTAAAGTAGCTTTATATGTCGATGTTATGAACATAATAGGCAATCTTGATGAAATAAGAGTAGTCACTCATTACTTGAAATCTAAATTTGAGATGGAAAATCTTGAGAAAACTTGGTTTTGTCTAGCTATTTGAGCTAGGACACCGAGTTTGTGAAATATTAATTCACCGATCGCATATGTCTAGAAAATAATCAGGCAATTTAATATGGACAAAGCGCATTAGGTTAGCACTCCCATGATCGGTCAAAGTGTTGATCCATTTCGTCTAAAGGATGATGACGAAAAAGTGTTGGGAGTTGGAATTCCCTATCTAAGTACAACATGTGCATTATCGTACTTAGCATAATGCACTTGGTCGTATATTGTATTTCTTGGTGAGCTTGTTAGCTAGATTTAGCTCAGCACCAACACAACGTCATTGGAATGATATCAAATTAATCTTTTGGAATTATTGACATGAGCATATACTTTCCCTATAGAAAGAAAAATGAGATTGATAATGGAACTTCAGTACCTACTTATAATGTAAGCAGCAAAAGTACTAGCTCTTATACAAAAGTATCAAATAATGTATTGATATGTATTTGTTGATATTAGATATATGTTTGGCCCATATAAAGATCGTTCCCATATTGGATAAGAAAGTACCATTGGGAACATGTCGATTGTCTGGAAGTAAACTATGCAACTTTATGTACCTACCTCTTTGAACTATATTACTCTACATGAAATTCTTCAAGAGTGTACATGGTTAAGGACACTATCATTACACATATTAGAGAAGCTAATGTTTTGAGTTCAACCAATATCCTACCGCATACATGGAAATAATGCATCATATAGCAAAGGAATGAAAGTAAGATACATAAAGGTTGATAACACAAGACATTATCTGCTTAAGTTTATATGCAATCAACAACAACAACAAACTCCCCTCATGATTCAACTGAATCAAGTAAAGTATGTAGAAAATGTGAATATTTTCTAAGCTCTCTTGATTGATGTACAAATCAGGGGGAGTAATAGACAAAATAAGATGTCTACTAAACATGTATTATTAATAAGTTGTGCTCTTTCCTTCGCCTAATGTTTTATTTTTCCCACTAGGTTTTGTTCCTTGGTGCAAGGTTTTAGTGAGACAACAATTTATAAATCATCTTGTATTATAAACCTTTTGATTGATGTACGAATCAAGAAAGATAGTAAACTAAAGGAATAGTTTATTGGTGCATTGTACTCTTTTTTTCGTCTAAAGTTTTTATTTTTCCCACCGGGTTTTGTTTCTTTGGCGTAAGGTTTTAATGAGGCAAAAACTATGAACCATCACTCCTTTGACTCGGCACAAGGGGGAGTGTTGAAGGATTATGTGTCATCATCAAAAGGAAGTGATTGAAAGAATATTTTTCCTAGTATTAGAAATTACCTTAATAAATGTTTCATTTTTTTTGTAAACTTCTCCCTATTTAAAGGGTTTATGATTAATGAGAATTACAAATTTCATTCTCTCTATTTATTGTTGTTCTATTCTGCTTTTCCTATAACATAATTCTCATTAATTATAAGCATTTTAAATAGGACGAGTTACAAATAGATAAATTAATATGTTTTTATCTCTACTATCTTATAAAAATTTTAAAACAGTTTCTTGTACAAATCAGTTTCTTGTACAAAGCAGTTTCTCTCAAATCCATGTCGTCTCGCTCTCCTCCCACGTTCTCTCTCAATCGCACTAGCAGTCTCCGACGACAACCTTTTTGCCTCTCGGCTCCTTCTCCGCTCCACGTTATTTAGAAAGCCTCCCTCTCAGTTTGCTCTCGTCTGGTGCACAACAATCAGGAGAATCTCAGCTTCCTCTCCTAGGGTTGTTATCAATTACACTCATTTTACTTTAACGGATTCACAGGTATCGATCTTGTTCCTCGTCTTCGATTTTGTTCGGTTTTGGGTTTGTGTGATTTGTTCCTCATATTCAAAGGATATCGATGGGTTTTGTTCAATCCAATTTTGCTTTCACAATAATCGATTTTCAGTTTGTTTTTGTTCCTCATCTTCGACTTTGTTCAATTTTAGGTTTGTTCCATTTTCACGTCATATTCGAATGTATATATTGATTTTGTTTAGTTCGATTTTTCTTTCACAATAATTAATGTTCACAGTGTGATTGTATTCCTCATATTCTTTCTCACAACCTGTCAAATTTAAGAATTCGATTAGGATTGCAATATGCTCGACCAAGGTATTTTTTAGATTTAGTGAAGAATTGATGTCGTTTACTATACATTTTTTCTAGGTTTGATATTTTTTTCTTGTTTACTATACATTTTTGGAAACTTACAGATGTTGAGAGGCGGCAAATTTATGATATTGCCAACATATTAGAAAGTGTTGGGAGTAAGGTCTTTGATTATTTTTCGCCATTCATCTTTGTATGTGTGTGTGTTTTGATAAATGGATACTATTTAGGCATTAATTTTAGGGTTTGTTGACTTTGTCTAATCTTTTAGGTTTTGACAAGGAAAGCAAAGAATCAGTATATTTGGAAGGGGTTTAATGCAATTCTCTATGCGCTGGAAGAGCTTAAGGTATGTTTAATACACATTTATGATCTTAATTAGTTTGTGTTGGTATCATGAATCAAAATGTTAACATTATCGCTTGAATTTTGAAATTTTCTATGTGCATACACATGTAGAAACAAGCATCTAATGAGAACTCCAATGTCTCACAATACTGCAGCTTCGGAACTGTAAGTTCTCCGTTATATACACATGAAAATTATAACATATTGAGAGATTTGTGTGCATGCAGCTCCTGATTACCATGAATATCAAGCAACCAATGGCTTTTGGTACAGTTAGGAGCAAACTTGATGCTGGACTTTATTCATATCTGGAAGTCTTTATAGGTTTGTATTTGTTGACTATGCTTTAATTATAGGCCATGTGTCCATTTCTTTCTCCTGTTTTGTACAATTTGAAAGAGTTTGGACCTTGTTCTTCAAATTTTCATATGTTGATTAGATTTAAGGAAAGAGGTAGTCTGAATTATTGTTGGATATCAGATGCTTGAATATTTAAGATTTACATGAGATGGTTAGAAAAGAAATGTGTCAAACATGATTGTACAACCATTTGGGATGTGTCTACTGATCTACCACTATACCCGCTGAAGCAATTATAACAGCGCCTCCCCATATTAGTTTCGCACCATCTATATTTTTGTTATTATTCTTTGAGCCTCTTAGTATTGCTTTTGAAGCACTACATGTATAGTGACCGTATCTTCTCTTCAAATTCCATCCACAGTTATAGTATTTTCTTTCTTTTCTCTGTTGTTATATTTTTACAATGTGGCTGATAAGTTTTTGGGTTTACATTATATTGCTTTTAGGCCATTTTGGTTCATGGACTTCAATTGCTTGATATATGGCTTCATCACTCAGCAAGCAACACCACGAATTCTAAAATAACGAAGCTTTTGGATATGTCAGCAGCAGGCAAGACACTCTCATTTTTATTGTTCTACATTTCTATTATTTGGAAAAATGATATGGTACTTATGACAGTCTTATGTCGTTAATAGAGTTGGGGGCTGCTTCTGTGGGATATGAAATTACCAGTCCAGTCAACTGTTGTGCTATTGTAGATGTAGCATATGGTTTTCATCCAGACATGCAAATCTGCTTAATCAATCGGTCTATTTATTTGCAGTGGCACAACTCTTATGCATATGTGCATTTATGACTTGATTTGATGTTGCGACTTTGGTCATAGAAATGTACTTGGATAATGTTCTAGCGTTCTTTAACTGTCTTGCTTCTAGGTTTAAGTGTGATGTGTCCATATGGTTAATGTTATATGTGTGTCTCTTAGATCTACTTACTGTTAGGTAGCATTTGTGTTTTTTGCTTGGCCTGAGTCTAACGTGTCGCTTTCTTATTCTAGATGTGATGTGTATGTCCAAAAACTTAACTACTTAAAATCTAAAAGCAAGAGTAAATTACATTTTTTGTCCATGTCGTTATTACTTACTACCAATATTGTCCTTATTTTAAACTAATTACACTTTTGATCTTTATAGTTGCCACTTTGTTTTGAATTTGGTCCATTTGACTAACTTCCGTTAAAAGAGTCCATGATTATTTTCACGATGTCAGGTGTGTAATAGAGTGAATGTCAATTTCAGGATCCAGGGAATGAACAACTTATGTGGACTGATCCGACAGAACATGTCGCCCAATATAAACAACTTATGTGGACTGTCTCGATATCGTATCAGTTTCAAGAAGTCTGTATGTGCAAGAGTTTTGGAGCGACCTTGACTGGAGCAACGTTACAATGGTTGATCAATCTCAAACCCAAAACCATCGGGTCTTTTGCAGAATTGGTGAACCAATTTTCTCAACAATTCGCCAGCAGCCGAAAAATGGAAAAACAGACGAGCGACCTTTACTATGTCGTACAAAAGAATGGAGAGTCCATCTGGGACTACTTTAACCGATTCAACGTGGAGATGATTAGTATCCAAAATTGCGACGTGAAAACAGCAATTGAAGCTTACAAACGGGGTCTGGATGATAGTTCAGGGTTGTATCTCGACCTTACGAAATATCCTCCAGAAACCTTTGAAGACGTACGAGCAAGGACGCTCGCCCATATGAGGGTCGAGGATGACCTCATTTTCAGAAATAAACATTCAAACAACAGGAAAGGTCTAGGTATTAAAAAGCCAGACTTCAAACTGAAACCGACAAGTCGATCAGAGCCTGCCCGACAGATTTCAAACGTCAGATTCGAAAAGAAAGGGCCGACGACTTCTAAATCTGTCCAGTATCCTAAAGTGTCATCTTATGGTTTCCCTGGGTCAGCCAAAGACGTCGTCGCGTCCCTGAAACAACTCCAACAAAACATTCGATGGCCAAAGAAAAGCGATAAGGACAGTGATAAGAAAGACAAAACAAAATGGTGCGATTTCCATAATGACTTCGGTCATGTAACGGATGATTGCATCGCCCTGAAGAAAGAACTGTCCTGGCTTAACTCGAAAGGCTATTTGCAAGAATTGACGGAAAAGAAGGACGTGCGTCCCACATCCCCAGAGCATGCCAAGGTGATTAATTGTATCACCGGAGGTTCTGATGTCTGTGGGACCACATATTTAGCTGCTAAGAGACATGCTAGTCGCGGTCCCGACGACCGACCAATTCCAAAGGAGGCAAGACCTAAGGAAGACGCAGAATTAGAAGCTATGCCCTTGACGTTCGACCAATCGGATCTCGACGACGTATACCAAAAACATCATGACGGACTAATTATCCAATTGAGCATTGGAAATTGCTTGACAAAGAGGATACTCGTAGACGGAGGTAGTTCCGCTAACATTATCTTCTTTGATGCAGTGAAAGCTATGGGGATCGACAAATCCGAGATTACCCGACGCTCGACTACACTCGTTGGATTTAACGGAGGAGCGACAAATACCATGGGAGAAATCACACTACCAGTATATGCTAAAGGAATCAACAGGCAGACGAAGTTCAATGTCGTCGACTGTTCATCAACTTATAACGTTATCCTTGGGCGACCATGGATCCACGATATGAAAACCGTACCCTCGACGTACCACCAAACCTTGAAATTCCCTACGCAATGGGGAGTACAGGAGATCAAAGGCGAAAGAAAAGTCGCTAGGGAATGTTACAAAGTCTCTTTGAAGCCCCTGAAGCAGACAATATAGCAATTACAGAACCAGGACATTCCTGGAACTGACGACGATTATCGCTTGGAAGCTGTCGTCCTAAACCAGGATAAGCCTGATCAGATGGTCTACATAGGTTCGACACTTGATCCATCCTTCAAAGATAGATTAATTTCTTTTTTGCAGGACCATTATGATTGCTTCGCATGGACGCACGAAGACATGGTGGGTATCGATCCGAGTATTATTTCTCATAAACTCAACGTTGATCCATCCTTCAAACCCGTTCAACAGAAAAGACGAAAATTTGCTCCTGAAAGAAATAAAGTTATCAACGACGAAGTTGATAATTTGCTTAAAACAGGAAAGATACGAGAAGTCAAATATCCAGATTGGCTCGCCAACGTTGTTGTTGTCCAAAAGAAAAATGGCAAATGGAGAGTATTCATTGATTTCACAGACCTTAACAAGGCCTGTCCGAAAGATCCATTTCCGTTACCACACATCGATTCTATGGTCGACGCTACAGCTGGACATGAATTGCTCACCTTCATGGATGCATATTCTGGATATAACCAGATATTGATGCATTCCGATGATCAGGAAAAAACGGCTTTCATGACAGATAAAGGTATTTATTGTTATAAAGTAATGCCTTTTGGTCTTAAGAATGCAGGTTTGACGTATCAACGGTTAGTGAATATGATGTTCAAAGAACATTTGGGCGACACTATGGAGGTATACATCGATGACATGCTTGTTAAATCGAAACATACGGACGATCATATAAGACATTTGAAGCAGTCGTTCGACATTTTGCGTAAATACAAAATGAAGTTGAATCCGACAAAATGTTCTTTTGGAGTTCGAGCTGGAAAATTTCTCGGTTATATGGTCACACGACGAGGAATTGAAGCTAACCCAGATCAAATTAAAGCGATTATCGAGCTAAAATCGCCCAGAAATTTTAAAGAAGTCCAACGCCTAACAGGACATATAGCAACCTTAAACAGATTCATCTCTCGGTCGTCCGACAGATGTCACCTTTTCCACAATGTCCTGCGAAAAAACAAAGGATTCGATTGGACTGATAAGCACGAGGAGGCGTTGAAACAACTCAAGGAATACATGACATCACCTCCCTTCCTCTCCAAACCTGAGAAAGGTGAAGTTCTTCAACTTTATCTAGCCATCAGCACTAATTCGGTGAGTGTAGTCCTTATACGAGAAACCGACGGACGACAATTACCAATCTACTATGTAAGTAAAACTCTATTAGATGCTGAAACCAGGTACTCGTCTATAGAAAAACTTTTGCTTTCATTAGTTATGGCTGCTAAGAAGTTACGGCATTATTTTGAATCGCATCCTATAACTGTTGTAACTAACTTTCCATTGAAATTTGTGTTAAGAAAACCCGAGTTAACAGGACGATTAGCTAAATGGAGCATCTACCTCAGTAATTATGATCTGGATTTTAAACCTAAAACGGCGATCAAATCACAAGTCTTGGCAGATTTTGTTACAGATTTCAGTCCAGAACTAGAAGAAGCGACGACGTCCAATGAGTTAATTGTGGCGACTTTGCACGACACCACTTGGACGCTCGATGTTGATGGTTCGTCGAACATACGAGGAACAGGCCTGGGTGTCGTCCTACAGTCCCCACAAGGGGGCAAGATAGTATACTCCATACGGTGCGACTTCAAGGCAACAAATAATGAGGCAGAGTACGAAGCACTGATTGTGGGAATCAAAATTGCTCATGACTTGGGGGCAACACATCTGCATGTTCGAAGCGACTCGTCTTTAGTCGTTAACCAAATTAAAGGAGAGTTCGCAACAAAAGATTCGAGGATGATCGCCTATTATAAAATAGTAAAAGAAGAGGCAAAAAAGTTCAGTCGATTCATAATCGAGCAGATACCAAGAGATCAGAACACTCAAGCTGACGCACTAGCCAATTTGGGGTCAGCTCTTAATCAAACGACGTTCGACAGTATCCCAATAGTACACCTTGCAACACCATCTATCAAAAACGACGATAATACTTTGGTCGCGCCAATTGAAGAAAAAAATTCTTGGTCGGACGACATTAAAAATTATCTAGAGAACGATCAATTGCCTGATGACAGAATGGAAGCAAGAAAGGTCAAGTTTAAAGCATCAAGGTACGTCGTGATCAGAGGACAATTATATCGAAGATCTTCAACTGGTTTGAATCTACGATGTATTACCAACAAGACGCAAGTCCAGAAAATCTTACAAGACATGCACGACGGTGAATGCGGAAATCACTCAGGAAGTCGCAGTCTAGCCAACAGGATATCACGACAAGGTTACTATTGGCCGACACTAAGGCAAGATGCGATCAGGTATGTACAGTCGTGCGACGCATGTCAACGACATGCAGGTATGTCTCATAAACCATCTGAACCCTTACACTCGACTTTAGTCCCATGGCCCTTTATGAAACGGGGAATGGATATCGTCGGAAAACTACCACCTGCCCCCGGGCAAAAGGTATTTCTTCTAGTTTTAACAGATTATTTCTCTAAATGGATAGAAGCAGCGGCTTTTTCCCAGGTTTGGGACAAATAAGTCGTTTCTTTTATCCAAACTAACATCATTTGCAGGTTTGGAATTCCGTCCGAAATAACATGCGACAATGGGACACAATTCATCAGTGACCGGACGAGAAAATTCTGTGAAGAAAGGAGCATTAAGTTGGTAACGTCGACACCTCGATACCCACAGTCGAATGGCCTTGCCGAGTCAAGTAATAAAACTATCATCAATTCGATCAAGAAAAGACTCAAAGTTGCCAAGGAAAATGGGTAGAAGAATTACCCTCCGTTCTATGGGCCAATCGTACGACACCATGTACGTCCATAGGACAAACCCCCTTTTCATTAGTCTACGGATGCGAAGCTGTGTTACCAATTGAGGTACGAATACCAACTTCGAGACATATGTCCGTCGAACATAACTTGGTCGACCTGAGCTATGCCCTCGACGCTTTAGAAGAACTTAGAGAAATAGCACACATCCGCATGGCATCACAGAAACAAGCGGTCGAGCGACATTTCAACAAAAATGTCCAAATCAAAGTTTTCCAAGAAGGTGACTATGTCTTACGCCAAGTGTTCCAAAACACTCAAGAACTCAATGCAGGTAAACTTTCCACTAAGTGGGAAGGCCCTTATCAAATCTCTGGCGTCGTGGGTAAAGGAGCTTATAAGATCCAAACCCTTGATGGTCGAGATATCCCACGAAGTTGGAATGCAGTTCATTTAAAGAGGTATTTCTTTTAAATTCTGAATTCGTTTCCTTGGATTATTTCTTAAAAAGATTACTAACTTAAGCATTAGAGGGTCGTTGGTCAAACCAACGACCACCCTGCTAACGTTGATTTTCGCAGGGATGCACGACTTAGTTAAGATTTTCATGTCGAGTAATACTCATACGATCGCATGTATATGGTTGGCTGTAATTATTGATAAAGGTTAAATTTTTACATTTGACTTCCGATACTTATATTCGAAAACCATTATTACAATTGCACTTGTTCGATAGTAAATCTCAGTTGATTTCATTATAGCATGTTAATGAATGATGATTTGGTCGAACGTATGATATACTTATATTTTAAAATTACTCGACGTGTGATAAGAGATAGGTTTGACAAAGAAAAGCAAATAACAAACATCAATGAACAAAAGAGACTTTCTCAATAGAAGAGAAAGTTACAAAGTTAAGGGACGACCACAGACGGCCGACCCCTAGATAATAAATCCCAAAAGATAAGAAGGAGGAACGTCAGATTGTTCCTGTACGACATCAGTCTCTGCTGCTGCCGCCTCTTCTCCACCGTCACTTCCCTCTAATTCATCGTCTTCGTCAAGGTCCCTTTCAGTCCCCACGATGTCAAGGTACGTCTTGAGCTCCTCAGCGGCCGACGCCATAGGATTTTTCCCAGTCAAATGACGCCTCATCAAGGCAGCCCGGGCCGTGAAGCGAGAAAAGGCTTCGATTTGCCTATTCTCAGTCTCCAGGTCCTTGAAGTCGCCCTCCAGCTCCTCGACCCTCTTTTTAAGGGACGCAACTTCATCAGCAGAAGAAGCAACAACAGTAACGGCTTTAATCTTCTCGACCTCCAATTTGGTCGATGACCCCTCAAGCTCAAGGAGATGATCCCTAAGCTTAACCTTCTCACGATCCGAAATCTCTAGTAGACTTCGGGCATCGGAGAGATCAGACTTAAGGCCCTCGACCTTTGCCTTCTCGGACTCGACCGCCTTCAGGGCGACCATCTCCCTCTCGAGAGCCTCGTCGACCCTTTTCTTGACTTCAGGGAAGGACGTCCTGAGACCTTCCATCTGAGCGAAGAAGCCCAGACAGGCTTAGAAAGCCTGCACGAAAGCAAAGAAAGAGTTAATAATAAGAAAAATAATGAAATAATGAAGGGAATAAGGAATAAGTAAGACGTACCATGAAAGAAAGACCAGCAGCATGCGCCCCCGTGTCCTCGACTCGAGACTCCTTGTATCGGTCGTAGAAGGTCGGGAGAAGGAATTTTCCCAAGTGTGGAAAAATGACGTCCCTCTCGAGGACGTCATTTGCCATAAAATCAGATGGAAGAGTGACTTTAAAAGTCGTCTCTCCCACTTTCTCCTTATTCTTCTCCTCACTCTTAGAGGAGGAAGAAGGTGCAAGGAAGGGCTTATTAACACCCGACACCCCCGACATTGGAGTGTCCTTCGTCACCTAAGTCGAGCCTCCGAGCTCGACCCCGGCAACAGTTCCTTTCGATGGTATAGAGCATAGTCACCCGTCTTCTTGGGTGAAGACCGAGGTTTGCCTCGGACACGTCTGGGATCCACCCCCGTAGAAGGAGCAGATCTCTTCCTTGACTTTTCCCTGCCTTAACGAGCAAGCTCCAGTTGCTCGGCTCGCTTAAGGGAAGACGACTTTACAACTGCGTCCTCTGAATGAAGAGAGCAAGTTAAAAAAGAAATGATGTACGATATAAAAAGTGAAAAGTATTGTCGAGTGACTTATCAGTCATTTCTTCTTCTCTCTCTTCTTCCCTCTCTTCTTCCTTTTCTTCCTCTTCTACTCTCTCTTCTTCTTGATGAGAATCCTCAACGGACGTTGCTTCGGCTACAAAAACTACCTCGTCCTCCTCGTCGTTCGACCGAACAGAAAACGAACGTTCGACAATACTCCTTTCCAAGATCCTCTGAATCTTGTTGAGAGAATCTCTATTTGGCTTCACTTTAGTGAAGTCAATTGTTGCTAAACAAAAAAATACATCATTAGTATATATTATAAACGCACGACAAAAACGCACGATAAAGCAGTAAGCCTACCCGATTCGTTCCATCCGGACGACAACCATTGGTTGTCTTCATCGCTCACAGACGCCACTTGGAGGAAAACGTACTGACGTTTCCAACCACGGTCGTTCACCGCGGTATTATGTACCAGTACGTTATCTCCCTTTGATCGAGGGAATAGGCTGTACCGGTGATAATTATCCGGTCGAACACTATAAACAGCCAGGAGGTCGTTCACATTGAACGGAACCTCCCAATCGGTCGTAAGACGCTCGACAACCTGGATAATCCGCCAGAATTGAGGCATTAACTGTCCAGGCGTCAAGTCGAACGCATCCAAAAACGCCCTGACCAAAGGGCTAAATGGCCAAGTAAAACCTATCTTGAAGGGATACTCGTATAAAACACAGTACCCCTTCGGAACCTCATCCGGCTTTAAATCTTCCGGAGTCATCAGATTGATTCCATCTGGAATCCTGGCCAATTTTTGAAAATAATCTAGGTTTTCTTCTTCCCTATATATACTCACAGGCTCACTCGACATCTGGAAATCAGGGATATTTAGAGTCACACGCCAATAACTAAGAATATCCCAAGCTTTCCTAGGCTTTCTAGCTATAGACTTCCTATGCATATAACCGACACAGCAGAGGAATGAGAAATTGTACCTTAAATAGACTTCTAAACCTCGAATTTAGAATGGAGAGGATTTTGATTGCTCGAAAAGTAAATCTCGCCGGAGGTATAAGGTATTAAAAAAGGTAAGCGTAAAGAAGGAAAGGATTGAAGACAATCCCTATTTATACTGAAAATTGGAAACTAAATCGCCAGGAAATCGAATCGCCAATCGCCAATTGATACGTGTCGTTCGTGTCAGGCAAACCACTTAAGTGCATCCATCGAATGCATGACACCTGTCCAATATTAGTTGTCTAACCGTTTATTTTGCAGGAAATGACGTCATTGTTCAGCTAGAAACAAACCGATTCGGTTCTATTCGAACTACCCGCGTTTCTTTTATGACACATGTCCTGATTTTAAAGTTTAAATTTCAAAAAGTTGCCGCTTGAATTTTAAATTTGGGGACAAACTGTTTGGGTAAAAATTCCAACAGTCCATCGTCGTACGACCGACGATAACCGACGCCCTTCCTTTGAGGCGACCTCGATTAAACGAACAAATATCTGTCCAACAAATTCGGTCGCACGACATGATTTCAATTACTAACCTGTGACATACGTTGTATCATGTTTAATGCAGGATTCAAGAGACATTTATGATTAAAGATTATAACGGAAGACTATCATCAATAGCAACGGACATAACTGACGAAATCATCAATATTAAACGGTCATTCTATTAATGAGCATTCAAGACGTATCAATGGAGAAATGGAGTATAAATATGAAGATGGAACCTCACATTCGAACATCTGATTCTCAGACCTTACAAGCTCACAAATTACGCTCTCCAGTTCATTCAGTTTCTCTTGAAGTTCATAAAATCCACTACCGTTTTCTGTACGACGCACGGTCGAAGTCTAATTATACTCGACGAACGACCGACTTTACTTTATTGTATTGTTTTACATTACATTTCACTTGTAACATTTGTTATTAAGGACGACGTCCCTGATTGACGTCCATAGTGCACGACGACTTACACTCGTCCGCGGTTTTTACCCATTTTTAGGGGTTTTCCGCGTCACCAATTCTCTCGTCTCATTTACTTTATTTTTATTATAGTCGTACGATTATTGTTGTTACTTTCTTTGGTTGGATCAAGCTTCACGTTTACCTTAAATTTTCCTTGAGAGATTTTTGGCATAAACAGTATAATTGGCTAATATTTTGCGGAGAGAAAAAGATGGGAATAGAATCAATTATTTAACTGATAAAACATTCTTGTTGTTGCTTATACATTGGAACCTCAAGTGCAGATTCGGCTGGACTACAATAACACACATATTAGTGACTTAGTGTACCCATTGATGAAAATCATAAGGAACTCAAGTAACATTATTAACAAGTCATTAGAATGAGCCAACTCTCGTATAAGATTCTTTCAAATAACAATCTAAATTTGAGTTTCTTACTTGCCCCATCAACCATACAACTTCTAGCCTAACTGACCGAGCAATCTTTTTGCTAAGGATCGTCATTTGCATAAAGAATTTGTGTACCTTTTTTAATCTAATTTGAAAATGGGTTCTACGCAAATGCGCAAGGCATTTGCTTAAACTCTCTCTAAAATAGGATTTCGGTTCCAAATATGGCGAATAAGTGAATTTGTTTGGGAAATTGACTATTTTGGTCTTTCTCTGGTCTTATTTGTTCTACCATCATTTGGACTTCTATATAATATTAACCAAATGCCAATTAATATAATTATCAGCATGAAAAGATTTCCATATGCTCCACATATTCCAAAATATGTGTGCCATCATTTGGACTTATTTGTTCTACCATCATTTGGACTTCTAGGTGCTAAACTCTGATATTTGTGCTTTCTTTTTTAATAGATTTCGTTTGTCAATCCTTTGACTGGTTGTGTTGTTTTCATTTGATGATAACTCATGGCAATGATATTGGTGAACTAATTGGGTACCTCTATCTTTAGGAAAGGGAGCGTCAGTTTGAGATTGATATTAGACGCGTAAAAGGTTTTGAAGTCAAAAAAATGTTGGAAAATGGGAACTGCTTGTTTCGTGTGGTTGCAGATCAAGTGTATGGTGTCTCCGAAGCGTATGATTTGGCTAGTCAAATGTGCATAGATTACATGGTATAGTGATTCTTCATAACTTTTCATAGTCATAGTGTCATTTTGAGCACTTACGCTTTTAAAATGCTCAAATTGTTTCATGATGTTTATCCTTAAATAGTGCTTAATACAGAAAACTTTTGATGTGTCTATTTAATCAATTGAATGATATATAGAAATTTGAAAAACAATAAACATTCATGTTAACTATTAGAGTGGGTGAAAGCTAACACTTTGATAAGGATAGAAAGCTTCTAGCAACTGAAACTTAGGGGCTGTTTGGTAACGACTTAATGAGCTTAATAACATGGATTATTCGCTCAGCCATGCATGACTGTTTGTTTGTGTCTTATTGATTTAACCAGTGACTTATTATTCTCTAAGCATATGGGGATGCACTTAACCCATAAAGCTCTCATATTTCCATCTCTGCCCTTCTTAAAATCTCTCCTTGAAACAAGACACTCACTCCCAACACATCCAACTTCTTCTTCAGTTTCCGTTCTGACATTTTTGCAGGGTTTCATCGATTTAGGTTTCTTTGATCCTAAATATTTTGAACTGAAATTGAAGAATGGATTTCTTTTTCTTCAGTTTTTGATTCCTTTCACGGTTTCATTTCATATTAGGTACACATAGATTTGGGTTTTTCTTTTTACGATTTCTTCTTCTTCAGTTTCGGTTATGCATCGATTTGGGTTTTTCATTTCACGATTTCTTCTTCTTCAGTTTTGGTTCCACATTGATTTGGCTATTTGGCTATTGCCGATTTACAGGGTAACTAAATCGGTCTTTATCTTGAAATGGTGATTTAGGACCATCAGGTAATGATCGATAACTGATTAGTTTTTTTTTGTTATGTAGACAAAGTGTTTGTATATTGATACCGAAGGACGAATCTGTCTCGACAATCTTAACCTCCTTCTAAAGGTGAGTAAATTAATGATTTTTTACTTCAAATAGATGGTTAATTGAGGTGTGGAAAACTGGTATTGAAGTTGCTAACGATAGTTCCTAAATGTTTTTTTTTGTTCTTATTACAACAAATACCTTTAGAAGTTTGAACCATACTTCACAGACATATTTAATATTGTGAAATTTATAATACATCAAGCTTATACAAGTGTTCATAATAAATAGCTTTCTTAGATTGAACCGTTAGATGGTTTCTTGAAGCTGAACATTCCGTTCTTGATCTGCCATGGAACTAAAAATTTGTATATAATGCTAGATCAGAACCTTATAACCTGTCAAATTGTTTTAATCTGTATAGAAACTTTTTTTGACTGTTTTTTGCCAATTGTCCATATGCTTCTTATGCTATATGAGTATAACTATATACATCTTAAAGTTTCTGGAGACTTTATTATCAACTGTAGAAGGATTGTTGATTTACAGGGTGACATAAAGTTGTGCATAACTAGGATGAAGTCTGGTTCTATATATCCGAAGTCTGGTTTTGATCATCTTTCGTTACGTTGGTCCTTTTTTGTACACCATTTATTTTCATGTTTTTAACTTTAGTTGGGGGTTTTTTCGACGTTTGCACAACTTAAAAATGACACTTCTCGAGGTGGAATTACTGGTAATCGAGTTCAAGAAAAGACGATGATCATGGGGTTATTAGACGGGAGTGGTGAATATACGTTGGTTTACAAGGATAACGAACGAGACAGGATGCTTGTTGGGGATGTCCCATGGCAATAAGCATCTTATTTTATACACTTTGATGTTTTTTTTTTCACCCATAAATGTTACAGATTTTGAGTAATTAATTTGTTAGAAATCCAAGTACTATTCACCATGTGGGATTATATATTATTTGGCTTAGTTTGTTTTCTTGTTTCACCCCTTTTTATTATCCACAAAAGTCTAAAAAGAGAACATTTTTTGTTAGATTCCTCAACCAAACTGGCATATCATTCATTTATTAAAATATAGTCACAAGATGCTTGTTGTATTCAAATTTGCTTCCTGTATGATCTCATAATGATGTTTTAGATCGAAAAAGAGTCGTCGATAACTCATTTGTACTGCCTAACACTCGATAAACTAATGCAAGTGTCACTATCATTGCATATAGCTACAGATTGGCATTAGCCATCTGAATATTGTTATTTATTCGGCTTATTTCATAATCCCGACCTTTTTTTATCATGTTTGTTTCTACGGTTAAGAGGTTGCGTGTGATAAGCAGTACCGAGATTTCTAACTTATGCTGTGAGTTAACTTTTCTTTGTTACTCACTTTTGTCTGCATCTTTTAAGGCACCAATTTGTTCATGGTTTTGTTACAGTGGGAAGTAAGCAAGAGAAGATCCAACTTTGATGATGATGGTGGTGAGTGAAAGTCATTAGGTGTTAGCTGTTTGCAGTGTATATGAAGAAATTGGATCAACTTTTTATGTGTTTTTATTTATCCATTGAAGAATCAACATGTCAAAAATTGGTTTTTCTGAGCAAATTTTCAGTTTTGTGATCTAGGTTAGTGCTAAAATTTGTGGGAATATGAAATAAGATGTTTTTTTTTTCCGGATCCAGACTTCGTTCACACTAATCCCGTGCCATGCCAAACGCGTACGTAGGTTGATCTTATTATCATTTCTCCTTTGAAGTGTTTGATTTTGTTTTCATAACTTAATATATGTTCATATTGGTTTCATTATTTAAGACAATGTTAAATGCATTCATGGATAAGTATTTAACATATGGGATTCGTCATATGTGCTGGTGTTCTCCCTAAATAGCAGTTGTCGATCAGTTAGTAGTAGCTTACCGGGTGAGTATGACAAGAACCAAAAATCTTATTTGGTGAAAGAGATGACTCATAGCCGGTTAGTGCTTAATGTTATCCGACAAGGTAATTAAGGTTGGTGTTTTTTGCTGGTATGCAGTTGATAAAAGACCCCTTAATCACTTTATTAATGGCTTGAACAAAGACTAATCTATACCATCTTATAAAGCATTTGGCGTAGTTTCAGTGTACACTTTTTCAAGTGAAAAAATGTAAGCATATTTTTTCTATCCTTGAGGTATTCCATTTGGGTTCTTATTTTTTCCATCCTTGAGGTGAGCACCATTACTCCTGATCTCCATTAAGCATATATTATGCGGGAAAGGTTACCTATTCTTTATCTCCAATTCTTCATTAAAGCTCTTTATTAAGCTATTGGTTATTATTTATCCCTAAAATAGTCATTTTATTTTTTAATGACAATTACGATCACCTCTAATGGCTTCTTTGGAACTTGAATTGGCTCTGGACCTCTTGATAATAACTTTCTTCTTGCCTCAACTTACTTGAATTTGTTATGGATAAGATCTTATGTTGGGGAGTTTTATTGGATTAATTGTTCACATGATGGAGTTGGCTGATCTTCAAAAGGTTATGGGTTTGATGGTTTCTATATGCTTCCGACTGGACCAAAATTTGGGGAATATTGCTTAGCAATTGCAATTAAAAGTTGATATCGTTATTGAATTGCAATTGTAATTAGATACATATGGCAGATCTACTTAGAAAGGTTGTTGACACTTGCTCGAGTTTATGGATTCTGGAAGCATGTGTCAAAGCTTGATAGGCTGGAGATTCGTTGTTATCTTGAAATGTTTTATATTCTAAAGTACCACAAATTGGTAAGTTTGGTTTATATCAATAAATGAAGAAATGGATGGATGGATACATAATGAATATGGATATGTCAAATGTTCATACAATTATTATATTTAACATTATTGGTTTATACCAGTTGTTTTTAAATCGTGTTTTACTTATAAATTTTTCATTACTTTTTCGGTCTCAGTTTAAGTCAACTTTACATTCCACAACAATGCACTAGGTACATAACTAGATCCATCAAATTAACATCGAGAAGGAGGAAAATAGAACAAAAAATGAAACATGACTGTCATTTCAATCAGATACTCCGCGCCGCATCGCGCACGGGTATATGACTAGTTTCTATATGACAAATTTATCCTCCAACAAATGTAAATCTTTTTGAATTTTTTTTTATAATTTTGAATAGATAGTCGTAAATAGGGCTGACAATGGATAAGGGTAAACCCGTTACCCGTTATGTTTCGACCCGTTGGATAAGAGTATGAATAAAGAAAATTTTATCCATTTACCACTTATCCATTACCCGTTTACCCGAAATTTTAGTGGATAGGGTATGGATACATAGTTTTTCGTTATCCATTACCCGTTACCCGTTACCCGTTACGATATAATATATATGTATGTATAATTATATAAAATTAAATGTTAGCGTATATATACATAATTATATTAAGTTAATTATTAATATATTTTTATAATGTTGTCGTATATTAACATGTATTTTAATTTATTTTTTATATTTATCGAGTAAAATATTTTATTCTGACTAAATGAGAAACAAGACGGATTTAGAAAAATAAATAAAACGAAAAGTGTTCTTACAATTTTCATATTGTTTTTAAAAATATTATACTATGATTATATTTAGAGTAATAAAATGTTTCCTATAATAAACTAAATATAAAATAATAACTATATTTATGAACTTATGTTTTATTTATATGTTTGAGGTTTAACAATATCAATTGTAGTTCAAAATGAAATTTTGTTTTACCATTTATCCATTACCCGTTTCGTTACCCGCAACTTTTAATGGGTAGGGTAAGATACGGATAATGGTTTTATGATATGGATAATTACCCGTTTCGTTATCCGTTATTTTAAATGGATTGGATAACGGATTAACCCATACCCTACCCATACCCTACCTGTTGATCGATCCACAAAGCTTGGTGACGTGTAAATTGACAACAAATTTCTCACATTGCTCGCAATAAAAACCACCATTGTCGAAGACCCTAGGTTTCTCGGCGCAAGTTCATCTCTCGGCCGAAAATGGCCCAATCGGAGCTCGACAAGATCAATTCATCTTCTTCCGGTGAAGAATTATCATCTGAAGGTTCCGACTCCGAATCGGAAACCGACAAGACACCTCCACCTCTGCCGTCTTCCATAAAACCCCAATCCACTTCTAAATCATCCTCCGGAGAATATGAATCAGACGGTGATTCACCTCCCAAACAGTGCGAAAAGTCCGATCCAAACATCAAACCTTTAGCTTCGAAGCCCATGGATGATGAACCGCTCAGAAAACCTAGACCTAAGAACCCTATTTCTCGCTATTCCCCCCCTCCTTTGAAATCACCCACGGGGAAACGGAAAGCGTCGGAGATTGAGAGTGAAACTAAGGAATCGAAGATCGAGAAGAAGGAGGTGGCGACACTGGGTTCGGAGAACGCTGGAGAAAAGAAACAGCTGTTTCAGAGGCTATGGAGTGAAGATGATGAGATTCAGTTGATAAAAGGTATGATTAATTATGTCGAGAATAAGGGTAAAGACCCCATTGCGGATGTTAATGATTTCCATGAGTTTGTGAAGAATTCCTTGAATATTGATGTTAATAATGGACAAATGTCTGCTAAGGTTAAACGGTTAAAGGCCAAGTTTATGAACAATATAGGTAAAATTGAGCAGAATGGGAAAGTTAGGTCTTTATCGAATCCCCACGAAAAGAAAATGTATGAGTTATCGGAGAAGTTATGGGGTAGATATCGTAATAAAAATGCAGCTTTTGTTAGTTGTAGCACCAAAAAGGTTAATGCTAAACCACTAACAAATCAGAAGCGAAAGAACAGTAATTCTTTGGTTTACGGTGAAGCCAATGTGAATAATAATGGGATTGAAGTATCAGCGGCTGAGGTTGGGCAAAATGTGGTGCATTCCAGTGCCGGATTAAGCCAGCGTGGTGTGATCAGGGGACCGATGACAGATGAGGACATTATGAATAAGGGATTAGAGATGGTTTCAGGTCCTAAGAAGGTGGAGTTGGAGGAGAAATGGGATGATCTAAAGGTGCAAGAATTTAAGCATTTCTTGAAAAAGTTGGAGCTTATGCATGAGCAGGCGGATCTCCTCTTGAATGCTCTCAAGGAATCTGATACAAGCTAAGGTAAATTATGACTATGGGTTGTCGGAGTTTAGGAAGATTTATGCAAGTGAAAAGTGTTTTCTGTGTAATATTTGTGTTTAGTATCTAGAAGTTAGGTTAATGACATGAAACTTCAGTTGGATGATGATGTTTTAATGAATGTGCATCTTTGCTTCTAAAATATCGTATTTTTTAGCTGCTTTTTCGTGTTTTCAATTGTTGATGATGTTGCATTGTGTACACTGTATCATCATATTTTAATTCAGATCATGTTTTGATTATTGATTGATTGTTTTTCTCTTTTTGGTTCCTCGCGATTTCTTGGTACTTATATATTTATTCTTTAAGTAGTAATCGCTTTCAAGGTTACTTAGTATGTTTGATTTCTTGAATATGGAATGTGTATCGACACTAAAGTATAAGTTACTCTACTTAAAGAGTCCAAGGAGCGTTAGTTTTAGACTTTTAGCCTAACAGAATATATGGTTGGTGGTTTCTTTTGTTAGAAATAGAGTTTCTTTGATGTGTTTAGTGTGCTTTTTAGCTACATAGGTTCTTTGCATTTTTTTATGAACTCTGTCTTCGAAGATAAGGGGAAAAACAGCTTTTTTGCAAGTGGGGTTTTCTCGGAAACATTCTCTATGTCTCTTGGGACAGAGTTAATATCTGCGTACATCTTACCCCACAGACCCTAAGGGGTGGGATATACCTGATTTGTTTGATTTACTATAGTTTAGTTTAGAACATATGGTTAGCTGATGTCAAGAGGAACCTTGTTGAAGTATAGCATATTGGTTTGATGTTAGAGAACGGAATCAAACATTACGACCAAGAGCCCAAGAGTCATGGTGCTTTGCAAACGTTAATATAAGCATTGTTATTTAGAAAGTTGCATAAAATATTATGAATGATAAAATGATTGAATTCAGGGTTTGATCCATAAAGAAGACGGTTACATGCAAGTTTGCACGTGTGATACTCATTAATAGATGGAAAAATAACTTTTCTTCTTTGTATAATTGTCTCGTCTTATTTAGGTTTCTGCATATCTAAAAGACTAAAACTTATGTGCCATATTAGCATAATACTATATTTAGGTTGTAATTAAGAAGCACGAGATTGAACTTTTAGTAAAACTTGATGTATGTGAAGAAGATACGCTCTCATCGTTAGGTTTGATATTTTATCATTAGGTTTTCTTTTCCTTACCCTTCCAATGTTTTTAATGTATGAAATCGTTACTTTTTCTTACTTATTTTTCTGATGCTTCGCTCATCTCTTGATAGTTTTTATTCTTTTAACTGTTTGCTCACACTCTTGCACAAACCGCGGTGTCCATGGAAACAACTGCTCTACTCCTTTGGGGCAAGTACACATCACCCCCTTCACTCTATTTTTTTAGTGGGATTTACTCGGCCAGTTTGGTTTTTGATGTTATTTTTCCCTTTTTGCTTGTACGATAATGGCCTATTTCTTCACATTCGCCGCGCTTCAGAGCAGGGAGGGAATGTTTTCAGTTGTTGTACGACTTTGTGGAGGTAGAAGGCCCACGGGTCGTGAACTTCTAATATAGTTCAAGAAAGTGGTGGTGACGTGAATTGCATTGTTTAGAACTGTGATCTTGATTTCCTAGCACACGTAAAACAATTTTTTTTCCCAACCGGTCATAATATTATATTAAAAATGAAAAGATATAGAACCAAACTAAGTGATGATACAAGAGACAGTTGAACATGAAAAATATTAAAGAAAAAGAAAGGAAAAAAACACAAGGGCTAGTCCGTTTTGCAGTTTATGATCTGAATTCAAGCAGGTGCCTGTGGTGCTTGCTGGTGCACCTGCAGCCCAGGTGGGTTCAACTTCTTTTCTTCTTTTTCAACAATGGTGGCGGAAATGTAATAGCACACTGCAAACATCGCATGAATGATGCATGCAATGCCGCCAATGGACAGGTAACGATGGTGTGAAATTCCACATGATTTTCTTGAACTTGAATTTACCATGACTCCTGCTATTAGCATTGAGAAGCCAATGACGAGTGTGATCCTGGTACAAAGTTAATCAATCAGGTGCCAATTCTTTATGCAGGTTTGGCCATGTTTGGCAACCATAAGATAGCTTATTTTTTTAGTTTTTTGAAAAGCTACTTCAAGTAGTGTTTCAACAAGATACATGAGTTTTTCTTTTCTTTCAATTATGCCCCTTGTAATTTTCCATTTAATTTCTCTACATGTCTTTTTTAGGTCATTTTACATTATCATCTAGCTTGTCAACTAGATATTTTACCGAACATGACTAGTTCATAAGCTAACTTATTAGTTAGTTTGCCAAACATAACCTTAGAGAGGAGAGGAAGAGAAGATGGGTACCATGAAAGAATGAGGGAGGCAACAGCAAACCGCATGTTACGGGAGACTTTGTTTAGCTCTTCTTGAGACCAAACACAATGGCAGCCACCAAGTAAGTTTGCAATGGCATGTGCAAATGCCAAAAGCACTACTGCAGCAAAACCCAGCTTAAAAGCTTTGTAACTTGGATCTCTACACTCGATAACCCACACCCTTAAATTTTGCACCTGCAAAACAACATAAAGCATTCATCAGAGCTTAGGGGTGTGATATTTAGCCAATCTGAGTTCGAGCTTGCTCAGCTTGTGAAAAAAAAACTGGGCTCATATTGGCTCGAACCTTGGTTAGGGTCATATAGGTTCAGTTTGTATGGTTTGTAAAACAAAAGGCTGCAGGCTTTGGGTTTGTTTCCCATTTCACCCGTTCGAGTCCTCTTAGGGCCACTGGAATTGGTCAGACTTTGGGTTTGCTTCCCATTGGTCAACCGTTCGAGTCCCCTCATGGCTACAGGAACTCGTCAGGCCTTGGGCTTGCTCCCCATTGGTCACCGGTTCGAGTCTTGTTAGGCTACCAAAGATTTTACGGCTTTTAACTTCAGGGCCCATGGGATTCATTGAGGTGTGCACAAGTTGGTCTGAACAACCATGGTTATAAAAACAATAGTCCTCAAGAGGATACGACTAGTGGATTATAAAACATAAATTAGACAGTGACTGGTAGAGGCTCGGATTGGGTCATATTGGAACCGAGGCTGACTCAGATTGTTGCCAAGCCTTCTCGACTTGCGTATCTGTCTAAGCTGACATGGTTTGTATTGTCAGCCAAGCCAGCATGTTCTAACTGGATTGTCAGCCAAGTTGGCTGGATCTGACTCAGATTGTATACCTAGCTGGCCAGGCTCCTTCTTGCCAAGCCTTAATTTTGCTGGGCAGACTCGCAAGCTCTCAAAAGCCGGCTTCTCTTGCAAATGGCCATACAAATCCTTTAACCCAATTTCCATTCTTTTGTCATAATTTAAGAGGTAAACCAAACCAAACGAACCCAGTTTATTTCACGCAGAGATACTGTCCGGAGGATGGGGTAGGGTTAGTGAGCTGACAATTAGATCTCAATCCTAAGTTAGAGGCAGGGGCAGGGTGTGCGAGCCTTCCTACGTTTGTTATGTTTTTCTTGTACCTGCTTCCGTTTGTATGTTTTGTTTGCTTGTCTATTTGAATTTTCACGCTTACTTCCAACCCGTTTTTAAAAAAATTAACACTTTCTTGTTTTTAAGTTCCTTTTGTTGTTTTTCTGCAATTTTTTTAAGCAAGTTTTATCCTTTTTTTCCGCACACTTTGCACAAGACGGGGTCTTCATAGAAACAACCGCTCTACTCTTTGAGGCATATGTCAAACCTGCTTACATCTCACTTTTTCTAGACCCCATGTCCTAGTGAGATATATATGCTGGGATTGTTTGGTTTATTATAGAGGTAGGGTCTGGAGAGTAGAATGTATAGTACATTGCCTCTATCTCAAATGATAAAGAGACTGTTTCCAATGATGTGATAATTTAAGAGGTTGTGCCTACAAAATCTTAAGTAATGAAAAGGGATCAAAAGCCGTAGTAGCACATACCTTATTTTGAGCTTCCTCGGCCTGAATGCCAAGGATTCCTGCAATGAGATCCATAAGTATGATTAAGAAACAAACTACAGGGACCATATATTGACCTGTTTTTTGACCTTTCATCTCCATTTTCGAAACTACAAATAACAGGAGATTTCAAAAGAAAATATGGCCATTTTGCAGAGAAACTTGGTGGGTTTTTGTAGGTGGTGATCAGTGGTGGTGGTGGTGGATACAACTTAGAACGTGAAAAAAAAGGGATAGAATCTGAATAAAGTGGAGGATTGGAAGAGTGAATAAGGTTTAACTGCATATGGGTGGGTATATTATGTGAAAGATTAGCTGTTTTTTCATGGAGTTAGAAAGCCTTCTTTGTCTTCAAAGTTCTCTTTATTCTGTATAGTTGTTTTTTCTTTCACAGGTTTGCTTTGGTGTAACATCTTGGATTCCTTCCATGGGGAACAAGGAAAACAACCTACGAACCTTTAAAACACTTAGGGGCTGTTTGGCAGTTACTGAATGGTTTAGTGCAGAATGATTAAGTAGTCTAAATGATTAAGAAGTTTTTATGATATAGTGTAAAATGAAATATGGTTGTTTGCTAATTGTTCATAATGAAATCAGGGCTCTTAATGGTTAAGGGAGGATCATGATACAAAATCATTAAGAGGATTTTGGAACCATTAAAAGGCAACCCTTTTTTTTGCCAAACAAGATTTACCTCTTAGCAATTCAGAGGTTGCCTCTTAATGGAACCATTAAGAGGTAAACAAACAACCCCTTATTTATGTTGATTTTGTAAATAAACCAGTTTGATTTATAGAAAGTTAAATGATCGCCCTTGTCCATCTAGTATATGTATCCATGTCATTACAACAAAATTTGTTTATAGGACGTTTAAAGTGTATAAGCGTCCTAATAATATATTTTATAAGACTTAAGTTTATAGGATGCCACTTTATAAACTTAAGTCCTATAAAGTAAGCTATTAGGACGCTTAAACATCTTAAGCGTCCTATAAACTAAATTTTGTTGTAGTGTGTGCTAGAGAAAAATAAGTCACCACTAGACAAATCCAATTGGTTTGTGCGTCATGTGAACGTAAACATGAAGAGGATATCGATATCGGAGGGAATTGGGAATTTGGGGACACCAGATCTTTATTCTGTTTGATCCATGAGTCAAGAAAATCTTAGCGGGATTTTTGTTCATTTTAAGGAATGAGGTTGAGAATCAAAATCTTATGGAATGGGAATGGGTATTTTCATTGCATTGTTTTAAATTACTTTGCATTGTTGATGCTTGGAAATGGGAAAACCTCCGGGTGGGTTTTGGCTCAAAACCCATCATGCAAAATCATTCGCTACCAGATCCATAGAGAACAAGCAAACACAAAGTTCGCCATTAGATCCATAGAGAACGATCCTAAAAGAGCCAACAATTTGTTAAAAATCAGCAAACAGGTTCGAACACGGGTTGCAAAATTTATTTGCCAAGCGCTTTTACAAACCCAACAACACTAAATTTGTTATTGCGTATTTTGTATTTTTTTTATCATAATTTTATAATATATATAACATTAACATCCTATCAGAGGAGGCCCCTGACAATTGAAGGTCCCGTGTGTTCGCACCATCGACACACCTCCAGGGCCTCCCTTGAAAATGAATATTTTGAAAATACGTTACAAAAAATATGAATTAGACCAAAGTACATTATTTTTTCATGCAATTTGTCCATGAAAGCCAAAGTACCTACATAGACAATGTGTTGAATAAATTCAACATCCAGGACCCCAAGAATGGGTTCATTCCTATGAAACATGGTTTGGCACTGAACAAGGCTCAGTGTCCTAACTCTAGTTTAGTACTAGAAAGGATGAGTCATATCCCTTATGCCTCAACTATAGGATTGATCATGTATGCCATGATATGTACTAGGCTTGATGTGTTGTGTGCTTTGAGCATGACGAGTCGATACTAGGCCAATCCTGACAATGACCATTAGACAACAGTAAAGAACATCCTCAAGTATTTGAGGCGAACTAAAGAAATGTTCTTGGTTTATGGAGGTGTGGAGGAACTCTGTGTAAAGGGTTACACTGGTGCTAGTTTTCAAACCGATAGAGATGATTCTTGCTCGCAGTCGGGATTCGTGTTTTGGTTAAACGGTGGGGCATTCTCTTGGAGAAACTCCAAGCAGAGCACCATAGCATATTCGACAACGGAGACTGAGTATATTGCAGTCAACGAGGCTGCTAAAGAGGTCGTGTGGATGAAGAAGTTCATCGATGATCTTGGTGTAGTTCGTAGCATTCATGATCCTATAGAGATCTTCTGTGACAATGAGTGTGTACTCATCCTGGCTAAAAAAGCCCAGGTCACATAAGTGCACACGACATATACTCAGGAAGTTTCACTATGTTCGGAAAGTTATCGAGGACAGAGACATCATCATTAGTAGAGTTAGCATGGATGGAAATTTGGCTGATCCATTCACCAAGCCATTGTCGCAGACCATGCATGATGCTCATACTAAGTCTATAGGCACTAGATATGCTAGCGATTTGGCTTGACTATATTCATTTTAGTTGATTTGAGATTTCAGAACTTATATACTTATTTTATGATGTAATGATATTATGATTGAGATCCTAATATCTTCTTGAAGAAGTTACTATCATTCGGTGTATTATTAATGTTCCAATTTTGCATGTTTATTAACTTTCTTGAACAATTAGTTCAAAATTCTTCCACAGTCGTTCGTTCTCCATTGGAAGGGAGTAGTGAATTAAGACTGATGTGGAGTGTTAGTTGATTATCCATAAGAGATGGATATAGCATAGAGATGCAACTATACACTCACATGTACTTGATAGAGATCAAGTATTGGAACGACCCACACTTAGAGATTGTTTCATGGATCATGTAACAAGCAACTCTAAGATGGTAATATCTACTATCCATAAGTAGAGATACATGAGATTCTTGACACAAAGTCTGCTATGCTTTGATGTTCTCCAGCGTTGCCCGTAAAAAGGCAACTATAAAGAGAACCGTTAGCTGTAGCATGATTAGTGGGTAAGAGATCTATGTAGTCAATACTATTTGTTCCTTTTATCTAGTAATAAAAGCGATATCCATGGGCCCCTCGATGATTTGGTGTTGACGTTGAATGTATACATACTCGGACTAGACTGATGTTGGATCAATATTATAGTCCGTCTTTGGGTCACCACAAATCTTTATCGAGAAACATAATGGTGAACGATCTTCAAATTGACTATGTTCCATGTCTCACGTTCACACGGATATCTGTAACAAAGGGATATTTGATCACTTTCCTATAGGACTGCTTAACGCAGAAATTGAGTCTTGGATGACTTACCTCATGTTGATATAAGAGGCAATGGTGTATTGATAGATACTGACCATTGTTGGTATTACTATTAAGTTGTTGTGACATATGCAAGTGGGAGTCTGTTGGAGATATGCTTATTTAACACAACAAAATAGTAATGGTTCTACAGATGCATGGGTCTATTGGGTTGCACACAAAGTTTAGTTGTGTAAAAGCAATAAATCATTTTAGAGGGTTTAACAAGTAGTTAATTAGAAGTGTTTTAATTAATAAGAAATCACTAGAGGGACTAACTAGTAATTAGTCCATACTTGTTATTAGATAATATCTAATAAGTCTAGATAATTATTAGACTAAATGAGATATTATTTAAAAGGGGATAATTATCACTAAAGAAATAATAAGTCTAGATAATTATTAGACTAAATGAGATATTATTTAAAAGGTGATAATTATCACTAAAGAAAAAGCTAACCCTAGTGGAAATCGATCTCTCCCTCTCCTCTCTCTATGGTTCACGGCTTAAAGCCACCCAAGAGGTGACTTTGGCCGACCTACACACAAGGCACACAAAGAGATTCAAGTGGTGTGTTCTTCGTGATTGCATAGAGAAGAAGAAGGTGTTTCTTGCTACCTACACGACTACATCTTTGGGGTGTGCTCTTGATAGAGAGAATGTACTATTGGATTCTTCACCATCATCATCAAAAGAGGTCTTCCTATCCCTCTCTCTTTGTTTCCTGTTACTTGTATTTAATTGTAACCTGATCTTTGGAAGATTGTGTGTGCGCTATTTTGCTTCTGCTATGTTTGTTTTAAAAAGTTTGTAATACATACAATCCAACATTCCCTACCCTGCAACCTAACACACACACACAAACATCCCCATTTCTATCTCACAATTCTAGATTCGGATGTTTCTTTTCTTTCCATTCCCAAAAATTTCAGAACCAAAAGATAAACCCAAACCTTAAATACAAAATCAAAATAAAATCAAAACAAATTGAAACATATGGTGGAGGCTTGGTGGGATTTGCAAACCAAAAATTTCAGAACCAAAAGATAAACCCATCTATCAGATTTGCAGGCTTGGTGGGAGGGAATGATTGGTGTTGCAATCGCAACAGATGGTGGAAGCTCGGACATAAATGGAAGATCGATGGAGTTAGGTGGTTTTGTGGCAGATCATGGAGAAGGAAGAGGGGAAGAGCAAGGAAAGAGGAAGGTGGTGTCGTGTTGGTGGTCGCAGCTACGGTGGAGGTTGACGGAGAAAAAGATTGTCGAAGATGATGGAGGTTGACAGAGAAGATGGAGGTCGGCGGTGAAGATGGCTTGATTTAGGGATTTGGTCGTTATCATATATATATATATATATATATATATACATATGACACTAAATTATATTTTTGGTCCTTGTAGTATACATATTCTTTTACTTATTAATTTTAATAGAAAATTATGAATATAGGTAAAAGGACTAAAATACCCCTCATTAAAACTAGATTTAACAGAAAAAGTTAACGGTTGTTAGACTGAGATACGAATGTCTGTAACAACCTAATTCCAAATTAGCCATAATATAAAATATTGCCAAAATGGCCCCATAATATACCAGGTCAAATATCAAATACATCTCAAGGTTCGCTTCGGGTAAACACATCCACAATTGAGATTATAACAAGTCTAAAAGCAATCTAACAAAACTCTTCTAGTCTTAGCCTCTTCTAACGTCATCATGTCTTCTGTTTTCCTTTGGAGGAACTCCCAACATTGCTCTTTCTTGAAAATGGTTTTAAGTTTGAAAAGCGAGAGTTAAACCATAACGTCTAGTGAATTCCCTCTCAATTGACGTAATAAAATAGTTTAAGGAAATAGAGTAAACCGCCATGAAGGCCCAATCATGTCCAAGGAATAACCAAGCATGAACAACGGGATTTGCACAGTGTTCATAGACAACCATCACTCTACTATGGCGTCTACAATCGAGGCCCAAGAAGATGCCCATCCAATATGCTCATGAAACGGATTCAAGGCACATGAAAGAATATATATACTCCCAAGGGATTATCACTATCCCAAGGTACCCTAATCCCACTGTGCGATCCAAATCCAAACCAAAACCATAATACCAGAAGACAAACAACAATTAAACAATGATCATTCAAGGATAAACAAGTTTAGATAAACGTTTGTCTACGGTTTTCAAGTATATAATTCATGTCAAAATCACATAACCATAATCATAGTTTAGAAAACATTTATAGGCATCCCACACTCGTAAATAATAGGGTTAAGGGAACTCACTTGAGGTCCACAAGTCTAAAAGAAGCTCAAACGGTCAAGGTTTCCCATACCAAACACCTGAATCGATCGGATAAAATTCGATATTAAAACCCCTTAAAACCACTCTATTTATTCTCTAAGTGTTCCTAATAACATCCTAATACAGTCCCAAAAATAATCCCAATCGAAACCCCAAGAAACGAGCCACAGTCGTGCGAGAAAGGAACCCACGGGACTTCAAGTCGCGACAAAAGTCACGTTAGCCATTGCTTCGACTTGCACGGTCCCAAAACCCATTCCAAGACCATATTTTCTCACCAAGCCTTCCAATGTCGATTTTAAGGCACCAAAACATAAGGTCTAGTCTCAAACCTTTTTAAAAAAATAAACCCGACAACAATCATTAATTTAACCAATTTCTCATCAAGGATCAAACCCCAAACATGGTCCAACCAGGGGCGGATTGAGGAGTTGGGTGTAGGGGTCCTGGCCCCCTACCAGCCCATGTCTTGATAGGTAAAATAAAAAAAATTTACTTTAATTTTATATTGTTTAAGAAATTGGTCCCCCAACAAATATGAAAAGAGACCCCTATTATGCAGCCTATTGTCCATACTTTTGATACATCGTGCATCCAGGCTGAATTGAATCTTGCTTATGTCTCCTTCTGTCGCTCAAATCTCAATCATTCTGATTCTGCTCTCGACGACTGAAAACGAACGAAAATAAATCTAGGCTCAAACGAACGAAAATCGCTCTCTGCTCTCGCTGCTAAGACCTGCTGTTGCTCAAGAGTAGAAAATCGCTCTCTGCTCTCGCTGGTCGCTGTTGTCCTAGTTTGGGTAAAAACCTAAATTTTTTATTTCTACTCTTGATTTTTTTTTTTTTTTTGATAAATAATTTTGTTGAATTGTTGGTAACTTGGTATTTAGTTTTATTTTCTTAATATATGGTATTTTGGATTGATTTTTTAAGTTTTTAACATAATAGAAATGTTTGTTAGGTACTTAGGTTAATTTTGCAAATTGCAATTTTGTTCAAAGCTTAAACTAATGTGTAATGTGTTACATTGATATTGATATTGTTATTGCTAATTCTCTATTGATGTTTGATAAATAAACCATTGATTTTTATATAATTATCTATTTATCTTGCTATTGTTTATTGCTAGAAAAAATGGTGGATACAAAAAAGCATAAAACTTATCCTCTAGTATATCGGTTATTGAAGTTAGCTTTGGTTTTGCCCGTTGCGAAGATGTTTTTCTGCCATGAAGATTGTGAAGACTGATTTGCGTAACAAAATCGTTGATGAATTTTTGAATGTTGCATTAATCTGTACTATAGAAAAAGAAGCACTTTTCGATGTTACAAGTCCTGATGTAATTAGCCAATTCCAAAAGATGAAGACTCGCAGAACACAATTGTAAAAGGTAACTTCTTACCATTTTTAATGAAATCGTATATTTTTGTTAATTAATATTTTTTTATATGGGCCCCATCAATTATTTTTTCTGGATCCGCCGCCACTGGGTCCAACATCTCCAAAATGCAAAAACTGGTGACGAGACTACACCATGGATTTCTAGTTTGAACAACAGGGACAAAACCCCAAAAACTTCCGTTTAAGAATAATTACAAAAGAATTTCACCATGAACCTTGTCATACCCAAATGAGGGAAATCAAGACAAAAATGCTAACCTAGAAGATGAATTCCATAGAGAAGAAAAACCATACAAGAATGAGAATCTTACCTTGAAATGGAAGGTCTCACACTAACTTCTTCTTAGATCTTCAAAACTTCAACAAATAAGGCATTTTCTCCAAAACTCCTTTTTCTATTTTTAACTTTAATTAAACCACCTTTTTTATTAAATTTGTACTCCTGTTGTTTTAGAAAATACAACTTTCCATTTAATAATGTAATGAAAATATTTGATTAATAATTAAATACATCAAAACATCTATTAATAAAAGTACTCGATAACAACTTGATGCTTGTTTGATAGAAACCCAAAATTTTGTGAGAATATAGATCTTGAAAAAATAAACAACTTTAAACAAATCATCTTGATCCAAGTTATGAGTGAAAAGTTTTGACTTTCATGATTGTGTAATGATGCTTACACGATCTATACTTGATAGAGCTCGATAACAATACAAATTTTATCAGCAAGGAGATCCTTCATAAATAAGCAACTTAAAATAAATCATATAATCCTAGTTAAAAGAGAAAACTTTTACAAGATCTTTAATCGATAAAGCTCGATAATTGCTTGATAGTTGCTCGATAAAAACATAAAATTAAGTAAAATATATTGATCGAACTTGGAGTAAAAAGTATTATGGCCTCATGATTGTGTAACAATGCTTAGACGATCTTTGCTCGATATATACCCAAAATTTTCCAACATGTAGAGCTTGAAAAAAAATAAAAGGAACTTAAAAATCATCTTGATCCGAGTTTCGAGTGAAAAGTCATGTTCTCATGATTGTTAGCCGATGTTTACTGTGATCCTTTCTCGATCACAACTTGATGGTTGTTCGATAGTAATCCCAAGTTTTCTAGAATGTGGATTTTGAAAACAACTTGATAATTGAGCTCATAGAAACCCAGTTTTTTCCAACTCGTAGTTCTTAAAAAATAGCAATCAAAATATAAAAAATCTCAATCCAAGTTATGCACAAAAAGGTATGGCCTTTTGATTATTACTAAATGCTTACACGATCTTTGCTCGATGGAGTTTGATAACAATTCTCTGGTTGTTTGATAGAAACCCAAAATCTACCAACATGTAAATCGTGTAAAAAATAAGCGATCTAAAAGAAGGTAATCTCAATGGAGTTACAATGAAAAGTCATTTTTTGGATACATGACCGCAAATTTGGATACATAAATCATGATGCCATAACTTTTCATTCGTAACTTGAATTGGGATACAAGACGGCAAATTTGGGTTTCTATTGAATAATCAACGAACTCTATCGAGCAATGATCGTGCAAGAGTCGTCGTTACACAATTGCGAGACCATAACTTTTCACTCGAAACTCAGACCGATACAATTTTTTTTAAAATTATGTTTACTTTTACAAGATCTATGTTCCGGAAAAATTTGGGTTTCCACCATATCGAGCTCTATTGAGAAAAGATCGTGTAAGCATCATTGCACAATTAGCAGGACATAATTTTTCACTCATAACTCGGATCGAGATAATTATTTTTGAAGTTGTTTATTTTTTTCAACATGTAGATGTTGACAAAAAATGGGCTTCTATCATCTTTCCTTGATTAGTGTTAAACAGATAATAGAGAAGATGGGGGAGAGAGAGAGAGAGAGACTTCATGAAAAAGGATGAATATTTTTGAACATATTTATAGTACAGGGGGCCAAATAGCAACCCAAGTTTGCCTATTAAGTAGTCTTATGGATGTATATTTGTATTTGAAGGTTTGTTTTAAACCTAATCTTATATGAGGTTTTTTAAACTAATATAATAATTAGGGTACTTTATCTAAACCATTCACATCGTATCACACTACATCGTAACATACGATTTAGAACTTTCGCACAGTGTAGTTTGTGGTTTTGAATAATTAAATCACGGTTGAAATCGTACCGTTCTACACCACACATTTATATGTATTTTTAAAAAATCTATTAAATATACATTTTTTAATTAATTAAAAATAACTAATACATTATTGATTAGTTATTAATTTTTTAGTTTTCCTTCCAAGTTTTACGTTACATATTCCTTATTTAAGTTAGTTTCTTTTTTTCTTTTATTACACACTATCGCCAAATTTATATTGAATGTTACTTTTCAGATATATTTGGATTAATTATGGAACTCTATATATATTTTGTTTTACACTATTGTTAATAACACATTTCAATTATATTAAAACTTTTTATTGCATGGGATATGGAAACGTCTTTGTTGATTTTATTTTGATGTTGTGATTTTATAATTATTGAATTGAAAGACGTTAGGTACAAACCGTATAAACCGCATCATACCACATTATATTTATGGTACAGTTATTTTTTGGCGATTTGAGATATATGTGGTGCGATTTACGGTTTGGAAAAATGTTGAAATAGTGAAAATATCTATTAATAAATAAAAGTAAAGAACTTGTGAATCATAATCATTTTCTTAATATCTTGTCATTTATGATATGAATTTAAAATAAACTTTAATTTTAATTTATCTTTATATATAGAATAATCTAAAAGCATAGTGTAATTATTTTTAGTTTATAATTTATTTAATATCCAAAAAATTAAAATAACACAAAAAATTTTAATGGAAGCAACAAAGATGGTAGAAAAAGAGGCTAAAATTCTGCTAACAAGTCAAAATAAGTAATTTTAATCACTTGGGTTGGCGTACTGGTTAATCTTTAGGGAATGTAGTGGAAAATCTCATCTACCCTAGAGTTAAATCCATGCGCTGTCAAAGCCTTTATGGCCATGGAGGTTCACCTACGATGACTCCAGACCATTCGTGGTCGTCCGGAGGATTAGTCGATGCGCGAAACCCACAATTACCAAAAAAAACAAAATCTAAAAAAGCAATTTTTTGAATAAATTAATACGAATCATGTTATATTTGTAATTTTATTAATAATTAATATATTAAATATAAGTACTATAAAGAGTGAATTACATTTTTGGTCCCTCATGAATGCTTGGATTTCACTTTTCGTCCATTCAGTTCTGAAAGTACATTGGTGGTCCCTAAAAACGAGATATAGTGCCCAAACTCGTCCCTGGCGCTAACGCCGTTAGTCTAGGCTCCGTTAGAGCAGCCATGTGCCCCTCACGTGAGGGGCATTTTGGTCTTTTTACCCTTTTTTATTTTATTTTAAAAAAGAGATGTATTAATATTTTATACTATATAATAAATAAAAATAAATATTAAAAAACACCATTTCCATAAACCACTTAAATCGTCCCCCCCCCCCTTTCCAGATTCCGGTGAATCCGTCCCCCACCCCTTTTCCAGATTCCGATGAAATCATCCCCCATCCCCCTTCCAGAATCCGGTGAAAATCATCCCCTTCTTCGTCGAGAGTCTGCCGATGCAACAAATCAACATCACCAGTAGCACCACAGATCGTCGCACCAGTTCAACACCATAACCAAACCCATCATCGTTCATCCTTTCTACCATTCCACCATCCACCACCAATCGTCGCACCACTGACCTGCTCTCTTCTTCACCAACACCCCTAATATCTAAAAAACCCTACCTTTTATGAACACCTTCAAGATTTGAATCACCCACAAGACGAAAACCAAATCCATATCTGAACTACCCAAGAAATGAGGACCAAATTCAGATCTGAAACACCATGAAACGAAGACCAAATCCAATTCGTAAACAGAGCCAAAGTCGAAATTTAGACCTGTTTAGGGTTTGAAGTCGTCTGTATAGGGCTAGACATTTGATTAGGTTTTTGATTTCATGTCTAGATTTGTATACATTTGTGAAAGGTTCAGAATTTTCGAATTTAAAGATATGATTTAGGATTTTGATTTTTTATGTATTACAAGTCTCATGAATCTAATATTTTTATGAAATTTTTGTATGAAAAGAAAAGAAAAACCCTTTTTTTACTCTAAATCCCTAAAATCAAACACAAGAAAAAAAAACCCATTTTTTTCCCAAGAACACCAAGAACATTTAACAAATCCCATATCCAAACCCACTTCGAAGAATATCAATAACATTAACAAATCTCAGATCCAAACTTGTTTCAAATCCCAAATCCAAACTTGTATCATACTTTAAACGGAAACCCTAAAAACACAAATTAGGAACCAAGTTCCAGATCTGGATCGATGAAACATAACACATAGAAGGAAGGAGAGAGAAAGAGAGAGAGAGAGACGATTCGTTGGTTCTTCGAGTAAAAAACGAAATCCATATCGGATGATTTGATCGAGAAAGGATGAAAAATGATGTATTTGTTGGTGGTTTTTAGCTGCTATGATCGAGAAAGTGGGTATGATCAAGAAAAGATGGTAGAGAAAGTGGGTATGGTGGTGGGGTTGTTCGCGACTTTTCGTGTTTACACCTTTTTAAAATGCAAGAAAATAGATCTCGACGCAAGTATACATCTTAATCTACTGCCGTCTGTTAACAAGTAATAATGGTACAAAGTACCGAATATCGATCCCACAGGGAAGCGTGGAAAAGTTTCTCTTGAAAGTCGGGTCTGTAAAAGCGAATTTCAGATGACGAATTCGAAAACAATATTTTTTATTGGGGGTTTTGATTAACACTACTGAACAGTTATTTAAACAGAAATATCAGTACGATGCTTTGTTGGAATGAGATTAATAATTAGATAAGAAGACGAGATCACATTCCTTCGTTATCTTAAAGTCGATATTTCATGAAACTCATATGAGCCGTCTTACAATAAACCAGTTGTCAATTGATTAATTGCAGTCCACCATAAAATATAACTTTAATTTAAATAACTTCGGACAATCATGCGTTACGATACACCATTTTATCTTTTGATCAGTCTCAGTCCCAACTTAACTTCGTACAGATTATAAATATAACAGAAACAGAAATGTAAATTTTAACTAAGGTTGGAGACGGTTGGTATTTTCAAACACTCAACGATAGAAACCGTAGGAGTATTGTGCCAACAACGTGTCCTTGGACAGAAATATTTAACTAAAGGAGACGGTTGGTATTTTCAAACACTCAACGATAGAAATCGTAGGAGTGTTGTGCCAACAGCGTGTCCTTCGACAGGATATGTAATCACTTAAAATGTAAGGCTGAAAATAAATGACGTGAATTAAATTGCAGAATTAAATTAACAGAAAGTAATAGACTGAAATGAAAGTGCAGAAAATAAAATTGCATAAACTAAATTGCGAGAATTAAAGTGCGTTAAAATAAATAACGTAAAGGAAAACTAACCAATACACACTTGATTTTTATAAAATTGGAAACATAAAACGGATTTAATAAACTACAACAAACCGTGAACCAACAAAAGTTGGGAATCCGAAATTATTTTCCGGACTTCCGGTTTGTAATAGAACTAAAGCCGCAATGAGACCAAAATAAAAACCAAATTGTATCAAACCAACGAGATTCGTGATACGAGAATAACAAGTAACGATGGCGAAATACCGGAATTTAAATTGAAAAGAAACATATATTACTAAAAACCGGTTTGATTCGTGAGCCAAAGCTTCCAACCGTTAGTTAATGGCTCCTCTCTTCAAACCCAATACAAGACAATGATTCCAAAAACTTCTAAATATGGTGACGTTAGAATATGTCTAGATTCAATGAATCTAGACTTTACAAAAAAAAAGAAAAAGAGAAAGAGAGAGAGACGTGAGAAAGAAGAGAGGAAGAGAGAAAGATGTAGAAAAAAAAATGTGTTGGTTTTTTTTTTCTACCCAATGCTTCTATAAATAGCCACACTATTGAGCAATGGGCCTTAAATCATAAAAAAGTTTTCTTAAGCCTACCAAAAACAACAATTGGTCCATCATCCAATTTGGCCCAACATTTTCAAAAGCCCGGTTCAATATCTCGGTTTTTAGCCCAAAAGAAAATGCTCCATCTTGACGGCTCGTTGCGTCGGTCCAAAGAGGAAAAGTCTTTTGTCGTTTCCGCGTCATCATTTGATGTCGACTTCTCACAACCTTCGCATCGATCCTAGAATAAAAACATAAAATAAAAAATAAGATTTTTGTGATGTTTTCTTTTTAAAATAAACAAAGAAACGACAAAAACGTAAAACATTTATTTAACTAAAAATATTGAAACTAGATAATAAAAAGACTCAATTGGGAGAATAAAAATTGCTCAAAATTATAAAAAGTGAGTTAAAAATAGGGTAAATAAAATTACCCTATCACAACCCCAAACTTGAACTGTTGTTCGTCCCGAACAACTTTATTAAAGAAAAACAGTTTTGAGCAAAAAGTTTGAAAGAAAAGGAGATATTCCATCCACACAAACCATCATACGCACCATCGCTTATTCAATTCAATCAGTTCACAACGCAAAAAAATAATGACCCTAATCATGGCTTCCCTCAACATAATTAAAAAAATCTATCAACCAAAAGTTAAACACACAATTCTTTGACGGATTAGGATCGACAATGCAACAAAAGGATGAACGTTATGCATATGGCTTATATATGTGTATTTTTTTTTATTATTATGCATAGCCTTTTTCCAAATTCTCATCTCTTCTTTCTTTTTGGCACAATTTTTCTGTCATCACTCTTTGAGTGAACATTTGTACACACACATTCTCTTGGTGTCTATGACACTTTGGAATTTGCACGGAAGACAAACGTAGAGCTTTGCTCGTTTTTAGACGAATGTTTCCAATTTTTTTTTTTTTTTTTTTTTTGCAATTTACTTTGGAATTATGTTTTTTTTGTATGTGTGAACAATGGGTGATATGGTTTATGACTATGAATGAATGACCATATCACCCCCTCCCCAAAACTTTGAGAGTTTCAATGTCCCTATTGAACGAAAAATGACAATTGTCGAGATTGGAGGAAAGGTGGTGCGAGTGTATATGTTGCATTGTCCCAAAAAAATCCGTGAATCAAAGAATCATAAGCTTATTTTTAGCGATGAATAAAAAATCATGAGAGTTGTTCCAAATGATTGTTGCCCATATGGAACGAAGTGAAACCAATGTCTGTGAGTAGTGAGAAAGTGTGCATGATGGTGTGTAAAAAAAATCTAACTTTGTTTTCAAACAACAATCCCTGACACATACATGAGAAATTTAAACAACAATCAAACAAAGAGGTGGGTGATGGAACCTGCCCTACTCGCGGTGAGTAGGGTTTCTGTTTGCCTTTGCATTGATTTTGGAGAACAAGGTTGTCGACCAACTTGTCACGATATTTCTCTTTCCACTTATGTTTCAATCCTTGCCTCGGCATGTCTGAAAAAATAGACATCATACATCTTTGGAAAGTGACAGGGGCTTTACAAAGTCCAAAGGGCATTCTTCTAAATACAAAGGTCCCATATGGACAAGTAAAGGTTGTTTTCTCCTGATCTTCGGGTGCAATGGTAATTTGATTGTAACCTGAATATCCATACAAGAAACAATAGAATTATTTCCCCGCTAGTCTGTCCAACATCTGGTCAATGAAGGGTAATGGAAAATGGTCTTTTTGGGTAGCTTGGTTAAGCTTCCGATAGTCCATACATATCCTCCAACCTGATACAATCGTAGTGGGTATTAATTCATTTTTCTCATTGGTTACCACAATAACTCCACCCTTTTTGGGTACACATTGCACTGGACTGACACATGTACTACTAGTAATAGGATAGATTATGCCAGCATCAAGCCATTTCAAGATTTCCTTTTTCATAACTTCTTTCATCGTGGGATTGAGTCTTCTTTGAGGCTCAACTGAGGTGAAATATTTGTTTTCTAAAATGATCTTATGTTGACAGATGGTAGGGCTTATGCCCTTTAAGTCAGCAATGGTCCATCCTATGGCCTTGGTGTGTAGTTTCAACATGGCAATCAGTTGTTCCTCTTGATCAGATTCTAAAGATGCTGAAATAATGACTGGTAACTTCCATGAATCTCCTAAAAAAACATATTTCAGATGCGAGGGAAGTTGTTTTAACTCCAAGTCTGGGGCACATTCTATGGAAGGAACAAGTATTTTCCTATCCTCACTTTCTAAGATTTCAACAACAGAGGTAACTTGTATGTCTTCTAATTCCTCAAACTCTACTGTATTTTCTTCACTATCAGATTCCTCAATTCCCATGACCTCCCCAAAACTTTGGTCTTGACACCAAGATTTAATCATACCTAAGGTAGAGCATTCCTCCTTCTCTTCAGAATAACCAAGGGAATCCAACACATTAAAAGTCACTTGTTGGTCTTGAACTCTCATGGTGAGTTCACCCTTTTGGACATCTATTAAAGTCCTTCCTGTTGCCAAGAATGGTCTTCCTAAGATAATGGGGATGTCTTTGTCAGCTTCAAAATCCAAAATGATAAAGTCTGCTGGGAAAATAAATTTATCAACTTGGACAAGGACATCCTCAATCTTACCTTTTGGCCAAGCTATGGACTTGTCTGCTAATAAGAGTGAAACAGTGGTAGGTCTAGCCTCACCTATACCTAAAGTGTTGAAAACAGATAAAGGCATAAGGTTTATGCTGGCACCTAAGTCACATAGGGATTTTCCTACTTCCTTTCCTCCTATGGAACATGGGATTGTGAAATTCCCTGGATCTTTTAGCTTCGGAGGGATTTTGCTAGACAACATAGCACTGCACTCCTTTGTCAGAGCTACAGTCTCATACTCATTCAACTTTTTCTTTTTGCTTAAAATGTCTTTTAAAAACTTTGCATAATTTGGCATTTGTTCAATGGCTTCCACCAAAGGTATGTTGATATGCAATTGTTTGAAAACATCTAAAAACTTTTTGAATTGCAGCTCATCCCTTTGATTCCTTAATCTCTGGGGATAAGGAATATAGAGAGGAACCGGAGTAGGAGATGTAGTCTTTTGAGGAGTAGGTGTTGGAGCAGTTGGTGAGGTCTTGTCTACCTTAGTGGATGGTGTAACTTTAACTGGTTCCACAGGTCTGGTTTCACAAGGAATTTTGGGACTGTCACTAGATTGTGACACCTCCAAAACAGTCTGTTTATCTACTTTTTGATCTTCCTTAGGTTCATTTGGGAATAATGTTGGAAAGTCTGATCTCTTTGGAATGGGGGGAGTTTCAATGGGCCTTACAGTGTTTTCGGACCCAATGCTTACACTGGCTTGAGCATAATCTGAAACTGTGTTTTTCTTTTCAGGCCTTGCTTTGTCTGTCTTTAGATTATTTTCTGGTAAATCCTGCCTACTTCTCAAGGTCACAGCTTTCACCTGTTCTTTTCCAATTCTCTGAGGTATTTCTATGTCACTAGGGAGAGAACCTGAAGGACGTTTCCTAATTTCCAAAGCCATTTGACCCACCTGGGTCTCTAAATTTTTAATTGATGCTTGGGTTTGGGTCATGAATGCTTTCATCATTGCTTCCAAGGAAGTAGATGATTTGGCATGCTGGTTTGACTTTTGTTGATAACCAGGTTGATTATTTTGAAAATTTCCATGCTGGTTATTTTGAGGTCTGTGATAAGACTGTTGGTGAAAATTGGATTGTCCTTGCAACTTTGGGGGTGGTGGATTTTGGGCAGGACTGTGCCAAGAAAAATTCGGATGGTTTCTCCACTCAGGATTGTATGTTTGAGAAAAAGGTCCACCCTTGTTGTTACTGCTGACATAATTGACTCTCTCGGGATTTCCAGGACAGTGTTCAAAGTGATGACCCTCTCCACAGTAGGTGCATTGTATAGATTGCACAGTAGGGGTAGGTGCTACAGTATTAACTTGCACAACATTAAGATTTTTGATTAAAGATGCCATGTCGGCCAGCTGTGAAGATAATAATGCATAAGCATCTGTGTCTTGTACCCCTGCTGCCTTTCTAGGTAAAGCACGTGGATCAGCCCATTGACCATTGTTATTTGAAATTCTTTCAAGGATTTCATATCCTTCATTGTAGGTACAAGCTGTGAAAGCTCCGTGTGTAGTAGCATCGAGCATTTGTTTAGCAGTAGTATTTAAACCACTGTAAAACGTCTCTAACTGAATGCAGTACGGAATGCCATGATGAGGGCATTTTTTCAATAGCTCCTTGTACCTATCCCATGCATCAGGAACTGCTTCATCGTCCATTTGTCTAAAAGTGCAGATTTCATTTCTGGACTTAGCATTCCTCGTGGGTGGAAAATACTTTTTTAAAAACTTTTCTGTCATTTGGGTCCATGTAATTATAGAATCTGGTTTCAACGAGTTGTACCAAGACCTTGCTCTGTCTCTTAGAGAGTATGGAAAAAGTTTTAATTTTAGAGCATCGTCTTGCACACCAGGCAGTTTGAAAGAATCTGTAATTTCCATGAAAGACCGAAGGTGAGAATGAGGATCTTCAGCTGGCAAACCAGCGTACTGGCCGTTAGTTTGCAACATTTGAAACATTATCGGTTTTAATTCAAAATGATGGGTTTGCAAAGTTGGTTTAAGAATTCCTGGATGCAATTGGGTTAAAACAGGAACAGCGTAAGACATAATACCACCATCTTTGGAATTTGCTAACCGAAAAATGTTTTGTTCCTCGTCATCAGTATTTATTGGCGGTTCATTTGGATCATCATGATTATTTAAATCTTCGTGATTATTGGGATTTTCTCTATTTCGATTTTTTCGGTTATTATTATTTTCTTGATCATTTTGATGCCCATTTAGATTTACCCTCGGGTATTAATTCCTCATCCGTCATATATTCATGTTCAGACATTTCGGAATAATTTAAAACTAAATTAGCTCGTTGGATTCTTCTTTGCTGTCTAAATGTTCGTTCAATATCGGGATCGAGTTGGAAAAAATCACCGTGTGACAATCTTGGCATGCACTTTTCAAAAAAAAAAAAAATCGAAATAGTTTTTCTACTTTTTTTTTCAAAATAGATGGAAGAAAAACTTACTTTTAAAAACCTTACTTAAAAAGAAAAACTTCTAGCGTGCTTCCCCGGCAACGGCGCCAAAAACTTGTTCGCGATTTTTCGTGTTTACACCTTTTTAAAATGCAAGAAAATAGATATCAACGCAAGTATACATCTTAATCTACTGCCGTCTGTTAACAAGTAATAATGGTACAAAGTACCGAATATCGATCCCACAGGGAAGCGTGGAAAAGTTTCTCTTGAAAGTCGGGTCTGTAAAAGCGAATTTCAGATGACGAATTCGAAAACAATATTTTTTATTGGGGGTTTTGATTAACACTACTGAACAGTTATTTAAACAGAAATATCGGTACGATGCTTTGTTGGAATGAGATTAATAATTAGATAAGAAGACGAGATCACATTCCTTCGTTATCTTAAAGTCGATATTTCATGAAACTCACATGAGCCGTCTTACAATAAACCAGTTGTCAATTGATTAATTGCAGTCCACCATAAAATATAACTTTAATTTAAATAACTTCGGACAATCATGCGTTACGATACACCATTTTATCTTTTGATCAGTCTCAGTCCCAACTTAACTTCGTACAGATTATAAATATAACAGAAACAGAAATGTAAATTTTAACTAAGGTTGGAGACGGTTGGTATTTTCAAACACTCAACGATAGAAACCGTAGGAGTATTGTGCCAACAACGTGTCCTTGGATAGAAATATTTAACTAAAGGAGACGGTTGGTATTTTCAAACACTCAACGATAGAAATCGTAGGAGTGTTGTGCCAACAGCGTGTCCTTCGACAGGATATGTAATCACTTAAAATGTAAGGCTGAAAATAAATGATGTGAATTAAATTGCAGAATTAAATTAACAGAAAGTAATAGACTGAAATGAAAGTGCAGAAAATAAAATTGCATAAACTAAATTGCGAGAATTAAAGTGCGTTAAAATAAATAACGTAAAGGAAAACTAACCAATACACACTTGATTTTTATAAAATTGGAAACATAAAACGGATTTAATAAACTACAACAAACCGTGAACCAACAAAAGTTGGGAATCCGAAATTATTTTCCGGACTTCCGGTTTGTAATAGAACTAAAGCCGCAATGAGACCAAAATAAAAACCAAATTGTATCAAACCAACGAGATTCGTGATACGAGAATAACAAGTAATGATGGCGAAATACCGGACTTTAAATTGAAAAAAAAACATATATTACTAAAAACCGGTTTGATTCGTGAGCCAAAGCTTCCAACCGTTAGCTAATGGCTCCTCTCTTCAAACCCAATACAAGACAATGATCCCAAAAACTTCTAAATATGGTGACGTTAGAATATGTCTAGATTCAATGAATCTAGACTTTACAAAAAAAAAAAAAAAAAGAGAAAGAGAGAGAGACGTGAGAAAGAAGAGAGGAAGAGAGAAAGATGTAGAAAAAAAAAATGTGTTGGTTTTTTTTTTCTACCCAATGCTTCTATAAATAGCCACACTATTGAGCAATGGGCCTTAAATCATAAAAAGGCTTTCTTAAGCCTACCAAAAACAACAATTGGTCCATCATCCAATTTGGCCCAACATTTTCAAAAGCCCGGTTCAATATCTCGGTTTTTAGCCCAAAAGAAAATGCTCCATCTTGACGGCTCGTTGCGTCGGTCCAAAAAGGAAAAGTCTTTTGTCGTTTCCGCGTCATCATTTGATGTCGACTTCTCACAACCTTCGCATCGATCCTAGAATAAAAACATAAAATAAAAAATAAGATTTTTGTGATGTTTTCTTTTTAAAATAAACAAAGAAACGACAAAAACGTAAAACATTTATTTAACTAAAAATATTGAAACTAGATAATAAAAAGACTCAATTGGGAGAATAAAAATTGCTCAAAATTATAAAAAGTGAGTTAAAAATAGGGTAAATAAAATTACCCTATCATGGGTCTTCATGGAAGATCTAGGAAGGTGGTCTTAAAAAAAAAAGGTTTTTAAATTTTTAAGTTTTAATTTATTTTGTAATATAAATATTATTAATTTTTATTTTTAAGAAGAAAATATGAAAAAGATATAAAATGACGAAAATACCCCTCACGTGAGGGGCACATGGCTGCTCTAACGGAGCCTAGACTAACGGCGTTAGCGTCAGGGACGAGTTTGGGCACCATATCTCGCTTTTAGGGACCACCAATGTACTTTCAGAACTGGAGGGACGAAAAGTGAAATCCAGACATTCATGAGGGACCAAAAATGTAATTCACTCTACTTCTAAATATAAAAAGTCGTATATATTTTAATAATTTTGAAGGACTCTTAATTTATTTGACTTGTTTCCTTTGAGTCTAGTTTTTTTCATATATATCGTGAATTAACTTGTTAAAGTTAAAATACAAATATCAACTTATTTTGAAATAAATGAGACAAAATTGATATTTTATGCATAAAAAAACATCCAAAGAGAGTTCAAATGGTGTTTAAAAGAAGGGAACCCTAATAAATGAAGCTGGATGCTTCTCATTGTCTGCAATTGTCATCCTGCTTTCACATTCATCCCCTGTGCTCTCATTCACTCCTACTCTTTCATAAACAAAACACCCAAAATCCACATTCATTCAATTCCATTTTGGATACTTTCTTTCTTTCTTTTTATGCCTCATTCTTTAGATATGTGCTGTAATCTTGAAATAGATGTCAATGGTGAACACATTTTCTTTCTTGATAAGGTAAATCTTGCCTCTGTGTCTATGTTATTTCATATGAATGGAGGTTTTCTTGCTTACACTCTGTATTGACCCATTTCAAAAAAGGAAGAAAATTTAGTGTGTTTTTTTTATTAAATTCACCAAAGTTTCTTGTTCTTAGTTGAAAATGGAACCCTTTTTTCTAAAATTCTGTATCTGTGAGTGTGTTTTATTGCTATGAACAGAGTCAATCTGCTCTTATTTTGGCTTTTTTTATTTGACCCATGTCCAAAAAGGACAAACTTTCAGCTTCCATTGTGTTGAATTCCCCATTGTTTCTTTTCCCCAGATGAAAATGCAGTTCTATCCAGAATCTTTGTGTTTTTTGTGTTTCTTTTGTCTTGAATTCACTCAAATTTAGTTGAAATTTGAATCATTTTCAAGAACCTTTCTCTGTTTTTATGTTACAAATTTATTTCAACTTCAAATGCTGTCTTTTTCCATTAATCCCTTCCATTTTAGACACCAATTTGAATTCTGAAAATACTCCTTTTTTTTTTGCAGGACATTCTTGCATCTTATTCGAATCGAGTAACCAAATTACTCGCTAATTCCACAGGCAAAACCCGTAAAGCGAAAGTCATATTCAACGATTTCCCAGGTGGCGCAGAGAGTTTCGAGCTCATTACAAGCTTTTGCTACAACAATGGCACCATTGACATAACTCCATCCAACATATTCTTCCTGCATTGTGGTAGTACTTTCATGGAAATCACCAGCTTGATCATGCAAACCGAGTTGTACCTTGAAGGCAACCATTTCTGGGATTGGTCTGAATTCATCGATGGTTTAAAACAATTCCAGATTTTATTCTCTTCCATAAACACTTTTAATTTTCAAGATTTCTTGAATACCCTTTTAGGAAATCTGACCCTTCCTTGCTATCACTCTGGTTCCTGTCCCTCATCCTCAAACAGCTCTAGTTTTCGGTTTTCTTCAAGCCATATAAGTCCGAAAAGTTCAAGATGCAATACCCATCAAGATTCTTGGCAGTTTGATGATCTTTCGTTTTTAAACATCGATTTATTCGAGAAACTAATACACTCAATGATTTTCCTACACTTTGACCACCCTAGAATATGTTCCTTCATCTTCCATTACCAAAAAGCGAAGTTTTTTTTGTGTTCTTCGCGAGATCAAAAGTGCAAACTATCGGAAACTAATTTAAATCTATTGAGTTTGATCAATGGGAGTGCATATTCGTGTAGATCATTACTCGATGCCTTTGGAATGAGCTTGAGTTTGAATCTGAGAACGGCCGAGAGATCAAAGTTAGAGAATTTGCTTGGATCCCGACTAGATGAGTTTAGGATCAACGATTTGCTCATTCCCGGCAAGAAAAAGGGGGCATTCGATGTGGATTTGGTTATGAGGTTAATCAAAGTTTTTCTACTTGAAAGAAGGATTAACGGGTTCTTCATGCATCGAGCGAAAAAGGTCGGGTTCTTGATGGATATGTTCATGTTAGAAGTGGCTCCTGATCCTTCCCTTAAACCTTCTAAGTTTCTGGCATTAGCCATGGCTTTGCCAGATATTTCTAGAGAATCTCATGATAGAATCCACCAAGCAATCAACTTGTACCTTGAGGTACAACACTTCCATGCAATACTAGTAGTGTCTTCCAATTCTAGCCTTTAATTTAATTCTAGGAAAAGAAAAAATGATTGTTCGGGGTTGATTTTTTCTCTAAAGTGAATGGTTGATTTAGACTTTTCTAGTGTAAAAAAGTCTACATGATGCACTTACTTTCTACAGAAAGTCAAAAGCTAGAAATGTAAATTAATAACTTTATGTCTTCAGTAACCCAGATCCTGAAAGCTGCTGCTTTCCGGTGGGATATATCGGGTATGTTTTTTTTTCCTGGCCTCCTAATTTGTTTTTAATAGGTGCATCAGGGATTAAGCAAAGAACAAAGCAAGAAGATATGGAACATTCTTGACGTCAACAAGCTTTCAGTGGTCACGAGTCTAGACGTAGCTAGAAACACAATTTTTTTACCGTTTATAAGGCAAAATCAGTTCAAGATCTTCCTCAATGATGACTTTATGGTTCAAAAGTTTTCTCGTCGTGTGAAAAAGACTGCAGAGAAGCAAGGTGCAAAAGACGCACAAAATACACAGAAGTTTATGCCAAGAAAATTAAGAACGTTTGATCCGTTCAACGTTAAATCCTTGCCGCGACTATGCCACTAGTAGATGTTTTGTTCATTTAACATTTTTTTCAATTAGGTTTTTGTAAATGTATTTGCTTTGAATTTAGCAGAAGAAATCACTTGTTTTCCACAAGCTTTTTAGCAATTGTCAAAGGTTTTTTTGGAAACGGTTTCTCTGTACCTTGGGGTAGAGGAGAGATTAGCGTATATCTTATCTTGTCTAGACCCTACTCCATGCATAATTTACTGAGTTAATTTATTTAGTTTTAGTTTATCTATTTGATATGACAAAAAATAAAAATAAGCGTGTTAAATAAAAATGGAACATGAGAAGAAAAGCCGATATAAATGTTGGTGATTTTAGTGAAATTATCGGTCATTTTGTGTAATTGGATTCACAAAGATAATAATGGGGTTTTGTAGCTAAGCTATAATACGAGTTAGGAGGTGTGGAGTGCACACTCGTGTAAGCTAACTATGACCCGGGATTGTTAGGAAAGTAAATTGGTGTTTGTGAGACGAAACAGTGGCTCACGCGGGTTATGCCGCGGGTTAACCCGCCCAGCTACCCGCGTGGTGCACTGTTTCGTGTGGGAGACAGTGGCTCACGCGGGTTGTGCCGCGGGTTAAACCCGCGCGGCTACCCGCGTGGTGCACTGGATTTGGGACGAACAGAGGCTCACGCGGGTTGTGCCGCGGGTTAACCCGCGCGGCTACCCGCGTAATGCACTGTTGCTGGTGCGGTTTGTAACCCCCAATCAATCTCTTTTGTAACTCCCAATTTGATTTATAACCTACACCAATTGACCAATTAACAATCAATTCCATTAAATGGATGATTATTATCATTAATATTATGGCATTGGTTACATTCTCTTGGTGTTTAAATAGTGTCGATTTCTGCCAGAATCGATGCGGTGAATTTGAGATTATCCTCGAGTGTATTTCGTGATACCCCGGCAGAATAGGGTCGAAATAACACTTAAGGAAAACGAGCTCTCACGCGATTTCACATTCTATCCAAGTTCCGATCATCTCTCATCTCTCTCTACCCACCGATTTTCTACAACCCTACAAATCCCCCAACAATTCTTAAGTGTTATTCCGTTCGTGAGAGATGGCGAGTGATCAATCTGTGAGAGACATGACGACTAAGTTCACCAAGCTGAAGAAGTTTGAAGGTCGTCGACTTTCGACGATGGCAAAAGAAGATGCACTTCTTGTTGACCACGTTGAAGGTCGTGTACGTGTTAAGCACGCCCATGCCGAAGGTGATGGAGGACGAGACGTTGGAGATGACTCGGCGTCGCGGCAAATGGGAGAACGACGACTACATATGTCGCGGTCACATCTTGAACGGTATGTGTGACTCCCTCTTCGATATTTATCAAAATGTTGAATCCGCTAAAGAGCTGTGGGACTCTCTTGAGTCCAAATATATGGCGGAGGATGCTTCTAGTAAGAAGTTCCTCGTAAGTAATTTTAATAATTACAAAATGGTGGATTCAAGGCCTGTGATGGAGCAATACAATGAGCTCCTTCGCATTCTAGGCCAATATGCTCAACATGATATGAAGATGGACGAATCCATCTCTGTATCGAGTATAATTGATAAATTGCCTCCCTCTTGGAAAGACTTCAAACATATGTTGAAACACAAGAAGGAAGAGTTGTCTCTTGTACAACTCGATAGTCACTTGCGCATAGAGGAATCTCTTCGGGCGCAAGAGACTGAGAAACCTAAGATGAAAGAGATTTCTGCACCTTCTGTGAACATGGTGGAAGAGGGAAGATCCAACAATTTCAAGGGAAAACGTAAGTTCAATGAAGCCAAGAAAGGTCCCAACAAAAAGGTTAAATTAACCTATTGGACTTGTGGGATGACCGGCCATCTCAAGCGGGATTGTCGAGTTATCAAGAATAAGAATGGAGCAAGCTCAAGTGGTGGTGGGAAAAGATCCAACGATCAACACCCACGGCAAGGTCAGTTTATTGACTTTGGTGTTAATTCAAATTTGAATTATGTACCACTAATATCCGAATCATTTTATGTGCAGGATGATAATGATGCTTGGTGGATTGACACGGGTGCATCGAGTCATGTGTGCAAGGATCGACGTTGGTTCTCCTCTTTGGAACCGGTTGAAGACAGATCTGTGCTACACATGGGGAACGAGTCAAATGCTCTCATTCTTGGACGTGGCTTAGTTAGACTAGAATTTAGCTCTAATAAAATTATTGAACTTGTTGACGTTTTGTTTGTACCACAAATTCGAAAGAATTTGGTTTCCGGTAGTACCTTGAATAAGATAGGATATAGGCAAGTTTTTGAGTCCGGAAAGTTTACCTTGTCTAAAGGTGGCTCTTTTGTAGGATTCGGTTATTTGAATAATGACATGTTCATGTTAAGTTTAAATAATAATAATTTTTTTTCGAATTCTATTTATATTGCAAATGAAGTTCTTGTTGATTCTAGTTTATGGCATGCTAGACTAGGTCATGTTAATTTTAAAAGAATGGTTAAAATGTCAAAAGACGGTCTTATTCTGGCTTTTGACGTTAAAACCGGAAAATGTAAAACTTGCATGTTGACGAAGATCACTAGGCAACCGTTTCCCAATGTTAAAAGGGATTCGTCGGTGCTTGAATTAATTCATAGTGATCTTTGTGATTTGCATTCAACTTCGTCTTTTGGTAATAAAAAGTATGTCGTTACTTTTATTGACGACGCTTCACGTTTTTGTTATAATTATTTGTTGCACTCAAAAGATGAAGCATTGGATAAATTTAAAATTTATAAAACGGAGGTTGAATTGCAAATGAACGGTTTAATTAAATGTTAACGCACCGATCGTACGTGAGGGGGAATATTACGACCCCATGTTTTTCCAATCCGTAGGAATTATCCATGAGACTACGACGCCTTATACACCACAACAAAATGGTGTGGCGGAACGGAAAAATAGAGTTCTCAAAGAAATGGTGAACTCTATGTTATCCTACTCGGGATTGAGTGATGGATTTTGGGGTGAAACCATATTAACAGCTTGTTATCTATTAAATCGAGTTCCTAATAAAAGGAACAAGATTACCCCATATGAACTTTGGTTCAAGAAAAGGCCTAACTTGAATTATATTCGAGTTTGGGGTTGTCGGGCGGTTGTTCGACTACCCGAACCCAAAAGGAAAACTTTGGGTGAGAAAGGTATTGATTGCATCTTTGTTGGATATGCCGAGCATTCCAAGGCATATAGGTTCTATGTTATTGAACCTTATGATTCAATAGCGATTCACACCGTTATAGAATCGAGAGATGCATTATTTGATGAGACTAGATTCTCTTCAATACCTAGGCCGAATGATCTTGTTCCAAATACTAGTGTAACTAGTGAAGTTGAAGAACAAGCAATTGTTCCAACCGAATCTCCGATGCTTCGAAGGAGCAAAAGAGGAAGGATTGAAAAATCCTTTGGTCCCGATTTCCAAGTATACTTGGTAGAAGGATCAAGAGATGAAATTGGATCACAATTCTCTTACTGTTATAGTATTGAGGAAGATCCAAAATCATTTGATGAAGCTATGAAGTCTCAAGATATTGCTTTCTGGAAAGAAGCAATAAATGATGAGATGGATTCCATCTTGGGGAATAATACTTGGGTATTATTGGACTTGCCACCGGGTTGTAAACCGTTGGGATGCAATCAAAAGGAAGAGGAAATCTGATGGATCAATCGACAAGTTCAAAGCTCGATTGGTAATCCAAGGCTTTAGGCAACGGGAAGGCATCGATTATTTTGAGACCTATGCCCCGGTTGCAAGGATCTCCATGATTAGATTGTTGATAGCCTTAGGAGCTATCCACAATTTAGTGATTCACCAAATGGATGTCAAAACGGCATTCTTAAATGGTGACTTGGAGGAAGAAGTTTACATGAAACAACCGGAAGGTTTTATTATGCCCGGGATGGAGCATAAGGTGTGTAAACTTGTAAAATCATTGTATGGGCTTAAACAAGCACCCAAACAATGGCATCAAAATTTTGATGAGGTTATCTTGTCCAACGGTTTCATGTTAAACCAAGCGGACAAGTATGTATATAGCAAATTTGACATATTCGGTAACGGAGTAATAATTTGCTTATATGTTGATGACATGTTGATTTTTGGCACTGACCAAAATCAAGTTGATAAAACTAAAGAGTTTTTGTCATCAAAATTCTCCATGAAAGATATGGGAGAAGCGGAGGTGATCCTTGGAATAAGGATCAAGCGTGAGAACAAAGCAATTGCAATTACGCAATCTCATTACATCGAGAAAGTATTAAAGAAATTTAATTACTTTGATTGTTCTCCGGTGAGTACTCCATTTGATCCGAGTGTGAAGCTTATGCCCAATTCGGGTGAAGTTGTGTCATAACTCGAGTACTCAAAGACTATTGGTTGCTTGATGTATGCCATGACAAGCACTAGGCCGAACATCGCTTTTGTCGTAGGCAAGTTGAGTAGGTATACTAGTAATCCTAGTATACATCATTGGCAAGCGATAGGACGAGTATTTAAATACTTGAAGAAAACCATTGATTATGGTTTGTCATATGTCGGGTTTCCTTCGGTTTTAGAGGGATATTCGGATGCAAGTTGGATTACCAACTTAGAAGATCACTCTTCTACGAGTGGTTGGGTATACTTGCTTGGGGGAGGTGCCATTTCATGGGCTTCCAAGAAGCAAACTTGCATCACGAGTTCGACTATGGAGTCGGAATTTGTGGCATTAGCCGCTACCGATAAAGAGGCGGAGTGGCTAAGGAATTTAGTCCACGAAATTCCGTTATGGCCAAAACCAATATCACCCATTTCTATCCGTTGTGATAGTGCGGCTACTTTGGCTAAAGCTTATAGTCAAGTGTACAATGGCAAGTCTAGACACCTAGGTGTTAGACATAGCATGATTTGTGAGCTAATCACGAATGGGGTGATTTCGGTTGAATTTGTTCGGTCGCAACAAAATCTAGCGGACCACTTGACGAAGGGGTTAGATAGGGACTTGGTTCACAAGTCGGTGATCGGGATGGGTTTAAAGTCCATTTGAATCTCTAACGGAGAGATACCCAATTCCCTTCTAATACAACGTTAGAAGTTGAATTCAATGGGAAAGCTTACTCTAAGGGATTGGAGCACAAGATAATCATCCCAAGGTATGTGCTCGGTACTGCAAGCGAGGAGGTAATTGTTCTTTTGTAGAAATGCATGTGCAGGTGCATGATGAAAGGAACTACCTATATGAGTGCGAAGTGTGGCCGCTTCAAGAAGCTTGGACTTAGATTTGATGCACTCACGAATGGATAAGGACACACGACCTGTAGTATAGTGTCAGGTTTAAACTTTAGAGAATTTTAAATTCATGTGTATGTTATTTTCTGGTACTCAAATGGGTTGAAGGGTTCAATCCATAGGACACCCGGATTCTCGAGTATTTGAAATGTGTAATGTACTAAGATGGAAATTCAATCTTTTAGATATTTTCATTTATGCATGAGTTTGTTTGCTATATTAATCTTATTTGTGAATCAAGGATTTCACTAAAATGGGGGACGAATGTTGGTGATTTTAGTGAAATCATCGGTCATTTTGTGTAATTAGATTCACAAAGATAATAATGGGGTTTTGTAGCTAAGCTATAATACGAGTTAGGATGTGTGGAGTGCACACTCGTGTAAGCTAACTATGACCTGGGATTGTTAGGAAAGTAAATTGGTGTTTATGAGACGAAACAGTGGCTCACGCGGGTTGTGTCGCGGGTTAACCCGCACAGCTACCCACGTGGTGCACTGTTTCGTGTGGGAGACAGTGGCTCACGCGGGTTGTGCCGCGGGTTAAACCCGCGTGGCTACCCGCGTGGTGCACTGGATTTGGGACGAACAGAGGCTCACGCGGGTTGTGCCGCGGGTTAACCCGCGCGGCTACCCGCGTAATGCACTGTTGCTGGTGCGGTTTGTAACCCCCAATCAATCTCTTTTGTATCTCCCAATTTGATTTATAACCTACACCAATTGACCAATTAACAATCAATTCCATTAAATGGATGATTATTATCATTAATATTATGGCATCGGTTACATTCTCTTGGTGTTTAAATAGTGTCGATTTCTGTCAGAATCAATGCGGTGAATTTGAGATTATCCTCGAGTGTATTTCGTGATACCCAGGCAGAATAGGGTCGAAATAACATTTAAGGAAAGCGAGCTCTCACGCGATCTCACATTCTATCCAAGTTCCGATCATCTCTCATCTCTCTCTACCCACCGATTTTCTGCAACCCCACAAATCCCCCAACAATAAACAAATGAAATAAAATAAATTTTCACCATAAATTTATTTACAGAAGTACAATTAACTAGAAAAATAGAACTGATATACAAAAACGTCAAAAAATTGCATCGACTTAATTTTATGATCAAATTCTCCAGATTGTTTTCCTTCTAAAATTTTGATTCTTTAAACACCAATATGTATTAGAGTCGGGCCGCTGAAACGGGATACAATTACCTGGTCCACAATGTCATCAATCTAGAGTCCAAGGGGTTGTTTGTTTTTTTTTAAAAAAATCTCTTAATAGCTCTTAAGTCTGAATCGTTCAGACTTTTTTACACATCACCTCTTATTAATTATAAGTAAATTAAGACTTCAGACTTTAGACCTCTTAAAAAACAAACGACACCTAAATGAATTAGGCCGAACCATCGGTGTTTTTTGGACCTGTTTTTTTTGGAGTCCGACCAGATAAATATATTGATTTTTAGGACCAAAAAAGTTGGTCCGGGTTCTTAAATCTTTTTGTAAAAATCCTTTAATTTATTCTTTTCTCATATTTTAAAATCGACTAGACGAGAAGTACACACCAATCGAAAACAGGCCAGCTTTTTTTGGAACAAATTTGAATTTTTTTCTCACTATAAGAAAATCGGGTTTATAGGATGTTAAATATGACTAAGCTGGCGTTTGTTTATAAAGAGCTGCTGAAGTCTGATTTCACTTTTGATTTTTAAGAGGTGGTGCTGAAGTCTGAAATCTGAATCAATAAGACTGTTTGTTTTTGTAAACTGACAAACGTCTGAACATGTATAATTGTCCACTTTATCCATCAAAAATTCGACTAAAATACGTCAATTGAAGTGAGTATCGATGATTGAATGACGGAACGAAAAAAAGAAACAAAAGAAGGATGTTGGTATATTTGCGAGACTGTGGAGTTTTAACCGTATCTCACACACAGAGCCCCGATTTAAGCGATTCAAGATGTTCTGGAAAGCCAACAAACAGATCTACCATCTTCGCATTTTGCGTTTTTGCAAATTCGTGGTGCATCTGGGTTAAAACCGACGTTAAAATTGAAAGAATGGTGTTGGACGAAAATTGGAGGTAATTAAGTGGCTAGCTTATCACTTAATTTATGAGAAAACATTAAAGGTTAAGAGGCTCTTAAAAGGAAAAAGAAACAAACAGTTTGAATTATCTTATGTGTGACCGGATCAGACATAAGTGACAAATAAGAGTTTTTTTTTAGAAAACAAACACCACCTAAGTATCTTAATAGACTATTTTAAAGAACTTGAGTTTATATATATGACCATACAATAAAACATCTTATCTAAAAGTGTTACACTAAGTTTATAGACGTTTTTGAGTGTATTCACAAGTTTTTTTTAGGAAATTTAAAAACAGAGTGCTGTATTATCTATTTTATACTACAATTTTGAATAAAGTGTCCTATAAAAACAAATGTCTTATAGAAATGATGTGTTTATAGGACAATTTTTGAAATTGTTCTACGAAATAGTTAATACGACATTTCATTTTAAAAAGACACTAAAAAAGTTGTTAAGAAATTTGATTATCGGCAACCCTAGCCGGCCTCACACGGAACCCGCCTCCAAGGACATCTTGCTAATTGAATTACACGTAAGAGGCGATAAAACAATTTATTATTTTATCCTATTAACTTAAATCCTATAAAATAATTTATTAAAATGTTTACTTATTTTTAAAATTTTAATATAAACCTGATTTTGTTATAATATTTTGAACTGTGTTTAACAAATTTTGATGTATATGAACTTTTTTTTACACCCGTAATACTTAATACCTCTAAATTTTTTTTTGAAGGCATAGTGGCATCGAACCAACGAACGACTACCACAAACACATGCACACACGCACGCACACCTCCCCAGCAGTATCGGGCATCCACGGGCAGCCCACTAATCCGCCGCTGTCCCGGTCCAGCTTACGCTGAACCTAGAGCCCAACCACAGTCTAAGACTGGGCTGGGGGGCAGCCCAGTCAAAGACTGGACCAACCCAAGGACTGGGTACTCCTCATGCTCTCAAATTGACTCCCCTTGGATTCGAACCCGGGTAGATTGGGATACCATCTACAATCCCCCCAAGATGTTACCGCCCTTGGAGAAACCAACTGAGCTAGACATGATTTGTTACTTAATACCCCTATATTGAATTTCATTTCCATTTCCATTTCTTCTAAGTGCAAACTCCTAAAAGAGAAGTTGTGAAATCCAAGATTTCTTGGTAAAAATAATGAAGATGATGACAAACAAAAAAAGACAAGACTTGTTGTGATCTATTTATGTCTTGGTTGTAAAGTCTAAGCCAATAAAATTGGAAAATGTGAACCATAAAACAATCAATGGATGTTTCTAATGGAATATTTGTGTGAATTGTCGAGCTTAATTAAGGCTTGACTTTTTCTCTAATGACCTTTGTGCCCTCCATGTATTTGGAAGGTTCTCAATATCTTTTGGGTCACTTTGTAATTTCGATGTAAGGTTTGTTCTTACCGATGCTTTCCAAAGGAATCACATACCACAAACTTGTTATCTTATCTATACCTATACTATATTATAAAACACGGATAAAAAACTTTTAAATACAAATTATTAAGCACAAGGTACCATCCTTTTATACAAGATTTTAAAAATATTTTAATTTACAAGTATCAAAGCACAAGATACATATTACTACTGCAGACTTCTAACAACCACCAATTTGATATGTGCAGGACCTTCCTTTTATGCAGGTTTTTCCATGTATCACTATTAATTAATATATTATATTACTATAAATTTGTTTTAATTATATTATTAAATATGTAATTGGTTATTTTTTCTAGATGTCATTAAAATATATAAGATAATCATAGAATTCTAACAAAATACTTTTTTTATATAAAAAAACATTATATTATTAAGTCTAAATTAAACTAATTTATAAAAAAAACATTATGACTTTCTCAAAACCATCCAAAATCGTACTGTAAATCGACAAAAAAACAAAAAATAAAATGAAACATTAAAATCGTGATATATTTCGCTGCATTGCGCGAGTACAATTCTAGTATAATAATAAATACAAGATATAACTTGAAAAATATTCTTAAAACTAAATAAATAAACAGTAATAATTAAACAAAAAATGTATAACAATATTTGCTTTATAAAATGACTACTCGTTCTAATAGAATAGTTATAATAGAATAGTTATAAGAGTTAAAATTTTAGAACCAAACAATAAATATTTTATCTAATTAAAATAAGTTTATATGACGTTTATGAGTGTTTTAATATTTTTTAGCACATTTTAAAAATGAAGTGTGATCTTAGCTATTTTATAGAACACCATTTGAAAGCAGTATCATATAAACAAGTGTTTTATAAACATAGTTTATATGACATTTCTCAAAAAATGTCTTGTTAAATAACTAATACGATATTATATTTTAAAATCGTTTTAAATTTTTTGTTAAAATGTCCAAAAGTATCATATGAATCTATTGTAACACTTTTAGCTAGTACGTTTTATTATTTGATTTTAAAACCTAAGTCATATTAAACACTCTATTACAATATTTTAATATTTTAAAAATAGAGAGAGAGAGAGAGAAGAGAGAGAGTGTGTAGAGAGAGAGAGAGAGAGAGGGGTAGGGGGAGGGACAAAGTGGCGAGATCAGTGGTTGATCGGAATAGGTTTAGATATAATGATGTGCTTAGGAATAGATTCACCGATTTTAGGATTAATCCAAAGGAGACTTCGTTTATGTTTTTCAACTTTCCGAAGAATTGGGAGGTTCGTGATCTTTGGAGAATGTTCAAGTTGTATGGTAAAATCGTGGATATCTACATGCCAAAGAAAAGAATGAAGAATGGAGATAGGTTCGGCTTTGCTCGGTTCAATCATGTTGAGAATGAAAAATTATTCGAGTCAAAACTAAACCAAATTTGGATTGGGACTTACAGCCTAAGAGTCTTCTTGGCTAGAAAGAAGGCGATCGAGTTGACTAAAACCCACAAAATCCGGCAAGAAGCAGGGAATTATGGTACGGGAATACAGATAGAAGAAGAAAAAAGTAAAAGGAGAAGATGCACCTATGCGGAAGTGGTGGATGAGGTACATGAAACACCGACTAAGGGAAAGATGGATGCTGCAAGACAATCTCCATCGGTGGTGAGCACGTGGGTTGCGGAAAAAGATAGGCTTGAACTGCTATCTAAGTGCGCGGTAGGAACAATATCTTCGTTGGATAACTTGCAAGAAATCCAATCATTATGCAAACCGGAGATTGGGGGAGGTGTCAGAGCGAGATTAATAGGTGGAAGGAGTGTTCTTGTGGATTTTGAGTCAAAAAGAACGATGGACACTATAATAGACAACAAAACCCATGGTTTGCACTATTAGATAAAAGATTTACGTAGGTGGTTGACAGGATTCCGAGCCTCAGATAGGGTGGTATGGATTAGGATAGAAGGCGTACCGCTGCATGTTTGGAGCGAATCGACATTCTTCGGAATTGCAAGGAAATAGGGCAATGCTCTGAAGTCAACAAATTGTGAACTGGAAGACAGCAAAAATCTTCTTTGGGGGAAAGTTTTAATAATTTCGGGCGATGTTGAACGAATTAGTGTGATATCGAGTATTAAAGTGGGGGATCTTTATTATGCAATTAAAATAGAGGAGGAAGACAATAGCTTCCTTGAGGTTCAACTAGAAAGAGAGGACATATTCGATAAAGGGAACAACAGTGAAGAAAGTGATGGATCGACAATACCTTCGGAATGATCGGAGGGGGGAGAGGAGAGCAATGAAGATTGGGTGGTCGAAGAAAGCAAATTCGAGTTCGAGGATCAAAATATCGGAACATTGGAACAAGAGGTTGAAGGGAAAAGATGCTCGCCAGAAGCAAACGAAGATATTCATGAAGCGGAGGAAATCAAAAAAATACCGGAAAATTTTGGTCTAGAGAAGAGGTTGGTCGGAGACATGCCGGAATCAACATCGTTGGTGAAAGAAGTTAAGCAGCCACAAAGTAATAATGATGGGAACCAATTTTTGAAAGTCCCAAGTGAAGATGTTGGAAAGGCAAACTCTCATCCGCAAATTCATTCCTTTAATTTAAATGCTCAAGTCAACTAAAAAGATAAGGTTTTGACAGATATGGCTGGAAGTATAAAAGGAAAAGAGTTAAATAATCGTGGGGCCCAATCAGAGGATGGACCGAGAAATAATATGGGCCGGGATAGGGATAATAGTGTAGCAGGAAACAGGGTGGGGCAAATCAATATTAATAGTAATTATGGGTCTGGGAATGAAATAGAACCTGGGTTGGATCTTGTTACCAATAAAGAAAAGTGGCATGGTGGGCCTGAAAACCCAAATCCCATGCTGTCGTTTTGCAGCAATGGTAAAAGTAAGGTAATAAGGGACGTGGGGGAGAATGCAGAAGAGGGATGCAGGAGTAAAGTGACGAACAAACGAAGCAAAAGATCGATGTCTGGCAATGGCGAAGTGGCAAAAACAAAAAAGAGAGATGGAATTTCGTTTGGCAGAAGCAAAATTGGATTTTATAATCTAAAAAAACTCGCAAGGGAAAATTTAAAAATCAGATGCAGATCGTCTAAAATGAAAGGGCCTGTGCGAAATCATGAAGGGAGGTCGCTATCGACTGCTATGAAAGTCACGATTGCCAATGAACTGAGGAGCATCGATAGCCGAGAGAGCCTAGAGGAGTTCGGGAATTTAATTGGGGTTAGATGGAAGCATAATAGCAAGAAAACTACATCTCACTCGTATAGGAATAAGCAGGATTGATCGTTGCGCGGTAAGTTTCGTGTGCTTTTAATTATCATGAAAATTGTGTCGTTAAACATTAGGGGTATGGGGTCGTTGAACAAGAAACATTGGATAAACGAAATATGTCGGAAGGAAAACTTGTGTATGTTAATGGTATAAGAAACAAAAAAGAAAAACTTTGAGATAAGGGAGATTGAAAATATGTGGGATACAACCGATGTAGATTTCATACAGGAAGCGCCGGTAGGTAACTCCGGGGGGCTCATTACTATATGGAGCAAGAGAACGTTTCAGTGTGAATTTGTCATTCAAGAGGAAAATTTCATTGCGGCTGTGGGAAGGTGGGCTAACATTGACGGTTTGGTGGGATGTGTGAATGTCTATGGTCCAAGAGAACTGAAACAAAAAACCTTACTTTGGAATAAATTGGAAACCCTTTGTGAAAAGGACGAGGTGAAGTGGATATTTGGGGGTGACTTCAATGAAGTTCGAAACGCCAATGAAAGAATAAACTCGTTAACAAATCGCAAAGGATCGGAGGAATTCAACACTTTCATCCAAAAAGCAAAATTAATTTAAGTACCGTTGGGGGGAACAAACTTCACTCTGTAAGCGATGACGGGCAAAAATGGAGCAAATTGGACCGGTTTCTTATGACTCATGAATGCGTGTCCACTTGGAAGAATTTGGGAGCAAAAGTCCTTGAAATAAAATGGTCGGACCACTTTTCGATCATGATTAGTGATGCGTGGGCCGACTTTGGTCCAAAACCGTTCAAGTTCTTCGATGTGTGGTTAAAAGATAAGCGGATAGGTGATATTGTAAAAGAGGCATGGGACAAAAATGTATCTTCGAGCTGAGCGGATTGCATATTTCGAGACAAGTTGAAGAACGTCAAAGGAGTGTTGAAAAATTGGAGTAGAGGCGAATGGGGGAAGTTAGAAGAAGAAGTGAAAGAAAAAAAATACTTGAAGTTAAAAAGTAGGAAGAAGGATGCATTAACGATAATATGGATGAAAGCGAACGACAAAGAGGGGTGGCTTCTAGATCAAGGTGATTGGAATTAGAGGGGAAAAAATTGGAAATGTTGAAGCAAAAAGCAAAGGTTCGGTGGGCTAAAGACGGGGACGAAAACTCAAAGCTTTTCCATGCAACCATCAAAAATAGGGAGAGACGGAATGCTATTCAGGGCCTTAATATTAATTCTATTTGGATGGAAGACCCGACAAAAATCAAGGAGTTTGCTTATAAATTTTATAAAGATAAGTTCTCCAACTTCTTGGGTGATAGACCATCATTGCAAATGGAAAATATAAAGAAGTTGCGGGAGGAGGAAGTGAATTATCTAGAGAGGAGAGTCATGGAGGAAGAAGTTTGGAGCGCGATCATGGAGTGTGGAAGTAACAAGGCACTGGGTCCGGATGGTTTCACGATTGCTTTCATAAAAGCATTTTGGGGGACGATAAAATCAGATTTGATAGTAGCGGTTGTTTGGGTCATGGAAAGAGGAGAGCTAAGAAAAGGATGTAATGTTTCATTCATTACGTTAGTTCCGAAAGTGGAAAATCCAATTGGTCTAAACGATTACCTCCCAATTAGTCTCATTGGCATTTTTTACAAAATCGTGTCAAAAGTTTTAGCGGTTAGACTTAAATCTATGATGAACAATCTCATAAGCATTGAACAAAGCGCGTTCGTAAAAGGGACGTACATACTCGATGGTGTCTAAATTACAAACGAAGAGGTAGCCTTCTTGAAGAAATCGAAGAAAAGAGGCTTAATTTTCAAGGTCGACTTAGAAAAAGCTTATGATTCCGTGGATTGGGGTTTTCTCATGGAGGTTATGGAAACGATGGGATTTCCAGTAAAATGGAGAGAGTGGATAAAGATGTGTCTATGTACATCTAATGTTTCCATTCTCGTCAATGGAGTACCGACTAGGGAGTTCACCATGGAAAGAGGCCTTAGGCAAGGTGACCTGTAACATCCTAAAATTAGGGTGAAATTAAAATTTTTTAATTTTGCTATATGACGTCTATAAATGGTGGAAACCAATCTACCCAAAAAGGAAGATCCAATAACCTGTAAGATACAGATATAACAATCTAAACCAATGTATGTCAACCCAACACGGGGAACAAAATATGGCTATTACAACCCAAGAACAATCAAAGAATACAATTCAACAACCTACTAATCTAACTTGGTCAAGTAAGATTAATGTCGGGTGTCGCTATTCTACCAAAAGGTATAATTTCTATACTTCAAGTATTGGTCACTATGTCATCAAAAAGACTGCTCTTGACCCCAAGGTCGTCCTCTCAATCCCGACGAGTCCCACCGCTAGAATGACCTGCCATACATGACAATCAAAGTACAAGTGTTAGGCTAAAGCCTAGTGAGTACAATAAGCAGAAGTAAATTTAAACGATAAACCCGTTTGAAGTTATGTAGTCGATCTAGCTGTGAGCTAAACCAAAACAAATTCAATAAACCATTAGCGTTCAATAAATACTGACAACAAGTCAAATCACATAGCGAGCTCAACTACTCCAAGTCTATTGCCCGAAAACATCAAGTCAACCACTCCATGTCTATTCTTGAGAGTTCCAAAACAGGGGAACTCAAGCACATTGGAATTACACCTTACTGTCCATGGGACGCTGCCCGACCGAATAGGCCCACACCCTATTTACCATGGAGCCTGATGCCTATTTCGTGTTAATGTGGTGAACCGGACATCCCCAAGCGAGACATCGGGACACAGTGCCTATGGATCCATTACACTACGACCAAAACCAAAACATACTGACACATTCCTTACAAATAATGCATGTAAAGCTTTGAGAACCCGAATCAACATTATATACATGATTTTCATTATGAAGCCTTGACCCCACCATTGTGGAGTAATCAGTAATGCAATCCCATCAACAATAATACGTTAAGCATCATTACCAAAAACCCAGATTATCAGTAACTAGCTTATTACTTAAATCTCACCAAAACCCTAGTTTTCACTTTGGGTCTTACCAAAATTCCATGGAACAAATATTAGTTTTCAAGAGAGTTAGTTAAGCATAGAAAACCATTAATCTTGTTTAAAACACAATCCTTAACATCCTTGTTAATATAACCCTAATATCTCCAAAATCCATAGTTAGGTCAAAACACAACAAAACCCAAATGTGATTTGAAGACAAATATGAGAGAGGTAGCACATAAACCTTAGTATTTATGTAAGAATAATGTGTAGAAAAACTCACCTTAGAAGATCACAAGGAACCCTAGATTATAATACTTGGGTGTCGAATGTGGAAGATGACTTGATGATTCAACCACAAGATTCTTAATCACCTTCACCAACCTAAACAAACCCAATAAATGCAAATGATGATCTCTTCTTAGAGTAATAAATGAAAAGGGATGAAACCCTACCTTTTTCTCCCTTCAAAATCGCTCCTCCAAAGCTCCCAAGTGATAGAAATGAGATAAAAATCGTGAAAATGGCGTTTAAGTGGTCTGGGGCCGACCGCGATAGTGACTCGCGATAGTGACTCGCGATAGTGACTCGCGATAGTGACTCGCGATAGTGACACTGTCACAATCGCGTGTCACAATCGCCCAAACTATGGGCCTCGCGGTACAATCCCCGCGATAGTGACACTTGTCACAATCGCTGGTCACTATCGTGCCAAGCCATGGACCCGCGGTACAAACCCCGTGAGAGTGACCTCTGTCACAATCGCGGGCACTATCGCCCTAGGTATACCGAGCCCGTTTTTCACCCGACTTTGACCCGAAAGGGCACGTGACTAAACGTAAGGTTTGATGAATGAAATTAAGAGCAGATTAAGAGCATACCGAAATCGAGGGTGTTACCTGACCCTTTAGCGCCTTTTGTATTTCTCATGGTGGCTGAAAGCTTGCATTTGTTGATGGTAGAGGCTGTGGGAAAAGGCTTATTCAAAGGTATTTCGGTGGGTGGTGACGAAGTTCAAATATCCCATCTCCAATATGTCGACGATGCCATTTTTTTCGGTGAATGGAAATTGGATAACATCAAGAACCTCTTGAAAATCCTTAAGTGTTTCCACCTTGTTTCGGGGCTGAAAATAAATATGAGGAAAAGCAAAAAATTTGGCGTGGGCGTATCGAAATTTGAAGTCCAATTGTGGGCTAGTTCTTTGGGTTGTGGAAGTGCCTTACTACCGTTTGATTACCTCGGTCTTCCGGTCGGGGCACCTATGTGGAAACTTGATTCTTGGAAACCGGCAATTGAGAAGATGGGAAAAAAGCTTGCTTCGTGGAAATCAAAGACAATGTTGGTTGGAGGAAGACTAACGTTGGTAAAATCGGTTCTAGGTAGAACATCGTTATATTTTTTTTTCCTTATTTCGAGCACCACTTGGAGTGATAAACTTTCTTAAGTGTTTGAGAAGGAATTTTTTTTGGTGAGGGGGGCGGTGGTGAGGAAGTACCAAGAAAAAAGAAATCAATTGCGTGGGTCAAATGGGAGTCGGTGTTGGGGGGGTTAAAAAAAGGGGGTTTAAATGTTGGGGGGGTTAAAGGAAATGAATTGGGCACTTTTATGTAAGTGGTGGTAGAGGTTCTATTCGGAGAACGAGTCGTTGTGGGTAAGAGTAGTCAAAAGTATTTACGGGTGGGATGGGGGTCTTGGGTCGGACAACCATAATGGTGTGGATGGGAAGGGAGTTTGGAGGGACATAGTGAAGGTGGGAAGAGAGCTAGAAAATGTCGGCTTAAACTTCGCGGGATCACTAGTTAAGGAAATAGGGGGTGGTGCGGACACTAGATTTTGGGGGGAGAAATGGGCGTCAAGTAGAACCTTAAAAGAGAGGTATCCAAGACTTTCCCAATTGGAAACTAGAAAAGATATTTCGGTTGAGGGTAGAGGGTATAGGGGCGTGGGTAGCGGAAGAATGGAAGTGGAATTGGAAATGGAGGCGTGATACGAGGGGGAGGGAAGTAGGTGAGTTAGAATCTTTATTGGGGGAGCTTCTATCAACTAATCCTAGAAGGGATGCTAAGGATAGGATAGCTTGGTCGTGGGATACTCAAGAGGGTTTTACGGTGAAGAAAATGGGGGAGATATTGGAGGATAATAGATCGGGTGGAACAAATGTTGTGACGGAAACAAAGTGGGTCTCGTCTATTCCTAAAAAGGTAAGTGTGTTCCTGTGGAGAGTAAGGCTAGGGAGGATACCAACTAGGGAAGTATTGGACAAAATGGGATTAGAGTTGGATACTACCCTATGTCCAAGGTGTGGAACAACAATCGAGACGATCGATCATGCTTTGGTTAAGTGTGAAGAGGTAAGAAGTTTATGGTTTCAAATGGGTCGTTGGTGGAATATAAATCTTTCGTCGATAAATTCGGTCATGGAAGTGTTGGAGATAGGTGATCAGATGAACTTGAACGTCATGGCCTTGAAGCGTTGGATAGCGGTTGTGGGATGCCTCTTTCATTTCATTTGGTCTCATCGAAATAAAGGTGGTTTTTGAGAAGGAGCAAGGACAAATTTCGGATCACTTCTTTGTGGCGCAATTAAGAACCTTCGAGTGGATCAAATGGCGCAATCAAGATCTCGTGACTGATTTGGCTACTTGGCTCGTGGACCCTCGATTATAGCTGCTGGTTTACGTCTCGCTGGAAGATGTGCTCGGTTCAACGTTTGTTGTATACGGTTCGATGGGAGAAGTCTCGGATCAACGACTGCAAAACTGCAGCCTATAGTCTGTCTCTGGAGGTCAATGGGGGTTGCTCTTGTCCAGGTGCGCTGCGTTTTTTTAGCTGGTCAAGGTGTGGACTGTGTTTGGGTTCTGTTGGGCTCGGTTTGCTCCTCGCAAACCCGGGTTAAGTTTGCTGCTATTTCTGCTATTCCAATTATTGGTTATTGGTTGTTTGTTTCTCTCCTTGTTGTTCGGTTTTTTGTTGGTTTTCTGTTATTCGGTTGTTGAACGCTTTGATTTGTTGGTAATTTAAGTTCCTTTTACCGTTAAAAAAAATATTTAAATATTTTAGACGTTTTAAACGGTTATAATAACATGCAGTTTAATTTATCATATCATGAAATCATGTAGTGATAAGTTGAATAATATGTATTTTTGTAAAATGATTTATTTACCAATTAAATGTTGAGATATTTTTCAATAAAAGATAAATAGAGGATTTTTTTGGAGTTAATCAAAACCCTTGAATATTTGAATGAGACATTGAAAAAAATGTTATAGTTATTTTAAAACAACAGAAAATAAAAATAGATAATTAAATTATTATATTTCGTTTCATAAAAAAAATAAAAAAATATTAAATTAATAAATATATGTAAAACAAAATTTGGGTCATATAAATTGCAAATCATACATATATATTCCTCATGCTCTCCCATTAAAATTAATTTATTTCTTTATCCATGCAATCTTCACCTATCCCTGTGTTCTTCTATACCCTCTAATTGACCCTTGTTCCTCCCTTGCTTCGATCTTATCTGCTTTCACCATACATCATCGTTGTTCTCTGTCGGTAGCCACAACCACCACTCCACTTCATCATTCCACTCTCCTCACGTTTTTCAATTTATATGACCCATATTTAATTTTATCTATATTTATTGTTTTTTTCTTGTTAATTTGTTATTCATAAAATAAAATATACCAATTTATCTAGCTTTAGTACATATGTAGATTTTTATATGGTTAACACATATTGATCAGATATTTAAAATGTTGTTTCAAAATAAAAAAAGGACTAAACTACAAATTTGATCCCTATAGTTTGTTGGTTATAACACTTTTGGTCCCTACAATTCCAAAATTAAAAGATGGCCATCGTGGTTTGTAAAAGCATCGATTTGGTCCCTTCCTCTAACTGCCATTAAGAAAACCCGTTAAGTGAGAGATATTTTAGGCTTTTCCACTTTTATCACATTTTTCTTTAGCAAATAAATAATATGTAAACTATAGGGACCAAAAATGTAATTTACTCTAATATATATTAAACTTGAATCACCATCTTCTCCAATTTTAAATGGAAGTCCACCAAGAACATTGAGCAACAAATAAACACAAATTCAACAAAAAACAATGTAAAATTGAATGAAAAAAAAAACAACATCAACAGTAAAAGCATATGAATATAAACTATAACTTTGTAAAATTTCAGTCCAAAATTTTATGATATAAACTCTAAATCGAACCCAAACCAAACCATTAATCAAATCTTAAATCGAACCTTGGATCAACTTTGAATCCATAGACTCGAGTTTGAACCTGAATCATACCTTAGATCGAGAAATCACACATAAATCAAAACCCTATATCGACATCTACAAGAAACAGATCACAAAAAAGGGGGGATGATGAGGGTTTTTGAGATCGACTTCCATAGGAACAAATCTCTTTCAAAAACGGAATTGACCTCCATGGGAGGTTCTGAATTGTCCTTGTATTGCAGTTAGGGAATGTTGGTGCAAGTGTTCCTCTTACCATCTTAAAGAAATGGTTGTTGTACTCCTCTCACCGACGACTAGAGGATGGATATCAATATGTGTTTGCATCGAAGGGGAAGATGGAGGTAGAGGAGCTCGGTGATGATGAGGGGAGCAAAGGTGGTTATTGTTCTCCTCTTACCGTCAACTAGATGAGGGAGATCGATCTTTGTTTACACCGAGGGGGAGGATGTAGATCGGTGGTAAGGAGGGAAGCAATGGGCTATTTAGTCGCTGGAGTTGCTGCGGAGAAGAAGGATTGCCGGCAAGGTGAAGAAGGCGTGGGGAAGAGGGTGAGTTGCAAACGGAGGGGGAGAAAATACCGTAGAGTAAATTACATTTTTAGTCCCTCTAGTTTACGTATTCATTTATTACACAAAATGAAATAAAATGGAAAAAGACTAAAATACCTTCACTTGACAAATTTTCATAATGACTGTTAGAGGGAGGGACCAAATCTAGATGTTTTTGCAAACCACGATGGTCATCTTGTAATTTCCAAACTGTAGGGACCAAAAGTGTTATAACCAACAAACCACAGGGACCAAATTTGTAGTTTACTCTAAACAAAGTAATTATAACTAAACTTATCAACTATTGTAAACCGATTAAAAATATTAACTTGAAGATTTACCAAAGATATATATTAAATGTTACATTTTTATAGTAAAACCAAAAAACAATGTTTTATTTTTTAAGGATTAAATAAACTATATAATAATTAAATATAATCTAATAAATACAATCTAATAAAACAAAAAAAATAGACAAAAAATAAATAAATAAATAAAAGACTAAAATACCCTTAACTGTTGTTAACTAGGGAAACTAAAAGTGAAACAAATGGCAATTACAGTAAAAAAAAACCTATAATTAGTTTAAAATAAAAACCAAACTTGATAATAAGTAACAATAACATAAGCCAAAAATGTAAGTTACTCAAGAGTTTATGTATTTATTATGAATTTTTTGTTAGTATATTTGAAGATACAAAATTATTATTATAATTTTGTATCTTAAACCAATACTTACCATATCATCTCCTTTGCTACCGGAAAAAAAAAAAACTATTTATTTTAACTTATATTTAACTTTATATTAATTACTTATTCTTGTAACATAGCGGGATATAAAATTTATATTTGCTTAAAATAGAGATTATAAATGCTGGTTGAACATGTCTTACTATATACAGACATGGGAGAAAAGAAAACCCCTTAAAATATTTCGATACTTTTTTGAACGGCAACATACCACTTTTATTACCAACCAAAGATAAAGTCCACCGGGTACATAAAACACCAAAAGATCATAACACACATAGGAGGAGACTTTGCAAGACGCAAACACACCCAACCAAACACCGAAATGAAAGCAGCCAAACACGACCAACCAAGAAAAACAGGGCCACAACAAAACAACCAATAATCGTGATAAAATATTTCGATACTAATGTCAAGTTAATTAAACATATCAAATTTCTCGTTGTTTTGGTATAGTTTGTTTAATTTATTATGTATAATAACTTAAATAATGTAAATTTAAAAATAAAGACAAAATTTATTTTAGTTTTAATGATAGAATATTTTTTCAATAAAAATAATAATGAAATATATTCTATTATATTAATAAAGTTTAATATTTATCTTGTATTTCACTACAAGAAATAGTGGTTTTAGAGACGACTTTTGTCGTCGCATGTCAAATTGTCGTCGCTGAAAACATATAGCGACGATCGTGGTTGCTAAAAGTCTGGTAGCTAGAAGTTGGATGCTAAAAAATGCAATAGCAACCACAAGGGTTAGTTATAGCGACGACGGTTTATTGCGACGACTTAGAGTTTTATTGCGACGTAAACTAGTCGCTACAAGTGATTGTAATTAAATTGCGTAATTAAGTTAATAGAGACCTTATGTCGTCGCTATAAGTAAAATAAATAATTATTTAAAAATTACTATTAGCTACCATATATCATCGCTAAAAGTATATTAATTATTTTTTTTAAAAATGACTTTTAGCAACCACATATAGTCCCTATAAGTAAATTATTAATTTTTAAAAAAAATTACTATTATCAACGACATGTCGTTGCTATAAGTTAATTAATTAATTTTTTCGATAGTACTATTAGCAACTAAATGTCGTTGCTAAATAAGACGATCTATCGTCGCTATAAAGGTCATTTTTAGTATTTTCTGACTATTTTTTGCACATTTATAAAAAAACACGATCGTAATAGTAAGAAAAATCAACAATGAAACATCCAAACGGCAATACTAAACACAATTTTTAAGGAAACAAAACACAATTTTAAGTACTAAAAATCAACATTGAAGCATAAAAGTACCAATAATAAACACGAAAAAGTTCTAATCGTTTAAAAATAAGACCTACAAATATTAGTATGATACTAAATATCTAATCATTCCCCCCCAAATCCTCATCGGTGTCATCATCGGTGTTTTGTTGAAATGATGATGGTGGTGGCGGCACTACTGGCATGGTAAAAGAGAAAGTAGGAATATCTGGAACAACGGCATCTGGGCTAATATTTCTGTGTGCGTCTCATTACTATGCCTAACGAATGCACTGAAGTTCGAGACCATATCTCGTACCTGGTCATCAGTAAACGATCGTTGAGGCGGCGTGGTGTCAAACCGGTCAAATATAGAGGATGACGAATCACCCTTCAACTTGCGTCCTCGCCCCGTTGTGTCCACGATGTTCTCCTAGTACTTTGGATAATATATGTGACTCGTTTATCGGCGTTGAGGAGTCAGACCCGTGTTGTCGTGTTAGTGATTCTTTTTCTGCAATCCTCTCCTATGTAATTTTGTAAAAATAATAATGAATAATATTATTGTAAATGCAAATATTTATTAATTAAATTTAAATAATTACTTACATGATATGTCTGGGCAGTGTCGTTGACCCATTCCCCTGATCAAGTGTGCATTCTACGCCAATTATCAATCGAACTTGGCAATTCCTGTGTCACCAGATTTTTCTATGGAAAAATACATACATATATGATTACTTTAGTAGAATTATGGAACGATTAATAGTATACCAAATTATTCTAAAGTTAAATCTATTTACCTGCTTATACCGTGTAGAAACATACAATGATGAGCCGTGAAGACTTGGGAATCATGCTTTAGCCCTATATAGTTTATGATGTTCATGGGTTACATGGATGCAACATTGTCCCTCAATCACAAGGTATTTGATTTAGCAAACAATCGATCAATATCTCTTCATTTACATAGCAAGTCGTGCATAAATACAATCAATAAGACGAATAATTTGAATACAAAATATACTTGCTTGATTATTGAATGGTTCATAAGTTATCAAATTCAATCTACATGTCAATTATGAAATGGTGCTTGTAACTATATATAATTTACCTGAACCGAGGATGTTCTTCAAATCATCGGCAGATGGAGAGGTGTTACCTAACAAAGCCAACAAATATGCAACCACAACCTTCATTTTGCTGCATGAAACACAATCAACGAATAAACAAATTGCAGGTTTGCACTAAAATCCTTAACGACAGTTAACACTTACTCTTAAACACCAACAAAAGTTCACATGATTTTAATCCTAAAAAAAACTCTGAATTTCTTAAATCTCAAATCATAAGATTGGATGAACGAATGAACAACCAAGTCTATGGATGGTTACTCTTGGCATCATGTAATACACACATTTACACATAATAATATCTAAATATATACCCATACATAACATAACTCGTAAGTTGTATCTAGAATTATCTAATTCCCCAAAATTTTCGAAGGAAATAATTTGAATAAAACGCAAGAGACCTGAGATAGGATTCCACATCTCACTGCATCTCTCAACATGCATACATATATGTTTGAATTTGTGTACTTGAAATTTTTATCACCTACAGAAATAATATTTAGGAAATTTAATTGCCATCAACCAAGAACGTTGTTTCATTAAATCCCTTTTTGCAATATTTACAACGGTAACTTTGTAAAACTAACCAGCACTTCTATATAAAAGCCCAATAGTTGCTCAAAAACAGATTTTTATGAGAGGCTTCTAGAAAAAGTACAAAAGATACTTGTTTGAGAAATCATATATTGACTACAAAAAAAACATAGAACCCTTGTTACAATTCACAGAGCACAGTTCACCAAAAAGCTGATTAGAGAACAGTATCCCATTCTTTCTACATAACATTTTGAACCATCATAAAGTATATATATATATATATAACCACACACACGTATATATATATATAATCATACTATTATACACACACACACACACATATACCTCCATCATAGAAGCGATCCAAAATCGGCGATTGATTGCATTCGTTCCAACAACGGTGCGAGCAGGATTGTGACGGATATGATAAAGTAGCCACGCATGATATCCGACCATCACAAACAAGCCTAACGGAACCAGCACATTAGGCAACAAATACAAAAAAAAAACACACATTAGGCAGGAACAAATAACCACAGTCCATCCTTTTTCTTCCATTGTTTGACTTTGTGAATCTTACATCGAAGGCAGGAACAAATAACCACACATTAGGCAGCAAATACAAAAAAACCAACTTTGTATTAGAAAATGAAGATACATAATAGTCATCTGTGCTTTCTCAATGTTAGCAAATGAAGATACATGCAATCCAGGACACTCATAACCATGCAGGCTAAAGAAGAAAACAACCAAGACAAGTAGATCCAAACAATTCAGGACATGGGTAACAATATAAAGTATCTTGTATCTTCACAACTCAAGATGGTGCAAGCTGAACATTAGACAAACATTGATACATATAACTAAGGACAGTTACGACAACTCAATTCATTTTAAATTTTTGAAGTTAAATCATTCGGTTTGATTACTCGCTTGAATATAAAAAAATCAACCATTTTAGTTCAACCAGACTCTATCCATTAATAATATATTAGAATACTAGTAATTAGTTTCTATTGTCTTATGGTTCGACGACGTTTACCAAGACAAAATGTGTAAATGCTAACCGAGTAAAAGTGTTGTATGGGTCGACATTAATCGCGGACCAAGTAAGAGTGCCTCTCTTAGATTTACGGATTAACATCTCAGTCGGCATAATGGACTGATTAAAGTTCCTGAATTTGTTTAATCTTATCATAGTTAGTTAGCTCCAACTAAACAATTTGAATAATCAACATAAGAGAGATTATTGATAAACATAACACTTCAAAACACACTGATTTCAAGCATAAACCCAAATTTCAACAGTCAATGTGATAAGCTTTAACACTTTAAACAAATATCCAACAATTTATAAATTTCAACATAACATAGCTACGTAATAATCAATACAAATTACTAGGACGTGAGGATTTGAATAATCTAACATGATGAACCCTAAATAATAAAAAATGATTGAACCCTGGAAAATTAACTTACCGAGAGCGAGGATTTCTGAACTCTGATTCCTACAATCGCACCTGATTTCTTGTTTTGAGCAAAACCAAGCAACAATAGAAGCACAACAATAACAAACCCTAAATCAAATATGGAGTTAAATAAAGAAAAGAAGATGATTACCTACTTGAAATCTCGGAGAAGAACTGTGAAATCGATGCCGATATGCAGAGTTAAACAACCCGGAGACTATATCTCCAACAACCTTCACGTCGTCGCCTCCTTCGCTTCTCCGTTTACAAGCAGATGGTGGTGAACGGTGGGCTAGGCAGAGGCATCGAGACGAATCAAACGATGGAGGTTTGTAAGTTTTGATGGCTCTTGACGAATCAGACGATAGAGGAACAATGAAGGCAGTAAGAGACGAGAGAATAAAATTTAGGGGAATAGTGTCAAAACTCAAAAGGGTGGAGGGAAGGGAATTGGGATATAATTGGGGGGAATTTGGGGGAAATAAGATGTAATAAAATTTTAGGGGGAATCCTGAAATAATTTGAGGGAAATGAGATATATAATAAAATTTTGGGGGGAAGGGAAAAAATTGAAGCAACTTAATTAAGTTTTAAATATTAATTTTTTAGATTTGGGGAAAGCTATGCTTATCCAGTAAGTGTTTACCGATGATAATCAACATTTTTACTTGATTTATCGGGTAAAATTTTAGTCCATTAAAAAGACATCATATGCAACATTTTTATCCGATAAGACTCTCGTGACCTTCTCATCGTTCTTACTGGGTAAAATTCTCAATTTTTTTCATTTTCATCTGATAACGTAAAATGAGTCGTTAAACACTAACCGGATAAGCATTTAGTAAATGACCCTTTAATGTATTTATGTGTGTATATCAATATTAGAGCACATCACATTTGTATTGGGCCTGGATGAGTCGTATTGTACTGAATGACTGTAAATGAACTGTATTTTATAACCTTAGATATTTATATAATTTTAAAGATAAAATAATAAACCGTGAAATAAAAGTTTGGCGGGTCATATTTGACTCAGTGACGCTTAATGAACTTCAGTGGGCCTTCATGGGCTATAGAATCGATTAAAGTCTAGTAGAACTAATTACATCGCAATAGATCCATGAAGGTCCAATGAAACTCTTTAAAGTCCAATAGAACCTTTTAAAGTCCGATATATCTATTAGGGCCCAATGAAACCCTTTAAAACCTAATGGACACCTTTGAAGCCCGGTAGATGCATCAAAGCCCAATAGAAGCCTTTAAAGCCCAATAGAATTGATTAAAGTCTAGTAGAATTAATTAAATCAAAATAGATCCATTAAGGCCTAATGAAACCCTTTAAAGCCCAATAGAACCTCTTAAAGCCTGATAGCTCCATTAGGGCCCAATGTAACCCTTTAAAGCCCAATTGAACCCTTTAAAGCCCAATAAAACTTTAAAGCCCGATAGTTACATTAAGGCTCAATGAAACCCTTTAAAGCTCGATTGAACCTTTTAAAACCCGATAAAACCCTTTAAAAAGCTAAATAGATTCATTAAGGCATAATGAAACCATTTAAAGCACAATATAACCCTTTAAAGCCCAATAGATTCGTTAAGGTCCAATGAAAACCTTTAAAGCCCAATAAAACCGATTAAAGTCCAATATAATTAATTAAAGTCCAATATATTCATTAAGACCCAATGAAACCTTTTAAATCCCAATATAATCCTTTAAACCCCGATAGATTCAATAAGACCCAATGAAACCCTTTAAAGCTCGATAGATCTATTAAGGCCCAGCAAAACCATTTAAAGCACAATAGAACCCTTTAAAGCCCGATAGATCCATTAAGCCCCAGTAAAACCATTTAAGGCCCAATAGAACCCTTTAAAGCCCGATAAATCCATTAAGGCCCAATAGAACCATTTAAAGCACAATAAAACACCTTATAACTTATCAAGGTACACTAACAACACACACACATACTATCGATACATTAACATGTACACATGCATACAACACATATATACATCATATGCGATTACCAAACAACACACACATTATCTATACATTTATATCAACATATACAACAATATACATAGATTCATCGTGGTTTAGCAAACAACACATGTATACATACAACACATATATATACACATATAACATAGACTCGTGGAAATATATAACACATACACATGCATACATATAACACAAACATGAGAAAATAAGATTAAAAAATTTGTCGCAAATTCGTCACTAATTAGCGACGGATTCTAAATTTCGTCGCTAATTAGTGACGGATTAGCGACATAATCTATTTAAAAAATAAATAAAAAATAAAATCCACATGTTTGTCGCTAATCCGTCGCTAATTAGTGACGGATTAGCGATGGACACTTGGATTTTCTTTTTTATTTATTTTTTAAATAGATTATGTTGCTAATCCGTCATTAGACGGAATTAATTCCGTCACTAATAGCGAGAAATTAGTGACGGAACCTATTCCGTCACTAATCCGTCGCTAATAGTGACAGAAATTTCCGTCACTGATACCCCTTCTATGTTTTAGGATTTGAATATTTGAAGCGCAAGTAACAATTTATTAATATTTTTTCTTATAAAAACACATTTTAAGGTTAATAAGTATTTATCACCACGATATTGATCATATTTTAAGTATGGAAATATATAAACATTTGTAGATTGCAAGTTTATTAATTATATTTTTAGTAAAAAAATATATTTTATATTTTATATAGACAAATTATTATATATCTATAGCGATAAATTATTAGTTTATTATTTATTTAATTTTCAAAGAAACTATGAATAATTTTATTTTCACCTTCTCATTTAAGTCTATGAAGTGATGAAAAGTCGTCGCAATAATTTATTAATGTCTTTTTTTTTGAAGGAACACATATTTTTTATATGTCCTATCATTTTTGTTTAAATATCTATAGCAATGACATGTCATTCCTATGACCCTTAAAAAATTCCCACCAAAATTTTCTTTGAAATTTTGATTTACAGCGACGATGTGTCTGTGTCGTCACTTTAAATTACCAGTTTATTAATTAATTTTTTTAATTAAAAAATCACCTCTTTTTAGTTACTTTAAAAAATTACTAATTATTTACAGCAATAATATGTCGTTTCTATAAGGGACCAAAATATCAATTACTTTTTGAATAGATAATCAACAAGAAATTATTTTTCAAAAAAAATTATTACATACCTATAGCGACGACATGTCATCGCTATAACGCTCCAAATTTTTTAACAATACGCCATTTTTTCCCACCAAAATTCAAATCCAAAATTTCATTTAAGGCAACGACATTGTCGTTGCAAAAAGTCCAACCCACTTTATAGCGACGACTTGTCGTCGCTGTAAACATTTATAGCTACAAATCAAAAGTCGTCGCTATAGGTGTCGTCGCTATAACCCTCATTTCTTATAGCGACGACTTGTCGTTGCTGTAAACATTTATAGCTACAAATCAAAAGTCGTCGCTATAGGTGTCGTCGCTATAACCCTCATTTCTTGTAGTGTTTTAACATATTTATCATTTCATTATTAGTTATTATAAAGTTGAAAGTGTTGTAAGAAATTATATGTGTACGATAATTACACTAGTGAAGTTGAAATTTAAGTAATGATATATTAGTAAGCATTACTTTAATGCTTTAGTAAATTGATTAAAAACTTTTGCGTCAATACCTTATATATTATTTCTTGTTTTATGTATTGGTATGTACTTTTATTATTCATAATAATATATATATGATCAAATACGAATATTTCATCAAATTTTTCTGCATTAAAATGATCATAGCTTTTATATATAACTTTCTTTTTTATTTTGTAAATTTAAATAGGCTAAATAGCAAGTTTGATCTTTTCTAAGTATAATAAAATTGAGTTTACATAAGGCCATCAACTTGTGAGCATCATAATAGACTATTTTATAAGATTTAATTTGTAAAATCAGAAATAACTTTCTATCTAAATGCGTTGTAATAAGTTTATATGATGTTTTTGGGTGTCTTAACAAGATTTTTAATAACATTTTTGATACAAAACATGGTATTAGCTATGTCATAGGATACTTTTGAGAAAACGTCCTTTAAACCCATATTTCTATAGGACATTTGTTTTTATAAAACGCTTACTTTTATTCAAATACAACAAATACTTGATTGGTATATGGTTGGACCATATATATATATATATATATATATATATATAATTGGTTGAAAAGATCAAGATGACATATTTTCTCGATAACCCACCGTAATAAATGCAAAATGGGAATCAAATGTACATTTTAAACTTCCGGAATCCGGATTGAATGAACCAAGATTTTCTTTAGGAACAAAAATAAATAAAAGAAAACTATATATATATATATATATATATATAGTGTTCGGTTCATTTGAGAAATGGTAAATATATGAGAAATAGAGAAGTAATCCTAGCCACATATGGTCAAGATCGGATTTGACTAGTCAAATATTGCGGCTTTGACCGGTCAAAAGTTGCGGCTTTGACCGGTCAAAAGTTGCTGCTATCCCAAAAATAGAAGGACAATTTCGTAAATTTTACAAATCACACGAGCTGTGTTCATATATGAACATGTATAATTCACATATGAACTATATGTTCATATATGAACCAGTGCAATTCACAACTGAACTCTTTTAACTGATTCATATATGAACCTTTGTGATTCATATATGAATCAGTTGAACTAACTAACAGATTCATATATGAACCTTTGTGATTCATATATGAATATGTATGAATCACAAAGATTCATATATGAATCTGTATGAATCACAAAGATTCATATATGAATCAGTTGAACTAATTAACATATTCATATATGAATCTTTGTGATTCATACAGATTCATATATGAACTCATCCCGTGTATTTTACGAAATTACCTCTCTACCTTCTATAGACCACACAAAGAATTATCCGGTGCTTCGCGGTCAAAGCCGCAAATGTTGACCAGATGAATGGCTAAGATTACTTCTCTATTTCTCATATATTTACCATTTCTCAAATGAACATCTCCCTATATATATATATATATATATATATATATATATATATATATGGGTCATTCAAGAGACTCAGTTATTTATGATAACTGTGAGATCAAATCTCAACTGCTCATTATTAATAATCAATGGTTAATATTAATTATGTTAATTTTCGTAATTATCCATTAATTTTCAAAAAAATTAAAATTTATGAATAATATTTAGAAGTAAAGTAGTGTTTTTATAAAAGGAAAACTAGCTTTGTGTAAAATATACCTGTAAATTGTAACTTTGATCTATAACTACAACATGATTAGATTTTTTTAGGTGGTTTTAGCTACTAGAAGTAGGAGTTGTAACCGGTGGCGGAGCCACGTTGTGACTAGAGAGGGCACATGCCCCTCCTAGAGTTCGAAACTTTTTTCTTTATATAGGGATATGTTTTACCCAATAAATTTTTTTTAGAGAAAGAGAGCACACTCCCCCATGTTTATATATATATATATATATAATAAGAATAAAGGAGATGGCAATTTGGAAACTATACTTGTTTATGTCTTACCGAACCGAAGGTAGAAAGTTGTGAGTTACGTGGTTTGATTCATATAAATTAAGGATGAGTACCTTATTTCAGCTAACTAATATGATACGATGGGAATGGAAACAAATATAAGCAAATGAGAGAACACCATAAGGAAAATGACCGTCGAACAAAGGTTTTAAAGCTTCAAGATTTACTACGTTCAAGCAACGATTATAGGTGAATCTGTTATGTATAAATCTTGATCGTTATTTTAATGTCTTAGAATCGGTTGATAGGTTTTTGAGGGTGCCAACGACCATCATAAGTAGACAACTGCCATGGACGGTGATGACAATACGACAATGGGTATGTCTTATGGGTATTGCAACAACATTAGGTTAAGTGAATCCTAATAATGGTGGTACTAGGTATGTAATAATGGTGGTACTAGGTATGTAGATAATGGTGGTTATGGGAACAATATAATGATTGTCATGAAGTCGAACTAGAAGCAAATTGGCATGATCTTGTCAACATAGTCAACACCATTTTTTTACTTGAGTTTAAGTTCAATTAAGTTAAAACTAGATGTAGATATTATTTAGTCAACTGATCAATTGGTTCATGATAAAACTTAGAAATTAAGGATTGGCCAAAGAATTTGAGCAAGCCCCTACCGTCTTATTAGTATCAATTTTGCCCACGAATCTACTACTCGACTTAATTATTCACACAAACCCGAAACTTTAACAAATATCAAAGATACCAAAAAAGTGATAATCGTTATTTTGGTTGTAAATCGAATTATTTAGTTGTAAAGTAACCAAAATGATAATAGTATTTGTAGGAGCACCCACAACAAGGGGTTTATCAAAAGTCCTTCATCCACGTGTACAATCATGAACCTCTTCTTTATTTGTTTTTTCCATTGGGTGAGGTGTGACATGACAAACCTCTCCATCTGCATCGAGCGGTCCATGCCTTCTCTTTCATTTAAATAAAACAATATAATAATCAAATTTATAATAATCAGTTTTTTAAATAAAATAATATAATAATCAAATTTATATTTATCAAATTTAATTAATTAAAAATATAAAATTAAGATTTATTTTAGAATTATATTTTTTTATATTAACTTAACGTAACTTTTAATTATTGTAATTTTTAATTTTTAATTATTATGATTTTTATTTTTATTTTTATTATTATAATTATTAATTATTGTCTTTTAATTAATAATTAGTTTTTAATTATTGTCTTTTATCAATATAATTTTATATTATTATAATTTTTATTAAATTAATCATGGACCGGTCCATGATTGGGTGTGAAAGATTTATGAAATGTGTAGGAAAGAGAAAACTGATGTGCCAGAGAGAGAAAGTTGATGTGGCAAAGTTATGGACCTTTAACAAGGTCCATGATTGTGGATGCTCTAACACCCCAAAATAGGGGTAAGTAAATAATTATGTAAACAATTATGTAAATAAATGTCTAGGTTAGAAGAAATAAATATAATTTTTATTTATTTTGGACCCAAGAATCGTAAAGTAAACTATTGGGAGTATTTATTTTTACTGGAGATGGAATATATCATTTATTTATTTTATATAAATAAATTGGAAGGGAATAATTAAAGTATGGAAACTATATCCTAATTGGGCTAAAGGTGTGAGAAGTGGAAAGTAGAAGGGCTTGTTGTGCAATTTTCTGAAAATCAAGTAAGGAAGGGTTTAATGACAATTTTTCAAAATTAGGACTTGCTCTCCTTAGCTTAAATCATCCCCCTATATATAAATTTCAACCAGATCTTTTGAGGCTTTTATTCACAAACATTCAAGGGGACAAAGGCCGCCAGAATCATGAATTTTGGTGCTCGGGAGTCGGGTGAAGGAGATATCGAATGTCGAAGGAAAATGCTCATTTTGACGTTTTTTGGGAGATCAAGGTAATACTTTCATCCATTCTAGATTTTAACTGTGTATTAACCATGGTTTATGAGTTTTGGGAGTCCACATCCGATTTGGGGTTGAACGGATGGCCGAAAGGCCGTCGTTTTAATGAAACGGAATGAATCGGTGTTTTCGGTAAAAACTGAAAACATCGAATGCAAAGTTCTCATTCAATACTGAATGGTTTTGAGTGATTCTTGTTTCTAGGGGTTAGGAAATTGGTTAACTTGCGTTCGGCAAAAAGAAACACCCAAAACGGCCAAGAAACAAGGCTAAACGACCCGAAAACGACAATTATCGCTGAAGTGGCGTGGCGGGTCTAGTATGCCCGATGGGTCCGGTCTGGGATATCGGGTCTGACCGGTGGGGCTGGACTGAGGGGGGACGAGTTGGACCGGGAGATAGTCGGAATGAAAAAATGTCAGTCGAAGAGTTATTTTACAACATCAATTATCATTTGAATGTTCGAGGAGAGCCATTGAGGCATTTGTAATAGGACATGCATGTCGCTAGTGTGCTTCATTATTAAATCTGGGAGAAGTAACTAACTGGATGGGGATAAATCTTCAGATGTGAGTTAAGATCTCATGGGTACATGAAAGTTTGAAGATTGTACTTAATAAGAATGAGAACTATACCCATAAGAGATAAAGATCGATTTATTGGTGGTCGGAATGAACCTAAAATTTCTTGAAGCTATATAGATGACTTAGAAACTAGAAGAAGACATGAGAACTAAGTACTTTCAACTATAACAAAGTTTGATTCTGAGGACGAAATCATTTTTAAGGAGGGGAGAGTAGTAACACCCCAAAATAGGGGTAAGTAAATAATTACGTAAATAAATGTCTAGGTTACAAGAAATAAATAAATATAAGTTTTATTTATTTTGGACCCAAAAATCGTAAAGTAAACGATTGGGAGTATTTATTTTTACCGGAGATGAAATATATCATTTATTTATTTTTTATAAATAAATTGGAAGGTAATAATTTAAGTATGGAAACTATGTCCTAATTGGACTAAAGGTGTGAGAAGTGGAAAGTAGAAGGGCCTGTTGTGCATTTTTTTGAAAATCAAATAAGGAAGACTTTAATGGCAATTTTTCAAAATTGGGACTTGCTCTCCTTAGCTCAAATCGCCCCCCTATGTATAAATTTCTAATAGCCCTTTTGAGGCTTTATTTCACAAACATTCAAGAGGACAAAGGCCGCTGAAATTAAGAATTTTGGTGCTCGGGTGAAGGAGATATCGAATACGGAAGGAAAATGCTCATTTTAACGTTTTTTGGGAGATCAAGGTAATACTTCCATACATTCTAGATTTTAACTATGGTTTAACCTTGGTTTATGAGTTTTGGCAGTCCCTGTCCGATTTGGGGTTGAACAGATGACCGGAAGGCCGTCGTTTTAATGAAATAGAATGAATCGGTGTTATCGGTAAAAACTAAAAACATTAAATGCAAAGCTCTCATGCAATACTGAATGGTTTTGAGTGATTCTTGTTTCTAGGGGTTATGAAATTGGTTAACTTGCGTTTGGCAAAAAGAAACAGCCAAAATGGCCAAGACACGAGGCCAAACGACCCGAAAACGACAATTGTCGCTGAAGTGGCGTGGCGGGCCTGGTGTGCCCGACGGGTCCGGTCTAGGATATCGGGTTTGACCGGTGGGGGTGGACTGAGGGGGGACGAGTTGGACCGAGAGGTTGTGGGCTAGTTGTTTTGTGCTGCTTGTTTTGGGCCGACCATAGGGATCAGACTCAAGCCGAAACTATATGTTGTTGGGGCTGTATTTAAATGAAAATTTTGATTAAAATGATTAATTACTTGGATGGATTTCTAGATATGTAATATATTAAATTATTTAATATACATATTTATTTTAGAAATTTAATTTAATTAATTAATGGGATTCTTAAAGAGTATTATTTAAGTTTTTTTTTTATAACTTAAGGGATTGTATGATTAAATTATTTAGTTAGGTTAAATAATTTAATAAGGTGATAAGGTGTCATATTTTAGTATGGTTAAATATTTTAGACGCTATAAGATGGCTAGGTCAGAATTCCCAATTATAAAAACGTTAAATTAACGTTAAGGGTTATTATTTAACGTGGTGTTTAGAGGTTGATCGTAGTTGAACGTGGGTTGACTTTTGGAGAAACATAGTCGTTTATTGACTATTATGGTTATCAATTGTAGGTTATGAGTCGGAGTTTATCGCTAAGTAACCTACGCAATCAGTTGAGTCTTCATTCACTAGGATGTATAAATATGTATGAAAATTTATTTTTACATGTGTGACTATGTAGTGATGTATGTTATGCATGCTAAGATGTTTTAATTACATGTTCTCACTTTTATGATTACATGTATATGGAGATTTATGGGTGTGCATGCTAAATGTTTTTTGTTTATGACATTTCTTGTATGCTAGAGTTTTTAGTTGTTTTAAATGGTACTAATGGTACATAATTGGGAGAATGAGAAGTCGGTAAGGTATGTCACACTTAAGGGGAGACATGACCCCAAAATGGGTGACTGGCTCTGTGTGAGCCGTCCACGCCAGGGAATGCCAGTGACATAGCAGCTTGGCCCCGAAATGGGTTGTTGGCTTTAGGGAGAGTTGGATAAGCCCAGGGAATGCTTGCGAAATATCAATTATATTCAATGGGACAGTTTCTTGAGATTTTGTAAGAGTGGATTTTCTTTGAAAATGCATATAATGTTGTTTTTTCTTTATATGTAATAGCATTGTCTGACGTGATATTGAATGAGTGTTATTGCATGAAAACCATGAACTCACTAAGCTATTTAGGTGACTATAGTATACATATCAGGGGAGGAATTTCGGGAGTTGATAAAGGCAACAGACATACATAGAGATATTTTTACCTTTATGGTTCACGTCTTTAGGTGGATTTTCTTGTTTGGATATGTTCTAACTCGGTATGGGACAGCTTTGTGTTTAAGATATATTTATTTGTTGAGTTTAAAGTCGTCCGCTGTAAACCATTTTTATTTATCTGTTAATTTGGAGTTATATATCGGAAAATTTGTAGTAATGACGTGACATTTCTCTTGGTGAAAATGAGGGTGTTACAAATTGGTATCAGAGCTTTAGCTTAAGGGAATTAGGTTATCATAACAACGTCAGCTTAAACTGGGGAGCGTATGAAGGGGGTGACCTAGGTTACTATTTGCCTAGACATGAATTAAGTAAGGGGTATTCAAGTTTGGTTTTCACTGAAAAGGAGGAACATGATTTAAGCAAATTAGTATGTGTAACAACCTAAGCTTAAATCATGAGATTAAGAATATGAATGGGATATAAGACTCTAATGGGAGATATCTGTTATTACCACAACTAACAATTGATTTGTTGGTGATATATTGTATTCTTTTTTAATGAGAGGACTATAGATGATTCATGTAAGGTATGTTCGGATGTGGATCACCAAAGGACTAGTGATTTGTCAAAGGGATAGGGATTAAGCTAGATGATAAGACACTCAACATATATTGTCATAGGGATGGGAAAACAACGAGTTTAAGAAATGGAGCATGTGTGCGGGTTGACTAGTAAGCATCCAAAATTGTAATGGTGTCATTGGAGACAAACACAAGTTATTTAGAAACGAGCATGAGTCAAATCTCAGTATGGGTATTACGAGTGTTATGATTCTTGGAGACAATATATGTCAAGATAGTCATTATGATTAAATGTATGAGGTGTTAGAGGCCTAGAAGGGATGGTATTAAGAAATATTCGATCAATGAATCATGTAATGATACTCTTATGGGTGAAAATGTGATAAGCTAACAAGATATGAGTGTCACCTTAATGATTACTCTAGTAGAAAGACAAAGATGTAAGTCAGAGAGCTTAACGAAGGCATTGTATGGGTTAGATGCCATAAGATGTTGATATCATACACTAGTATGATAAGGATCATAATAAGTCAAGACACACCAAGGGCGGTGGGACATTGAGAATTTAGTTATGATGATGAGAAATCTAAGTGATAAACGGGAGTCATAGACTATATGTGAGGGGTTATGGGTTAATGACCGGGTTATATATCTGACAGTTAATTCAAAAGGGGTCTATATTTATGATGATGAGAAATCTAAGTGATAAAGGGGAGTCATAGACTATATGTGAGGGGTTATGGGTTAATGACCGGGTTATATATCTGACAGTTAATTCAAAAGGGGTCTATATATTGCTACTAGACCGTAGAGCATAAGACTATGGAACAAGTGGGAGTTCCAAAGAAACTTAATTGGAACGTATTATGATTTTAGGGGCCAAACTACTAGATACATTGGAGAAAGTGGTATTGGGAATGACTACAAGCTAGTCAGATTTGGCGTCATTGTCCAGAATATCTATACACAGTAATTAGATGTTAGATGTGCTTGTGATGGGATTAATCTTGTAGGGTAGAGAATAGGGGATGGGTTAACAAGTGAATAAATTATTATTGATACTATTAATAATAATAATGTTTAAAGTAAGTTCCATATTTAAAAACTTGCTAGGGGAAAATATCATGTATCCATTTCTAGTATGACTACTAGGGTATTAGGGGGAGCTAAGCGGACTCACGTATGGCATCATCGCTTAATGCGTTAGCAGGTTGCGATAAGGGTCATGGTTAAAAGGAGGGTCAGTACAAGGACGATGATATGTTCGAACGAATTCAAACAGGCAAAGGGATTAAGGGAATCATGAGCAACACATAAGTTTGATACGAGGGTTTTAGGCAAGGAAACTTTGCATTAGTCTTCTACATGTGCATTTAGTTGTGAGAAATATATTTTATGAGTCATGAGAGTGAGATTTAGTTGGTTTCAACACAAAACTAAGGGTCCGTTTACCAAACGCTTACCCGGATAAGCGCTTACCAATAAAATTTAACACTATCACTTACTTAGCGGATAAGATCTTAGTCCACCAAAACGGTATCGTATACAAAAATATTCCCGATAAGCACTTACCGGTAAATTTTAACACTATCATTTACTTATCGGGTAAGATTTTAGTCCACCAAAATAGTATCATATGCAACAATTTTCCCAGTAAACGCTAACCGTGGTAAGAGTCTTCGCCATCACTTACCAGCGTAAGACTCTTGGTCCTTGCCTTAGCTCTTACCGCAAAAATTCTTGGTCATTTCCATCTTCATCCATAAGGTAATATGACTTGGTAAGCGCATACTCGGGTAAGCGTTTGGTAAACGGCCCCTAAGACAATGATGGAGTTGAGAATGCCAAGGGCGGGATTTCAAATTTGAAGCTTAGGGTTTTAGCTAACTAATATCAGTTCCAATCGAGATTTCTCAATAGCTGCACTAATGGAAGTTTTGATAGTTGCAATTTTGGTCTACAATTGGGATTAAAAACCCAATTCTTTTAATCAATTTATTCCTAAATTGGATTTACTAAAGTCCTTTTTGTTCTTTTATGTTCAGGCCCAAAAGGAAAGGAAAAAGACCCAAAAAGAACAAGTCCAAGATTAGGCCCATTTTTTCCTCACATCAGTTGTCGATCGATTGCAAGAGGAGATCGGGCAGAACTCCGCGCAATCCACCGCGTGCTTTAAACAGCACTGGCAACCGTGCCCAACACTGTTGTCGAGCAAAGTCGAAGCCCCGCACGAGCCTCCGCGCGCCTTGAGCCACACCAGCAGCCGCACCGACCTGAAAACGTGGGCCTGTCGTTTTTTTTGGAGCGGTTTTTGATGGAGGAAATATAAAAACGAGAGAACACTGATATAGAGGGGGATCGCATCATATTTTTGGAGAAGATAAGTTGATTTCTTGAAGAAAAAGCAAGAGCAATTCACCCGATTTCTATTTGGTTTAGGTAACTTAGGTTTTTCTCTTTATTCCAATATTTGTTTGCTTTGATTATGATGGTTTGATACCTTGAGATTCCATTGTAAACATTTGAGACAAACTTTTTTTCTTGAATTCTATTTTCAATGTCAATTTCATTTGGATTTTTAGTTAATCTGTTCAGTTGATTGAATTTCTTATGAATGCTTGTTAATCAAAACCTAGATACGTAATCGTCTAAGGATTTTGATAAAGTAACGAATGAAATCGTTTGGTCTCAATAAGGTTTTCAATTCGATTTCATGAATTCTTGCAATCGAAGCTCTAATATGCCGAGCTTGTGTGTTTATTTCTTCGAGTTGGTGATTTTTCTAACTTGTTAATGCTAATTACGCCTAGGAACTTAAGAGATTATTTAACTTCTTATTCGCGATTAAGATCCGGTTGAAGAGCTTTGTTAGGACTAAAAGTCCTACGTGTTGAAAGTGGAATAAAGTATTTATAAGGGTGCTTATTGTAATTACTTAATAGTTGATTAGTTAGATGGGCCCAAGCCCATAAGCCCAATTGCTTGTAAATCCTAAGTATATAAAGGCTTATTTAGTTCATAATTGGGAATGAACAGTTTATGAGAGAGAGAAATTCTTTATTCAGTTTACTAGTTGTTAGGTTTACATACTATTATCAGAAATTCTCTCTGTAAACCTTAGCCCTTTGAAGTTTATATTAATCATATAACTAGTTGCTGTGGCCAATATCTTGTTCATCATTGTTCTTATATCTGTTGATTGCACTGAAACTGGGATCTACAATTGGTATCAGAGCTGATAGGCAAAAATGTTTGATCCAGTAAAAAGGTTTGACTGAAACCCTAAAATCAATTACTTGTGATAATTGCTTTATTTGCTTAAATTGATTGTTAGTGTTTGCGTTATATGTTTATTTGATTTTAATAAACATCCCTTATCAAGTATCTGTTTAATCTGCTTGAATCGTTTACTGTTCATCTGGTTATTCGATCGAATTTTTTCTGGAAAATTAATTTCTATCGATCGAATCTGGAAAGTTAATTTTTTTTGCAAATCTGATAGTGTTCTGGAAAGTGAGTATTCGGTCTTAGTGGTTCTGGGTTTGTTCATATCCGATCATTGTTTCCTTCGATTTTAGAGAAATTAGTTTTTGCTTGATTTGTTTTAATTCCTTCGATCAAAGGATCGAAGGATCTGAGTTTGGGTTCGATCGAATCCCAGAAACTCTTCGAGTTCTTCGGTCGAATTCATCGTGTTCTTCGGTGTTAATCGATCTTATCGTTTGTTTTGTGGTTATCTGATTTTAGGCTTTCGACCTGAGTATTCGACCGAATAAGGGTGTTCCGGTCGTTTCATTAGACCGGATACGTGTTCCCCGGTCGTCTCATTAGACCGGATACGTGTTCCCCGGTCGTCTCATTAGACCGGATACGTGTTCCCCAGTCGTCTCATTAGACCGGATACGTGTTCCTCGGTCGTATCATTCAACCGAATTCGTGTGCCCCGGTCGTATCATTCGACCGCATAAGTGTATGACCGGACGTGTCCTTCGACCGGATACCTGCTTCCTCCGGGCATACCTTCGACCGATATCTTGCATACTCCGGTCTTTGCTTAGACCGGAGTATAAAAGGTCAAATTTTTTTGTCTCACGATCTTTTTGCAGTGTATTTATTTTAGCCCCCGTACTTCAAGGATTCAGCGTGACATTTGTGACCCTAAACTTTCAAGTTTCACAAGTTGTCACTTTTGGTCCTTGCACTTTAGCGTACCATCTCTTTGAAAAGTTCAGTTCCTGTATATCAAAAGGAATGCCTTCAAGCGAAGCTCTTTCAATAAGTATGGATGAGATGCCACCGGTTCTTTACAGAGGAGAATATGACAAATGGAGGATTCAGTTCTTAGATTTCATTGATAAACATGACTTGGGTGATTATATCAGATTATCTCTGAGGGAAGGAAAAATGGAAACTCCGACAGATATTTGTCATTATATGGGAGAAAATGGAAGAACGGAACACTTAGTGTACACAATACCATTTAAGGATTACACAAATGACCAAAGAAAGAGATTTGAAGCTGATAAATTATCTAAAGCTTTTATCTTGCAAGGAATTTCCGAGGAGATTTCAAAAGAGATTTCTGTAAGTTTAGACAGTAAAAAGGCTACAGGAAAACAGCTGTGGGAACATCTTGAAAAGATAATGACAGGAACAAAGATGTCTTCAAGAGTAAAGTCTTTGGAAACTGAGAACTCTGAACTAAAAAGACAGATTTCTGATCTGGAAGTTCGAATTGTCCAAATCCAACAAGCAGCATCTGTTGAAAGTTCTGCGGAGCAGATTGAGCATCTGAAAGATACAAATGCTGAGCTTCAAAAGCAAATATCTGATTTGGAGCAAAAGCATGCTCAAGATAAATCCGAGTTTGAGAAATCGTTCGCAAAGAAGTTCTCAGAATTCTCGAGAAAATGTGCTGATGAGAAGAAAGAAGTTGAGCTGAAATGCATAAAACTTTCTCAGCAAGTTTCTGATTTTCAGAAAGTAATCATTCTAGAAAGAGAGAAGTTTTCCAAAGAGAAGAAGGCCATTGAACAGAAGAATGTTGGATTCTTCAAGGAAATATCAGGCCAAAGAAATGATGCTGAGAAGGGATTTGAAAAAGAGAGAAGCATCTTTGAGACTGAGATAAAAAGGCTAACTGCCAAATTATCTGAACTATCTGAGAAGGAACTACAAGAGCAGAGAACGAAGTCTGCATTCACGAAGAAGATTAACCTGCTTGTTAAAGAAAGAGACAACTTTGCCTCAACGATTAAAGTGCTTGAAAAGAATGTATCAAGCTCAAATCAGAAATATGTCTCTTCACACAGGTCAGTTAAATCTTTTGATCGAATTCGTAAAACTAACCTTTTCTATGATAGCAATATAGATGGTTCAGGTACACGCTCTAGAAGAAGGAGATACAAAGAAGAGGAACTGGTCTGGAAGAAGAAACCAGTTAAAGATGAGCTGAAAGAAAGAGAATCGTGTGTACATGCAGTTAATGCAAAGAAGAACAATGCGAGTAAAGGTAAAACTGATCACATTTACTCAAGAGATCAATTACTCAAGTTGTCAGGTAAGAAATACCACTTTTCTTATTGTCGTACACATGATCACATTCATAAAACAAGTGATCATTTCTGGTATGGTTCTTATTCTATATCCCCCACAAGAACTGCAACTAACATTCGAGGACCCAAATACCAGTGGGTACCAAAACCGTAAACTGATTCTGTGTTGCAGGCACCTACTGTCAAGGGGGAGTAGAAGAACAATGGCTTCTAAGTAAATCAGCTTAGAACCCGGACTTCAACGAAGTTTGGCTTCTGATCACATGACAGATCAGGACCCGTTCTTAATCGTTCAGACTTGGATATTCTGCAAATATCCAGGGGGAGCTTATCTGATATATATCTGTTTATCATAATTTGAAGGGGAGCTTAAAGGTAAATATCTTATGATCTAGATCTCTGATTGTTTGAAAGAAGAACAACTTTCAAGCATGAAAAACGGTTTCTGAAATGTTCAAACCACTTCTGGTTCTCAAAAGCTCTTATGAATTAAGAAGTGTGATTTTAAATGTTTTTCAATTTTGAGCTTCAATGTTTAACTGACTGTGTGTTTCTAAAGATCAATACTTGCGTATTATCTTATCCTTATACTGTAACGTATTCACACACACAGGTTCAGTACTTCATTTGTATTTGTTATTACCATGTCTCATAGCGAAACAATTTTTCGATGGTAATACCCCCGTTTGATATTCAATGTTGTTGAGCATCTATCATTTGTGCTTTCATTGCAAAATTGTTTATATTTGTTCATATAAACAAAATATCCAATTCTTTGATACCCAAACCCGTTTAGTTGATCTGATTGACACATTGTCAGATTCTCAAAACAATTCTCTTGATTTCATTTCATTCATTCAATATACTTGTTTTGAGAAATCTTCAAAGTTCAATTGCTCAAATCTTATGAACATACATTTTGACAGTAGTATCATACATTCTGTGCTTAATTGTTCAAGTTAAACTGTGAGCTACTATTCTTTTTAGGACTTATATGGGATTTGTGTGAGAACTTAAACATAACTTCCCTGGATTCACGTTAACCAGTGTTTCCTACCCCGGAAGTTATCCTAGAGTGATTGAGGGGTGAGGGGTCTTAAATCAAAGAGTGGGGGAGATAACTCATCGGATTGAGTTTTTCTTATTGTGCTGAGTGAAAAAATTGAAAAGAGAGTTTGGTTAGAAGTGAGCTTTAATGACAAAAAGAAAGAGGGTGTGAGAACAGAGTTAAAAGAATATCAGAACTCTGCACCAAACACTTTCTGAGCCGGGCAACCACATATTCTGATTGGTTCACATTCTTTGGTGACCATCATTGAAAAAGGCACATAGCCCATGCCAACTCTTGCATTAACCCTACCAGCCACTCATTTCTTTCTTAACAAAGAAATGTTTCATTTTCTTTGGGGACGCAGCATATCTGCTATCTAGTCTTCACTCGGAAGATTTAGATATTGAAAAAGAAGGAAAGTTGCCCCACCTTCGCACCTTTTTCATGCACATTGAGTCCGTGTAATATCTGTTGCTGTCTCAACAGTTTACACAATTTGAGCCTGATATAGCTAAGTAGCTTCAATTATTCATACACTTGCACGAGCACACAAGGAATAAGTTTTCTTGTCATAACATTCATAGAAAATTCCTTTGTGGTTTTTCGATGATTGAATGGAAGCCCTGGGGGAGTGAATATCACAAAAGCTCCTTTCCAAAGTACATATGTTGTACAAAGTGGCTCCGTGCTACTTACAGGCATTCTAACTGTATCATTTGTTGATTTAGGTTCACAATTCCTATTATGTCTGAATTTGAAAAGATTTGGATATAGAGATTTCATGAATTGACGGATACTCAGATCACAGGTGGGAGAAAGTCAAATTATCATAAAAGGGGAGATCAAAGAAAGTGCTGAAATTGAAGAAGTTTTGATGATCATGATGCTCACAATCATCACAAAGAGGGAGAAAAAGTTCAATTTCCAAGTATTAAAGAAAGAAAGTCAGTTCTGAAGACAGTCTAGAGATCAAGGAGATGAATATATGATTTTAATGCTAAATTTGTTTTTTATTATTTCTTCTTTCCCGTATCATGTGGTGTTTGCTACAAGTTTCTTCATTATTCCTCCTACGAGCTGATTGAAACAAGTTCTTAAGCTGAAAGTCTATTCAACTCGCGCGGTTCAAAGACAGATTCTTTGTTTTAAACTGAAGATGCACCGTGGAATGTCAAGTAACTCTCACATTATCTTTCTTGTGTGCTGATCCGATGTGATTGAGTTTCTACAGTTAAAAGCTGCTTGATAGTGCATTCAGTCGAGGCTACTGTACATTGAATCTGATTACAAAGTTGATACTATGAAGACCAAGAGCTTTATTCAAGGGGGAGCGTTGAAAGACATGAAGACATGCAACACCAAAGTTCTTCAAAGATTCAAGAGGGAAAGAAGATCAATGTTTGAAGATTTCAAGAAGATAAATGCTTTATTCAACTTTAGGGGGAGATTGTTAGGACTAAAAGTCCTACATGTTGAAAGTGGAATAAAGTATTTATAAGGGTGCTTATTGTAATTACTTAATAGTTGATTAGTTAGATGGGCCCAAGCCCATAAGCCCAATTGCTTGTAAAGCCTAAGTATATAAAGGCTTATTTAGTTCATAATTGGGAATGAACAGTTTATGAGAGAGAGAAATTCTTTATTCAGTTTACTAGTTGTTAGGTTTACATACTATTATCAGAAATTCTCTCTGTAAACCTTAGCCCTTTGAAGTTTATATTAATCATATAACTAGTTGCTGTGGCCAATATCTTGTTCATCATTGTTCTTATATCTGTTGATTGCACTGAAACTGGGATCTACAAGCTTATTTTAACCGGTGTGAATCTAAGGAAAAAATTTGAGGTTATCAGAGCTTATTGATAACTATAGCCATCTTGGGTTCGTTCTTTGTTTTTACGTTTTTGGAATCAATGATAGGTGTTACCGTCTTAATCGAAGTCGAACAAATGTTAGGTTTTCTCTTTATCATTTTTAATTAGTTTTTAATTGAATGTTTTGTTTAGTTAATCTAATCCAACATCCCCCCCCCTTTTGTATTGAAAGTATAGAAGTCGAATAATTGTCACGACCAATCCCTGTGGATTCGACCCGACTTACCACTATTACAATCTTTATTGTGATTTGGGACAGTTGGAAAATATAAAAACTTATTATTTGACGGTCTCGAGTCCCGTCAAATTTTTGGCGCCGTTGCCGGGGACTGGTTTCGGTGATCGTTATTTAGCTTTTGCACTATGTTTTTATTTTATTTAATTCTGTCTTGTAATTTTATTGTTTATCTGAGTTAATTGTGTACCTAACGCCAATAGTTTTTAAGTGTTTTTGCATCTTTCATGGCGGGTTATCCATATCATTATGGGTCACGATATACCACCAACGCACGAGACGCAAACGATGTAAATATCTCTTCCCTTGAGACTCAACTTTCAGATCTAATATCTCTTGTGATACAGTTGGTTTGTAAAGAGCCACAACGGGTGAGAAGATGTGGGGTGTATACTAACAATGCTTTTTCAACCAACCGGTACTCCACATCACAATATTACACCGAGCAAACCTACTCTTATGGAAGATTTTCAAGCCAATCTCATGGTCCGTCTGAGTCATACTCTAACACCTACACTTTAGGATGGCAACCCCGTCCATACTTAAACGAGTATGACTACAACCGGTACGACCCTTCGTATCCTAGCTATGAATCAACACCACCGGCAACACAAAGCTATTCTGGGGATTTAGGTATGTCTCTTAAAGAAATTGTTAAATCATTAGCACTTAGTACATTGGAATTTCAACAGGAGTCAAGGGCAAGCCTTCAGAACTTGGAGAACCAAATTAGTCGGAACGAGTCTTCAATACATCGGTTGGAAGCTCAATTGGAAGAAAAGCTGGGATCAATTAATAAGAAGAGACCAGAAATCACCTTAGAGGAAGAGGATGAAGAAGAAGACAAAAACCTACTCACTTCACGAGATGTCGACAAAAAGGAAGGAGATGTGAATATGTTGGAACCGTTGGTTGATCTAATAAAGGAGGAGGAATTTGTAGACACCGGGAGAACCTTCACCATAATAGAAACACCAAAGGTATACGATGAGAAAGGGAACCCGGATGAAGATACCTTTACGAAGCTGAAACGTCTTATTACATTAGAGAGCAAAGGACTCACACTTGAAATACGGACAGATTTCAAGGCACCCCAACATCGCATGAAAACACATGTATGGGGTATTGACTTGTTAGATATGGGATAACGTGGGAAGTGTCTAGCCAAAGACGTTAAAGAAAGGCGCTGATTGGGAGGCAACCCAAATTTTTACTGCTTTATTTCCATTCTTGTTTATTTTTATGCAATTTTAGTTATCTTTTAAGTTGATGAGTTTTGTTTCCAGGTTTGACCTTCATTGAAGTCAGATTCTACACCCCCCCAAGTGCAAAGAGGCTCTCACCACAAGCTTGGATCATGTATTGGGCACATATCATCAAATCAAGGGAGATTTCTTGTTCCCTTTGTGCTTTATTGTTTTTAGACTATGCCAAAAACATGCATATATTGAGGACAATATATGATTTAAGTGTGGGGATGGAATAAGTGTGGGAATATTGCATGATTAAGGGCTAAAATTTTCGAATTTGGACTTGTTTTTGGGCAATTATTACGTAAATTGCATGAGTTGACAAGTTTTTTTACTTCTAATGCCATAGCGTGAATGATTATGTGGTTTTCTTGTGTAGTCGTGGTTAACACATTTGAGATAACCTTTGTGAATCTTGCTAACTTACGGACAAAAATGCACCTGTGTGCTTTTGAGCCATGATTGAACATTGTATTCAATCTTATTTCATTTCTGTGTGCATTGCATCTTCCATGTCTATGTCATTCTAGAACTTGCATTTTGGCTCTTCGAGATCGCATTTAGGTAATGCTAGTGTGAAAATAAAAAAGACCATCTTTGTTGCTATTTAAATCCGTTTAGCCTAAAAGCCAACCCTTACGCATGTATTCCGTTTTAATCACCCGTTTGAGCCTAATTACCAATTTTTGTCATTACACCACAACTTAACCCTTAGCCAAACACTTCACTTACCAGACTTTGGGAATGAAACTTTATGCTTTTAGTTAGACTCCCTTAAATTGTAGTCCCTCTACAAGATCCAAAATGCCTATATAATGATAAGTAGAGGTTTGAAAAAAAAAGAAAAAAAAATATATAAAAGATGAAAAAGTATGAGAAAAAAATAAAAAAAAAGAAATAAATTGAATAAATGGAGACCATTTTTGAGTATAAATACAATTGTCTCAATAGAGTGTTGAGTAAAATAAGAGCTTGAAAAATGAAAGATTTATAATTGCTTGGGTGTGCAAGATGCGGTAGTAGACAATTTGATTTATGGTTTCTTTTCCAAAGTCCAATTTTAGTCACTTTACCAAATTTTTCACACCTTGACCCTTAGCCAAGTTACAACCTCTATTTAAAGTCCTTTTGATTCACACTTAGTGTTTACCGTTAGTAATGGAGAATTGAGACTTAATGCAAGCCTATGGTAGTGCATTTTCATGTGAATTGACGATTTGAGTGAAAACACTTACACCTATGTGTGATTAGAATAGGTTTATATCTTTTGTGAGGTGTTTGTGAAATTAGCATGTATTCATCTTCGAGTTGTCTTGTGTGTTGATTATGGCTATGCCGGTTAAGCTACACCTTCATGCAATGCTATGTCTATTTTCTCAATTCTTAAAAGTCGACTTGTGAGATTACATCGTGCTAAAACCTTAGTGTTTGCCCGAGGACGGTCAAAGTTCTAAGTGTGGGGATATTTTGATAACTGCAATTTTGGTCTACAATTAGGATTAAAAACCCAATTCTTTTAATCAATTTATTCCTAAATTGGATTTACTAAAGCCCTTTTCGTTCTTTTATGTTCAGGCCCAAAAGGAAAGGAAAAAGACCCAAAAAGAACAAGGCCAAGATTAGGCCCATTTTTTCCTCACATCAGTTGTCGATTGATATCAAGAGGAGATCGGACAGAACTCCACGCGAGCCACTGCACGCTTTGTACCGTGACGACAACCGCACCCAACACTGTTGTCGAGCAAAGTCGAAGCCTAGTGCGAGCCTCCGCGCTCGTTGAGCCGTGCCAGCAGCCGCGCCGACCCGAAAACGTGGGTCTGTCGTTTTTTTGGAGCGGTTTTTTATGGAGGAAATCTAAAAACGAGAGAACACTGATATAGAGGAGGATCGTATCATATTTTTGGAGAAGATAAGCCGATTTCTTGAAGAAAAAGCAAGAGCAATTCATCCGATTTCTATTTGGTTTAGGTAACTTAGGTTTTTCTTTTTATTCCAACATTTGTTTGCTTTGATTATGATGGTTTGATACCTTGAGATTCCATTGTAAACATTTGAGACAAACTTATTTGCTTGAATTCTATTTTCAATGTCAATTTCATTTGGATTTTTAGTTAATCTGGTCAGTTGATTGAATTTCTTATGAATGCTTGTTAATCAAAACCTAGATACGTAATCGTCTAAGGATTTTGATAAAGTAACGAATGAAATCATTTGGTCTCAATAAGGTTTTCAATTCGATTTCATGAATTCTTGCAATCGAAGCTCTAATAAGCCGAGCTTGTGTGCTTATTGATTCGAGTTGCTGATTTTTCTAACTCGTTAATGCTAATTACGCCTAGGAACTTAATAGCTTATTTAACTTCTTATTCGTGATTAAGATCCGGTTGAAGAGCTTGTTTTAACCGGTGTGAATCTAAGGAAAAATCGAGGTTATCAGAGCTTATTGATAACTATAACCATCTTGGGTTCGTTCTTTGTGTTTACGTTTTTGGAATCAATGATAGGTGTTACCGTCTTAATCGAAGTCGAACGAATGTTGGGTTTTCTCTTTATCGTTTTTAATTAGTTTTTAATTGAATGTTTAGTTTAGTTAATCTAATTCAAACCCCCCCCCTTTTGTATTGAAAGTATAGAAGTCGAATAATTGTCACGACCAATCCCTGTGGATTTGACCCGACTTACCACTATTACAATCTTGATTGTGATTTGGGACAGTTGGAAAATATAAAAACTTATTATTTGACGGTCTCGACTCCCGTCAAGTTTTGAGTAGGGAGTCAAATAAGTTTGAATTAGTTGAAGCCATAAATGAATATCTAAGATACTAAAGAATAAATTGAGCATTGTGTCAATATTGGCATCACCAGGAGGGACACGGTTTTGGTATATAGTGGTGCATGTAAGTTGGGGTGAAGATATGTGGATCTAAATCTGAAAGGTTATTGCTTACGTATCATTCTAACTAAAAGAGCATGGGAGGAAGTATCAAATCCTTTGATATAAAGGCATAGGTAGTGTGTAACACCCTCAAATTTGGAAAGAGCAACTAATTTAAAACTTTCAATTATACATCAAATAAGGATAAAATCTATTCTACAAATCATCACTTGAGTCACCTAAAATAGAATACTAGATTTAACTTCAACAAATAATAGGTCAAGTCTTGAATAAAGACTAATCAAACTCGGGTGTTACTAAAACCCAATGACAATTGCTATCTCCAAAAGTGCGGAAGGCTTCACCAAGCTACTCTCCCTCGTGCAAGACTAACACTCATCTCACCACGAAGTTGCAAGCAACAATCCTCAACCAAACCTGATGCATATGCCGACAAATAAAAAAGGTTAGGCTAATGCCTAGTGAGTTCAAGAGTTTTCATCATGACACAAATATATTTGTTAAAGGGAAAGAATGCAGTTTAAATCATAATATTTCAATAGGATTTATTTTAAATATTAAGCGACTCATTTTCCAAAAGAACACACCTTTAAAAAAAACAAGTAACCCAACATAAACATTCGTTCGTAAAACAACTTCAGCCCCATACTCACCCATAACGTGAATAGAAAAATGAACTCACAATTTATAAAAGTGCGGATAAAACTTTATTTTCCAAAACACCCAAAACACGGGCGGAGCATAATACTCAACCCATAAATCTTGAATAAAAATCCGTATATGTAAAATGTGAATGAAAACATGGATAATAAAATAACACAATTTAATAACCAAATAACACCTTCCGATGACAGGGGAGACCCGATTCCGTTGTACGTGACGGAACACAAAGTTAAGCCACATAGCCACGTTGTCGAACTTCACCTAAGATCGTAATTGTATTGCCTGCTCTACCGAGCTACACCTCCAGTCGGACTTTATTCCAAGTACTAAAAACACGTATCCCCTATTGCCTGCTCCGTCGAGCTTCACCTCAAGGATACACGATCTTAGTGCTTGTTCGGTCTCTAGTGGAGTTTCATCCTCAGGGTACTTATTCGACCCTTAGTGTCTACTCCCTAGCATTCAAGATAGGAGCCTCAGCTCCTTACTTGATAACTCATGATGTCTTTACCCTTGTGCACAAGAATTAGAACATCAAATCCCAAAACCCACGGTCTCGAAGTACAAGCCATAAAGGTTCCTCTCCGCAAAACAACCGGGACAACAACAATACCAACACGACATAATTCCCAAGGTGAGAAAATCAAGACTTATCACTATCAAATGAACGACTTACATGCCTATGGATCCAATGCATTACAATCTAAAATACATGACTCCAAATGAATGACACACGCACACAAAAGCATGTATTCCCCAAAGTAAAATGCAATAACTGCAACTCACACCCAAAGCTCCACTTTAAGTTATTAAAGCCGGACAAATGTCCTCAAGACCCGACACCGACGAAAACCGAGCTTTGAGCCCAAAATCAAATGAACATATGTTAAAATCCACAGAATGTAATAAAACGCAGTCGACCGACATTTATGCAAACACATGCTCCAAAATACATGAATAACTCCAACACAATTTAGATTAGGACAAATCATTTTTCCAATGAGACTCTACCGTTTATTCTTTCAAAAACATCCCATAACACAAAATCAGTCATTTTCCCAAAACACACTCTAAATGTACATTTATACTCAAAACACCTACTTCCACAAAATAACTCGTTAAAACATAAATACTTGAGATTTATTTGTCAAAATGTTCAAAATCCCCAATGTTGGTGTTTTACAAAATTTATAAAGTTAAACACTTCAAATAATCCAGCCTCATCAGACAATACAATAGTTGATAATTTCATGTAAACATATTAACATTTAAAATTTGACATTATTTTGGCATGTCCACCGTTTTCACAAATCAACTTGAACTCACCTTGCTAGATTTAGGCTAAATCTAGATTTTACCCCTTTTAGAGCTTCCTTGAAGAAACTTAAATCCTCAAAGCCAAAACCTCCGAAACCTAGATCCACAATATTTCAACCATAAACATAGATATTCAACCGTATAGAATCATTCCCACAACATTTGACATGAAGATCTCATCTATACCAAAACCCTAATTTCCATAGTTGAGGAGAAGATAAGATTACCTTTGCCATAGCTTAAATCCATCTACCATACTCTTCTAGATCCCCACAATAAGCCATAAACTTTCAGATGTTCAAAGTGGTGGAAAAGGTTGGATGAAACCCTAGAAAGTTTGGTGAAGAAAATGAAGATGAAAGGGTTGAAGGTTTATCTTCCAACTTGCTAGATGGAGAAGAAACACTTTGATTTAGGAGGAAAAGCTCTAAAAAATGAGTTAGGGTTCGTTTTGGAGGTTGGGGATCGATCTGGGAGAGAAAATGGGGAGAAGTTTTGAGGTTTAGGTGAAAAATGAGGTTTGGGGCCGATTCCTCCCTTTTAAATGTGCACAGAGGCTCCGCGGGGGGCGGTGGCGCTGATCGATCCACGCGGAAAGTCGCGCGGAGCACTGGGAACGCGGGGGAACAGAGCCCAGTGCTGATGGTGGCGCTGATCCATTCGCGCGGAGTACTGCCACCCAATTTTCTTCATTTTTCTTGCCCGATCACTGTTTTGGTCATAACTTCTTCGTTTTAACTCTGATTTTACTCCGGAAAGAACCGTTGGACTCGTAATTGAACCCTTCATCCAAAAAGGCTATAAAATATAGGATTCAAGTCCAAAATCCTATTTCTTCTTTTTCCCTTAAAATGCCTATTTGTATTAACTTGAAATTATATCTCCCTAAAAATCGGTGTGTTACATAGTGGTATTTTCAGGCAATAGTTTAAAGGAGGACTATAGGTGTCCGGGTATTAAGAAAAATAATAGTGAGATATCTGGGGAGTTCTCAGACATGCCTACAAGGAGAAATGGAACATCAAAAACCATTAGTTAGTATGTTTAAACATATATAAACTCAAGGAGGGGAGTGTGGTAAGATGGCAATGGATATTGTTACTAAAGTCATAAGAATAAATTTTGTCAATTGAGCAATCATGAATAGGTACAAGAAGTTAGCTCACTTCCAACCGATTAATGGATATTTTACATTGAAATGCTGACACAAATACAGGTGTATTACATAGTGATGATGCTTAGAACAACGTCATTAACAATCCCAACTAGAGATTCGAGGTATAACTCAAGGGTCCAGATGAATCTCCGATAAGAAATGTGGATGGGGTTGAACTTGAGCAAAACATACCATCACATAGGGTCAAGAAGAGAGAAAATTTTAAAATTTGGATACAGATTGTAAGGTTAGATATTTGAACATAGAGATAGTCGGAATGAAAAAATGTCAGATGAAGAGTTATTTTACAACATCAATTATCATTTGAATGTTTGAGGAGAGCCATTGGGGCATTTGTAATAGGACATGCATGCCGCTAGTGTTCTTCATTATCAAATCTGGGAGAAGTAACTAACTGGATGGGGATAAATCTCCAGATGTGAGTTAAGATCTCATGGGTAGATGAAAGTTTGAAGATTGTACTTAATAAGAATGAGAACTATACCCGTAAGAGATAAAGATCGATTTATTGGTGGTCGGAATGAACCTAAAATTTCTTGAAGCTATATAAATGACTTAGAAACTAGAAGAAGACATAAGAACTAAGTACCTTCGACTATAACAAAGTTTGATTCCGAGGACGGAATCATTTTTAAGGAGGGGAGAGTTGTAACAACCCAAAATAAGGGTAAGTAAATAATTACATAAATAAATGTCTAGGTTACAAGAAATAAATAAATATAAGTTTTATTTATTTTGGACCCAAAAATCGTAAAGTAAACGATTGGGAGTGTTTATTTTTACTAGAGATGGAATATATTCATTTATTTATTTTTTATAAATAAATTGGAAGGGAATAATTTAAGTATGGAAAATATGTCCTAATTGGACTAATGGTGTGAGAAGTGGAATATAGAAGGGCCTGTTGTGCAATTTTCTGAAAATCAAGTAAGGAAGACTTTAATGTCAATTTTTCAAAATTGGGACCTGCTCTCCTTAGCTCAAATCTTCCCCTTATATATAAATTTCGAATAGCCCTTTTGAGGATTTATTTCAAAAACATTCAAGAGGACAACGACCACTAGAATCAAGAATTTTGGTGCTCGGGTGAAGGAGATATCGAATACCGAAGGAAAATGCTCATTTTGACGTTTTTTTGGGAGATCAAGGTAATACTTCCATACATTCTAGATTTTAACTATGGTTTAACCTTGCTTTATGAGTTTTGGCAGTCCATATCCGATTTGGGGTTGAACAGATGACCGGAAGGTCGTCGTTTTAATGAAACGGAATGAATCGGTGTTATTGATAAAAACTGAAAACATTGAATGCAAAGCTCTCATGCAATACTGAATGGTTTTGAGTGATTCTTGTTTCTAGGGGTTATGAAATTGGTTAACTTGCGTTTGGCAAAAAGAAACAGCCAAAATGGCTAAGACACGAGGCCAAACAACCCGAAAACGACAATTGTCGCTGAAGTGGCGTAGTGGGTTTGGTGTGTCCGATGGGTCTGGTCTGGGATATCGGGTTTGACTGGTGGGGGTGGAATGAGGGGGGACGAGTTGGACTGAGAGGTTGTAGGCTAGTTGTTTTGGGCGGCTTGTTTTGGGCCGACCATAGGCATCAGACTCAAGTCGAAACTAAATGTTGTTGGGGTTGTATTTAAATGAAATTTTTGATTAAAATGATTAATTACTTAGATGGATTTCTAGATATGTAATATATTAAATTATTTAATATACATACTTATTTTGGAAATTTCATTTAATTAATTAATGGGATTCTTAAAGAGTATTATTTAAGTTATTTTTTTTATAACTTAAGGGATTGTATGATTAAATTACTTAGTTAGGTTAAATACTTTAATAAGGTGATAAGGTGTCGTATTTTAGTATGGTTAAATATTTTAGACGCTATAAGATGGTGTTAGAGCACAAATTGTTGTCATCAAGATCATCTAGATTGAAAGTATAAAGCTCAAGTTAAATCCTCAAGATTGCAAGTCAAAGTCAAAGTTGTTTAAAGTGGAAAGTCAAAGTCAACCAAAGTCAACTTGTTTAGTTAGCTTGCTTGAGTGTTACTTGCTTATATCAACGTATAAATACCTTTTGTCTTTGTAGTTGAGGGAGTGAGAGTGTAGAGCGTATTAGTGTGCGTATTGTAAGAATTCATTGTATATTCTAGAGTGAGAAAGTAGAGAGAGAGTTTGTAAACTCTGAAGATCATATCAATGATATATGAGTTTTGAATCGAATTGATCATTAATCTTGATAATCTTGCATCAAACTGGGAATAACAATTGGTATCAGAGCAAGCACAGAACAGATCAAGAACAAATTCTGAGAATTTTTTGGCCGATTTTTCAAGAACTCGCAAAGTCAACTGTGAAAATCGATTTCATTGAATTTTTTATTTTTCTTGTTGCAAATTGGTTCCATTGTATTCGTTTTATGTAGTAGAACACATTTGATTTGTATTGCATCGTCCAATTCACAATTGTTTGTGTGAATTTTTGATTTCTTGTAATTTTTGTTCAAAAATTTTCACGATTGGTTTTGGATTCAAAAGTTGTAATTGTTTTGTTTTTAGTAGAAGTGATGTATTGGTAATATGTTCAGATTGATATTGTGAGTAATTCTGCAAAGTTTCAGAGTCAAATTCAAAGATTTGGATCGAATTAAGGCTGAAAAAAGTGAGTTTTTGTTCAAAGTGATGAAGAACTCGCAAGATCCAAAGAACTCGCAAGGTTCATAGGCAAGAACTCGCAAAAGGCTAGAACTCGCAGAGGGTGAAGAACTCGCAGAGGGTGAAGAACTCGCAGAGTGCTATTTGTGACAAGTGTTTTCTTTGTTTTTCTTTGATTTGCGACAAGCAAGAACTCGCAGAACACTGTCTGCAACTTCTTTCTGTTTGTTCTTTGATCTGCGACAGTTTTCTCTTTGCAACAAGCTATTTGATCAAAAAATTTCTAAGTACTAGAACTCGCAGACGCATTGCGACAAGTTAATTGTGGAAAAAATTTCTAAGTAAGAGAACTCGCGGAGGCTTTGCGACTAGTAAAGTTCAGAACTCGCAGACCTCTATCTGCGACAAGTCTAAGAACGCGCAAGCCTCAGTTTGCGTCAAGTAAGAACGCACAGACCACTGCCTGCGACAACCTCAGAACACGCAAGCTTCAGCCTGCGACAACTAAGAACGTGCAAGTCTCTTTCTGCGACAATTGGAGTGAACAATGATTTGTGACTTCTATACTTAGCCAAATTTTGACAAGTTCGAAAATGATTTTTCAATGTCAAAAAATGGGACCCCCGTGCTAAGTCTGTGAAGGGTGACATATTTCTAAGTGTGATCAAAAGTTTTCTGATTTTGTGTTTATAGGTCGGTGCAAGTCTTATCAAGATGGGATATTTTGAAGATGAAGAAGAATATGAAAAACTCAAAAAGGAGAATGAACTACTTACTTCATTAGTTGATTATTATCAAAATAGATCAAACAGATATCATGCTGAAGAGAAATTGCTAAGTGAAGAAATAAATGAGTTAAAGAAGATTAATGTGGATCTTCAAAAGCAGATTTCTGATTCTCAACAATTAAAAGATGGTAAGAGCAATGAAGAGAGAGCAAAGGCTTTGGAAAAAGAAAATATTGAGTTGAAAAGTAAGATTTCAGATCTGGAAGCTCAAATTGTCAAAATCCAGCAAGAAGATTCTATCAGTAAGAATGAGAAGACAGTTAAGAGTTTGGAAAGTGCTAATGTGGAGATGAAAAAGAAGATTTCAGATCTGGAACTGAAGATTACCAAAGACAAACATGAATTTGAAAAGGAAAAGAAAGGGTTTGCACATAAATTTTCAAGAAAGACTTTCGAAGAGATGAAAGTTGTTGAGCTTAAGTGTGCAAAACTCTCAAAACAAGTATCGGGTTTTGAGAAGGTAATATTTGTGAAAGAGACATGCTTGAGAAAGAGAAAGCTGAATTTGGTTATGAAGGAAAAACTCTCAAAGGAAAGATTTCTGAATTAGAAATCCTGTTTGAAAAAGAAAGAAAAGAGTTTGCACAGGAAAAGAAGGTAGTTGAGCAGAAAAATGTTGGATTTTTCAAAGAAATATTTGATCAAAGAACGAATGTGGAGAAGGATTTTGAAGAAGAGAGGGAGATATTTGAGACTGAGATTAGTAAGCTTACAAAGAGACTGTCTGAACTGTCAATAAAGGCCATGAAAGAGCAGAACACGAAGTCTAAATTTCAGTAAAAGATTGACCTACTCACCAAGGAAAGAAACAGTTTATCTTCCAAGATAACAGAACTTGAAGAAATTGTCTCTAAGGTGGTTTTGACTGAGCAGAAGACTCCAAATTCGATTCTTCAAACACCTAGAGATGATTCAGCTGATTCTAAATGCTCATTCAAGATAGCATCAAGTTCATATGAAACAACTGTTTCAACAAAAAAAGTCAGTCAATTTAAAAGATCAGATTCGTACTACTTACCTTTTCTATGATCAGAATGTTGATTGCTCAGGTACATTTAGAAGAAGAAATGGTAATGAGAAGTTCGTATGGAGAGTGAAAGCAACTGCTGATGAGAAGAATGATCAAAAATCATTTGTGCATACCCCCAATGCCAAGAACATTGTGCATAAAGGTAAACATGATCTTGTTTATTCGATAAATCAATTAATCAAGTTAGCTAAAAACAAAATTAACTGTTCTTATTGTGGCTCAAATGATTTTGATGGTAAAGATTTTGCTAATTACTGGTATGGTTCTTATTATATTACTCCTAATAGAATTGCAACTAATAAACCTGGCCCCAAATACCGGTGGGTACCAAAGCCAAAAGATTCATTTGTGTTGCAGGCACCTCAAGTCTAGGGGGAGTAAAGGAACCATGGCTTTTGGACAATACAATTTAAAACCCACACCTCAATGTTAAGAAGTTAGACTTCTGAGTAAATCAGCTCAGGACTCGGACTTCAATGAGTTTGACTTCTAAACACAACAGTTTAGGACTCGTACTTAAAAAATCAAAAGAGAATGTACTCCGATGCATAAGAGATGATCAACCTTCAAGGGGGAGTATACATATTACCTCTACTGATAATATTGCGAATGCATATTTTCAGGGGGAGTAAATGATTTCTAATTAATTCAAATCAGAACTCGTGTTTCAAAGTTTTTGACTAAGACTTTTATACTTTGACGACTTTTTGACTACTTGCAGATGTTGAGGGGGAGCTTACATGGTTAGTTAATCATGACTTGGGGAGGAACTATGATTGATATATTTATAATTTGATTGTTTGAAAAAAGGACAACTTTCAGACATGAAAACATGTTTTTAAATGTTCAAACCACTTCTTATTCTCAAAATGATTTCATGAATTTAGAAGTGTGATTCTAAATGTTTTTCCTTTTATGAACTTTAATATTTCATGAACCGTGTGTTTCCAAAGATTAATACTTGTGTATTATCTTTTCCATATACTGTCAAGTATTCACACACACGGGTTTAGTATTTTTGTTGACTTTATTGTTACCATGTCTCAAAATGAAACAATTTTTCGATGGTAATAAACCCTTTGAAATTCAATGTATGTTGAGCGTTGATTCATTCAAAATGTTTCTTTCAAGAATGTCTATATTTGATTCGTATAGACAACATCCAATTTTTCATGACCTAAGCTTTTAATGAGAAATCATTCTTATTTGATCTTTTTCTTACACAGTCAAATTCTCAAACAAGTAGATTGTATTCATTTCATTCATTCAATATACTTGTTTTGAGAAAATCTTCAATGTTTAAAATGCTCAAATCTTCATGATTATCTTATGAGCATACATGCATTCTGACATATGTACTATGCTTTAACTGTTAAAGTTAAAACAATTGAGCAACTTTGTGCTTTTAGGACAATTACATGGGATCATTGTGTGAGATTTTAATGTACTTCTATGGATTCACGTTAACCAATGTTTCCAACCCAAGATGTTATCCTGAGTGATCGAGAGGCGAGGGGTCAATATCTGAGTGTGGGTGTGTGTTGAGATAAAATGAAAAGAGAGATTGGTTAAAAGTGAGCTCAATGTTAAAAAGAAAGAGGGTGAGAGATCAGAGTAAAAGAATATCAAACTCTACACCAATTTTTTCTGAGTCGGGCAACCACATTATTGTTGTTTCACAATTCTTTCTTGAACTTCATTGAAACATGCAACTAGCCCATGCCAACTCTTGTTTAAACCCCACCAACTACTCATTTCTTTCTTAACAAAGAGATGTTTTAATTTTTCTTGGGGATGCAACACATAATCTATCTCGTCTTCATTTGGAAGATATAGATATTGAAAAATAAAGAAAGTTTCCCCACCTTCGCACTTCGATCATGCACAATTGAGTCCGTGTATTACTATTGTTGTCTCAATGGTTTACACATTTTGAGCCTTATAAACATTCGTGTTTAAATTCTTTCATACACAAGCACGAACACAGAGAAAATTTGTTTTTCTGTCGGAACGTTCATAGAATAATCTTATGTTATTCGATGATTGAATGGAAGATTTAGAGGAGTGAACATCAAAAAGCTCCTTTCCAAAGTACATTCGTTGTACAAAGTGGCTTTGTGCTACTTACAGACATTTTAACTGATTCATTTGTTGATTAAGGGTTACATTCTTATTTGTCTGAATTTGAAAAGATTCGGATGAATACATTATGAAATGACGGACGGTTCAGATGTTCAGTTCAAAAGATCAGTGGTCCAAAATAGATTCATGACATTTCTTGGGGACAGTTTTGATGATTTCTATGCTCTACATCATCAAAAAGGGGTAGATGATCAAGAAATGTTTGAATTTAAGGAGGTTACATGTTTGAAATATGGGAGAGAATTATATTCAAGAAATGAGATGATCAACAAATGACACAATTTGAAAGATTTATTGTCCGAGTTATGGGGAGAATGGTCAGAATAATAAAGAAAATTCAAGAAGTTTTGAAGGCTTGATGAATATTTGTTGAAAATTTCTTTGAAGATTATTTTGAAAGAGAAAAGAGAGCTACAACTGAAGATAAAATATTTGCTAAGGATGAAGATGTTTATCAAAGTCTTTGGGGGAGAATATTAAAGATCACAAGAAGGGGAGATAAATATTCAAGTGGAGATTACCAATTTTCATCTCAATAGGGGAGAATATTGATTGCCTAAGAAGATCAGTTTTTCTCCCAAAGGGGAGAATGTTCTTGAAAGGGGGAGAACGTGCTTTAAAGATGAAATTCGTTTGAAGATAAGTGCAAGTTTATCCAAAGGGGGAATTCACTTGTTTCTGAATCAAAGGGGAAAAATTTGTTTTGAAGATGAATTTGTTTTTGAAGATGATCTTGAATCCAAAGGGGGAGAATGTTAGAGCACATATTGTTGTCTTCAAGATCATCTAGATTGAAAGTCCAAAGCTCAAGTTAAATCCTCAAGATTGCAAGTCAAAGTTATTTAAAGTGGAAAGTCAAAGTCAACCAAAGTCAACTTGTTTAGTTAGCTTGCTTGAGTGTTACTTTCTTGTATCAGGGTATAAATACCTTTTGTCTTTGTAGTTGAGGGTGTGAGAGTGTAGATCTTATTAGTGTGCGTATTGTAAGACTTCATTGTATATTCTAGAGTGAGAAAGTAGAGAGAGAGTTTGCAAAATCTGAAGATCGTATCAATGATATATGAGTTTTGAATCGAATTGATCATTCATCTTGATAATCTTGCATCGAACTGGGAATAACAGATGGCTAGGTCAGAATTGCCAATTATAAAAACGTTAAATTAACGTTAAGGGTTATTATTTAACGTGGTGTTTAGAGGTTGCTCGTAGTTGACTGTGGGTTGACTTTTGGAGAAACATAGTCGTTTATTGACTATTATGGTTATCAATTGTAGGTTATCCGTCAGACTTGATTACTAAGTAACCTACACAATCAGTTGAGTCTTTATGAGATTTCACTAGGATGTATACGTATGTATGAAAAATTATTTTTACATGTATGACTATGTGGTGATGTATGTTATGCATGATAAGATGTTCTAATTACATGTTCTCACTTTTATGATTACATGTAAATGCACATTTATGGGTATGCATGCTAAATGTTTTTGGTTTGACATTTCTCGCATGCTAGAGTTTTTAGTTTTTAAATGGTACTAATGGTACAGAATTGGGAGAATGAGAAGTTAGTAAGTTGTGTCACACTTAAGGGGAGGCATGACCCCGATATGGGTGACTGGCTCTATGTGAGCCGTCCACGCTAGAGAATGCCTGTGACATAACAACATGACCCCGAAATGGGTTGTTGGCTCTAGGGATAGTCGGATACACCCATGGAATGATTGCGAGCTATCAGTTATATTCAATGGGATAATTTTATGATATTTTGTAAGAGTGGGGTTTCTTTGAAAATGCAAATAATGTTTTTTTCCTTATATGTAATAACATTGTCTGACGTGATATTAAATGAGTGTTATTGCATGAAAACCATGAACTCACTGAGCTATTTAGCTGACTATAGTATACATCTCAAGGGAAGGAATTTCGGGAGTCTAAAAAGGCAACGGACGTGCGTAGAGATATTTTTTCCTTTATGGTTCGCGTATTTAGGTGTTTTTCTTGTTTGGATATGTTTTTACCCGGTATGGGATGGGTTTGTGTTTAAGTTATATTTATGTGTTGAGTTTAAAGTCTTATGCTGTAAACAGTTTTTATTTATCCGTTAATTTGGAGTTATTTATTTGAAAATTTGTAGTATTGACGTGACATTTCTCATGGTGAAAATGAGGGTGTTATAAGTTTGTATCAGAGCTTTAGTTTAAGGGAATTAGGTTATCATAATAGCCTAAGCTTAAACTGGGAAGCGTATTAAGGGGGATGCAAATGGGATGACCTAGGTTACTATTTGACTAGACTTGAATTAAGTGAATGGGTTAAGGGGTATTGAAGTTTGGTTCTTACTGAAAAGGAGGAACATGATTTAAGAAAATTAGTATGTGTAACAACCTAAGCTTAAATCATAAGATTAAGAATATGAATGGGATATAAGATTCTAATGGGAGATATCTGTTAACTAATAATTGATTTGTTGGTGATACATTGTATTCCTTTTGAATGGGAGGACTATAGATGATTCATGTAAGGTATGTTCGGATGTGGGATGATCCAAAGGACTAGTGATTTGTCATAGGGATAGAGATTAAACTAGCTGATGAGACACTCAAAAAATATTGTCATAGGGATGGGAAAACTGTGAGTTTAAAAAATGGAGCATGAGTGTGGGTTGACTAGTAAGCATCCAAAATTGTAATGGTGTCATTGGAGACAGACACAAGTGATTTAGAAACGAGCATGGGTCAAATTTCAATATGGGTATTACGAGTGTTATGATTCTTGGAGACAACATATGTAATGATATTGAGTATGATTAAATGTACGAGGTGTTAGAGGCCTAGAGGGGATGGGATTAAGAAATATTCGATCGATGAATCATGTAATGAGACTCTTAAGGGTGAAATGTGATTAGATAACAAGATCTGAGTGTCACCTTAACGATTACACTAGTAGAAATACAAAGATAGAAGTCAGAGAGCTTAACGAAGGCATTGTATGGGTTAGATGCCATAATATGTTGATATCATACACTAGTATGATAAGGATGATAATAAGTCAAGACACACCAAGGGCGGTGGGACACTGAGAATTTGGTTATGATGATGAGAACTATAAGTGATAAAGGGGAGTCATAGACTATTTGTGAGGGGTTATGGGTTAATGATTGGGTCAAAGGTAAAGTCTATAGAAGGGAACTCTAAAACTCAAGCCAAGAAGAAAGGCAAGAAGGCCTTAATAGTTGAGAGTGAAGAAGAAAAGGAAAGTGATGATGTGGAAGAAGAGGATATCATAAGCTCGATAGCCATGTCATTGGCTCTGTTAACAAAAGATTTCACAAGAGGTTATCCCAAGAGGCAAGGAGCGCAGAGAAGCAGAGATAAAGAAGATAGAAGTGAGAGATATAAGAGGTCAACCCCTGTTTATCGGAGACAATATCGACCCCCAGAGTCCTACGAGCCAAGGTATTCGCATAGGGAAGAGGCGTACGAACCTATGGCTATTGAACATAAACCTTATGATCAGAGATACTATGAGCATAGAATCCCTAAACCGAAGTGTAACACCCTCAAATTTGGTAAGAGCAACTAATTAAAAACCTCGATATAATATCAAATAAAGGACAAAACTTCCACTTATAAAACAAAACTCCATATACCTCAATTTAAAATTCTATCATTAGCCACAACAATTATAAACTCCAGTCTTATATACAAGGACTAAATCAAAGTCGGGTGTTACTTAACCTAAATACCAGTCGCTCTTCCCAAAACAATGCGGAAGACTTCCCTAAGATATTTACTTCTCGAGCACACAACTGGCACTCCTCTCTTCACGGTGTCACTAGAACTATTCCCAATCGGAACCTGTTGCACATGCCAACATATAAAAAGGTTAGGCTAACGCCTAGTAAGTTCAAGAGTTTTCAACATGGATAAAATGTATTGTAAAAGGAAGGGATGCGACTTAAATCAAAATCATTCAACATGATTTACATTAAATATGAAGGCGACCCTTTTTCCAGTAATCTCACATTTTTAAAGATGAACGCCCCATACACAACTTTCTTTCATAAGGTGATGCCACTCAGAACTCACTCAAAACGTGAATAGAAATAACATGCCCAATTTATGAAGACACGAGTAAAAACTTTATTGTTCGACTACCGAAATACGAGTAAGACTCAAACCCCAAAATTATAACGTATGGAGAAAACCCCATACTCAAAATATCACCGAAAACATGGATAAGACTAAATACCCAAAACAACACCTTTCGGTGACTAGGGAGACCCGAATTCCATGGCTAGTGGCGGAACATAAAAGTAGGCCACATTCCAAGTTATCGAGCTCATCATACTAGGATCAAGGCCATGAACTCGCCGACTCGTACTCAGATGTGGGGGAGGGCACCCAATGATTCCTAGTCATACTCATTCACTAGGATTACATTTACGACCCATGGCTAGTATCCGGTCCCACATAACCATACCAAGTTTCCCTTCCTAGGGTCCAATGTCTCAACTAGTTACAAACGGGAATTAATTATCCCATACAAATAGGCTCAAAAATTACATCACGGGGCCAATGACAGATGTTTGACTCCTCGAGCCCGCACCATAATGCCCTATCGATGACCCTATGACTAATCCTGGCCCCATCATGGAAACAATAACCCTTTTAAAATATTAAAGACTGACTCATATGCTTATGGATCCATTACATTATAGTCTATAACACTACATGACTCCAATTGAATAACCAAAGCACTCAAAACATGTAATCCTCAAATGACACGTAATAAACGTCATCATACTCAGAACTTCACAACGGGTTATTAAACCGGACAAATGTTCTCAAGACTCATCTTAGTGAAAAACCGAGCCAAAGCTCAACGATTTACTTCACCAAACCAAAAAAGTCAATGTAAACCATAAGCACAATTAACCAACGGTTATCCAAACACAACGACCAAAAGTACGATTAACCAAAAACTCATCATTGGTGGAGACAAACCATTTTCCAAATGAATTTATACAGTATATTCTTTCAAAATGTCCCATAACACAATAACAAACATTTCTCCAAAACACACACTAAAAGCATGCTTATACCAAAAGATCTTCATTCATAAGATAAATCATTAAAATACTTATACTTATGATTTATTTATCAAAATGCCTTATTTATCAAAATGCCTAAAAATCCCAAGTGTGGGTGTTTCACAAGATTTATAAAACCAAATATCCCAAATAAGTAAAACTCATCAAATATTCCAACATTTGAAAATTTTCAAGTAAAACACATAAACACTTTAAAATGGACATTTTTGGCATGTACAACGTTTTTACAAATCAACTTGAACTTACCTTGCTATATTTAGGCCAAATCTAGATTTTACGCACAAGCTTGAGTTTCTTTGGTGAGATCTTGGATCCTTCCACTAGCTCCAAGCTTTCTACAAAGATCCCTTACCACAAACATTTTCAAAGTTACACCAACTCTAAGGTTATAGAGGAAAGATGGAGAATACCCAAACCCTAACTTTCTAAATGTATGGATGAGGAAATTACCTTATTCATAAACCCTTGGACCCACCCAAAATCTTTAACCCCCTTCTTTCTCTACTTGGAGAGCTTCAAACATTCGAGTCCCCAAGTTCAAAAATCGCCCAAATTGGACCTAGGGTGAAGAAGACGCAACCAAGTGAAGAAAAAAAACCCCAAAATGTCAATTCTTAAATGCCCAGATCACTCCCGGGGTTTAGGCAGCGGCTTGAAGCCGCGTGGCAGCCCGCGCGTATCTACTGGAGTCGGCCTCAGCGACTTGGACAGTTTGTTCCGCGACCCAAGGCCGCGCACCAGGCCGCGGGACTCTATTCCCTTCCTTTGTTAAGGGTTTCCAAAAATCACGGGTGTTACACGAAGCAAGCACAAAAGTTCATTCATAAGGAGGAGTATAGAGGTACTGAGAAACCACAAAAGCAAAATCCACAGAGCAACTTTTTTTTTTATAAAAGGGAAAAGGAGCTTCTAGAAAAAAGGGAAGTTTTTATTGAAAAGGAAGACTTAGAAAAGATTTTTTTTCAAATGAGTATGTACTAAAGAAGAAATGTGATGAACTTGAGAAGACTTTCAATGCAAAGAGAAGAAGCTTAAGGAGTCTGAATCTGACAGAATGAACACTCTTGCATTAACATTATATTTTCGAAAAAAAAGGGAATTTATGCATCAGAACTTTCAAAGAAAAGAAATTTTAATCAAAAAATACCAAGATGCACCAGACGTACATACCAATATAAATTTCCAAATGGATATGCAAGGGTTAGGATTCAGTGATACTGATCCTTACACTAGCAAAAAGAAGGACTCCTTGGAATCTACATTTTTCATTTGTAAATCACAGAAACCTGCTTTTCCCGTAATTCCTTCTGTTTTCAAAAGGCAGAGAACCTCTAATGGCAGGAGAATAAGGAACCTCCAAAGGTTTGAGAATATTGTCTATTCCTCTGAGCAATCGAATGTTGCAAAGAGTAAAGATGAAACCTTGTTTATGTTTGGCTTTCGAGAGACCTAACGTCAGAACACCTCTGCACTTAATGCAGAGGCAACTGAATTTGTTCCCTCTAAAGCAGAAGAAGATATAAAAATATGTTTTTGAAGGTGATCTTTTGGAAGTTTTGAGGCAGATTGAATCTACAGTAGAACCTGAAGTTGTGCCCTGCACAATGAAGGAAACAAGAAATTTCTTAAAGAGGGACATAAATGGCTATGACATATATCCTGGAGATCTGGCCTCTAGAGGTGTTAAAAAGACTTTCTTGATTAAAACTCAGATTCTGAGGATGACATCTTATGTCACTCCAGAGACTGGCTTTGAAGAGCCAGAGGTAGTTGTTAAGAAATCAAAGGAGACCAAGCTCCCTCTGGTATTCCAAATAGACCTATTTCTGTAAAGAAATCTAAAAACAAAATACCTATCTTCCCAAATTTCATTAATATGTGTCTAAAAGGTAAATCATATCTTGAGCTTGAAAAAGAAATGAAAGAGAAATCCTCTCTCAAATCCACTCCACAGACTTCTAAACCCTTTGTATTCAAACCAATTAAGTTCACAAGAGAGCAAAACAACAAATGGATTGAAAATGATAACTTTGCTCCTTTTGTGGCATTGAAATATATGAGAAAGGGGAAGTGGGTAGAGCAGAAGCCTAAGCAAACACATAAGAGCTTTCAAAATAAGTCCAAACTAGATAGAAAGTTTTGTCAAACATATGATGCTAGGAAGGATAATAATAAGGCTTTTGAGCCCATTTTTGAGAAATCCAATGAAAAGTTTAAGCAATCTTTTTGCATTCATAACTGTCATTGTCTTAAACTGATAGTTCTAGATCCAAGCTATCAAACACTCATATAATATGTAGGAATCATTCTTTTATTGATTGAACAACTATTACAACAATTCTATAAAGTCATATACCTATATCTCAATCAAAGCTCTCTAGTGTTCTTCACACACACTCTCTCTCTAATCTGTATTCTCTCAAGTGTACATTCTCATGAATATTAACTAAAGAACACTATTTATATGGTCAACAACATTGAAAACATTTTAAAAAATACACACTTCTGATATTCATGAAAACATTTAAGAATTGAGAAGTGGTTTGAACGTTTGAGCAAATTTGTTTTCATGTTTGAAAGTCGTTCCTCTTTCAAACAGATATGAGATTAAGGTTAGAATAATCCTTACGCTCAGCATTAATCTCATAAAGTCAGCTCAAAGTCAATATGAAAATGAAACGTTGTAGCTCCCCCTCAAAATCTGCATTTAGTCAAAAAGTCGTCAAAATAACAAAATACGTCAACAATATAGAAAATCAGAAAAATATGACAGTAAGACACCCCTATAACATTGAATAATGAGTCCTGATCTGAAGTAATCAGAAGTCATTTACTCCCTCTGAAATATTGCATTCACAATATTTGTTAGTAGGAATAATATGTACTCCCCCTTGAAGGTTGATCATCTCTTATGCATCGGAGTACACAATCTCTTTTGATCTTTGAAGTATGAGTCCTAAATTGTGTTGTTTAGAAGTCAAACTCTTTGACATTGAAGTACGAGTTTTGAACTGTGTTGTTCAAAAGCCAACATTCTTTGGCATTGAAGACTGAGTCCTGAGCTGATTTACTTAGAAGTCTATCTCTTTATCATTGAAGACCGGGTCTAGAACTGTTTTGTTCAAAAGCCAACATTCTTTGACATTGAGGACTGAGTCCTGAGCTGATTTACTCAGAAGTCTAATATCTTACTCCCCTATACTTTAGGTACCTGCAACACAGATGGAGCTTTTGGAAACCACTGGTATTTGGGTCCAGGTTTGTTAGTTGTAGTTCGTTTAGGAGTAATATAATAAGAACCATACCAGTAATTAACATAATTTTTACTGACAAAATCATTTGAGCCATAGTAAGAACAACTAAATTTCTTTTGTGCTAACCTGATTAATTGATTTACAGTGTAAACGTAAACAAGATCAGGTTTACCAAAAGATTTACCTTGATGAGCATTGTTCATCTTGTCATTCAGTGTATGCACAAATGATATCTGATTATTCTTCTCATCAGAAGATCTTTTCACTCTCCAAACCAACTTTTCTTTAACATTTCTTTTTCTAAATGTACCTGAACCATCAACATTCCTATCATAGAAAAGGTTAGTAGTAAGAATCTGATCTTTAGAATTAACTGACCTTTTTGTAGAAACAGTTGTATGATGTGAACTTGCTGCTGTCTTGAATGGACATTCAGAATCAGCTGTATTATCTCTAGGTGTTTGAAGAATTGAATCTGGAGTCTTTTGCTCAGTCAAATTCACCTTAAAGACAATTTCTTCAAGTTCTGTTATCTTGGAAGATAAAATGTTTCTTTCCTTGGTGAGCAAATCAATTTTTTCTGAAATTCAGACTTCGTGTTTTGTTCTTTCGTTGCTTTTGTTGACAGTTCAGACAGTTTCTTTGTAAGCATTTTGATCTCTGTCTCAAATATCTTTCTTTCTTCTTCAAAATCTTTCTCAACATTCTTTCTTTGATCGGATATTTCTTTGAAAAGTCCAACATTTTTCTACTCAACTATCTTATTTTCCTTTGCAAACTTGTCTATTTCCATAATGATTACTTTCTCAAAATTCGACACTTTTTTAGAAAGTTTTGCACACTTAAGATCAACCGCTTTCTTTTCATCAAAAGTCTTTCTAGAAAACTCGAAGAATTTCTGTGCAAACATTTATTTTTCCTTCGCAAATCCTTTATTTTCTTTATCAAACTCAGCTTTGTCTTTGGCATTCTGCTATTCTAAGCCTAAAATCTTCTTTTGCAGCTCAGCAGTTTCATTTCTCAACCCTTAGACTTATCTTTGACATTTTGAGCTTCTAGGTCTGAGATTTTTCTTTTCAACTCAGTGTTTTCACTTTCCAATCCCTGTACTTTTTCCTCATTCTTCTTGATAATATCTGTCTCCATCTCTGAAATCTTCTTTATAAGGTCAAAATTATGATTTTCTAAACTCTTAACTCTGTCACCTTTCAAAACTTCAACAATTTCTTTTTGAAGCTCTTTTATGTTCTGTTTATATTCATCAAAGAATTTGCAATATTACCGGAACTGGTTGCCTTTTTTAGGTATGCAATATGCAGGTGGAGCCATTCTTTAAGTCTATTAAAAGAATCAACTCGTTCATTCTCTAACTTCTTATAGTATTCAATAAAATGTTGCTTTCCAGCTTTCCCATGGTAATATCTCTCACGCTTTTGTACAATCTTTTCTTCAAGAGAAATAATCTTGGCTTTAAGTTTAGTAATCTATTCTTTTGATGACATTGTATGGTACACTTGATAAGACTTGCACTGATCGTTCACAAAAATCAGAAATTTCTCAAAGTTCTGAAAATCAGTCAAAATTGGAATCCTTAAACCAAAGAAATCACTCTCCGCAAATCACAGAGTAGAACTTCTCGCAAAACACTATAGATTCCACTTTCCGCAGACTGAAGGCAATGAACAATAGCTTTCCGCAAGATAAGGCTTGCGAGTTCTGGACTTTTCGCACACAATACAAAACCAACATAAACTTTTGGTAGGTATCGATCTGCGGATTCCACACTTTCCGTAGATAACAATTTGTGAAAACTAAACTTTTTGTAGAAATCTCTCTGTGAATTCCTTACTTGGAATTTTTCCACAAAAACAAAAACTTAAGCACCCTACGAGTTCTTTAAGAATCCGTACACTGGATCAAAATCACCAAAACAGAAACAAAAGATCTGCGAGTTCTTTAGACTTGAAACTTGCGGAATTCTCATATCTTGCGAATTCTTGAGTTTGTCAAACTCAAAAACTTAAATTCAGCCCAAAATCTCTTCAAAACTCCAAATTCGATTCTAAAACTTTGCCAATTTGTTCTTGAACACAATCTGAACATATTACAACTGAACAATTACACTCAAAACAATAAAAATTACAAATTGATCTTTACACAGTGCGTTTACAAACACGAACAAGATTTCAACCAAAAATCCAAATTCACACAAACTGTTGTGAATTGGACAATGCAATACAAATGAAAGTTGTTCTACTACTCAAATCGATTACAGTACATCAAATATTACATCCAAAACAACACAAAATCAATAAAATTGATCTTGACAGCCACGATCTGCAAGTTCTTGAAAATTTGGCCAAAAGGTTTAGATTCTTGAAAGATTTCCGATAATTGCTTGCTCTGATACTAATTGTGTGTCCCAATAATGTGCAATTTTAATCAAGATAAGCAAACTAAATCGATGCCAAATGTGTCATATTATTGATCTCAATTCCACAGGTTACAATACGAATATCAAACTTTCTCTCTTAATATTTCTCTCTCTATAATTCTCAATTGTAAGCACGTCTTATGATTCTACTAACAAAAAATCTATTTATACTATGGACAATTATAAAGACATAACAAGTAAACTAACAACAAAAACTTTGACTTTTCTTTGACTTATTGACTTTCCATTAGAATGCTTTGACTTGGTCTTTGAGTTTCAATCTCAATGATCTTGGATCCAACAAATATGCTCTAACAAATACAATAATGTTCTAACAATCTCCCACTTCGGATTCAAGATTTAAAAAAAATTGACAGCGGTCTTCAGCTCTTGATTCTTCAAGACTTTAACTCTGACTTCTTTGAACTTTGTAGCTCTGACAATCTTTAAACTTTGATGCTTTGAAGAATCTTCAGACAAACTTGAAAAATCTTTCACTTTCTCTTTGAAAAGTCATTCTCTAACACTTTGAAATTTCATCAAGACTTGAACTTGAAATCTTTGAAACTTTGATCTTTGTGGCTTTGAAGGATCTTTGCATCTTTTGAAGGTTGTATCTTCATCTATTTGAACTATGAACTATCTTTGAACAACAATCTTTCTCGAATCATCTCGGAACATCTTTATCACATTATCTCAAGCTTCTTGACTTTGACAAATCTTCTCACTTTGAAATTGAAACTTTCAAAATATCCCCCCATTTTTGATGATTGTGAGAATCATGATCATCAAAATTCTTTCAATTTTAGCACCGTCTTTGAATACCAAGTACATTCTTTTCCTTTTGATCTGAATAACCGTCAATTCCAAAAGATATTTATCCGAATCTTTTCAAATTCAGATAGAATAAGAATTGTAACCCTGAATCAACGCATGAAATAGTTAGAATGCATGTATGTAGCATGGAGTACAACGGATGTACTTTGGAAAGGAGCTTTTTGATGTTCACTCCCTAGGGCTTCCATTCAATCATCGAAAAACACAAAGGAATTTCTATGAACGTTATGACAAGAAAACATATTCCTTGTGTATACGTGCATTGTGTATGAATGATTGAAGCAACATGTGCTTTATCAGGCTCAAATTGTGTAAATTTTTGAGACAACAAGAAGTTTTCCACATACTCAATGTGCATGATTGAAGTGCGAAGGTGGGGCAAACTTCCTTTTTTTCCAATATCTAAATCTTCCGAGTGAAGATAAGATAAATTATATGTTGCGTCCCCAAGAAAAATTGAAACATTTCTTTCTCGAGAAAGAAAAGAGTAGCTGGTGGGGTTATAGCAAGAGTTGGCATGGGATCACTGCTTGTTTCAATGATGGTCACCAAAGAATGTGAACCAATCAGTAATGTGGCTGTCCGGCTCAGAAAAAGTTGGTGCAGAGTTCTCATATTCTTTTAACTCTGTTCTCACACCCTCTTTATTTTTATCATTATGCTCACTTCTAACCAAACTTTCTTTTCCATTTTACCTCAGCACAATGAGAAAAACCCAACCGAATGAGTTATCTCCCCCACTCTTTGATGTAGACCCCTCACCATCAATCACTCAAGGATAACTTCTTGGGTAGGAAACACTGGTTAACGTGAATCCATAGAAGTTATTTAAGCTCACACATTGTTCCCATGAAATTTCTTCTAAAAGAATAGTGTTTTTCAACAGTTTAGCTTGAACAAATAAATCTGAACCTATAAATGACATTTTAAAATTAGAATATGTATGTAGTTCAATATATGTAGCATTTAAAGCACATGTACTCTTTTTCGAATTCTGCACAACTTCTCTTCTATTTTCTCTGTTTCCAGTCATGTGTATGTTATACTTCTCACATTCAGCACTACACATGATGAACCTTTAAACAAATTAAGTAGAAATTGGTACCCAACGGAACTTGGGTCCTGGTTTGTTAGGTGCAATTTCATTTGAAGGAACTCTATAAGTACCATACTAGTACTAACATAATTCTTATGAACAAAATCATTAGTTCCACAGTAAGAATAACAAATTTTCTTTTGTGCTAACCTGATTAAATGATATACAGAGTAAACTATATCAGGTTTAACAAAAGATTTACCTTGATAAGCTTTGTTCTTTTTGGCATTTGATGTGGGAACAGATGACTTTGGAACATCTTTCTCAAGAGGTGGGCCTTTTACTCTCCAAACCATCTTTACCTTCTTGAAAACTTGATTATCTTTAGGCTTAGAAATATTATCATCTGAATTATCAAGAGGATCATTGAAAAGATTGGAAGGACAAATCTGATCTGTTGAAAAACTTTTTGTTTTAGAGGAAACATTTGCGTAAAGTGAACTAAAAGTTGTTTTAAATGAAATCATAGAATCAGTTGAATCATCAAACGGAGATTGAACAATAGTATACGGACTAGTTTGTTCAGATAATTCAACCTTAAAGTTTATGTCTTCAAGTTCTTTGACTTTGATAAGCAAAATATTTTTCTCCTAAAAAATCAGATCATATTTCTTTTGAAGATCAGATTTTACCTTTTGCTCCTTCAAAACCTCGACAGCTAACTCAGATAAATTCTTTGTGAGTTTATAAATCTCATCCTCAAAGAATTTTCTTTCATCCTCAAAGTCTTTTTCTAAAATCTCTCTCTTATCAAATATCTCGTTGAAAAATCCTACATTTTTTTCTCAAATATTTTCTTTTCCTTCTCAAAAATGATTTTTTTCCTTCAAAATCTTTTCTTTCTCTTTCCAAATCAGAAATTTTTCTTGAAAGATCAACAACCTTTGTAACAAAAGATTTTTTTTTAGTTTCAAAAACTATTCTTTCTTTCTCGAAATTATCTCTTTCAATTATCAAAACTTTCTCAAAATCAGAAACTTGTTTTGAAAGTTTGATATTCAATGTCTCACAAGAAATAATTTTTCTTTCCAAATCTTTTCTTTCAGATTCAAAGTTCTTTCTCTAAACGAATTTTCTCATCCTTAAAAAATTTCTTTCCAATACCGATCTTTTCTTTCAGATCAACATTCTCACTTTCCAATACCTTTCTCTTTTCTTCAAGCTTCTTCATATCAGACGGAAGACTTGAGTTATCAAGTTGCAATTTCATGACGACTTTCACGTTGTTCTCTTTCTCTGCTTCAATACCGGCAATTTGACATTCCAGATCAGAAATCCTTTTTGTGAGTTCAAGATTATTCTTCTCTATAAGAATATTTTCATCTCTCAGTCTCCCATCAGTCCCTTTTTCAAAAATAGAAATCTTTTCCTTTAGCTCAAGATTTTCACTTTCCAAAGATGTTGCTTTCTCTTGAAGCTTCTTCATCTGATCCGGAGAACATGATTTGTCAAAAAATTGTGTGGCTTCAAAATTTGAAATCTTGCCTTTCATATCTTTTAATTCAGTTTCAAGACAAGAAACTATTTCTTTCAAACCGTCTCTCGCAGAAAAAAGTTATGTATTTGTCTTTCTAAGGTCATCACATATTGCTTCAGCCCAATTTGCTCTGGATCTAAGTTTAAGTTTATCCATTTCATTTTCCATTAACTCCTTTTTTAGACCACGCCTTGATTTAATTCTGAAAAAAATATCAAACACAAGAATTAGATTTGGAATATATCGAAAATATGGATAGAAATATGAATGACCGTTAAGAGAAACTTTGTTTAGAAGTTGATATTTGTGCACACGCGAAAAAAATTATTAAAATCAGAAAAGTTACAAGATTGCAATAACAAGGAAATATTAACAAAATTAAGCACTTTAAACTTCAGTTGCCTTTAAACTATTATGTCCCCTACTGCGACTTAGCACTTGGGTCCCGCTACCCGGTTAGCGGGTGGGATCTAGGGGCAGCGCCTTGAGAGAAAAAAATTTTAGCACACTAAAAATATACATCGAGCTTGTCGCAAGCAACAGGGCATGAACAACATGAACAGTAACTTTTCGCAAGCTACTATTGCGATAAATATCTTGTCGTAGGCTTCACGTGTCACAATCCAAAGAAACCTTCACTTGTCGCAACCAAAGAACTATGAACAATAGCTTGTCGCAACTGTCTATTGCAATAAGTAGCTTGTCGTAAGCCTCTATTGCGATAACTTCACTTGTCGCAACCAAAGTGGAATGCAAAGTAAATTGTCGCGACAAACTATGGCAATAATTGCACTTGTCGCAATCAACTATGCCCTTGCGATAAGTGACTTGTCGCAACCCAAGCAGGCATGAAGTTGAATCATATGGCTTGCGATAAGTTGTGAATGACTCTTGTGATAAGCTTATGACTCTTGCGATAGTAGATGAATCTTGCGACAAAAACATATCTTGCGACAAACGAACTTAGAAACTCAAATCTGCCATATCTCACATGATACTTCGAATTTTGCAACCAAATTTTGCAGGGTTACTCGATGTTTAATTCTGAACAAATTTCAAGTTGATGAATTTAACTAAAAACTTCTAGATCACAGAATTCAATCCCAGCACACACTGAACTCCATTTTTCGAACAAAAATCTTGATTTTCAATCAAATTCGCACAATCTGTTGAGAATTGGATCAAAATTTCTAAACAATAAATATTCTAAATCATAATCCGATTACAATTCAATGAAAAACAGTCCAAAAACTTCAAAGAATCGAAAAATTCGAATTCCACAGTAAGCTCTTGAAAAACAGATTAAAAAATTGTGATTTTCTTCAAAAATCTTCAAATCTTGATGAATTGATGACGAATTTGTGCACAAATCTTTATCCTAATGCTCTGATACCAATTGTTAAACCAGAGATCTAATCAGGTAATCTTCATTAATCAAACTCCATTTTATTGATCTTGAGAGAAATCTAGAATTACATATGAATTGAGAACTTTCTTTCTCTAGACTCTCTCACTTTCTCTCTCTAAGATCTAGATTGAATATTACAAAATGAGCTTCTAACCATAGGATTAAACACAAACACCCTATTTACACCTAGACAATTACAAGGATTTAAAACCAAACTACTTGACTTTTTACAAGACTTTAGAAGACTTTGACTTTCTTTGACTTTTACACAAAACATTGACTTTGACACAAATCTTGAATACAATTTTGTCCTAACAAGGTTGCTGCACGAATGTCCATATGAGACCCTTCATAGCTTCCCTTCTCTAAAAAAACCATTAATTTCCTCAAATTAATTTGTTTGACAATTTACAACCCACGCCCCACCACAGTAAATTGAGAACACTTGAATTTACTGGAATTCATGAAAGCACAAGTGATCCGGGAAAATTTTTGGACTTGAAGCCTTTTCATGTCTCCACTTTTTGGCATGTTTGTTCCAAGGCTGGATTCTGATTTGTTGATTCATTATGCACAAGGTTGTGGACTTCCCATATAATTCAAAAGAGTAAACTACAACTTTTGTAATTCAAAAGCTCAAAGGTTGACCTAACATGGGTGTTTAACAGAAGTTTGTTGGATCTGAGCAAGAAAATAAAAATGAAGGATGAGTTTCTCATCGAGTTTTTTTTTTAGGTTGATTCTGGTTTTGATATTTCTTTTGGTTTTGGTTAGTGATTTTGATTTTTGGTTTTTAATTTTGCTTTTAGGGGGTGAAAACATCGGAGAAGAGGGGAGGGGTTGTTTTGGATGAGGGTTGTTGAAAAAAGAGGAGGGGAAGAAGATGATGTTGTAAAAACATCTCGGGGAAGTCAACTTGGGGTCGGGGCTGATGATTTATGACTTTAAGCTATTTTTAGTTTTTTTGGTTTTACGATATAAAATATAATAATCTATACTACCTTATAAAGCATATTAGATAAAAGTATTAAAAGTCTCAAAAACAACTTGTAATGCATTAAGTACTGCTGTTTTATGCATGATTTTTGAAAATCTCTTAATTACAACCTATTTATGCATAATGTATAACTTATCAGTGCTTATGATTATTTTAGAGCACATCATAACCACATATATATTAAAAATACAAGATCATGTACGTTTCAAATATCACATATTTACTACTTTACTCACATTTCACATATTATATAGAGTAAATTACAGATTTCAACTCGGTGCTTATTGAAAATTTTGGATTGGGTCTCCCCCAAATGAAATAATTACATGTATGGTCACCGTAGTTTATCTTTGGTTATGGATTAGGTCCCATGTCTTAACTCCACTAACCGGTGCTCCATTAAGTCACGGGTAATATCGTCTTTTTACAATTTTCTTTTATTTTACTTTTTAAAAATTATACCTAAATTTTGTTAAGACTCCAAGAAAGTTGTTACTTGATTCCAATCACGATATAAAACGACGAATTTTGTCATTTCATCTTCATTCATCTTGAAATTTGATAGGTTAAAGTTATTTTTATTAATACAACTCAAACAAGAAAGATGTCACTCCAGGACAGTATTGTCACTTGCTGATTCTTTTTGGCATTTCCATCTCTCTTTACTTTCCTAAATCCATTTACAATATCTCCATTCCACCTTGCTGCTGAAAACCCTTCGTCGAGATTAGCTTCCAACCCAACCCTTTTCACCTTTGATTCCTCTACAGCCTTCCAACGCCATGCCACTTGTCAGGTATGGTTTAACCTTGAACTATTTTTCTTCAAAGGGAGATTAACTTCATGTGTGTCAGTGATTTAACTTGTTATTAATTAGGGATTTGTTTTTTTTTTGTTGGAAGAGAAACAAGCGCAATGGGAGGTCCCGCCATGGTTATCGATGGTGCACCTTACTCCTTTGCCTTAGAATAAGAAGGCCCTCCAATGTCTCACTGTCATCTTCTACAAGATGTTCCGATCAATGTTTATAAGATTCTTGTTGCCACCATTGTTCCTAAACATGTTTGTTTGATAATATTCATGATTATAGTACTCTCAATGCCTGTTGTACAACACATATCTGTGTGGGTCTAATCATAGCAAACACACACCAATCTTTCATTTTCTTCAACGAAAACTAGTTCTAGTGTGGGTGTAATCGAAGCAGATCTCGTGTGTGTAATCAAAATAAAAGACTGATCAAAATCAAACCCAAACTTGTAATTTAATCATATATAGAGTAACAAGGGAGATCCCTTTAAATATGGATCTGGATCAAAATGAATGTATTTTTTACCTATTGAACTTTTGTTCCATTCGACTTGTGTAGAGGCAGTGGGGTGGCTTTATGATGGAGAGGGAGAAAGAAAAGGTAGAGGGAGCTATACATCAGTGTATGGGGTTTTTACTGTGGTGAATTATGTTGTAACCAAGATATGAGGGAGAGACCCAGAGAACATGAACATCGCCGGAGAAAATGGACGACACTTGAGAAGATGGACATCGCCAGAGAAGATGGACATCGCCGAAGAAGATGGATGGCACCGGTTAGGAGAGAGTATCGTCGGCAAGAAAACTTTTCTTCAAGGGGGGACATCGTGATATTGTCCTATATAGTGGAAAGATATTTTGCAACTCTTGAAAAGGTTGCAACCCTTGCAACCCACATCTTAACCGTCGGATTCATGATCGACGGTTATTTTATTTTTATTTTTATTTTTTTTAATTAAAAATATTGGGCCCCATATCTGTTGTAACCGTCGATCATGAATCCGACGGTTAAGATGTGGGTTGCAAGGGTTGCAACATTTTCAAAGGTTGCAAAATATCCTACCCCTAAATATATATATATATACTAGCTTCAACCCCGTGTAATACACGGGGTAATTTAAAAAAATTAAATCATGCCAGAAAACTTATCTTACATATATTTTGTTTTTCCATGTTTTTTTCCTTCAAAGTTGTTTTTTTTACAGCTGGTCACAAAATGTCCTTGTTTTAGACAGTTTTTACAAAGGATGTTTTGCAAAAAATTAAAAAAAATATTAATAAATATTAAGAATTTATAAAACAAAATTTATAATAGAACATAAATGAAATTATGGAAAAGTACATAGTTAAAATATTAATAAAATAAGAACCACGTATCATAAATTACCAAATACTTCTTTATATACAACATTTTTTGTTTTATTGCTAATTATACCTTCATCATCTATAATTAATATTTTTAAACCCTGCGTACTTTTTACTCTAGATAAAATAACATACAACTCACCATGGGTGAAAACTTGTTGTCTCAGAAACAATCCAACCTTCGATAATGACTGTCCGTGACTTTTATTTATGGTCATGGCAAAACATATAACAATTGAAAATTGTCTTCTTTGAAACTTGAACGGAATCATTTTGTTTGTAGGTGTCAAAGACATTCTTGGAATAATGTTCGGCTTCCAATATTGCTTCCATACATGATCTCTACTTTTATAACCCGATTTCTAAAAGATAACACCCGTAGTTTAGTTCCATTACATAACCCAGAGTTCTGATCAATATTCCTGAGTAACATAACTAGAACATCGACTTTTAGTACTATCTTATAGTTTGACAAACCCGATATTGTAAGACCAGTTAAGACATCAGGTGAGTACAAAGTTTCATCAAATTGTTCATGAAGATGCTCTGATTCACACATACTATCTGAATTTAGGTACTCCTTTTCGTCTCCTGGAAACAATGATAGCAAACGATCATTTATTTCTTGAACGACTTCATGCTTGGGTGCAAGTATTGCTCTTTCCTGAAAATAGGATGAATTATTGACATTTACAATTATTGACGTTCACCGCCCTGCCCACCGGATTTGGGTTGGATGAGCTGTCCTCATGAATATCTCCTTCGACTAACGGTCGTGTTAGGTCCCAAGGCTTGAGCTTCCCAGGAGGTCACCCATCCTGGGATTGCTCTGGTCCGAGCACGCTTAACTTGTTAGGATCAAACGCTTACCACTACACCAAAAGCAATTGCTTATGGTGAAGGCGCTACTTTATTTCCTTATAGCGTAGCAGCCAGCCCCACGTTTCGATTTAGGAAGATGCTGGTCAATGACCCAACAATCCCCCCCCCCCAGCATCTGCCAGCACTAACGGCTACACAACATGCCTTTGGCATTTCTATGCACTCCATGGGATTCGAACCCGTGACCTGCTCTGATACCAATTGTTAGGTCCCAAGGCTTGAGCTTCCCAGGAGGTCACCCATCCTGGGATTGCTCTGGCCCGAGCACGCTTAACTTGTTAGGATCAAGCGCTTACCACTACACCAAAAGCAATTGCTTTTGGCGTAGTGGTAAGCGCTTGATCCTAACAGGCCGACTCCGAGTATTCACCATAATAGAATAGCGGTTGCCACATAAACACAAGAGAAAGGAGTAAGAGAGAGATTTAGCATAATTAAGCACGAAGAGAACGTACTACAACATTACCAATTGTCATAACAACAGTACATCAAGCACACTCATGTAAAACATTCTCATAATAATGTTTGCTAAGTGAAACTATGAACACATAATACGTAAGGGTTCTCGTTACTATCTCGGAGTGGCCGGAGATACATGATCCAAACGGTCATTTATTTCTTGAACGACTTCATGCTTGGGTGCAAGTATTGCTCTTTCCTGAAAATAGGATGAATTCTTGACATTTACAAGAATAGAAAGATAGACAAATTCAATTAATGCAGATATAGGATCCGTTGAATCGGTAATCGATAAGGTCGGTATTTAATCATTCACAAATTAGCACAAATACATAAAACACTTGATTAAGGTGTTCGGTTACCCGAACACTTACCCGTTAAATTATAGTCCATTTGTAAAAATAAATAAATATTTTATAGTTACCATAAAACATCTCTTGCATCTTTAATAATAGTTTTTGTAAAAGAACCAAATTTTTATGAGTTTCATTGATTTTTTCAATGTCAATAATCAATAATCTATACTTATATATAAGTAAAATATACTAAATATCATAATGTCAAGAAAATAAAATTAAAAATTAAAAATGTTATTTTATAAAACTTCATGATAAAAATCAACATTCTTGAATAAAAATTTAAAGAGGATGAAGTTTTTATAAAAAAAAAAAACTCTTGAAGTAAAAATTGATATGAAATAGCCAAAAGAAAATTAAGACAATTTAGTGATTATTTGTATCAAATTCTATACTAATTTCAACAAATCTCATACTAATCATGACACATTAATTCGTATATATTTATGATATTTAATAATATAATTAAATCTAAAAATATTCAATATTGGACTCATTTCGAAGGTATTGACGAAGTGATTACAATGGTATAATTTATAAAAAATAAAAATGTTTTTTTTTAATATATTTTGGTTCATATACATTATTTATGTTTATATGATAAGAGTCTAAAATAAAAAATAAAAAAGTAAGGGATTAAAAGTAACTACATATCTAATTATAAGGGTAGTAAATGTAATAAGGGTAGTAAATGTAATGTATAAATAAAAAAAAATTGAATTAAGGAAAGATTTAAGAATAAATGAATGTGAATGTGCTAAATGAACTTATAATGTAAAATGCGTCCATATACATGTTTAGGCGGGAAATGAAAAAATGAGTTGAAAAAATGGGTTCACCAGAAGGCGACACGTGTTCTTCTAGTTACTTATTTATTATATGTATAGATATATATAATGTTATTTTTATTTTTTTTTAAGAAAAAGTAAAAAAGCAAAAATACCCTTGACTTAACACACTGAGGGTCAATGTCGTTAGGATAAGGGACCAAATTCGTAAAAAAAATGAAGCCACAATGACTAGTTGCAATTCTTTTGTTTGGAGGACCCTATCCATGATTTGTATATAACCAGAGGGACGAAGTTTGTAATTTACTCCATATTATAAAATCATGAAGAGAGCAAGCTCACATAAAACTTTAAATATCGCATGAAACCCATTTTTTTAAAGTCACGTGTAACTCATAGTGAAAGTCGTAGCCCCAAACTGTTCCTCGATGTACCAATCATCCTCCCTACAAATCATGGTCACATTTTAACTCTAAGGTGGCGTTTGGTTCGCGGAATCTGATGGAATTGGAATGTTGAATTCTATTGACCAAATTTCATTCATTTGTTTGGTTCATTCTTTTTCATGCAAAAAATCTCTAAATTCCATCAAATTCCACAAATGAGGGAATTTAACATTCGTTAGAAACTACAAGGTATTTTGATGGAATGAAATTCTTTTTGTTTCATAATACCACATATGCCCTCAATCCAATATAACCTAATTACATAAAACCTATCTGATTAAACCATGTCTCCATCGGTTCGTTCTCTAAACCACCGCCGACCACCGTCGATCTGAACCACCGTTGACCACAGACCACCGTCGTTCTGAACCATCGTCGACCACCACCGACCGCTGCCGTTCTGAACCACCGTCGACCACCGCCGAATTGAAACACCGTCGACCACCGACCACCGCCGATCTGAACCACCGCTAACCACCGTCGTTCTAAAGCACCGCCGACCACCAACCAATGACCACCGCCGATCTGAACCACCCGTCGACCATCGCTGATCTGAACCACCGCCGACCACCGTTGATCTGAACCACCATCGACCACCGACCACTATCAATATGAACCACCGCCGATCTGAACCAGCACCGACCACCGTCGTTGTAAACCACCGTCGATATGAACCACCGCCGACCACCGCCGTTCTGAACCACCGTTGATCTAAACCACCGTCGACCACAGTCGTACTTAACCACCGCCGACCACCGTCGCTCTGAAACACCGTCGACCACCACCGTTCTGAACCACCGCTGATCTGAACCACCGTCGACCACTGCCGATCTGAACTACCGACCACCACCATCGATCTGAACCAACGTTATAAATAAAGTATTTTTAATGGCTATTTTATTAAAGCCTTTTTTGTTTAAAAAAATTAAAATTATCATAAAAGGGTATTTTGGTCATTTATCATTTGTTGATTCAGGGTTACACTTAATTCTGAATTTGAAAAGGTTCTGAATCTTTATGAATTGACGAATGGTTCAGAATTTCGAGGGAAAGATCAATGGTCAGATATTGAAAGATGCATTTCTTGAAAAGTTTTGATGAAGTTAATGCTCACTTTCATCAAAAAGGGGGAGAAGGTATCAAGAAATTGATTATGTGGGAGAAAATGAAAAATAGCTCAATGATAAAATAAGGGGGAGAAGATACAGAATGGGTGAATTTATCAAGAAATGTCAAAGTGTGAATGTTCATTTTCAGAGATATGGGGTGAAATATACAGAGTGAAAGAAAAAGTTCAAGATTTCAAGAAATTTTGTTGAAGTTTACAGAAATTTTCTTTGAAGATTGTCTGCTAAAGCAAAAAGAGCTAGATCTGATAATAATTTCTTTTTTGAAATCATTATCAGTTAAGAGATGGGGAGATTGTTTTCTAAAGACTGAAAGAGGTTATCATAAACCTTGGGGGAGGTTGTTGAAATTTGATTTTAGTTCAAAAGCAAAAGCTTATCTGCAAGGGAGATTGTATTTTTGTTGAAGATGATCAGAAAGAAAAGACTATTATAGAATTTGGGGGAGATTGTTAGACAAAGTTGAAAAGGGTGAGATTGCAATAAAGAGGAAGACTGTTCTTTGTTGCTGAAATCTATTTAAAGAAAGATCTCTACATGCTTATACAAAGGAGGAGATTAATTTACCCAAAGGGGGAGATTAATTTACCCAAAGGGGGGAGATTGATTTACAAAGGGAGATAATCAATTTTCATCTCAAAAAGGGGGAGAATGTGGATTTTCTAAGAAGAGCAAATTGTTTCCAAAAGGGGGAACTGTTTGACAAATTTGACGAAGGGGGAGAATGTTCTTTAAGGAGAAGAATGTGCGTTAAAGATGAAATTCCTTTTGAAAATGATCTTGAATCCAAAGGGGGAGAATGTTAGAGCAATATTTGTTGTCTTCAAGATTATTAGAATGAAAGTCAAAGTCTCAAGAGCAAAGGTCAAAGTCATGCTAATTGAAGAGAAGTCAAATTCAAAGTCAAGCCTAGTTAGTTTGTTTAGTTATGTTTTGTCTTTGTAAACCTTGTAGGTATAAATAGAGTTTTTCTTCTTTGTAATCATTAAGTGTGCTATCATAGAGAATCTTAGAGAGAGAAATATTGTGAGAGAGAAAGTTGTACGAATTGTAATCTGTGATTTCATGATCTAATATATATGGCATTTGGCATCATAATTGTTTGATAATCTTGATTGAATTGCACATTTTGGGACACACACATATATATTTGTTCCAAATGTTTCTAAGTTATGTTTATTCTTAAGAAAATTTAATGTATAGTGTTTCTTTGTAGGGATGAAATGATTGTAGATGATGCTTACGGTAACTCTCTGTTTTTTCAAGATATTATGACCAATATTTGATGAAAAATGCTTATTGGATGTTGTGGAATTCAAAAGGGATTTGTGGACTCACCGGGTGTTGATGTACATGGAATGGATGCTTTCACAATGACCATTCAACTGGAAATTAGAGTTTGCAGTTTATCTAAAGACGGCCGGATTTTATTTTGGCCAAGTCTATTGATTAGAATTTTGGTTTCACTTTTTTCTGCTTTGACTGTAATTATTTGAGACAACATATTTGATTTCTCTACATGTTTAATAAAAGTTAAATCAATATGAATCTAATTTTTACTTCTATTCCTTATCTTTCATATTGTCTTTGATTGCATCATGGTTCATTGTACGTGTATGCAAATATTATAAATAACTAGGCATATACCCGCGTCCGATGTGGCGCGAAAAATCGTGAAATCGAATGAACAATTGACAAATGTATGTATCCGCTCGCGAAACATCTCGAAATCAAAATGACAACAACGTTTTATTTTAAGTTTGTATTCTTCGTCCTTATCGATACTTTAGTCATGAAAACACGGTGTTTGAGTCGTTTGGTGCATTTATATGTGAATCATGCATTGACTCTGAATTAATTTGTTATGTATTTTCAATCATATTTCATTTTTGTTTTATTTTTGTCCATATTGATGTAAGTTGTATACCTTTATAATTTATTTGATTATAAATTTTTAATTAATTCAATAAAAAAATCTAATATAGATATGTATAAATTTGTATAGCTCGTTTTTTTTCTACAATAACCGTTACAAATATCTATCGGTATGCTATCTTTTATATATATGTATATATATAGTAAATTGGTACGTCTTTATTCTATTTTATAATAGTACTAAATCAATAAATATTCAAAAATAAACTTAATTTGAAAATATTGACGAACAAATAATAGTGGTGTAATTTATAAAAAAAAATGAAACGCGTTTTTTTAAATATTTTAGTTGGTATATGATTATATGTTTTTAATATGCTAAAAATGAAAAAAAAAATAAAGCATAGGAATAGAAAACAAATTAATTCGTAGATATTTAATAGTACGGTTAAATTAAAAAATATTCAATATTGGACTCGTTTTAAAAGTATTGACGAGACGATTATAATGGTATAATTTGTAAAAAAGAAACACATATTTTCATTTCATTTTTGTTCATATATGATTATTTGTGTTAACATGATAAAAGTGTAAAATGAAAAACCAAGAGATATAAAGTAAATTAAATAGCTAATTATAAGGGTGCTAAATGTAACTTCGAAGAAAAATGAAGCTAAAATTTTGGCTTTCAAAACTTTCCAAAAAACTAATTAACCGTATTAGAATTTTAATAATATAGTAGAGATAAAACCCAAAAAAAATTCAATAATTAAGTTATATTAAAAGTATTGATGAAAAAATTATAATGATATAATTTATAGTAAGAATGAAACTTATTTTTAATATATTTCAGTTGATCTACGATTATGTATTTTTAATATGTTATGAAAAAAATGTATGGATAGAAAAAAATTAATTCGTACATATTCATGATATTTAATAGTACGGTTAAATTAAAAAATATTCAATATTGGGCTCGTTTTGAAGGTATAACAAGAAAATTATAATGGTATAATTTGTAAAAAAGAAACGTATTTTTTCATTACATATTGTTTATATACGATTATTTGTGTTTACATGATAATGGTGGAAAATAAAAAATGAAAATGCAAGGTATATAAATTAAATTAAATAACTAATTGTAAGGGTGTTAAATGTAATATTGAATTTTGAAAATAACCGTTTTACAATTTTAATATAATAGTATAGATATAGAAAGTATATATATAATGTTACACATTTATGGTAGACATAAAATTATTCAATAATTAGTTTATATTAAAATTATTGATGGAAAAATTATAATAATACAATTTATAATAATAATGAAACACATTTTTAATATATTTTAGTTGTCTAGGATTATGTATTTTTAATATGTGAACGCTGAAAAAAAAATGTATGGATAGAAAACAAATTAATTCGTAGATGTTCATTATATTTTATAGTACGGTTAAATTAAAAGAATATTCAATATTGAGCTTGTTTTGAAGGTATTGACGAGACGATTATAATGGTATAATTTATAAAAAAAGAAATGTATTTTTTAATTGCATTTTTGTTCATATACGATTATTTGAGTTAACATGATAAATGTGTAAAATAGAAAATGAAAAAACAAGGGATATAAAATAAATTAAATAATTAATTATAAGGGTGATAAATGTAACATTGAATTTTGAAAATAACCATTTTATAGTACGATTAAATTAAAAGAATATTTAATATTAGGCTCGTTTTGAAGTTATTGACGAAACGATTATAATTGTATAATTTGTAAAAAAGAAATGTATTTTTTCATTGCATTTTTGTTCATATACGATTATTTGTGTTAACATGATAATGGTGTAAAATGAAAAATGAAAAAACAAGGGATATAAAGTAAATTAAATAATTAATTATATGGGTGGTAAATTTAATTAATATGGGAGAAATGAATGGCTTTCCAAACATCGTTTTCCAATAACCGTTCAACCGAATTAGAATTTTAATATAATAGTATAGATAAAGTAAATTAAATAAGTAATTGTAAGGATGGTAAATGTACCATTTAAGGGTGGTAAATGTTATTGTACAAAAGATTGTTCAATAACCGTTTTAGAATTTTTATATAAAATAATTTAATTCGTAGATATTCATAATATTTAATAGTACGGTTAAATTAAAAAATATTCAATATTGAGCTCGTTTTGAAGGTATTGACGAGACGATTATAATGGTATAATTTGTAAAAAAAAGAAACGTATTTTTTCATTGCATTTTTGTTCATATACGATTATTTGTGTTAATATGATAATGGTGTAAAATGAAAAATGAAAAAGTAAGTGATATAAAGTAAATTAAATAAGTAATTGTAAGAATGGTAAATGTTATTGTACAAAAGATTATACAATAACCGTTTTAGAATTTTTATATAAAACAATTTAATTCGTAGATATTCATGATATTTAATAGTATGGTTAAATTAAAAAATATTCAATATTGAGCTCGTTTTGAAGATATTGACGAGACGATTATAATGCTATAATTTGTAAGAAAAAGAAACGTATTTTTTCATTGCATTTTGTTTATATACGATTATTTGTGTTAACATGATAAGGTGTAAAATTAAAAATGAAAAACAAGGGATATAAAGTAAATTAAATAAGAGTGAATTGTGGATTTGGTCATTGTGTTTTGATAATTTTTTTGACTAGGGTCGTATGTTTATTGTGGATTTGTAAAACATTTAATTTTAATAGCTTTCCAAAAAACCGTTTAACAAAGACTGACTTTTTTCAAGAACCGTTTTAGAATTTTAATTATATAGTATAGATATGCTTTATACAAATAGAAGAACAAGAAAATGAATTATTATTTTTCTAAAAGAATTTTTTTTTACGGACGGATATATATCGGTAATAAGTGTCATTAGTGACCCATCAACAATATCTTACCGTTGGTGATCCGTCGGTGAGGTTGGTCTCGGTAAAGTTTGACCTTTTTACACAGTTTTGGCTAGCAACCGTGTACAAAGACGTGACATTTTTATACGGTTTTGACAAACAACCGTGTATAAAGTTCCAATTTTTACACGGTTCTACCTAAACAACCGTATAAAATTGGGCTCTTTTTACACGGTTTTTCTCATGGTTTTACACGGTTTAGAACCATGTAAAAAAAGTTGACCTTTTTACACGGTTTTGCCAAACAACAGTGTAAAAATGGTCTCGTACTTTCTTACACGGTGGACTTTACATGCGGTTCCAAAACCATATAAAAAGCCATGTACAACCGTGTAAAAAGCTCATTTCTGTAGTAGTGCCTTTAGGAAAATTCCTCGAATAATCCTTAGCTTCTATCGGACCGTTGATATGTATAGTCCTTAGTATTTAAGATATTTCTGATGACTTGATCAAGATAGAAGGTGATTGTCCAAAGTATGACTTCCGTTTTCCCCGAATGGTGTACGACTTGTTTTTAAAGAAAAATGAATCGTCCGAAGTATGCCGTACTTTTTTTTACATGCAAATGGTTTTAGCACATAATGTTGGAAATATTAAATATCATTAGTCATTTATTAGACATAAATTATTATTATAGAATTATTATAGTAGTTATGGTAGTTATAGGTAGTTATTTGTGAAGGGGTGTGATTGTCCATTTCCGAACCATTGTGATGGTTCGATGGCACCCTTTCGGTGTCTATAAATATGTATCGATTTGTATAGTTTCCAGGTGTGTGGAATTCTAAATATATATTTCCAGATTATTAAAGGATTCAACCCACGTTTCTTGTTCTTTCTTCTATCCTTATTCTGTGAATGATGTTGAATGCATGATGATCTATGGAATGGCCAGATTGCATGATTTTGGGAAGATCTAAACCTGTGTGCAGATTCTAAACATGGTATCAGAGCCAAGGGTTCAAACGAGAATCAAAGATCAATCATGTTTCAATTATCATTCAAGAAACCGTTTTGTGTTGAAGAAAATCATATATAAAAGAAGACAATTGAAGAAAGACGAACGGTCAGAGAGACCATCGAAGGCACGAGGGCAGTAAACATCGTGTCACAAAGAACAACGATTAGGAGAATCATTGTTCAAAAATCAACCGGATCAAGACCGGAGATGGCGACGGTAGAGGCAACCGCCGTTTGAAATTGCAGGAAGATTCGAATGGCAACACAAGACAAGAAACATTTTTCATGTTTGATTATGACTAGAAGATTGGTTGAGGATTTCCAAACAGTTTCATTTTTTCATTGTGCTAACCCCACCATAACGGCGCTAACCCGCTTAAATCTTGATCAATTGAGAAAATCAGGAGAAGTTAAGGCGAAAATTGAAACCAAGATGGCGGCACTAACCGTGCTGGAATTTGGTTCAAAGAGCAACCGAACCGCCATGATGAAATCAACACCAAGGATCAAATTTTTTGAAGAAAGCATGAACAAGGAGGACCAAGAAACGAAGAACAATGAATTTCCTGTTTTGTCATTATTGAAACTTAATGACAAATCAATAATTCAGTAACCAGTTTAGTTAGAAGTTGGTTATAGGGGCGGTTATTGATGTAATAAAAAGGTGTGTCGGTTTAACCGAAACCACCATCCAACCGTCACCATGTAACAACCTATGACCGAACAGTTGCATTGAACAGTACTTGAACAATACTTGCTACACCCACACGAATATTTTATTTTCGCTCAAAAGTGGTACGGAAGGTACACGAGCATTGAGAGTCGGAAGTACGGAAGTGTGACCGTCAAGACTCAAGTTACAAAAGGTTGCAAGGCGGAAGATGGCGTAGGTACCTCAAAGATGCACCGGAGGGAATGGTCAGGAAGACCGGAACGCTATTACGGCACCCGTTCAAGCCAGAAGCTGCAAGGAATCAGATGTTGAAGAAACAGAGGATGAGGATCCTAGCATTGAGGGATACTATTCAGACGGAGACAATGGAAATAGCAGCGAGGGAATTGATGACTTTGTCATCATCGTTTGAAGTTCGAAGAACACTCGTGAAGAATAAATGACATAATATTTAAGGGGGGCATTGTTGGAAATATTAAATATCATTAGTCATTTATTAGACATAAATTATTATTATAGAATTATTATAGTAGTTATGGTAGTTATAGGTAGTTATTTGTGAAGGGGTGTGATTGTCCATTTCCGAACCATTGTGATGGTTCGATGGCACCCTTTCGGTGTCTATAAATATGTATCGATTTGTATAGTTTCCAGGTGTGTGGAATTCTAAATATATATTTCCAGATTATTAAAGGATTCAACCCACGTTTCTTGTTCTTTCTTCTATAGAATAAATGATGTTAAATGCATGATGATCTATGGAATGGCCAGATTGTATGATCTTGGGAAGATCTAAACCTGTGCAGATTCTAAACACATAACTGGTATGACATATCTTAATGAATATAATATGCAAAACAAAAATGGAGAGACATGTAGTAAACAATCTAAACATGATGAATCTTAAGAGCACTATCTTTCATTTAATATTTTCAATTTGATCAGCATAAGATGGACTTTTGAGGATGAATATTATTGTTTATTTTTAGTAAATTACAAGGCGCATGAAAGTGACATTCAAGAATAATCTCTTAGAATATCTCTTTGAATTAAAACATAAGAATCTTCATGGCATGTTTGAAGGTTTCAACTCTAGTCATTTTCGAGAATTTCAGCCCAGAATTTTCGTTTCATCTTCTATACAGTTGTCTAAAAGTCATGAAGATTCCTTTGCTTACTTTATGACCTCGAATTCTTGTTGGAATCTTTGATGAGGTTTAGGGCCTTAAAAATTCATGACTTGAAGTTGTGGTTAATTAACAAGTGAGATGCCATTTATTCACTGTTGGAAATAATCTTGCTATGATGAACAAATCACAGGTAATAGTATGAATACACTTGCTAATTTTATTGATACTTGCAATTTTTTTTGTTCATCCACTTTACAAAACATTGACCCTATTTATAAACATTGAAAAGGTGCCATCGAACCATCGCAATGGTTCGGTAAAGGTTGTGTTGTTTCATGAAGCATCATACCTCTTCATGAAATGGTCACACCCTTTCACTAAGCATCATACCTCTTCATGAATTGTCACACCCTTTCACTAAGCATCATACCTCTTTATGAATGGTCACACCCTTTCACTATAATAACTACCTATAAATATATATATATATATATATATATATATATATATATACTGACTTGATTATATTTAACCCACAAGTTTAGGTTAACTATCAACACTCCCCCTTAAACTAAACTTTGGTTTAAGGTAGGTCTTTAACTTGCTTTTATCTTGCTCTTCACAGCAGCGTTGGTCCTTCGTCATCATTAATGAGATAAGACTCTTCTTGCTTGTCTTTATTGTGTTTCCACTTCGAACATTCCCTCGCAAAGTGACCGAAGTCACCACATTCATAACATCTGAAAGTGCTCTTGTCTTTAGTTCCTTGAATCGTACTTCTTCCACGTGTATTTGAACTATTCTTCCATTTTATGCTTTCCTTGGCTTCGTTGTTGAAATTTTTACCTCGCCCTTTACCACGGCTTTGGTTGTTTGAACTTGCCATCAGAAGTTTGTCTTCATCATTTGCCTTGGCATGTCTTGACTTTTGAAGGTTTCAACTCTAGTCATTTTCGAGAATTTCAGCCCAGAATTTTCGTTTCATCTTCTATACAGTTGCCTAAAAGTCATGAAGATTCCTTTGTTTACTTTATGACCTCGAATTCTTGTTGGAATCTTTGACGAAGTTTACGCTTGAAAATTCATGAGTTGAAGTTGCGGTTAACAAGTGAGATGCCATTTATACACGCCCTAACCAGAAGTTGATAAACAAAAAACTGTAATGGCTTTTCCAAATTGGGGGTTATTTTTAATTCTGGTTCCTTTTCTTACATATCTTGCTGGTCTCACCATTGCCCAGGGAAACCATCGGTGCGGAACCAAGGGAAACTATACACAGATCAGTGCATATAGAAAGAACCTCGGTGTTGCCTTATCTATTCTTAATGAAACAAATGAAAATGGTTTCTTTATGTCATCTTCACATGATATAAAAGGCGATGAGCCGAGCACTGCTTATGCTCTCGCACTATGCAGGGGAGACCTTAATCAGGATGACTGTCTCCTATGTGTTGCCAATGCTATCAACCAGTTAACAGAGGATTGTCACAACCAAAAAAAAGCAACAGGATGGTATGATGGTTGCATACTAAGCTACTCTGATAGCTCCTTGGTAGACAACGTTGATGATAACGTGGATGTTAAATATTTTGGGCGCCTTGTATCTTATGGGCGTAACCAACATAATGTAACTAGCTGGGATCCATTCAATCGGACACTTAGCACCTTGTTCCAACAGTTACGACGTCAGGCAGCAAGAGGTGGTTCCCATAAAAAATATGCCTCCGGTAATATGAGTGTACTAGGTTCTATGAATATAATTTATGGGATTATGCAATGTAGTCCCTTTATATCTCAGCGACAATGTGATGATTGTTTATTCAAAGCTACTGCATATCTATCAGATTGTTGTGATGGAAGTGCTGATGGAAGAGTCTACTACCGATACTCATGTTTTTTAAGATATCAAACATCTCTTTTCTTTAACGAATCTTTATCTGTAGTTCCACCTTCAACGCTGTCAACACCTCAACTTCCAGGTTCAGATTTATTTTCAATGATTTTTTTAATTACGTTTTAGCTTTTAGATTAGAGGTCGACATAAAATCTCTTGACATTGTGGTCCTTGTAGGAAAAAAGAGAAGATCACATAAAATTTTCATCGTACCAGCAATAGCTGCCACAGCAGTAATCTTGATTCTCTCTATCTTTGCTATTCGTCTGAAGGGTATCCGGAACTGCCGGGAAAAAGGTCAGCATAGATAACATCAGAAAAGTTAATGAATTTTGCTCGTAATATGTCTAGATCGATAACATCAGAAAAAGATCAGCATAGAAAAGGTCTGCTTTTGCTATTGGGGTGTTTCCGCTCACCCATTGAGACGTCCATTAACATTCTTGGTGCAGGGGAGGAGCTGTTAGCTGGATCAGATGATGACACTGGAGAGATGATTTACTTTACACTAAATGTAATGCATGTGGCTACTTGCAATTTCTCACTTGCAAATAAGCTAGGAGAAGGTGGTTTTGGTCCTGTTTATTCGGTAATGACCATAATGTTATCCCTCTTCTCTTTTTTTCTTTTCTTTTCTTTTGTTTGTTGAAATTGAAGAGTAACACATTTGATCACAGGGAGAGCTGTCAGATGGTAAAAAGATAGCAGTGAAAAGGCTTTCCCAGAACTCAAGTCAAGGACTGCGAGAGTTCAAAACAGAAGTAAAACTAATTGTAAAACTACAACACAAGAATTTGGTGAGGCTTTTAGGTTGTTGTATCAAAGGAAACGAAAGACTCCTTGTGTACGAATACATGGCTAACAGTAGTCTCGATACCTACCTCTTTGGTTTGTTTTCCCTCCCATCCTCTCTATTTAACAGCCCGCTATGACACCTTACATTTATATAATCATGTGTAATATATGTTTCCATTTTATGTTCGAAGATTCAAGAAAAGCCAAGGAACTAGACTGGCCTAAGCGTGTGAAGATAGTAAGTGGAATAGCAAAGGGGCTACGATATCTTCATGAGGACTCTCGCCTCAAGATCATACATAGAGACCTAAAAGCTAGCAACGTGCTATTGGACGAGGAGATGAACCCTAAGATATCAGATTTTGGCACTGCTAGGATATTTGGATTGAATCAAATCGAAGCTAATACTGGTAGAGTTGTTGGAACCTAGTAAGCATCCTATATTTTTATGACAAATCACTTATCCATATATTTTGATTATTCGTATATATCTCTGTCGTTGTTTTGACCTTAATTTTCATAGTGGATACATGGCACCGGAGTATGCAATGGAAGGGCTATTCTCAATCAAATCTGATGTGTATAGTTTTGGTGTACTGCTGCTTGAAATAATTTCTGGCAAAAGGAACCTCAGATTGTTCCACCATGAGCATGATCAAAACCTTCTCTCCTATGTAAGTCAATTACGGTCGTTTTTTCCTTTGTGTGTTTATCATGCCATGGAAGCACACACTCATTAATCGACACGTCGTGACTTACTTGATATTGGTTTCAGAAAATTTTCATTTTCAAATTTTGTGTGTATGCATTTTCTTTCACTTTTTCACTAAATCAACATATTTGAATGCTGATATGTAAACCTAATCATAGACCATACTTTGTGAATTAAAGGCATGGATGTTATTGGAAGAAGGCAAAGGAGAGCAATTGATAGATGGAAATCTGAAGGATGATTGTCCAGTCAATGAGGCTCTCAAATGGATGGACATTGCTCTATTATGCATTCAAGAAGACCCTAAAGATCGTCCCACTATGTCATCAGTTACTTTTATGCTTGAAGGTGAATGGACATCCCCTTTGAAGCCTAAACCTTCAATGTCATTTCCTAAAATTATCATCTCTGAGCATTCTTCGTCAGTGTCGAATACTACCGATGAGGTTGGTTTTTCATCTGACCAAACTTTACAAGATGAAGGCAGCTAGACAAGAAAGAGTAATCTTCTGAAAACCAAAGGAATCGATCATCAGCATGTGTGGCTTTTATGTGGGTTAGAAATAAAATTTTATGAATCTAGGGTTTTGGTTCCAATTAATTGTTGAAAGGGCTTTGGATAACATACACGAAAGGTTTTATATATAATGGTGAAAAGGTATCTTGGTAGTACCCGTTATCGTATTGTAATCTATGCAATAAATATTGATCAGATATCCAAATTTTTGGCATCTTTACATAGAAGAAAATCTGAAAATTTTCCAATCAAAAGTTTCTTTCCTGCAGTGATTCCGGTGCATTTGAAAAAGTTGAAGATGAGGAGTCTTGAGCTAGTAGATTTCTACTATTTTTTTTTCTTGCCAATTAATCACCGACATCTTTAGAAAGTTTGTTGCGTTCTCTTCAGTCTCAACATCTAATTAAGAATGAAGCAATTTCGTCGATACTTTTCCTATTAGACATGCTTTCTAGTCGCAAGCATATGTATGTGCACAGCTTTAGTGAAAGAGAGAGAAAGAAAGAAATTGTTCTCAATGAAGATGAGTAAGAGGAAGTTATGGAACAAATGATATTCATTAACAAAACGATATTTTGAAAGAAGAGAACAAAGAAGAGCTCTATCACATATACATTGTAATATTTTGATCAACCTAGACGAGGGAGGTAGCAGAGGTGGACCAATTTTTTTTTTTGAAATGGCACAATTTTTTTAATCACGGATGCACCGTGGATTTATAGCGGTTCACCAATTAATTTGGCTAGTCCAGTTTTCCGAAAATCCATCTTGAGAAGCAATTTCACTTGATACATTGCAGAGAACTCCGTCACAATCACTTGAAATGGTGATCCATCACCAACATAATCTAGTGAAAAGCCTAGCAACAATATACCATGTGACTTGTTAAGATGTATTAATTGTACTAAAAAATGATTATCATCGTTGTTCTTCATTAATTGCCAACATAAACTTTAATAACAGACACTCTCAAATGTATTTATATGATAAATCATTGAAAGAGTGAAAAGTGTTCAACCGTGAAAGAAAGGTTTAAGGCTCTATTTTTACCAAAGGAAAGAGAAAAAAAAATCGGTATGGCACATTCCGAATTTTTAGTCTGGCCATCCGTTTTTTCAAAACAAGGAACCATTCGACTTGAGAGAGAGCTGTTGCAGAAACAATAAAATAAGATATTTGAACCTTGAGGCATCGAAACAAAAGCATCTAGATGTCTATATCCAAAAACTAGTGTTTACAACAAAAAGTAAAAAAAATAAGTGATTCATAACAAGTAGGGGTGAACAGCGGAACTGGGTACCCGTTTTTGGAACCGGAACCGCTCCGGAACTACCGGTTCGTGAACCGGAACCGATGCAAGTGGTTCTGGTTCTTAAAACACGGAACGATTAAGACTGGTTCTGGTTCTCATTTTTTTGGAACCGATACCCGCTGGTATCGCCGGGACCGGGTACCCGGTCCCGCTGGTACCCAGAACCGAACCGGCGGGTACCCGCTATGTTTTATAACTATTTTTATATATATTATATTATTAATAAAATCTATTAAACATTTACTATTACCATTTATTAATTATTACTCATTTGGAAATTAGGGTTGCCTTTTCAGTTTTCACTTTTCACGAGTCACCAGCCTCACCACCACAACATCAGAATTCAGATTAAAGAAATTTCCAAACCAAGCCGCCTCCCACCTCCATCACCATGGCTCCAACGTTTTTCATTTGATTGTAGAAGATCGAACTATCGAAGTATCGATTATCGAACACCTCTGTAGATCGAACATCGAAGTATATATCGAACACCATATTAAAGAAGCCGCCTCCCACCTCCATGGCTCCATCGATTTTCATTTGATTGTAGATCGAAGTATCGATTATCGACCACCAAATCTGTAGATCGAACTCATCGAAGTATCGAACACAAGATTAAATCTGGATGTCGAGCAAACCAAGCCGAGCAAAGCCATCGTTTTACCATCTTGTAATTTTGTATGTCGAGCAAAGCCATCGATTCTATTTACCATCTGTATGTCGAGCAAAGCCATCGATTCCATTTACCAAATTTGTATGTTAATCATCTCCATCGATTTTGCAGGTTTGAATCAGTTCCATCGATTTGAAGGCAAAATCAGTTCCATCGATTTGAATCAGTTCCATCGAGATTTGAAGCCTTCAAGGTATTATATTAAATGTAAATTTAAAAAAAAATATTGTAACCGGGTATCCGGAACCAGAACCGGGTACCAGTTCCAAGAAAATGATAACCGATGCATCCGGTTCCGGTTCCGGAAAAATAGGCGGGTACCCGGTTATGCTCACCCCTAATAACAAGGATTGTTAAACCAGCTCATCATCAGGTAATCTTCATTAATCATACTCCATTTTATTGATCTTAAGAGAAATCTAAAATTACATATGAATTGATAACTTTCTTTCTCTAGACTCTCTCACTTTCTCTCTCTAAGATCTTGATTGAATATTACAAAATCTTCTAACATGAGGATTAAACACAAACACCCTATTTATACCTAGACAACACAAGGTTTTAAAATCAAACTACTTGACTTTTTTACAAGACTTTGACTTTCTTTGACTTTTACACAAAACATTGACTTTGACACAAATCTTAAATACAATTTTGTCCTAACATTCTCCCCATTTGGATTCATGATTTAAAAAAAAAATTGACAGTAGTCTTCAGCTCTTGATCTTCAAAACTTTAACTCTTTAGCTCTTTGAATAATCTTTCTCTTTGCATTGAAGACGGAACAATCTTTGAAAATATAGCTCTGACGAGTCTTCAAACAAACTTTATATTCACATTGAAATTGACGCTTTGACAATCTTTAAAACTGACACTTTTAGTGCTTTGATCTTTGTCTTTCTCTTTAGACACAAATACTCACCAAGTCTTGAATCATAAACTTCAGATCATTGCAACTTTCAAAATTTTGCAACTTTGATCTTTGTAACTTTGAACTCAAACTCTTTAAGTGAATTCTTTGAACTTGATATCTTCATCTCGTGAACAATAACAATCTTTGAACATTGATCTCTCTCGAAACATCTTCTTGTCTTTGACATATATCTTTCTTTCTTTGAAATTTTATCATTCAATTTATCTCCCCTTTTCTTATTTTGTATTCTATTTCTCCCCCTTTTTGATGATTATGAGCATCATGATCATCAAAACTCTTTTCAATTTCAACACTGTCTTTGGAACCACAAGTAACATTCCCCTCCTTTTGATCTGAATAACCGTCAATTCCAAAAGATATGTACCCGACTCTTTTCAAGTTCAGATAGAATTGTAACCCTGAATCAACATATGAAATAGTTAAAATGCTTGTGTAAGTAGCACAAAGTCACTTAGTACAACGGATGTACTTTGAAAATGAGTTTTTTTATGTTCACTCTCTAGGACATCCATTCAATCATTGAAAAACACAAAGGAATTTCTATGAACGTTATGACAAGAAAACACAGTCCTTGTGTGTACGTGCATCACTACAAGAAAAATGGTAATTAGTGACAAAAAAATTGCTCACTAACGATAGAAAATTGGTCACTAAGGTTGTTTAGTGACCAACAATTTCGGTCGTCACTTTTCGTCACTAATGGTCTGTCGCTGATTGACAGTAGTGACCAAATACAAAAATGATCACTAATTAGTGACTAAATTAAAGTGGTCACTATGTTTGTGATGACTAAATTGGTCACTAAATTTCATCACTAAGTTGTTAAAAGTCGTCACTATTTGTCAAGATAACAGCTCGATTAACGTCCGTTAACTTTCATTAGTAACAAAAAAAAATGTGGTCACTAATTATAAAAAAGGACTAAAAAAATTGTCATAAATTTATACTGTAATTGTTATTACAATATAATTAAACCTGCTAATTTGTAAAGATGGAAATCTAAAATAGTAAAACCAAAACACCAAGTAGATCTAATATTACAAATCTTTGGATCATCGTTTATCAGAATGCAATATGATAACATGAACAAAAGAAGATTAGGGAGCACAAAACATTCTGAATCAATTACACATTTGTAGGACAATAAGAACTCCTTGTGCTGATTCTTCTTTCTTGCTATTATCATCCATGGATTCCCCGTCATTTTTTCTGATCCGAATCTTGTACTTGGATTCAAAATCAGTCAGCTCTTTCTTCTTCCTTTGCAAAGCTTCGTTAAGTCGAGAAATAACCACTTCGATTCCTTCCTTGTCTTGTTCAGCAGTCGGTAACACTTCCTTGATTGTTCTTTCCACGAGTACACCTCCAATCATCCTGTAGCAACGCCTTGCAGGGTCAAGTGGCTGTATGGATCAAGTAGTTGTATGGCATTCATCACCAATGAGTGTTCACTTACTTCCATCTCTAGTTCTGTAATTTTGGAGTAAATATGATTCATTTCGTTTCTTATGCTGCCATATTTGGCAACAACTTCTTGCTCATTGATCGGCTCCTTGTTCTCACTTCCACTAATGCAGCTATGATGCTAAGATCAGAAAAAAAAGATAGATGTCACAAAACAGATGTATCAAAATTCCTTCTTGGGATATCACATTCTCCAGCAAAGTTTCGATTTACATGAACAAATATCTGACAATAGATATAAGAGCCATGTGAATTTTGGGTGCCAATTAATATCGGCAACCTCCATATGTGGATATTTAATTTCCTCTGGGTCGTATTCATGTACCGAATACAAGCATTTATTGGTTGACATGTTGATCCGAGAACAGGGAAACCATATTTAAACTTTTTCATTATATATTCTGATTGCTTGTCATCTAACGTTATGTAGTTATAAATTCATGCAAAATACTTTTCCCAACTGTATAATCTGATCTTTACACCATGTAAATCCTTTCGAGAGCTATATGTATAAAGGAAACTTGTGACCAGTAATCTTCATCGATGATTGGATTCTGATTCTTTTTAATTTCCCATCTGATTCTGGTTTCTTGATCTAGTGTCTTTCTTGCTAGTAAAAGATTTTCGTCAATTGGATTCTGAAGTTAAACAATCTATTCCAAGATTCTCATATCAATAAATGTGTTTCATTAAGTAAATTTAATAGTCATCAAACGGAAGTAGAGAAGGAAGATGGAAAAGTACATGTATATATACATATCAAAAATAATTTCACAAAATTATTTGAAGGATATATATATATATATATATATATATATATGAGTAGTTTAATTTGTAACACACGTAAATCCTACAACCCATGCAACCTACATCTTAACCGTTGAATTCATTATCGACGGTTACATTAAGTGTGGGGCCAGTATTTTCAATTAAAAAAACATAAGAATAAAAATAAAATAACAACTTATCACTAATCCAACTGTTAAGATGTGGGTTGCATGAGTTGTAAGATTTACATGTGTTGTAAATTATCCTTGGCATATATATATATATATATATATATTATATATATATATATATATATATATATATATATATATATATATATACACATGTCTGTCTTTGTCCTTGCCTCTAGTTAAAAACTTGTATCCACTAAAGATAAGCAATCCCCACCTAGATAAAGACAAAATAACACATTGCATGCATTGAAAAAACTAAATAAACAAAAACAACCATAATGTGAGGAAAAAATATGTAAAAAGTAAAAACAACCCTTTTACCCATCATGCACGTCATAGGCCCTGAACTTCAGATTTTTATATTTATGCCATGATTTTATTAATTAATTATCATTTTTTAAGATACTATTTAGTGAACATTACTTTTTGTCACTAACACATATAGTTAGTAATCATCCTTTTTTAGTCACTAACTCTTTGAACTTAGTGTCCACTATTTTTGGTCAATATCACTTTCATTTTAGTGACAACTATTTTTTGTTACTGAATTTTTTATTTTAAATATCACTATTTTTTTGTCACTAATCTATTCAATTAACATGAACTACTGAATACTAATTAGTGACAACTATTTTTAGTCACTAAGTATTTGAAATTAGTGACCACTATTTTTTGGCACTACTATTTTCACTTTAGTAACAACGATTTTTTGTTACTAACATTTTTATTTTAATGACCACTATTTTTTTTGTCACTAATCTATTTAATTAACATGAACTACTAAATACAATTTAGTGACAACTATTTTTAGTCACCAAGTCTTTGAAATTAGTGACCACTATTTTTGGTCACTACGACCTCTTCATTTTAGTAACAACTATTTTTTGTTACCAACATTTTTATTTTAATGAGCACTATTTTTTTTTGTCGCTAATCTATTCAATTAGCATGGACTACTAAATATTATTTAGTGACTCACTACCACTTTCATTTTACTTAACACTATTTTTAGTCACTAATAATTTTATTTTAATGACCACTAATTTTTCAATATATCAACATGCACTACTTTACTACTTAGTGACAACTATTTTTTAGTCACAAAATAGTTCAAATTAGTGACTGACTAATTTCTGGTTAGTAACTCTTTAAACTCAGTGACCATTATTTATGTAACAAAACACATGAATTTATAATATTAGTGACGAAAAACATAATCGTCACAAATTTAGTCATTAAATTAGATAGATATAAATAATCTTACTTTAGCCATGAGAATTTGTGACTCTCTAGTGACCAAATTTTATTTTTTGTCACTATACTCATATTAGCGACCAAATTTTAGTGACAACGTTTTCTATTGTCACTAACGTTGAAATTAGTGACCAAAAAATAAGTCGTCACTCACTAACTAACGTTTTTCTTATAGTGCATGTGTTTGAACTGATTGAAGCAACATATGTTTTATCAGACTCAAATTGTTTAAATTGTTGAGACAACAAGAAGTTTTCAACGAACTCAATGTGCAAGATTAAAGTGCGAAGGTGGGGCAAACTTCCTTCTTTTTCAATATCCAAATCTTCCGAATGAAGATCAGATAGATTATGTGTTGCGTCCCCATGAAAAATTGAAACTTCTTTGTTTAGAAAGAAATGAGTAACTGGTGGGGTTAAAGCAAGAGTTGGCATGAGCTCACTGTTTCAATGATGGTCACGAAAGAATTGTTAATCAATCAGTAATGTGTATGCTCGACTCAGAAATGGTTGGTGCAAAGTTCTCTTATTCTTTTAACTCTGTTCTCACACCCTCTTTCTGTTTTTAATTAATCACTTCGAACCAAACTCTCATTTTCATTTTAGCTCAGCACAATGAGAAAAACTCAACCGTATGAGTTATCTCCCCCACTCTTTGATGTAGACACCTCACCCCTTAATCACTAAAAGATAACTTCTTTGGTAGGAAACATTGGTTAACGTGAATCCATAAAAGTTCTTTAGGCTCTCACATTGATCCTATGAAATGTTGTCCTAATAAGATGTGTTGTTCAACAGTATATCTTGAACACTTATGAATCTTAGCATTTGAATGACATTGTCATTAGAATGAATGCTCCACAAGAATATCAATAATATTTGAGAATTTGAATTTTAAAGATTTTTCACAACAAGGATATTGAATGAATGAAATGAATTCAAAAGACTTGTTTGAGAATCTGACAATGTTTCACAGATTAAATAATTAAAGATAATCACGAAGGATTAGGGTATCAAATAATTTGACAGTGTTTATATGAACGAATATAAACAATCTTGAAATAAACACTCAAGTTGAAAGAATATATGATGCTCAACAACTTGGAATACAAATGGGAGTATTACCATCGAAATATTGTTTCGTTTTGAGACATGGTAATAACAAAGTCAATAAGATACTGTACCGTTGTGTATGAATACTTGAAAGTATAGAAAAGATAATACAGAAGTATTAATCTTTGGGAACACCCGGTCAGAAAGATTGTTGTAATCCGAGATCGACATGAAAATCATTTAAAAACACACTTCTAAATTTATAAAATCTGTTTGAAATAGAGAAGTTGTTTGAACATTTAAGAAAACATTTTTCATGCTTGAAAGTCGTTCTTCTTTCAAACAATCTGACATTAAGATCAGAATATACTTACATTCAGAAATGTTTAAGCTCCCCCTTAAATCATAATAAAATGATTTAAAGTCATATAAGCTCCCTCTTAACATGTGCAAAAGATCTTTATCTGAACAAAATCAGCACAACTAACAAGACTTGGATCAAAGTATCCTTAATCATTAAGACAAGTTTTGAATTACTAGGATTGAAGTAAATTCAAAAGTCATAGTCATTAGAGACCGCGTTCTCAACTGTTGTGTTCAGAAGTCTAAATCATTAAAATACGAGTCCTAAAATGGTATGTTTAGAAGTCGAGAACATTGAAGATTGAGTTCTAAACTAATGTTTTTAGAAGTCTGAATCATTGAGCTTCGAGTCCTGAGCTGATTTACTCAAAAATAAAATCTCTTACTCCCCCTATAAACATGCATAATTTTTTTTCAATAAGCACAGATTAAATCAAAATTAGAATCTCTTCTCCTGAAAATATGTATGTTGTTCGGTATATGTAGCATTGAAAGCACAAGTAATCTTCTTCAAATTCTGCACAACTTCTCTTCTGTTTTCCAGTTATGTGTATGTTATACTTCTCACATTCAGCACTACACATGATGAACCTGCAAACACATTAAGTAGATTTTGGTACCTAACGAAACTTGGGTCCTGGTTTGTTAGGTGCAATTTCATTTAAAGGAACTCTATAAGTACCATACAAGTACTGAACATAATTCTTATGAACAAAATCATTAGTTCCACAGTAAGAACAACAAATTTTCTTTTGTGCTAACATGATTAAATGATTTACAGAGTATACTATATCAGGTTTAACAAAACCTTGATAAGCTTTGTTCTTCTTGGCATTTGATGTGGGAACAAATGACTTTGAAACATCTTTTTCAGGAGGTGAGCCTTTTACTCTCTAAACCATCTTTACCTTCTTGAAAACTTGATTATATAGGCTAAGAAATATTATCATTTGAATTATCAAGAGGATCATTGAAAAGATTGGAAGGACAAATTTGATCTGTTGAAAAACTTTTTGCTTTCGAAGAAACATCTGCGTAAAGTGAACTTGAAGTTGTTTTAAATGAAAGCATAGAATCAGTTGAATCATCAAACCGAAATTGAACAATTGTATACGAACTAGCTTGTTCACATAATTCAACCTTAAAGTTTAGGTCTTCAAGTTCTTTGACTTTGTTAAGCAAAATATTTTTCCCCACAAAAATTAGATCATATTTCTTTTGAAGATCAGATTTTACCTTTTGCTCCTTCAAAACCTCAATAGCTAACTCAGATAAAATCTTTGTGAGTTTAGAAATCTCATCCTCAAAGAATTTTCTTTCATCTCCAAAGTCTTTTTCTAAAATATCTCTCTTATCAGATATCTCGTTGAAAAATCCTACATTCTTTTTCTCAAATATTTTCTTTTCCTTCTCAAAAATGATTTTCTTTCCTTCAAAATCTTTTCTTTCTCTTTCCAAAACTTTTTCCAAGTAAGAATTTTTTTAATGAAAGATCAACAACCTTTGTATCAAAAGATTTTTTTTTCAATTTCAAAAACTATCCTTTCTTTCTTGAAATTATATTTTTTAATTATCAAAACTTTTTCAAAATCATAAACTTGTTTTGAAATTTGATATTTAATGTCTCACAAGAAATAATTTTTCTTTCCAAATCTTTTCTTTAAGATTCAAAGTGCTTTTTCTAAACGAATTTTCTTATCCTTAAAAAATTTCTTTTCGATACCAATCTTTTATTTCAGATCAACATTCTCACTTTCCAATACCTTTCTCTTTTCTTCAAGCCTCTTCATATAGACGGAAGACTTGAGTTATCAAGTTGCAATTTCATGACGACTTTCGCGTTGTTCCCTTTTTCTGCTTCAATACTTGCAATTTGACATTCAAGATCAGAAATCCTTTTTGTGAGTTCAAGATTATTCTTCTCTATAAGAATATTTTTATCTCTCAATCTCTCATCAGACCCTTTTTCAAAAATAGAAAATCTTTTCTTTTAGCTCAAGATTTTCACTTTCCAAGATGTAGCTTTCTCTTGAAGCTTCTTTATCTGATCCGGAGAACATGATTTGTCAAGAACTTGTGTGGCTTCAAAATTTGAAATCTTGCCTTTTAGATCTTTTAATTCAGTTCCAAGACAATAAACTTTTTCTTTCAAACTGTCTCTCATAGAAAAAAGTTATGTATTTGTATTTCTAAGGTCATTACATATTGCTTGAGCCCAATTTGTTTTGGATCTAAGTTTATCCATTTCTTTTTCCATTAACTCCTTTTTAGACCACATCTTGATTTAATTATGAAAAAAAATATCAAACACAAGAATTAGATTTATAATATATCAAAAATATGGACAGAGAATGACCGTCAAGAGAAACTTCGCTTATAAGTTGATATTTGTGCACATGCGAAAAAAATTATGAAAATCCAGGAAAATTACAAGATTGCAATAACAAGGAAATAGTAACAAAATTAAGCACTTTAAACTTCAGACAGTTGCCTTTAAACTATTATATCCCCCTACTGCGACTTAGCACGAGGCTCCCGCTACCCGGTTAGCGGGTGGGGTCTAGGGTTAGCACCTCGAGAAAAAAATTTTAGCACACTAAAAATATGCATCGAGCTTCTCGTAGGCAACAGGGCATGAATAGTAACTTGTCGCACGCTACTATGGTGATAAATATCTTGTTGTAGGCTTCACTTGTCGCAATCCAAAGAAACCTTCAGTTGTCGCAACCAACTAACTATGGACAGTAACTTATAGCAACTGTCTATTGCGATAAGTAGCTTGTCGTAAGCCTCTATTGCAATAACTTCACTTGTTGCAGCCAACGTGGAATGCACAGTAACTTGTCGCGACCAACTATGGCAATAACTGCATTTGTCGCAATCAACTATGCCCTTGTGATAAGTGACTTGTCGTAACCCTAGAATGTGTCAAGTTGAATCATATGGCTTTCGATAAGTTTTGAATGATACTTGTGATAAGCTTATGAATCTTGCGATAAGTAGATGAATCTTGTGACAAAAATAGATCTTGCGACAAAGGAACTTAGAAACTCAAATATGCCATATCTCACATGATACTTCGAATTTTGCAACCAAATTTTGCAAGGTTACTCGATGTTTGATTCTCAACAAATTTATAGTTGATGATTTTAACTAAAAACCCCTAGATCACATAATTCAATCCAGCACAGTGAACTCCATTTTTCAAACAAAAATCTTGATTTTCAATCAAATTCTCACAATTTGTTGAGAATTGGATCAAAATTTCACAAAAAGAAATGTTCTAAATCATAATCCGAATACAATTCAACCAAAAACAGTCCAAAAACTTCAAAGAATGCCAAAATTCGAATTCCACAATAAGCTCTTGAAAAACAGATTCAAAAATGATGATTTTCTTCAAAAAATTTCAAATCATGATGAATTAATGACGAATTTGTGCACAAATATTTCTCCCAATGCTTTGATACCAATTGTTAAACCAGATCTGGTAAGGTAATCTTCATTAATCAAACTCCATTTTATTGATCTTGCGAGAAATCTAGAATTACATATGAATTGAGAACTTTTTTTCTCTAGACTCTCTCACTTCTCTCTCTAAGATCTAGATTGAATATTATAAAATGAGCTTCTAACCATATGTTTAAACCCAAACACCCTATTTGCTCCTAGACAATTACAAGGCTTTGAAACCAAACTACTTGACTTTTTACAAGACTTTAGAAGACTTTGACTTTTACAGAAATTTTGAATACAATTTTGTCCTAACAAGGTTGTCACATGAATGTCCATATGAGAACCTTCATAGCCTCTATTCTCTAAAGAAAACCCATTAATTTCCTTAAATTAATTCGTTTGACAATTTACAACCCACACCCCGCCATAGTAAATCGAGAACACTTGAATTTACTGGAACTCATGAAAGTGCAAGTGATCCGAGAAACTTTTTGGACCCAATGCCTTTTCGTGTCTCCACTTTTTGGCATGTGTTGTTCCGAGGCTGGATTTTGATTTGTTGATTCATTATGCACAAGGTTGTGGACTTCCCATATAATTCAAAAGAGTAAACTACAATTTTTGTCCTTGTGGTTTTTTTTCTCTTTAACAATTCTTGTGTTGTCAATGTGGTTTCCGTTTCATTTCGTTTTTCTTCTCTATGACTACTAATTCTCTTAAAAATGAGTTAAATCAAAGGTTATTTAGTCCTTAACCTTATTCTTTTAATTTTTCATTATAATTTTTAAACGATATATTAGATATATATATATATTATATTTTATAATATACTATTATAATATACGTAAATGTCCCATATAACGGACACAAGGTCAAAACCGTCTTCTTCTCCGGCGCCTCATCATTGAAGAACCTCCGACTTCCTCCTAATGGTGGATCTAGAAACTAAGGTGACTTGGGGCACACTTAAGGGTGTAAAATTTCCCGAAGCTAAATAACCTATCCAAACCAAAACGGTTTTGAGTTATTTAGTTTTTTGGTTTGTTGTTTTTGTTATTTTTTACTATTTCGGTTAAACCAAATAACATGTTATACTATATGTTACTTCTATATGAATTGGTTTGAGCTTATCGATCGTCGGAGACTCTCAAGAATGGATACAGCCGGGGCACAAAGCTAGATAGATGGGAGACATGAGGTAAATAGGGAGAAAGTTTAAGTGTTTTCCCTCTTCTTTTCGGCGGCAGAAACGACGACTGTCCACACGTCCCCCACCACCACCACTCTCCCCCACCTCGAAAATCAACGACTGGCAAGAAGCAAAAGACTACTCTCTCTTTGTCATTCGTCTTTGGCCTGTACCATTTCTCCATCTATCTTGTTCGTTTTGTGCATTCTTCTCCAGCGTATACAAAAAATTAGTGACTGACGACCGCCCATTTTAGGGTAGATTTTGGTAAAAGGGTTTTGATTTATATTTTATGGTTTTCTAATATATTGTACATTTTTGATCTCCCTCTTCCCTTTTTGGGTGAATGATGACCACAACACTGAACTATCAAGGGAACAATCAACTTTGATGTACATTAACTCAAAAGCTCAAAGGTTAACCTAACATGGGTGTTTAACAATGTTTGTTGGATCTGAGCAAGAAAATAATAATGAAGGATGAGTTTCTCATCGAGTTTTTTTGGTTGATTCTGGTTTTGATATTTCTTTTGGTTTTGGTTAGTGATTTAGATTTTGGGTTTTTGATTTTGGTTTTAGAGTTGAAAAGATCGGAGAAGAGGGGAGGGGTTGTTTTGGATGAGGGTTGTCGAAAAAAGAGAAGGGGAAGAAGATGTTGTTGGGAAAACATCGGGGGGGGGGGGGGGGGGGGGGGAGTCAACTTGGGGTCGGGGGCTGATGATTTATGACTTTAAGCTATTTTTTAGTTTTTTTGGTTTTACGATATAAAATATAATAATCTATACTACCTTATAAAGCATATTAGATAAAAGTATTAAAAGTCTTAAAAACAACTTGTAATTAATTAAAATACTGCTATTTTATGCATGATTTTTAAAAATATCTTAATTACAACCTATTTATACATAATGTACAACTTATCAGTGCTTATGATTATTTTAAAGCACTTCATAACAACATAAATATTAAAAATACAAGATCATGTACGCTTCAAATATCACATGTGTACTACTTTACCCACATTTCACATATTATCTGTTAGGACACATTCTCATTGGATTCAAGATCATCCAAAACGAAGATCGCAATCTGAAGTAAAAGTTGGAAGTTACTCTCAACCATAGTCTAGGGGTCAAATTGTAATAAGTGTCAAAGTTATAATATCTAGATATTATTTAGATATTATGTTTTAGTTATTATATTAGTTTAATTAGTTTAATTATTATATTAGTTTTAAATATAATATCTAGATATTATATATCTAGATATTATCTCTCTCTCTCTAATATATCGATCAGATTAAGAATACACACACACAACACATATCCAAGGTGTAAAAAGAGAGAAAACAGAGAGAGCTAAACTGATCAAGAATACCGAACCTTTGTAATCCGCATTTGTAATCAGAAACAGGTTGGTAATCGTTATATCTTTGTTGTTTGATTTATCTGGTAAACGATCACGGACTCACAATTGGTATCAGAGCCTGATCCATATTCAAAAATCAAATTTTTACACTCTGTGTTCTTCATTTTCTCAAACCACTGTGCTATCGATCAAAATCTTGATTCTGTGGTTATTTTTGAAATTAAATTGTTATAACCTGTTGAATCAACAGGTAAGGAGATCGTTGTGTCAAAATTTGGTGCTTTAATTCGAATTCTAGTTGGATCAATTTGAGAGTTGCAGGACTGATTTATCGGAGAAGAGAAGATACCGGTCGAAGGTTTTATACCGGTCGACCGATATCAATATTTTGTACCGGTCGAACTTTAATTATCTGTCCTTTGTTACTACATTCTATCGGTCCAAGTAATCTATCGGTCCTCTTCAAGAATTTCAATACCGGTCGACCCAATTTACAAGATACCGGTCGACCCAATTTAAAACAACATCGGTCAAATACCAAGTCCCGGTCGAACACCATTTTTTTTACCGGTCGAAGGACTCACAAATTACCGGTCGAATTCCTTTGTTAACACATATTACCGGTCAATTCAACACATTACCGGTCGACCACTACACTTAATTTTCGAAATCAAAGAATTTTCGTTGTACGCGTGGTTGGCCAAGAAAAGCAAGTGGTTGGCATATTTCATCACATTTTCCAAACACGTGGCATATTTAAGCAAGATCACGTGTCCTTCTTTCTTTGATACGTGGACATTTGTTAGAAAAGCATAGCATCTCCACTCACTATTCCATTATTCCACTCACTCAAATACACAATCGGTCCTCTCACTACCGGTCCTCATTCCAAAAAATTATACCGGTCGAAGAAATCAAACAGTTTACCGGTCGAAGGTTTTATAATTTTACCGGTCCATCAAATCTTTTTACAACATACAGGTCGAACTTTTCACTTCCGGTCGACCCACTTTTACACTTTATCGGTCGACTCAAATTCTCTTTTTACAACATACCGGTCGACCTACTTTGATAATATTCCGGTCGACCCACCAATTTCCGGTCCAATCTTTTTATCGGTCAAAGAATTTTACCGGTCGAAGCATAAATTTTTACCGGTCAATCAGTTTTACCGGTCGAAAATTTTACCGGTCTTTACATCTTACCGGTCGACGCAACAGTCCGGTTCTTACATCTTACCGGTTCTTACATCTTACCGGTCAAACCTTAGTTCGCGCCAATTCCAAACTCAAGTTCGATACTTGATTAAATTTCTGAAAATTTATTTTCTGAAATTCGATTGTTTTTCACTTAATTTTATCTGGTCTAACGGTCAAATCAGTTCTTATTGCGCATAATAGAAACAGGATGACATCCAGAGAAGTTCTCGCCATTGGAACCGACTCCCAACCACCAGTACTCTTCAGGGGAGACTTTGATCAGTGGAAAAGTCGGTTCATAGATTTCATTGAAAGACATGAAATGAAGGATTTTATTAGAAAATCTCTGAGGGAAGGAAAAATGACAGTTCCAACGAAACCTTCTACTCATTTGAAGGAGAATGGAGAAAAAGTATCAGCTCAGCTTCAATTAAGTCTTATTCAATACACTGATGAGCAGAAAAAGAGACATGAAGCTGACCAATTAGCCCGATCTTTCCTATTGAATGGAATGACTGAAGAGATTTCAAAAGATATTTTTCTCACATTAGATCGCGAAAGGGCTACAGGAAAGCTGATATGGGAACAAATTGAGAAGTGTATGACAGGATCAAAGATGTCATCAAAAGTTAAGGTTTTGGAAGCTGAGAACTTTGAACTTAAAAGAAAGATTTCTTATTTAGAAGCTCAAATACAGAAGCAAGAGTATGTAAAGATGAACGGGGAGAAGTTCATGAGCTTGGAGAGTGCAAATACTAATCTTCAACAGAAACTATCAGACTTAAATCAAGAGTTTGTCAAGGACAAATCTGAGTTTGAACAGGAAAGTTCAAAGTTTGCACTGAAGTTCTCATTATTTTCCAAGAAAAGTGGTGAAGAGAAGAAGACTCTCGAGCTTAAATGTTTAATGCTTTCTCAAAAAGTTGAAGACTTCGAGAAAGTAATCATATTGGAAAGAGATCAGTTTGCCAAAGAGAGGAAGGCAAATGATCAGAAGAGTGCTAAGAAGGGATTCGAAGAAGAAAGAAGCATCTTTGAAGCTGCAATTAGGAAGCTTAATGCAAAGCTATCTGAATTGTCTAAATTTGCACAGAAAGAGAAGAAAAAGAAGTGTGAATTTGAGACGAAGATTGACCTCCTTATCAAAGAAAGAGACAGTTATTCTTCAAAGGTAAAAGAGCTTCAAGATATTATTTCAAAGATGGTGGTGGTGACTGAGCGAACGACTCCAAAGTCAAAAATCCACTCACCTAGAAATAATTCAGTTGGTTCTAACAAACCAGCGCCAGCTCACATCAGAAAACTGCTCTTTTCAAAAGGTCAGTTAAATCTTCTAATCAGATTCATTCTACTAATCTTTTCTATGATAGAAATAAAGATTTTTCAGGTACACATCCAAGAAGGAGAAGAAGCTTCCAGGAAGAAGAACTGGTCTGGAAGAAGACACTAGTTAAAGAAGAGCTGAAATGTAAAAGCTCATGTGTACATACGCCTAATGCCAAGAAGAACAATGCGCTGAAAGGTAAACCTGATTTTGTCTACACGAGAGATAAATTAATCAGTTTATCAGGTAAGAAATTTTATTGTTCTTATTGTCGTACACATGATCCTGTTCACAAGAAAAGTGATCATTACTGGTACGGTTCTTACTCAATAACCCCCATGCGAACTGCAACTAACACTAATGGACCCAAATACCAGTGGGTACCAAAGAAAAATAATGATTCTGTGTTGCAGATACCTACTGTCAAGGGGGAGTAGGAAGAAAAAATGGCTTCTGAGCACGTCTGTTCAGAACCCGGACTTTAAAGAATATCGACTTCTGATTATGTACAGATATGGCCTCGTTCTTCAAGGTCAAAATCAAAGGATCTTGAATACAACAGTTCCAGACCCGCACTTCGAAGATCAGAAGACCTTACTCCATGCTGAAAAAGAGATTGTACTCCGATATTCGAATGAGGAAATCAGCCTTCAAAGGGGAGTACATACATATATGTCTGAAATTTTATGCATATCTTTAACACTGATAATGTTCTGATGCATAATTTCAGAGGGAGTAAAAAGGTGATGACTTCTGATTATTTCTGATCAGAACTCGTACTTTAAAAAGTTTTACTGCTTTTTGTCTTTTCAATTTAAGTGAATAACGTTACTTTGACTTTGACTTAAGACTTTTGCAGAATTTTTGAGAGATGCTTACAAGTTCATATGTTTATGACTTTAAGCTTAGCTTCATGAGATGTAAGATCGCACGTTAAGGTATAATCCTTTATCTTACTCTCATAAATGGTTGAAAGAAGAACAACTTTCAATCATTGGAAAACATTGTTTTAAAAGTTCAAACCACTTCCCTATTCTTAAACCGAATTCATGAATTGGAAGTGTGATTTTAAATGTTTTCATGATCTAAATTGTGTTTTAACTGAAATAGTTAAACCATTATGAGCTTCACTTGCATCATAGGAAAACAAGGATTTCATTGTGCTAGGACTTAACACAACTTCTATGGAATCACCTTAACCAGTGATTTCTACCCACGAAGTTAATCCATAGTGATTGAGTGTGAGAAGTCGAAAAGAAATGAGTGTGATTAGAGTGAGCAAAATGTTTAAAAGAAAGAGCGTGAGAGAACAGAGTTAAAAGAATATCAGAACTCTGCACCAACTTTTTCTGAGCCGGGCAGCCACATTTCTAGTGTTTCACAATTCTTTTGTGATCATTATTGAAACAGGCAACTAGCCCATGCCAACTCTTGAATTTACCCCACCAGCTACTCATTTTCTTCTCAACAAGAAAGTGTTTCACATTTTCTAAGGGGAAGCAGCACATTTGCTATCTGATTTTCATTCGGAAAATCTGGATATTGAAAAGAAGGAAGTCTGCCCCACCTTCGCACTTCACTCATGCACATTGAGTCTGTGTTTAACTTACTGTTGTCTCAGTGGTTTGCACATTCTTTCTATCACAATCACGAACACACAAGGAATTTGTTTCTTTGTCATAACGTTTATAGAAATAACCTTTGTGGTGTTTCGATGATTAAATGGAAGCCCTGGGGGAGTCAACATCAAACAACTCCTTTCCATTGTGTATTCGTTACACAGTGACTTAGTGTTACTGACAGGCCTTTCTAACTGATTTGTTTATTGCTACAGGTGTTACATGACTATTTTGTCTAGATTTGCAAATATCTGGATAAATATCTATTGCATTGACGAATCAGAGGCACCTTATGACCAATATTTCTTGTCATCAAGTTTTGATGAAATCGTTACACTTCTCATCAAAAAGGGGGAGAAGATCTACCCAAGAAATGGAGAAGAGCTAACCAAGAAATCACATGTTTCAAGAATCACGTCCAAAATTGGATTCTTCAAAGAGCAAGTATTCTGAAGATATGCTGATTCGAGAGAAATTTTCTTTGAAGATACAATGCTGAAGAATTTCGAGCTGAAACTAGAGATAATTTCTTCCCATGAGCTGAAAGAGAGAAAAACTACATCTTTTGGTGAGTTTAGTATATCTTGAAGACTAAGAGAGAGAGATTGCATCTCCTGTGCTGAAAGAGAAGATCATACTGCTAAATCATTTTCGTAATGATCTTGATCCAAAGGGGGAGATTGTTAGGACACAGTCTCATTGGATTCAAGATCATCCAAAACGAAGATCGCAATCTGAAGTTAAAGCTGAAAGTTACTCTCAACCATAGTCTAGGGGTCAAATTGTAATAAGTGTCAAAGTTATAACATCTAGATATTATGTTTTAGTTATTATATTAGTTTAATTAGTTTAATTATTATATTAGTTTTAAATATAATATCTAGATATTATATATCTAGATATTATCTCTCTCTCTCTAATATATCGATCAGATTAAGAATACACACACACAACACATATCCAAGGTGTAAAAAGAGAGAAAACAGAGAGAGCTAAACTGATCAAGAATACCGAACCTTTGTAATCCGCATTTGTAATCAGAAACAGGTTGGTAATCGTTATATCTTTGTTGTTTGATTTATCTGGTAAACGATCACGGACTCACAATTATCTATACTACCTTATAAAGCAGATTTGAAAATATCTTAAAAACAACTCCTAATGCACTAAGTACTACAATTTTATGCATAATCTCTTAAAATCTCTTAATTACAAGTTTATTAGCGTGCTGTACAACTTATTGATGCTATCAAACTTCTTTTCCCAACTTTAGGTCCCCAATACACGCTTCTCAGAGTTTAGTTCCCAATAAAACTTATTGATTCTATCAAATTTCTCTTAGACACGCCTCTTGGTTCTCCAACGTGACAATTCACATATTAATCTCCCAAGATGACGATTAACCTCCAATGTCATGATTCATGATTCAAATCCATATATTTATATCTATACTACCTTATAAAGCAGATTTGAAAATCTCTTAAAAACAACACCTAATGCACTAAGTACTACAGTTTTATGCACAATCTCTTATAATCTCTTAATTACAAGTTTATTAGCGTGATGTACAACTTATTGATGCTATCAAACTTCTCTTCCCAACTTTAGGTCCCCAATACATGCCTCTCAGAGTTTAGTTCCCAATAAAACTTATTGATTCTATCAAATTTCTCTCAGACACGCCTTTTGGTTCTCCAACGCGACAATTCACATATCAATCTCCCAAGATGACGATTAACCTCCAATGTCATGATTCATGATTCAAATCCATATATTTATAAGGTTAGGCTCCAGATTTCATTCTTGATTCATCGCTTCGCTAATCAACCTTCCCCTTTTGGTTCTTATTTTATGTTCATCTTCATCCATAAAAATGGGTTAGGGTTCATTGTGTTAATCAAAATGCTAGGCAATCCATCACTTATCCATTTTAAACATTTCTTGATGTTTTTTTGTTCTATCATTGTGTATTAATCGAAATGCTATTGGTTTTTAATGTTTTTCTCTCTGATTTATGATTTTCTTCTCGATTTCACTCTCCAATCGGTGGTTCTTTCTTAATTCTGGTGGTTCATTCAAGGTAAGCTTCTTGATTTCTCTTCTGGTTCTTTATTGTTTCGATTATCGGTGGGTTTTCAACCAATCTAATTGTTTCGACTATTGTCTTCCGATTGTTTCGACCTAAAGGTTTTTGTCAACCATCAGGCTCTTCTATTTATTGTCTAAACTTTTGCTGTAAATCTAAATTGATATTTTACATACAGACTTGATTGTATTTTTTGGAGTTTGATTCTGAAGTCAAACATTGTAGATGTGCATTCAGAACGTATGATTGTTTTTCTTTGTTTTTTCATCGTTAGAGGTGTAAGACCGATGTCATTGGGAGAAATGAAAAAATGTTCAACAGTTTGAGGTTGATGGTTTGTCCTTGACTAGTAAGTTCTTTATAGTATTATGAAGAGATTTCTTTAGCATCGCTATTATGGGCACACACAGTCTCTCTGTTCAGGATCCAAATGCATGTAATTTAGTTGCAAGTACACTGTGTTGATTTTATTATTGAATTCTCTTACAATCGATTTTGATTCTGGTTGCAGGGAAGTAGCCATCTATTTTGATTCTGGAGCGACTTGTGATGCAATTAGCATTGGCAAGAATGTTAATGTTCCATGGAATAACTTTGAGAGTTTAACATGGCCAGTGGAAGTTTTTATGTGAGCAATAAATCGATTTCACTTAATAGAAATCGATTTTGATTTGATTTTGATCCTGTTTCCTCAATCGATATACTAAAGTTACCACGACGAAAGTATCCTTGTTTGCTCTATCAATTTAAAAGAAACATCTCCATTCTTCGTAAATACATAAACATATGTTGCTCCCATCTCCTTCTTGAATTTAGCCTCCATGCCCTGCTTAGTGTTGTATACCTGCTAATTTCTTGTTTTATCTTAGAATTATGTAATGTGAGTTGAGTTTCATCCCCTTCTTTGATTAGTTGTTATTATTTATTTATTTATTTATTGAGTTTAGCTCAAGTTCTATGTATGGGTGCAAAGCAAATGCGCAGATTGTAGTGGTTTATTTTATATGGTTGCAATGGCAAGATTCATAACTACCATCTCTGTCATTTGGTTACTTTGAGTTGTTGTGACTTTTGCAACTTGAAGAATCAAAATAAGATAATAGCAAGGAGCAGTGGGCTAACATTTGGTTTGTTTTTATTTTCATCTGAAGGCATGGGTGCAGTTTGTCAGCAACTTTGAAACAGGAGAAATATATGTTTGTCCTTTTATTTTATCTATTCATATCTTCCTTTTTCAACCATCGACTGATATGATGATTTGTTTTTCAAATGTATATTTGTTGTTAAAAGGACATTATGTGGTGTTAGTGTTTCGAAGGCATATTCTCTTGTAAATTTATCTGTTAAATTATGTGAAGTGAAAAATTGTTGATTTCGGGAAAAAGTTGAACTGGAAAGGGTATGTTGCATCTTGCTTGAAAGATATTTTAATTTTATCAGTATTGAAATAATTGCATAAATGTATATGATTTGGCATAACATTGCAGATTTTCAAAAATTATATTAATTACAAACTCATGAAAAAATTACGCAGTAGGCTTATCAGATTGAGGCTGGTGGGCTTAAATGCAGATATGTTCTCAGATTTCTCAAGAATACTGGATAACCAAGGTAAAAACACATTAATCCAACCCATTTTTTCCTTTCAGAGAATGTGTTCTTTGAGCTTTTGTCATAGGGCATTCCCTTATATCACTTTTTGAGCCTTTCAGAAAATGTGTTTCTGAGTCTATTGCTCCACCTGTACAAAAGGGTGAAACTCCTGTAATATGTTGTAGTTCCTATACATCTGTGAAACATTTGGGAAATTGGTAGAAACTGGAAAAGATATAGATCACATGTGCAGTTTTGGGCCATACTGTGTAATCATGTTTTGTTGGATGTGCTTTGTTTGGAGGAGCAAACACCCTCTACCATTTGTTATTATTCGATTCATCCTTTTAAATTAATGGCAACATGTCATTGATTTACAATTTTATCTATGTGACTCCCAACTGGTTAAGAATAGAGATAATATGACCACATTCTTTTTGTGGCCAAGAAGATTACATTATCGGTCATGTAATCTTATCCCTAAGTATAGGATTTTCTGTATATATGAGAAATGGAATGATTACTTTCAGATTTTTGCTAATTGTGAAGAAGTTTGAATTTTGTTGAAATCTTTTTGTCTGAATAATTGATAATTTGAACTTTGGCTTTTTATTGCAAACATACCTTTGCAGGAACATGTGGTTTGTGTACAAAGTCTTTGATGTTCAATAATTTGGTAAGAAACAATATAGTATTCATGGCTCTCCAAGCAGGCAAAGGAGCTCCTGCACTATAGTAACAAGGGCTCACAAGGTTCCTTCTCTTGAACAGGAATATATATGGAGAGTTTTTTAGTTCAATTAGGAAGTATATGATCTCATAGCACTTATGTGTAAAAATGTTGTTAAATATTTTGCCTCCGAGTTATTTTTCTCCCATTTTTAAAGTTTTGTTGAAAATAAATTGACTTTGATTTTGTGGTTTTTGATTGTAGCTTATTTTACTTTGTTCAATATACTTAACATCTATAAACTTGTTTACAACTTTTTGCAAATTGACTATGGTATTTCGTAAACATGAAAGTTTGTCAACATCGTTTTCTGTCTGATGTAGATTTTTAAGCCACCCTTGCTTTTATTCATTTTTATGCTTTTAGGTGATCCGAAATGGTTTACGTTACAGCTGACGGAGAAAGCATCCAAGCGGAAGTAGTGTATGGAAGTGTATAGCTCAAAAAATGGCTTGTTTGAATGAAGGACCGGAAATCATGTGTCCGACAGCGTTCTAGATTTGCCAATGAAGAATCATGCCTTCTTTTGGCTAATAATATTTAAAATCTTACATCTATTGTCTTAATTCTGTTAATAAATCGATGAATGAACAACATATCATGTAGACGTGCTTGGTAAGTGAATTGTAATCCTATCTTTATTTGAAAACTGTAATCTTGATAATAGAAGTAGATTTTGTTTAGCCCATGGGTGTGTATGTCAGTTAGTAAATGTGTGGAACGACTTTGCTTAAATATATAACATGTTCAAGTTTGATTATGAAGTTTGATTATGCTAGCCTTGGTTGGTGAGTCGGTTTGAAATGGCTCCTTATGTGTGGTTTGATTGTTCAAACATGGATTTGAAAAAGCCAAGTATGAAGTGCTTTCAATAAAGGATGGATGATATTGCTTTACAATAATGAATACAAACGGAAAATTACATGGTGGTGAATATATTTATAGGAAATGGTCTTGACACTACCCAACTATACTTGAATTTTGTTTAACGTTATTGTTGATGTGTATGATTATCTTTTAGTAGGTACATGGTCTAACAAGTATTGACATGTAAGAGAAAGTGTTTTCCATAGCCATAACACTACTTGCTTTTCTACCCATTCTCAAAATTAACATAAGATGGAACCAACTATGTGTTTTTTTTATATAATAAAAATGTATTTTTTTTTTGCATTTTTACTTGCATTCATTTGAATAATGTGTCCCGCCGCATTGCGCGGGTACACTACTAGTATAGAGTAAATTACAGATTTTGTCTCGGTTGTTATTGAAAATTTTGGATTGGGTCTCCCCCAAATGAAATAATTACATGTATGGTCACCGTAGTTTAGCTTTGGTTATGGATTAGGTCCCTTGTCCTAACTCCACTAACGGTTGCTCCATTAAGTCACGGGTCCATAATATCGTCTTTTTACAATTTTCTTTTATTTTATTTTTTAAAAATTATACTTAAATTTTGTTAAGACTCTAAGAAAGTTGTTACTTGATTCCAATCACGATGTAAAACGACAAAATCTGGCATTTCATCTTCATTCACCTTGAATTTTGATAGGTTACAGTTATTTTTTTTAATACATCTCAAACAAGAAAGATGTCACTCCAAGACAGTATTCTCACTTGCTGATTCTTTTTGGCATTTCCATCTCTCTTTACTTTCCTAAATCCATTTCCAATATCTCCATTCCACCTTGCTGCTGTAAACCTTCATCGAGATTAGCTTTCGACCCAACCCTTTCACCTTTGATTCCTCTACTACCTTCTAACGCCATGCCACTTGTCAGGTACGATTTAACCTTGAACTCTTTTTCTTCAAAGGGGGATTAAATTCATGTGTGTCGGTGATATAACTTGTTATTAATGAGGGATTTGTTTTTTTTTATTGGAAGAGAAACAAACGCAATGGGAGGTCCCGCCATGGTTATCGATGGTGCACCTTACTCCTCTACTTTAGAATAAGAAGGCCTTCCAATGTCTCACTGTCATCTTCCACAAGATGTTCCGATCAATGATTATAAGATTCTTGTTGCTACCATTGTTCCCAAACATGTTTGTCTGATAATATTCATGATTATAGTACTCTTTATGCCTGTTGTACAACCCATATCTGTGTGGGTCTAATCATAGCAAACACACACCAATATTTTATTTTCTTCAACGGAAACTAGTTCTACTGTGGGTGTAATCAAAATAAAAGACCGATCAAAATCAAAATCAAACCCAAACTTGTAGTTTAATCATATATAGAGTAACAAGGGAGATCCCTTTAAATATGGATCTGGATCAAAATGAATGTGTTTTGTACCTATTGAACTTTTGTTCCAATCGACTTTGTTGAAAGGTAAGGTTTAATGTGACCAATCTTGTCATCTTTACTAACTTATTCTGGTTGTTTGTTTTCTATTAGGAGTCTGAGGGGTGAAATGGAATATAGTTGAAAGTTGAAGGGTTGGTGGACTGCGCTTCACAATATGAGGAAATAGAAGGGTAGCGGAGCAAATAAGTCAAAGTTCAGAAGGACCTCTCTGCAATTATGAAAAAATATAAACAGATAGTTCTCAGCTGAGAGCTCATTACGATTCATTCTAAAATTTCAGATTATTTTCTTTTCTTTCTAGCTTTTCTTCTCTCTAGTTTTAAGTTTGAATAACATCATCTTCAAACCTCTTGAAGATGAGTAGCTACGTTTAACTTTGTAATACTTTAATATTGTAATATGTTGTTATCATAGAATTTGTACATGGTATCAGAGCTATGGAATGTGTTCATCCTCTCTGAGGTGATCTCTATCAACAAGAGGTGATCTCTATCAACAACAACATGTATGATTTGAAACGTTTTTTTAACCCATTCCTTGTGTCTTTCCTTTCAATCTGTTCATCTCTTTCATTCTCGTCTAAAAAAAATTGTTGTTATTAATCTGGCTCATGATTCCTTTTGTATTCTACTTAAGGATGATGCTTTCGTTTTTTTTTGAAACTTGGATCAGATCTGTTTTAGATCTCGGTTCGAGTTTTTTTGTTTTTCTTTTGAATATCTTCATTTTCCTCCTTCATCTTGGATTAGATATGTCATAGATCTTGGTTCGAGTTTTTGTTTTCAGATCTATTGTAACTTGGATCAGATCTGTTGTAGATCTCGGTTCGAGTTTTTTGTTTTTCTTTTGAAGATCTTCATCGTCCTCCTTCATCTTGGATCAGATATGTCATAGTTCTTGGTTCGAGCTTTTTTGTTTTCAGATCTATTGTAACTTGGATAAGATCTGTTGTAGATCTCGGTTCGAGTTTTTTGTTTTTCTTTTGAGGATCTTCATCGTCCTCCATCATCTTGGATCAGATCTGTCATAGATCTTGGTTCGAGTTTTTTCTTTCAGATCTATTGTAACTTAGATCATATCTGTTGTAGATCTCGGTTCGAGTTTTGTTTTGCTCGAGTTTTGTTTTGAGATCTGGTGTAACTTGGATCAGGTCTGTTGTAGATCTTGGTTCGAGTTTTGTTTTTCCTTTGAAGATCTTCATCGTTCTCCTTCAACTTGGATCAGATATGTCATAGATCTTGGTTCAAGCTTCTTCCTCTTTCATCTTAGACCACATATGTTATAGGTCTCAGTCTGAGCTGTGTTGAGAACATTCAAGGTTGCTTAAAATCAGTTTAGTTTAAATCTGATCTCCTTTTTTTTCCCTTTTTTCTCTTCTCCCTCTATTACCTTGGATCAGATCTGTCATAGTTTTTGAAGTTTTTTTTACTTCGTTAAGACCTGAACGTTTTCTTGTTCAGGTTTTTTTGCTAAGCCTAGTTTTGTGTTTTTAAGCTTTGCCTCCTCGTTTTCTGTTTGTATCGGTTCTCTCATTCAAGAGGAGTCACTCTAATGACGTGATTCTAGATCTGATCCTCTGTTGACTGTATCTCATGAGAATCACTAAAGATCTTTGTCCTCTTGCTTCGAACATAGTGGTAATTGGTTGTAAACTTTAGATCTGGTCCTCTGTGACCTTATCTGTGTTTTTTTAACTTGATCTTTTCTCGTAAGGTTCCAAGTATCCTTGGAGCTCCACTTGTTTCGAGTTTTGTTCATGTGTGTTCATAACCTGTGGCTTGGATATTTGTCTTAATCTGGAATTGTGGATCCATTATTTGGATTCTAGAATCTGCTCATCTTTCATTTCGATGTGCTGTTAACAAAGGACTGCTCTGTAAGTGTGCTTCTCTCTATTCATTCTTGGTGCTACATCTCTGTAAGTACTATCTTCTCTATTCTCGTGTGTTCTTCGTTTTTTGGACATCTAAGCAGTTGGATTGACCTGGCCACCATTCGAGTGGCAAGGAATCATGTCTTTAAGTTGTTAAGGCTTTCTCCGTGCGTGTTTTTTCCTGCATTCCTTCTGATTGTTCACTATGACTGGAGTTGAGTCATCCAAGGATCCAGAATAGCGATCTTTGATTGCTAAGCTGAACTTTGGGGATCCGTTATATCTCCATCCTAGTGACACTTCAGGTGCTTCTATTTTAACTATGAAACTTACTGGTAACAATAATTACAAAGGTTGGTCATGTGCTATGGTGCTTTCTTTAGAAACTAAGAATAAGCTTGGTTTTATTGATGGTTCTGTTATTCGTTCTGTGGATAATGATGTTCTTGGAAGACAGTGGGACAGGTGTAATTCTGTGGTGTTGTCCTGGATTCTTAATTCTATATATGATGATATGTTTGTTAGTCAAGTTTTCTCTAGGGTAGCCTCTGAAGTGTGAGCTGAATTAAAAGAAACTTATGATAAAATTGATGGTTCGGTCACTTTTAACTTGCATCAAAAAATCAATTATCTCTCACAAAATGGTGCACATGTTTCTGACTATTATCATAAACTAAATGCTTTGTGGAAGCAGTTTGATGCTTTAGTCAAACTGCCTTCTTGCACCTGCAATGTTGCTCATGATTTCTCGAAACATAATCAATTATTAAAACTAATGCAAGTTTTGATGGGACTGGATGATACTTATTTTCGTATACGCAACAGTATTTTAACAACAAATCCACTCCCTAATGTTAAAACAGTTTTTTCTTTAGTATCTAGAGAAGAGTCACACCGAGGTGTGACTCGATCCTCTGATTCTAAAACTCAAAGTACTGCTTTCTTTGGAAAGACTAATGATAATAAAAAAAGGGCAAGAAAATCTCCACCCATTTGTAAGCATTGTGGTGTAACTGGGCATACTATTGAAAGGTGCTACAAACTTATTGGATTTCCTAAAGATTTTCAATTCACCAAATCCAAAACTGGCCAATCTTTTAAGCCCTCCTCAAATAATGCCTGTTCCACGAATACTTCCGGGTGTGGTCAGAAAACGTCAACTACTCTCTCAGAGGATCAAATAAACAAACCGCTTTCACACCTTTATCAAAAACATCCGGAGAACATCTCTGTCAATATGGCAGGTATGTTTCCTGTTAATATGTCTAATTTCAACTTTAATTTTTCTCACTCTGGCTGGATAATTGACTCGGGAGCAAACCAACACATGACCTCCTCTACCTCACAGGTTGAAAATGTGCTTGATATTTCTGATTTAAATCTTAAAGTCACTCAACCTAATGGAGATGAAGCTAAAATAAACCAGATTGGAAATTTCAGACTTAATAACAGAGTTATGTTGTTTGATGTTCTTGTTATTCCTGATTTTCATGTCAATTTGCTATCTGTTCATAAAATTGCTAGAGATAGCAAAATTTTTGTTGGGTTTGATGAGTACAGATGTTACCTTCTTCAGGGTTCTCTTCTCAAGAGAATTGTGGGGACTGGTAGCGAACAAGGAGGTTTATACTTCTTTGATCAGATGTTTAAGGGTGAGTCCCTTGGTACTCATAATTGTGGTGATACTTCTAATAAGTCTAATATGTCTATTGTTTGCTATGTGTCTAGTCAATTGTGGCATATATAGTAGGTTGTGTCATCCAACTGACCAAGTTCTTGGGGTTTTAAAGGAAACCCTGGGTCTTGGTAATGACCATGTCTCTTCTTCTCCTTGTGATATTTGTCATAAGGCAAAGGAAACGAGAGACAAGTTTAGTCTGAGTACTAACACCTCCAAGGTGCTTGGAGAATTTGTTCATTTAGACTTATGGGGACCTTATCGTGTCCCAAGTAAAGAGGGATATAGGTTCTTTTTAACTATTGTTGATGACTACTCTAGATCTGTTTGGGTATACTTGTTGAAAAGCAAAGATGAAGTCTTTGATAACATTGTTGTTTTTCACAGTTTGCTGTTTACCCAATTTGGCAAACATGTGAAAACTTTCAGAAGCGATAATGGTATTGAGTTCGTTAATAACAAATTATGTGAGTTTTTTAAATCAAAAGGAATCTTTCATCAAACATCTTGCGTCTATACTCCCCAACAAAATGGGGTAGTTAAGCGCAAGCATAGACATTTATTAAATGTAGTTAGAGCTTTAATGTTTCAAGGAAATGTTCCATTAAATATATGGAGTGAGTGCATCATAACTGCTACTTATCTCATTAATCGTACTCCTTATTCTGTATTGAATGGAAAGTGTCCATATGAGCTTGTTTTTGCTTTTACACCTGTTTTATCTCATCTTAGAAATTTAGGATGTTTGTGTTTTGCTGTTAAGCCCAATATTTCTGATAAGTTTTCTTCATGATCTGAAAAGTGTGTTCTTCTTGGTTACTCAAATTCAAAAAAGGGTTATAGAATTTATAGTCTCGATTCAAAAAGATTATTATTTCTAGAGATATAAAGTTTTATGAAACCATTTTCCCATTCAAAATGAGTGCAAACCAACCAAGTGTTGACTCTAGTGACATAAATTCTTTGAATTTCTTTGATTTTATTTTATTTCAAACTAATGATCTGACTTTGGAAATACCCAATGATGAGACTAGAGTGAATCCTCAAAATGAAAATATTCCTAGTCCCTTTAATAATAGTGGTAATCGTGACCATTTAGGTAGCCATAATAGAACTGATGGGTCTGTGGACCCTGGTGGTACTAATACCTCTAGTGAGATTACCAGAGCTGCTGGATCAATTGATCTTGGTAGTACTGAGGCTGCCAGTGGTTCGCGTGCTGCTGAGTTTCGCAGATTAAATGTTCAACATTCAACTGATGATCATTTGAGGTCTTCTCCTGAGGGTAATATGTTTGAACAATCTACTCATACTGATTCTTCTATTCATAAATCGAGTCGTACTTCTAATTGTCCTCGTAGGTTTGATGATTATATTGTGGAGGGGAAGGTTAAATATGCTCTAGAAAAGGTTGTGAATTATACTCGTCTTAGTTTAAATAATTTTTGTTTTGTTTCAACTTTGAATAAATCTATTGAACCTGAAAGCTTTTTCGAAGCTAGTAAAGACCAAAATTGGGTCGATGCCATGAATGATGAAATGGAGGCTCTTTATAGAAATGGCACTTGGACTTTGACTGAGTTACCTCCTGGTAGGAAACCAATAGGCTGCCGTTGGATTTACAAGATTAAGTATAAATCCACGGGAGAAATTGAAAGTTATAATGCACGTCTTGTAGCTAAAGGTTACAGTCAACGTGAACACCTAGATTATGAAGAAACTATTTCACGTGTTGTATAGATGGTAACTTTTAGGTGTGTGATAGCTTTAGCTACTCAAAATCATTAGCCATTGTGTCAGTTAGATGTAAACAATGCCTTTCTTTTTTTTATTTTTTTTTGAGCGACAGATAACACACACACACGTTCCCACGGTATCCGGGCATCTGAGGGCAGCACCGACTAATCCGCGGCGACCCGGCCCAGCCCTTTGGACTGGACCCGTCCAGGCGCCGACTAAGCCCGACCCAAGGACCGAACCCGCAACCCATAGACTGAAACCTGGACCCGAGCCGACCCGGAGTCTGGGATGCTCCTCATGCGCCCAAAGCTTCCCCCTAGGCTCGAACTCGAGTAGACTGGGATACCATCCACAGTCCCCCCCGGGGTGTTACCGAGTTTCAGGTTACCACTCAGGCAATACATGATTTGCAAACAATGCCTTTCTTTAAGGTAATTTAGTAGAATATGTTTATATGAATTTACCTCCGGGATATTTTTCGCCCAATGACAAACGTGTTTGTAAACTTGTTAAGTCTCTTAATGGTCTAAAGCAAGCACCACCTAAGTGGTATGAAAAGTTATCTAATTGTCTGTTTGATCATGGGTTTTGCCAAAGTACTAGCGATTATTCTTTGTTTACAAAATGTTCTGGTGATATTTTTCTTATTCTTCTTGTATATGTTGATGACATAGTTCTTACTCGTAATAGTAATTCTGAAATTCAACAAGTTAAAGATCATTTGCAAGCTAATTTCAAAATCAAAGATCTTGGTTTATTAAAATTCTTTTTAGGTATAGAAATTTTGGAAACTGACAAGGGAGTGTGTATGTCACAAAGAAAATATTGTCTTGAATTACTTAATGATTTTGGATATTTGGGTTGCAAACCTATGAACACTCCAATGGACATGAATTTGATAGTTACAGATTCTTCTGGGTCTGAGTCAAAGGATCCTCCTCTAAAAGATTTTACTGGGTATCAAAAGTTAATTGGTAGACTTATTTACTTATTAGCTACTAGACCTGGTATAGCTTTTGCAGTTCATTGTCTTAGTCAATTCATGCACCCTCCGCGTCAGTCTCATTTGAAACTGGCTCTTCGGGTTTTAAGGTATCTGAAAGCTTCTCCTGGTAAGGGTGTCAGCTTCTCTTCATGTTCTACTTCTGATTTTAAACTTTCAGCCTTTGTTGATACAGACTGGGGTAAATGTTTATCAACAAGGTGATCTGTTACTGGATATTGTATTTTTTGGCTAATTGTATGGTGTCGTGGAAAAGTAAGAAACAGTCCACTGTTTCTCGCTCCTCGGCAGAGTCCGAGTATAGGGCTATGACCTCTGCTCTATGTGAAATAATATGGATTCTTAGTATTTTAGCAGATTTAAAATTAAAAAACTTGCTTCCTGTAAGTTTAAACTGTGACAATAAATCTGCAATACAAATTGCTAACAATCATGTGTTTCATGAAAGGACTAAACACATTGAGATTGATATACATCAAGTAAGAAATAAAATTGCGACTAGAATGTTAAAAACTGTAAAAGTTTTGTCTACTAAAATCCAGCTGACATTTTTACTAAATCTCTTGGTTTTAACCAACATAAGTATCTCATGTCTAAATTAAATATGGAAGATATTTTCCGGTGTCAATATTGAGGGAGGGTGTTGAAAGGTAAGGTTTAATGTGACCAATCTTGTCATCTTTACTAACTTATTTTGGTTGTTTGTTTTCTATTAGGAGTCTGAGGGGTGAAATGGAATATAGTTGAAAGTTGAAGGGTTGGTGGATTGCGCTTCACAATATGAGGAAATAGAAGGGTAGTGGAGCAAATAAGTCAAAGTTCAGAAGGACCTCTCTGCAATTATGAAATGATATAAACAGATAGTTCTCAGCTGAGAGCTCATTATGATTCATTCTAAAATTTCAGATTATTTTCTTTTCTCTCTAGCTTTTCTTCTCTCTAGTTTTAAGTTTGAATAACATCATCTTCAAACCACTTGAAGATGAGTAGCTTGGTTTAACTTTGTAATACTTTAATATTGTAATATGTTGTTATCATAGAATTTGTACAGACTTGTGTAGAGGCACTGGGGTGGCTTTATGATGGAGAGGGAGAAAGAAAAGTGTGTGTCCCACAATAATGTTCTAATCGAGATCAACAACAAGAAATTCAATCTCAATAGTCATATGTCATTGATCTTTCAATTTACAATTCTCTCACATGATACTTTCTCTCTCTAGGATGCTCTAAGATACGTACTTACAATTAAGCTTCCTCAAGATACATACTTACTAGATTACAACAAAGAGTACTAGATTACAACAAAGAGAAACTCTATTTATACATACTAACAATTACAAGACAAAACTAAAACAATACATTGCCTTTGACTTTTATTTATTACAAAAGACTTTGACTTTTGATTGAAGGTTTGATTTGAGCTTTGACTTTGACTTTCATTTCTATGACCTTGGATCCAACATATTTGTGCACTAACAAAAAGGTAGAGGGAGCAATAGATCGGTGTATGGGGTTTTTACGGTGGAAAAAATTGAGATGAAGGGTATTTACTTTGGTGAAGTATGTTGTAACCAAGAGATGAGGGAGAGAGCCAGAGAAGATGAACATCGTCGGAGAAAATGGACGGCAACGGAGAAGATGGACATCGCCGAAGAAGTCGAAGAAGATGGCAGTGAGGCAAGATAACTTTTCTTCTAGGGGGGACATCGTGATATTGTCCATATATGATAGATATTATAATAACATACATAAAGATATAAATAATGTTATTTTTATTTTATTTTTAAAGAAAAAGTAAAAACGCAAAAATACCCTTGACTGAACGCAGTGAGGGTTAATGGCGTTACGATAAGGGACCAAATCCGTAATAAAAGTGAAGCCACAAAGACTAGTTGCAATTCTTTTGTTTGGAGGACCCTATCCATGATTTGTATGTAACGGACAAAATTTGTAATTTACTCCATATTATAAAATCATGAAGAGAGCAAGCTCACATAAAATTTAAATATAGCATGACACCATTTTTTTTAAAGTCACGTGTAACTCATAGTGAAAGTCGTAGCCCCAAACCGTTCCTCGATGTACCAGCCATCCTCCCTACAAATCATCGTCACATTCTAACTCTAAGATGTGGCACCCAAAGTTCACAAATTTAGAGTTATTCGATTGGACCCCGACACAACTATTTGTTTGAACCATTTGAGAGATGATGTTGTTTGCATGCATAATTTAGGTTTGTAGTTAAATAAGAATATATATATATATATATATATATATATATATATAGTGAGGTTGAGGGAAAACCCAAAGAAATGGAAAAATAGGGTTGTTGTGGTCACTCCTTTCCTGAATGTTGAGCTCATTTGCATCGAGCTAGGACTTAGTTTCAATGGGCGTTCCTTGTTTTCTACCTTGTCTCTTACCCTTTCCTCGACCTCTTACTCGTATGCTAGTTGTCTCTGCATGTGAAACCGATTGTGGTCGGGTATCCTATACAACTAAGTACCCCTTATTGGTAGCGGGTTCAGTGCATTGGGTGTAACCAAAGCTCTTCTTGATGACTAACGTGACATTATTGTTGTATGCTGAAAGACTATATTATAAGTGGCATCTCAAACATATTGAATAACAATACTCATATTTTTAACTAAATATATATGATTGATGATACCATTATATATCATTATCGCAAAACATCTCATCCAAAACATTCATCAAAACATATTTTCACTAAGATCTCAAAAGAATAAACACTCGGTCACAATTGACCATAACCCTTTCACGCTTCGCAATTGGGTCTGATATTTAGTTCTTACTTGCACCTACGGTAGTAAACGAACCGAACGTTCAACGAACTGTTTGTGAACCGTTCAAAAAGTTTATTTGTGTTCGTTATTTCCGTTCAAAAAGTTTATTTGTGTTCGTTATTTAATAAATGAACGAACATGAACACATTTTTTTTGTTTAGTTAAATGAACAAACATGAACAATAGTCTCGTTTGTACATTTATGTATGTGAACGTTCTTCATTTATGTTCGTTGAGGTTCATTCGTTTACTTTCATTCGTTTATGTTTGTTTACATTTGTTGATGTATATAAATATATTTATATATTATGACATTAATATGTAAAATAATTAATTAAATTAAATTTTTAGAATTCCTTTTTTTATCCCTTTTAAGTTTACCCGGTTTTCATTTTGTTATGTTATTTCTTAGAAACGAAATTATGAGTAATGGTGGTTGTTTTTTGTTCACTTGTCTTCGTTCGTTTACGTTCGTTTAACATCTTAACGAACGAACATAAACGAACAAGAACAAACACATTTTCTTAACGAACAAACATGAACACAAAAACTTCCATTCATATATTGCTCGTGTTCCTTCGTTTATTCGGTTAAGATAAATGAACGAACACGAACAACCCTCCGTTCGTGTTCATTCGGTTCGTTTACCACCCTTGAACCAGCGGTGGTGTCCTTTTCTTCACCCAATCTGCCACATGATAGACCCATCATTACATCTGTTCATGAGCTGCCTCCATGATAACATCAGTTACGACGGGTTTAACGGGTTTAACGTACCAAATTCAATTAGCTTTTTGTGTCACGTAAATTTAGCGTCAGTTCTAATCATTTTGTGCAAGTATCACACAAGCACACATGAAATGAATAGCGTCAACGAGTACATTCCAAGGCAACAATGTTTTTTAACCCGAAAAGGGGTCAAAAGTTAAGAAATTAGGATATACCACTTACATTCCACAGGAGACTTCTCATATCACATATAGGGCTGGAAGGAAAACACAATTAACATACATGGGACGACTTTCAGAGGCGTCACGAAGTGCTGGAGAAGCGATTCAATTTTTTAAGTCAAGTTGACATATTGTTTGTGAGAAGTGATTGCTGAAAAGGAGATTTACTTTGGATAAGTTTTGTGTACAGAAACCATGTTTGATTCTAGTTTTCTCTTACTTCTACTATGTTTTCTTCCACCCTCAACATGATCTAAACATATTTATTTGTTGGGGATTAGACAGATTTTGGATTGATGTATTGACTACTTGAAGTTTACGGAAATTTTTTGTTTTGGACAGCGAAAGGAACGCATATATGGAATTATTAGTTTAAGTGTTTATTGATTGAATTTTAAAATCTAATGCTTAAAGCATTGTATGATTGATCACCATGCAATTAACTCTGTGGTTGTGATTTTTTTGAGAAGAGGGTAATTGCAATTAGATTATGGATTTATAAAACTAGGGTGAGAAATCGGATAAGGATAAACTAAGTAAACCATAGTTGTGTTGGATCATTCCTTTGCTTAATGAACTTCCGATTATGTTGTTAGAAATAATGTAAATGTCAAAACATAGGTTTAATTATTATAATATATATATGGTAGTTATGGTAGTTATAGGTAGTTATTAGTGAAGGGGTGTGATTGTTCATGAAACAACACAACCATTACCGAACAATTGTGATGGTTCTATGGCACCCTTTCGGTGTCTATAAATATATATCGATTTGTATAGTTTCAAGGGTGTGGAATTCTAAATATATTTCCAGATTATTAAAGGGTTCAACCCACGTTTCTTGTTCTTTCTTCTATCCTTATTCTGTGAATGATGTTGAATGCATGATGATCTATGGGATTGCCAGATTGCATGATCTTGGGAAAATCTAAGCAGATTCTAAACATGGTATCAGAGCAAAGGGTTCAAACGAGAGTCAAAGATCAATCATGTTTCAATTATCATTCAAGAAACCGTTTTGTGTTGAAGAAAATAATATATAAAAGAAGCAGAAAATTGGAAGAAAGAAGAAACGGCCAATGCCCGAATCATCCAAGGGATGGATTCCGGAACACCAAAGAGAATCGAAGGAGAAGACAATAGTTTTGTCCGGTGAAAAAAGAACCAGGGGACTGTAGAGGCAGGGGACTGGTAGAGGCAGGGGACTGTTAGGCCCCGCAAAACAGGAGAAGACAGTAGTTTTGTCCGGTGAAAAAAGAACAGGGGGACTGTTAGAGGCAGTTGGTTTGATTTGCCCCGCAAAACAAGGAAGATTAAGGATAACGAAGATTATGTGGTACGGAAGATACACGAGCATTGAGAGTCGGATGTACGGAAGTGTGACCGTCAAGACTCAAGTTACAAAAGGTTGCAAGGCGGAAGATGGCTTAGGTACCTCAAACGGTAGATGCACCGGAGGGAATGGTCAGGAAGACCGGAACGTCACCAAGATAGCAAGTCAACCAGTTGAAAGCAAGGATTATGAAGGTGAGGGAACGGAAGAAGAAGATCCGGAGATTGAAGGTTTTTACTCGAAAGGAAATCAAGATCAAAAGATGTTTTGACATTTAGGGGGGAATGTTAGAAATAATGTAAATGTCAAAACATAGGTTTAATTATTATAGTATATATATGGTAGTTATGGTAGTTATAGGTAGTTATTAGTGAAGGAGTGTGATTGTTTAACACAACCATTAACCATTATGATGGTTCTATGGCACCCTTTCGGTGTCTATAAATATGTATCGATTTGTATAGTTTCAAGGGTGTGGAATTCTAAATATATTTCCAGATTATTAAAGGGTTCAACCCACGCTTCTTGTTCTTTCTATCCTTATTCTGTGAATGATGTTGAATGCATGATGATCTATGGGATGGCCAGATTGCATGATCTTGGGAAAATCTAAACCTGTGCAGATTCTAAACATATGTATCTTAGTCGAAAGATTATAACATGTGTAATTGGGAAATAACCTTGCTAGAGAGAGACAGAGAGAAGTAAGTAAAATTGTGTTTGTTGCAATCAATCAATGTCTTTTGCTAATAATCTACGAAACTGAATGGTATTCTAAATGAAAACCAATTGAAGTCTGACTCCCAACTACCTGTCCCACATGAATTTAATCTAGTGTAATATTGCTCTTTGTGTTCGTGATTTCTTCTTGAGTTTTCATTGTGTTATTTTATTAGATAATTACCAGTTCACTTTTCGATCAGTCAGTTAGTAGTTGACATGGTTTTAGTGATAATCTCTTAGTTGCATGTATTCAATACTCGGATTTGCTATGCATCACTTTATTCGATATTACATACTTGCAGTTAGCATATTTTAGGGGGTTTAACCCGCTATCGGTAAAGTTTTTTCTGACCAAATTGTTTTCAATGAAATTTGTCCGTTGGGAATCCATTGATAATGGGTGTTATCGAAGGAATACAGATAGTCCTGCTTTTAGTAGTGTATTATGGACATGTAACAAGTACTTGAAAGTCGTTATGGTGCAGCGGGTTTCTTGTGTTTCACATTCTTAACAATTACTTGAAGCAATTGTTTTACATATTATTTCTTTTGATCATTTGTCTATTGGGAATATGTTTTAGTTTTACTCGCAACTTAGAAAGTATTTCATGATCTGTACCTAATATAATATGTTAGTTAATTCTTAAAAATACATGAAACCAATTTAAAAAATTATTAAAAAAGAGGATAAAATATACGAAAAAAATTAACAAATGCTTTAGTAAATTAAATTAGGAGAGGTAAACTGAAAGAAAACTTATTGAAAGGTAAATTGATAGAGGAAACCCATTAGGAACATTCCTCGAATAACTGGCGACTTGATCAAGATTCGAAGGTGATTGTCCAAAGTATGACTTCCGTTTTCCCCGAATGGTACGACTTCTTTTTATAGAAAAATGAATTGTCCGAAGTAAGACTTTTTTTTCACATGCAAATGGTTTTAGCACATAACTGGTATGACATATCTTGATGAAAAATATAATGCAAAACAAAGATGGAGAGACATGTAGTAAACAATCTAAACATGATGAATATCTTAAGAACAATAATTTTTATTTAATATTTTCAATTTGATCAGCATAAGATAGACCTTTTGAGGATGAATATTATTGTTTATTTTTAGTAAATTACAAGGCGCATGAAAGTGACATTCAAGAATCTCTCAGAATATCTCTTTGCATTAAAACATAAGAATCTTCATGGCATGTTTGAAGGTTTCAACTCTAGTCATTTTCGAGAATTTCAGCCCAGAATTTTCGTTTCATCTTCTATACAGTTGTCTAAAAGTCATGAAGATTCCTTTGCTTACTTTATGACCTCGAATTCTTGTTGGAATCTTTGATGAGGTTTAGGGCCTTAAAAATTCATGACTTGAAGTTGTGGTTAATTAACAAGTGAGATGCCATTTATTCACTGTTGGAAATAATCTTGCTATGATGAACAAATCACAGGTAATAGTATGAATACACTTGCTAATTTTATTGATACTTGCAATTTTTTTTGTTCATCCACTTTACAAAACATTGACCCTATTTATAAACATTGAAAAGGTGCCATCGAACCATCGCAATGGTTCGGTAAAGGTTGTGTTGTTTCATGAAGCATCATACCTCTTCATGAATTGTCACACCCTTTCACTAAGCATCATACCTCTTCATGAATTGTCACACCCTTTCACTAAGCATCATACCTCTTTATGAATGGTCACACCCTTTCACTATAATAACTACCTATAAATATATATATATATATATATATATATATATATATATATATATATATATATACTGACTTGATTATATTTAACCCACAAGTTTAGGTTAACTATCAACACTCCCCCTTAAACTAAACTTTGGTTTAAGGTAGGTCTTTAACTTGCTTTTATCTTGCTCTTCACAGCAGCGTTGGTCCTTCCTCATCATTAATGAGATAAGACTCTTCTTGCTTGTCTTTATTGTGTTTCCACTTCGAACATTCCCTCGCAAAGTGACCGAAGTCACCACATTCATAACATCTGAAAGTGCTCTTGTCTTTAGTTCCTTGAATCGTACTTCTTCCACGTGTATTTGAACTATTCTTCCATTTTATGCTTTCCTTGGCTTCGTTGTTGAAATTTTTACCTCGCCCTTTACCACGGCTTTGGTTGTTTGAACTTGCCATCAGAAGTTTGTCTTCATCATTTGCCTCTGGCATGTCTTGACTTTTGATTCGTTCTTCAAAGGCTGTTAATCTTCCAACGGCTTCTTCAAACGACATTTTGTCCAAATCTTGATATTGTTCAATAGTTGCCACGATCGGTAAAAACTTCTTTGGAACCGAATTGAGTAGTTTCCTCACAATTATCTTGCTTTTAACTTGCTTACTTCTTACAAATCAGAACCGAGATGGTTTCTTGTTTCCTTGCTCTTGTCTTTGATCGAAAGATAAAAAAAAACCTTACTTACTACTGGCCAACTTGCTAACCAGTTTTTCTTGCTAAACTTGCTCAATATTGATCAACTTGCTAATCAATATTGTGTTTCCAGACCCACTTGCTAATCTGGCTCTTGCTGCACGTATCTGACCTACTTGCTAATCAGTTCGTGCCTCCTGACCCACTTGCTAATCAGATTCTTACTTGCTTTGATCAAAATAATTAATCCTTTCTTGCTGATATTAAACCCAATGATTCTAATTTCTTGTTGGTTTGAATCAAGGGTTCTACTTGCTATTTGAACCTAAGAAAAGGCTCGAAACTTGCTATTTGAATCTTAAGGTTCGGAACTTGCTATGAACCTAAGGATTCGTTTGGTATCTGCTTTCCAATCGATCACCCCTTGCACTTGTTCTTCCCTGGATCGATTAACATGCTCTGATACCAATTGTTGGAAATAATCTTGCTATGATGAACAAATCACAGCACTTGCTAATTTTATTGATACTTGCAATTTTTTTTGTTCATCCACTTTACAAAACATTGACCCTATTTATAAACATTGAAAAGGTGCCATCGAACCATCGCAATGGTTCGGTAAAGGTTGTGTTGTTTCATGAAGCATCATACCTCTTCATGAATGGTCACACCCTTGCATTAAGCATCATACCTCTTCATGAATTGTTACACCCTTTCACTAAGCATCATACCTCTTTATGAATGGTCACACCCTTTCACTAAAATAACTACCTATAAATATATATATATATATATATATATATATACTGACTTGATTATATTTAACCCACAAGTTTAGGTTAACTATCAACATTCACACTGTAACCGAAAGTTAATAAACAAAAAACTGTAATGGCTTATCCAAATTGGGGGGTATTTTTAATTCTGGTTCCTTTTCTTACATATCTTGCTGGTCTCGATCATCGTTGCCCTAGGAAATTATCGATGCGGAACCAAGGGATACTATACACAGATCAGTGCAATACAGAAAGAACCTCGGTGTTGTGTTATCTATTCTTAATTAAACAAATGAAAATGGTTTCTTTATGTCATCTTCACATGATGTAAAACGTGATGAGCCGAGCAGTGCTTATGCTCTTGCACTGTGCAGGGGAGGGATATTTGTCTCAAATGTGTTGCCAATGCTATCAACCGGCTAACACAGGATTGTCGCAACCAAAAAAAGGCAACAGGATGATATGATGGTTGCATACTAAGCTACTCTAATAACTCCTTGGTAGACAATGTTGATGATAACGTGGATGTTAAATATTATGGACGCCTTGTATCTTATGGGCGTAACCAACATAATGTAACCAGCTGGGCTCCATTCTATCGGACACTGAGGAACTTGTTCCAAAAGTTACACGACATCGAGAAGCAATAGGTGGACACACTACTACACAAATGCAAATATAACCCTCTAAATACAACCCGGTTATGGAAAAAACCGGGTAGTATTATAATAATAGTTGCATGTTTTTTATAAAACTACCCGGTGCTCTACAAAAAACTGGGTAGTATTTGATTACTTGATAGCATACTTTTATAAAACTACTCAGTGCTTTACAAACAACCAGGTAGTATTTGATTACTTGTTAGCATGTTTTTATAAAACTACCCGGTGCTTTGCAAACAACCGGGTAATATTTGATTACTTGGTAACATGTTTTAATAAAACTACCCGGTGCTTTGCAAACAACCGGGTAGTATATATTTGATTACTTGGTAACATGTTTTTATAAAACTACCAGGTGGGTAGTATGTGCTTTTTTTAGGGTTCCATATTTTTATTATACTACCCGGTGTTATATAACAACCGAGTAGTATGTGACATAACATTAACTTGCTAGCCGCTAAACACCCCTTTGATGAAAATTACATATTTTTTCTCTCTTTCTCTTCCTTTTCTCACATCCTTCAAGATTTTTTTTAAAAAGTTCTTTGGTTTTTCAAATACAAAGATACATATGCATATTATATTCTCTAAGTTCATCATCAATTTGTTTTTATATATGTATTTGTTATTACGCTATATTAGAGTTGTTCATGGGCGGTATGGCCCGCTAGACCCGGCCCGTCCAGTCCATTATAAAAGCGGGCTTGGACAACAATTTTAGAAAATATGGACGGGTTTGGGTGGGACCATTCAAGTTAACGGGCGGGCTCGGGTAATGAAAAAAGAAATTTGGACAGGCCCGCCCGACCCGCTATATAATTAAAATCAATTAAAAAAGTTTTATATAATTAAGGGAAAATTGCATTAAAATGGAACCAACTTTCACTTGATTCCTATTTTGGGGAACCAACTTTCAAAATTATCATTTTAGGGTTTGAACCAAACTTTACATTTATTTAAGGGTCTCGTTTAACTGGTAACCGATTATTTTTAGATGATGTGGCAAAAAATACTTAAATTAAATATTTAGAAAACCACGTCATCTATTTTAATTTACATGTCATTACTTGTTTAATACATTAAAAAACAATAAACTACTAAAAATCAAATAAAGAAAGTATAAACCCTATTTCCTTATGCCTCCGTCTTCATTGCCTCCACATCCAACCTTTTTTTTCCCCGATTTGCCATCCTCCGGCATCACCGGTCTTACTCCATTTGCCTCATCTCTGCGTCATCTGCCTTCTACCATCGCCAATTTCGTTGCCGTCGTCCTCCACCATCGTCTTCTCTGCTGTTGTCATCCTCCACCATCACCTCCTCCACTGTCGTCATCCTCCGCCGCAGCCACCGTCCTCCGCTGCCGTCGTCTCCTCCGCTGTCGTCATCCTCTTTGAAGCTTAAAAAAACCCACTCCACCTTGATATCTTCATCTTCATCGTTGGAATCTCCAGTCCCTTCATTTTCATGTTCGAAATCTCTAGACCCTTTATCTTCATCTTCTATCGTCGGACCCTTGGTCCACCGTCGCCTTCCTTCTCCGACATCGTTTCTCCCCCGTTCTGCTTTACGGTTATGACTATCAAATCATTCAAGATCTAAAAAATCTAACACATTCTCATCTCCATCTCCTTCAAGATCCAACACATTGGTTATGACTATCAAATCGTTTCTATAGCTTTTTATTTTAGGCCACCAGTTGCCTTTGCTTTATATACAACTGCTTTGCTCAATCCATTGGGGTGGGTTTTGGATGTTAGGTTAGGTTTAGATGAAGATGAAAATGTAAGGTTTTGATGCTTCTTGAACTTTGATTGGGTTAACTAAAAGAGATGGAGGAGATAGTAACAGAAGCTTTCATGGACTTTTATGCTTTGATGCTACTTGCCATTATTGGGTTAACAAATAGAGATGGAGTTGGCAACAAAGGAAATGGGAGACTAGGAGGGATGAAGAGGGGTGGAGGGGACAAGGGGTCGTCAAAGATGACAGTGGTATCGTCGGAGAAGAAGGTATGCTGGAGAAAGAGGTGCCGATAGGATGAATTAAGAATTTATTTTTTCCTTTTATATGTTTTTAGTAGCTTGTAAGTCTAATGAGTAATGACACATCATTTATCTTAGATTTAATATTTGAATTTTAAAAATGACATGGCATATTATTGGGCATTTATCTAAGCCACATCATCATTAATAGGTTATCAAGTTAATCAAACCCTTAAATAAATGTAAAGTTTGGTTTAGACTCTAAAATAATAATTTTGAAAGTTGGTTCCCCAACATAGGAATCAAGTGAAAGTTGGTTCCATTTTGATGCAATTTTTCCTATAATTAATATTGCATTAAAAAAAAGTTACCACCTCCCAAATATATATTATATGTGATATGTCGTATAGTACGTCTAGGATCTCGATCTTGAAGTATTAGGTAGTTAAATATTTTGTTGTTGATGAATCCAAACTTCGAAGGTGATAATCTTTGGAGAGGAAAAGTCCATACTCCATATTTTGTGAAAAATACTTTTTCTTACGTTGTGTGCATTAGTATATTTTACGTTATTGTAGTTGGAATGCATTTTAGATAGTTTTACATAACTTACCATTTTATATAAGTTTTTTTAAAATGTAAACTTTTAGGCCCGTTAGCCCGTTGGCAAGCCCGGACCATTTATAGGACGGGTATGGGCAAGTTCTCAAGCTCGCAAAAATGGGTTTGGGCTTGCTATATTAGGCCCGTTGGACAAGAAATTTGGGGTAGGCCTAACCCGTGGCCTACCCAAACCCGTAAATGATCACCTCTACGCTATATATATGGTTGTTCAACCGGGTAGTATGATAGTGACATTACTACCGCCCCCTTATAGGACCCGGTTGTATAACCGGGTAGTATATCATTTTTCAACCGGGTAGTATAACCATTTCTCTAGTCGTACAGTAGCTTCACGACATATTTATCTACATTCTGATAGGTGGAGATCGGTTTTGGAGATTTGGAAGTCACCCTTTTGCTGTTCGAAAGTTTGCTGTTTTCTGGGTGATGTTTCTTCCTCTTTTCCTTTTGGTTTCCAAGAGTATGATGATTGTGGTGTGCCTCTAGTTTTATATAGAGAAGACTTTTGTATTGTTTATTGGTGGTAGTGGAGTTTAAGCGGCATAAGGGTCCCATGGTTTTACTCTCGCCTTGAGAGGTTTTCACGCTAAAATTCGTATGTGCTTGATTGTTCCTCATTTTTGCTTTTGTTAGTTGATTATCATTGCATTTAGTATACCCAATTTGTTTGCATCCTCTAAGGTTCATATAAGTCGGAAAATTTTTGTCCAACGAAACTTTATTCTGCATTTATCATTACCGTTGTGACGCGTTTTTCCATCAGAGTGGTATTAGAGCTTTTGGTTATTGTTATTAGATTTGACTTGTTTGAATGAAGGAAGCTAATACAAGTAGGATGATAAGTCTAAATGGTTCTAATTATCATGTTTGGAAAGGAAATATGGATGGACCTTCTTTATGTGAAGGATTTTTATTTTCTTGTTTTTTCAACCGACGAACTTGAGAATAAAACAGATGTAGAATGGAATATTTTGCATAGACAGGTTTGTGGATATATTCAGCAATGGGTATATGATAATCTTTTGAACCATATTAGTGGGGAGACTCATGCTCGTACTTTGTGGAACAAGCTCGAGCAGTTATATGCTAGAAAGACCGGAAATAATAAGTTGTTTTTGATTAAAAAGATGATCCAGCTTAAGTACCATGATGGAACTCCTATCACTGATCATTTGAATGAATTTCAGAGAATTATTAATCAGCTTGTAGGAATGGGTATCAAGTTTGAAGATGAAATCCAAGGCTTATGGATCCTTGGTACTCTACCGGATTCATGGGAGATTTTTAGGACATCTATAACACCTTAGGCATATCCCATATCGGCCGTGGACAGGAGTGATGCTGGGTGTTATAAGTAATATCTTGGCCTTCCTAACAACAACGCGTTTTGGGGCCACAAGCACGTCAGGTTCTGGGAACTCTGAGGTTAAGCGTGCTTGGGTGGGAGTAGTCCCAGGATGGGTAACCCCCTGGGAAGTTTCTCACCAGGTCGCCAGAAACAAATCCGTGCGCTACACGTTGGTTAAATCCAAGGGCAAAGCAGACAATATTGTTGTCGAGGCAGGCGGGATGTTACAGATGGTATCAGACCATTGGTTACGACCTGTAGATTAAATAAGTTTGACCTGTGAGAATTGGGTAGACATTAGAATGGGTATACTAGAATTTAATTATATTTACTGAATTTCAATCCGTAACTGTTTTGAATTCTGATCTTGATGTTGTTCTGTATTAGAATGTCTAGACGTGGTCGCCCACGCAAGTCCAGATCTCAACATGAGGGAAACCCAATTCCCAACCCAGTGGGCGGTACTAGTGAACCTAATATTGCTGATGTGGTCCGTCAGACCATGTCAAGTATGATGCCTGCATATCTTGAACAAGCCATCCAGGCTATGCAACAGACGGCACAAAATCTTCCTCCAAATCCGAATACAAATCCAAATCCAAATTCTGGTCCTACATCAAATATTGGAAATCCCGGATCAAGTTCGGGTAATCCAACGGGAGAAATGCATACATGGCTAGAGAGGTTTAATAAACAGAAACCTCAATCTTTCTCAATGGCCGTAGATTCAGTAGATGCTGAACACTGGATTCGGCACATCGAAAAGATTTTTAATGTCTTAGATATTCCAGATTAGTACAGGGTCCGCTTGGCTACTTACAAGTTTGAGAAAGAAGCGAACAATTGGTGGGAAGCTTGCGTTCAAACTGACCCATCTGTTAAGAACTTATCTTGGGATAACTTCAAAGAATTTTTCTTCAAACAGTATTTTACGGCGGCAGATCGCGATGCTTATGTGCAAGACTATTCAACGATCCAACAAGGCGAGGAAGAAACCATTGCCGACTACATGGCTCGTTTTCTTAAGTTTTCTCGTTTTGCAGGAAATACCGCAGGCACACAAGCGCAACAAGCCAATAAGTTTAAATGGACACTTAACTCGAAGTATAAGGATAGTCTCTTGAATCTTCCTTTTAATACCGTTACTGAAGTGGCCGACGCAGCGAAGAATATTGATCGGTCACAACAACAACAGTTAACTTCACGTGTTGACAATAAGAAACGTGGACCTGGATCTTTCCAAGGAAACCCTCGTTTTGTAAAGTCAAAGTCGAACATTAACCCACATAAAAGTTCAAGTCAATTCACGCCACAACTTCCAGTGTTTTCTAACAGGGGGAGTCAAAATGTTTCGAGTCCAATTAATATTTGTGATAAGTGCAATCTTCGACATCGACCGGGTCCGTGTCTAAAGATGACCGGTTCGTGTTTTAATTGTCAAGAACAAGGGCATATGGCCAGAGATTGTCCTAAAGCTGGAAAAGGAAAAGGAAAACAAGCAACTACTAGTGGGCGAGTCTTTGCATTACCTGGCGACAAATCTCAAGCGGGTATGATTTCAGGCCATGTTAACTTAAATGATTTATCTGTTTATGCCTTGTTTGATACCGGAGCAACACACTTTGTTGTTTCTGAACAATTAGAATTCCGGTTAAAACCTTATGAACAAACCACCGAATGTCCAGTCGTAATATCTACCCCAATGGGTGGTTCAATCTGTGTGTTAATTGTTGGAGATCGCATACGGGAGGTCACTCTACTTCCAATGCATATGTCCCACTTTCAATTAATATTGGGTATGGACTGGTTGTCACACCACCATGCAACTATAGACTGTAACGCCAAACAAATATTATTTGGAGATGTTGACAAACCAGAGGCAATCTTCCAAGGAGGTACTCCAAAAGAAGATGTTAGCGCTTTAACTTCTATTACGGTGCACCAGTATACTTGGCAAAGTAATGAAGGTTTTCTGGCCTCGTTACAAGATCCCGAACAGATAATCCCTACATATGCACCCGTACCTGTTGTTTCCGAATATCTTGATGTGTTTCCCGACGATTTACCGGGTATACCACCAGTCCGGGAAGTCGAATTTACCATCGATCTAGTTCCGGGAGCTTCTCCTATTTCTAAGGCTCCCTACCGAATGGCTCCAACTGAAATGAAGGAACTCAAAACTCAACTCGATGATTTATTAAAGAAAGGTTTCATTCGACCCAGCGTTTCACCCTGGGGAGCTCCGATTCTCTTTGTTAAAAAGAAAGACGGTACGATGCGTCTTTGTATTGATTACCGGGAGCTTAATAAAGTAACGATCCGTAACAAGTATCCGTTGCCGAGAATCGACGATCTGTTCGATCAATTACAAGGGGCACGATACTTTTCCAAAATTGATCTTCGGTCCGGGTACCATCAACTTCGTATCCAAGATTGTGATATTCCGAAAACCGCATTCAGAACTCGCTATGGGCACTACGAATTCTTAGTAATGCCTATCGGGCTAACTAATGCTCCAGCGGTCTTTATGGATCTTATGAATCGGGTTTTCAAAGATTATCTCGACGACTTTGTTATCGTGTTTATTGATGACATATTGATATATTCAAAGTCAAGAGAGAAACATGATCAACATCTTCACATCGTTTTGGAAACTCTTCGAACGAAAAAGTTATACGCAAAACGTTCTAAGTGTGAATTTTGGCTTGATCAAGTATCTTTTCTCGGACACGTAATTTCTGCGGAAGGTGTCAAAGTCGATCCAACGAAAATTGAAACTGTCACTAAATGGCCTCGACCTACGAACGTATCTGAAGTTCTTGGTTTTCTGGGTCTGGCCGGTTATTATAGACGATTCGTTGAAGGATTTTCTAAAATATCTCTACCGTTAACCCGATTACTCCGAAAAGGAGTCAAATTCAATTGGGGTTCCGAACAAGAATCTAGTTTCGAGGAATTGAAGCATCGATTGGTTACTGCACCTGTTCTTGTATTACCATCTGGCACCGGAGGTTTTCAAGTTTACAGTGATGCTTCAAAGATAGGTCTCAGTTGTGTTCTTATGCAAAACGGTAGAGTGATCGCATATGCATCACGTCAATTAAAGCCTTATGAGGTCAATTATCCGACTCACGATCTCGAATTGGCTGCGGTTATCTTCGCACTTAAAATTTGGCGTCATTATTTGTACGGTGAAACATGTGAAGTTTTAACCGACCACAAGAGCCTTAAATATATATTTACTCAAAAAGAGTTAAATATGCGTCAACGGAGGTGGCTCGAACTTCTAAAGGATTACGATGTTCATATACAGTATCATCCGGGTAAGGCTAATGTAGTCGCCGACGCTTTAAGTCGTAAAGTTGTGGGACAAGTTTCCTCGTTACTTGTTCCTACAGAGTTAGCTTTGGAGATTGAACGGTTCGGACTGGAAATCTATCCGAGATCACAAACAGAAATTATATCGAATCTGATGGTAGAACCGACTCAAATTTCTCGGATAAAAGAAGCCCAACAAGATGACGGTGAATTGTGGGCGAACTTCCAGCAAGTAAAAGAGAATGTTAGTTCGGAATTCAGGATCGATGATGATCACGTGTTGTGGTTTCGGGATCGTCTTTGTGTTCCGAATAACTCGGAGCTTAAAGATCAGATTATGACCGAAGCTCATAAATCTATGTTTTCCGTTCACCCGGGTACAACAAAAATGTATCGCGACTTACAGACCCATTACTGGTGGGTTGGAATGAAACGAGATATCACCGATTTTGTAGCTCGTTGTCTCACTTGTCAACAAGTTAAAAGTGAACATCAACGTCCGGGTGGTCTTCTCCAATCGCTGAACATCCCGGTATGGAAATGGGAACACGTAATTATGGATTTTGTAGTCGGACTACCCCGCACGACCTTGAAACACGATGCAGTTTGGGTAGTGGTTGATTGACTGACAAAATCGGCTCATTTTCTTCCTATCCGACAAACATGGTCAATTGATAAATTGACAAAAGTATTCCAACATGAGATTGTACGTCTCCATGGCACTCCTGTATCAATTACCTCCGATCGAGACCCACGTTTTACATCTCGATTTTGGGAAGGTTTACATAAAGCTTGGGGCACACGTTTGAATTTTAGTACAACCTTTCATCCGCAAACTGATGGGCAATCTGAACGTACGATTCAAACACTGGAGGATATGCTCCGAGCATGTGCGATGGAATGACATGGAAGTTGGGATAGTTATTTGTACTTAATAGAGTTCTCTTATAATAATAGTTGGCAGTCAAGTATCGACATGGCCCCGTATGAAGCACTTTATGGCCGAAAATGTCGAACACCGACTTGTTGGAATGAACTTGGAGAACGTATTCTTGAAGGCCCAGAACTGGTACAAGTTACTACCGAGAAGGTCGAAATTGCGCGTCAAATGATGAAAGAGGCTCAAGCTCGTCAAAAGAGCTACGCCGACAAGTGACGACGACCTATCGAGTTCCAACCGGGAGATAAAGTTTTCTTGAAAGTTTCCTCAACTCGCGGTATTAGACGTTTCGGTCTAAAAGGAAAGTTGAGCCCGAGATATATTGGTCCCTTCGAAATTCTGGAAAGGGTTGGCGTTGTGGCTTACCGGTTAGCCCTACCGCCGCAATTATCCCAAATACATAATGTGTTCCATGTATCTTCACTTCGAGGGTACAACTATCATCCCTTACACGTCATTGAATATCCCTTGGAACGTATAGAACCTGATCTTTCTTATCGCGAGGAACCTGAAGAGATTATTGATCGTGATGAGAGAGGTACACGAAAGAGAGTGATTCCTTTCGTAAAAGTTCTATGGAAAAATCATTCTGAACGTGAGGCGACATGGGAATCTGAGGAGCACATGCGACGGGAGTACCCCGAGTTCCTTAATCGATGTAAGTTTTCTGTCTAAGTTTGATTTCGGGGACGAAATCTCTTTTGAAGGGGGGAATAATTGTAAGACTCTGTCTTAAAAACGTATAATTATTTTTACTCGAATTGAACCGTAATTAAATATAGCAACTAAAGATAGTTGAGGGATTAAAACCGTCAATTAACCAAACTATATAATTATATATATAAAAAAAAAAGAAAATTCATAAGAGTAAATTACATATCGTCCCTATGTTTATTTTGTTCACCGTCTCGTCTCTCTCTCATCTCTCTCTCTCTAAACTTTCAAATAACTTCTCTCTATATTATCTTACGATCCGTTGAAGTAATCGACGAAATAACTACATATTCGGAATCTACGCGACGAACCCTTCTTAGAGGTATAAATTTCTTCTTAAGTTATTTAAGTTGGTAAGTTAGGGTAGTTAAAGTTGGTTGGTAGATTATGATTATATAATACAAAGTTATAATCATGTATATGTATAGGAATGTTTGTTTTTGTCAAAATTACAAATGGGTAAAGTTTAGAATTAAAACGGTGATATTTATATCTAGATGTTTAACCGCACACCAAGTGTTCGGTTTAATGTCTAAGAGAATATAATTTTGTGTTTAAGCTTAGGATAATAAGCTTTGAGTTTTAGGTTATGTGATTATTAATAATTGATGGTTTAAATAGGCAATCGAACGGGTTAAAATTCGTAGTCGGTCTCGATTAATCACATGTTGCATCTCAATCCGATCAAGGTATGGATTTCATTTCTTTTGAATCGTGGGCAACTATTTGTTGTAGTTGACCCTTCCTAAAGGTGGTTCACCACCTTGTGATTGATCAACCGAACGTGATCAACAAATACAAAATTGTACACACACATACACATTGATTTTGGTTTATTGAATCAATTGTGTGAACATTTTGATGTTTTATTAAAATGTGTCTCGTATGAGACTGTTTATGAAAAATGTGAAGTATATAGATTATAATTTCTGTGATCGCCATTTGGGTAAGTGGCATTTGTTTAGTTTTCGTTGATTTTAGAAGAACCCAATAAATGGGCACATTATTTGGGATGCCTTCTATGGCGGCTTTGTTGTCATAGCGTCCTGCAGATGACGGTCCACCAGAGTTAAGCCTATGTGGCTTACGTGAAACCACTCTGGGAGGACTTGGCTGACTTTGTTGGCTCCAGGGCGGATGAATCGATTCTAGATTATAATATGTGACCGTGGTTAAATTCACGGGGGATCCGTTGTGTGTGCCCGCATGCCGACCCAGTTCGTGTGGTTTGGCCACCCCACGAACACAACGACTGGAATTGACGGACTTTATTTATATTACATTTTGAAGTTAAAGTGTGAACTGTTCTTGAGATTATTGCTTTTGATTATATTACCGAACGTTTCTTTTGATTTAAATGAACTATGAACTTCAGTCTCAAGAACTTTCTTCGAATTGAAATTTTAAGTCTTTCGCTTCGTTATCGATGTTTTTATTATTATTTATGAGTTTATATTATAATCCATTCACTGAGCCTTGTGCTCAGCCGTGTTTTTGTTTTCTGACACGGCAGGTTCGAAGTGAAGTTTTTGGGGTCGGGACTTGAGATCGAGCGTGTTATTTTGGAGTTCTTAGAATCACTTTGTTTTATCTTTATAAGTATATAAAATCTTTTGAGGTATGATAGTTTGGATTGTAATATATGTTTAGAGTTTATTAATAGCTCTGAATTTAGATATGTATTTACGTTAAGTCTCGTATGTGACATCACCCGTTCCGGACCACGGGGACGGGGGATGTTACAACTATGGTATCAGAGCCACTCCTGTGCCGTTCGGGATATGGGGCAAACCTGATCGAGGACGATGAGTCCCAAGGGGGGTGTTTGTAACACCTTAGGCATATCCCATATCGGCCGTGGACAGGAGTGATGCTGGGTGTTATAAGTAATATCTTGGCCTTCCTAACAACAACGCGTTTTGGGGCCACAAGCACGTCAGGTTCTGGGAACTCTGAGGTTAAGCGTGCTTGGGTGGGAGTAGTCCCAGGATGGGTGACCCCCTGGGAAGTTTCTCACCAGGTCGCCAGAAACAAATCCGTGCGCTACACGTTGGTTAAATCCAGGGGCAAAGCGGACAATATTGTTGTCGAGGCAGGCGGGATGTTACAACATCATTGTCCAACTCCGCATCCGATGGTGTTATTTCCATGGAATTGGCTAAAGGCAGTATTTTAAATGAAAGGATGAGAAGAAAGTTGCAGGCTTCCTCTTCACAATCAGATGTCTTGGTCACAGAAAGACGGGGGATAAGTCAGAGTAGAGGTCCGAGTAATAGAGGTAATCATCGGGAAAATTCGAAAGGAAAGTCTGTTGATTTTAAGTGCTACCATTGTGGTAGGAAAAGGCACACTGTACGGTTATGCAGACAGTTGAAGAAGGAGAACAAAAGTGGCATTCAAAACAATCAAAAGAACAATTATAAAAAGATGGTAATGACAATGCCGAAGTTAATACTACCATTGAGGAATTCTTTTTTTGTTGTGATGATGATATGGTCAACCTAGCACAAGATGATTCGAGTTCGGTTGTTGACATTGGTGCTTCGTGTCATGTTACATCATGAAGAGATTTTTATTCATCTTACACTCCAGGTAATTATGGTACTGTTAAGATGGGTAATAATGATCTATCAAAGATTTTTAGAATTGGCGATGTGTGTTTGAATTTTGACACTGGGATAGAATTGGTTTTGCGAAATGTAAAACATGTCCCAGATATATGAGACTTAATGTATTTCTACAGGCTTACTCGATGATGATGGTTTCAACAAGAACTTTGGTAATAGTATATGGAAACTCACTCGTGGTTCCTTGATCGTGGAAAAAGGTAAGAAATACCCAAAGTTATATGTCACACATCCGAAGATCTCCAACAACATTGTAAACGCTGTGGAGAACATTGATACGACTGATTTGTGGCATAAGAGACTTGGTCACATGAGTGAAAAGGGATGTATTTTTTGTCAAAGAGAAAGGTGTTACCGGGTGTGCACGTTGTTCATTTGAAGAAGTGTTCTCACTGTTTGACAGGAAAGAAGACTCGACTTACTTTCAAGAGCCAGTTTCATTCTCGAAAGGAGAACATACTTGATTTGGTGCATTATGATGTTTATGGTCCTATGAAGACTAAGACGCTTGGTGGTTGCTCATATTTTGTCACATTCATCAATGATCACTCGAAGAAGCTATGGACTTATACCTTGAATTCTAAAGATCAAGTATTAGATGTGTTTAAGCAGTTTCGTGCCTCAGTAGAGAGACAAACTAGGAAGAATCTCAAGTGTATTCGAACAGATAACGGAGGTGAATACATTGGGCCTTTTGATGCTTATTGTAGAGAATAAGGTATTTGGCACCAAAAGACACATCCGAAGACACCGCAATTGAATGGTTTAGCAGAACGGTTGAATAGAACATTGGTTGAGCGAGTCAGATGTTTTCTCTCACATGCAGGGTTTTCGAGTTCCTTTTAGGGAGAAGCTTTGAATACGACGGTACATGTTATTAATCTAACCCGTTGTGTTCCTTTCCATTGTAATATTCCGGACGGGATTTGAAGCGACAAAGATGTTTCGTACTGTCACCTACGCGTCTTTAGATGCAAGGATTTTGTGCACATTCTTTAAGATGAAAACCCGAAGCTCGATGTGAAGACTAAGCCATGTGTGTTCCTTGTTTATGGTCATGATGAGTTCGGCTGCAAATTATATGGTCCAATTCAAAAGAAACTTGTTCGAAGTCGAGATGTTGTTTTCATGGAAGATCAGACTTTGAAAGATGTTGAGAAGGAAAACACGATTCCTCAACATAATGATTATCTTACTGATTTGGATCTAGTTCCTCCTAAGCATGTTGAGACACATGATGGAGATGGTGTTCAGAACGATGAATAAGATGGCACTGATGATACTAATGTTCCGGAGCAAATTGAGATCAATGTAGAAATTCATCCAGAGGGTATCCATCATTTATCCCACTTAGGTGGTCTATGAGAGACCGTCATCCTTTTATACGATACTCTGTTGATGAGTATGTCTTACTCACTGATGGGGGAGAGCCCGAGTGCTATGCCAAGGCCATGTAATATGATCACAAGAAAGAATGGGTTGAAGCCATGCATGACGAGATGACTTCCTTTCATGAGAATAATATATTTGAGTTGGTAAAGTTGTCTAAAGGAAAAAGAGCTTTGAAGAACAAGTGGATATATAAAGTGAAAATAGAAGAACATACTTGACGACCCAGGTATAAATATAGATTAGTGGCCAAAGGCTTTAGTCAACGATAAGGTATTGACTTTGATGAGATTTTCTCTCCGGTCGTGAAGATCGGATCTATCCGTGTGGTTCTTGGCTTAGCACCTAGTCCTGATCTTAAGGTTGAGCAAATGGATGTCAAGACAGCTTTCCTTCATGGTGACTTGGACAAGGAAATCTACATGGAGCAACCTGAAGGCTTTCAGGTTAAGGGTAAAGAATATTATGGGTTTAGACTTTAGAAAAGTCTATATGGTTTGAAGCAAGCACCCAGACAGTGGTACAAGAAATTTGAGTCGGTTTAGGGGAAGCACCGCTACCGAAAAACTACCTTAGATCACGGTGTTTCCTTTCAAAGGTTTGGGGATGATGATTTCATCATTTTGTTGTTATATGTTGATGACATGTTGATTATTGATGATGTTATTGTCCTATAAAATCACACACTCAAATCAATCAAGAACAATGAGAATCAATGGAGGGAAATCACAAGTGTATTGATGTCAGAAGTGAATGGGTACAATGGTTTCTCTCTCTAGATTCTCTCAGGATGCTACTTTCAATGCTAGTTACAAACAAAAGAACAAGGAAGACCCTATTTATAGGTCAACCAAGATACAAGTACAAACTAACGAAAGTCAACACAAAATGATCTAAACAAAAATACAATAATAATCTCCCCCTTTTAGATCATTTGACAATTTTGTTCTGGTCCCATCTTCTGAAACAAATTCTTCTGATTCCAAGGTGAGCTTCAAACCTTCTGATGTGCTCTCTGAACTCTATCTTCTTATTGATCTCTTCAAGAATAGTTTTCATGTTCATAGACTCAACTTATCTCAAAGCTTCATTCTTTCTGAATCTTTCTTGCTCTGAAAGGAACAACTTGTCTTCAAGCACTTTTCAAACATAGTTCAATGTACCATCTGAATACTTTGCCAATTCTGAAGCTCTCATGAACTGTTTCTTGTAGGTCTTGGTGTTCACATACATAACACCCAATTCTGGATATCTTGAAAGCTGAAAAGGCTCTAGAACTCTGATCTTTGGATGGTTGAAATTTGGTGCTAGCAGGTTTACTCTATTTTGTCTTGTTTCAATGCCAAGTTGAAAATCAAACGTGTAGGCATTATAAACACATCTTGTCATGAATCTCTTGATTGCATCCAGAGCATAAGCAACAACTTGTGACCTCTTTCTCTTCCTCCTATCTCTGAACTCATTCACAATAAACATAATATCTGAGAAATCCAAATTATCAAAATCAGCTTCTGTGAAGGTACTGATCTTCATATCTTTTCTTTGCATAGTGAACTTTGGATAGTGGACATTCAGAATCTTGCACATGTGAACATTTTGAATCTGCAAAATCTCTTCTCTTTTGGCATATGGTGAAAGCTTGTTCTGAGTTTTCATGAACTTGATGTAGTTGGTCTGATAAATCTTGTCTCTGTCTCCAACACCATAGAATTTTGCTTCATCAATTGGTTGTAGAGAGGAAACAAAGATCTTGGTTGTTTCTTCAAGGAATGGCACTTTGAGTGATTTTCTGATAATCTCAATAAACTTCAAAGAATCCCCCTCAACATCATAACCTGTGTAAGGAACAGACCCAACACGAACATCTCCTTTGAAAGTAACCTTTCCTATTTCACTGAATTCATAAGAGATGAGTTCTTCTGCTTGCATAGATTCAATTTCTGAACCATGAACCTTTGAGTATTCTTCCACTTCCATCGGAGTAACAAGCACTGGATTTGGCTTAATCTTTTTAGAAGCTTCAGCAACACTGAGTATCTTTGGACTGTCAGGATTCCGAATGTAAGGAATTTCATTAGCTTTGGCTCTGGCTTCTTCTTTTTCTTCTTTTATGAGTTCAACTTTTGATTCTTTGATCAACTGTCTTTCTTCCTTTTCTCTTTGCTTCTTTTCTCTGTACAGTTGATTTCTAAAGTCTTGAATGTCAACAATGATAGGTCTTTCTTCTTCAAGATCCTTTGGCTTAGGCTTTGGGGTAGGAATCCTTGATCTTTTAGACTTCTTGAAAGGCTTGGGCTTGTCAATCTTTTCTTTTTGCTTAGGTTGTTCAACTGGTTCATCAGAACCAAAGTCTTTAGGTAGAGGTAGAGCAACCCTTGGTTCAGAAGCATCAAAATTTTCTGGGACAGAGAAGTTTCTGGTAGGAGAGACTATCGGAATGGCAGTCAAAATCTCATCTTCATCAAACAATCTGTATGTTGGTGGAGCATAATCAACTGTACTGACATTTTGAGCAACCTCCACAACTTCTGCTTGTTGAACTGGAAAAGTTTGATCAAGATCTACAATTTCTTCATCTTCATTATCAAGATCATCAAAATTTCCATCTAAGTTGTCTCCAAATAAGTCATCCAGAACATTCTCATTCTGATTCAGATTTCCCTGAGCAATAGCATTCTGTACAAACTCTTCAACAGTAACTGTATTCTCAGGGTCTGGTCCATCACTCTAATATTGTATTCAATAACATCCATCCCTTCTTGCTTAACTTTCCAGTAAATATCGTATCTGGCAGCAGTTTGCTCATTATCATCACTGGCATAATCATCTAGATTGATAAAATTTTCCGATGTGACCCCCAACATTTCCATAACTTCTTGAACAGTAGCAATCGCAGGCTTTTCAACCGTTGATTCTGTGTTATCATAAATCATTAACTCCATATCAGCTTGTGGAGCATCCTCATCCAACTGATCCTGACTCAACTGATCTCCTTGAGTGGTTTCAGCTACTTCAGTACCCTAATCCTCAGCAGTAATAACATCAACATCTTCAGCAGTTTTCTGTCTCTTACTCATCTCCCCTTCATGATCTTGATCAGAATCACAATCATGCTTTTTCTTAGAAACTGCTTCAGAGTGAGCTTTGCAAGAAAATTGAACTGCGTTGGTGAGATCCTGTAGGTGCTTCTCCACTGATTCTTTGAACTGGCTGAACTGAGATTGAGTAACATAGTCTACTGGAAATTGAGGAACAACTGGTTGGGATTGTTGCCTCAGTAATCCAATAAGATCTGCTTCTGTTTGATCTGCTGGAGCATCTGATAACAATTGAGCTAAGAGTAAAGACTTTAACTCAGAAATTGATTGAACTGGTGGTGGTTGTGGAACTGATGGTGGTGGAACTTGTTGCACTGGCTCCTCAACAACTGGATCTTTCACTTTCAAAATTCTCATCACTTTCCCAATCTCCTCCTCAAACTTTTCTGTTGCTTTGCTCAGCTCCGACTGAAACTTCTGTGATAAAGAGTTCTCAACGACCTTTAGGGCGTCATTGAGAAATTCCCTTGAAACGAATTCGGGTAATGTAACACCGGGGCTACTTAAGCTTCCCGTTAACACAGCTGTTGTAGATACAACAGTGTGGCCTGTTCTCAAAGCTGGCATAACGTTAGCAATGACAGGACTTCCATTCGATCCTTGTAGTCCGGATTGCGGAGCTACTACGGATGTTCCGATCGGGGCACTAAGACTCCCGATGTTAGCTGATATTTGTGTCCTAGCCAAGGAAGTTGAAAAAGTAAGAGGTTCTAGACTCGATTGTGTGCACGATGGAAGTGAGATCGGGGGTAACAGATCTCTGTTTTCAATACATGAACCTTCCAAATGAAGATTAGGTAGATTATGTGCTAAAACCCCGTGAGAAGTTGAGACTACTGTCTGTTGAGAGACAGCAGAATGGGTGGCAGGGGTGTGCAATTGCATTAATGGGCGACTAATGTCTGTTTCAATACCTCCTGCTCGCAACACATGCGGCGAGGTAGTAAATGTGGTTGCCCTTCTGGAATGGTAAGTTTGGATACACACACGCTCACCATATTCTTTTCCTTCAACCACTCTAGTCCTCACATTTTCTGAATTTTCAACTAATACTCCCTCATCCGGCCTTGTAACTCCATAATCAGATACAACATTCATAATTGTTGAGTCAACATCTTCCAAATCAAGTTCTCTTGCAACAGAATTAAGACTATGCTGTAGAGAAACATTTTCCAAGAATCCAAAACTGTGACCCATATTATCATCCTGATCATCATCATCTTGATCATTTCCTTGATTTTCAGCATCATGTTCCGAAGTTGCTGATGAGCTTGCTTTTATGACCGTTAAAGTTCTTTCTGAATTCTGACTTTCATTGGGAGTCTCTTCCTGAGGGCCCGATTGAGGAATGATAGCTGTCTCAGGTTGAGATGTGGAAATCACTAAACGTGTGGCAGATTGTGCCTGTGTTTCCACACCCTCCGGTACAGAAATCTAACCCACTCGAGTACCCCTTTCTAAATTTTCTCTCTGCTCACTTACTCGTTCAACTACCCCCGTAGTATGTTGAACCCTTACCGACTCCTCTCGTCTAACTGGCTCTAAGTCCTGAATAGGGATTACCAGCTCTGGCATTCCCATGGACTGCCTATATTTCCTAACACACAAAACGGTCGGATTGGCATAAGTAAGCAGTGCAGCAGGTATTGGCATCTCAAAAGTGAAGGATTGCTTCGACTTTTGAAGATGTGTCATTTCATTTTCAGGTGCAATCTCATGATCCAGTCTTTTTGGAATCTCTATTGTTGGGAACTGAAGAATTCATCAAGTGTGGTTAATGCTGCTGGTTCAATATTAATACTGCTAGAAGACATAAAGGTTAGTACTGCTGAGTGTTACTACTGCTAGTGTTAATTAATACTGCTAGTCAAAGTTAGTACTGCTTAAACAAAGTTAGTACTGCTTAGCTAGTTAGTACTGCTAGTGGTTAGTACTGCTTAGTAGTTAATGCTGCTAGAAGGAAGTTAATGCTGCTGAAGATTAATACTGCTTATATGATGAAGATTCGTATGAAAGGATATACATGGAAGCTTAGAGATATACATAGAAGATATACTGAAGATATTTTATTCATTGTAATTATCTTTGTATTCAGTATATATATATATAGTATTGTTTAGAATAGGGGATAATTTTTAACTTTCAGTATATATATATAGTATTGTTTAGAATAGGGGATAATTTTTAACTTTCAGTTTTCATTCTTTTTAGAGAATCAACCTCAAGGCATAGATCCTAATTCTAGAGAAGTAGAATTCGTATTGGTGAGCTTGGTCATCAATATTGAGGTTGAGTGAGTAATCTTGTAACTTCAAAGCATCAAATAAAAGCTTACAGTTTGTTATTCATATTTACTGTGTTGATTTACTGTTTCATTGAATATCAAAGTGTTATTCCGCAAACTTCTTTGATATTATTTCTGAGAATTAATTCTTGTTGAGAATTCGATCCTGACAAGTGGTATCAGAGCCAAACTCTCTCAGAAACAGTTATTCATCATGGAAAATCTTACAGAATCAAGCAGTACTTTGGTCTCAAAAGTTCCAATGCTCAGATCAAATGAATTTGACATGTGGAAAATCAGAATCAAGCAATATATTCTCCTCACAGATTACTCTATGTGGGACATCATTGAGAATGGCCCATCTGATGCAGGAAAAATTGGTGAAGATGGCAAAAGAACCCCTCCAAAGACAGATGCAGACAGGAAGACAAGGCAGATAGAGATGAAAGCCTTGAGCACACTGCTCTTGGCCATTCCAAATGAGTATCAACACCAATTCTGCAATTGTACTGATGCACAGATGCTCTGGAATGCTCTAGAGAAGAGATTCTCAGGTACTAAAAGTACCAAGAGAAATCAAAAGGCAATCTTAAAACAGCAGTATGAAAACTTCATCTCTACTAAGAATGAGTCCATGACTCAAACTTTTGACAGGTTTAATAAACTAATTGGTGAACTAGCTACTATGGGAGTATAGATTGATCAAGATGATGTGAACAGAAAGTTCTTAAGGTCCCTTGGAGATGAATGGACCATGTACACTGTGTCATTCAGACAGAATGATCAGTTGGAAGAAAAAGAACTTGATGATCTGTACAATGATCTTAGAGTATTTGAAGCTGAGGTGGAGGCAAAGAAGAAGCCTTCTGGATATATTCATAATGCTGCACTCTTATCAGCATCAATTGATTCTACTGCTAACCCTGAATCAGTTAATGCTGCTACTGAAACAAATCAAGACAAAGGCACTGATTCTGTGTTTGAAGCTTTTCTTTCCAATCATGGAAATTCCTCTTTGATTAATGATGACTTAGAACAACTTCATCCAGATGATCTGGAAGAGATGGATATTAAATGGCAGATGGCCATGCTCTCCATGAGGGTTAAGAAGTTTATAAAGAGGACTGGGAGAAACAACTTCTCCCAAAGAAAAGAAGATGGAGCAGGATTTGATAAATCAAAGGTGGAATGCTACAAATGCCATCTGAAGGGACATTTTGCTAGAGAATGCAGAAGTGGAGTGTCTCACAACAACAACCACCAACAAACTCAATCTGGAAGCTTCAATAACAACAGAAACTCTGCTCAAGCCCTTGTTTCTCAACAAGGAATGGGGTTTGATTGGAGTGATCAAGCAGAAGAAGCTATTCAGAATCAAGCTCTTATGGCTAAAGTATCTGATCTCCCATCTGAGGTAATTTCTAATCTCTGTTCTAAAACTTGCATAGACACTGTTAAAAGGTACAGGGATCACAATCAGAAGATGAGTGATGACCTTAAGAGACTAGAAAAGGATATAAAAGACTATGTGAGGATAGTAGAGAGATTTGAAGATCAAATCAAAGGTTTTCAAGCCAATGAACTACAACACTCATATGACACCAATTACTGGCAGTGGGAGAAAAAGGATTTAGAACTTAAACTGACCAAATCTAAAGAGGAGAGTGAAAAACTGAAAGAGGAGTTAACCAAGGTTAAGCTTGATGTAGAAAAGTTTTCCAATGCTTCTAAAGCAATGGACTCCTTACTGCAAAATCAGATTCATGATAAATTGAGAAGAGGAATTGGGTATAATGCCACACCTCCACCATATAACAACAATTACATTCCTCCTACTTCAGACCTGTTAGACACCAAAGATAGGAAGGACTTGCCTGAGGGAGCCACTGAAATAGATCCCTTAGATGAGGTAATTGTTGAGGATAAGACTGAGAAAGAGGTTGGCAAGAGTAAGGAGAACAAGGTGAGTGGTGAGATTTCTATAGAAAACAACATTATCACCAATGAGGATTGTGGAAGGGCTTGGATCAAATCCAAGAACATAGAGAAGACAGAGGAAAAGTCTGGTAAGGTCCATTATAAACAGACCACAGTTGTGAATCCAGGTCCTTGCAAACAGTGTGCTTGTAAGAAGAATGAGCCCCAAAAACAGGACAAAAAGAGGGGAAATCAAAGAAACTGGAATAATCAATGGGCACATAAACAAGGGGTTGATCTGAGTAAAATCAATAGACCAAAACCTTGTTTTATCTGTGGCAAATTGAATCATCTTGCAAAATTCTGTTATTTCAATCCTATGAACCAAAGAATGAATTTCCAAAGATCCATGCAAAAACCCTTTGGTTATAAGAAAACTGAAAAGAACCATGTGGCTAAGAAAACTGTTAAAACTAAAAGCCACATGAAGAAAAAGTATTCTGTTAAAGAAAGTGTCAATATGTGGATTCCTAAAAGCACTAAAACTGTTAGTACTGCTACCACAAATAGTGCTGCTGACAATGATAGTGCTGCTAGAAGTAATACTACTGCTAACAATGTTAATGCTGCTAACAATGTTAATGCTGCTAACAAGGTTAGTACTGCTAAACCTGTTAGTACTGTTACACCTGTTAGTACTGCTAACTCTGTTAGTACTTCTAAGGTTAGTACTGCTTCTAGTGTTGATTCTGCTAAGCCAATCATATTGACAAAGTACTCTAATAAAGAGTGCTCTGAGTTTAAAAACCTCATTAAAAAGGAATGTAAATACTTTGATGAGAAAGGGAGACCCAAGATCACTTTGGCTTGGGTCCCCAATCCTACTAATTGATTTATTTAATGTGCAGGGCAACCAACAGCTCAAGGGAAAGAGCATATGGCATGTTGATAGTGGTTGCTCTAGGTACATGACTGGCAACATGTCATGCCTTCAGGATTTCAAGCAAATTAATGGAGGACATGTTGCATTTGGAGACAATCTTACTGGTGGTAAGATAAGTGGAAAAGGTAATGTCACCAAAGGTAAGATGACATTTGAGGATGTCTACTATGTTGATCAATTAAAGTACAACCTGTTAAGTGTATCACAGGTTTGTGACAAACAACATAGTATATTATTTACTAATACTGAGTGTATGATTCTTGCTCCAGGGTTCAAGGTAGTTGATGAAAGCATGATACTACTTAGAACTCCAAGGAAGGACAATGTTTACTGTCTTGATTTGGACAATGTTGATAGTGATTCATCTTTAAATTGTTTTGTTTCAAAAGCTTCTGTAGATGAATCCTCCCTTTGGCACAGAAGGATGGGTCACATGAATTTCAAGACTATGAACAATCTTGTTAAAAATAACCTTGTAAGAGGTTTACCTTCAAAAGTCTTTTCATGTGATGATCATTGTGTTGCTTGTCTTAAAGGCAAACAACACAAAACTTCTCATAAGACCAAAGAGTTAAATTCTGTTTCTTCTTGTCTCCAGTTATTGCATATGGATCTGTTTGGTCCTACAAAAGTTATGAGTATAGGCAAGAAATCTTACTGCTTGGTTATTGTTGATGATTACTCCAGATTTACTTGGGTATATTTTCTAAGGACTAAGGATGAAACAAGTGGTCTTATCAAATCCTTTATTATAAGAATTGAAAACCAAACTAATCAAAGAGTAAAAGTCATTAGATCAGATAATGGAACTGAGTTTAAAAATAATGATCTAAACACCTTTTGTGAAGGAAAAGGTATTGAGAGACAATATAGTGCTCCTAGGACTCCTCAACAGAATGGTGTTGCTGAAAGGAGAAATAGGACACTAATAGAGGCTGCTAGATCTCTGTTGGCTGATTCAAAATTGCCAATTACATTCTGGGCTGAAGCAGTTAATACTGCTTGTTATGTCCAAAACAGAGTTCTAGTGGTCAAGCAAAAGAACAAGACTCCATATGAGCTTTTAAATCAAAGAAAACCTTTTATTGGTTTCTTCAAACCTTTTGGATGTCCTTGTACAATTCTAAATACCAAATCTCACTTAGGTAAGTTTGATAGCAAAGCAGATGATGGATTTCTTGTTGGATATTCATCTCAGAGTAAGGCCTACAGAGTTTTTAACTCTTCTTCTAGAATAATTGAAGAAAGTGACAATGTCAAATGCAATGAGAACACACCAAATCCTGTTGGGTCTGGACCTCAGTGGCTATTTGACATTGATTCACTAACTAACTCTTTTGGTTTCAGTAATGAGTATACAGGAACAGGTAGTGGAGAATCAGAGATCACACAAGTTCAAGAAAGTATATCTAAATCTGTGATTTTTCCCATACCCACAGTAAATTCAGTTGAAGACTGTGAAAAGGAATCATTTTCTGAATCAAGTCAGAGTGAAGAAGACACTAGAGATGAGGAGACTCAAGAAAACAATGAAGTAGCATCTGAAAATACTTCAGTTGAGTTGCATGAATCTAATCTTGAGGCTGGATTAAATGAAGAACCTAGTCACAACACCAGAGTTCAGAAGAATCATCCTCCACAGTTGATAATAGGAGATATCTCTTCTCCTATGATGACTAGACATCAAAGCAGACTTCAGGAAATGCAAGATCAACAGCATACAGTGCTTTCTTGTTTCCTATCCCAGCTTGAGCCTAAAAAGGCACATGATGCTATGAAAGAATCTAGCTGGATAGAAGCAATGCAAGAAGAATTGTTACAGTTCAAGCTACAAGATGTGTGGGATCTAGTAGACCTTCCTAAAGGTCACAGAGCAATTGGCACAAAATGGATCTTCAGAAACAAGAGAGATGAAAGAGGTATTGTTATAAGAAACAAAGCAAGGCTGGTGGCTCAAGGCTATACTCAAGAAGAGGGCATAGATTATGAAGAAGTTTTTGCACCTGTAGCTAGGATAGAAGCAATCAGACTATTCTTAGCCTATGCTTCTTACATGAACTTCAAAGTCTACCAAATGGATGTAAAAAGTGCTTTTCTCTATGGATCAATTGAAGAAGAAGTATATGTCTGTCAACCACCAGGGTTTGAAAACCCAAGCTATCCAGACAGGGTATACAAATTAAAGAAAGCACTTTATGGACTACATCAAGCCCCAAGAGCATGGTATGACACTCTGTCATCCTATCTCTTGGAAAATGACTTTGAAAGAGGAGTCATTTTTAAGACTCTATTTATCAAAAGAAAGAAGAAGGATATCTTGCTGGTCCAAATATATGTTGATGACATTATTTTTGGTTCTACAAGAAACAACATGTGCAAGGAGTTTGAGGATTTAATGCATCAAAGGTTCAAAATGAGTTCCATGGGGGAACTTACTTTCTTCCTTGGACTTCAAGTTCAACAGAAGTCAGATGGCATTTTCATATGTCAATCCAAGTATGTGCAGGATATTCTAACCAAGTTTGGTTTCTCAGAATTAAAACCTGCCAGCACACCTATGGAAACACACAAGCAGATCACAGCAGATCTTGAGGGGGAGGATATGGATGTGCATCATTATAGATCCATGATTGGCTCTCTCATGTATCTCACAGCATCAAGGCCAGATATTATGTTTCCAGTCTGTGTATGTGCAAGATTTCAAGTTAGGCCAAAGCAATCTCACTTTCAAGCTGTTAAGAGGATATTCAGATATCTCAAAGGGCAACCCAGATTGGGACTTTGGTATCCTCATAACTCACCTTTTGACCTAATAGCATACTCAGATAGTGATCTAGGTGGGGCAAACTTGGACAGAAAATCTACTTCTGGAGGATGTCAGTTTTTGGGTGCAAGACTAGTCTCATGGCAGTGCAAGAAACAAACCACAGTATCCACATCTACAACAGAGGCAGAGTACATAGCAGCTGCAAGTTGCTATTCTCAAGTCTTATGGATTCAGAATCAAATGTTGGATTATGGGGTAACCTTTCTACACACTCCAATCTTTATTGACAACAGCAGTGCTATTAGCATTGTAAATAATCCAGTCAAGCACTCAAAGACAAAGCACATTGAAATCAGGTATCACTTTATAAGAGATTGTAATGAAAAGAAACTTATTCAAGTTGTCAAAGTTCACACTGATAATCAGTTTGCTGATCTATTCACTAAAGCTTTTGATGTGGGTAGATTCACTTTCTTGATCACAAGTGTGGGAATGATAAACTATGAATAATCTTCTTCTCAAAAAGTGGTTTTATACCTGTATATTTTTATTCTTGGTGTTACTAATCTTCTTTTTCAGGATATGCATAGCAGTACTCAGTGTTTAGCAAGCTTAAAAGGAGTAAGTGTAGTTAGTACTGCTAGTTGGTTAATACTGCTAGCCGTTAATACTGCTCATGGTTAATACTGCTTTCAGTTAATACTGCTAGTAGTTAATACTGCTTTTAGTTAATACTGCTAGTAGTTAATACTGCTTTCAGTTAATACTGCTAGTAGTTAATACTGCTATCAGTTACTACTGCTAGTAGTTAATACTGCTAGTAGTTAATACTGCTAGTTAGTTAATACTGCTCGCAGTTACTACTGCTAGTAGTTAATACTGCTAGTTAGTTAATACTGCTCGCAGTTAATACTGCTAGTAGTTAATACTGCTAGTTAGTTACTACTGCTCGCAGTTAATACTGCTAGTAGTTAATACTGCTATAGGTTAATACTGCTTATATTCCGAATACTATAAATACTCTTTGCCCGCCTAAAAGCTTATAACGACTCTTTGCATACTATTCACCTGCGCTCTAAACCCTTTCTCTCTCAAAGTTCAAAGTTTTCAGGCAACAATCTTCAAGGTCTATGGCATCCATGGCGTTCATTGATGAGCACAATGAAATTGCGATGCTCCAAAAGCCAAAACAATCTGAAGGTTTTCATCAGATAGTCGACTTTCTGAAGACTAGCCACATTGCCCATGCTCTCACTATGTCTCCAACTATCTTTATAGAGCATCAGAGGCAATTCTGGGCACATGCCACCATTGTTAATGAGGATGGAGTGCGAATGATCAAGACGACAGTATGTGGCAATCCATTGACAGTTACTGAAGAGATAGTTCGCATCAGTCTACGTCTAGACGATGCCTCTGCTATAACTTCTATCCCTAATGATGAACTCTTTTCTACTCTGACAAGAATGGGGTATGGAGGCCCACTGGGTATTTTTAAGTTCTCAAAAGCTAAATTTTCACCCCAATGGCGTTTTCTTTTTCATACCTTGATGCACTGCATTTCTAAAAAGACTACTAGATGGAGTGAGTTCAGCAGTACCATTGCTTATGCTTTGGTCTGTTTGGCCACTGCCAGAAGGTACAATTTTTCACAAATGATTTTCAATGATCTTGTCTCAAACATGGGAAACAAAAAGAGCTTTTATATGTATCCCAGGTTTGTTCAAGCAGCTATCAATCATGAATTGACGGATATTCCTCATTCTGAGGGAATTTATGTACCAAAACCCCCCAAAGGCAAGGTTTTCTCAAATATGAGAAGATCTGCTGGGGACTCTGAAGGAGTTGACACCCCATTGTTCTCTACAATGATGGTGGTGTCCCAACCCAATGAAGGTATGGCAGCAGGGTCAAGGCCCCCATTAGATCAATCCACTGCTAGCCAAGCCCAACCTTCCCACTCTATATCTATCCCACAGTCCCTACTAAATAAGCCCACTTCTCCAATTACCCAAACTTATCAAAGAAAACAGGTAAAGAAGGCTCCTTCCCTTCTTGTACCATCACCCACTAAGCCTTTAAGCCCTCTAAGGGAGAATTCTCCCCTAGAGAATATCCAAAGGGAAACCACAAGGGTGTCTCCCAACCCAAAGGAGGTGCTCTCTGAGGAGGAGGTAGAGCATATGGGTTATGAGGCTGCCACTACTCCTGCTAGCACAGAGGAGGACAGTGGTAACATCAATAAGACCTCCCCCATGGCAACTTTGAATGAGCAATCATTTGAAGGACCCTGGTGCCAAGAAACCACAGGGGTGGATAGTGCTTCTGCTAGGCAGAAGACATCTACTAATAAAAGAGCCAATGATCCTTCAATAGGGGGTAACACTCCTGGAGAAGGTGAGGACATATATAACTATGATGAATTGATGGAGACCATGGGAAACATCAACCAGGATGTCATCAAGCAAGGAAAAGAAATAGAGGAGATGAAGCTGATTATTCTATCTCAACAAGTTCAGATCACCAAACTGAAGAAAATGGTGACAAGATTGTTACAGAAAAGGAGAAGGAAGCAGTTTGTGCTAAAGAGGAGGACAAGTGTTGAAGATGATTTCAACAAGGGGGAGAATTCAGAGGCTGAAGCAGAAAAAGAAAGTATTTCTGAGATGGGATTTGATGGTAAGGGGGAGAAAGCTGCAGAAACAGAAGCACAAGAAGTAGAAACAGATAATGTTCAAGCAGTAACAGGGCTATCTGTTGAAGAATTGGAAATAGCTGAAACCTTAGTAAAAGCAAAGAATGACACTCCTAAGGCTACTCAAAAGGCTAAGGGAGTGGTCATCAATGAAGGAGACCTTGAAAAGAAGACACAAGAAAGAAGTGAGGCAGGGTTGAAGGATACAAAGGGTAAGGCTAAGATGATTGAACCTGAACAACCTGCAAAGAAGAAAATTCAGATAGAACTGGATGAAGAAGTGGCAAAGCAGCTTCAGGCAGAAATGGAAAGGGAGGAACAACTTCAATCTGAGAAGGATAGAGAGCTTGCACTGAATATGGCCAGAAAACTAAATGAAGAGTATCAGAAGAGCATGAAAACAGCAGCTCAGGCCAAGCAAGTACAAGTAAAAAGAATGCCATTCAAAAAGCAGAAAAGACAACCCTCCAAGACCTTTTTGGCCAATCAGGAAAGAAGAAAGATGATAAACTTCCTGAAAGGTGCAATTGGTGGTAAGGGGGAGATGTTTACTCATATGGCATACTCTCAGGTTGAAGAGCTATACAGGAAGGAAATGACAAAGCTCCAAAGGGATTCCTCTCAAAGGGAAGAAGCAGAAAGAAGGATGAAAGAGAGACATGATCTCAACATCCAACAACCATTCCCTGAGAAAACCACACTTTCCAAAGAAGAAGCAGAAGAGAAGAAGGAAGAACCTGGAAATGTTGGTAGAGAAGCCAAGTCTGGAAAAAGAGTGAAAACAATTGCTCCAAAAAGGCAGTTGAAAAGGCCTAGGGTGGAAGAAACTGAAAAGGAAGCAGAACCTTCAGTCACATCCCCAACAGAGCCAGTACAGAGTCCAGAGCAGGTCACTAAGCAAACTGATAAAAGTATGGATCCGTACATGACAATAGTGGAACCTTTGAAAGTTGTTCCAATCTCTATGCAAGCTCCAGAGATCATCTTCTGGGATATTCTGAGAGACAATGGAAAGAATTTCTTCAGAATCAAGAGAGCTGATGGTTCATTTGAAGCTTATTCAACATGGGGGAAAGTCATCAGAAGTTGCTCAAGAGCTGATATGGAAGAACTATATAAAGTTGGGATGAAACTTTATGAACCTGTGTTGAAAGGTACTGAAGAGAATCTTCTCAAAGTGACATTGGAATACTTGTGCATGATGTTTGAGCCTGCAAGAGTGCACCATAGGATTAAAGATCATATGCATGAGTTCATATTCAAGAAGATTGACAAATGGATACTGTTTGAAAACTGTGGAGTATACATGATTACTATTGACAATTGTTATCATGAATACTACCTGGTGGACAAAATATATGAGCATAGCAAGGAGAAGTTAGAAGGGATGCTTAAAGCTACACTGGTTTGTACAAAGGATTCAGAAATGGCCAAGATTGTGGTGAGAAGAACTGTAAATCAAAGTTTGGGCTTAGATCCAAATTTGGGAAATTGAATCAGAGGTGTTGAAATCATCTTGAAGGAGATCTGAAGAACTTGACTTCTTTTCCTAAAAGTCAAGTTAGGGGGAGATTGTTGGGAACTGAAGAATTCATCAAGTGTGGTTAATGCTGCTGGTTCAATATTAATACTGCTAGAAGACATAAAGGTTAGTACTGCTGAGTGTTACTACTGCTAGTGTTAATTAATACTGCTAGTCAAAGTTAGTACTGCTTGAACAAAGTTAGTACTGCTTAGCTAGTTAGTACTGCTAGTGGTTAGTACTGCTTAGTAGTTAATGATGCTAGAAGGAAGTTAATGCTGCTGAAGATTAATACTGCTTATATGATGAAGATTCGTATGAAAGGATATACATGGAAGCTTAGAGATATACATAGAAGATATACTGAAGATATTTTATTCATTGTAATTGTCTTTGTATTCAGTATATATATATATAGTATTGTTTAGAATAGGGGATAATTTTTAACTTTCAGTATATATATATAGTATTGTTTAGAATAGGGGATAATTTTTAACTTTCAGTTTTCATTCTTTTTAGAGAATCAACCTCAAGGCATAGATCCTAATTCTAGAGAAGTAGAATTCGTATTGGTGAGCTTGGTCATCAATATTGAGGTTGAGTGAGTAATCTTGTAACTTCAAAGCATCAAATAAAAGCTTACAGTTTGTTATTCATATTTACTGTGTTGATTTACTGTTTCATTGAATATCAAAGTGTTATTCCGCAAACTTCTTTGATATTATTTCTGAGAATTAATTCTTGTTGAGAATTCGATCCTGACATCTATGTTGGATCTCAATATGCTTCGGACAATGAGTTGTAGAAACCTCTGATAAGGAACATATTTTGGCATTCTTGTATGCTTCTTGCTCATAACCTTCTCATAGAGCTCAGTCCAGATAGCTACGGCATAATCAACATGCAAATCATAGATGATAGCATGGAACAATCTCAAAGTATGCATGTTTGTGTTGTCATGCCCAAAGTGCCTTGAAGTCAAACACTTGTTGATCACAGAAAAGAACTGATAGTAAAATGGAGGCAGATTTGACTTCTTAAAATCACTGATCTTTGTGAGGCTCCCAACATATCCTAAAGCAAGAATACCATCAAATACTTCTTGATCTATTGGATAAGGATCAAAAGTATTCCTTCCTTCTCTTGAGTCTGTCAATGGAAGATCAAGAACCAATCTTAATCTTTGATAGATCAGTATGGATGTGAAGTTGTCAATGCGGATTGTGAAATACTTTCTGTTGCCTTCCACAACATGCTCAATGGTTTTCCAAGCTTGTTGTAAGTAAATCAGTGGTACTGTAGCAGTAGCAGTTAGAGCATTGCAGATTGGGTGGTTCTTCAGAGATTATCAAAGATCACATGATGATTGTTTGGTGACAATGGAAGATAATCTTGTGGATTGATTAACTGAAGATCTGGATCTGCACCAATTTCAGATTGAACATGGGATCGGGAGGAAGGCATAGGCATATCCCGTGAGATAGTTGGATCATGTTCATCCATCTGAACTATAGGATCACCATTGTTTATGTTCGCCATTGGAATACCTGAAAAGTTTAAAATTATTGGATAAAATCCAATATGTCAGTATAAATCCAAAAACTTGTTTTCAGAAAACCAATTTTGAAGTACAGAACAATGTACTTTGAGATATTTCAATGAAAGCACAATAAGTTGCAGTAAGCAAATTACAACTTCAGATGTACAAAAAAATTAAAAAAAAAATCACACAAGACACAAAAAAATGACAATGACACTTGACACTTTGAATTTATTCTAGCAAAATAGTGTTGTATTTCAAAAAATCCTTGAAATCTGTAAAAATATTCTAAGTACAAAATTCTCAAAGCAATGAGAGACTTAGAACTCTTATAATACTAAATTTGCAAAGGTTACCAAAACTCTTAGACGTTTAAACTTTCATAATACTGATATGAAATCTAACTAGAACTCTCAATTCTTGATTTTGAACTTGAAATCACAAATCTGATAATTCAAAATTTTCAAAAACACTATTCATTTGAAAATTTGAAATTCAAAAAGAAATTTGAATTTCAAAATTCAAATATTTACCTTTTAATCTCAAGAATCTGAATGATTATATTGAAGCTTATTAAAATCTTGAAAGTAAGATCCAAAGCAACTTTTAATTCAAATAATCCTGTTCATAACAATGTTCATGTTTCGAAGTCCAAAAGTTCAAATTTTTAGAACACTGTTTCATGAGTTCGGTTCCCTGTTCAACATCAAGCAAAGGTTCAGGTCAGAAATTCGAAACTTGAATCCAAGAATTCATGAGTCCAGTACAGAACATAAGTTCGAGTCCAATAGTTCATATATTCAAGTCCAGAAATCCAAAAGTTAAGGGAAACCTGCAAATAACAATATATCGAACAAAACCCAGATTATACCAAGTATGTTTTGTAATACAAATCATTATTTTGAAAGAAGATACTCAAAAAGTCTAGTATCATCATTCCAGTAAACGAAGAGACAAGAAGATGAATAGTTAAGAAAAATGAATCGTCGAGACTGAAACACAAACCCTAGTTCTTGAAGGAATCAAATCTGGAAACAAGAACAAACAAACAATCGAACACAAATATGATAACCTACACTTGATTCTTCGATAAAGATGAGCTTGAAATCCAAAAAAATCGCAAAAGGTAGTCGAGAGAAAAATTTCTAAGTGCTGGAACTCGCAGTGTGATAATGAGAGAAGTGAGAGAGTCGAAGTTATATATACTCGGAGAAACGCGCAAGCTATAGAACGTGCAAGTCATGAAACTTCGCAAAGATCTATAACTTGAAAATTAAACTCGCAAGCAATGCACGATTTGAACTTTACTTCTCTCATACCAAAGAAATAGGTATTTGTCTCAAAAACTGACAAATATGTGTGTGTTTTTCACCTAAGGATCGATTTAAGTGAAAAATTGTGTAACACGCAAGGTTAAGGAGTAAAAGATATGAAACTCGCAAACTGAAGAAAAATACTCCCCCAAACTCGCAAGCTTCGTCATGCGCTTTTCTGAAACTCGCAAGCCTCATCTTGCGGTTTTCTCAGACTCCCAAGCCTCATCTTGCGCTTTTCACAGATACGCAAGCCTCATCTTGCGCTTTTGGAGGCAAAAATAGTACTTTGCGCGTTTCCATACTTTGAATATTTTGAGAAAAGTTTCGAGAAATAAAATTCTTCTAAAAATGGAAACTTTGACTTTCCCAAAATAGTAACTTTCCAAAAAATCACTTTTTAGCACAAAACATTATTTTTCTCATGAAAAATTTTCAGATCTTACAAACACACCCACACACTTACAGACTTATTCATTAAGCTCCCCCTCGAAGTATGCACATGTCCTAATTTTCTCCCCCTTGATCTTTGCATTTAAGCTCAAATCTTGAAGTACGAGTCCTGATCTGATTTGATCAGAAGTCATAGTCCAATATGCAAACCTGTAAAACAGATAAATCTTTGGTACTCATTGAACATGAGTCCAATTTTGTTAATAATATCCAACTTTTTGAAATTGAGTAATGAATGACATAAGCAAGCCAAATGTAAAAAAAAATGCTCCCCCTCAAAAATATAAAGAATGATGTAACTATTCATTAAGATTCAACATGCCAAGTTTGTTGAATAGAAAATTAAATCTCTTTTCATCAAGAGGTTTAGTAAACAAATCAGCAACCTCAAAGTCAGTTGAAACAAAATGCATTTCTACATCACCTTTTTCAACATGATCTTTAATAAAGTGATACATGATATCTATGTGTTTCGTCTTTGAGTTCTGCACAGGATTTGATGTGATTGCTATTGCACTCTTGGAATCACAGTAGATTGGTACCTTATGGAATGTATATCCATAATCTCTCAGCTACAGAACTTGTGAGCAGCAGCTTGCAGCCGCAACATATTCCGCTTCAGATGTAGATGTGGATACACAATTCTGTTTCTTTGACGACCAACTGACCAGCTTATCTCCTAGGTAGTGACATGCTCCAGATGTGCTTTTTCTGTCTAATTTGTTTCCTGCATGGTTTGCATCTGTATATGCTATTAGTTCAAACTTAGAATCTTTTGGATACCAAAGGCCCAGATTTGGTGTGCCTTTGAGATACCTCAAGATTCTTTTCACAGCAGAAAGGTATGACTCTTTAGGATTAGCCTGATAGTTTGCACAAAAGCATGTTGCAAGCATAATATCTGGCCTACTTGCTGTCAAATAAAGAAGAGATCCAATCATGCTTCTGTAGGTATGTTGGTCTACTGATTTTCCGGAGATATCAGCATCTAACAAACTTCCAGCTTGCATGGGAGTCTTCATAGGTGAAGTAGAGTTCATGTCAAATTTCTTCAACATGTCTCCAATATAATTTGCCTGATTTATAAAAATCCCTTTCGGGGTTTGTTTGACTTGCAGGCCTAAGAAAAATGTTAATTCACCCATCATTGACATTTGAAAACGCTTTTTCATAATATTTTCAAATTCTACGCATAATTCTTGTGAAGTAGAGCCAAAAATGATGTCGTCAACATAAATTTGTACAAGTATAAGATCTTTACCTTTCTTTTTAAGAAATAAAGTAGTGTCGATTGTACCTTTCCAAAAACCAGACTCGGTTAGATAGACAGATAGGGTTTCATACCATGCTCTTGGCGCTTGTTTTAATCCTGTTGATCCAAACTCTCTCAGTGATTTGATAACGACCCTCTTTTATACTTAGTGAAAATTACGTTATTATATGTATTAGTGTTTCATCATCAGCGATCAGACTGAGTCTGTTCAGTTATCGCTGATGACCTTCCTGTAAACATTAATATGTATGTGTTTCACTTTCAGCGATCAAACTGAGTCTGTTCAGTCATCACTGATCGTTTCCCATGTAACACAGTTAACGTAATCCCTGAAGACAAGTCTCGCGTCAACATAGTTCATAGCTGAATCGAAGACGAAGCCACTGAACAATAGATAAGTCTACTAGTGACCTGATGCGGATATCAACGAAGATCAGACATCTACTTACGCGAAGAAGCCTGAGGAAAAGCTTCAGCGATAGCTGAACTTCTTTATCTCTGGAAGAAGAGATACTCAGCGATCAACGATCACAAAGCTTATGCCTCAAGTTTTCTTTTGTCTTACCTTGCACAACCAGTACGATGTGTCAGAACGGACACGTCTCTGCCACAAATCGTACACCAACTCTGTCAACTACACTGTTCATAAAGCGGCCAAAAGCATGTCTCCAAAAGTGAGACTACCAAAGCCAATCTATGAATGCCACGTGTAAAGTACCCTGCCATGCATTTAATGCATAGGGTATAAATAGGAAGCTCACTCCTTCATCTGAAGGTGTGCTCAATCCTTGAACTCCAAAATAGAAACCCTTGTTTTCTATCTCTCTAAAAATCCCCCATTCTCTGAATTTCTTGTGCAACCATCTTAGTGTTTCTTAAGTTTGTTTAGATTGAGTCTGTCTTAATCTTATTCCGCAACAAACTTGTAAATTGTATTTTGATTTATCAATAAACAATTTATTAAACTTTAATTTCTGTGTTTGTATTCAACCCCCCCCCCCTTCTACAAACTTGTTAAGCACCTTCGGGACCAACAAGTGGTATCAGAGCAGTTTGTTTAATCTAATAAACAAGATCTTGCTGTATACTCTTCCTTGCTATTCTAAAATGGCACTAAACACAAACACAAACTACTATGATAATGGTTCACTTTCTAAACCTCCTCGATTTAGCAGAGATAACTTTTCTCTATGGAAAAATCGAATGATGCTATTTCTTGAAGGTGCGGATCCTACTATACCTGAATATATAGAAAACGGACCCTATGAACCTGTTAGAATTATAGTTGCGGTTCCCGCTACTGCCACCACTGAAGCTGTCCCTGAACGATATGTCGTTAAGGAAATAAGACAGTGGAGTGATGAAGATAAAAAGAAGGTAGGCATAGATGCAAGAGCAAAGACCATTATATCAATGGCTCTGCCTGATGAAGTTTTCCATTCCATCATGCATCTAAAAACTTCTAAAGAAATGTGGGAAACCATATGTGTTCAATATGAGGGCACCACTGAAATCCAAGAGACCCGAAAGATTAACTTGGTAAGACAGTATGAAAGTTTTATCGCTGGTAAGAATGAATCTCTTTCTGCCATTCATCAGCGGTTTAACTGCCTGATCATTGACCTAAGAACTGTTGGAAGGACCTATTCTAATTCTGAGGTCCTAACAAAATTCTTGGAAAGTCTTCCTGAAAGCTGGGACAGTTATTCAATATGTCTTAAGCTGACAAAAGACTTACATACTCTCTCTCTAAGCACTCTGTATGGAATATTGCTCAACTATGAGCAATCTAATCTCCTGAAGAAGAATCTTGTAAAAGATTCTAAAGACTCCAAAAGCACTGCTGTTGCTTTAGTCTCATCAGAGATAATTCCATCCCAGCGATCTACTCTCACCATCACTGAGTTAGATTCTGAATCTGAGGATTTATCAGACCCTGATCTTTCAGAGTTTAATGAGTCCTTAGCACTCTTGACAAACTCTTTTAAGAGATTTGCAAGAAAGAGTAACTTCCGAAGAAGTAAACCTCTCTCTCTTACTGAAAAGCCAAAATCAACTCCGGTTGATAAGGCTACAGCCACTTGCTATAACTGCGAAAAAATTGGACATTTTGCTAGTGAGTGCAGGTCTAAAAAGGTCTTCAAACCTTCTACCTCAAGAAGATCCAGTGATGACAAATACCATAAGCTGAAGAACAAATATCAAAAGCTGAAAAGCTATCAGCAAAAAGGTAAAGGTCTCATCGCTGAAGAACATGACTGGGCTGAATCAGAAGAATCATCTTCTGATGAAGAAGAAGTCGCTAATCTTTGCCTCATGGCTGAGATTAAAGAAGAAGTAGAACCATCTGAACCTTCTATGAGCTACATATCATCTCAGATATCTATCTCAACAAATCCCTCTCTGCCTGAAGCTGAGAGAAGTCGCGATGTTGATGTGCTGACGATTGACCTTTATAATGCTCTAAACGACAAAACTCAAGCTGAAAATAAAAATGTTTATTTAACACAAGAGCTAGAGAAATGTCATGAAAAGATCAGTGAACTAAATCTTTTAGAAGAAAAGCTAAAAGATCAAGTCATTATAAATGAAATCATCAGCATTGAACGCGAACAAGCCATCGCTGCTCTAAAAGCAGAAAAGGCTCATGTTGAAAAATGGTGCAAATCATCAACAAAGATCTCTGAGATAATAAATGCTCAAACTCCTGAAAGTGATAAAACTGGTCTTGGTTTTTGGACACCACAGGATGATCCTAAAGAAGAAAGTTCCTCGCTTAAGTTTGGAACTTTTGTCACATCTTTCTTTGACACTTCTTATAATCAATTCTATCCCTGTTCTTCTTCTAATCCCATCCCTGAGGAGATATCTGCAAGATCTAAGCCTGCAGATAAAGGAAAGTCTATTCTCCCTCAGAAGGGTTCCAAGAAAACCAAACTGAAAGTTCCCTCCAAACCTTCAGTGGATAAATATTCTAGCTCAGTGACAGAAATCTTTGATATCTGTCCTCCAAAGCTGAAGGTTGATCTAAAGCCCGTGAAATCTGAAGAAATAAAAATTCCTCCCAGATCTCGTGCTAAAGGCATTCTTGGAGCTGGACCTGCTCATCTTAAGTTTTCAAAACCTTTTGGTTATAAAACCACCATCAGATATAGAAAATGTTATCACTGTGGATTCACTGACCATATTGCGAGCAAGTGTCTAAATACCACCGAAGCTGATAAAACAGCCAAAGTGAAGAAAAATGCCTCTAAGGCAAATAAAGTCACCAAAGTGAAAAATACCACTAAGGTTAAGAAATTAACCAAAGTGAAGATTACCACTGAAGCTGAATCTTCATCAGCGGTGAAGACTGCTGAATCTTCCTTATCCACTAACTCTGAAGGACCCATTGAAAAGTGGGTACCAAACAAAGCTTAATCTTCCTTATGTATGCAGGGATCAAAGGGCATCTGGTATCTCGATAGTGGATGTTCTCGTCATATGACTGGACAAAGAGACCTGCTCACTGAATACAAGGAAGAGAAAGGCCCCTCTGTTACCTTTGGTGGAAATGGAAAAGGATTTACCCGTGGGTTTGGTGTCCTCAGCAATGGGACAACTACCTTTCGAAGAGTCGCTTATGTAGATGGACTGAAGCACAATCTTCTAAGCATCAGTCAGCTATGTGACAAAGACTACGAAGTTCGCTTTTCTAAGAAAGCATATTCAGTGGTAGATGAAAAAGGAAAACTTGCTCTTAGTGGTTATAGAAGAGAAAATGTCTATGTAATAGATATGGACTCTACTATCACTGAAAACTTATGTTTTCTCTCTAAGGCCTCTTCTGATGTCAACTGGCTATGGCATAAAAGGCTCTCTCATCTAAACTTCAAAAGCCTGAATTCTCTCTCATCTAAGGAACTGGTTTCTGGTCTTCCTCAGCACTCATATGCTAAAGAATCTCTCTGCTCAGCATGTGAAAAGGAAAACAAACAAAAGCTAGTTTCAAGTCGAAACAAGTTTCCTCAGTAACAAGTCCTCTTCAGCTCTTGCATATGGATCTATTTGGCCCTGTCAACATCCAATCAATAGCTGGAAAGAAATATACGCTTGTCATTGTAGATGAATATTCTCGCTACACCTGGGTTATTTTTCTTCGCTGTAAGAATGATACTCCAGAAGAACTAATATCTTTTGTCAAAAAGATGGAAGTGCTGAATAATCTTACTGTTCGATCAATAAGAAGTGATCATGGAACTGAATTCAAAAATAGTTCCCTGAACAATTTCTTTGAGAACAAGGGAATCTCTCACAACTTCTCCTCAGTAAGAACACCTCAGCAAAATGGAGTCGCTGAAAGAAGAAACAGAACGATCATAGAAGCTGCTAGATCAATGCTCAGCGATTCTCACCTCCCTACTCAATTTTGGGCAGAAGCTGTAAACACTGCATGTTTTACTCAAAACAGATCGCTGATAATAAAGCGATTTGGGAAGACAGCCTATGAACTTTTTCTTAGAAGGAAGCCTTCTATCAGCTTTCTTCATATCTTTGGTTGTCAGTGCTTTATCTTAAACAACAAAGATCAACTTGGAAAGTTCGACCCAAAAGCCGATGATGGAATATTTTTAGGATATTCCTCCATCTCCAAAGCCTACAGAGTTTTCAACAAAAGAAGACAAACCGTAGAAGAAACCATTCATGTCACGTTTGATGAAACGCGCTCAGCGAACTCTAAACCAATCGCTGACAATGAAGAACTGAATACTTGGATGATCTCTCACTATAGAGAAACTGAACCTTTCTCAAACCATCAGCACACTGAAACTCCAATTGCTGATGAAGAACCAAGTATCATACCTCCCACCGCTGAATCCACCTCATGGGTTTCAGCTGAACCTCTAAACACATTACCACCATCAAATCTGCCTTCATCTGGAAACCTCTCTAGTGAACCTACTCAACAGTTAATTGCTGATGAACCTCAAACGTCCTCATCAGTAAACATTCCAATTGTTGATCCAACCTCTGAGTTAAGCAATCATGCTCCTGCTCAGCGATGGACAAGAGATCACCCAATAGATCAAATTCTCGGTGATCCAGATGCAGGTATTCAGACACGACGAAGCTCAGGTAATATCTGTCTCTTTGTAAACTTTCTCTCCTTAATAGAACCAAAGAAGACTGATGATGCCCTCAGAGATCCAAACTGGGTCAGCGCTATGCAAGAAGAGCTGACTGAATTTTCTCGAAACAAAGTTTGGAATCTCGTTCCTAGACCATCTGATAAAACTGTAATAGGCACCAAATGGGTGTTTAGAAACAAGTTAGATGAACATGGAACTGTAACCCGCAACAAGGCTCGACTTGTTGCTCAGGGATACAGACAAGAGGAAGGCATAGACTATGATGAAACCTTTGCCCCTGTGGCCAGGCTCGAAGCAATTCGACTATTCTTAGCTTATGCAGTCTATAAAGACTTCATCGTTTATCAAATGAACGTAAAATCAGCTTTTCTGAATGGAAAGCTGAATAAAGAAGTTTATGTAGAACAACCACCAGGGTTCTATGACCCTAAGCATCCAAATTATGTTTATAAATTGGATAAGGCTCTCTATGGTCTAAAACAAGCCCCTCGTGCTTGGTATGACACTCTCTCATCTTTTCTTATCTCTGAAAATTTTGAACGTGGCAAGATTGATAATACGTTATTTTTCAGGAAGATAAAAGGTCATATAATTCTTGTACAAATATATGTCGATGACATAATATTTGGTTCTACTAACCCATCTCTTTGTACTCGCTTTGCTGAAAGAATGAAGAAAGAATATAAAATGAGTATGATGGGTGAGCTGACATATTTTCTTGGTCTTCAGATTAAACAATCTGACAAAGGTACTTTTATCTGCCAAGGTAAGTATGTTAAAGATATGCTAAAGAAGTTTGAACTCACACAAACTTCAGCGATGAAAACTCCTATGGCACCACCGCTGATACTTAACAAGGATCCATCTGGAAAACCTGTTAATGTCACTGCCTATAGAGGAATGATAGGCTCATTGCTGTATCTTACAGCAAGCCGACCTGACATCATGTACTCTACTTGTTTATGTGCACGCTATCAATCTGAACCCAAGGAATCCCATCTGATCGCTGTAAAGCGAATTTTCAGATATCTGAAAGGAACTCCTAACCTCGGTCTTTGGTATCCCAAAGACTCAGGGTTCGATCTAACTGGTTATTCTGATAGTGATTTTGCAGGCTGTAAACTTGACAGAAAAAGTACCACTGGTGGATGTCAACTCTTGGGAGGAAAGCTAGTAAGCTGGACAAGCAAGAAGCAAAATTCTGTGTCCACTTCCACAGCTGAAGCTGAATACGTAGCCGCTGGAAGCTGTTGTTCTCAAATCTTATGGATGAGAAATCAACTATTAGATTATGACCTTCAGCTGTCAAAGATTCCTATCTATTGCGACAGCACTAGTGCTATCGCTATAGCAAATAATCCAGTGCTACATTCAAAGACAAAACACATAGAGATCAGATATCACTTTATCAGAGATCATGTGATGAATGGTGATATTGAACTTCACTTTATCCCTACTGACTTTCAACTTGCTGATATATTCACCAAACCTCTTGATGAGACAAGGTTCAACTTTCTCATCAGTGAGCTTGGAATGCTGAACCTCGAAGAATAATTCTTCAGCGTTCATGTATTATGTTAGTAATCAAAAGTTCCCCTCTCATCATTCTCTCTGATAAACATTCTGACTCTCAGGTATGTTTTCTCCTTTCCCTCAAAGATGTTTTTTTTTTATAAACTTTAATCACCGAACTTTCTTCAAATGATTAAAAGCTTTTTGAAAAATACATTAATCACTGATATTTCTAGTCAGTGATCCTTTAAAAGGAAAAACTATCCCTATCTTTTCTAAAAGGGATACTTTTAAAAAGGAAAATCTATCGCTGACTTTTCTTCAGTGATCATTTCAAAACGGACAAATGTACAGTCTCTCTCTTCTATGACGTCATTTGAACCGACAATCCACGACATGCCTTTTCTGACACGTTCGTCCGTTGCCCTTCTATCCAATCAACTTCGTGGAACGTGTCAATGTCATGATGATCTTTTTTTTTCTTTTCCCGCTTCATTCTCTCTCTTCTCTCTCTTCTCTCTCTTCTCTCTTTGTATAAAAGGAATTCTTCTCTCCTTTATACGGTTTACGCTTTCAAAACTTTCAAAGCAAGAAACATTCTCTCAAGAACACTCAAGCAAGTAAACCCAGAATATTGAATCTGCAACTCTTTTTCTTCAAGATACACAGGTTTATTTCATGTTTATATGCTTTGTTCGTATGCTTTTTATTTTTTTAAAAATCCTACTCGCTTTCTATGGATTTTATAAAACGTTTTTTTTTGTAAAAACTAAAGATCATTCTTTCTGATTTTATGTTTTTAAATAAAAACCTTTTGGTTTTAAAGTGTTCTTCATTTTTCTACCCAGAACACTATTTTTCTCCTAAAAATAACTTGATAGTTTTCCAGTTTCCCTTCTTCTATGGAAACTGGTAATCATATTATTTTTAATCTAAATCATTTCTTCTATTATGCCTCTTTCCATAACAGAAATGACACAGTCTTCAATCGTTGCTTCCAAGCATGTACGATTCGCTCTCACTGAAGTTGAGATTACTAAATGTAATCATTTGGCCAGACTCGACTTCAAAGCTGACAAATACCCACATCTGGTGGAAGCTGCTGAATTCCTCAAGCAGTCATGCATAGCTTATGCGATCACTGTGGATCCTAAGCCCTCCAAGACTCTACTTCAGCAGTTCTGGTTCACTGCTGATGCAACTGAACTTACCAACAGGAAAGGCGAACGAGTCCCTGCTATCTCGTTCAGCACGGAATTAGGGCCAGGGAGCATGACCGCTCTTAGCCTCAGAAAATCTTTAAGATTCCCTGACAAACCAAAGAGTGGGTTCGACGCACTCCCCACTGATGATGAGCTGATATCATTCCTGGACGCAATGGGCTATTGTTGGGAAAACAAACCAAGATCTTCTATTCCCAACAAGAAGCTCACCAAGATCCTAAAAGCTCAGATGCCATCACAACTGAACTTTATCTTCTCGCACATAATTCAGTGCATGAGTGGGAAGAGTGGTTCGCTGGATCAAGCCAGCAAAACACAACTGCAGATGGCCTACTCCGTTATCGCTGGTCAAAACTTTGACTACGCCACAGCAATCTTTGAAGATCTGAGGTCGAGATTAGAGAAGCCTGAACGAGATCCCAAGATCTCATACGTACGTTTCATATGTACGTATATCAAGTTCCTCTATCCCAACACCTATCCCACCAAAGATGATGGCACCTTTGCCAGGGTAGGTCAACGATCACTGGAGGTCAAGCCACTCGCCGATGAGGTAAGTATCTCTCTCCTTCGCTCTCGTCTCTCTCTCCATTCTTCTTCATCTTCAGCGACCACGCAGACGGTTCCTTCGTCTGCTATCCCTGTCGCTACCACTACTTCTAAACGACCATCAGCTAGTCCGATTGGTCCTTCCAAAAAGGCCAAAAAGACTAAGGAAAGTACACCCTCTAGTACTATACCTGAGGGAGCTTCTCAACAAGCTACCTTAGATGCATTTGTGGGTCTTTCCTCCACAACTTCAGTAGTCACTCATACTGCCGTGTCAGCGATCTCACTCGCTGTCACATCATCAGTAACCCCACCTACTATCTCATTCACTGAGATTAACCCCATCCCTACTTTTATCCCCAAAAATCTTACCTTCTCTCCTCACTTGGTCTCTGAACCCTCCACCTCTTCTTTCCCTATAGGACCTGAGCATCAAACTTTTGAGGAATCTATGCAGTTCTACAAAATGTTTGATACGTCAGGTACACCTATAATCCTAAACACTTCTCTCCCCCCCTCTCCAAATAAGCCCATATCTGAACTAACATTATTTTCAGGTCCTAGCTTGGCGTCTGTTGACACGCATGTCAACAGTCTAGGAGAAAAGGTGGACGCACTCACCAACACCATCAATGAAACCACCAGCGCCGTAAATCAGGCTGGTGAGGAGCTGAAGAAGTTGACCGCCACTTGCTCATCTAAAGCTGAGAACTCTCAACTTTCAGCTGTTGAAGAACAAGTCGTCCAACTCAGAGAGTCCTCTCGACTCTTTCAAGGGAGATTTGAGTCTCTTACCGCTGAAGTTCAGGGTCTCTCTTCAAAGGTTGACCTCTGCACGTCCCTTCTTCAGCAAATTCTACAGAAAGTGAATGCACCAGCTCCAGCGCTGCCTCCCTCCTTCACTGAAGATGATCGTACCAACCTCAACATCGCTGTGGAATTCATTCATGATGCCACATGCGACATCCCTGCGGTTGAAGACCGGATTAAGCGTCTGGAGGCTGACGTTCAAGTGCTAAAAGCTTCAACAGCTACTCCAGCAGCTGAACAATCCCCTACCGCTGATAATGACAAAGTGGGGGAGAAAACTGAAGAAACTTCTATTGCTGCTGCTGGGGAAGCTAAGACTCCAAAGGAACCTCCCTCTCAATCTGAGGGGGAGAAGGAAAAAGAATCCTCATCAATTCACTCCATTCTCTTTGAAGAGGATGAGGAAGAAGACGATGAAGAGGAAGATGATCTAGATCTTGATGATCAAGAAAAGGATCAGCCCTCCGATGACGACGACGACGATGAAGACCAATCTATGTGGTTCTCTAAGCCGAATGTCGTATCAGGGACAACTTCGCAAGAGGTTGTCAAAACAGGGGTGAGAGGTGATACATCTTCAAGTGTTCCTTCACAAAGCAAAGACAAGCAACCGATCGCTGAAGAATGCTTGAGGACTGGATCACAATCTGAGGAGGAGCATCCTTCTCAGGTATGTCTTTCAATTGTACCAATCTTCTACTCTTTCCAAACCCCTATTCCTTTCTAGCCTTTATCTCTCTCGTTCTAAAAATACACTTATCCCTTCTTTCCTTCTTTTTCTAACCAGACAGTTCTCACCCCTGCTTAAGGGTTCTGAACTACAAATAATTCCAGCTGCTATCGCTGAAGAAATAATCCCAATCTCTATCGCTGAGATTGATGAAGAAGAAGAAGATTCCCTGGTCCATCCAGGAAGGCCCTCTCGACCATCTCACTGGTCAGAGGAAGTGGTAAAGAAAAGAGTTGAAATGATCGCTCAACTAGAAAGTCAACGGCTGAAAATCCCTCTTCAAACATCCACAGAGCTCGACTTCCTCACTGAAGCTGAAAGAGAAGAATCTGCCAAAGCTGAGAAGCTGATCGCTGAATGCAAACGAGATGCCCAACTCGCTTTAAAGATTCAATCCTCTCAAGTTAAGGACAAAAAGATGAAAAACAAACCTGTGGAAGTTCAAGCAGCACTACTGAAAGAAATTGAAGAGGAACGCTTCAAAGAACAAGAGATCAACGATAAGTCTATCGAATGGTGCAAACAAAAGATGGATTATCGTTCTGATCTTCTTCCAATATCAGTCGTGACTATCTCTGGTCGCAAGAAGAAAGATCAACTCTCAGTGACCATGGAGATTACCAGAGAGGATGGAACCCAAAAAGCAATGTACGTATCAAAACTTGAGAGCTTCGGATTTACGGAATGGTTAGAGTTCTGGGATGCGCTGAAGAAATCCAAATCTACATACAGAGGCTACGTTGAAGGACTTCTTGAAGCCCTCATAAATAGAGTCGTTTCTGTACTAAAGCTGCCATCTCCTCTTCCTCCCAAATCTTTGAAACTCAAGAGAAAAATTGGGTCCTCCTCCTCTGAAGATGTCGCCATCATCAGGAATGAAACTTCTATCAAATTTTCAAGAGATGCACTGTTTGGTCCTCCTCCTGATCTTTCAGTTCTGGACTTATCTCTGCCTCCTGGTGGTCCTTTCCAAGCTGGTCAAGTAATCGACAATCCTTATGGAATATTCTTCAGAGATGATGATGAGGAACTCAGATTTCAAAGAATCTCTGAGATTCCTATCTGTCCTCTGAATCATCTCAAGGATCTCTTATGCTTATGGTGTGACTTCTTCCCTGCTGCTGAAGAAATTAAAGAAATTATCAGTCAAGAATCTTTGGAACGAAGACAGAAAGGAGAAGAAATACCTGAGTATATGATCAATCCTCCTAAATCTTCTTTTAATAGCTGATAGATTAGTTTTCTTCTCTGTAATCTGTTAGTTATACTTACAGTAGTTAGTTACTCGTAATGTTTTTCATATCTTGTAATTCCATCCCTGAATTAAATGAAAATAGCAGTGATGTACTTAACCCTATCAGTACTGTAAAAGATCCCTCAAAATAGTAATTGGGACATGCATTCTATGAGTCCTTTTTATTCCTATATTTTGAATCAAAGTAATTTTCTTTTGTTACTTTGTCATTATCAAATAGGGGGAGATTGTTGATCCAAACTCTCTCAGTGATTTGATAACGACCCTCTTTTATACTTAGTGAAAATTACGTTATTATATGTATTAGTGTTTCATCATCAGCGATCAGACTGAGTCTGTTCAGTTATCGCTGATGACCTTCCTGTAAACATTAATATGTATGTGTTTCACTTTCAGCGATCAAACTGAGTCTGTTCAGTCATCACTGATCGTTTCCCATGTAACACAGTTAACGTAATCCCTGAAGACAAGTCTCGCGTCAACATAGTTCATAGCTGAATCGAAGACGAAGCCACTGAACAATAGATAAGTCTACTAGTGACCTGATGCGGATATCAGCGAAGATCAGACATCTACTTACGCGAAGAAGCCTGAGGAAAAGCTTCAGCGATAGCTGAACTTCTTTATCTCTGGAAGAAGAGATACTCAGCGATCAACGATCACAAAGCTTATGCCTCAAGTTTTCTTTTGTCTTACCTTGCACAACCAGTACGATGTGTCAGAACGGACACGTCTCTGCCACAAATCGTACACCAACTCTGTCAACTACACTGTTCATAAAGCGGCCAAAAGCATGTCTCCAAAAGTGAGACTACCAAAGCCAATCTATGAATGCCACGTGTAAAGTACCCTGCCATGCATTTAATACATAGGGTATAAATAGGAAGCTCACTCCTTCATCTGAAGGTGTGCTCAATCCTTGAACTCCAAAATAGAAACCCTTGTTTTCTATCTCTCTAAAAATCCCCCATTCTCTGAATTTCTTGTGCAACCATCTTAGTGTTTCTTAAGTTTGTTTAGATTGAGTCTGTCTTAATCTTATTCCGCAACAAACTTGTAAATTGTATTTTGATTTATCAATAAACAATTTATTAAACTTTAATTTCTGTGTTTGTATTCAACCCCCCCCCTCTTCTACAAACTTGTTAAGCACCTTCGGGACCAACAAATCCATATAGTGCCTTGTTAAGAACATAGACATGATCTGGGAACTTCGGATCCATAAAGCCTTCTGGTTGACTCACATATACTTCTTCTTGAAGAATGCCGTTGAGAAAAGCAGACTTCACGTCCATTTGATAGACTTTGATATTCTTGTGAGCCGCATAAGCAAGAAAAATCCTTATGGCTTCAATCCGAGCAACGGGTGCATAGGTTTCGTCATAATCAATTCCTTCTTGTTGATTGTAATCTTTTGCCAGTAGCCGTGCTTTGTTCCTCACTACAATTCCATCCTTGTCCTTTTTGTTTCGGAAGACCCATTTTGTGCCAATAATGGATATGTCTTTGGGTCTTGGTATCAATCTACACACCTTGTTTCTTTTGAACTCATTTAGCTCATCTTGCATTGCATTTATCCAATTTGGATCTTGTAAAGCTTCAGATGGCTTCTTGGGTTCAATGCTGCTCAGAAAACTTGTATACATGCAGAAATTAGCTGTTGCCGGTGGAAAAGCAGATCTGGTAGACACTCTAGCAGATGGGTCACCAATGATGTTTTCAGGAGGATGGTTTCTTGTCCATTTGTGTGAGCTTGGTAAAACATCAACTTCTGTTTGATTGTTAGAAGAATCAAACTCATCTTGTATTGTTGGTTCTTCAGAAGTAGAAGTGATTTGTACTTCTGGTTCTTCTGAAGTAGATAATATTGGACTTGATGTGCTTTGCAATGGAATAGCTTCTTCAGTAGGAGTTTCCAACACATTCTCTTCATGTGTGACTGATGTAGATGAAACATCTTCATTGATAGTTGAAGTTGTGTTGTCTGAAACTTCTTGGACTTGAATTGTAGAAGCTTCACCATTATCTTTAGAGGGTCCTGATATATCTGCAGTGGTGGTAGATGTATCAGTAGTAGGTATATCATTTTGACTTTGTTCTTTTTGAAAATCATCAAAAGCATCATAAAACAGTAAATCCAAATCGGATTCAGTTAAGGATTTAGAAAGCTCAGTCTGTTTTGAAGCAGGTTCCACATTGGTTGATGTGGAAGCTTTATCACTAGATCCAAGTTCTTAATTGCATTGTTCATAAGTTCTTGTCTTTGTTTCATCAAAGGACACATTGATGCTTTCAATCATTGATCTCGTTCTTGTGTTGTAGACTCTGTATGCTTTGGAGGTTAGCGAGTATCCAATAAAGATTCCCTCATCAGCTTTCTCTTGGAATTTGGCTAGATTTTCTCTATCATTCAGCACATAGCACCTGCATCCAAACACACGAAAGAATTTAACATTTGGTTTACGACAATTAATAATTTCATAAGCAGTTTTATTTAAGTGCTTATTAATAATTGTCCTGTTTTGTGTGAAACATGTGGTTGCTACTGCTTCAGCTCAAAGAAAATGCGGTAGACTGGAATATGCAAGCATTGATCGTGCAGCTTCTACCAAAGTTATGTTCTTCCTCTCCACAACACCGTTTTGTTTTGGTGTCATTGCAGCTGAGATTTTGTGTGAAATGTCGACTGAATCCAAATATGATTGAAGAATTAAGTTCTTGAATTCAGTGCCATTATCACTTCTGAGTTGTTGCACTTGACTTTGAAGACGAACTTGTGATTTCTTTATAAATTTGATGATGAGATCTGGAGCATCCGACTTTTGTCTCTAGAACTCTAGCCACGTATATCTGGAGTATTCATCAACCATGACCAGCATATACTTTTTGCCGTTGATTGATTGAGTTCTCATCGGACCACATAAATCCATGTGAACAAGCTCTAAGCACCTTGAACAATTTGATAGCATCTTCAACTTGTGAGAACTTCTTTTCATCTTGCCCTTCTGACATGCAAAACAAAGAGAGTTTTGTTCTATTTTCAGCTCTGGAAGCCCGGTAACAAGATTCTGAGTCCTCAACTTGTTCAAGTCTCTAAAATGTTGATGAGAAAACCAACGATGCCATAACCAACTTTCATCTACTGAAGCTTTTGAGATAAGACATACAGGTTTTGAAGCTTGTAGGGTTGGAAAATGAACACCATACAGTAACCCCATTCTTTCTCCTTTGATTAACTCTGTGCTTGACTTATCTTTGATATAACATAAGTCTTCATCAAATTCAACTTTACACTTCTTCTCAGTGAATTGGCTGATGGAGAACAAGTTATATTCTAACCCCTCGACATACAGAACTTTAGAGATGGAGATCATCCTATTCTTGAGAACACTGTATCCTCTGACATAACCATTCATCTTATTCCCGAAGTTAACTGTTCCTACGGAATGTTCTACATAGTCGTGCAGCAGGTGTTTGTAAGTTGTCATGTGTCTTGAAGCTCCTGAGTCTATGATCCACACATGACAAGGCTGCAATAACAGTTACTTCAACTTAGGTACCCATATAAGAATGGGTCCTTTCTTGTTAGTAGCATGTTTATCTTTTGAACTTTTGCTTGTTACAATTTGTGCATTGAGTATATCTTTAGGAAACCATCTTTGCACATATTGTAATTCAACAACTTTCTTTAACTGAAATTTTTTATTTTTAATTTTTATAGTATAAACTTCAGCTTTTGGTTTATTAGAAGAAGAAGTAGAAGATTTAATGTTTTTCATCTGGACTTTTCTTCTTTTCTTTGAAGATTTAGGTTTAAGAGAGAATGAACTTTCATAACAGAATGTACATTGCAATCTAGTAGAGGCTTGTGTCAACAAATCAGCTTTTGAAAGAAATTTTGATTTATTTGAACTTTCTTGATATTTATTACAAGCTGAAACTACTCTATTACAAGTACTATCATGAGAAGTAATCAGATTCTCTTCCACCTTCTGCTTGTCTTTGCACACATTCTTCTTCAATAAGCAATTTGTGACACAATCAGAAGTCATGTTATTTAAATCAGAATTTGAACATACTTCTTCAGATGAAACAGGTTCTTCAGAAAGAATCTTGTCATTTACCAACTTAGAAGAATTAGAATTGGATGTATCAACTTTCCTTTTCAAGTCAGAATTGATTAATTTTTCTTTCATAATATCTGACGATAGAACAGATAGATCTTTGACATACTTAAATATTTCACTTTCAAATATTTGACGTTGATGGTCAAATGTGTCTCTTTCTGTTATTAAAATCTTTTCAAATTCAGAGACTTGCTTTGATAGTTTCATACATCTAAGTTCAAGATCTTTCTTTTCTTGGAAAGTTTTCTTTTCAAGATCAGCTTTTTGATTTTGTAAATCTGAAATTTATTTTTCAAGAACAGAAATTTTGTTTAAAGCTACTTGATATTCAAGATCAAAACTCTTAGAAGTCATTTCTGAAACAGATTTATTTAAAATTGAAGACATTTCATTTCCATCCACTATAATAGGACAAGTAACTATTATTTCAGATGAATCAGAAAAGAATGATGCAATATGAGTCTCATTTTCTTTTGGAAAGGAATTTTCAAATTCGACAAATGTTTTCTTTTCATTTTCATAAGAAGAATTCAATTCATCGTATTTGAAATAAAAATTTTTTAGACCTTGAGATTCATACTTCATCTCATTTTCAGAGTTATCTTCAATAGTAGTTTCTATTTCTATTTTAGCTGATGTATCTGAAGTAATTTCTGTTTTAACAAACGTCTCAAGGATATGTGGGACTAAAACAATAGGCTCCAAATCTTTGTTGTTTAAATTGTAAAGTTTTTCTGGTGCCTTCTTCAGAACATCCACATCTGAAAGACCTAGACCAGGCTTGGCCTTATAAATTTTGTTTTCCTTTTGACTGCTTGCTAAAAATTTTAGAGTCTGTTCAGTTTGACCTCTTTTGAGAATTAATTCTTCTAACTCTTGTATTCTGGTATATGCATCAATTCTGTCTTTCATAACAAGTTCATACTGAAGAGTTAAGCCCAATTTCTGATCTTTAAGAGTTACAACTTCTTTTTGCAAATTAGATATTTCATTTTGAAGCTTTATCTTGTCCATTTTTAAAACATTTTTCTCTTCTTCTTTATCTTCTGATAATGTTTTATATAACAATACTTGATCTTGATGTCCCTATATGATGAATTTTTGTTCTTCAAGTTTTTCTTTTAGTTTCAAAATTTCAGTATTCATTTGAGTTAGTTGGGACATCAAGTTCATCAACTCTTCACTTTCAGAAGAGTCAGATTCATCAGACATTGAATTTACCTCAGTATCAGAATCCTCCTGTAAGTGAGCCATGAGGTTGTAGTGGACCTCAGTCAGGATTGCTTTGACATCACTTTCTTCATCATCAGAGTAGTATAACCAGATTTCATCTTCTGCTTTCAGAGCTTGCCCTTTTTCCACAGCCTTGGCAAGTTGAGCTTTCTTTTTGTAGTACTCATAGTTCTTCATCCTTTTCTCCGGACAATCTTTTGCAAAGTGACCTGACTTTCCACAACTAAAGCACTTGTCTGACTTTTCTTTCTCTTTTTCTTCCTTCTTTTCCTCTGTCTTCTCTTCCTTCCTATCCTTCTCTATCAACAACTTTCCTTTGAACTTTCCTGACTTGTAACCATCATGCTTGGGTTTGTTATAGAATTTCTTCTTTGCAAACTTTTTGTGAAAGTTTGTGGTTAACAAAGCCAGTTTCTCAGCAAATGCAGTAATCTCATCTACCGCTTCAGGTTCAGTTTCCTCAACCTCTTCATCAGAACTTTCAGAAGAATTAACAATCTTTGATACCATATCTTTAGCCTTGACTTGTTTGCTTGATTCATAAGTTGCTTTGAGAATCATTTCGGGATTCTGTGTAAGTAAGGCTAGAGAGTCTTCCACATTCTTGTGCTTTTCTTTTAACTGACTCAGTTCCTTTGTCTCAGCAGCTTGCTTCTTAACCACGTCCTCGTGCTGGTTTAAGGCAGAAAACAAATCATGCAGCTTTTCTTCATCCATGTCTTTGTTAATCTGCATTTGGATTGTGTAGACTTCCCATTCAGGCTGAAGATTCTTTATGAACTTGAAGTTTATCTCCGAATATGATTTCTGAACTCCATTCTTCCTCAGCTCATTCAGAACACTGTTATATCTATCATAAGCATCCTTCAGAGATTCACCATCCTTGTCCTTGAAACCTTCATAAGCAATAATGCTTTGATTTATTTTAGTCTTTTGAGATTTGGCCGATCCTAGAAACTGTTTTTCCAATTCATCCTAGATATCCTTCGTTGAATCACGACTGTCAACCCTGTTGAATATGTCGTTTGGAATTGCCATGATCAGGAAGGTCAATTCATTAGCATCTCTTTTAACCAATTTCTTGTCAGTTTCATTATATTGGATTGGCTTTTTGGCTACTTTTCTTTCAGGAATTTCTGGTGTGGTCTCTGTTTCAGGAATCCTTGCTGAGGTAAAATAAGGAAAATGAGGTCCTTCCAGAATAGAAATCATCAAGTCTTTATCTTGATTATTGAGAAAGTTTATCATCCGTTTTCTCCACTGAGAATATTCGTCTGCTTGAAGAACTGGAGGCTTGGATTTCGAACCCATACTACGAAGATCTCTAGACATGATTGTAGCAGGAATGTGATTTGAACTGATCGTTCAAGAAGTGCAGATTACACTCGGTGTGTAAAATCCAAAACTGATCAAATTTGAAACAACGGGCAAAAAAAATTGACTAAGTACTAAAACTCGCAGATCACTATTGAAAACTCTGAAACTCGCAGACGTTGAAACTCGCAGATTGTTGTTCACAAAGAAACTCGCAGATCGCTGTTCACAAAGAAACTCGCAAACGCCTAAACACTCAAAACGTTGTTTAATGAGAAACTCGCAGATCGAAACGTGTGCGTTTGTAGAACTCGCAGATGCCCACTTGCGCTTTTTATCGAACTCGCAAGCTAAACTCGTAGATGAAAACTCGCACAAACTCACAGACCAAAGAGCAAACACGCAAACTTTGATTTGCGTGTTTCAAGAACTCGCAAATAACACTTTGCGCGTTTTCGACCAAATTCAAAATCCTTCAACTTGCGTGTTCTTCCTATGAACCTTGCGCGATTCGCAGATCTTGCGTGTTCTTAGGATTCTTTGCGTGTTCTTGACCTGCTCGATCAAAAATCAAGTAAATCTTGATTTCTGATTCTGAAAATTTCACAATTAGTCCACGAAACAATACAAAACACAATTACAACACTGAAATTTCAAAAACAATCGAAAATTACAGTAATTAATGTGTATTACAGTGTTCGACTTCTAACTTTCAAGAAAACAACATTTTGATCAAATTGATCAATCTAAAATTGAAATTAGCCTAAGTGATCTGAATGAAGTTTGATCATATTGATAAAACGCACACAATCAAATCAAATTCTTGATTTAATTGTGCAAAAACAAGAAAAATTAAGATCAAACAGTAACTTTTCAGTCGACAAAAAAAATATCAAGAAATCTTCAAATTTGATCTGAATCTGCTTCTTCTTGTTCGCTCTGATACCAAATGTTATTGTCCTATCAAATCACACACTCAAATCAATCAAGAACAATGAGAATCAATGGAGGGAAATCACAAGTGTATTGATGTCACAAGTGAACGGGTACAATGGTTTCTCTCTCTAGATTCTCTCAGGATGCTACTTTCAATGCTAGTTACAAACAAAAGAACAAGGAAGACTCTATTTATAGGTCAACCAAGATACAAGTACAAACTAACAAAAGACAACACAAAATGATCTAAACAAAAATACAATAACAGACAGGAATAAAGAAAGGATTGTCAAGTTGAATCAACAGTTGAGCAATTCTTTTGCAATGAAAGACTTAGGGCAGCGAAACAGATTCTTGGTATATGAATCACCCGAAATAGGGTTTCCAAGAAGCCTCACATGTCACAGGAGCAATATTGAGAACGTGTTTTTCAGATTCAACACGGACAAAGCTAAAGTGGTAAACTCACCCCTAACTACCAACTTTAAGCTAACCGATAAGGATTGTCCCTCTTTAAAGAAGGAGGTTGAAGAGATGGATCAAGTTCCATATGCATCGGGCGTTGAGAGTCTGATGTATGCGATGGTATGTATAAGGCCTGATATAGCCCATGCAGTAGGTGTTGTAAGTCGATTTATGTCAAATCCAGGTAAAAAGCATTGGGAAGAAGTTAAATGGATTCTCCGATATCTGCGAGGTACATTCAAATTGGGTATAACATTTGGGAATGAAAAGCCAATGCTTGTTGGGTATACTGATTCTAATATGGTACGAAATATGGAAAACATGAGATCCACTTCTGGATATTTGATTTCCTTTGCAGGGGAGCAGTATCATGGCAATCAAGGCTGCAAAAATGTGTTGCCTTGTCTACAACTGAGGCTGAGTATATCGCAACAAGTGAAGCGTGCAAAGAACTACTATGGCTAAAAGATTTTCTGAAGGAGCTTGGTTTCAAGCAACAGCGCTACGTGGTTCTTTGTGATAATCAAACTACAATTTGTCTTGTGAAGAATTCAACTTTTCATGGAAGAACGAAACTTATCAAGATGAAGTATCATTGGATCCGAGAAGCTCTTGAAGATGGATTGCTTGAACATGACAAATTTCATACCAATGATAATGTTTCTGATATGTTGACAAAGGCCTTAGCAAGGGAAAAGCTAAAGGTATGTTGTGGGATCGCTGGGATGGCGAACTCTTCATCATAAGCAAAAAGGGGGAGATTTGTTGGGTTTTATGTTTTAATTATTTCTAGCACATGAGGAATAGTTAAAATAACCCAAAAATAGTGGCCTGATACAAGTTATATATTGCCTTGTATCCTAGGGTTTTAAAACAAGAAGAGAGAGTCCATAAAATACAAAAAGTGAGAGAAAAGAGAGAAAAGTCGACCGCATTTTTCAAGCAACTGCAGCTACGCCGTTTTGTCTATTCCCGGAGTTTGAACCATCGGATCGTCGTGATTTTTACATAGTAACTTTACAACATCTCTATCTACATTCTGAACGGTGGAGATCGGTTTTAGAGATCTTAAAGTCACCCTTTTGATGTTCAAAAGTTTGTTGTTTTCTGGGTGATGTTTCGTCCTCTTTTCCTTTTGGTTTGATTCCATACTTCATGAAATTTTGTTCCAAGAGTATGATGATTGTGGTTTGCCTCTAGTTTTATCTAGAGAAGACTTTGTATTGTTTATTGGTGATAGTAGACTTTAAGCTGCCTAAGGGTCCCGTGGTTTTACTCTCGCCTTGAGAGGTTTTCATGCTAAAATTCGTGTGTGCTTGATTGTTGCTTATTTTTGCTTTTGGCAGTTGATTATCATTGAATTTAGTATACCCTATTTGTTTGCATCCTCAAAGGTTCATATATGTCGGGAAAGTTTTGTCCAACGAAGGTTTATTCTGCATTTATCGTTACCGTTGTGACACGTTTTTCCCATCAGTAATATGAGTGTACTAGGTTCTATGGATATAATTTATGGGATTCTGCAATGTAGTCCCTTTATATATCAAAGACAGTGTGATGAGTGGTTATTGAAGGCTACTGCATATCTACCAGATTATTGTGATCGAAGTGCTTAGATTGAGAACCAATACTCATAAGCTCTTTAGACATCTTGATCACTATAAATAAATTGAACATGATATGATCGTTAATCAGTGAAAATTTAAATCCTTGAAATCAAACTTTGACGAAAAAGCCAACTCAGAAAATCAGATTCTGAAAGTCAATCACTTATATTATTCCCCTCCTAAGACTTATCACAAGCGTAACCTATCGGCGTACAACTTATGCGACAAGATCACTTCCTCGGTCAACATTGTGAAACAACTCAAGTTCCTGGACCAAGACTTGTGTGATAAAAACCATATGTCGCACAAGCTTTATGCGACGACTTACTGTTCCTTTTCTTTATTGTGCGACAAACTCAGTTTTTCGGTCACCCTTAGTGCGAGGACTTATTGTTCACCTCTTTGTCGTTCGATAACTCTGAAGATTAGTGTCGTGCGAAGACTTTGAAGATTGCCTTGTGCAACAAAGATGAAGATCATGAGGTAACTTTGAATTTCTTCATAAATCAAACTGAAAAACTCAAAACCCACCAAAATTGATGTAAACCTTCGCAGACATGCTCGAAAATTGGTATAAACACCTTTAAAGCTGATTTTTTCAACTAATTCGGAACAAAAAATCGATTTTATGCACAAAATGTTCAAGAACTGTCGAAATCCAATAATTCAGATCAAACCAAAATTCTTGTTATAATCTACAAATTGATGCAAGAAATCGATTTAGAATGTTTCAGGAATGAAATTCGAGCACAATGGTCCATGATTCAATCCAAAATATCACGAAATCACAGAAAACTCAAGAACACAATCTCTGTTTTTGTCGACCTTCAAAACCTTCAAGAATTCTTCAAAATCTCTAATGATTTCTGCTCTGATACCTACCAAATGTTGTTCCAGTAATCAAGTCCAATTCAATACAAAACACAAGATCAAAATTGAGAAACACCTTTAGTCGTATCATTATTTGAAATGTTTACACATTGAAGTTCTCTCAATAAGCACTCAATATTTCTCTCTCAAGTCACTTATGAAAACAAGCTTCTAAAAACTATTTATACTCAGTAAAGAGCTTAGCGAGAAAATCTAATTTGATCCGAGATATTAGCTCTATCCACTCCATTGTACCTCATTAACATGAATAAGAGATCATTCATATGTTCTTCAATATTCATCTACATTCTACATTTATGGAGTTAAACTTCAATTGTTGTTGAATCTGGGATTTACAATTATAATAGCATTATCATATCTTATCACAACATTATCACATCATTATCGACGACGGAGACATCGGCGTAAGAAATCTCCAAGGATAGTTGTAACAATCCAACTATTCACATAGCATATAACATGTAATATATACATAACAAACCAACTTGAGATTACACATTGAGTCCCATAGTCCAAAACTATACAATCTCATGAAATTACTACATAATTTTTCGCTCAGATAACATTGTACATGAAATATGTTTACACAAATCAAAAGAACATGCAAATATACTTGAAATCAACTTCATAAAATAACACACGATCATGTAATATCACATCTTCACTTTTCCGTTTTCGGCCACACGTACCTGACCTGAAATACATATTTTTAAAACAAAATGAGGGTTAGACCAGATGGTCTAGTGAGATGTTCCCCGTCATTTTAACAATGTAATCAAAACAACTCATAAATAAAATATTTATCAATTCATTGACATCCGAACATACTCAATTAATTGCCTTATTGGCATTCAGCACAATCGAACACAAATCGTTGGCATTATAGCACACTCATACACATATTTCTTTGGCATTCTAGCACAATCGTACATATATCGTTGGCATTCTAGCACAACCTAGCCTTATATAGCTGGCATTCTAGCACAGTCGATCACACTCTCCTGTACATATCCAATTATCACAAAATTTCACAAATCGGTAACATTCATAACTTAAAGTTAACCATTTTATAATAAACATATTTCAATTCAAAATTGGTTAAAAGAAAACTCGCCTTGTTATAAGATACGGTAATACAAGCTTAACCGACGCACACGATCAGAAGCGATAGCGAACTTCCCAACCGAACGATCGAATCTGAATCACGTTCTCACGGTTATAATCTATAAGATTTAATCTACTCCAATACTCTTAATAAATCCTGGGGATTCTAAACAATACCCCGAAAAACCCCAAAAAATGGACCGAAGAAAAAGTCGGAAAAAAAAATCATCATAGTGTCTTACCAAACTTCAACCCAAATCATTCGTATGCTTCAGTTCACATAAACCCAAGTTATTTTTAAAGTCATAAAAATCAAGAATAACTAAAACCCTAACATCCTTAAGACTTCTCCAAAAAAGACTAACAACCATAAATTATAAAATCAAAAGATGAGACAAACTTTTTACCAAAAACTTTTATACCACCCAACTCATGGTTATTTATGAAACAAATTCCAAATTTTGAAACAAACTTAAATTTAACGAAAGAAAAGCTTTCCTGTAACCATAGATTATAAAAGATTGAACCTCCAAACCTCTATATGTAAAACACATCAATGATTAAAACCTAGAGACAAAGCCAACCCTAAAACTCAAAATTACATTATCACTTTAGACTTTAATCAAAAATAAGAAAAGAAATCGTACCTGGCAGAAGAAACTAAGGTCACAAGTCAATGAAAATTTTGGAACACTTTATCTTCTTGAGATTTCCTTTCTCTTCTTCTCGTCGCACACATAGAAGCACATATACAAGAAATGCAGAAACTTTTTCTTTGGAAGCAAATTGGAGGTGGTTTTATACCACTAAACTTTCAAGGCAAGCCCTCATTTATGGGTTAATAACATAACAAGCCCTCACACCACTAACTTTTGTAATATATATATATATATATACATATATTTACTTATGGTTATTACAACATCTTCCCCTTAATAGAATTTCGTCCCTCAACAAACTAGAGTATTTAGATCTTATTTCATATTCTGATTCCCACGAAGCATCCTGACTCTTGTGATAACGCCATTGAACTTTTACTAACCCAATCTCTTTGTATCTCAACTTTTTCATTTTGTAATCAATTATAGATTCTGGCTCTTCAACAAAATTTATTTTTTCATCAATTTAACTTCTGGTAACAGTATTGCTTAATCAGAATCAACTAAACATTTTCTCAAACTCTATACATGAAAAAGGTTAGGAATACCGCTCAATTCAGATGGAAGTTCTAAGCGATAAGTTACCTCACCAATTCGATTAGTGATTTACCCCAATTCCCGAATCAAACAATTCCTATCCAAGGCGACACCTTCAACATCACACTGTCCCCAACCTCAAACTCAATCGATTTACGAAGTTTATCAGCTTAACTTTTCTGACGGTCCTGAGCCATTTTCAAGCGTTCACGAATTTTACCAATCTTATTGGCTATTAATTGAACGATTTCCGGTCCTGCTAACTGTTTTTCCCCCAACTCATTCCAACATAAAGGTGTTCTACATTTCCTACCGTATAATACCTCGAAAGGCGCCTCTTTAATACTTGAGTGATAACTATTGTTATAACTAAATTCAATCAAAGGTAAGTGCCCTTCCCATGAATCACCAAAGTTGATAATACAAGATCGTAACATATCTTCGAGTTTTTAAATCGTCCATTCACTTTGATCGTCTGTCTGTGGATGATAAGCAGTATTCAACTTTATCTGGGATCCCATTTCTCGTTAAAAACCCTTCCAAAACATTGATGTAAACCGACTATCTCGATCGGGTATAATCGATAACTATACGTTGTGACGAGTTACCACTTCATCAGTATACAGTTTTGCTAACCTTTCTAACGGATACAATTCCTTAATCCATAAGAAACTATCCGGCTTTGACAATCGATCAACAATAACCCAGATAGCATCCAAACCTTTTAGAGTTATTGGTAATTTTGTTACAAAATCCGGAATTTTCCAACGATTTTCCAAACCGGAATTTTCCAACGATTGTAACTTACCGTAAGGTCATTGATGTTCCACTTTAACCTCCAGACAAGTTAAATCACACTCCACATATCGAGAAATATCTTTCTTCAGATCCGGCCACCAATAAAATTGTCGTAAGTCCCGGCACATTTTGTTATTAACCGGATGAATAGAAAAACGAGATCAGTGAGCTTCATTCAAAACTCTTTCACGTATTTCACCCAAACAAGCCACCCAAATTCCATTTTTGAAACACATTAAATCACGATCGTCTTTTATTAATAAAGATGACATTCCAGTGATTCGTTCTTGTTTCAGATTCTCTTCCTTTAAAGCTTCAATCTGACACTTCCTTTGCTCTTCAAATATGTTTGGTAATAATTCGGCTAGTAATGTAATGGCTTTGATCATTCCACTATTTTCTTTACAACTTAAAGCATTGACCACCATATTAGCTTTTCCCGGATGGTACATGATTTCGCAATCATAATCGTTTACCAGTTCTAACCATCGTCGTTGCTACATATTCAACTCGTGTTGATCATGTTGATTGAATAGATGTTGAAGACTTTTATGATCGGTGAAAATATGACATTTGGTACTGTACAAATAAGGCCACCAAATTTTCAAAGAAAATACAATGGCAGCAATTTCCAAATTTTCAAAGAAAATACTGTCTTTCATGATCTTTTAACTGACGAGAAGCATAAGCAATAACCTTTCCACGTTGCATCAATACACAACCCAAACCCAATTTTTAAGCGTTACTATAAACTACAAAATCTTCTAAACCATCTGGTAAGGATAGAATCGGCACACTTCATAATCTTTCTTTCAGTACTCGGAAGGCCTCGGATTTAGCTTCTTTCAAAATTGACGTTCTTTTTTGTTAACATAGTTAAAGTTGTCACGATACGAGAGAAATCCTGTATAAACTTTGATAGTAACCTGCCAAACCTAAAAAACTTCTAACTTGGGTCGGTGTTCTCGGTGGTTCCCATTTTTCAATTGCTTCAATCTTTATAGGATCCACTTTGATACCATTTTCAGAAACAATGTGTCCCCAAAACTAAACTTCTCGTAACTAAAATTCACATTTAGACGATTTAGCAAAAAAAATCCAGTTTCAACAGTTCCAAAATCAAACGAAGATGATTAACATGATCCATTTGTAATTGGGAATAAATAAGATTATCGTCGATAAAAACGATCACAAATTTATCAAGATAAGGATTATACCCGTTTCATCATATCCATAAAAGTTGTTGGGGCATTAATCAAACCGAACGACATCACTAGAAACTCGTAATGGCCGTATCTGGTACGAAAGGCAGTTTTGGATACATCTTCTCGGACTTTCAACTAATGAAAACCTGATTGTAAATCAATCTTTGAGAAATAACTAGACCCAACTAACTGATCAAAAAGGTCGTCGATTCTCGAAAGTGGATATTTGTTCTTTATAGTCAGTTTATTAAGTTCTCGATAATCGATACACATTCTCATCGACCTGTCTTTCTTTTTTACAAATAAAACCAGTGTAGCCCACGGAGAAGTACTAGGTCTAATGAAACCCTTATCAAGAAGTTCTTGTAATCGTGACATCAATTCTTTCATTTCAGACGGAGCCGATTGGTATGGTGCAGGAGCAATTGGTGTGGTCCTCATATCAAATCAATTCTAAATTCAATAAAGCGATCTGGTGGGAGACTAGTTAAATCATCTGGAAAGACTTTTCGGAATTCACTGACTAACGGTATGCTTTCAATTTTATTCTTTTCCTTCTTTTCCTTCTTTTCATCAATTATATAAGCCAAGAAACTCTGACAACCTTTCATAACACATTTACAAGCTTTCAACATATAAATCAAACTGGTCTATCGGTCTCCATGGTAACCGTAAATCACAGTCGGTCCTTTCCCAAGTAAGTCAATATGAATCATTTTCTTGTTACAAACAATACTAGCCCGATTTTCTGCCAACTAATCCATCCCCAGTATCACATTTAAGGACATAAAAAATAATTGAATTGGTGTTACACACCCATCCATATTTAAACTACAGTCATCAAATACTTCACTAACTAATCTAAAGATTTAGGTTTCACATGTAAGCAATTATCAAAGGAAGGAGACATAAATGAACGATTTGCACCAGAGTCAAATAGAACTTTTGCACATACTGAGTTTACCAAAAATGTACCTGTCACCACGTCTGGAGTTTCCTCATCCTCAACCTTAGATATATGAAATGATCGCCCTTTTGCTTTAGGTTGATCATGCTTTCTTGTGTCTCCCCAGTTCCCTTGACTATTTCTAGCATAATTTATTCCCCGAGTCTTCATTTGCAGACAATCATACTGAAGATGATTTGGAGAATTGCAATAGTAAGAAAACTGAGCGATCCGACAATCTTTTGAAATATGCCCTGATTTTCCACATTTATAACATGTTCACGGATCTGAATTACAATCACTCCTATGTATTTTATGACATTTTTGACATGGCCTTTCAATGAATCTGGAAGTTTGACGATTATCAAATCTATTGAACCGTGGTTTTTTTATGTTCAAATGATGGTCCTACCATTTTCTTTTGTCTCCACTCTTCTCACTCATTTCCCAACTTTTATCTCTTTATGTGGTTTTTGCAGCATCAACCGCAGAGAAGTAAAAGTCTCTGGACGCATAGTGATTACAAATCCTCTATTAGAAGATTTTAGTCCATAGATATACCTTTCCACTTTACAAACTTCAGATGATACATAATATTCAGCAAAACGGGTTTTTTTCTAAAAACTTTGTTGTATAATCCCAAACAGTCATGTCACCCTGTTCAAATTTCATGAACTCTTCCTCTAACAGTTTCACTGTTTTTTATGGGAAAAATTGATTTTTGAATACTTTAGTAAAATATGCCTAAGTCATAGTTCAAAAACATTTGGCCCTTCAGGATATGCCAAGGTTTCCCACCAATAAAAAGCAACGAACTTTAATACAGCAAAAGTAAATAATACTCTATCTTCATTTGCACATTTATTGGTTTTAAAAATTGATTCTACTTCTTTTAACTACGCATTACTTTAACCGTATCATGTTGCCCAGAATATGTTGGAGGTTTGCAAGTCAAAAGCATCTTATAATCATATCTTTTTGGAACAGTAGAAGATGGTGTGTTTACCTTAGTTTCTCCAGTAGGTTCAAGGATGGTGAATATGTCCAGGTTCTGCAAAATGATGTTGTCCCAATAAATTTTGAAGATTATATTGAAGATCAGTTTGAAACTTATCAAATTATGCAGCCAAATCCGCCCGTGTGACAAATTCAGAAGTTTGGGCTCGACCCCGACCCCGACCTCTGGCTCAGGCTCTACCTCTATTACTATTACTGGTTGAGCTTTCCTAAACTGATGTTTCCTTATTTAACGATGCTCCTCTTCCCTGACCTCGACCTCTACCCCGGCCTCGGTCTCCAGCAGATATAGTGTTTGGATTTATTTCCATTTTGTGATTCCGATTCCACGAGTTGTACCTCTTTCTTGATTAGTTAGACGTCTGTCATTTATATTTTCAATCTGAGGATTGGATTTACTGAGACAATCCTTACTGTCCATTGAGAATTATTTTCCATCCTACACGTTCATAAAATATATATGTATTTAATCACATACCCAAATATAATAAGGTATTCCAGTACAAACATGCACCTGTAAACTCATATTACATTGGTCAAATGTAATTTAAATTTACCTTACATGTCGTTCATTTTAACCATTATATTTAACATTCCATGGTTCTATGTGTAACAGGGACATCTTAATTTCACATAAGATGATACAGTTTAAGTCTAGGTATTGATTTGAATACCTAAATCCCTTAAATTGTGGCTTTGATACCAATTGTAACAACCCAACTATTCACATAACATATAACATGTAATATTTACATAATAAACCAACTTGAGATTACACACTAGGTCCCATAATCCAAAACTATACAATCTCGTGAAATCACTACATAATTTTTCGCTCAGATAACATTGTACATGAAATATGTTTACAACGATCAAAACAACTTGCAGATATACTTCAGATCAACTTTATAAAATAACACACGGTCATGTAAGATCACGTCTTCCCTTTTCCCTTGTCGGCCATAAGTACCTGACCTGAAATACATATTTTTAAAACAAAAGGAGGGTTAGACCGGATGATCTAGTGAGATGTTCCCTGTCATTTAAACAATGTAATCAAAACTATTCATAAATAAAACATTTATCAATAACACGTTCATTAAGATCCACACTTACTCAATTAATTGCCTTGTTGGAATTCTAGCACAACGGAACACAAATCGTTGGCATTCTAGCACAACCGTACACATATAGCATTAGCATTGGCATTCTAGCACAACTGTACAAATATCATTGGAATTCAAGCACAACCTAGCCCTTATATAGTTGCCATTCTAGCACAGTCGATCACACTCTCCTCTGCATATCCAATTATCACAAAATTTCACATATCGGTAACATTCATAACATAAAGTTAACCATTTTAAAATTAACGTATTTCAGTTCAGGAATGGTTAAAAGAAAACTGACATTGTTATGAGATACGGTAATACAAGCTTAACTGACGTACACTATCGGAAGCGATGACGAACTTCCCAATCGAACGATCGAATCTGAATCACGTTTTCACGGTTATAATTTATAAGATTTAACGTATTCCAATACTCTTAATAAAACCTAGGGATTCTAAACGATACCTTGGAAAACCCAAAAACGGGTCGAAGAAAAAGTCAGGAAGAAATCATAACAGTGTCTTACCAAACTTCAACCCAAATCATTCTCATGCTTTAATTCACATAAACCCAAGTTCTTTTTTAAGTCATAAAAATCAAGAATAACTAAAACTCTAACATCCTTAAGATTTCTCCAACAAAGACTAACAAGTATAAAAATATAAAATCAAAAGATGAGACAAACTTTTTACCAGAAACTTTATACCACCCAAACTCATGGTTATTTATGAAACAAATTCCAAAATTTAGAAACAAACTTAAATTTAACGAAAGAAAAGATTTCCTGTAACCATAAATTATAAAAGATTGAACCTCCAAATCTCTATATGTAAAACACATCAATGATTAAAACCTAGAGACAAATCCAACCCTAAAACTCAAAACTATATTATCACTTTAGACTTCAATCAAAAATAAGAAAAGAAATCGTACCTGGCAGAAGAAACCAAGGTCACAACTTGATTAAAATTTTGGTACACTTTATCTTCTTGAGATTCCCTTTCTCTTCTTCTCGTCACACATGCACATAGAAGCACATATACAAGAAACGCAGAAACTTTTTCTTTGGAAGCAAACTGGAGGTGGTTTTATACCACTAATTTTCAAGGCAAGCCCTCATTTATCGGTTAATAACATAACAAGCCCTCACACCACTAACTTTTCAAATATATATATATATACACTTATGGTTATTACAATAGTAGCTACATGTAATGGACAAACACAAATCTCATATAATAAAAATTTAATGATAAATACTTATTTATTTTAATTTCTAATGTGATAATCAATTTGCAGGCTAGAAGTGTTCTCGCATTTTCGTAAAATAGGGACGTTCTCGTTTGAACCCTTCCTTTTATATATATATATATATTTCTTCAGGTTCAAAAAAAAAGATTGTTTAGAGGCGAGGGGACAAAATCTCATATATATATATATATATATATATATATATATATATATATATATATCAAAGTTTTTAATAGCGTGAGGCTTAAGGCTTGTGTCTGAGGTCAGTTAAGTATGTGGCACGACATGGCCCAATGCGTCATTTTTGTAACACCATATCGAATTTTTCTTATCCTTTTGTCTTATTTTTGTTTTTAATATATAACCTAATATAAAATTTTCAATATCACTATCTCATTGAGTAATAGTAGAAAACAAAAGTTTATATGTATAACATCATAATGATATATAAATTTGCCACCACAAGTCACGTCTCACACTATTTTAGAACCTATATACATAGATATATATTGGCTCTTCATCATTGACCTTTTGATAGGATGAGAACATACTATTCAAATTCAAAATGTGCCTTGTGGCACCCGTGTTGACCTAGCAATCAATATTTGTAGCGAGGAAAGGATTCAATTACTCCAACAAATTGATTTGGAGAATTAGCCATATTTCCTTGGTTGGGATTTCCACCGGCGCCTCCCCCATGATCTCTTTGGTAATGGAAGGCTTTGGCTTGATATTCCGGCTTTCCACACACACAACAACTGTTAGAGCACAGATTTGTTGGATTCAAGATCATAAAGATTGAAGACCAAAGTCAAGAAGTCAAAGGCTGAAAGTCAACTCTCAGTGAAAGTCAAAGTATTTGTTAATAAAGTCAAAGTCAATGTTGTTGTGTTTTTGTTTCTTTGTAATTGTGTGAAGGTATAAATACCCTGTGTCCTTGTAATCAGTTGGTAACAAGAGAATTCAGATTGTACGCATGTGGTAAGTGAACTGATTAGAGAAGAGGCTATTAGAAAAACATTTCTAGAGAGAGAGAGTAGTGAGATAAAGTTGAGATTGTAATTGTTTGAATTGAATCAAAGACTTGTGATTACGATATTCTCATCTTTATTGTTGTTTACAATTAGAACTTGATAAGATCTAGGAATAAAAATTGGTATCAGAGCAGATCCAATTGAAATCATTTCAAGAAAAGAAGTCGACACTGTTCCATTGACTTTCAGATTCAATTCTGAAATTGTGTTGGTTTTTCGTGTTGTAATTGATTGTTTTGTAGTCGAATCATGTTTTAGAATGAGTTTGTATAGGTAAATTCATGAATTGCATTGTAATTTTTCATTAATTTGAGAATTTGTTGGTTTTGGTTTTTCACGAGTTTTATCACTGTGTCCAGAATCATTTTCGGTGATCAAGTGAATTTTGTTGTAATTCGTTGGTAGATTTGAGTTCTAAAAGTGTTGTAGATCAATTTCTCAAAGTTTCGATTTGTAATTTGAAGTCTAGTTAGGTTTTCAGACAGATCAGAGACGTTTTTCAACACAGAACTCAAGAACTCGCAACCAGATCTGGAGAATTCGCTAACTCCATGAAGAACTCGCAAGTTCTTCAAGAACTCGCAAGGTCATCCAAGAATTCGCAGAGGCTCGAGACAAGGATTCGCAGATCGATAAGAATTTATATTGACATTTTCTGAAATTCAAGGACAGGATTCGCATATCTCTGTGTTGCGAAAACCAGAGAATTCGTTAATGTGTTTAGTGCGAAAAGTGATAGAATTCTCAAAGTGTACAAGGATTTGCAAGTGTGTATACTGCAAATTCTATTTTTGAAACTTGCGAATTTTGTGTGGCTTTGTGTAGATTGTGAATTCTATATGTGTTTATATAGCCTGCGAATTTCTTGCTATTTTTCTATAGGCTTGCGAATTCTGTGTGATTTGTGTGGTTTACGAATTCTTTGTGTTTGTTTTTGTCTTATCTGCGAATTCCTTTAATCACTTTGGTGTTTGCGAATTTCAGACTTAGAGAAATTTGGAAATTTCATTTCTGATTTTCTGTTTTGATTGATTTCATTTGGACTAACGATCGTTTCAAGTTCTTTTTGTTTAAACAGGATGACTTCTCAAGGAAAAATGACATCAAAAGAAGATATTGCTAAACTTAAAGCAGAGCTTCTTTCTCTTGAAGAACGATTTGCACGAAGATGTAAAAAGTTGGAAAAGTTACATATGGACGTTGCTGTATCTAAAAGCCATATGGAATACTATAAGCAGAAACATGATGATCAAGTTGCCATTTACATTAGTCTTAAAGAGTGGATGCATGCACATATAGGTTTTCTGAAGAAGGCAACAGGTTCAGGTCAATATTCATAATTTTTTGCCAAATACAAGGAACATATTCAACAACTTGAAAAAGAAGTTCTTCAAGTTTTGAAAGATGATAAATGGTTGGAAGCTGAGAAATTAAAGACTGAGAATTCTAAATTATTGCAAAAGATCTCTGATTTGGAAATTCAGATAATCCAAATCCAGCAAGCAGATTCTGTTGATAGTTATGAGATGAAGATTAAGAATCTGGAGGATGCTAATGATGAGCTTCAAAATAAAATATTTGATCTGGAGAAAGGATGGCCAAAGAAAGATCTGATTTTGAGACTGAAAAGAAAGGGTTTGCAAAGAAATTTTTAGACTTTTCAAGAAAATGTGCTGATGAGAAGAAAATAGTTGAGCTTAAGTGTATCAAGCTTTCTCAACAAGTTTCTGACTTTGAGAAAGTGATTATTTTAGAAAGAGAAAATTTTGCCAAAGAAAGAAAGACCATTGAACAGAAGAATGTGAGAATCTTCAAAGAAATATCTGGTCAGAGAAACAATGCTGAAAAGGGATTTGAAGAAGAGAGAAATATGTTTGAAACAGAGATAAAGAAGCTTACTGACAAGCTATCTGAACTATCTGAGTGTGCACTGAAAGAGAAGAAAATGAAGTCTGAGTTTGAGACGAAGATTGACCTTCTAGTCAAAGAAAGAGACAGCTTTGCTTCATAGATTAAAGAGCTTGAAAAGATTGTTTCAAAGGTGGCGGTGACTGAGCACATGACTCTAGAGTCACAAATCCACACACCTAGAAATAATTCAGTTGACTTCAAAAAGACAGCCTCAAGCTCACACTTGAAATTTGTTTCTTCAAAAAGGTTAGTCAATTCATTTGATCAGATTCGTACTACTAACATTTTGTTTGATGAAAATGTAGATGGTTCAGATACATACAAAAGAAGAAGAAGAAGAACTGGTCTGGAAGAAGAAACCAGTTGAAGATGAGAAGAAAGATGAGAAGAAAGACTAGCTGAAAGGCATGAAATCATGTGTACATACACATAAAGCCAAGAAGAACAATGCGCGTAAAGGTAAACCTGATCATATATACACGAAAGATCAATTAATCAGATTATCAGGTAAGAAATACTATTGTTCGTATTGTCGTACACATGATCATGTTCATAAAACAAGTGATCATTTTTGGTATGGTTCTTATTCAGTTACTCCCATAAGAACTGCAACTAACACACATGGACCCAAATACCAGTGGGTACCAAAGCCGAAAGATGAATCTGTGTTACAGGCACCTACTGTCAAGGAGGAGTAAGAGAACCAAGGCTTCTAAGTAAATCAGCTTAGGACCCGTACTTCAACGAAGTTTGACTTCTAAACACAACAGTTTAGGACTCGTACTTCAGTGATCAAAAGACCTTACTCATGTGCTGATAAGATATTGTACTCCAATACTCGAATGAGGAAATCAACCATCTTGGGGGAGTACCTATTTTTCTGAAATACTTTGCATCCGATAAAATATGATGAACTACATTTCAAAATAGAATTGTAGATCTCTATCATGTGCTTTTTCACTGACATATTTTAGATGCATAATTTCAGGGGGAGTAAAGGTGATGACTTCTGATTATTTCAGATCAGAACTCGTTCATTCATTGTTTTACTACTTTATGTCTTTTATTTTTTTCAATAAATTTGTGAATAAAGTTTCTTTGACATGACTTTGAGACTTGTGAAGGATGAGAGAAGCTTACAAGATCATATCTTTATAACTTAAGCATGACTTCATGAGATTTAAGACTACACGAAAAGGTTAATTTCTTATCTTAATCTCATATATGGTTGAAAGAAGGACAACTTTCAATCATAGAAAACATGTTCTTAAATGTTCAAACCACTTCCCGATTCTTAAACAGATTTCATGAATTGGAAGTGTGATTTTAAATGTTTTTCAAGATTTACTTGTGCTTACATGATTACAAACCGTGTGTTTCCAAAGATAAATACTTGTGTATTTTATTTTCTATATACTTTCAAGTATTCACACACACCGGTTTGACATTTTGTTCAAAATGTTCTTACCATGTCTCAAATTTGAAACATATTTTTCGATGGTAAGACACCCCGCTTGTATTTCAACGAATTTTGAGCGATATTTCATTTTGAAGTGTTCATTTCAAGAATGCCTGTATTTTGTTTCATATAGACAATATCCATTATTCTTGACCATAAGCCTTGATTGATATATCATTTCATTTCTGATCATTTCCATACAATGTCAGATTTTCAAACAAGTCTCTTGCATTCATGTTCATTCATTCAATATACTTGTTTGAAAATACTTCCATGTTTAAAAATGCTCATATCTTCATGATTATATTCTGAGCATATATACATCTGACTTGTATTTAAGCTTTAACTGTTCTAGTTAAACCATTTTGAGCAACATATGCTTTATAGGATAATACGGGTTTCTTTGTGCTATGACTTAAATGAACTTCTATGGATTCACGGTTACCAGTGTTTCCTACCCAAGAAGTTAATCCATAGTGATTGAGTGTGAAGAGTCGAAAAGAAATGAGTGTGGGTTGTGCGTTGAGGTAAAATGGAAAAGAGAGTTTAGTTAGATGTGAGCTTAATGATTAAAAGAAAGAGGGTATGAGATCAGAGTAAAAGAATATTACACTCTGCACCAACTACTTTCTGAGCCAGGAAGCCACATTACTAATGTTTCACAATTCTTCGTGAACATTATTGAAACAGGAAAATAGCCCATGCCAACTCTTGACAAAACCCCACCAGCCACACATTTTTCTTCTTAAAAAGAAAATGTTTCATATTTTTCTGGGGACGCGGCACATAATCTATCTGGTTTTCATTTGGAAAATCTGGTTATTGAAAAAGAAGGAAGTCTGCCCCACCTTCACACTTCAATCATGCACATTGAGTCTGTGTTTATCTACTGTTGTCTCAGTGGTTTACACAATGTTGAGCCTTTATAAGCAATCATCATATGCTTAATTCTTTCAACACTTGCACGAACACAGAAGGAATTTTTTTTTTGTCATAACATTCATAGAAATTTCCTTTGTGGTATTTCGATGATTGGATGGAAGTCCTGGGGGAGTGAACATCAAAAAGCTCCTTTCTTATGTGTATCCGTTACACACAGTAACTTCGTGTTACTGACAGACATATTAACTGATTCATTTGTTGATTCAGGTGTTACATGAATATTTTGTCTAGATTTGAAAAGATCTAGATAAATACTTGGTTACGAATCAATGAATCAGTGGCTCTTGGACAGATCAGAATGGTCAAAGACATTTCTTGGAGAAAGTTTTGATGATATCGATGCTCTATTCATCAAAAAGGGGGAGATGGTATCAAGAAATGTTAGAGTTGGGAGAAAAATGTTCAAGAATTGATTGTTAAAGAAAGTTTGCTAAAAGGGTTCAAAGATTTCAGAATTGTTGAAGATAATTTGCTGAAGCGATCAGAGTTTTGTCTGATAGAAGTTTGGTTACAACCTTTGGGAGAGAATGTCAATTATTCTTGAAGAACAATGTATTGAAGATTGTGCTTATCAAAGAAAGAGGAGAATGTCAATCCAAATTGAGAATGTTTCATATTGTTAAGGGGAGTATGTGGATTGATTGAGAAAATCATTTTTGTATAAAAGGGGAGATTACAAGAGAAGATAAAGGTTGATCAAAGGGGGAGTTTATTGTAATTAAGCTTACAGAGAAGATTGAATTGCTAAATCTTTTTAGTAATCTTTATTCCAATTGAGCTTACAGAGAAGATTGAATTGCTAAATCTTTTTAGTAATGATCTTGATCCAAAGGGGGAGAATGTTAGAGCACAGATTTGTTGGATTCAAGATCATAAAGATTGAAAACCAAAGTCAAGAAGTCAAAGGCTGAAAGTCAACTCTCAGTGAAAGTCAAAGTCTTTGTTAATAAATTCAAAGTCAATGTTGTTGTGTTTTTGTATCTTTGTAATTGTGTGAAGGTATAAATACCTTGTGTCCTTGTAATCGGTTGGTAACAAGAGAATTCAGATTGTAAGCATGTGGTAAGTGAACCGATTAGAGAAGAGGCTATTAGAAAACATTTCTAGATAGAGAGAGAGTAGTGAGAGAAAGTTGAGATTGTAATTGTTTGAATTGAATCAAAGACTTGTGATTATGAGATTCTCATCTTGATTGTTGTTTACAATTAGAAATTGATAAGATCTGGGAATAACAACAACTCAAGGCATCTTTCTTGAAATTCTTCTTTTAAGTTGAGAGTGGATTCGCAGCATTCATGTTATGCTTGCCACCAAATGCCTTACATTTAACCTTTTGAAATTTTATCCTTTAATGTGCTACCGGTGACCATATTTTTATTTAGTTCCAAGGAGTTAGCATCAACCCTCTCATTCATCTGATTGTCCTCCTCCACCTGAAGTTTGAGTATCAATTGCTGAAAGGTCATGTCCTAGGTTAAATGTTTAAGATAAATCTTAAAACTTTTCCAATGTAGGAGGTAACTTATCAATTAGTAAAACCAAAGAGAACGTTTGAGTTAATACCCATACCTTGTATTTCCAATTTGTAGACAAGGACTTGTAGTTCCTCCACTTGCTTCACGATGGACTTTGAATCGTTCATCTTGAAATCAAGAATTTTCCCACCACAAATCTCTTGGAAAACGCAACTTCAGTCTTATATTTGCTTTCCATGGATTCCCAGATTTCTTTTGCCATAGAAAACGTAGATTAAATGTCCTATAGACAGTCATCTAGAGCATTTAGATTATAATTTCTATAATTACATTCATGGCTCTTCCAAGCATCCAAAGATTTTTGGTATGTTGATAATTGAATCTGGGTAGGAGCATTTTGTCCTTCTCCAACCGGTGGTTTTCAGTGCTTGCTCGGTAAGCACATTGGAGAAGAAGTATCGTGAGATACAACAACATCTTTTGTTCCTATCTCTGGAAATCCGACCCTTTGAATTTTTTGGACTTTTCCACAAGGCTTGTGAACATGGAAGATTGATCTAGGACGAAAATTATGTCTAAGGTTGTTATATCTTAGATTAGCACACATAAATCCGAAAACTAACAACACTTTAGAATCAAAGAAATCAAACAAAAACTTGCAGAAATTCGAAGAATATATATATATATATATATATATATATATATATATATATATAATTCATACATATATAGATATGCATATGTATATGGGAATCAAAATTAGAACAAATTTAGTATTAGACGTAAGATTGGACGTATGACTAGAGGATTCAACAATTCATTCAAGTTTCAAAACCCGAACCCGACGAATCGATTTTGTTAGAAATGGGGATTGAGAGATGATAATAGAATAGGATAATCTCAAGAGTCATGTGTGGAACACTTTCCAAACACAATAATTCTACTATAACAGCGTTGGGTTATCAAATTTAGTATTTGGATAATTCTTGAGTTTTTCTCTAATTTCTAAGGCTGTGAAATCGAGAGTATATACCCAGATTCTTGTTTTTACATATCTAAATTAGAGATCGATAGTTACGGGCGGTTAAACGGTGATAACCATTTATGGTTAAGATAGAAGAGCAATGAAAATTGTATCAGAGTTCAGAGATCGAAGTTTGACTCTAGATCTATGAACCCATAGGTCTAGATTTTTGAACACACGTGTCCAGATTTCTGAATGCACGTTCAGACATGCTCAAGTCTAATCAGATATATCAGATATCTGGACTTAGTCAGTTTTCTAAAACTGGAAAATCACAAGTCTGAACTCAAGGTTCAAATCTCTCATTCTATCGATTCAGACTTAGGACTTAGTCAAATCTCTAAGTCTGAATACACTGTCTAGAATTTTATACTTGGGAAATTTCAAGACGAATTTAGAAATCTGATTAGATGGTTCAGTTCTCTAAATCCACTACCCAGACTTATATAGGAATTCAGTGGCACCCATCCTTTAGAAATCCGTCGGTGATACCATCCTTCGAAAATCTGTCGGTGATACCTACCTTTGGTGATCCGTAGGTGAAACATTTTTATGTGTATTTTTTATTTCACTATATGAATTACATAATGTGTTAATCCCATGTCAGATTAAAGGATTTGATGTGTGACAAATAGTGTATGACAAATAGTAGCTGGAAGTACATTTATACTAGCAGATGATCAAAAGTGCGATATTAAATGATAACAAGATATGAAGCTATTAGATGAAGCAAATCACTCTACATCAACATACATGTGATAAACATCTAATTAAGATATCAGATGGAAGCCTACCCCTGATCAATCAATAAGCATCAGATTATCCTTCCAGCAGATGATGCTTTAACAAATGGGCCAACTTATCAGCATCAGCTGAAGATGTATGTAGCAGAAGGTCTACCAACTAAAGGGTTATCTTGGATAATACTCTTGCAAAAAGGAAAGACATCTCATAAGGGACAACAAGGACAAATGTAAAATATGACATACCAACTCCAAAAGAGCATTTTCCTCTTTTGTCAACCCAAAAGTACAACCAACATACTTACCATTTAATGCGGCATGGTTTGCATTAAATATGGCATGCTTTCTTTTAATGCAGCCAACTTTGCATTAATTGCATTATAGTCGTAATTTCTATAGAGAGGAAACATAGAGCATACTTTCTGATGAATAGTTATTTGAAATATCAAATAGGACATCATCTCCATACTTTGTCATCATGCTAATTTGTCTTATTAGAGATGATGAATCTTATAAATACCACATGATGCTTTGAAGATCAAGCGTGCAAAAATCATGCTTTAGAGATATAATCTTGTCATTCATCAATAAACCCAATTTCATCAGTTGTTCACCTACAACCTCTGTGCAACACCAGTTTTCTTAAGTGAATATATAAAGTTCTTTGTAGTGTGTAACCAAGAAGGATACATCTGTTGAAAAGAGAGATATTTTATAGGCTTTTGATCATTTGTGATCTAAGTTTATTTTTCACATTATATCTCCTATTTTGTAAAGATTATATTGTTTTAATAAAATTATTAATACTTCAAGAAACAATGTATTCACCCCATTTACTGTGTTATTGTCATGTTGTTTATCCTTTGGGATCAATATAATGTCAACACAAACATAAGTGAAACAATAACTTAAATTATGGTTGTTAATGAAAAAAATCATGTAAGAAAATATTTTTTTATCGGTTCTCACTTCTCATTTGATTACTTTCCTATACATACATACATATTATATATATATATATATATATATATATATATATATGAATGTATATGTATAATGTCACGTTCAAGTGATAAGGTGGTCAATTTGCGAGAAAGTGACAAGTTCGAAGATCACATATAATTACGTGTGATACAAAGACGTAATGAATCATATATATATATATATATATATAGAGAGAGAGAGAGGGAGAGGACAGTTCAAATGAAAGCTTAATTTTCATTGTGTACGTGAGGACGAATCTCAGCCACTCCGTCTCTATTGATCCAACAATTCATATTAAATAGAGTTTTCAATTTTAAGATGATTAGGGGTAAAAATGGAAGATAATTAAAACTCACGCTTACCATATTTGACTTTTTCTTTTCTTTTTTAATTAAAAACTTTTACCCACTTAAAGTTTAAAATAAATTATCTTAAAAACTACTAATATTTTCATCTAACAAATGACATCAAAAAAACAAGAATTTCGTGTTCTTCGATATGACATCGATCTCGATATAGTTTTTTTTAAACCGTTTTTACGTGAAATACTATATATGTGTTATATTCATTATGATTATTTATGTACGTTCAAGTCTGTAGAACACCTCGACACCGTAAGTATGTAACTCGACATCACCTTCTTCAACACTTTTTTCAACGTCGTAAGGCATCGCGTTTTTCAGCACCGGAACCCAACACAATACTAGGAAAATGCTTAATACCGACCAATAATTACCGACGGCCTCTAGCTGTCGGTAATTTCCGACGGAATACCTACGGAAATAAGATATTTGTGACGGATACACTATCCGTCGGTAAATGTAATCATTTCCGACGGATCACCGACGGACAGAAAATTATTTTATTTTTGATTTTTTTAATATTGCTATCCGTCGGGAAACTTAATAATTTAATTAATAATTATTTTTTTCTGCATTCCGTCGGTAATCTGTCGCAAATTACCGACGATTTACGACGGCATTAGGAAATCCGTCGGTAATCCGTCGGAAACTAATTTATATTTTTTTCTAAGATCAATATGTATGTATGTATGTATGTATGTATATATCTATCTATGTATGTATGTATATGTGTGTGTGTATGCATGTATGTGTGTCATATGCATATTAGTGTGTGTGTGTATATCATGTAAGTATGTATATATAGTATATATATATGTGTGTATATATATGTGTGTATATATATGTATGTATGTATGTATATATAATATATATATGTATTGCTTGTATGTATATAATACATATATATATGTATATCATGTATATATGTGTATGTCGTAAGAGTGTGTGTGTGTGTATATGTCTAGATCATGTATTGTATACATATGTATTGTTTGTATGTATAAGACATATGTCTATATCATGTCTAGCTATGTATATATGTGTGTATATGTCTATAGATCATGTTTATATATGTATGTCTATAGATCATGCCTATGTATGTATGTGTGTATGTATGTATGTCTATAGATCATGTCTATGTATGTGTGTATGTATGTATGTCTATAGATCATGTCTATGTATGTGTGTATGTATGTATGTATGTCTATAGATGTATTGTATACACATATGTATTGCTTGTATATATGTATATAGCACGCATACTTCTATATCATGTCTATGTATGTGTGTATGTATGTATGTGTGTCTATAGATGTATTGTATACATATGTATTGCTTGTATGTATATATAGATATGTCAATATCAAGTCTATATATGTATGTGTGTATGTATGTATGTATGTATGTATGTACGTATATATGTATCTATGTCTATAGATGCATGCATGTATTGTATATGTATATCATGTTTATGTATATGTCGTATAGTATGCATATGTATATCATGTGTATGTATGTATGTATGTCTATAGGTGTATTATATACAAATGTATTGCTTGTATGTATATGTCGTATGCATATATATATATATATATATATATATAAATGTGTGTCTACATGTCTATATATGTATATTTGTATGTATGTATGTATGTATGTGTGTATAACACTTTTGGTCCTGATCTAACTGGAATTAACGGAAAATGGTCGTTAACTGTTTCCGTTAAGTCCAGTTACTTCAGGGGTATTTTAGTCAATATAAATATATTATGATAAATTAATAATTTATTTAATAATTTTAATATTAAATAATGTATAATAATTTATTTAATAAATATTAATAATTTTAAAAACAATATAATTTAATAATTATTAATAGATTAAATGTAAATTTATTTTAATTTTAAAACAAGGAAATTCGTCGGTAATTACTGACGGATAATTTCCCTCGGTAATTACCTATGGATATTCTGTCGGTGATCATCTGAATTTTCTATAAAAAAATAGCGGGCAAATAAAGCCCTAATTTCAAGTCTTTCCCCCTCATCGTTCTCATCCCTCACGAACTCACTCTCAGACGCTCTCATCGATTCCTCTCACTCTCATCGATTCACTCCTCGTCGACCACCATCGCTCACTCCTCGTTGACCACCATCCACGACCACCAATTCGCTCCACTATCGCCTCCACTGCTTGAACGTCGACCTTCCTCCACTTGTCCTCCTCGCCGACCACCATCTTCTGAGTTTTTTTGAGTTCCCCTTAACAATGTCGGTTGATAATTTTGTTTTTGTTTACTTAGTTAGCAATGTTGGTTGATAATTTGTCTTGTCCTTAACATTACAGAATCTGCGTGTGTTTGATTATTAATCTGTTTGTATGTGTGTGTTTGGTAATCGATTTGTGAATGAATGGATTTATGAATGAATCTATGTGAGTGTGTGTGTATGTGTGTTTGACTAATTTGTTTATATGTGTGTGTTTGTTAATCGATTTGTTGAATCTTTGTGTATTTGTATGTGTGTGTTTGATTAATCTGATAACCTATACGTCGGTAACGAATGACTTTGTGTGTTTGTATGTGTATGTTTGATTAATCTAATAATTTGTCTTGTCCTTAACATTACAGAATCTGTGTGTGTTTGTGTGTGTTTGATTATTAATATCTTTGTATATGTGTGTTTATTAATCGATTTGGGAATGAATGGATATATGAATGAATCTGTGTGTTTGTGAGTGTTTGATTAATCTGTTTGTATTTGTGTGTGTGTGTGTGTGTGTGTGCGTTTATGAATGAATAAATGAATCTTTGTGTGTGTGTATGTTTGTATGTGTGTTTGTGTATGATAATTGAATTTATTTGTATATGTGTGTGTTATGAATGAATCTGTTTGTATGTGTGTGTTTGTTAATCGATTTGTTGAATCTTTGTGTATGTGTGTGTGTGTGTGTTTATGAATGAATCTATGTGTGTGTGTGTTTGTTTGTTAACCGATTCTTGAATCTTTTGTGTGTGTGTTTATGAATGAATTTTTGTGTGTCTGTGTGTGTGTGAATGAATATTTGTTGAATGTGTGTGTGTGTGTGTTTGTGTGTTTCTTAAGTAATTTGTGTGTGTGTGTGTGTGTTTCTTAATGAATCTGTGTGTGTGTGTGTGTGTGTATGTGTTTAGAAGCTATAGTGTGTGCTAACGAATGCCTTTGTTTTCTTTTGCTAATTTTAAGGCATAGTTCATATTGAAGCTTCAAAGAAAGGAATTTGGTGTCGCTTCAGAGACATACACAGGCTTCTCTTTCGACTTCTTGACGTGATTTAAGGTACCAAAACAATCTTAGTCGTTATTCCTTAATTTATGTTGTCATTTAATAGGAAAATGTGAGTAGTAATGGAATTATTTGTTATGTTTGTAAACCCAAACCTATTCGTCATGTTTGTTTTCGAGATATATGACAGCTATGGATAAGTGTTAATTATGACAGTTTAGACTTGTAATGAAATACAAGTATATTGTAGATTGAAATTGATATGAGTATATTGTATATTGAAATTGATATGAGTTCTTTTAGCTTATGAAAACGCCGTTTTTGGTTTGATAAACTTGTGATAATGTTTTTGTATGATTTTAGCTTATGATTTGGTCTTTGTGAAAATGTTTTGGTATGATTTTGGTATGATTTGGTTTGATAAACTTGTGATATTAATTAGTTGGGTTGTCAATTATTGGACAAACATTAGGTTGATAAATGAAAACATTAGGTTGCCAATTGTTTATTTATTTTAACTGGGTTGCCAATTGTTGGGCAAACATTAGGTTGATAAATGGAAATATTCATTTTATAGTCATTATGCTGCCGAAATTTTAAGAAACATATGTTTATGTTTTAAACTCTTTTCAAAGTCATCCAAAACTCCTCTACACCTACGGTTTGACTTTCAAGTAGGCAAACCATTACATGTAGTGTTTTTCAAGTCATTGAATAGATTTCTAATTTCATTGACACCTACGGTTTGACTTTTAAATAGTCAAACCATTACACGTAGGGTTTTAAACTTTCCAAAACACCTTTATTTGATTGTAACCTACGGTTTTGACTTTCCAATAGTCAAACCATTACACTTAGAGTTTTAAAGTCATCCAAAGCTCCTCTAAACCTACGGTTTGACTTTCAAGTAGGCAAACCATTACATGTAGTGTTCAATAGACTTCTAATTTCGTTGACACCTACGGTTTGACTTTTAAATAGTTAAACCATTACACGTAGGGTTTTAAACTTTCCAAAACACCTTTCTTTGATTGTAACTTATGGTTTTGACTTTCCAATAGTCAAACCATTACACTTAGAGTTTTAAAGTCATCCAAAGCTCCTCTAAACCTACGGTTTGACTTTCAAGTAGGCAAACCATTACATGTAGTGTTCAATAGACTTCTAACTTCGTTGACACCTACAGTTTGACTTTTAAATAGTCAAACCATTACACCACCTCTATCTTGATTATATCGACTAACTACTTCTTTCTTTGTTATGGTTGTTGAATATGTCGACAGATAGAGGATGGATGTATAGAAAGAACAACAGTGAGGGGTTTCTTAGCATCGACTATATTGTTGCAATGGACAGTTTTTTGGACTATGCCTATGCTAATGAAGGGAATGTTGAAAGGAAACCTACACGTGATGTGATAGTGCTTCGTATCAGATGTCCTTGTAAGAAGTATCAAAACTTACGCTATAAAGAAAAAGGATGACGTGAGGCTGCATTTGATGAAACACGGTTTCATGCCTGATTATACCACATGGTGAAACCTATTATCATGCACCGCATGAAGACGTGGGTCAATCTTCTACTCCGGTAGTAGATCATAATAATGAAGGGTATGTTGAAATGGTGAACGATCACATGATACATGATGGCATGACATGGGAAGAAGAAACCCCTAATCCTTCTGCCCAAGGATTTTATGACATGTTACAAGCTGTTGACGAGCCATTATGGGACGAGTGTCCAAATTACTCAAAATTAGGAGCTGCGATAAGATTGTTGAATAGGAAGGCAGAATGTAATGTACCCGAGACGACTTATAATCGAGTTGTTCTTAAATTAAAGAAATGCTACCCGACGGTGACAAACTACCCGGTAACTTCTACGAGACGAAGAATAGTTTGAAAAAGCTTGCTCTACCGAAAGTAAAGATTGACTCTTGCAAAAACCATTACATGCTATTTTACAAGCATGATTCTGAGTTGACCCATTGTCGGTATTGCAATGAAATTCGTTACAAGACTAGTGGGGTAAGCAAGGTCCCAAACATGGTGTTGACGTACTTGCCTATTGTTCCTAGACTTCAAAGATTGTATATGTCAAAGAAGACGTCAAAAGAGATGACTTGGCACAAGGATCATCAGACAGAACCGGGTGTGATGGTACATCCAAGTGATGGTGCGACTTGGAAGCATTTCGACATGGTACATCCTGACTTCGCTTCTGAGGTCCGGAATGTGCGTCTTGGCTTATGCACCGACGGTTTCAACCCGAATAATTCAAATTCGAATCCGTATACTATGGCCAGTGTTTCTTACCATCTACAATTTACCTCATTGGTTGAGTTTGAAAGATTCATATGTTAAACTTTCATTGGTCATTCCTGGTAGAAAGAGCCCCGGTCAGAATTTGGATGTGTTTCTTAGGCCTCTAATAGATGATCTCAAGATGTTGTATACAGTGGGCGCTCTTATGTATGATGCTTATCTTAAGAATAATTTTGAGATGAGGGTTATACTTCTATGGACCGTCAGCGACTTCCCTGCCTACGCATTGTTGTCGGGTTGGAGCACGCACGACAAGCTAGCCTGCCCGTACTGCATGGGTACAGTAGATTCGTTTTAGTTAAAAAAAAATGGAGGTAAATCTGGTTGGTTTGACTGTCATCGGAGTTGTTACCTAGTACGCACCCCTTTCGACGTGATCGAACAGGATTTTTGGACGGATATAGGGTGTTAGTCGGTCCACCACCCGAGTTAACCGGTGAAGAAATATGGGAGCAGGTCTGTCATCTTCCAACATTGTTTACGATGGCTCCCCGTTTCGATCGACCAATAGAAAAATTACCGGCTTCGGAATCACTTATAATTGGGTGAAGAGAAACATCTTTTGGGAGTTTCCATATTGGAAGACGTTGTTAATCCGACACAACCTGTATGTCATGCACATTGAGAAGAATGTCTTTGAGAATATATTTAACACTGTCATGGACACGTCAAAAACGAAAGACAATATAAAAGCAAGGAGGGATGTAGAGATTTATTGCAACCGATCGCAGTTGCACATTGCCACGTCAGGCGATAAAGTAGTGAAGCCGAAGTCGTCGTACACTTTGACCAAACAACAAGTAAAACAAGTATGTGAATGGTTGAAGAGACTGAAGTTTCCGGACAGGTATGCTTCGAATATTGGGGGGGGGTGTAAAGCAGACTACAACTTTTATAGCTTCAAGAGTCATAATTGTCATGTGTTTATGAAACTATTGCTCCCTATTGCCTTACGAGGTATGATGCCGACTCCCATATGGGATGCGATAACGGAGTTATGCACATTCTTTCGTGCAATCTGCTCAAGGGTGTTACACTTAGAAGACTTTATTCCATTACAAACAAGTATCGTTCAAACAATTTGTAAGTTGGAAAAAGTCTTCCCGCCCGGATTCTTTGATTCTATGGAACAATTAGTGATACATTTGACACGAGAAGCCATAAATGGTGCGCCGGTCCAATATAGGTGGATGTATCTTTATGAGGGGTAAATGACTTTAAAACTCTAAGTGTAATGGTTTTCTACTTGGTTCGAACATATTTGTTGTTGAATTTTGAAGAAGTTCGACCTTTTCAATGGACCTTTGATGAGTGGATACGACAAAGAGAACCTCATCTTGATGCAGTTGCATGAGATAAAGCTCGGGATGAAATGTTTTCTACTTGGTTCGAACAACACGTGAGTACAGAAATATGAAATTTACGTATGTAATGTTACACATATGTAATTTATTTCTTATTTGTGATTTTATAGGTCATGCTCGGATCAGCCGATTTCTCCGATCATTTGAAATCCCTAGCATGTGGACCGGGTCGATATGATTGGTCGCATAAGGGATATTTTGTCAATGGTTACAAGTTTCATACGGTAACACATGTTGTTGGGCGTGTCACACATAATAGTGGCATATGTGTGAGAGGATCTTGTTATGACGACTCCGAGTTTGACTATTACAGATTGTTGGACGACGTGTTAGAGGTGGAGTATTACGGTGTAGGCTATTGTGTTGTAGTTTTGTTCAAGTGTACATGGTTTGATAGTCCAAAGGGAGTTAGAGTCGACCCTAAACATGGGTTGATTGATATCAAATACAATTCCAGACTCAGAGGTGAGGACTATTACGTCCTAGTATCACAAGCGGAACAAGTATATTACACGCCCTATTCTTCAGGCAGTAAACATTTAAAGGACTAGTGGGCAGTTGTGAAGACCAAAACCCGTGGAATATATGAAGTTGCAGAAAGGGCTATCGATGAGTTGGATGATGATAATGCGGATGGAGAATCGTTCTTTCAAATCAATGAACGGGTAACTCATAATACAAATAATTGGGTAAATGAGGACCTCGATTCCGTCCCTCGTCACTGGGGGGCTCAATGTAGTCACCACAAATGACGAATCTAGCGACGAGGAAGATGCATTAGATCACGAAGCTAGAGACGAGGAAGAAGAATTTGAAGACGTGGACGATGATGAAGATAACGAAGACGAACTTATGTTATCTTATCAGTCATCTGATCACTAGTGTGCCTTTCTTATGTTGACCTTATTCATAATAATTATATCATTATTATATGTTTGTACACTCATATTTTTGTGTCTTGTGATTTATGTACACTTATATCACTGTGTGCGAACCATTCTCTATTTTTAGATGGTGGGACGCGGCACTAGGGGTACTAGGGGTAGGGGTAGAGGCTCTAGCAGGGGCAGTAGCAGCTCCTCCGGGCGTGGTGACCCCAACGCCGATGAGCCTATGGACGAGTCCACCTTTTTTGCAGCTACCGACGAGGGACTAGAACAGATACAGCCTGAGGACGGGCTTGAGACGTCATCGCCTAGAGCGGGCTCGAGGGTTAGAGGCCCCAATATTGCATCACAGACCCCCCCATACGAGTCAGCGACCGACGCTTGTGTTGTCTGCCGGCAGGTAAGTAGATGTGATGTATTATTAATTCTAGTACATAATAAACCGATCCTAATGTTTTTTATGTTGTATATTTTTTGCAATTGTGAAGGTTTAAGGACCAGTCAGTGGTCCGGAGGGTCACTGCCATCTTTCGGTCTATGTTCTCTGGTCCATAGGCTCATGTTGGGGATATCCCTGAGAAACACTATCCATGGATGATGGATCGTTTACAGGTATGTATTTTACTCTATTTAACAAATTGAGTGGATTTATTTTTACTTAATCCAAACAATGTATATGTAGTTGTATTATAGTTGGCCTCCTGAGATGGACGCCAACGTATTATTTGCATTCCGGCGTACCCTAACGAATAGGTACGCGGACATGATAAGGAATGCCCGTAATTCGACCAGGGATAGGGATTTAGCCATTGATGGTGTCCGGTTCGACGAACATGACTACACGATTCTTAGCGCACACAATCTAGAGTGGATCCGGCATGATTTTTCGGTCGAGATGATTAATCAGGTTTGTTTTGTTTTGAATACTTGTATTTGGTTGTACTAGGATTTATATTGATTTATGTCTTGTTTTTAACAGGTATGGAACACCAATGCATTCAGGCGTGTATTTGCGGCCAATACGGCCAATCGGGCCACCGAGTATGAGGGGATGACATCTAGACACACGTGCGGATCTATTATTACCGCTATGCATCGGGACCGCATGGTAATTTATCATCTACTAGACTAAGGGGCTGTTTACCAAATTTCCTATTAAGTCCTGTATGGATAAATTTGTCTGTCTGGATAAATTTGCCTGCCTAGATAAATTAGTATTGTTGTTTACTTTTTTATCTGAATCAACAGTCTGAATGACATAAATGACCGATTTACCCTCAAGGATGAATTGTAAGTTCTTTGATAAATTCAGTTAAAGGGAAGAAATACACGATTTCCGACAAAAATTACAAGATCTGGAAAAAAAAATTGTTTGGAGAAACCACTGCTGCATCTTCCTCTAAACAAAATAAAAATTTATGTAAAACCAAAAAAGGACCAAAATACCCATTTCTTCATCCTCCTCCATCTTCATATTCATCTTTAAATTAAACCAAACCAAAGAATTACACAAACCAAAAGAATTCATACTCTTCAATTTATTTCTTCTTTCTTTCTTCTAGAGTTTCAAACAATAGAAAAAAAAAATCAATAAGATCATATATTTGGGTTCAAGAAACGAGTTATTGGAAAACCACTTCTGTGTTCAAAATCAGAAGTTTCTGGAAACCAAAATTTGTGTTTAAGGATCTTTTGTTTTCAAACTTCAAACCCATTTATATGTTATCTTGTATCCATGTAATCGAAGTTCTTGACAGGTTTCTAGAAATCAACTTATGAGAAGAAATAAAATCAGAAAACCCACCATAACACATGGGAGTATGGCAGAAATCGAAGTGCAGAAATCGTTGCATTTGGAGGAGAGATCGAGTGTAGAATTCGATTTGGAGAGAGACCTTGAAATCGTGTTCACTTTGGAGGAGAGATGAGAGTACGACTTGTCTTCTTTTTGGAGGCGTGTTTATTAACCAGGGGTAGGATTATGTCTTTTTTTGGGCTGAACGTGGACAACATAAGGTTTCCATCTGTGCGAATAAGCCCATGGTTGTGCGAATAAACCGCAAGTAAACACTCTATTTTGGCTGAGTGAATAAGCCGGTTAGACAATTAAGCCCATTAAGTCATAAGTAAACAGCCCCTAAATGTATATAGTTGATGAATATATATATACATGATTTTGTTACCTACTAACAATTTAAGTTGTCTATTGTAGAGAGATTCATGGGGTCATGAGCCTACTGGCGACGAGGTTTGGGAGGCTACACACAACACCAACAGGAAGCTTGTTCCGGGTGCGACTGGTCCGCCCACGGATCCTCCGATCTACGTTTACCCAAAGGCGGCTTGTATGGAGGTAAGTTAAATTATGTATGTCTAGATTTTTGTTTGTTTTATAAGATAGATATAAATTATAGCAAACTTAGTTTGGGCTGCCATTGTTGGGCAGACGATAGGATTGTTTTGATAAAAACAGGTCATGGATATATATGTTCAAATTACAGTTGAAATGATGCATAATTTTCTATAGGTTAGTTGACTTGACAATGTCTAATTTGGTATATTGTAGGATAACTACCATCGGATTAGGGAGGAGGAGTACCCGGACTTAGATCCCGGCACTGTACCTCCCAATGACGTCGATTTGTGGAAGTGCAGTGTCAGAGGACGACGTAAAGGCCGTCTGTTTGGATGGGGACCAGTCAGGATCCCTATTATGCTATGACCGGTGATTCAGGTGTCAGTACGAGCGGGAGCTCACGCGACCGTCGCGATGAGGACGTATGCTTGTCAAATGCTGTTTAGCATTGTTAATTATATGTTTGTTAAATGTTGTCTAACATTGTTATATGTTTGTCAAATGTTGAATTTCAGTTGGATGAGCTGGGACAAAGGGTAGAGAGACAGGAAGCAGAGAGGATCCGGATGCAGGAGCGACTTGACCAGTTTGATGCGTTCATGAAGAAGTTTCAAGATCACCCCAATCCCCTCTCCCCCGATGTAAGATAGTTTGTATTACGTTTTAATATTTAGATATTACGTTTTAATTCCTAGATATTAAATGAAAAATGGGCAGGTTTTGAACAGTTTTAAACTGAATATTTAATGAAAAATTAGCAGGTTTTTTACAGGTTATAAACTGCATTTATTAATTTTTAATTAGTTTTTTTAATAAAAAATTAAATTACCAACGGATAGTCCGTCAGTAATTGTTTTTTAATTTAATTTTTATTTATTAATGATCCGTAGGAAATCCGTCGCTAATTCCGTCGGAAACTATCCGTCGGTAATGATCCATCGGTAATCCGTCGGTAATTGAAGAACGTCGGTAATCCGTCGGAAATATCCCAGGTCGTCGGTATTCCGTCACAAATACTAGTTGTCGGTGATCCGTCAGTAATATACGTCGATGATCCGTCGGAAATATGGACGCCGACCACCTACTTTCCGAGGGCCACTTACCGACATATCACCGACGGATTACCGACGGATTTTTCCGTCGATGATAGGCCTTTGTTTTGCAGTAACACCCATCGAGACGAATCAAGAACCTATCGAGTAATTCGGTTGTGAACCGGGGAACAAAAGAGAGCGTGTCACGTCTCCACACCGTCACAAGTCATTCATGTATTATTCATCATGCATAATATATCATTCAGGATGAATAATACAACATTCATGGTGAATAATACACGATTCATGAATTCGTGTATTATTCACCCTGAATGTTGCGTAATTCATCCTGAATATTGTATTATTCATCATGAATAATGAATGAATGCTCACATTTGTTATTCATACTGAATGTGGGACATCTTGAGATGCACATATATATATATATATATATATATATATTCATAATGAATTAAACCAAATTTCGGTTGTGAATTGGGAAACAAAAGAGAGTGCGTCATATGTCTACACCTTCAAGGGTCATTTATATCTTATTATCATGAATAATGTATCATTCAGGATGAATAATACAACATTCAGGGTGAATAATACACGATTCATGATGAATAATACACGAATCATGAATTCGTGTATTATGCATCCTGAATGTTGTATTATTCGTCCTGAATACTGTATTATTCATCATGAATAGTGAATGAACGTTCATCTTTGTTATTCATACCGAATGTGGACACCCGGGGACGTGCATACATATTCATAATGAATATAACATATATATATATATATATATAATTTCACGTAAAAAACGGTTAAAACGCAGAAAAAACTATATCAAGATGGATGTCATATCGAAAAGCACGAAATTCTCGTTTTTTGATGTAATTTGTTTGATTAAAATATTAGTAATTTTTAAGATAATTTATTTTAAACTTTAAGGGGGTAAAAAAATTTAATTAAAAAATAAAATAAAAGGTCAAACAAGGTAGGCGGTGATTCAAATTTCCAATTTTGTCCTTAATCATTTCTCAATTAATATTATTATGTTTTAATCATTGATTAGTTTTCTAAGTTTTAATCAGTTGTTAAGATTTTTCCTCATGTGCACAATGAAAAATAAGTTTTCTTTTGAACTCACCACTATATATCTATATATAGGGGGTCATTCAAGGGAGAACTCATTTGTTTGTGATAACTGTGAGATCCAATCTCAACCACAAATCAAAGAATAATTTAGGAAATTTATAAATTTGGTAATTTTGATTTTGAATTTTAATTTAAGGACATGTTAGGTATTTTGAAATTTTCCTCTCTCCTCTCTCCTTTCAACCTAATTTTGGCAACATACAACGTGATACATCAATATGATACCCAATAATTTTTAACCATAAGATATAAATCATCAATGAATCACACTGTGATACCAAAAGATTTTATAACTTTAAAGCACAAACAAACAATGAATCACACTGTGATACAAAAAGATTATGTAACTGTAAGGCGCAACCAACAATGAATCACACTTTGATACCAAAAGATTTTACACAAACCAACAATGAATCACAACGTGATACTCAAGATTTTCCAACTATAAGGTACAAACCAACAATGAATCACACTGTGATACCAAAAGATTTTCCAATCGTAAAGCACAAACCAACCATGAATCATATTGTGATACCAAAAAAAAATTTAAATAACGCGGTCATAAGAATGTTGTGGTTCATTGTGTAATCTTTAACAAATAAACCGTAATACATTCTCCATCGTGTTCCTTCATTGTCCTTTAGCACTCTGGATTGCCTCTTTTTTTCGTCTTCTAGGGTTTCATCGATTACATGGTTATCCATTGATGGTAGGAGGGGATGCATTTCAAAATTATAAATAAGGATATATTAAAATTAATTATATTAGGTAACCGTATATTAGGATTGGAAGGAGTAAATTAAGGAATTGATTTATTAAAAAATCCAAATTATCAATTTACCAAATTATACTTTTCTTTTATTTTAAATACAATATTAATTATATTAAATGAGTGGCTCACGTTGGATCTTACAGTTATCACAAAGTATCTAGTTCTCATTTGATTAGGGCCCTCTCTCTCTCTCTCTATATATATATATATATAACGTTGACTGTTGACCGTGTAACGTAAGCGAGTGTAAAATCACACGTGATTCACATGTGAGTATTTTCTTATTATCTTGTTTTAACCATGCTCTCGTTTGATCCCTCCCCCCCCCCTTTCTCTCTCTATATTTATGTGTTTGTGCGTAGGTATGTGTGTATGTATGTATATAGTGAGAGATTCAAATAAGAAAGCTAAATGTAGTGAGAGGTGTGAAAGAAAGATTCACACTACAAAACGAAGGGGTTTTACCGATGGATTTTTCAAACGGAAATATCCGCCGGATCAGTGGCGGATATATCATTAATTATCGGTGGATACGTCCACTGATGATGGTCAATCTGCTGTGAATCAATCGGTAATCTGACGGTAATCCGCTATTGATGACTTTTTCCGGTGGATTACTGACTGATTTTTCCGTTAGTAAAGCGTTTTGGTATTGTAGTGTCATCAATGTGTTCAAATATACATCTTCAATTAGATTTTATTGGAATTTTTCAGTGATTCACATATAGACCTTTCCTCCTTACATTCTGACATATAAGTCAATGAAAAAATCAGAAAAAACCAATTTGAAGATGAATATGTGAACATACGTTACAGATTATTCATATAGATTCATATATACATTAATATATCTTCAAATGGATTATTTCTAATAACTCACATATAAACCTTCACTTTGTACATTCTCAATATATTTGACTCTCTCATTAAACCTTTCTCATTTAAACTTTCCCTCTCTCTGTATAAGTGTATATATAATATGGCTCCTACATATGTTGATGTATTAAATAGTTAAATGTAAGTCAAAAAGTGGGTAAAACATAGAAGATTCCAATCAATACATGCAACAAAGGATTATTAGACTAGCACTGAAACGGGAAGTTAATTAGTGCATGTCTTCAATATGATTATCCATTATGTATTTTATATAATTATTATCATTATGTCCCCCATCTTTTTTTATTAATAATCAATGAAAACAAAAACTAATATCTTGTTTATGTGTGCATTTTGGTTTCACTTCTGTCTTATCTAGTGTTATATAGCCCGCAATTTAAGGCTTTTTGACGCATTTTAAAGAAAAAATTGGTGTTGAATGATTTTTAAAAATAAAAATAGTTATATTTTTAAACTGAATTTGTCCTAGTATTAAAGAATCTACTTGAGATGGGTAGGATCTTTCGAAATAGTATATGATTTAAACCTAATTGAGGTTTTATCTACATTTGTACGGATTATATTGTTGAAGATTAATATATTAAATGACCTAACCTTATATATTTATATATATATATAGGTATATTCTTATTTTTCCAAGAAAATGAATCTATTTATATATATATATATAGAGAGAGAGAGAGAGAGAGAGATTCAAATTTAAAAGAAAATTACAAAAAATGAAAACTAATGAACACTTTAATAACTATTCATTTATCTGTTATGGCATATGCATAAAAGTAATTGAAATGTTACCCGGTTTTGTATGCACGTATGCATTTTATGAACATGTAAATATCGGAAAAATACCATTATGCACTTGTGAATACGAGACAAATGAATGGTTATTAGGGTGTTTCTTAAAAATACCATATACATATATATATATAAGAAAATACCCGAATCACATGTGATGTTACACTAAAATCACGTGTAAAATCACATGTGATTCATGTGACTTTGGATGCAACCTGAGGTCGCGGGCCACGTCGTCCAAACAACTTTTTGTTCACTGTGATACATACATACATACATACATACATACATACATACATACATACATACATACATACATACATACATACATACATACATACATACATACATACAGGGAGAAGTTCAAATGAGAAGTGTTAAGTGTGTGAGAAGTAGAGAAGTGATCCTTACCTTTAGATCAAATTATCAAGTGCTTCATAGTCAAAGCCGCAAAATCTTGACCATTTTTTTAAGGAATGGTAAAATGGTAAAGCGGCGACGATAATCAAGATCGATCCGTTAACCATTGATCATTTTATCATCATTGTCGACGATAACAACAGAAGTATGGTCGGCGAAATACGATCTCGATCCCGTTAACGATTTTGTCACCGATTTCTCTCGATTCTTTCTCAACCATATATCGCAATTCTAGGTTATGAAAATTATCAAATTTCTTAATTTGTGAATCAATTAAATAGTCATATGTGAATGACTTAAAAATAGTTCATATGTAATTTATTCGGATTCATATATGCATCAGTTAAATAGTTCATATGTGAATTAGTTAAATGGTTCATATATGAATTATACGAGTATGAACATATAGTTCATATGTGAATCACACATGGGAGTGTTGTTCGTCGTTGCTGAGAGTTCCGTTGAAGAAAGGGGGTAAGGAAAAAAGCACGGCAAAAGGTGGTTTTTTTAATTCCTTAAATTTTAATTAATATATACAATAAAATATAATATATTACTATTATTATTGATTTTTAACAGAAAATAAATAAAAATGGTACAAAGATCAAAATATCCTTAAGTAATTGTTTGAAATTTAACAAAGTTAGTCAAAGGACCAAAAAAACAATAATTACATACCATAAAACTGTAATTTTAAAACCACAAAAGCTTTTGATAAACCATAGTGAAGAAAATTGTGGGTTACTCTATATATATTATATTTGGGGTCAAATAAAATAAGATGATTAAGAATGAAAAAAATCATTTACCTCCACTCTAATTTTTTATTTGCTTCTTCATACATCAATTAGATACATAGTAGTATTCGTTGTGGTGAGGGGATGGATTCCGTCATAGGGGTTGTTTGGTTGGTTTTCCATTAAGTTCTGTATGGATAAAGTTATCTGTGTTGATTAATCTGTCTGTATAGATTTAGAAGATTTTTATTTGAGAGAATTTTTTCATAGATGGAAAGAACGTGTTTTTTAATGAGAAGGATTGGTTTGGAAAAAACTTGACTTTCTGCATAAAGTTCCCCCTTGAAATCTTGCTGAATAAGCTACTTTCTATATCATTAAGTCACTACCAAACAGTCATATATAGTTGACTGAATAAGTTGTGAGTCTCATTAAGCTCATGAAGCTGCAAACAAAGATGCCCATGGTCTCAAATCTCAATGGTACATAAAGGCAAATAAAAATAATTAAGTAAGCAAAAGAGAAAGTATATAAAGCAAACAAACCTAGGAGGATCCGTCCTTTATAAGAAAGAATATTTTTCTCTTCTTTTCTTATTCTTATTCAAAATATAATACTCTCTCTATTGAAAACGTATTTAGTTTGTCTATTTTAAAAAATACAATATTGTAATAATATTGAATATAAATTGATTTATTTTTATTTGCGATCATTACATATGTTTGTGTCGTTATTGATTTTTGTGATTTACAGAACATGTTAGTTATTTGATTATAAGTCAAAAAATTATAATTAAAACAAATATGAAATTAAATTGTTGTATTTTAACCACTGTTCTAAAAAACTCGCCGCACAGCCGCCATGGCATACCATGGCACCAAGGCTTGCGTCTCACGCCACGTTAAGCTCGTGACACGCCATGCCCTAATGCGCATTTTTTGTAATGCGATATTTGGTTTTACTTTATGTTTTTAATGTTTTATTTGCACGTTTTAAATATATAGAACCTAATTAAACTTGTTTAATATTAACTCATTGAGTAACACACCAAAACATATGTTTTTATGTATAATATTATATATAAATTAGAAATTTGACGTCATAAGTCACGCCTTGAAAACGTCATGGCTTCGCCGTGGCTCCTAAGACTTGAGGCTTGGCCTCGCCGCCACGTCATGCCCCACGCCATTTAGAAATTTGATTTTAACACATAAGAAAACTCTAATAAAACAATGTTATAATATTTAAATATGTCTTTTAACCAATAAATTCTTTATTGCAACCGAACAAATAAATTCCTTAATTTCAAAAATACCCAATAAACTTTCATATCTTAAACCATTAAGCCTCTAGATATAATAAATCTTTATTCTCATAAAATAAAAAGAATATATATATATATATATATTTATCTTTCGAAGTATCAACAAATCATAACAAAGAATAATGAACAAAGCAAAACCCCAAAAAAAATTATACGATTTTTTATTCATTATTTATTTTTCTCATTTAAATGAGTCATAGAATAAACTAATGATTATTTATTTATTTTATTCAAACGACAAGCACATGAACATCTCAAAAACCTGTAATTGTCGTTTAAATCTGAAAAATAGATTGATAATGACTAGTAACTATTTGTGTATTTTGCTTTATTATTCATCTGTTGATACATGTAGAGATAAATGTAATATTTCTTTCGTTCACAAGTGTAAAAATTTATTCGTTTAAAAAATATCAAGAACTTAATCCCTTCAAATATGGAAGTCGATTGGATTATTTTCAGTTTAAGTAAGACTACAAAACAAAGGGCTTCATTGACGGAAATATCCGCGGATTTTTAGATCGAAAAATTTGTCAGTAATCCATTTGTGATGGCCAGTTTGTCGGTGATCCAAATCCGGCAGAAATTACCGTCAGAAAAATCCGTCGGAAAAATTCGTCAGTGAAGTCTCTTTGTTTGGTAGTGAAGTTAAAAAAAAAAATCTATTATGTTTAAGTAAGTGCAATAATCTATTTATTCAAACAAAAGTGAAAGACTTAATCATCAAAATATTGTTTATTAAGTTTTTCAAGACTTTTCCTATAGTTAATAGAACTTTAAATTAATTATAAAATACAACCACCGTGACCCAAAGATGTATATTAAAAAAAAACTTGCAGGAATAAATTTGACAATTCTTGTATCAAGTGCTAATTAAAATGAAGGTAAACTACGAATTTGGTCTCCGTTGTTTGGTGGTTATAATACTTTTCGTTCCTATAGTTTTGAAATTATAAATTCATTATTGTGGTTTGCAAAAACGTCTAGATTTGATCCCTCCGTTCAAAGGTCGTTAAAAGAAACCGTTAGTTTGAGGGGTATTTTAGTTTTTTTTTATCAACTCTTTTGACTTTTACCGAACTAAAAATACAAAGACCAAAACTGCAACCTTTTTTTAATTTTTTGTCTTTTTAATTCTTTTTATCTTTTTAATTCTTTTTATCTTTTTTCAATTTATTTTATTAAATATTTGTCCTTTTTATAATTAATTTGATCGCACCTTCCTCCCTATTTGCTCATCCGGCCAAACCAACAGCCGTCACCCAACCCAGCAACCTCCTCCGGCTACGACCACCATGCCCACCATTATCCACCACAAAAAATTTAACCCTAAAATCTAATCAAATCCAAACCTCAAAAACAAAAACAAAATCATACCGAAACTTAGACCTCACAATCAAACACAAACCCAAACTCTAACCTCAAAATCAAACACAAACCTAAATCAAAAGATAACAACCTCAAACCTAAACACAAAATTTGAAAATTTTGAAAAATTGCAACCAAAAGGAAAAATATATATATATCGATTTTGAAAGCTCCATCATTATCTACTGCTCACCATCGATTTCTGAAACCTGAAAATAACCTAAAACCCTAACCCCTCGGTTGTTGTACACCCACTTACCCACTGTTTTCCTTCACTGAAACCCCTATGACCGGAGAGTTCGAACGGGGAGGGGTGACATCCCATCGTATAGAGATGCGGAGGTGGTTCAATGTATTAGAGGTACAGGAAGGGTACATCGGTCGGATTTTATAGTAGAGAAGTTAGACGGTGTAGGGAGGGGGTAGCAGGAGGCGGACATTGGTGGTGGTAGCATGAGACGGATGTTGGTGTTGGACTTTAGACATGCGGTTCAATGGTTTTGCTTCAATGATGCTTTCGTGGCTTCGATGGGGAGGTAGTGGTCAGCAAATCGGTGGTTGGGTGGAAGTGAGATTCGCAGGTCGTTAGAGGTTCCGGAGGTGCGGTGGGGTGGTGGTTGGCCAATGGAGAGTTGTTGGCAGTGAAGACCTTTTCTTGGTTCGATAAATATAATGTATTGATGTGTGCGTGTACATACACACACACACAAATATATATATATATATATATATATATATATATATATATTATAGTAAGTTACATTTTTAGTCCCTGTAATTTATAGAGTTATTTATTTATTAATGAAAAATGAGATAAAAATGGAAAGGGATTAAAATACCCCTCATCTAACGGGAATTTTTAACAGCTGTTTGAGATAGGGATCAAATCCCGTCGTTTTTGCATACTACAATGGCGAATTTATAATTTTGAAACTATAGGGACATAAAGTGTTATATAACTAACAAACCACATGGACCAAATTTGTAGTTTACTCTTAAAGTAAAAAATATACTTAAATAGACCTTTCAAAAAAATAATAAATTTTTTAAAAAGAAAAAATTTACATAAAATATTACCTTAGAGCATCCACCTCAATTAAAGCTCACACACTTTTCTTCTAAAGTGCCACATCATACATTAATGAAAGACTAAACTACTTTCAAAAGTGATCAACACTTTACAATAGGTTTCATTTGTGAATAGTTCTAAAGACTCTATGAAGAGAGAAGTGCTAGTTGTGTGCTCATGAATGGGAAATCTTCCGCTTAGGTTTTGTGAAGAGCAACTTGTATTGGGTTTATGTAGCACCCGACTTTGGTTTAGACTTTGTATTTTGTTGGAGTTTGTATTTGTCGAGGTAATTATAGATTTTTAACTCGAGATATATTTAGTTTGGAATTGTAAGAGGAATTTTTGTCCCTGTTTTGATGTTATATAGAAAATTTTAAATTAGTTGTTCTTACAAAATTTGAGGGTGTTACAAGTGTAACCTCAACGACTAACAACCCTCACCAACTACAACAAATATCTCCTTCCTCCCCTTATCACCCAAATCCAAAACTCCTCCCTCTATATCATCTTATGTTGCCCCACCCCACACACATATATACACACATACACTTATACACATGACACAACCACCGTTAAAAATGCATATACACACAAAAAACACACATATACATACACATAACCACTAATCAAATACATGGTAGCATGCACACACATAATCAAAACCGTGTGTATTTGTGTGATCATTGCAGTGTGTTGGGAAATTCAGAAATGCACAAGTACAGTTAATGCTGCTGAGTGAAGTTAATACTGCTGATCAAGATTAGTACTGCTAAGTCAAGATTAATACTGCTAGAGGAGATTACTACTGCTAAGCAATTTTAGTACTGCTAGTAGTTAGTATTGCTGAACATTAATACTGCTCAAAGTATTAATGTTGCTGAAGACTTAGTGCTGCTTAAGAGATAATCAAGATTCGTGTAGATCAAGTTTGAAGATTATGGAAAGCTTGGAGATAAAGATGGAAGATTATTTTGAAGATCTTTTATTATTTGTAATTATCTTTTTTCTTCATTATATAGAGAATAGTTTAGATTTGAAAAAGATAGAATTCTGAATTTTTGTTTTTGAGAGAGAGAATCAACCTCAAGGTTTGTAATCCTAATTCTAGAGAAGTAGAATTCGTATTGGTGAGCTTGTTCATCAATATTGAGGTTGAGTGTTGAATCTTGTAGCTTTACAATCATTCAATAAAGTTTACAAGTTGTTCTTCTGATTCACTGTTTCATTGATTATTGAATATTAAAGTGTTATTCCGCAAACTCCTTTAATATTGTTTCTGAGTGTTTATTCTTGTTTAGAATTAAGATCCTGACAAGTGGTATCAGAGCTAGTATTCTCAGAAACTTTCATTCAAAATCAATCATCATGGCTAAAGTATCAGAATCGTCAAGCACAGAAATCCCCACTGAGGTAATATCTAATCTCTGCTCTAAAACTTGTATTGAAATTGTTAAAAGGTACAGGGATCACAACCAGAAGATGAGTGATGACCTTAAAAGGTTAGAGAAAGATATAAAAGACTATGTAAGAATTGTTGAGAGGTTTGAGGAACAAATTAGAGGTTTCCAAGCCAATGAGCTTCAGCACATGTATGACACAAATTACTGGAAGTGGGAGAAAGATCAGTATGAGTTTAAGCTTAAAAAGAAAGAAGAGGAGTGTGAGAAGATAAAAAATGAGTATGAGAAAGCTAAGCTTGACATTGAGAAGTATTCATATGCTTCTAAAACCATGGATTCAATTCTAAAGGTCCAAATCCATGATAAGCTTAAGCCAGGAATAGGGTATAATACCACACCACCACCATACAACAACAACTACATTCCTCCTACTTCAGACCTGCTAGAGACCAAGGATAGGAAGGACTTGCCTGAGGGAGCCACTAAGGTAGATCCATTAGACAAAGTGGTGGTTGAAACAGACTCTGAAGAAGAGAACTCTAATGGTAAGAATGAGGATGATCACAAAGAGATTCCCTTAGAAAATCACATTATTACCAATGAGGGTTGTGGAAAGATTTGGGTCAAATCTAAGGAAATAGAGAAGACAGAGGGAAAGTCTGGTAAGGTCCATTACAAGCAGACCACTGTTGTAAATCCTGTTCCTTGCAAACAGTGTGCATGTAAGAAATCTGAGCCCCTAAAACATGATAAAAAGAGGGGAAATCAAAGAAATTGGAATAATTAGTGAGCACAAAAACAAGGGATTGATCTGTGTAAAATCAACAGACCAAAACCTTGTTTTATCTGTGGCAAATTGAATCATCTTGCCAAATACTGTTATTTCAATCCTATTAACCAAAGAGTCACTTTTCAAAGACAACCACAAAACTCTTTTGGTTATAGGAATCAAAGAAGGAATCAAATGGCTGAGAAAAGAGCACCTAAAAAGTATCATGCTAAGAACAATTTTGCTAATACAAAAAAAAATACTCCAAATAAGCCAAGGAGTAATTTAAAGACAAAGAAAGCAAACAACTTTGTTCAAGTTTAGGTTCCAATTGTAAAGAAACCTGTTAGTACTGCTATCCCAGATAGTACTGCTAACAGAAATAGTGCTGCTAACTCAGTTAGTACTGCTAACCAAGTTAGTACGGCTAACAAGGCTAGTGCTGCTTCTAGTAGTAATGCTGCAAAGCCTATAATCTTGACAAAGTATTCCAGCCATGAGATTCCTAAACAACTCATCCAGACCAAACTGACAGATTATATAAATGAGAAAGGACAACCCAAGACCACTTTGGCTTGGGTTCCCTCCAAAACTAACTGATTTATCAATTGTGCAGGGCAACCAACAGCTCAAGAGGAAGAGCATTTGGCATGTAGATAGTGGTTGCTCTTGGCACATAACAGGTAACATGGACTGCCTTCAAAACTTCAAAAGATTTGATGGAGGACATGTTGCTCTTTGCTCTTTGTGTGATACTCCAGATGGAGGTAAGATCAGTGGTAAGAGAAGTAGTAAAAGGATGGTGGCAAATGAAGAGAAGGAATAACAGAGTGAGTTAAAAAGAAAGTTATTGCCATGCTCAGACTAACACAAGCTTAAAAGGTGTAAGTGTAGTTAATGCTGCCAGTGCAGTTTTAATACTGCCAGTGCAAAGTTAATACTGCTAGTTAGTTAATACTGCTAGTGGTTAATACTGCGCTCAGTTAATGCTGCTAGTTAGTTAATACTGCTCTCAGTTAATACTGCTAGTTAGTTAATACTGCTAGTGGTTAATACTGCTCTCAGTTAATACTGCTAGTTAGTTAATACTGCTAGGAGTTAATACTGCTCTCAATTAATACTGCTAGTTAGTTAATACTACTAGTAGTTAATACTGCTCTCAGTTAATACTTCTAGTTCGTTAATACTGCTAGTGGTTAATACTGCTTATGTCCCGAATCGTATAAATACCCTTTTTGCCCGCCCAAAAGTTCATAACGACTCTTTGCTTTCTATTCATCTGCTCTCTAACCCTTTTGTCTCAAGCACCAAGTGTTGCAGTCAAGATTACTCAAGCACAATGGCATCCATGGCATTCATTGATGAGCACAACGATATTGCGATGCTACAGAAGCCGAAACAAGCTGCTGGATTTCACCAGGTTGTGGATTTTCTCAAGTCCAGCCACATTGCCCATGCTCTTACTGTGTCGCCAACTATCTACATAGAGCATCAAAGACAATTCTGTGCAAATGCCACCATAGTCACAGAGAATGGTGTGCAGATAATCAAGACTAGGGTGTGTGACAAACCCTTATCAGTTTCTGAAGAGGTGATACGCATCTGTCTACGTCTAGACGATGCTGCAGGTATTACTTCTATTCCAAATGAGGACTTGTTCTCAAATTTTTCAAGAATGGGGTATGGAGGCCAATTGGGTGGTTTCAAATTATCTAAAGCCAAATTTTATACCCAATGGCGTTTTCTTGTTCATACCCTGATGCACTGTATCTCCAAAAAGACTACTGGATGGAGTGAGTTTAGCAGTACCATTGCTTATGCTTTGGTCTGCTTGGCCACTGCCAGAAAGTACAATTTTTCAAGAATGATTTTCAGTGATCTTGTATCAAACTTGGGAAGCAAAAATAGTTTTTACATGTACCCAAGGTTTGTACAGGAAGTTATAACTCATGAATTGACGGATATGCCTCACTTTGATGAGGTATATGTACCAAAAATCCCCAAAGGTAAGGTCTTTTCAAACATGAAAAGATCTCCATTGGACTCAGAAGGAGTTGACACCCCATTGTTCTCTACAATGATGGTGATGTCCCACAATGAAGAAGGTATGGCAGCAGGGTCAAGGCCCTCATTAGACCATCCCACTTCTAGCCAATCCCAACCTTCACCCTTCATATCAATCCCTCAGTCTCTTGTTCAAAAGTCAACTTCTCCATTAACCCAAACTTACATAAGGAAAAAGGTAAAGAAGGCTCCTTCCCTTCTTGTACCTTCACCCACTGAGCCTTTAAGTCCTCTAATGGAGAATTCTCCATTAGAGAATATCTACAGGGAAACCACAGGGGTGTCTCCCAACCCCAAGGAGGTGCTCACTAAGGAGATGTATGAGCATATGGGTGTAAAGGCTGCCACTACTCCTGCTAGCACAGAGGAGGTCAGTGGTAACATGAATAAGACCTTCCCCATGGCAACTTTGGGTGAGCAATCATCCAAAGGTCCCTGGTGCCAAGAACCCAAGGGGGTGGAGAGTGCTTCTGCTAGGCAGAAGGCCTCTACTACAAAAAGATCCCATGATCCTTCAAAAGGGGGTCACACTCCTGGAGAAGGTGAGGACAGATATAACTACTATGAATTGATGGAAACAATGAGCAACATCAACATGGATGTGATCAAGCAGGGAAAAGACATAGAAGAGCTGAAACTGATCATTCTGTCTCAACAAGAACAGATTGTCAAGCTGAAGAATATGGTGAAGAAATTGCTTCAGAAAAAGAAGAAGAAACAGTATGTGCTTAAAAGAAGGGAACCAGTGACTGATGCTCCCAAAAAGGGGGAGTCAGAAGCTGATGCCAACATGGAAGATGCCACAAATAAGGGGGAGCAAGAGAAAGCTGATTTTGAGGGGGAGCAACAAGCAGTAGAAACTGAGTTTGTACAAGAAGCAGAAAAAGAGAAAGCAACATTAACAGAACAAGAAGCAGTAACAGTTAATGCTGCTGAATCAAGCAAAGCAGCAGAAACTGTTAATACTGCTGAACTGAATGAAGCAGTAGAAACAGTACAAGAGGTTTTAACAGATCTGGAGATAGCAGAGACCTTAATCAAAGCCAAACATGATACTCCCAAAGCCATCTCAAAGGCCAAATGAGTTGTCATCAAAGAACAAGGTGAAGTGATCAAGAAAGCTAGTGTTGAGAAGATGGCAAGCAAAGATAAAGGCAAAGCTAAAATGGTGGAATCTGATCAACCAATCAAAAAGCAAAGGTTGGTTGAATCAGATGAAGCTCTGGCCAAGAAGATACAAGCTGATATTGAGCAAGAAGAAAGGGTTCAGGTTGAAAAGGACAGAGAGATGGCTAAGGCTCTAGCTGCTGAACTGAATGAAGCTTATCAACAAAGCCTGGCAACTGAAATTGCACAGAAGAAAGCTGCAACTCTGAAGAAATCAGTGGTGGTAAAAACAGCTGCAAAGAAGAGACAACCCTCAAAGACCTTCCTAGGTACCCAAGAGAGAAACAAGATGATTACATTTCTCAAAGGTGTTGTAGGAGTCAGAAAAGAGATGTTCTCAAAGATGTCTTTTGAGAAGATTAAAGAGTTGTATGATTCAGAGATACTAAAGCTTCAAGGGAATGAAACTGCCAGGGTGGAAATGGAGAAGAGAATGAAAGAAAGAAATGACTTCATGATAGAAAAGCCTTTCCCTGATGAGCAAGAAACACCACCAAAGAAAGAAGCCACTCTTGGTGAAAGTCTAAGGACTTTAAAAAGAACCAAGATGATGGCAAGGAGAAAGTCAACCAAGAAGCCTAGAATAGCTACAGAAGAAGCTGAGAAGGTTGCTGAAGAAGAAGGGGCACCTAAGCCATCTGAACAGAAAGAACCAGCAAGAACTGATGATGTAAATATGTACATGGTAGTGATGGACAAAGTGCCTGAACCAATTTCAGCTGAACCTGTTGGAGTGAAGCCACCTGAGGTTATTCTATGGGACACAATGAAGGTTGATGGCAAGGAATACATAAGGCTCAAAAGAAAGGATGAAAAGTTTGAAGTGTATAACACTTGGGCAAAGATTGTAAGAACATGCTCCAGGTCAGATTTAGAAGAGATGTTTGACATAGGAATGAAGTTGTATGCAGATCAACTGAAAGCTCTAGAGATTTCAATTACAAAATTAGTGGAGTATCTGTGTATGATGTTCAAACCTGAAGAAGTGGAACATGTGATCAGAAATGTGTTCAAAACTGTCAACAATTGGACTCTATATGAAACTAGTGGAGTATATGCACTAACTATGGACATAAGTCACATAGAGTACTTCCTAGTGGATAGAGTGTACAATCACAGCAGACTGAAGCTTCATGCAATGTTGAAGAAGAAGCCAGGATGTGTTCCAGATTCAGAGATGGCTAAGTATTTGATTCAAAGAACAATCAATCAGAGTTTGGGGTTGGATGCAAATACAGGTGTATGAGCCATGAAGTTTTGGGAGCATCTAAGAAGACCATCTGAAGAACTTGACTTCTCTTCCTAAAAGTCAAGTTAGAGGGAGATTGTTGGGAAATTCAGAAATGCACAAGTACAGTTAATGCTGCTAGAAGAACTTGATTAATACTTCTGAGATTAATGCTGCTGAGTGAAGTTAATACTGCTGATCAAGATTAGTACTGCTAAGTCAAGATTAATACTGCTAGAGGAGATTACTACTGCTAAGCAATTTTAGTACTGCTAGTAGTTAGTACTGCTAAACATTAATACTGCTCAAAGTATTAATGCTGCTGAAGACTTAGTGCTGCTTAAGAGATAATCAAGATTCGTGTAGATCAAGTTTGAAGATTATGGAAAGCTTGGAGATAAAGATGGAAGATTATTTTGAAGATCTTTTATTATTTGTAATTATCTTTTATCTTCATTATATAGAGAATAGTTTAGATTTGAAAAAGATAGAATTCTGAATTTTTGTTTTTGAGAGAGATAATCAACCTCAAGGTTTGTAATCCTAATTCTAGAGAAGTAGAATTCGTATTGGTGAGCCTGTTCATCAATATTGAGGTTGAGTGTTGAATCTTGTAGCTTTACAATCATTCAATAAAGTTTACAAGTTGTTCTTCTGATTCACTGTTTCATTGATTATTGAATATTAAAGTGTTATTCCGCAAACTCCTTTAATATTGTTTCTGAGTGTTTATTCTTGTTTAGAATTAAGATCCTGACACAGTGTGTGTGGGGCCGCTTGTGTTGTAGAGGGAGAAGGTGGTGGGTGGAGAAGGTAGTAGGCAGAAGTCGTTGTGGTGTTTGTAAGGGTTGGTTACGAACATCTCTATGCTCGTGGGTATGTATATATAATATAAATTTAAAATATAGTATACTATATTATATATTAATATTATTTTCTTTTTAGACTTAGATACGTATTTGGTCCTTAGTTTTGTTAGGAAAAGAAAAAAGAATGTCCTCCATATTAACGAGGAACTGGATGGTCGTTAGGGAGATGGACCAAATCGTTATAAACGTAACGACGAGTCTTGTTTCGTAATACGTAAAGTTCGAGGACCAATTTGGTAGAAACTATCAAATCTTGGGGACCAAATCAATAATTAATTCTAAATAAATTCTTGTAAGCATCTACATCCATCTTGCAGATGGGATTACAAAATGACATGACATGTCCATGTAGATTACAAAGTCTCTTACAGTTGTCAATTTAGCAAGACCATTTTCAATGCCAAATAGATAAAACATTTACATTTTTGTTTAAATTAATTAATTTATTAGGTTGTTTAAACATCATTTATTAATATTTTAATAATTTGTATAAACATTAATTTTTATTAATTTGTTTGAACATTAATTAAAAATAAATATTTAATTCATTTATTAATTTGTTTGAACATTATTTTTTATTAAAATTTCTATTCAAAATTTATTTTAAATAAAATGATATTTTTTATGGAACGTTTTTGGTTTAAAATACTAATTTGGTTACTAAAATAAAAATATTTTAATATGAATAAAATTTTAGTCGTGTTCTATAATTTATAATTAATTTGATATTTATATTATAATTTACTATATTATTTATATTTAAATTATTATATTATTTATATTATAAATAAATCATATTTAGTATTTTTTGTAATATTATAAATTATTAAAATATGTAAATATAAGTTATAAGGTATTTGATGATGTTAAGTAGGGCTGAGCATCGGACGAGTCGGGTCGAGTCTAAAATCCCGAAACCCGACCGAAAACAGTTCGGGTAGTTCGGGTTCGAGTGGTTCGGTTCGGGTGGGTCGGGTCTGGGCCTGCTTTGGGCTGCTTTTTTTTGGGCCTGTTATAACTTAGAACTTAAACAAAAACAAACTAAAGATTAGGAGTTTTAGGACTGAAAAACAAAAACACAGGGCCGATAACAGAAACAAACTAAAGATTAGGAGTTTTAGGGTATTTAGAAATTAGAAATTTAGAATTAGGATTATAAAAATAAAATAAAACTGATTTTTTTAAAAATTTTAAAAATATTCGGATTTTTCGGGTCGGATCGGGTTTGGGTTTGGATACCCAACCCGATCCTATATTATCCGATAATATAAACGGATCGGGTTATATCGTGTTTTCGGGTTTCGAATTTCGTTGATTTTTTGGTTCGGGTCGGGTCGGTTTTTCGGGTTGGGCGGGTTTTGCTCACCCCTAGTTGCACATGCCAACAAATAAAAAGGTTAGGCTAACGCCTAGTGAGTTCAAAAGTTTTACATGAATAAATATATCCTTAAAAGGAATAAACTCCACTTAAAATCATAAACTTTCAATGATCTACTTTAAACCCAGAGACGACTCTTTTCCAATAACGTGCATTTTCAAATATAAACATCTTAATACAAACATTCTTTACAAAATGATGCACCCCAAACTTACTCGAGACGAGAATAGGGATTGACTCCCGATTTAAGAAACGTGGATAAAACGTTGTATCCCAAAACACCCAAACACGGGTGGGGCAAAATACCCGACCCATAAATTATGGTTAAAACCCGCATGTAAAATATGTTACCGAAAACATGGACACTAGGCCCATTACTCACGCGACCATAAATTGAAAGGAACCCAATTATCAAAACATGGGGATGGCGTATTTCAATCAAACCTTAATATACGTGGAGGGAGATCCAATATTAAAGTCCTCATTTACTATCAACCACATAAGCCCAATGACAATAAAATAAAACGTCAATATATTTAAAATGTTGTTAACCGACAACGGGGAGACCCGCATCCGTTGAGAGTGGAGGAACACAAAAGTATGCCACCCATGCAACGTTAATCGCATGACACCTCACGACATAAAAGCCCAAGTGTCCCTACGACTTCTTTAACAAGTTTCACCTCGAGACAGTTGACCTTGGTGAACATTACGAAGAACTCCACCCCGAAGGCCCGACACACTTACAGACTACATCCCAAGCATTACTTCAAGCGGCGGAGGTCATGCTGCCTACCTCCTCGGTAGCATCTCCAGACTCAACCCTCCTAGTGCCTACTTGGAAAGTTTCCGGTAATAAAACATGGCTACTGGAGTTCAACCCCGCAATACCCAATTGACCATCCAAAACAGACTGACTTACGTGCCTATGAATCCAATGCAACACAGTCTAATATTACATGACTTCACAAGAATGACCAACGCACTCGACCCATGTCATGCAAACACATGCTCCAAAAATACTTGAATAGACTCCAATACAATTTGCGTTGGGACAAATGGTTTTACAAATAGATTTATACTCTTTATCCCTTCAACACGTCCCATAACACGAAATTAAACCTTTTACCCAAACAAACACTAAAAGTGTCTTTTTACCAAATAATTTTCATTTCATGCAATAAATAATCAAAACACTTTAAAATGTCTTATCTTTTAAGATATCCAAAAATCCCAGATGTGGGGGCTTTTACAAGATTTTTAATGCCAAGCACCTCAGATGATCAAAAACCACCAAATAACTCAACAAGTAATAATTTTATGTCAAACACATAAATACTTTAAAAATTGACATTTTGGCATGTACAACGTTTTCATAAATCAATTTGAACTCACCTTGCTAGATTTAAGCTAAATCTAGATTTTTCCCCAACTTGAGCTCCTTGAAGAAACCTGGATCCTCAAGCCAAAAATTTCCAAAAACCTAAATCCATACATTTCCAACCATAAATATTTACATCCAACCATAAAGAATTGTTTCCCAAACATTTTACATGAAGATTTCATCTTAACCCAAAACCCTAACTTCCATAGGTGAAGAAAAGAGAAGATTACATTTGCCATAGCTTGAAACCATCAACCACACCCTTTTAGATTCCCACAACAAGCCACAGATCCCAAATGTTCAAAGTGGTGAAAAGGGTTTGATGAAACCCTAGAAAGCTTGGTGAAGAAGATGGAGATGAAAGGGTTGTAGGTTTATCTTCCAACTTGCTTGATGGAGAAGAAACATTTAGATTTAGGAGGAAAATTCTAAAAAATGAGTTAGGCTCGATTTGGAGGTTGGGGGTCGATTTGGGAGAGAAATGGGGAGAAGATTTGAGGTTTGGGTGAAAATGTGGTTTGGGGCCGGTTCCTCCCTTTTAAATGCGCACAGTGGCTTCACGTGGACGGTGGCGCTGATCGATCCGCGCGGAGAGTCACGCGGAGCACTGGGAAGACGGGGGAACAAAGCCCCGTGCTGATGGTGGCGCTTATCCATCCGCGCGGAGGGTCGTGTGGAGCACTGTCGTCCGATTTTCTTCATTTTTCTTGCCCGATCACTGATTTGGTCATAACTTCTTCGTTTTAACTCCGATTTTTCCCCGGAAAGAACCGTTGGACTCGTAATTGAACCCTTCATCCAACAAGGCTATAAAATATAGGGTTTGAGTCCAAAATCCTATTTCTTCTTTTTGCCTTAAAATACCTATTTGTATTAACTTGAAATTATATTTTCCTAAAAATCGGGGTGTTACAATCCTCCCAACCTTAAAAGAGATTTTGTTCTCGAAATCTAACCCCGACCAAATACCCATCATCGCTTTAAGCAAGGTCAATTTGATCTTTATCCAAAAAGGGATACTTTCATGATACCTTGCCTCATATACAAAACCGATTACATCTCGGTTAAGGTTGTCACTGTATTTCTCATAACAGGCAGCCACATACCCGATCTCAACGTTCGATATACCTTACAGATGACTGAATGAACATCGAGTCCTTATCGAATCATTTTCTATCATTAGGATCTCTGTTGCCTCCCAACCTTAGGTTGCCCTTATCACCTCAAGAGCAGCTTACGATCTTAATTAACTACTTCCACCAAGGACGCCTCAAGGCGAGGTTTACCCTTAAATGTTTCTAATCGTCCTTCGTGGAATTATGTTACACTCTTTTCTTGCCTTAAAGAACACAAAAACCTTTGTAGAAAGGATCCAACCGTCGCTCGCCCATACTCCTTTCAATTCTGAGTATCCATAACCAGGTTGACTTTACCCGAGTGGTGAAGGAATTCGCGTACAACGCTGAGCTGATCACCCACTGTTGTTATAGAAACGATACTTCTAATTCCAACACATCACGATTTCCTCAATAATTGATTTGTACTTAAAGTCTATCTCGGCATTCTCGCCAGATTTCTCCAATAACCACACCACCAAAGATTTCGTTCCAGATTCACAATGTCGAATCTAAGTTGATACCTACTCATGAAAATTAAACCCCAAATCATACCGCTTTATTAGCCAACCATAATATCATCATTATTCACCAATACCCATTAAGGTAGCACACCACAGACACACAACATGTTGCAGCACAATTAATCTACCGATTCGAACCCAACCATATGTAAACAATTGCACAAAGTTCTATCCCGAAGATTTACCAAAGCGGAAAGATCATCACTTAATTTGCTGGGAGAAAGCATAAATCTAACGCTTCAATTACTTCTGCATGAACCAGTCCATGAAACCGGAATCCAAAATTCAAAACTAACAATAGGTCAAGTCCTCCGACACTTCAACCTCCGAGGACTCCTTTAGTCCTTAAACACGAACTCTATCACAAGAGGGTTTGCACCTATAGCTCTAACGAGTTCATGGTTTTTCAAACTACTATGCCAATTTGAAATTTCATAAAACTTCTAAATGCAAAAAGTTTTACAACAATTAATTATACGAATAAAAATTCACTACCGTTTACTTGGTAGGTGTACAAAGTGGTCTCAATCGACACACACATAAAACCATTTTGAAAATCGTTTGGTCATTACTCAAACTAATACTGACAGTAAACGAAAATACACAATCAAACTTTTCAGATGGACCACTATGGTCCCAACATGAATCAATTTATGCCACAGATGAGAAAATTTTACGTACTAAAACAGTGTATAACAAGACATTTGTACAAGACTCCCAAAGGGTAGGTTTACATAATTAAGTTTCAAAAATATCTCATTTAACCATGTAATGACAAAAGATAAAATTTCCCATATCCATTAGTTTATTTCCCAAACTTATTAAAACGATAAGTGCTTGCGATTTAGTCATACATAAAATAATTTAAATCGACTTCAAACTTTTAGCCGCACGGATAAAACACTAATTGACCCAAAATGGTGGCTATAATGCTATGCATACGAGTAATTCAATACAATGCATTGCGTGAGACTATAATAGTAAAATCAACAACCCAAGGATGTTAAAAGCAAAAGTTTAACACAAACCATCATAAATGATCCATATGCTTACTCACACCAAAGGCATAAATCATTTATAGTGCTAAGTAGTGTGCAGTGAAATATGCTCGTATAAAACTACAAAGAGAAATCACACGATACTGAAACTCCAAAAATAGAATATGGGGTAACATTCACCAACAAAACTCTCGTGAAATAAAATTTTCAATATACCATAAACCAACACACGCCATGAATCTAGCCTACGCATTTCAATGTCCGTTCATGCGTTGCAAGACACCGTAAAATAATATTCCATAAGACTCATCAAAACTCACACAGAATAAAATTCCCAATAAACATCAAACATCAAAATAATGGAGGATAACTCTTCGTCCAAAACCTTAACATACGTGGAGGAGATCCAATGTTAAGGTCATAAACCATAGTTACTTGTCCAAGACCCTACACAACATCAAAATACGAACATCACAATATCCGAAAATAGCGTTGAACAACAATGAGAGTAAAGAAAGTCTCAACAAAGTCTGCAACCTCATGCAATCAAATAGTTTTATGCATGTTTAAAATCATGGTTTAAAAACCCTGTGTGTGCTAAACATCTTTCCAAAATTTCGTTATAATATTTCACATGATGATTTCAGAAACATGAGAAATAGTTGATGCAATTCATGTTAGAATAAAATTTTGTGCATGAATTTGATCGGCACTCAACGTCTCGAAACTATCGCGCTTCAATTTCCCCAGACCAAAGATCCTCAATTTCCCGGCACACTATTGTCATCCTGATACTCAAACATCTTAGGACAATAATTCAAGGGTTTCATAGGTTCACCTTACAACTTCTCCTCAAATAATGTCGATTCCAAGTCTATGGTCCTAATCCAACCAATCATTTCGACCCTAAACGGTCCACTTATAGAAATCACCATGCTTACTGTCACCCCCAAGTGACATATGCCAAGATCATCAACCTCTCCTAACAGCTACCCACTTAGAAACTTCTTCACTACCCCAACGGTCATTACATCAAAGTAGTCCAAGCATACACATGTAACTCGTAGGTTCACCATAACACTGGCCAAGTATAATTATGAACGTACTGTACATGATCATCCTTGCTACTATTGACGTGATTCCCGTTCCTAGTGTCTCCATCAACCTCAAAACATCCAATCTTAAAGTGCCTATTGGTGAAATTCTCTCTTTCGATCACTTAAAAGAACACTAGTTTGAGTCTAGGCATCTAAAATCAACACCTAAATCTCTCAAACTTAAGCTTTGATACCAACTTGTAACACCCTCAAATTTGGTAAGAGCAATTAATTTAAAATTTTATATATAACATCAAAATAGGGACAAAAATTCCTCTTACAATTCCAAACTAAATATAGCTCGAGTTAAAAATCTATAATTACCTCGACAAATACACACTCCAAAAAAATACAAGGTCTAAACCAAAGTCGGGTGCTACATAACCCCAATACAAGTTGCTCTTCACAAAACCTAAGCGGAAAACTTCCCATTCATGAGCACACAACTAGCACTTATCTCTTCATAGATTCTTTAGAACTATTCCCAAATGAAGCCTGTTGAAAATGCCGACAAATAAAAAGGTTAGGGTTAGCCTAGTGAGTTCAAGAGTTTTACATGAATAAATATATATTCTTAAAAGGAATAAACTCCACTTAAAATCATAACCTTTCAATGATCTACTTTAAACCTAGGGACGAGTCTTTTCCAATAACGTGCATTTTCAAATATGAACATCTTAATACAAATATTCTTTACAAAATGATGCACCCCAAACTTACTCGAGACGAGAATAGGGATTAAAACGTGGATAAAACGTTGTATCCCAAAACACCCAAACACGGGTGGGACAAAATACTTGACCCATAAATTATGGTTAAAACCCGCATGTATGTTACCGAAAACATGGACACTAGGCCCAATACTCACGCGACCATAAATTGAAAGGAAACCAATTATCAAAACAAGGGGAGGACGTATTTCATTCAAACCTTAATATACGTGGAGGGAGATCCAATATTAAGGTCCACATTTACTGTCAACCACATAAGCCCAATGACAATAAAGTAAAACGTAAATATATTTAAAATGTTGTTAACCGACAACGGGGGAGACCCTCATCCGTTGAGAGTGGAGGAACACAAAAGTATGCCATCCATGCGACGTTAATCGCATGACACCTCACAACATAAAAGCCCAAGTGTCCCTACGACTTCTTTAACAAGTTCCACCTCGAGACAGTTGACCTTGGTAAACATTACGAAGAACTCCACCCCGAAGGCCCGACACACTTAAAGACTACCTCCCAGGCATTACTTCAAGCGGCGGAGGTCCTAGTGCTTACTTCCTCGGTAGCACCTCCAGACTCAACCCTCCTAGTGCCTACTTGTAAAGTTTCCGGTCGTAAAACATGGATACCGGAGTTCAACCCGCAATACCCAATTGACCATTCAAAACAGACTGACTTACGTGCCTTTGGATCAAATGCAACACAGTCCAACATTACATGACTTCACAGGAATGACTAACGCACTCGACCCACATCATGCAAACACATGTTCCAAAAATACTTGAATATACTCCAATACAATTTGGGTTGAGACAAATGGTTTTCCAAATAGATTTATACTCTTTATCCCTTCAAAACATCCCATAACACGAAATTAAACTTTTTACCCAACAAACACTAAAAGTGCCTTTTTACCAAATAATTTCCATTTTATGCAATAAATAATCAAAACACTTTAAAATGACTTATCTTTCAAGATATCCAAAAATCCTATATGTGGAGGCTTTTACAAGATTTTTAATGTCAAACACCTCAGATGATCAAAACCCACAAAATAACTCAACAAATAATAATTTCATGTCAAACACATAAATACTTTAAAAATGAACATTTTGGCATGTACAACGTTTTCACAAATCAACTTTAACTCACCTTGCTAGATTTAGGCTAAATCTAGATTTTTCCCCAACTTGAGCTCCTTGTAGAAACTTGGATCCTCAAGCCAAAAATTTCCAAAAACCTAGATCCATACATTTTCAACCATAAAATATTTACATCCAACCATAAAGAATTGTTTCCCAAACATTTTGCATGACGATCTCATCTTAACCCAGAACCGTAACTTCCATAGGTGAAGAAAAGAGAAGATTACCTTTGCCATAGCTTGAAACCATCAACCACACCCTTTTAGATTCCCACAATAAGCCACAACTCCCAAATGTTCAAAGTGGTGAAAAGAGTTAGATGAAACCCTAGAAAGTTTGGTGAAGAAGATGAATATGAAAGGGTTGTAGGTTTATCTTCCAACTTGCTAGATGGAGAAGAAACAGTTAGATTTAGGAGGAAAACTCTCAAAAATGAGTTAGGGTTCGATTTGGAGGTTGGGGGGTCGATTTGGGAGAGAAATGGGGAGAAGATTTGAGGTTTGGGTGAAAAATGTGGTTTGGGGTCGGTTCCTCCTTTTTAAATCCGCAATGTGGCTCCGAGCGGACGGTGGCGCTGATTGATCCGCGCGAAGATTCACGCGGAGCATTGGGAATTTGGAGGAACAGAGCCCCGTGCTGATGGTGGCGCTAATCGATCCGCGCAGAGAGTCGCGCGGGGCACTGCCGTCCGATTTTCTTCATTTTTCTTGCCCGATCACTGATTTGGTCATAACTTCTTTGTTTTAACTCCGATTTTGCTCCGGAAAGAACCGTTGGACTTGTAATTGAACCCTTCATCCAACAAGGCTATAAAATATAGGATTCGAGTCCAAAATCATATTTCTTCTTTTTCACTTAAAATACCTATTTGTATTAACTTGAAATTATATCTTCCTAAAAATCGGGGTGTTACAACACTAGACAACTATTAAACCCAAACATACACACACACACACACACTTTTATCAAAGTAGTGTGTTACGGTGCAGAGATGATGAAGGACGAGGAAAGCACCATTAAAATGATGTTCGCCAAAGGGAGAGGGGAAATGGTGCGATGGTTGGGGTGTTTACCGGAGGGGGTATTCATGGGGTTTCGGGATGACAGGGTTAATATATATATATATATATATATATATATATATATATATATATATGATAATTTATAATGTAATACTAAAATATGATAAAAGGAGAAAAATAAAAAAAATAAGACAAGGACAAAAAGTCGAAAAGAAAAAAATTATTAAAAAGAATAAGATACCATAAAGACAAAAGCCCTCAAAGTTAACGGAGGAAATGATGGTCGTTAGGATGAGGGACCAAATCGTTACAAACATGCAAATGACAAGTCCTATTTCGTAACAAATGAAGTTTGGAGACCAAATTCATAAAATCTACCAAACCACAAGGACCAAATCTATAATTAACTCATTTACTTTTATTCCATAGAATTACACCATTGGTCACCGTACTTTTGTTGTATTTTAGTTTTTTTTCTAATATTCTTTAATTATACTAGTGGTCTATATTTCGTGTTTTAGAGGTTAAAATCGTTATTCTAAGGTTCTATTAATTTAGTTATTTGCCCCTTACTTGATGCATATTTTCTTCATTTTACCTTTTCTTTCAAAAAATTTAAATCATATAATTTATATGAGTGAGAGAGAAAGGTGGGTAGAGGCTAGGAAGAAGTGGCTCGAAGCGGAAAAGAAGTGGATCGAGAAGTTTTGATGAAAGTGAGAGAGAAAGGTGGGTAGAGGCTAGGAAGAAGTGGCTCGAAGCGGAAAAGAAGAAAGTAGAGATGGCAGCACAAAAGGCGAAAATCAAGTGGATAGAAGAGGGCGATGAAAACTCAAAATTTTTCCATGCGGCTATACAGAATAGAGAAAGAAAGCACGGTATACGTGGGTTTAATATAAACGCGGCATGGACAGAAGAACCGGAAAAAATCAAAGAGCATGTGTGGGAATTTTTTAAAGATAAATTCAAATCAAGTGCGAGCATTGGGCCGAAGGTGGTGAGCAACAAACTAAAAAAATTGTCACCCTTGGACGCGGAGAATCTGGAAAGTTTGATTACGGAGGAGGAAGTTTGGGAATCAATTCGAAGGCGTGGAAATAACAAATCCCCGGGCCCAGATAGGATTACGATCGCTTTTGTGAAGAAATTTTGGTCCATCATCAAAACTGACTTTATGAAGGCAATTGAGAATTTTTGGGACCGGGCGGAAATAAGCAATGGGTGTAATGCCTCCTTTATAACTCTTATCCCAAAGAGTTCAAATCCGACGAGCCTCAACGATTATCGGCCAATTAGTCTGATCGGTGTCTTTTATAAAGTTGTGGCAAAGGTTCTGGCAGAAAGGATAAAGAAAGTAATGGGAATGTTAATCGGAGAAACACAAGCGGCGTTCATCAAAGGCAGATACATTTTGGACGGTGTGTTGATTGCAAACAAGTTGGTGGAATCAATTCGAAGATCAAGAAGAAAAGGATTGGTCTTTAAGGTGGATTTTGAAAAAGCTTACGATAGTGTCGAGTGGAAGTTTTAATTAGAATCATTAGCCTCGATGGGGTTCGGTTCGAAATGGTGCAAGTGGATTAAAGCGTGTTTAGAGTCGGCTTCGGTATCGGTCCTTGTCAACAGGTCTCCAACAAAAGAGTTTAAAATGGAAAAGGGTCTCCGGCAAGGTGATCCTTTAGCCCCATTTCTTTTTTTAATAGTAGCAGAGTGCCTAAATATTTTGATGTTAGAAGCAAGAGACAAAGGAGTATTCAAAGGAATTGCAATTGGCAAAGATGGTTTAATGGTGTCGCATCTCCAATATGCGGATGATGTGATTTTTTTCGGTAACTGGAATGTCAACAATATAAAAAATCTCTTGAAAATCCTCCAATGTTTTCAAGCCGCATCGGGGTTGAAGATAAATTTGATCTAAAGCAAAAATTTTGGAGTGGGCGTTGACAACGAAGAAATAAAATCATGGGCATCTAGTTTGGGATGCGGGTGTGGAGAGCTACCTTTCACTTATCTTGCCCTACCGGTGGGAAAGGCAATGAACAAAATTGAAAGTTGGAAGGAAGTCATAAAAAAGGTGGAAAGCAAATTGGCGGCTTGGAAGGCAAAATTGATCTCGATTGGCGGACGGTTGACCTTGGTGAAATCGGTTTTAGGTAGTCTTCCTTTGTACTATTTCTCGCTTTTCCGTGCCCCGTGCGGAGTTATTCTTGAGCTCGAGAGTGTGAGAAGTCGTTTTTTTTGGGAGGGGGGAAGGGATCAAATATCAAGAGGGGGGTGGCTTGGGTAAAATGGGAGAGAGTGGTGAGGCACTTTAACAGGGGAGGTCTAAATGTGGGCAATTTGGAATCAGCAAATTGGAGTTTACTAGGTAAATGGTGGTGGAGATACGTTACGGAAAAGGATGCTCTTTGGGTGAAGGTGATCAAGAGTGTGTACGGGAGGGAGGGGGAATTGGAGGCGATGATGGGGCGATTAGGGGGGGTCGATCGGTGTTGGGAAACATAATTAGGATAGGCAAGGAGGTGAAAAAATTGGGAATTAATTTGGAAGCTCTATTTGGGATAGAAGTGGGGAGAGGGGATGAAACGAGGTTTTGGAAAGATAGGTGGATGGGTAATGAGGTGCTTAGCAGTAGGTTCAAGAGTCTATTTCAATTAGATAATAGAAAGGAGGATTCGGTTGCGGATAAAGGAGGGTGGGTAGATGGAATTTGGGAGTGGAGATGGTCGTGGAGGAGAGAACCGAGGGGTAGGGAGGCGGGGGAGCTCGAAGAGATGAAGGAATTAATTTGCAATTGGAGTCCTAAGGTAGACGTAAGGGACCATGTTAAGTGGCGGGGAGGGGGGGTGAAGGCATATATTTGGTTCAAAGCTTCAAGGAAATTTTAGACGAGAGAATGGCGGTCATAGGCGACCAATATAGCGAAACTAGTTGGTCGAAGGTGATTCCGAAGAAAATATGCATATTTTACTGGAAGGCAAAGCTAGGAAGGTTACCGTGTAGAGAGGTCTTAGAGAGGAGGGGGATGGACCTTGATTCGGTGTTATGTCCGCGATGTGGAATAGAAGTAGAAACGGTAAATCATGCGTTGGTGAAGTGTCAAGAGGTAGAAAAAATTTGGAAATTGGTGTTGCGTTGGTGGAATCTCAGTGAAGAAAATATTTATACTCTTCAAGATTTTGAGGAGTTGGGCCAACGTTTGACAGGTAATGTTTCGTGGTGCAAACTTTGGGTAGAAATAGTGTGGAGTATGGCGTATATAATCTGGGTCATCGAAATCAAATAGTTTTCAAAAATGATAAAAGTAAGCTGGATGAAAAATTCTTAGAGGCACAACGGGCATGTTTCGAGTGGATGGAAAAGAGAAGTAGAGGTATAAAAATCGATTGGGCCAGGTGGCTTGCCGATCCAACAGCCTGTCCGTGATCGTGGGGCGGCTTCGATGAATTATCGGTGATGTGACCGCTTTGCAGTTGTTGGGTTCGTATAGCATCCTACTAGGCAGATACTGTTTCGAGAAGATGGACCGTAGCTAATGCGATGATCCGAGTCGTTTAGAGCCGTAAATCTGCAGTAGGAACGTCCGTTGGAGTCATTAGGCTGCTGCGTGTCGTTATAATGGTCGTTTGGGTCTGTCTCGTTTTGTTTCGGTGTTTAATTTTCTGGTTGGTTATGGTCTGCGTGTTTAGTTTGGAGGGTGCTGACTCTTTGTCTCATTGATGGTTTGCATCTTCCAAATCATGGTGCATGTTTTGGTTGTTGGCCACTGTTTTGTGGCCTTGCTTGTGGCCTTTGGTCTTGTTGTCTGTTTGAAGTTTTCCTGGTATAAAATTTTGCTTTTCAAAAAAAAAATATATATATATATATATATATAATTTATATGAGTGAACTTCAATTTCCTTTAAGGTTAATGAAAAGTCAAAAAGTGGACCTACCTTTGATAAATTCTAGAAATCATCCATACGGTTTTCACTTTGCTCTACAAATGGTCCCTACACTAACTTCATTAAAAACTGTTCGTTAGGTGAGGGGTGAACCGAACAAAAAACTTAGATCACTGGAGGACAACGTTAGGGACTTGATTAGGATTCCTCTCCTACCTTTTGCTCTGGTTTTAAATATGGGTTTATATCATCTGCAAGAAACGGTGTATCCGGCAATTCTTAGAACCAGAAACACCCCACCCACTTACTTCCGAGAAATACATACACAAAGAAATTATCTTGATTCATCCTACTAGAAATGAAATTGAAGAAAGAGAGAGAAAGAGAGAGAGGATTTTAGAATTGTAAAAATGGGATAAAGTTGAGCCAAAAGATCCCGATTCAAGATAAATTCATGATTTTCATTCGTGTGCCATAAATCAAAGAAACCCAGAAACACACCGTCATCATTCAGAGTTTCGTGCTTGTGCTCGTAGCCTATAAACTCAACGTTATTATCCTCGAATTCTCACAGGGTTATAGGTTGGTTTTACTTTCTACTCCCTTTGTCGGATCTTCTGGTTTTATCTTTGGTCTCAGATGTTGCTCTCAATTTGGATTTTATTGGATTGGTTTTCTTTGAAGTATACAACATGTGTTGATAAAACATCCTTTAGCTTTAACTCATAATTATTTGATTAGTGATTGTCGATGGTTTAATCTTGATACCTTTTTGATTCTTTCAAGTTAAAAGTTTGGGGTAAAATGGAGAAGAAAGCTTCAAGTGTATGTGCTTAATTAATTGGGTGAAATGGATAAGAAGAAGGGGGAGGGGGAGATGGAGGTTGGAGATGGAAGGTTGGGTGTTTAACCATAGAAACTTGTTAGAAAAGCAACATGAGCAACAATGGTGTTGTAATCTAGGGACTATTTTGGAGATATATATATATATATATATATATATTACACATAATATACTCTTTAAATTGTTTGAATTTTTTAGGGAAATAGGTAAAACTATAAAGACGCCCCTTACTTAAGGGACATTCTTTAAACAGAATTAGTGTAAAGGACCATTTTCAAAGTAAAATAAAATCCACAAAGATACTTTCTAGACATATCAAAGGTTAGGTCCCATTTTCTAACTTCTCAGTAAACCTTAAGTCCCATTTTCTAACTTCTCAGTAAACCTTAAGTACCAAAAGGATTTAGTTTTTTTAAACCCCAATTGCCCAACCAGCGTATGAACATCCCTGCCCTTATTTCTCTGGCGAAACTCCATCACCATTCTTGGTGAAATCCTGGGAAACCCCATCCCCTCCCAGATCCCTTTCTTTAGGTGACACCTCTCCTATTCTATCGAAAATTATGCCACTGTTACTTCTCTGATCTACATCGTGTATCTGTTGTGACTTCTGCAAGCACCGTCTTCATTCGTTATCGTCATCGCAAATATGAATGTAGGAAGAGGAGGACTCGGAAAGAATGTCTTCCCTTTTCAATGTAGTTCTGGTTTACGAAGATAGCAGAAACAAAAAGATGCAAATGTGGTTTCAAAGCCCCAAAGATAAGGTTTTCAAAGCTCTAAACTGATTAAGTTAGATTTTGGGTTTCGCTTTCAAATATTTTAGTTTAGAGCTTCGATTTTAGGGATTTCACTTTAGGATTTTGATTTGGGTTATAATTTTTCATCCGTTTTGTATTACATATGAAAACACGAAATAAGGACCACAGATGTAATTGATGATTTTAGGGAGGAACAAAAAAAAAAGCAAAGCACAAGGATAAATGATGTAATTTTCACTTTTTATTGTTTTCAACCTTGTTCTTATATATTTAAGAGTAAATTACAAAAATCATCCTTGTGTTTTTTCAAAACTTTAGTTTTCGTCACTTGAATTCAATAATTACAAAAGTCGTCATAGTGGTTTGCATGTCACTATAGATTTTCTCCCTGATCGTTATAAATGTTAAATGGTTCCGTTAAATGTCCCTCACGTGCAAATCACATTAGGGTATTTTCGTTGTTTTGCAAGCAAGTTTTTATAAATTAAATATTAGTGTACAACTCTTGAAAGTATACATATAAATCCTCAAAACATTTTAAAAAGATAAAGAATAAAGAATAAAAACCCAATTTAACAAAGAAAACCCATGTTCTTCGGCTACCATCTCCGGCCAACCACCCACCTTCTCCGAGCAGATTCACACCCAAATTCAAACACAAATATAAACCTAGATTTAAACACATGTTCTACTGAGATTCATCTATATGTAAATCCATATGCTAACATAAATCTACAATCAAAACCCTAATTCAAGATCTCAAGAACATAATTTATTCAGGTATGAAAGTAAAAATCAAAACATGTTTATAACACAATTGAAATAGAAGCAGAAACCTATTACAAATCAGATCCATTTGTCTGTTATAAAAAACCCTAGCCTATTGAGATGCCTTGTACTCGAACCTTGAACAATGAACACGATTTGCTTTGTTCCCATAGATGGGGATGAGGTTGATCAAAATCACATTTACAAAGTGCCTCAGATCTGAAAATACTTGGATGAACAACCTCGTCCACCGTTGTAGGTTGCATGAGAGAGTGGGGAGGTAGTGCTCTTGACCTGCTGTAGAAAGGGGAAGAAGATGGAGATGGGTTTTAAGTTAGGGAAAGAGCAACTATGGAAGCAAGAGAGTGGCCGAAGGTAGAGCACAAGGACAATGGTTTCTTTTGTGAGGAACGATGATTACTTTTAGGGGTTTGTTTTGTAAGTATATTATAAATACTCATACGTAACACAAGTTAATAAAATAAATTGATAAAATACTTGAGACGCCCTTCACATAAGGGGCACGTGGTGCCACTTAATGCATGTCTCTAACGGCGTTATGGATAGAGACGAAAACCGTAACGAAATGCAAGGCATAAGGTTAATGGTGTACTTATTGAAACAAGTGATGAAAATCAAAGTTTTAGTAAAACACATAGAAGGATTTTGTGATTTCCTCTATATCTAATTTCAAGTAATGAATTACCAAAAATAGTAACTTTGTTTTTCTCTAGAAAATAGCAACAAGCTTTTTATTATTCTATCTATAAATACAAAAATTAGAAGTTAGTAGTGATAAATTGTATCAAATTAAGGGGAGGCTAATTGCATCCATAACTTTGCTAAGTGCACCATTATAATTAATTTTCTTCTCACACACATCAACATCAAAATCTGTTTTTTACATTCTCAATACATTAATTACATTCTCAACTCATGAATTGACCTGATTTTGACATAATTTTGGTGTAAATAGCACACCCCCAAATCAAACTTAACAAAAAGTAAGTTACTATTTTATAGAAATTTTCCTTTTTGAGACAACAAAACATAAAAAGTGTCATACAAATTATTCGTTATTTATTTGCATTAAAATATATTTGTGTACTAGATTATATTAACCTTAAGCAACACACAATTGCCCATCTTTATCTTTGTCCCCATTCAATTTTTTTTGTTTTTATATTATTCTTACCAACTTCATACTAAAATCACAGAAATGCCCTTTGTTTTTCTTCTTAGACTTCTATTTTAATTTGAGCTTCCTGTTGATTAAAGGAGGAAAATACATTATTATATTGGATTCACTAGCAGAGTCTTGAAAATAGATTATAATTTGTTTAGGAAGGGCAAAAATATTTATACGTCTAAACTTAAGTTTTCTAAATATTATTATTTTTTTTTTGAACGGCAACAACTCACACACACGTTCCCGGAGTATCCGGGATCCCACTTAAGGGTGTCACCCGACTAATCCCCGACGACCATGGGCCGACCCAAGTAAGGGAACACGGGCCCATGATCTGGATATCGCCACATGCTTGCCACGGGGTTCGAACCCTGGTAGTCAGGGATATCATCCACTGACCTTCCAAGGATGTTACCTTACCACTGGGCTAAACATGCTTTGATTCTAAATATTATTATTGATCGTAACTTTAGAAATAAATAAGAGAATATTTCAATAGTTAAATACTTTTCTTGTTGTTTTTTTGTTGTTACTTATATACGTGGTGTAAGAGCAAATTAGTATGCGATTGTGCATCTCATTCATATAGCGGAAAAATAGATGAATATGAGAATCTGAATTATATTTGTAAATAAAAACATGTTAAAATAAAATGAATTCAAAAACTCTAATATATAATAAAATAAATGATTTTAGACAATTTTCAATGACTAGTGTTGAAGCATTATATCTCACAACTCTTAACTTAATTTTTTATCTATACTATATTATAAAGCACGGATAAAAAACTCTTAAAAACAACTATTAAAACTTAATGTACCGCTATTTAATGTAAATTACTTAAAATTTAAATAAAGAATAAAAACTTAAAATATTTTCCTATTTAATCTTTATCTCTAACATGTTTATTTTTCCTAAAATCACTCATTACTTCAATTACCCTAAAATCACTTCCTGCATAATTAAATACAGAATAAAAATCAAATTTTAAATATAAATAATCTAAAATATAATTAAAAAAATCTAATAGAATATTTAATGTTTATTTTATATAAAAAACATTATATTATTAAGCCTAAATTAAACAAATTTATTAAAAAAAAAACATTATCACTTTTTCAAAACCATCTAATTTCGTACTGTAACTTAACTTAATTTTTTATAATTTAGTAAACAGAATAAGAAAAATCATTCCCCCTTTTTATCAATTGAAGAGTACTGTTGAAATCTTGAAATCCCTATAGAGGGTATTATTGGAAACACGCTTAAGAAAATCATCTTTTAAACTGAGGAGGACCCTACCCCCATCAGACCTTTGACCCTCTCAAACTGTTCTTTGTTGGTCTTCTCTTTTCTAAATAAAAACATCAAAAACTTCACCATAGAAACTTAAAACAAACAATGGCAGCAGCAACACCCCACCATTACAATCTGCCACTCATTGTATCTATCTTCATATTTCTTCCATTTCTACCCCTTACAACCTGTAATTCAATCCATGATCTCCTGAAGAGTAGAGGCTTACCAGCAGGTCTCTTCCCACAAAACGTAAAGTCATATGATCTTGACCAAAATGACTATCTACAAGTTTACTTGGAGGAGCCATGTGTGGCCAAGTTTGAAACCAGGGTTTTTTTTGAGAGTGTAGTCAGGGCTAACCTGAGCTATGGTGGACTCATTGGGTTGGAGGGTCTGTCTCAAGAAGAGCTTTTTCTTTGGTTGCCTGTAAAGGGTATTAAAGTCATTGATCCATCATCTGGGTTGATCTTGTTTGATATTGGTTTGGCTTTTAAACAGCTCTCTCTTTCTCTTTTCGAGGAACCACCTGTTTGTGTTCCCAAAGGTACTCCACTACTCTCATCAGTTATCACACACACATACCAGTAGGTTCGATGGTCATAGTATATATATATATATATATATGTATATATATTAAAAATCGAGTTCCTGATTGGAATCTTTAATTGGGTTTTCTTTTAAATGTTTAATAGTTTTGTACTTTTGTTTTTATTTTAACTATTATCACTCATAAAGGAGCATTAGTATTGAAGTCGAATTATAGATATTTTAGTTAGAATTCTAAGGTGAGTACCGGTTAATTTTCCGTACGGATGTTCTTGATATTCTGTATTATTTAATAAACCTGGTGATGCAAAATAAATTATAAAATGTAGACCTAATAATTTTTATCGGATGTGTCACTTTTGTTTTAAGCTTCTTATTGTTATAAGATATAGGGTTATAATTTAATGGGAAATTGGCTGAAATAGCCATATTAGACACCGAATTGCACCTCCTAGCCATTTCTCCCCCGGTTTTACGAAAATAGACCTAGGTCCGCTATGTGTCGCTACTATGTGTCGCTAAAAGACAAAAAAAAGACGGCTCGAACTCAGGTCCGCTATAGAGGACCTGCAGGTCCGCTATAGAGGACCTGCAGGTCCGCTAGTCTATTTTCGTAAAACCCGGGGAGAAATGGCTAGGAGGTGCAATTCAATGTCTAATATGGCTATTTCAGCCAATTTCCCTTTAATTGTGATATGCTTTCAACCATTTTAGAGGTAAAATGTAATCGTTGGATTGGAGAGTTAATCAAACTGCTTTAATTTTTTGAGTTAAACATTTAAAATGATGATAGCAGTTGGATTACTCGATGGTGTATCCTATGTGGGATACATCACCCACTAGAAAACAGTAACTTTTACAAATACCACGTCCATATATATATATATATATATAGGGTGCGTTTCTTTTACAAATCACGCAATTTATACAAACTATACAAATCAATCTTAGTCGTTCATCAAGTCTAATGAATATATAATTTTATTATGTTTCCTAATTTAAAATCATGATTATAATGAATAAACTTAACATTTCTTAATTTAAAATCATGATTATTATTAATAAAGTTAACATTTTTCATATATATCACAATCATTATTATTGAATCATTCCATAAATATATCTATTGTTTCCTAATATAGTGGTTTGCATAGTTTATACAAATTGTTTGGTTTGCAAAAGAAACGCACCCTATATATATATATAGGATGAGTAATGAGAAAATAAAATAAAATAAAAATAAAAACAATTATGTTTCTCTTCTAACAAATTAAATGAAATTCCTTTTTTCATATGATGCACAGTGAAGTAATTCAACTTGCCTCTCAAATGACATCACTGTTTCCAAACATACCCTTATCCAAAATTATGTGCGTGTTTCATATCTACTATATTATAAAATATTTATACAAAGCTTTTAAAAACAATTGTTAAAACTTAATGTACCGTTATTTAATTTAATTATTTAAAACTTAAATAAAAAATAAAAATTTAAAATCTCTTGCTATTTAATCCTTAAATCAAAATCTTAAATATAAAAAATCTAAAATATAATTAAGAAAATCTAACAAAATACTTAATGCTTATTTTATAAAAAAACATAATTTTATTAAAACTAAAATAAAGTATATCTATACTATATTATAAAGCATTTATAAAAAAAACTCTTAAAAACAATTGTTAAAGATTAATGTACCACTATTTAATGTTAATAATTTAAAATTTAAATAAAGAATTAAAACTTAAAATCTTTTACCATTTAATACTTATCTCTAACAAATTTAACTCTTCTAAAATCACTCCTCACTTCAACTTCTCTAAAATCACTCCGTATATAATTAAATAAATGATAAAAATCAAATTTTAAATATAAAAAATCTAAAATATAATTGAGAAAATCTAACAAAATATTTAATGTTTATTTTATAAAAAAAACATTATTTTATTAAAACTAAAATAAATTGCATTATTATTAAACTATCGAAGAAAACTCTTAAAAACAAATTTTTATGCATTAAGTACTGTTTATTGATACACATTACCTAAAATTCAAGATTACAAGTTATGATGCATGAGTACAAATTTTTAAAACTATATGTTTGAATTCATAACTAACTGATAAACATAATCAAAACAAAATAAACATTTTAATTTAAATATAAATAATTTAAAATATATAAGATAATCATACTGTAAATCGACAAAAAAAAAAGAAAAAATTAAAATTATGATGTATCTTGTTGGATTGCGCGAGTAAACCATAATGATTTTTTTTAATATTTTGAAATATTAATTACCATTGAAATGCAGATGTTGAATTGGAGACATATGGAAGGAAGGAGTTGGGATTTCAAAATCTGCAAAGATGAAAAGAAACGGAAACAAGAAGGAATGATGGATCTATTCTTCTTGATTTTTTTGATTTGGTTCTCTGTTTTTTTGTTTTCAGTTCTTGTTTAATTTGTTTTTGTTTTCATTTTCTACTTGTTTTGATTCTACCAACACTTGGTTGTTGTTTGAGGCTGAGAAAATGGAAACGGAGTTGAGGATGTGGTTTGAATACAAATAATTCCTTTCGGTTTCAGTTTTAGAAATGTGTCGTTACGGATGCTTTTTGCCGGCAATGGATAGGATATTATTAGGATAAAAGTTATTTCGTTACGTTATCCATTTAAGATACCAGGTAATAAAAAAGTAATCATTATTTATATTATAGAACCCTTATTAATACCACACTCTATCAATTAAGATAGCAGTAAGTGGGATTGGTTAGTTGACGATTGTATTGAGTTGGATGGGTTATTGACAAAAAAGAATGGTCATTAAATTGAAACTGTTAGTGACCAAAAGATTGTGGTTACTAAGAGAGATTCATTAGTTGTAATTAAGTTGGATGCGTTAATGACCAAAAGTGGTCACTAAGTTGAAAGTATTAGTGACCAACAAAAGGTAGTCACTAAATGGTATTCATTAAACGTAGGGTTGGAAGGGTTAGTGATCAAAAAATGGTAGTCACTAAATAAAATGTGTTAGTGACCAAAAAAAAGTAGTCACTAAATTAAATGTGTTAGTGACAAAAAAAAATTTGTCACTAAATGGTATTAAATAATTTAATAGCTATAGTGAGCTAGGAAGGTTAGTGACTAAAAATGGTGATCATTATTTTAAAACGATGAGTGACCAAAAAAAATTGGTCACTATATTGAAAGTGTTAATGACCAAAAAAGGTAGTCATTGTGTGGTATTTTTTAATCGTAGGCTTGGAAGGGTTAGTGACAAAAAATGGTCGTCACAAATTGAATGTGTTAGTGACCAAAAATAATGGTCACTAAGTGGCATTTATTAATTGTAGAGTTGGGAGGCTTATTGACCAAAAATTAAAGTGTTAGTGACAAAAAATTGTTGTCACTATGTGATATTCATTAGTTGTAGAGTTGAAAAGTTAGTGACAGGAAATGGTGGTCATTAAATTGAAAGCATTAGTGATCAAAAATAGTGGTCACTGAGTAGTATTCAATAGTTGTAGAGTTGGAAAGGTTAGTGACAAAAAATGGTTGTCACTAAATTAAAAAGTGTTTTTGACCAAAAAATGGTGGTCACTAAATAGTATTCATTAGTTGTAAGGTTAGAAGAGATAGTAACCAAAAAATGATAGTCACTAAACTAAAAGTGTTAGTGACCAAAAAATAATTGTTACTAAGAGATTGTTTGAAATAAATTTACTATTAGGGGTCGAAATATAAAACAAATTAAAAGTGTAGGGTCTAGGATTGCCAAGTCTGTAACTTTACAAACAAAACGCGGATCCCATATGGATTTTGACCCAACTCAGTAACCCGAATATATAAACAAAGACTTGCCCTGTTTTCTCAATTCGGATCACATCTACTTGCTCTTAACCCGATACAAATCCTAGACGATCGCTATTGAAGACCATCAACCTCCGGTGAATGAGACTGTCCTCCCAGTCGCCAGAAACCTATATTTTCCTCTCAGAATCCCCTCTAGATCCATATATTATTATCGAATAAATCACTCCAGGTTTGTCAAATCTCTTGATTTTGATCAAAACCATCCACCATGATTCGATACAAAGTCCCCTGAACTTTTCAATTTCTTTTAAATCTCAAGCATCCATTGCTCAATTCATGTAGTTATATTCATTCTAATTTGATTTTCGTTTAGATCTAAGGGATTCTTCGGAAGTTACTTTCAGAACTTGAGGAAAATGGGGAAGGAAAAGAAATATGGAGGTTGTTTTGGGTGGTTAATCGTGTTGGTTATATTACTTTGGGGAAGAAACTTCATCACGACAGCGGTGCTGCTCCGGTTCCCGGTCCTCCTGATACAGTTACGAAGAAGTACGACGATGCTCTCAAGATCGCTCTGCAGTTCTTTGATGTACAAAAATGTAAGCCAAGACTACTTTCTGGTTGCTATTATATCCGAACATATATTTCTGATTCAATGCTCTTCTTAATACTTAAAATCTAACTCTTTGAGTGAAGAATCATTCCACTTTTGGCATTTGCAAATAAACTCTAATTATCTCTCAATTCAGTGCTCTAAATTCCTCAATTCAATCTATTCCTAATTTCTAGTGGGAATTAAGAGGTGATCTATTGATCCATTTATAGTCGTTTACTAATTTGGTTAATGGAAGATCGAAAGTGGAAGTGAGTGAAATAGTCATTTACTAATTGTTTTGGATGGTTAATCTCGATGAAAACTCTTAGATTTCGCTTCCCTAGATCTCTCGCTCAATCTGCATTGAACAACAATGGTTCACGACATCATGACGCTCAATTCTACACATATAAATCATTTTTTATACCTTTTTTATTCAACATAAAACCATTGCAACTTAATTTTGAAACAGGGCAAATTGCAACATAAAACCCAAATGCATCAAGTGGGACAATGTCACCCGTTCTAGGTCCATTTCTTATTCTTCCATCTCAATTCATTGTTGCTTCTTTTCTTTCTTCCTTTCTTAAATTCACTAAAGGATTTTTTTTGTGTGTGTTTGTGTAATTTGCATACCCAAAGGCTAGGGTTTTAAGGTTATAATTGAAGAAGGATGTCTTTTGATTTATAATTTCCTAAAGTTTTCATGTATGAGCGGATGCGAAGTTTTTATGTAGAGGGGATAATTTATGTTTAGGTTGTCAATAGTTGTGTGCATGCCAAGAGGTGAACATGAAGAAATGAGCAAAAGAAAGTGTAAGAGAAGTATGTAGTTAACAAAAACAATATTATAGGTGATAATGCAAAAAAAATGAGCAAACAATGTCTTCAATAAATTCCAAGGGTGTTATATTAGGTCCATAAACCTAAGGATCTCTTGAGATTGTGAATCATAAGTCACAACCATGATCGATTGAATCGATCAAGCTGAACAATAAATTTGCAAGTCTAGAAGCTTAGGGGCCGTTTACCAAACGCCTACCCGGGTAAACGCTTACCAAGTTATATTACCTTAATCGATGAATATGGGCAATGACCAATAATCTTACCCGGTAAGAGCGAAAATAATGGTGGAGAGTCTTACCCGGTAAGTGAGGGCGACGGCTCTTACCCGGTTAACACTTATCGTGTAAATTTTTGCCTACAATACCGTTTTAATGGACTAAAATCTTACCCGATAAGGTAAGTGATAGCGTTGATTCGTTGAATTTAACCGGTAAGTGTTTGGGTAAACAACCCCTTAGTTTTATATAGAGCCATAATCAATGGCTAAATCAATGATATTTGAGGTACAACCCTAGTGAAAACAAACATAAACAAAGAACTAGGGCTAAAGCTTGAAGATATGACTTATGACTATAAACTAATGACCCCTATCACGTTAGATTCTAACATCATCTCTTTTGAGGCTTTGATACTCATAGACAATGCCAATGTAAGTTTGTTTTGCATAATATTTATTCAAGGTGGAGAAAACATTTTATTAGCAGTGAATCTGTTTACAGTTGAACAAAGAATTTATTTTTTGGATATGATTCTTATAATAGAGTAGTGATCACTTCACTCACTAGTGATAAGATGTTTGAGAATAATTTTAGGTTTTAGGTTTTTTAACCTAATGGATCTAATGATGTAGGAACCCACAAATAGTCCATTTTATGAGATTGGACACTATTTCCTCTATAAGCTATGTCACTTTTTCATCGATACCACTTCACCATGTTGCTTGTGTCTTAAAATGAGAAGAAAGAAAATGCTTTGCTGCTTACCCGATAAGGTAAGTGATAGCATTGAATTTAATCGGTAAGTGCTTACAGGGTAAGTGTTTGGGTAAACGGCCCCTCAGATGGCATCTTACTAGTTGTAGTGATAGAACTTCATTTTGACCAAAATCTCAACGATGTTTTATCTTAGAGGCTTAGAGCTTGTGGCAAGGACCACATTCTGCTTGGTAACGATAAAGTCAAATTATTTACATTCATCCAAGGATTGTTTATTCTACTATATGTCTATTAATGTGTCATGTTGATTTGACAAGTTAGATTTATGTGTTTGTTTAATCATATAATCTCACTTTATTTTCTCTACTTTTGTAGCCATTTAAATAATTCATGGAAGCACGAGTCAGTCGGGATTCATTCTGATCCATCTAAGACATCCCAAATTGAACAGACTCAAACAAAAATGACACATTAGCTTTTGTACAAGTACAAATCCATGAAAGGAATTTAGAACACAATGATTTTGTTTTTATGATTGAAGAATTTTATGTTATACCAATGTAATTAGTAGCTTTTAATTGTATTGCAATAACAATTATCATAGGAAATGGTGACAATTTTTTTTTTTTTTAAATGTGTTTCTTATTTAGTGACGACTTTTTTTTGTCACTAACCACCATTAATTTCAGTGACCACATATTTGGTCAGTAATAGATGTTAACGGATCCGTTATCTTGAACCCAACTAGTGACGTATTTTGTGGTTGTCACTAATTTTGGTCACTAATTGTGAAGTTAGTGACGACTTTCACCGGTTTAGTGACGATATTTAGTGACTACATTAGTCGTCACAAACACAGTGACCACTCTAGTTTTGTCACTAATTAGTGACCATTTTCGTATTTAGTCACTATAACACCCCGGTTTCACTATTATAATAATGACAAAATTAAGTTCATTTAACTATCTTAAATCTTTAAGATAAGTGTTAAATATGATGATTAATATGATCGATAGTTTAAGATATTTTATCCGGTATAGAGATGTTTACATCGGATACAAATTTAAAGTTAAGATGTTAATGTCAAAATATTAATATCAATGAAAAGATGATAATTCGAAGATTTAGAAAATATTTTTGTTGGAACACAGAAGAGAAAAATATATATGATAAATAATTATAAAGATGAAAATATGTGAAAATATATTAGAATTATTATTAATAAATAAAATAATATAAATATATATATACATGTATCAATCGTGTATATATATAATATTATATTAAATATTTTAATATTATTATTTCTATTTAAAAGATTTTGTCGTTTTACTCAAATTAGCTAGTCGTATAGATTTTTATGAAATGCGACTAATATGTTTTCATGACCTGCGATTTATGACGATCACAATGAAACTTTCAGATTTGAAAACCAACAAAGTTTTATTTATAGGACTGATTCAGTATTAAATATATCGTTTTTATTAATTTTAGAGTCCAAATGGAGTTATAAGTTATATAATGCATATATTTTTGGACTCGGTGATTCACATAGATCGTAATGACAATTTCAGATTCGAATAAGAATAAAGTTTTTATTTTAGGGTCACTTGAGCAAAACAATAGAAATATGTCATTTATGGATTATAGAAATATCGGATTAATACCAAATTTCATATTTAAATATGTTGAAAAATCTAGATACCGTAAATGTCAAAAAGGTCAAAATATGACTACGGAAATTTGTACAACTCAGAAAAAAGGTATAGCAATAGCATGCCTATGGGTAAATGTTATCGCATAGGTCCCAAATATATGTTCATATTGATGTTTGGGATTACGTATACAAAGTTATATTCAATAAACACAATAGCATACATAATAAAAAAAATGTTTTATATATATAAATTATATATATATATATATGTGTATGTGTGTGTATGTTGCGTAGGCACCAAGAAGAAAAGAAAATAAGGCGGCAACCGTCTCATCTATGACACCTCATGCTTACATTTTACTATAAATATGAACTTTCTTTATAATTTAATTCATACAAATCATATTCGAAATATTAGAATGTAACGGTTAGAGTTATGAGGTAAATCAAGCATTGCGGTTAAGTAAATAAGGTGAGTACGTTATGAGATTTACTGGGATACATATATGTTATATAAATGTTTTTATGCATGATGGATATTTGAAATAATGTTTTGTCGTGTATGCTTTGTACGAGATAAGGTTATGCTTATAATGCATATTATGAGGAAGACATGTATTTTACATGTAGCATATTAAACGTTTTGTGCATGTGAAAGTATGACCATGTTAAATACCCGACGAGGTATAAGAATGTAGGACGTCTTGCAAACGTGCCTCAGGGGGAAGATCCTACGCGGAACCCCAACGATCTAGGATCCTGTTGAGAATGTTTGACATACTTACACATATGAGATCTCACACTAAAAGAAGATGATGTTTTTATAGAAGTGGTTTTATGCATCAATGTTATTATGCATAATTATGAGAAGTGTATTGAATTGTTATTCTATGCACTAAAATGATATATTTTATGAAAGATGATTTCTTGATGAAACCATAACTTCTCACTAAGCATAAAGCTGCTCACTAAGCATAAAGCTTACGTATTCCATATATGTATCTCAGGTAAGATCAAGATAAGACATGAAGGGATCGCATGAAGAGTTATAGTTCGTACAATAGCCATTATAAATGTTAGGCTATTGAACTGTTGTTAAAACGCTTCCGCAAATGTAAAGTTTACAATGTTATGAAGGAAAAAAAATATATGGGAAAACGGGTATGGAAATAAGTTTAATTATATACTATTTAAGAAATTACCTATTGACATGAAAAACATCTAACTTTTTTTATGTTTCAAGTGTTCATGCCCATATGTATAGTTAATAGGCATTGGTTGCTTGCAGACTTCAATATGGATTCCATGTTGGTGACCATATACGACAGTCTCAAGTTACCAACCTTGCAGGAGCCATTCCAAGACATAATGAATAAATTCAACATAAAGATGCCGTAATTGTTCGCGAAGCTGGGTGAAGCTCCTCGCATGGCTCAGTTTCTCTCCTCCCACATTTGGCGATACGCGGGGGATGTGCCACAGCAGTCCGGACCGCATGGAGACTGTGGTCCATGGATATGTAAATTTATCTCTGACTTGGTGGATGGGTGACATCCAGCTAGCACCGATACATCCGTGGACTGCAAATGGTGGCGGCAGGAGATGACTGATATTATATGGTATTTGCGGGCGGCTGCACAGGATGACTTGTAGTACCTAGTTTTATAAGATGTAACAGTTTGTACAAACTTATTTTTATTGAGCACGTTACTTTTACTTGTAGTACCTATTATACATCTTTTACAAATCTAACTTAACTTAAAAACAACATTACAAAGGCAGTAATAACATTTAAAACACATCAAAACACACAAAATAAGAAACTATTTTATTCACGAACAAAGTAGAACATCGGACAGGTGCAAAACAGTTAAATAGAAATCACAGGTACACAACATAAACATACAAAGGCCAAATACCAAACCAACAACAATAGCACCATCTAAGGATAAAGTGCTTTACATTGATCAATCCAATTTTGTTTCTCGGTTATCTCGGCTTGCATGACTGCAAACTCTTGGATAATCTTGTTGGCTCGTTCGTTGTCGTAACGAATACGGTCTTCCTTATCTTTTATCTCTTGCTTCAACCTTTTTATCTCTTCCCTGTCTGCGTCCATCCTTCTCAAGTACCCTTCCTTCTTGGACAATTTTCTTTCCACCTTTGACTGAGTTCCTCGATCCTTGCCTCAGCTTTTTCAACGGATTGTCTCATCCGTTCCGGCATTGTTTGTGATCAATGAACATCCTGATTTGATCATTAGATGTAAAGATCTCTACCCAAACTGATACTAGTTTACCTTTTGGTTCTATGTTTCCAACTTTGTTTAAATTAACCTTGTCATGTAGTAGTAGTCAATAGACTTCCATTGCTCGGTTCTATCCTTGGATTAAGTAATAAAGTGTAGCATTTTGTTTACTATCATTATACACGAACATTATTCATTATAATCAATACGTTAATTACATACATTGTTACTCGTTCAGATCAACATTTAAATCAAAAGTTTGATGTCTATAGGTGTCTCCATAATCATCGGTAGGCATTAGTTGAGTAGTGCGGCTACCAGATGCTCTTTGTCTTCCATGATTCACTGGTGCAGGCGCCTGACATTGAGTCCGAGTATGTCCGATTTCTCCACATCGAGTACATCTCCTCGGTATGGGATCCTCACCACGAGATGGGATACGATCGTGGTTACTCGGTCTTCCGGTGCGTCTCTTGTAGAGCGGTGGCTTAACGGTCATAAGCGGAGTGTCTGGAACAACCCATGTATCAGGATGCCCAGGTGGATGTATGACCTCTGAGTATGTGGCTCGAAAATTGTCCACTTTGAAGTAAGGCGATACTAGGTGGATGACATCTATACACCGTTCATGCCTGGCAACGGCGATTGCATGACTGCAAGGTAAACCGGAGATCTGCCATTTCTTACAAGAGCAACTATAACGATGGTAATCCACTTTCGCGTCCCTACGAGAATCTTGAACTTCATATAGGCCATAACCTATTTCATGGACAATAAACCTTTCCGACTTCACCTGTCGCCTTCTAACAATTATTTCTATTTTTAGGGGGAGAGCATTTACCCATCTCGCTGCAGAAAAACCAAAGATTAAAATATTAAAGAAAATATGTTGTGAATTTTTGTGACAAACCAAAATAACAATGGATAAGTGTGACTATGAAAACCTGCTTTGTTCCGACAAATTGAATACCAGTCTTGTTGAAATTCTCGGAAGTAATCCATAAGGGACACGATAGGAAGTTTCCGAGCAAAACGAGACAGTGCATTGACCGACTCGGCGCTGTTTGAAGTCATTATGTTGTAACGCATTCCAGGGAAATAGGTCCGTGACCATTTCTCCTTGCCAACCGTGTCCATAAGTGGCGCTCCAACAGGTATAACGCGTCGTAGAACTTCCATGTTACGTTCAAAATCCTCCTCTGTGTACGCTTTACACGTTTTCCAAAACATACCCTTCCTAAACTTGGCCCTACTGTCCCTACTTTTTACGTTCATCAGCAAATGGCGACAACACAAATTACATGGTTTAACCGTTAGAAAATTAAAGACAATATCTATTAATGCAAAAAATATATTGGCCGAGGCAAAACATAACCAAAATACGTACCGAGCAACCAAGGGCAGCAAAACACATCTCAAAACGTCCTGTACTATCTGTCTTTATTCGGGTGAAAGTACCAGGATTATTAAGCTCCAAGTTATAGAAGAACGCAGGGAGTCGGCTAAAAGATTCCTGGGGGGTACCCCGCACAATGGTTAGTGCATAAGCCTTCGCACGCCAAGCTTGCCAATACGAGATATTTAGGTGCATGTCCACCTTCATGTCGTTCACAATATCTTTTCCACGTATTCTCCGGCTTTCATCACACACTTTAGGCAAAATTATGTGTCCCAATACTCTGCTATTGGCGTTACGGTGGTTGGGATTCATCTGGGTCCTTGAACAAGTGTGCACGTCGTTCATAATTCGTACGTGGAACATAGTGGTATTCTGTATGCACACAACATAAATACGCCAATTACAGTTAGGCTACACACATCTCACATCGTATTGGGATTTTGAAGATCTTTCAACTCTAAACTGGAAACCCTCTTCAAGGGCCTTCCTCCCGATAGCAAGGGTTATTTCGTCTTTCGTTTGAAAAACATCCCCTACATTCACTCTTCTACTACGGGTATAATGTACGGGTGCTTCGTTTGGTGTGATGACGGGCTCTCGGTCTTCTAGAAGAGAGGGGGGCATACCAAAAAAATCATTTATCCCACCATATGATTTAACAGGACTAGGTTCAGACGTTTCTTCTTCTTCTTCTTCTTCTTCTTCATCCGTATGAACATCAGAAAGACCCAGGTCATAAACATGAGATTCATCGGGGTCTTGATCAAATTCTTCATCGACTTCGTCTTCCTTATCGGCTCGTTCGTCTACCAGTTCTTCTTCTGTCTCAGGAACAACATCGGGGTTATAGTCATTCATACCATAACCATGTTCATGAAGAAAAGCGGAATCAAACTTAGGCCTGTAAGATGTTTGACTCTGCTCAGGGAACTGAGGCATGTAAGATGTTTGATTATGCTCGAGGAACTGAGGCATGTAAGATGTTTGATTCTGCTCGGTATACACATCAGGAGCGCCTCCGGTGTTCGAAACACCACCAACGTTGTTGCCGCTCGCCATCGTGTAATCGTCGTAAATGTAAAGTGTTGGCGGATTTGTTAAAGCCATAGCATTTTGTAGGAAACACGAAACATCGACATTGTCTCTTAACTCAATGATTTGCCCTGAATATTTGTAAATAATTTTGATGGTACCAACAATAGACTCCATACCACATTTCTCTCAAACATAATTAACCAACCTTTGATGCGTGATAGTTGCCGGAACCATGGTGCGAACCATCAGTTGATCAGTAAAATAATCCCACTCTTGACCATTTTGTTGAAAGTAACCTCCACCCAAAATACGTAACTTTACTTTTTGAGAAACATAACTCATCTTTAAGAAAAGAAAGATTAAACAGATGAAAGAAAATCAAGAAAACAGATATCTCTCTCGGATTGCAAAACTGCTTAACTTCCATTTTCAAGCTTCTTAATCTTATAGACAACTTCACGGTTTCAAAATTGTTCAAAAGTAATCTATAGGTACACCTACTAAACTGTACATCTGACAATTATTGAGGGAAAAAATAATGCAAATCCGCAATGAAAACGTACGTCAAAAACTATAAAAACACATAAAATAGGGCATAGGTCCCAAATATATGTTCATATTGATGTTTGGGATTACGTATACAAAGTTATATTCAATAAACGCAATAGCATACATAATAAATAAAAATGTTTTATATATATAAATTATATATATATATATATGTGTGTGTGTGTATGTTGTGTAGGCACCAAGAAGAAAAGAAAATAAGGCGGCAACCGTCTCATCTATGACACCTCATGCTTACATTTTACTATAGATATGAACTTTCGTTATAATTTAATTCATACAAATCATATTCGAAATATTAGAAAGTAACGGTTAGAGTTATGAGGTAAATAAACCATTGCGGTTAAGTAAATAAGGTGAGTACGTTATGAGATTTACTGGGATACATATATGCTATATAAATGTTTTTATGCATGATGGATATTTGAAATAATGTTTTGTCGTGTTTGCTTTGTACGAGATAAGGTTATGCTTATAATGCATTTTATGAGGAAGACATGTATTTTAAATGTAGCATATTAAACGTTTTGTACATGTGAAAGTATGGCCATGTTAAATACCCGACGGGGTATAAGAATGGAGGACGTCTTGCAAACGTGCCTCAGGGGGAAGATCCTACGCGGAACCCCAGGGATCTAGGATCCTGTTGAAAATGTTTGGCACACTTACACATATGAGATCTCGCACTAAAAGAAGATGATGTTTTTATAGAAGTGGTTTTATGCATCAATGTTATTATGCATAACTATGAGAAGTGTATTGAACTGTTATTCTATGCACTAAAATGATATATTTTATGAAAGATGATTTCTTCATGAAACCATAACTGCTCACTAAGCATAAGGCTTACGTATTCCATATATGTATCTCAGGTAAGATCAGATTAAGACATGAAGGGATCGCATGAAGATTTATAGTTCGTACAATAGCCGTTATAAATGTTAGGTTATTGAACTGCTGTTAAAATGCTTCCGCAAATGTAAAGTTTACGATGTTATGAAGGAAAAAAATATGGGAAAACGGGGCGTTACAGTCACTAATGCAAATTAGTGACGAAAAGTGACCACCTAAATTTTGGTCATTAAACAACCTTAGTGACCAATTTTATGTTCTTAGTGACCAAATTCCTTTTGTCACTAATTATGAAATTTCTTGTAGTGTATATGAATTTAAACATGCAGCTTTAATATTTTGTATTCATGCACTATTTATTTGTAATCTTGAATTATGTAATATGTATAAAAAAATATTACTTGATGCATAAAAAATGGTTTTTAAGACTTTGTATAACACCCCGATTTTCGAAAGATATCGATCCAAGTTAATACAGAAACTGAGATATTAAGGAAAAATAAGATTTTTAATTTTGGACTTGAATCCTTGATTTTATAGTATAGATGGATGAATGATTCAATTACGAGTCCAACGGTTCTTTCCGGAGCAAAAACGGAGCTATAACGAAGAAGTTATGGCCAAAACAGTATCGAGAAGAAAACCAGGGAAGCGGCGAAATCCACTGGATCAAGCTTAAATCGCGATTTTCATCCCCAAACTTCATTCCTTCATATCTCCTTCATCCTAGCTCCGATTTGGGTGATTCAAAGTGCTACGGTTTCGTTTTTGAGAGCTTTTCAAGGATCTAGCTAGAGATTGGAAGTCTATTGAAGTATGCTAGAGCATTTTGTGGTGGTAAGCTTCTCATCTCTCCCTATTCATCTTCTTCCCCAAAATATTCAAGGGTTTCATCCACCCCTTGTTCTCCCTTTCATAGATTGAAGGTTTGTGATCATTTTGGTGAACTAGAAGTGTTTTGGTTGGTGAATTCAAGCTTGGGTTAAGGTAATCTTCTATTCTCTTCGGTTATGGAAGTTAGGGTTTCGGTATTAGTTGAGGTATCCATGTATATGGTTTGGGAAATGATTGTTTATGGTAGAATATGTATATTTATGGTTGGAACCTTGTGGATATAGGTTTTGGAAGATTTGATTTGAAGAATCAAGATCTTCAAGGAAAGTTCTAAGTGGGTAAAATCTAGATTTAGTCTAAATCTAGTAAGGTGAGTTTACTAAACTTTTGTTAAAACTGGATACACATCATAATTGCTTAATTGTTGTTATTATCACATATTTGTTCAAAATGGTCATCTTTACGGGTTTATGTATTTGATGGTATTTTCATGAGATTATGTGAGATATGTGTATATGAAGTATTATCCCATGATTTATTCTATGTTGTGTAATTATTTGGGGATTTACATTATGTGTGCCCACAATGGGTATTTGACATGATTATGGAATATATGTTTGGTATAACATGATGATTTCCATTCGGGATACACTCTTGGTGTTATTGTATCTACAACGTGGCTATGTGGATATTTAAGTCTTATGTTAGACTCATGCTATTAGGAGGGATATATCATACCCATGGTTGGTATTGAAGTACATTTGGTTGAAGAATACCTAAGGACCTCCTATAGGCATTATGTTGGAAGAACCAAGTTAATGACACAAGGAGGATGTAGTCGGAGGCACCACCGTGATGGTATGTGCCTAGACCTCCGCCACTCGGATAAGGTGGAATTTTCGGGTGTGTCGGGCCTTTGGGATGCGCCACTCGGATAAGGTGGAATTTCCGGAGGGCATCAAGGTACATCGACTCTGGGGTGAAATTGATTGGTGCTATGGGTCTCCCCCGTTGACTCCATACATGTGGAAAATTGGTTAACTGCTGATAAGAATTGTATATGTTCTACCATGCTATTTATTGTTCAACTCACTAGGCTTTTTGGCCTAACACTTGTTTGGTGTCGATGTGTATCTCAGGTTTTAGCGGCATCGGTCCTAAGCTGGCTTAGTGCTTGGGTGAGAGATTTGGGAATATCGCTTTTGGACTTACATTTGGTAGAGAATCCTTTGGGTCTATAAATGACACCCTTGATTGTAATCTCTTTTCTGGTTATAGAAATTAGATTAGTTGATTGTTATTTATTATCCGTTTAATTACGATTGTATTTAAACAGGTTTGTGTATTTTCCCCATTTTTGGGAGGCTCTTGCTTTGGCAATTTTAAATACCGCATGTCCGTTTTTCGGATTTTTGTTATCCCTATTTTTAGGGTGTTACAAGTTGGTATCAGAGCTCTAGTTTAAGTGAACTAGGCATGAATGTAAGATATCTAGACTTTGACTGAGTACGTTAGGCAATGATTTGCGAGATGGGTAGAATTTCTAAGATGGGTTAGTCTTAGAGTCGACGGAAACTATGGTTATCAGGCGTTGTGGTGATGGTAACGAGAACCTTTATGTATTATATGTTCATAATCTCACCTAGCTAATGTTATTATGAGGATATTTATACATGATGGTGCTTGAAAGCCGTTACTGTGACAATTGGTAAGGTAGTAGTACGTTCTGTTGTGTTTGGTTTTCTAATGTTATGATATTTGGTAGACGTAGTAGTACGTTTCCTTCGTGTTCAATTCTGTTAATTTCCTTCTTATTCATCCTCGTGCTTGTATGAAATGCCTGGGTATGTCGACCGTTGGAGTAATAAGAAAGTTTCTGGATGGGTAACTATTAGAAATAGTTGATGATTTTATTATTCGTCACTTGGAGTAACGGTAAGTATGGTGACTGCATTAAGTGGACAGTTTCGAGTCGGATTAATTGGTTGGATTAGAACCATTGACTTTTGAATCGGTGTATTCGAGGAGAAATTGTAAGGTGAACCTATGAAGTCCGTGGCCTTGCCTGAAGATGTTGAGCATTTGGATGACGATAGTGTAACTATAGAAATCGATGAGCGTGAGTTCAAGTTGACTTGTTAAAACGGTGCACATGCCAAAATGGTTATTTTAAAGTGTTTTACATGAAATGGTTAACTACCGGTAAGTTCCGAGTATTTTGAAGTAAAAATGTATTTTAATTGGTATCTGTCAAAGTATGAGTATTTTGATGAGTTTTCATATTTGATATACTTGGCTTATTTTAGTTCCATAAAATACTCATATTTGGAATTTGGATATCTTGATAAGTAATAGCATGATTATAGCATTTTGGGAATTTTGTACAAATAGAGTCCATTTCATGACTTATGCATCTTGGTAATTTTGGTACAAATGAAGTCAATTATATGTTATATGCATTTTGGCGTACTCGCATTCATAAACTCTTTTGAAACTCTTTGGTCCCATTATGTATTGAGCTTTGGGGTTAATCTCGTCTTTGAGGTTTTGTCTTCGTAAACGTTGTTTAAAGACATTTCATTAATTGGGGGACCGATAATTGTTGGTCAAACGGATTTTTGAGCATTTTAGCTCTCGGTGTCGACTTAAAGAATATTGAGGACAATTTTCCGGTTTTAATGGCTCGATGTAGAGTCCAATTTATGACGTACATCTTAATGCATTTCATTGCATATGCATAATCATTACACGCTCGAGTGCTTTTGTCATTCATGTGTAGTCGCGTATTTTTTAGGCTGTGTTGCATTGGATCCATAGGCACGTGAGTCAGTCTTATTGGATGGTCAATTGGGTAGTACGGGGTTAGACTCCGGGACTCATGTTTTATGACCGAAGCTTGACAAGTAGGCACTAGGATGAGATAGTCTTGGGCGACACTGTGTGGGTGTGCGCCTAGATCTCCGCCGTAGGAGAATTTCCTCAGTAGTAGTCCTCGGACGTGTCGGGCCTTTCGGGTGTCCTTTGTGGCATCAAGGTGTCTCGTCCCTTGGGTGGAACTTGTCAAGGATTCGTAGGGACACTTGGGCTTTCATGTCGTTAGGTGTCATACGATGAACGTTGTAGGAGTAGCATACTTCGTGCTCTTCCGCTCTCAACGGATACGGGTATCCCCGTTATTGGTCGCTGTATTTTTGATATTTAATTGTCCATTTGGTGCATACGATTTTATAAACCGTTGGAAAATTCGTGTCATTGAACTAGGAGTCGTTTTGAAAACATGAAGAGAAAGAGTTCATTTGAAAAACATTTTGTTGCAACCAATGGGAAGTTTTGATTATTTGAAATGTTTAGTTTTATGAACATGTTGAGTCATCCATTTTGGAATCTTTGGGGATTTTGGTAAATAAATCATGTTGAGATGTTTCCTCGATGATTTTACATATATAATTGGAGTTCAATTCACGTAAGTGTCATTTCGTGTATTTGATCTTATAAACCTTTTTCAGAAAATACATATTATTGTGTTATGAGGCATTTTAAAAACATAAGAATATGAGTTCCTTTGAAAAATGGTTTGTCTCAACCAGTAATGAGATTTTAGTTAATTATACTTGGGTCATGTATGCATATCTTATTGGAAACTTCCGTCATGGTATTTTAGCCAATGTTTTAGAACGATGAGAGCATGTTTATATTTGGCTTTGAACTCGAAAATGACATAAATCATTTCATGTTTTAACCGGGTGCATACGCATATCTATCTACTAGCTTTGTGAAATAAACGGTCACATGCAAGTTTTGTTGTGAAATCTTATTTCATGCCGCATTGTGACTAAAAGAGAGAAAACTTTAAGAGTTTGATATTGAGCATGTGGTCTTGGATTTTGCAAACATTTTATTTATACAGTTTGGAATTAAACTAAATTACTCTTACAATTGCTCAAATCGCATGCATATGTCTTTACTAAATCTTGGAGAATAAACCGATGTATGCGAGTCACTATGAAAAGTTTTATTTCATGACATTTCATGGTTAATTGCAGAAATTTTAAGGATCGATTTTGTGAATTTCCCTTCTGTAGCTTTGTATGAAAGATTTATGGTATTTCGGATAGAACTTTTGCCCAGAACATATTTCAGTTATTGATTTTACTGATAGGAGTTTTTCCGCAATGCATGAAATGAATTTTCGGTTTGCATGTCGTAGTAATTACAATTTTGGGCAAGTACGTTTTATCAGTGCGACCTAAATTTGAAACGCGAATAAAAATATATATACATATATATTTATTTATTTATTTACGTTCCTATTGTGTTGTTACATTTGGGAAATGATCGGACGTATATAGGTCTTGTTGGAAATTTTATCTTCCGACTTTTTGTGTTAAATTAAAAGATTTTAAAGTTGAAGTTGTGAAATCCTCTTTTGTGAGTTGTACAAACTTTTATTGCATATGTTATGGGACGGAAGTTATTTTTCATATGCATAGCATAAACTGATGCATACTAAGACCCTGGTAGTCCGTTTGAAAATTTTGTTACACATCTTTCGTTGTCGTTTTATTAGCGTAAGTACTGATCAAAGGAGTTTTGAAAATGGTTTTATATGTGTGGCATTGGTGAACAAATCTTGAAACCTATCGAATACACGATATTGTATTTTCACACACGTTTAATTGTTATAAAACTTATGTATTTGAGAGCTTTATAAATTTCAAATTGGCATAGTAGTGTGAAAAACCTTGAACTAATTGGACTATAGGTGTAAGCCCCCTCGTGTTAGAAGTCGATATTAAGGATAAAAAGATGTCCTCGAAGTTTGAGGTGTTAGACATGTGCTTTCTCCCAGTTAGTTAAGTGACGATCTTTATGCTTCGTTAAACCTACGGATTAACATCGTGTTCGGTTGCTCGGGTATGGTTGGTTTTGGAATTATGGGAATTTGATACAACGACCTGTTATGTGTCGGCGGTGTACTATATTGTTGGGTATTCGTGAATAATGATGATGTTATGGTTGACTGGTAAGGATGTTGGATTTGGGTGACTATTTCCAAGAGTAGGTGTCAACTTTGAATCGACATTACTAATCGGGAAGGAAATATTTGGTAGTATACCCACGGTTGCAGAATGGTCATTCTGAGGATAGGTGTCGACACTCTATTTTGAGGACAATAACTGTTGGTATGCTTCAATGTATTTTTCGTTAGATCTGGTATGTCTGTAGGATGAGCGGTAAACTTAAGGAAATTAGATGTTGATCATTAAGAAATCAACCATTGGTATTTTGATAATTGTCAGTACTTTCGTTGATTTGGAAATCGATGCTTGAGAGCATGGTGGGGGTTGGTGGTAATGTTTACTAGATACATTTGGTGAGAACGTCGAGGTGGATTTTAAGTACAAATCGATTATCAAGGAGACCTTGATATGTCGTATTTAGAGGTATCTAAACGAAATGTTTGATTTGGGGTATTTTTGGTGGAAATAATTGAATAAGGTCGTAGGTTACTCGTGGGGTAATACGAGCAATCTAAGGTTGGGAGGCAACCGAGATTTAATGATTAAGAAAATGATTAATCAGGGACTCAATGTTCATCCTGACATCGGCAAAATATATTGAACGTTAAGATTTAGTTTGTAATGGCACGGTATGAGAAACGCAGCGACAACCTAAACCGTTATGCAATCGGGCCGTATATGAGGTGAAGTCTCATGAAGGTATTCCTTTTGGATAATAAATCAATCAATATTTCCAAGTGTGATATTGGGTGCTTGGTGGTTCCAGATTTCGAGGACGAAATCTCTTTTAAGGTCGGGAGGATTGTAACACCCCGATTTTCGAAAGATATCGATCCAAGTTAATACAGAAACCGAGATATTAAGGAAAAATAAGATTTTTGATTTTGGACTTGAATCCTTGATTTTATAGTCTAGATGGATGAATGATTCAATTACGAGTCCAACGGTTCTTTTCGGAGCAAAAACGGAGCTATAACGAAGAAGTTATGGCCAAAACAGTATCGAGAAGAAAACCAGGGAAGCGGGAGACTTATGCCGCGATTTAAGATCGCGGCACAATTCGCGAAATCCACTGGATCGAGCTTAAATCGCGATTTTCAGCCCCAAACTTCATTCCTTCATATCTCCTTCATCCTAGCTCCGATTTGGGTGATTCAAAGTGCTACGGTTTCGTTTTTGAGAGCTTTTCAAGGATCTAGCAAGAGGTTGGAAGTCTATTGAAGTATGCTAGAGCATTTTGTGGTGGTAAGCTTCTCATCTCTCCCTAATCATCTTCTTCCCCAAAATATTCAAGGGTTTCATCCACCCCTTGTTCTCCCTTTCATAGATTGAAGGTTTGTGATCATTTGGTGAACTAGAAGTGTTTTGGTTGGTGAATTCAAGCTTGGGTTAAGATAATCTTCTATTCTTTTCGGTTATGGAAGTTAGGGTTTCGGTATTAGTTGAGGTATCCATGTATATGGTTTGGGAAATGATTGTTTATGGTAGAATATGTATATTTATGGTTGGAACCTTGTGGATATAGGTTTTGGAAGATTTGATTTGAAGAATCAAGATCTTCAAGGAAAGTTCTAAGTGGGTAAAATCTAGATTTAGTCTAAATCTAGTAAGGTGAGTTTACTAAACTTTTGTTAAAACTGGATACACATCATAATTGCTTAATTGTTGTTATTATCACATATTTGTTCAAAATGGTCATCTTTACGGGTTTATGTATTTGATGGTATTTTCATGAGATTATGTGAGATATGTGTATATGAAGTATTATCCCATGATTTACTCTATGTTGTGTAATTATTTGGGGATTTACATTATGTGTGCCCACAATGGGTATTTGACATGATTATGGAATATATGTTTGGTATAACATGATGATTTCCATTCGGGATACACTCTTGGTGTTATTGTATCTACAACGTGGCTATGTGGATATTTAAGTCTTATGTTAGACTCATGCTATTAGGAGGGATATATCATACCCATGGTTGGTATTGAAGTACATTTGGTTGAAGAATACCTAAGGACCTCCTATAGGCATTATGTTGGACGAACCAAGTTAATGACACAAGGAGGATGTAGTCGGAGGCACCACCGTGATGGTATGTGCCTAGACCTCCGCCACTCGGATAAGGTGGAATTTTCGGGTGTGTCGGGCCTTTGGGATGCGCCACTCGGATAAGGTGGAATTTCCGGAGGGCATCAAGGTACATCGACTCTGGGGTGAAATTGATTGGTGCTATGGGTCTCCCCCGTTGACTCCATACATGTGGAAAATTGGTTAACTGCTGATAAGAATTGTATATGTTCTACCATGCTATTTATTGTTCAACTCACTAGGCTTTTTGGCCTAACACTTGTTTGGTGTCGATGTGTATCTCAGGTTTTAGCGGCATCGGTCCTAAGCTGGCGTAGTGCTTGGGTGAGAGATTTGGGAATATCGCTTTTGGACTTACATTTGGTAGAGAATCATTTGGGTCTATAAATGACACCCTTGATTGTAATCTCTTTTCTGGTTATAGAAATTAGATTAGTTGGTTGTTATTTATTATCCGTTTAATTACGATTGTATTTAAACAGGTTTGTGTATTTTCCCCATTTTTGGGAGGCTCTTGCTTTGGCAATTTTAAATACCGCATGTCCGTTTTTCGGATTTTTGTTATCCCTATTTTTAGGGTGTTACACTTTGTCTCTAATGCTTTATAATATAATATAGAAAAATAATAATTAAATATTTTGTTAGAATGATTATTCTAATTATATTGTAGATTCTTTATATTTAAAATGAGATGTTTATCATGTTTTTTATTAAGCTTATCAATTAGTTATATAAATTTAAACATGTAGCTTTAAAAAGTCGTATTCATGCATCATTTACGCGTAATCTTAAATTTTAAGTAATATGCTTCAATAAACAGTACTTGATGCATAAAAATGGTTTTTAAGAGTTTATCTCAAATACTTTATAATATAGTATAGACTATTGATCTAAATTCTATTATACATGATGTTGTATATAGAAATGTCCAAAGAATTTGGTTTTTCTGTTAATTATGAATATATATTAGTTTTATATTTTATGATAACAAAAATATTTTGTTCTAAGATTTTATCGTAGTTAGGGGTGTGCATTAAACGGGTCGGTCGGGTTCGGTGGGCAAACAAAATCCTATCACATTTTGGATATGGAAATCAAACCTCGAATTCAGGGTTTCGAATTCGGAAGTATGTGACTTAAGTGCTTATCGGTTCCCTTTATGGAAATTCCACTCCAATCCCTTTAATGGATCATGAAGGAGACAAATTGTTTTGGGTTCAGGTTGATCGGTTGAGGTTGAGGTCGGTCGATTTCAGATAGATTTATAATGCATAATATATATATATATATGTATATGTATATTGAATCAATTTTGAGGATGAATTCAATCGTTTGAGATGATTGATGAAATTGATACTAGGTTTAGAAATCAGAAAAGAGTACGACCAACTAAAACTTAGGATTTTCGAAAGATATAATTATATAGATAAATATATATATATATATATATATATATATATAATATTTAAAATATACATATGTATATGTATTTCGGGTTCTCCGACGGGTCAGATGGCCAAAAATCAAACCAACCCGAGCCAAAATATCCTCTCGAAAGTCGGATTTCAGATTTTCAGATTTTGAGGCATTCGGATTTTTTACAAACATCTTATTTTGGAATAAATTTCGGACAATTCGAATTTTATACACCCCTAATCGTAGTTTTATAGTAGCCCCATCCTCCTAATCAGTATCGCTACCAACCACCATGACTGGTACATCAAGCTCTTCAAGCTCGTATTCCTCTACCCCGTTTCACCCCACCCTTACGGTGAATAACATCAAAACTCTTATCCCCATCACGTTAGAAATCGAGAAAGTCCAGTATACCTCTTGGGCCGAGTTGTTTAAGATACATGCTACCACTTTTCAAGTTCTTGATCATATTGTTCCTCCGAAAGATGATTCGGTTGAACCCACTTTATGGAAGCGTTTGGAAGAAATCGTCCAACAATGGATCTATGGTACGATTTATCCCGAACTTCTCTAAACAATTTTGGAACCGAACTCTACGGCTCAAAAGGCTTGGAATCGACTTAAGAAGTTGTTTCAAGACAATCAACACTCTCGGGCGGTTCTACTTCAGAATCAATTTTCCCGTATTCAACAATCGGATTTCACTTCTGTTTCGGCCTATTGTCAGCAACTTAAAACATTGGCCGATCAACTTGCCGATGTAGGATCTCCGATTTCTGACCAAGGTTTGGTTTTACAACTGGTTGTTGGGTTATCGGATGCATATGATGGCATTGCTACCATTATTCAACAATCCGATCCTTTACCGAATTTCTATCGCGCCCGTAGTGTGCTTAAGCTAGAAGAATCACGGAAGACTAAACCGCTTTCCTCGCCTTCACTAGCTGTGTTAGTTGTTTCTTCAACATCGCAAGCTCCGTCCCCCCACTCTTTCCCATCGCAGCCTCCGTCGCAACACTCTTTCCTAGTGAACCTGCCACATCATCCAGCTTTTTTGGCTTCACGGGGTCGTAGTGGTTGGGGGCGTGGACGTTCTTTCCGTGGTCGTGGCTTTCGCGGTCGTGGTGCTTCATTTTGGCCCCGCCCGTAATGGTTTTCTCTTTCCTATGGTCCATGGCAGCAGCAACATGGTACTCACCGCCGAGTCCATATCCTATAATTGGGTATTCAGCTCCCCCAGTGGGCTGCACGACCATCATCCAATGATCCCCGTCCCTCGGGTACATCCTCTCAACAAGCATATAATATTGATGCTCAGTCTCAGTTCGTCCCTAAAGATATTGAATCGACCCTCCGTACTATGACACTCAATCCACCGGATCAACAATGGTACATGGATACCGGTGCTACGTCTCATATGAAATCGGACCAAGCTACACTCTCTACTCGTTGTAATAATCATTTATCTCATTGTGTCGTTGTTGGTAATGGCAATTTGCTCCCAATTCATGGTTCTGATATGACATCTCTTTCACCACCTTTCCCTCCATTTAAACTTAACAATGTTTTACATGTTCCTAAATTAATCAAGAACCTTGTTTCGGTTCACCAATTTACCCGTGATAATTCAACTTCCATTGAGTTTGACCCGTTTGGTTTTTCTGTTAAGGATCTCGTGCAGGGTATTAGACTCCTCCGCTGTGATAGTACTGGTTTGCTTTATCCTCTTACTTTAAGTCCAACTTCGTCTCCATCCGTTTTTGCTGTCATTTCTCCTTCAATTTGGCATGACCGTTTGGGCCACCCGGGCAATCAGATTTTGCATAACCTAGTTTTGAGTCGTTTGATTTCTAGTTTAGGGAAATATGTTTTGTGTATTTTTCAGTCCTGTCAACTTGGTAAACATAATCTATTATGTTTCAGTTCTTCTACTTCTTTGTCATCTATGCCGTTTGAGATAATACACAATGACATTTGGACCTCCCCAGTTTTGAGTACAAGTGGCCATCGGTATTAATTACTTTTTCTTGATGATTATACCAATTTTATGTGGACTTTTCCGATGGAAAATAAGTCTCAAACTTTTGCGTTGTTTCAACAATACTTTGCTTACATTGAAACTTAATTTCAGACGAAAATTAAACAGATTCAATGTGATAATGAGAAAGAATATAACAATTACCAATTTCTTCAATTTTATTTTACAAATGGCATTCATATTCGATTCTCGTGTCCCTATACGTCTTCCCAAAATGGAAAAGCCGAACGGAAACTTCAATCGTTGAATAAGATCACTCCCACCTTCTTACTTCATTCTCATGCCCCACCAACCTTTTGGCATTATGCCTTTCAAACGGCTACTTATTTCCATAATATATTACCTTCAAAACTTCTTGCCTACCATTCTCCAACACAAACCCTTTATCATAAAATTCCCTCATATTCTCATTTAATGGGTGCTTATGTTTTCCTCATAAACCAGCCTCTACCATTAATAAACTAAAGCCTCATTCCACCCCATGTGTTTTTCTGGTTTTTTCACAACACCACCGTGGATATCATTGCTTCGATATAGTATCCAACAAATTCATTATCTCACGACATGTCACGTTTGACGAGTCAATATTTTTTTTCCAGGGACACCACCCCTCCCCAGACTTACGATTTTTTGGATACTCCCTCACATATTTTTTATCGATTTCCACCGTCGGTGCCAGCCCCAAGCATGCCACCACCCACCCATTCCACCTTGCCACCCTCTACTCCCTCGCCACCTTCTTCCCACTCGCCACACCATACCAATTCAGACTCGACTTTGTCATCCCCGCCTACCATCCCGACTCTTTCACCCGTCTTGGATCCACTGTTGCACCCTATGACAACTCGTAGTCGGGCCGACATTACTAAGCCCAATCCAAAGTATGCATTTTCCGCCGTTAGTCAATCAATTTCTCCTTTTCCTAAGTCTCACTTAGATGTTCTTCGGGATCATAATTGGGCAAATGCAATGAATGATGAGTATAAAGCTCTTATTACTAACGATACCTGGGAGCTTGTGCCTAGGCCTCCCGGTGTTAATGTTATTCGGTGTATGTGGGTATTTACACATAAATTTCATGCTAATGGTCTTCTTGAGCACCATAAAGCTCGATTGGTTGTTAATGGCAACTCTCAACAGGTGGGTGTAGATTGTTATGAGACTTTCTCACCGGTGGTTAAACCGGCTACTATACAAAATGTTCTTACGTTGGCACTCTCTAAGTGGTGGGACATTCGACAATTAGATGTAAAGAATGCGTTCCTACATGGTCATCTGAACGAGACAATGTTTATGTATCAACCTCCGGGGTTTAAAAATCGTGTGTTTCCCGATCATGTGTGCCGCTTGAAACGGTCTGATAATTCATTATTCGTCTACAGTAAAGGTGGTCACATGGCTTATCTTTTATTATATGTTGATGATATTATTTTGACAACCTCGTCCGTATCGCTTCGAAAATCGATCATAGAAAACTCAAGTAGTGAGTTTGCTATGAAAGATCTTGGAGACCTACACCAGTTTTTCGGAATTTCTGTTTCTCGTGATGCCCATGGGTTATTTCTTTCACAGTCTAAGTATGTGAGTGAATCTTGAGTCGGGCAAATATGGCTGCATGCAACTCCACTACTACTCCAGTTGATAGAAATTAAGTGCCTCTTATGGTCCCCCGGTTGCGGATCCAACCTTATATCGTAGCCTTGTCGGTGCACTTCAATACTTAACTTTTACACGACCTGACATCTCCTACGCGGTGCAACAGATCTGCCTTTTCATGCATGACCCGAGGGAACCTCATCTTCAAGCGTTGCGTCGAATCTTACGTTACATCAAAGGAACACTTCATTTGGGTTACATTTATCGCCTTCTTCCCCTCTAAGTCTAGTTGCCTATACTGACGAGGACTGGGGTGGTTGTCCGGATACTCGCCGCTTCACGTCTGGTTATTGTATCTTTTTCGGGGATTCTCTTATATCTTGGTCCTCAAAGTGCCAGGCGGTTGTTTCCAGATCCAGTGTCGAGGCTGAATACACCGGGCTATTGCAAATGTCGTCTCCGAGACCTTGGATTCGTAACCTCCTCCTCGAGTTACATTGTCCAGTTTCGAAGCATCCTTGGTATATTGTGATAATATCAGTGCGGTTTCCCTCTCTGGTAATCCTGTTCAACATCACCGCACAAAGCACATGGAGCTAGATATTCATTTTGTGTGTGATCTTGTTGCTCAAGGTCAAGTTCGGGTTTTACATGTGCCTTCCCGTTTTCAGTTCGCTGATGTCTTCACCAAGGGTCTACCACGTCTCCTCTTTGAGGAATTCCGATCCAATCTTCGCGTTGGCTCTCCCTTCGCTAAGACTACGGGGGCATGTTAATCCACAATATATCAAATGTTTAGATAATCTCAAATGCTTAGATAGATACCTTAGTGTGTAGATAATTATCTCAATATCGTTGGTAGTTATCTTTATCTCATGTATTCGTATTATAAAAGGAGGTGAGGATATATGTTTTCATTCATGGAATAAAATACCATTTGATACACTGGGACTGGAGGGATACAAAAACTCAGTTGTTGAAAACAGAACTCCAAAGATCAATTGCTAAAAATCCACACCAACAGTATTGGGTTTGTGGTTTTTAGGTTGCATCGAGGATGGGTCTTTGGTTGGGTTGCACCGTCGATGAAAATATGTTGCAGCGGTGTATGGTCAGTCGGAGCAGATGGTTGTGGTGAAAGTAATAGGTGGATGTTGGTGTTGGTAGTAGGAGGCGAGTGGTGGTAGCAAGATGTGCATATTGGTGGTCGTAGCTGGAAGTGAATGGTCTGAATTCTAGAACATGGAGGAAACAAGTCACGATTTGGGAGCAGGGATATATGAGAAAATTACATATTTAGTGCATGTAATAATTAATGTAACTTAATATTTGGTTATTTATTAGATATGAATGAGATAAGAGTAAGAAAAAGACTAAAATACCCTTCATCTAACGATTTTTTTGAACGGTCGTTAGATGGAGGGACCAAATCTGGTCAAATTTTCAAAGCATGATGGCCATATTGTAATTTCGAAATCCTATGGATGAAAAGTGTTACAACTGAAAAACCACATGGACCAAACTTGTAGTTTACTCAAAGTTTTAATATTTAGATATTTTTTTAAATATTAATGAAAAATATATTGAATATTCACTCCTACAAAATCATAGATAAGAATATATATTTGATACACTTGTAAATTTACAAACTAAATATACAGGAAAACAGATATATACCTTAAGTCTACATAAGGAAATATACAAGCATGTAAATGTCTCCAACTACATGAACAAGGCCGTTTTTTCAGTGATATTATTTATTAAAATTTTAATATTAGATTCAAAAATAATTTCGTTTATATTAAAATGTATGTTGAAAAAATAAATAGAAATCAAACTGATTTTTATATCGTTAAATTAATGGTCATAAATCTTATATGATTAATCCGCTAATAACATTAAAATTATATTAAGATACCACATTGGTTGGGGAGAGAAACGGAGATTGTCTTATAAGGGATTTGATACCTTTTCTATCATACGCGTTTTAAAATTGTGAGTTCAAGTGTATGGGCAAAGTGGTATCAGAGTCTCGAACGAGACTTGTGGGCCAGCAATGATGTTGGGCTCCCAAGGGGGTGGATTGTAAGATCCACATTGGTTGGGGAAGGAAACGGATATTGCCTTAAGAAAATTAAAAAGAATCACATAATAAGTATATTGTACAATATATAAGATTTCAAAAGTTTTGAAAATTGATTAAAGAAATAATATCAATAACAATCAAGATTTTTTATAATATTCTTTAGATAATCAAACAAAGTTAGTAGGAAAAAAAATCATTGAAAAGTATATATATATATATAGGGGTTCTAGTCACAAGATTTTAACAAAATATTTTCTACTAAAAAAGTAAAGAAAACAAATAATAAATATCATATACGAAAATAAATGAAAAGAAATAAACAAGGAAACATGATTTAAAAGACTTACAAAAACTAAAATAAAAACAAATGAGCTAACTTGATATTTTTGATACCAATCAATCAATAAAAAATTAAAAAAAATAATAATAAGGGAATTATTAAAAAAGTTATATAATTAAATTATTTTAAAAATTACAAATTTCTATATAGTTAAATTATATTTTTCTTTGTTGAATTTATACTTAAGTTATGTAGAAAATAGAAATCACAAAAATGTTTGAGAAAGTGTAAAAGAAAAATACATAAAAACTCCTTTCAAGAAAAATAAAGAAAAAAAGTTAAAGAACTCCTTTCAAGAAAAGTTAAAACCTCAACCATATAGGATTCGAACATTGAGCATATGCCGAAGAATATGGAAGAGTCAAGTAACTGACTCACATGATAAGTTGTTGAGTTAGGTTCGTAGTTTATTTTTTTTATATCCTAATTATTATGTATATAAAAAAGATAAAAAAAAAATAAAATCGAAGGCCACCAACGATTGGAGGCCTTATACAGCCACACCACTCGGCACACCCTAAAGAACGGCCTTGTACATAATAATAAATTACATACCACTTTCATATGTTTATCATAAATTTACCATTTATGTTATCAAGTAGATACAATTACAATAATAAAAAATAAAATAATTAAATTGGTTTATTCAAAAACTTAATTTAAAAAATATAAAATTATAATTTTTACATATTTTTGTACTTTTGGTATATAGGAAGAAAAAGTAACAACAGCACGACTCTTGCGGTTAAAATGTCAATTTCAGCTACTTCCACTAGATAAGCATCAAGTGGCTCTTTGAAACTTTAATTTCCCAACAAGAGCACATGGCCGATCACCACCTTTGTCTGTTTACTGAACTTTCAAAATCCAAAATCAGAAAAGAGTATACATCTTTCAATGAATTACATGTCACGGATCCATCTATACATGCTCCAAATTTGGTAACTTTTAGTTCTTGAGAAAGCGATAAAGCCATTCCTTTTTCATGATCAATAAAGGTTAATTCCCTTCTCATCACACAATCTAAACACAGAAATCATTAATTAGTCCAGCTCGATGATTTTGCTTCTTTGATAGATCAACAATGGCTTATTGTGATGATGGGTACTTGTGGCCTCAAGAACACCCCACATATGATCTTGTATATCACCAAGATTCAGTAAGTTTTTCTGGTTATCAATCTTATGAAGTTGGTAGTACTTATGATGCATACACGGTTTCTGAGTTTTATGAGCCTAAATTCATAGATCATTATCATCATCCACAAGATTATGATTATGGTCATAATTCATATTCGTCAGCTAGTCCGGAGATCAATTACTTTGCGTATAACTATGTGGAGCCTAAGTTAATTGCATATGAACCTGTTACTTGTGATACTGGCTATGTCTCGTATCACACCCACTATTCAATCTCTTATCCTCAACCGACAGATTCCGGTTTTAACGAGCCTGAGTTTGAAGAGTATGATCCAACCCCTTATGGAGGTGGCTATGATATTGTGTCTGTATATGGAAAGCCCCTTCCACCCTCCGACAAAACTTGCTATCCTCGTTCTAACCCCAACCCCATTCAGCCGAACCCCATGTCCAACCCTGAGTTTAAACCCGAACCCAGCCTACCCAGGTCCAAACCTGAGCCTGAGCCTGAGCCTGAGTCTAAACCAATGGCTAACCCCATCTTTATTCCAACTCCTATCCCTATGATTGACCCTAAACCTGAGCCTGAGCCTATTCCGGTTCCTGTTCCTTTGGTTGAGCCAGAGCCTGTGCATCCACCGGTTCCTATGCCTGAGCCCGAGCCGGTGCATGTTGCGGTTCCTAAGCCTGAGCCATTAGAGTCGAGAGAAGTTGGAGAAATGGAAAAGGAGGGATACAGTTATCCTGATTATAGATATGATTATCCGTGGCCTGAATATGATCATGGATATGGAATTGGAGTGGGGTATGATCATGGGTATGGGAAACAAGTGGTTCAAATTCCTCCATACGAATATAATCCAGAAGTTGTGGACTTGTGTGAAAACATTTTTGGGAGTTGGCCTTGTTTGACTAGGATTCGGAAGCAACAAATGGGTGTTCAGAATAATCCAGCGAACACTACTAATCCTGAAAATGTACACCGTAATCCATGGGATGATTGTGCTAATTACTTCTTTGGAGGCCCGGTGCGAGCAGCCTACAATCAATAAGGTTATGGTCATCGGTTCGTACAATAATTGTATGTATTATTTTGTGATACATTTTATTTATCCAAAATAAGTGTATTGCATTTATTATGTGGTTAATTTTTGTTTCCTAAAAGGAAAAGATATAATCACCAATTAGTACAAGAACCGGCTTTTTGTACTTTTTTTATACATAATCTTTTAACTCGTCAAATTAAGAACTTATATAAATTCAATACAAAATTTGGACCTATCAGTGACGGACATAACTATCACTAATTAGTCGCTATTGTTGAATTTTGTCGTTGATAGTCTGTGGGGCAAAGGGTCGTGAGAGAAGCTATCAACGATGGATTAACGACGGATTAGCGACAAAAACTTTTTTGCGATGGATTAGCGACAACTAGATTAGCAACAAAATTGCGACAAACTTTAGCGACGACCCATCCACTTTTAGCGATGGAATCCGTCGCTCGCTTTTAAATTTAAAAAAAATTAAAAATTAATATTTTTTGTATTTTAATACAAAACCTGCTCATAGATTAAAAAAAAATAACAAACCAAAAGAGCCCCCAACAAAGTCAAAATCACCAATTTATACATACAATTCAAATTAGAATACAATATAGGAGATGCACTATCTAATTAGGAGGGGCCGGGGGGGGGGGGAATGTATCCCTGCCGCCGCATAAAAATACTAACTGTTGTGACAAAATGACCTGTTCAGCTAACTGTGCAGCATGTCTCGTCTGTTGGGCCTCTAAATCTGCGTTATGTTTCCTTTTGGTCTCCAACTGGACCAATAACGTTCCTCTTGTAGATTCGACTTCAATGAAACCGAATAAATCCCAACAGATCCATATTAAAGTCGAATGAAACTCTTTAAAATCCAATGGAACCAATTAAAACCCATATACAGTTACTAAAAAGCACACTCTTTACAACACATATACACTTGCATATATATAAACATATATACAACACATATACACATGCGTATAAACATATATATAACACATACACTTGTACATAAGCATATATACAATACATATACACATGCATATAAATATATATACAACACATATACACATGTATACAACAATATATATATAGATCCAATCGTGATTATCAATCAACACATTCACATATCATGTATATGTATTTACATAGCACAGACCGACGAATGCATAATGCACATACAAATATGTACACATAACACATACAAATGAGAAAATAAGAAAAATAGATACATTTGTCGCTAATCTCTCGCTAATAAGTGACGCATTAGCCTAATCCATCGCTAATTAGAGACATATTAACGACGGATAGACCCCAAACCCTGTCCATCATTAATCCCTCGCTAATTAGCGATGGAATTAACGACGTATTACTACAAAACAAATTCCGGAGGATTTTATTGTCGCAAGATCTCTCGCTGCAAAATGGGTTTTCCAAGCGGATTCAACATTTTCGGTTGATATCCGTCGGGAATCCGTAGATTTTTTTTTGCCATATTTTCTTACAATTTCAATTAACAGACGCTAATTAATCGGATTGATTAAATTTTAGTTGGTAATTTAATATAATTTTTTAGGAAAATTTAAAAGTTTTAATAAATACCGACAGATTATCCTTGAGAAATTATGTGCTGGAAATCCGCCGGAAACCATCCTCCGGAAATCATATTACCCGGTATTTTAAAAAAAAATTGTGATAAAATCACCGGCGGATATTCCGCCGGAAATTAATGCTTTATATTTTAAAAATTAAGCAGTTTGGAATCCGTTGCTCACTTTTTTAAATTAAAAAAAAAGTTAAATGAAAAATTAATATTTCCTGTATATTAATACAAAACCTGCTCATAGATAAAAAAACATAACAAACCAAAAGAGCGCAACAAATTCAAAATACCAATTTATATATACAATTTAAATTAGAATATATCTAATTACGAGGGGCCGGGAGGAGGGGAATGTATCCCTGCCGCCGCATAAAAATAGTAAACTGTTGTGACAAAGTGATCTGTTCAGCTAACTGTTCAGCAAAGTCACCAACTGAACCAAATAGCGTTCCTCCCATAGCTTCGACTCCAATGAAACCGAATAAAGCCCAACATTTCCATATTAAAGCCCAATGAAACTCTTTAAAAGCCAATGGAACCAATTAAAGCCCCCCTATACAGTTACCAAAAATCACACACATTATCTTTACAACACCTATACACACACACACACACACATATATATATATATATATATATATATATATAAACATATATACAACACATATACACATGCATATAAACATATATACAACACATATACACTTGTTTTTTTTAAACAACAATCAATTTCCAAAAAAGCAAGCAAGCATCTAGCAAAGTCAGAGCATTACAACGATTTGAAATAGTCTATAGGCAGAAACCTCCACAACAATGGTTCTTTGACGTTCCCTTTACACCTAGCCAAAACCCAACTAAAATACTTCTCCACGATTTGATCCTTTATAGAATCCTTGTTAATGGGAATACAATTAAAAATACAGCTATTTCTAAAACACCATAAAATATAGCATCTGATAAAAAAAAACTCCGCTTCCAGAGTTGTCTTAACTACACCATGCTGGTTTGCAGATTTGATTCCTTCAACCATGTCCTCCTTCGTCTTGTGAGCAAAAAAGGGAAAAGACCACCAACGCTCACGAAACCGCCATACCTCCGAAGCCACAATGCAATCGAACATTAAATGTCTAGAGGTTTCGATATCTAACCCACAAACCGGACATAACGCTGAATCAATATCTATCTCCCTCTTTCGAAGGTTATCTCGGGTTGGGATTCTATCGAACATATACACTTGTATATAAAATATATACAATACATATATTGTAACACCCTAAAAATAGGGGTGAATTTAAACGTGAATAATTGCGGAATAAAACAGAACTATCATAACCAAATCACCCAAATTTGGGGAAATAATCCTATGGCGTGTGTATTGCAAATAATCAAGTGAAATAAAACTCAATAAGATACTAATCTAGACCAACGAAATCTAGTTTACGTACGGGTTTTTCTATCTCACTTCCAAAAGTATGTTATTGCTATACCAAAGGTACGCCTCTATATACTTCCAAAAATGCTAGTTGCCTTCAAGACTCTCCACCCAAACCCGAGAAGTCCCACCGTTAGAATGACCTATTATACATGTCATTTTAAGAAAAAGTGTTAGGCGAAAGTCTAGTGAGAACAAACAGTTATATTGGGGAAAACAGTACGTTTCAAAAAGGAATAAGTGTGGATAAGTAATGAAATAAGCATGGATAAAATATCGCTTTTGTACGAATACCTCTTGGGTTGACGGGGGAGTCTCACTTTCCAACATAAGTGACGGAACACAAAAGTAAGCCACTTGACATGTTAGTTAAACCAAATCACATAATAATACACGCATTGAATGTGAAGCTCGACTACTTAAAGCGTACACTCATGAAATGTCAACTTCAACCACTATAAGTCTTTACGTTAGTTATCCTCATCCAATGAAATGTACTAGCACGTATGAATTATACCATACCGCGATGCCTAACTGTACCTTAATGTGGAAAACTAGCGTTCCATCATCGGACGTAATGACTCTAGTGTTTATGGATCCATTACACTCAAATATAAACCAAGCAACCAATTATATTTAACCAAATAGCGTTAGGTTTCTATAATCAACCTCCCATTCAATATTTCTGAAAACAAATAAGATGCCATCAATGGGGAGACCACGATTCTACATAAATCCTCGTAAAGTTCCATGGCTCTCAAAACATCTTTTGAACATTATTTCAACATAAGAACTCAATTCCCACAATTTTCCATCCAAAATACTTCACCATTTCAAACCCTAGTTTTGGCCCAAAATACTTTACTCATAAATTTAAGGAACACATTATACAAGTGTGTAAACCACAATTAACTCAAGAACATTTACTTTTTAACTTTGCAAACATACCTATCCAAGTAACCCGAAAATCTCCAAAAAACTAGGTTTTGATGAGAACTCATCTAAATCATGAAATAATTAATGTGGAGATGTTTAGAACGTTAAAACTCACATTTTTAACATGTATAAAGATTAAAAAAATGAGAATGAACTCACCTTGATGGTTGATACAAAAAGAACCAACCCTAAGCATGAAGGAAATGAGCACTTGGAGTCTAGATCACTTGAGAGTTTCCTATAACCACTTCCTAGAACCGCCATTAATGACCACAGTATCATAATAAATGAAGTGAGAGGTTTGAGGAAGAATACTTACCAAATTTGAAGTGAGGAATCGACCTATGTTTTCCAAAATCTGATAAAATGACTAAAATTCGCGACCTTCTCTATATATACCCAGATTCCCCTTCGACGAGAGTGCCAAACGATTGTGACACTTGTCACATTCGCAAGTGTCACATTCGCAAGTGTCACATTCGCTGGCACAATCACCCGTGTCCAGGTGCTTGCGGTAAAAACCACGCGGAAGTGCCAAGCGATAGTGACCATGGCATACTTGCCCGACACTATCGCCGAGATGGTACCGAGACTGCATAGACCCTGGCGATCTTGACAAAATGATAGTGACCCTGTCACTATCGCGGGCATGATCGCCCAAACTGTACCGACCCCAAAGAGCTGATTTTTCTCATTCGGAAGTTCCCATTTCGCTCAAGGGTAAAAACATAGCATAAAATCAACTAAAATCCAGAATTTGCATATTGCCAAGTACTTCAAAAGATGGACTTTTCTACTGAATTTTCAAGTGTTACATATACACATGCATATAAATATATATACAACACATATACATATGTATACAACAATATATACATAGATCCAATCGTGGTAAGCAATCAACACACACACACACACACACACACACATATCATGTATATATATTTACATAGCACAGACCAGCGGATGCATAATGCACACACACATATGTACACATAACACATACAAATGAGAAAATAAGAAAAATAGATAAATTTGTCGCTAATCCCTCGCTAATTAGTGACGCATTAGCCTAATCCATCGATAAGTAGCGACAGATTAATGACGGATAGATCCCAAACCCTATCCATCATTAATCCCTCGCTAATTAACGATGGAATTAACGACGGATTCACTACTAAACAAATTCTGGCGGATTTGATTGTCGCAAGATCTTCTGCTTCGAGCAACGCCTCTCTAATGCTTGAATCAACAAAAAAAATAAAGAACGTTTGAATTTTTAATAAGAATTATATACGAAATAGATAAACATTAAAGAAAAATGTGGTACACACCGCATTAGAGGTTACTTAAGAATAGTAATTAAATTTACACAAATGTAAAAGGTGTCATGGTTGAAACTCACTCAGTGACATTTTTCGGTTTAATTCTTGATGATAAGACGGTTAAAAAATAGTATTGTATGTCAATCAATAAAATATAAAGTGCGTAAATATGTAAATAACACATTACGGTTGATGACGTAGAGAATGTCGTAAATAGGTAAAAACCACGGTGATGAAGATCATAGCTCCACATCTACTGACGTCAATAAACATTGTACAATGCCAAATATAATAAATAAGTACATGTTAATGCATTAAACCAAGTAAACTGGGTGGTTCATGTGAATTGGATTGAGTCGTCTGATTTGGCCCTGCACCTCTCTTTTACACTAAGTTGTTTCCTCATAGCTATTATGTGATCCCCGAGATATCAAAGAGTTCGTTGGTCCTGAACGTGGCGTGGAATCCTTGCTTGACTACTTGTTGAGTAGGTTGTTGGTTCTTCGGTTGTTGATATATGTTAGTCTGAACTAGTTAATTAGTTGTATCGTTAGTTGGTTAGACTTGCTAATAGTCTTGTTTATAATACAATGCCTTGGTTGACTACTGAACCATAATGAAAATTTCCCCCCAAATCTCTCTGCTTCATATTATCCTCTATATTTTCGATTCTTGGATTACTTAGGGGTTGTTTGTTTAAAAAAAAAAAAACTCTTAATGGCTCTTAAGTCTGAATCGTTCAGACATTTTTACGCACCACTTTTATTAATCATAACTAAAATAATACTTTAGACTTTAGACCTCTTAAAAACCAAATGACACCTTAGTGTTTAGATTTGTGTCCGTTGTTATGAGGTTGTATTGAAGCCTCATTTAGGTTATCGTATCACTGATAGTTTTCAAAATTTAACTTCCTACATGATTAACCACTTTTAGCTGATTCTTTGATAGTTTACAATCATGTTGATTCGCCCTATTTTAGAAGAAAGAGTTCATTCTAATAACGTTTTTAATCGGATCATGAGATTCATCAATAATTGCAAGATTACTAATTCTAGACAACCAAATATTACATTAACTTTTTCAGCAAAGATGCCTTTCTCCATATAAAAATGAATGAATTTGCAACATGTGAAGGTACATCTCTAACTAATCTTATTTCTAGTCTATGTAGACTATGGATGTCTGATCACATGTGTAGTTAGTGTTCCATGTTTTCTTCTCTTACAAAATTACTCAAGCCACATAAAGTGTCATTACCAAATGGAAATGCACTATTTGTTGAATATGTGGGGACTATTTCATTATCAGACCTGTTAATTTTGTATCGTGTTTTATATATTTCATCGTTTTAGATGAAGCTTGTTGTTCTAGTGTTTAAATAACATATTCAAAAGTTTCACAAGCATTTGATTAAAATTGATCTTGAGACAAAAGGGTGTGTGTGTGCGAGCTCAATGGATCACATTTAGGCGAATACAAAATCTTTAGAATCTTTTGCTGGTTCAAGCTTCAAGACTTAGATGCTCTAAGCTGGCTTCTGACCTTTTTCTTTAGAGTTTCATACTTCGTCTCTGACGATGCTTCATAGGCTTTGAGCCTTCTTCGATCATTGTGCCTAGCGGTTTCTGAACTTTCAACACTTAAGCAAAGTTTTTATTCACAAACATAGTCTCAACAAGTTTGAAGGTAAAGACTTCCTATTTATCTTAATGGAACTTTCCTTATGTCATTTTCTCATAGGATAGCATTCTGGGAATTGTTTGTGTTAGAGCACATTGATTAGCTTGGTTAATTGTAAAACATTTTTTTTGGAGATTTCAGCCTTGGTACAATATGTGCGAGTGTGCCAAGCGATTGTGACATAGGGGCATAATCGCCTGTCACAATTGCCAAGATGGGAGGAGTCTCGGTACAGGCTCCGTGATTGTGACATGAGGCATAATCACAATCGCACTAGTGGTAGAGGCAGTAGTATAGTTTGTATGACTGTGCCTAGAGAGAGTACCAATGGCACAATCACCCTACATGTTGTCGGTCTATAAAACCCTTTCATGACTTCATCCTCATTTCTACCAAACCAAATCAGTGTTTTAGGCGATTTTGGATCCCTAGGTGCGATTTCTTCAATCCCATATTCTCTCCACTTTAAATTCGGTTTAAGAGGTTTTATTGGACATTTATTGGCATCTTTCTGCTATCAAGAAAGAGGCTTCAAACTAGAACCAAGACCCAACACCATCTCCTCCTAATCTCTAGGGTTTACAAGTTTTTAGGTTTTCTTCAAAAACCTAATAGATGAGTTTTAAAATGGTTTTTGTAAAACTTGTTAGTGCACAAATATGTTGGATCCAAGATCATGGGAATTAAAGTCAAAAGCTCAAGTCAAACCTTCAAGGTAAAAGTCAAAGTCAAGCAAGTCAAAGTGTTAATTAGTTTAGTTTGTTTTTGTCTTTGTATTAGCTTGTGGTATAAATAGCTTTTGTTTTCTTTGTAAGCGTGTGACACTTAGAATATTGTGAGAGAGCTTAGTGAGAGAAATATTATAGTTGAGAGAGATCATCTTTGTATACTATTGAATTGAAAGTGAATCATATGACATCTTGAATCGATTTCTTTGTTCATTTTGATCTTGATTGCACGTATTACTGGGATACACAATTCGTATCAGAGCAGAATTCGATTGAAATCATATGAAATGTTCTTTGCACCCTGTTTGGTTAAGTTTTGATTGATTTGTGTAATTCGTATTGTAATAGTGAGTTTAATTGATTCTATAGTGGTCGATTTTTGTAATGGATTAGATTTGTATTGATTTGTAACACATTCGCACTGTAATTTTGGTTTGATTTTGAATTTTTGTTATTTTTCGAACATACGTGTTCTATGCATTGTATCAGATTCGAAATGTATGTTTGAGTGAATTTCTTTGTAATTCAGTATTTGTAATCGATTCCTGCAATGTTCGTGGATAACTTTGTGAAGTTCTAGACTCAAATTCGAAGTATCAATGGATTTTTGGATCGATTGAAGTGATTTTGGACCAAAAACATCAAGAACTCGCAAGATTCAATCCATTCGCACGAAGAACTCGCATGATGAACATGTTTGCAAAGGAGTTCACATAAGACTTAGTGATTAAAAAGTTAAGTACAGAATTCGTATAGGCTTATATACGAATTATACAAAATTCGTATTAGCCTATATACGAAAAGATCAGAATTCGTTTAGCAAAGTTGAGTGAAATTTGTGTAAGTGAAAAATTCGCATCGTGCTAGTTACAAGAAGTGAAAATTTCACATATACCTATGTGCGAAAAGATGGAATTCGCATAAGCCTACGTGCGAAAAGTGAGGATTTCGCATCATGCATCATACGAGTTCTTGGGTTTTCGCATAGAAAGTTGGAAAATTTTCTAAGTATACAATCCGCATCGATATGAGAAGTTGAAGATCGAAAAAGTTTCTAAGTAAAAATTCGTATCTCCCTGTTGTGCGAAAAGTTGCATGTGAAAAGTTGCATGCGAAAAGTTAGAAGTTCAAGAAAATTCTAAGTCATCAATTCGCATATAGTAGTGTGCGAATTTCTCAGAATTCGCATATAGCTACATGCGAATTTCTAAGATTTCACATCTCTTTCTGTGCGGATTTCTCGAGTTGTGCAAATTTTGTTTCAGTGGTGTGCGAATTTCTTCAGTGTGCGTATTGTGGAAGTTGTGCGAATTGTTGAAGCAACAGTGGTGTGAGGATTCCTCCCTTAGGAAATTTTTGGAATTTTATTTCTGAAAATTTTTCTAAGATTCTTTGATTGTTGATTTCTTTCGAACTAACGATCATTCAAAGTTCTTATTAAACGGATTGTAAAGATGACTTCTAGGGATACTCCTGCAATTGGAACTGATGTCAAACCATCAGTCCTGTTCAAAGGAGAGTATGAACAGTGGAAGGACATATTTTTGGATTTTATCGACAGAAATGAACTTGGTGATTATATCAGACTATCTTTGAAAGAAGGGATCATGAAGCCTCCAACAAAGATTCTTTCTACAAAAGCAGAAGGAGAAGAGGTAGTTAAAAAGAATATCCGATGGATATAGATGAGTATTCTGATGAATAGAAAAAGAGGCACAAGACTGATAGACTGGCAAGATCTTTTCTACTTCAAGGAATTCCTAATGAGATATATGTGAAGATAGAGAGCTACAAGGCAACATAAAAGCATATGTGGGAGCAGCTGGAGAAGATGATGTTAGGATCAAAGATTGGCAATCATTTGAAGGTTTCAAATTGTCTCAACAATTAAGAAGAGTTTAAAGCAAAGGAAGGTGAAAGCCTAGAGTCAACATATGAAAAATTTGTGACTCTTCTAAATGAGCTAAGCAAGAACAGAGTAAAGAAATCTGAGATTGAGCTGAATGTGAAGTTTATGAGTATCTTACAACTAGAATGGAAAAGATTTACTCGCTAGATGAAACAAATGAAAGATCTTAATGAAATTCCTTTGCATGAAGTTTATGAGACTCTGCGTCAGAATGAGGAAGAGGTAGAGAAGATAATAGATGAAAAGAAGAAAGATGAGAAACCTATAGATGATCCAGTTGCCTTGGTGGTTAAGAGAAAAGAGAAAAGGCCAGTTAGTCTGAAGAAGAAAAATGGGATAGTTTCTGAGTCTGTAGAAGAGAATAGTGATGATTCTGATTCTGATGACGATGAGAATCTAAAGCAAGCAATGCTTTTACTGACCAAGGATTTCCAAAAGAAGTTTTACAAGAATCCAGGGTCAAATAGTCAACGGTATTCGTCAGGATCAAACAATCATGAGCACAAAGAGAGAATAGAAGGTAAAAGATTTGATGATAAGAAGCTGGAAGAGAAAAGATGTGTGAATCAATATGCAGAAAAGAAAGCAGATGAACCAGTCAAGTGCTATAACTGTAGCAAGATAGGCCATTTTTACAAAGACTATCGGAAGCCAAAAGTTAGGAATTCTGAGTATTACAAGAACAAGATGCTTCTGGCTAAACAGAAAGAAGCTGGAAAAGCTTTAATGGATGAAGATGACTATTGGCTACATCATTCTGAGCCTGAGAGTGACAAGGAAGAGACTGCCCATATGTGCTTCATGGGACATAAAGTAGCTGAAGAAGATTCAGACGAGGAGGATTCTGAAGAGGTAAATGAAGACTGAATCTGATTTTCTCAAACAAATGCAATCCATGATGGTTGAACTTCAGGATTTGCAGTCTAAACTTAAACGCGAAAAAGGTATCATTGAAAATAAAAACCAAGCAATACTGAAACTCAACAATGATATTGCTGAGAAGAATGTATTGATTGAGACTTTACATAAAAATATTGATACCAGTGCTAGAGAAAAGACTGTAATTCATAATCAATTATCTGAAACATCTTCAAAGCTCAATTTGTGAGAACTTAAGATCAAAGAGGTTGCTAAAAAGTGTTTATCCTTAAAGAAAGAAAATACATCTTTGGTTGAAAAAGTGAATGGTTTAGAAGAAAAACTTTATACTAGAGGTTAGACTTATCAAACCATTCATCTTAATAAACCAAAAGAGGGTATTGATTGTTGGGGTATTGGTTACTATAACCCACATTATTTGAAAAAGGGTATTTCCAAAGTGCCTACATTATATGATTTTGGTTTTCTAAAATTGGCACCTAAATATCCTGAACTCAAAGTCAAATGGACTAAATCATCAGATGAGGAAGAAGCTAAGGAAGATGAGAAAAGGAAAAATAAAACTAAAATGCAACTACAATTTCGTTATGAAAAGTTGAATTCTAGTTACAATTCTAAACAATCAAATTTTCTTTCTAATGATTATTTTCAAAGTTATTCTACAGAGGAAATGGAGGCAAAACCTATTGAAGACAAGCTTTATGTTCCTCCACTCATCTTACAAAGTAAAATTTTTGAGCTTGAGAATACTTTTGAAGAAGAAAGAATTTTGATTGGATTAGAACAAAATGGTATTTTCTACTGTTTTTATAAACACTGATTTTTCCAATACTTCAAAAGCTTCTATATCTAATGATGATGATGTTCTGTTTGATGAAGAGTTTGATTTTTTAAACTCTAATGGTTGTTTTGATATATGTGTTGATCAATTTGATTTTAATGCAAAACTTACAGATCATTCTCAATTCATTATTAATTCTAATGGTTTACCAAGTGTGTATGAAAAAGGTGAATCATCAACGAAAGTTGATAAACCATTTTCTGTGAGCACCTATTCTACAAAAGGTAAGAAAAGAAAGAACAGACACTCACAGAAACGGACCAACATTGGTAAATCAAAGAAGAAACAATCTCTCAAGACTCACAGTTCTAACATGCAATATTCATATGTTTCAGATCTGAAAAAGAAAAGATCCAAAGTGAAATATGAATGGAGGCCAAAGCAGAAGGTTGATGAGACAACAAAATCATGTTCGGATGTTGAATGTAATAGAGTTACTAATAGTGTTTTTGATGTAATTGATCAAGTTGCTTCTCATAAACAAAGCCTTGTATCTTCTTACAAGTCATATTCAATAAAGCAATTGACCCAATTATCTCCGTTTATATTCAATCTTCCACATATCGTCGAAATGATTTTTTGTCTCGACAATATTCTGATAATTGGTTTGGTTCATATCATGTCTATAATAATAATGTTTCAAAAGTTTTTTAAAAGCTCAGAGGGTCCAAATTCAAATGGATGCCAAAATCTTGTGCTAACTTGCTAGGACCCATCTATAAATGGGTACCTAAACCTCTTTTTGCTTGATTTCTCTTGTGCAGACCCGTCATATGTGGTACTTGGATTTTGGTTGCTCCAAGCATATGACTGGGCAGAAAGATATTTTATCTAATTATACAGAGAAATTATATGGCAATGTTCGTTTTGGGAATGACCAGTTTTCACCAATCATGGGATATGGAGAGGTAGTGCAAGAGAACGTAACGATTAAGAAGGTGAGCTATGTTGAAGGTTTAGGACACAATCTGTTCAACATTGGTCTGTTCTGTGACAAGGATTTAAAGGTGAATTTTAAGGCCAAGCGATGTTGTGTTAGAACGGAAGATGGTAAGGAACTCTTGGTTGGGACGCGGAATTTAAACCTCTACACGATAAATCTGTCAACTGTCAAGACTGATAATGCGGTGCATCTACTTTCAAAAGCCTCTATGCAAAAAAGTTGGTTATGTCATAAAAGGCTATCTCATCTCAACTTCAGATACATTAACAAGTTGGTGACTGGAAATTTGGTTAAGGGTTTACCTGAGCTGAAGTACGTTAAAGAACATCTGTGTGATGCATGTGAGAAAGGTAAGATGAGAAGAGTTTCTCATAAGCCTATGCCTGAACCAACCACAAGTACTCCTTTAGATTTGTTGCATATGGATCTCTGCGGTCCTATGTGAACACAAAGCATAAATGGCAAGAAGTATGTTCTAGTGATTGTGGATGACTATTCCAGATACACTTGGGTCAAATTTCTAAGATCAAAAGATGAGACGCCCGATGTCATCATCGTATCCTTAAAGACCGTTCAAGTGAACTTACAAAAGACAGTCAAGCTTATCCGAACTGATAATGGCAAATAATTCAAAAACAGAATTGTTGACGATTATCTCGAAACGGTCGGGATAACACATCAATTTTCTACTGCCATAACGCCATAACAGAATGGGGTAGTTGAAAGATGAAACATAACCTTAGTTGAGACTGCACGCACGATGCTCAGCCAGTCAGACTTACCTCTATTCTTTGGGCTAAAGTTGTGTCTACTGCTTGTTATACACAAAATAGATCTATCATCCATCGTCGTTTCGGTAAAACGCCTTATGCTTTGATTAACAACAGACCACCAAGCATTAAACACTTTCATATTTTTGGATGCAAATGTTACGTGTTAAATGATAAGGAGAGCTTGAACAAGTTCAGTCCTAAAGCTGAAGAAGGGATCTTCATTGGCTATTCTCAAACATCCGCATCATACATGGTTTATCTTATGAATTCAAAGATTTTGGTGGAGAGCGTAAATGTTACATTTGATGAAGAGATGACTTCTAATCAAATCAGTTTAGAACCCATGATAACAGGAATATTAGCTTCTGGACAGGTCAGTCCAGAATATGCGATTAATGTTTCCAATTCTGATAAAGCGTCAACGTCTACATCTCATTTAACATATTTAAATTTATTGTTTGAACATTTTTATGATGAGTTTCTTGGTTCTAAAGTGACTAAACCTGTTGTGATTGACAGATCTTAAGATTCAAGTAATCATCATCCAATCACTTCAGATGTATCAACTGAATCAGATTCCCTGATTCAGACTGAAACTCTAGATCATATTCCTACTCAATCAGTTGAAGTTGTACAATAAAATGTAGATCTAGAAGTTGCACATTTAGTTGGATGTACTGTCATGCCTACTCAACAGACATCAAATGTCTAATCCACTGAAACTTCTGCACCAGTTACTTCAACTGAACCCCATCTTGAAGAACATAATGGATACTTAGACGATCAACATGATCAGTCTACATCTAATCCACTCCCTCATGTACATAAGTGGACCAAAGAGCACCCGGTACATCAAATTATTAGAGATCCTTCAAAACCGGTGCAAACTAGGTCTACAACAACTAATGAGTGAATGTTTGATTCTTTTCTGAGCAAGATAGAGCCTACATGAGTATCTGAAGCTCTAAAAGATCCAGATTGGATAACAGGTATGAAAGAAGAACTCAATCAATTCGAATCGTTTAAAGTCTGGAGACTCGTACCTCTACCGGAAGGCAAAACAATTATAGGTACGAAATGGGTATTCAAAAACAAAAAAGATGAAGATGGTATCGTGATAAGAAACAAAGCAAGACTTGTTGCTAAAGGTTACCGACAAGAGGAAGGAATAGATTATGATGAGACATACGCTTCAGTTGCACATATAGAGGCAATCAGAATGTTTCTAGCCTACGCTGCACACAAAAACTTCACGGTCTATCAAATGGATGTGAAAACTGCCTTTCTAAATGGCATATTGAAGGAGGAGGTATATGTCTTAAAACCAGAAGGTTTTGTCAATGATGAAAAACCGGATCATGTCTACATTCTTGACAAAGCTCTCTATGTTTAAAGCAAGCTCCTCGAGCCTGGTACGATGTTCTATCAAAGGTTTTTGTCAAGTATGGGTTTTCAAAAGGTAAAATCGATACTACTCTTTTAATTAAAAAGGAAAAAAAGTGATATCATTTTAATTCAAATATATGTGGACGATATAATATTTGGTTCAACTAATCCGAAGTATTGTAAAAAAAATTCTAACCTCATGGTGACACGTTTTCAAATAAGTATGATGTGAGAGATGAACTTATTTCTCGGATTACAAGTTAAACAATTTTCCACGCGGATTTTTATAAATCAAGCAAAGTATATTGCTGACATTTTAAAGAAATTCAATATGTGACATTGTACTCCAATTTCAACCCCGATGGCACCAAGAACTAAGATTGGAGCCAATCTTTCTGGAAAAGCTATTGTTCTTAGGACTTATAGAGGAATGATTGGTTCTTTAATGTACTTAACGGCAAGTAGACCGGATATTATGTTATCTACATGCTTATGTGCTAGATATCAAGCTTCACCTAGAGAATTCCATCTTTCAGCTGTAAAGCGAATATTTAAATATTTGAAGGGAACTGCAGATCTTGGTTTGTGCTATCCTAGAGATACAGATTTTGAGCTAACAACGTATTCAGATGCAGATCATGCAGGTTGTATGCTAGACAAGAAAAGCTCATCGAGTCACATTCAATTTCTTGGAGACAAGCTCGTAAGTTGGGCGTCAAAGAAACAACTATGTGTTTCTACTTCGACTGCTGAAGCAGAGTATGTAGCTGCTACTAGTTGTTGCTCTCAAGTTTTGTGGATGAGGACACAACTTCGAGACTATGGATTCTAGTTCAACAAGATTCCTATATATTGTGATTCGAAGAGTGCCATAGCCATATCAGCTAATCCTGTTCAGCACACAAAGACTAAACTTATAGACGTGAGATATCACTTTATCAAAGATAATGTTGAAAAAGGTACAATTAAACTTTACTTTGTAAACACAGATTATCAACTTGCAGATTTGTTTACCAAGCCGTTAGACGAAAAGAGATTTAATTTTCTCATTTCGAAACTTGGCATGTTAAACCTCAAGATATAATCTGTAGTTACCTAGTACAGTTTAATTTTGTTATTTTTCTTCATTACTTTATTATTAATATGAACGATATCTGCATTGAAAGGTTATGCTCATGATTTCAGGGGGAGTGTGATACAAAATTTAGATGGTCTACAATCTAGGGGGAGTTGTAGAGTTTTGCATATATTTTTCACTGACATATTTTGTGATGCATATGTTCAAGGGGAGTAAGGACATTGTATATCCCAGTGCAGTGCAATCACAAGTAAATATGATCAAAGATGAACAGTTTATAGGCCACAACAACTAGTCATATGATTGATAATACTTCAAAGGTTTAGGTTTACAGAGAGAATTTCTGATCAGGGTTTGTAAACCTAATGACTAGAAAACTGAATAATGAAATTATCAACTTATAACCTTACAAATGAAATAGAAAACAACTTTAAATACTAAGGCACGCAGGCCTGACGGGCTTATGGGCTTTTAGGCCCAACAAGCTTACAACTTTGATTAATTGACAGTTTATAACCTGAACTTCTATTTAACATACAATTAGCCCTAACAATCTCCCCCTTTAAATAGAAGTTGAAACTCGCGCCAGTTAGGAACATATATCTTTCGAAACCCAAAACTGATCTCGAAATATCTGATTTGCGTTATGTACTCCAGTCGTTCTTCGATAACTCTCAGTGCTTTAAGAACAAGCGATTTGTATGTAGAATCCAGTACCTGAACTCCTTTTTTCATCTTGACTCAGCGCACACTTCAACTTGTCTTTCAACAGCATCAATGTACCATCACAGAATCTGGCAATCTGATCGAATCGGATAAATCGTAGAATACCTTTGTTGTTCACGTATGACATACCAAACTCTGGAATCTTTATAACTGTGAATGCAGGTACGCTTAGAGCATCAGATGGAACACTCAGATCAGGCTTGAGCAGATTAATCTTCGGCTGATCACTTTCTAACCCAATCTGAAAATCTTCCACCGAAGCAAGTTTCATTGCGCACTTCATGTATCTCTTCACGGTTTCAAGTGCATCAATGACTTCCCCGGGTCTGACGGTTCTGGTCTTTAAGTCACGTAGTATGAACAGCAGATCTTGTGGCTCCAGACATGGAAAATCAGCATCAGAAAAACAGTACTGTTGACCATCTTCTCTTGTAACCATGAAGTCCGTATACTTAACCTTCATGAAGTAGGCAGGTATAATCCTATCAACTGATACAATCCTGAGCTTCATCTTGGAGTACTTGCGCTGGAACTTTCTGTACACGAACACAAGCTCACGCTGTTTTTCTGTAGACCATGGAGAACAACTTCATCATACTTTCTGATCCAGTAGGCAAAGATCTTCTTCTGGCTTTCTTCGAGGAAAGGAACTTTTATTCTGACTATTTCCCACTTGGATGGACGAACTGGAGGAGTACGTACTGGTTCTCTAACTGGTGAAGCTGGAGGAGATCTCTCGGGAAAAACTGTAGAAGAGAAGTCAGGGTGATTAGCCTGATAAGTCAACAATGGAACTACGACAGAAAAACTGATCATCTGGATGTAGGATTTCATCAATTTCTTCTTGCATAACCACCAGAGCTCTTTCAGTAGTAGCACATTCTTCTGTCGTGTCCGCCACTTCATACGGATCTAAGATTATTGCCCACTCTTCAGGAACTATCAGAGAACCATCTTCAAATTCCTTAGGCTTTTCAACCGTCGGATAGTCGTATAGTACCAAGTCTGTCACCTGTTCCCGTTCCTGTTCCTGTCTCCGTCCCTCTGTTCTTGTACCGGAACCCGAACCCTGTTCAACCTGACATGATTCCACCATATGTGTCTCCGGCTCAGTAACCATATGTGTTTCTGTCTGGAAATATTCTTTTTCCTCATCAGACATAGTTTCCTTTTTGTTGGAACTGAGACACTCAATTTGGGATAAAAGAACTTGTTTTTCCTTTTGAAAATTTTCCCTCTCTAGTGCACACGATTCTTCTAGCTGAACAAGTTTCTTTTCTAAAATCAGAGTTGGAACATAAACTTTGTGAGCTAGAGGTTCCTCCTTAGTTTTAACAGTTTTAGCATCTAGTTCAGCTTGAGAGTAACTGTGAAAATAATCGGATGACAGAGAACGGGGTTTGTCATCATAATAAGTAGCATTCAAAGAATCATAGACAAAAGAAACTGTCCTTTTAGTAAGAACGGAGTTTTCCCTTCTCAACTTATCTTCCAAGTCTTCCTCCTCAGTGGGTATGGCCCATTGTATTTTATATTCTGGAAAGATTTTGTCTAATCCAAAGAATTCAGATGCATATAAAGTAGGAACTTTGGTTAAAGCCTTGTTCAAATAATTAGGGTTATCGTAACCGATACCCGCATTTCCATACTTGGGTTCTTTCGGTGCGATTAGCTTTAGCGTTTGATCAGGTTGACCAAATTTATAGAGATTCTTTTCAAGCTCTTCTAACTGATTAGATAACCTTATGTTCTCATTTTTGTAAGCCACGTTTTGAGTTATCAAATCAATTTTCTCGGTCTCATACGTACGTAGCTCATCGGTCAGGTCATCTACTTTGGTCTTTAGCTTTTGTGACTCTGTTGAACAACTCTCATTCTCTTCTCTTAAATTAGAAATCGTGCACAGGTAGCTAGAAATTTCTAAGCTTTGTTTTTCCATAAATTCAGACTGTTTAGTGACACGGTTTTCTAGAGATGAGAGAAGTTGTTCTTTTTCTTTTAAGAGTAGCTTATAAGAGTCAAGTTTGTGCATTGAAAGTTGCATCTGATCAAGTAAAGCTTCTTGATAAGGGGCACATACCTGGCATGGAGCATTGCGATCTTCATCATTAGTATCAGACGGTGATGAATGTTGGCCCATGAAACACAAATGAGCTTCAGCATCTTCAGGTTCTTCATCCGACACTTGCAACCAGTAATCGTCTTCAGCCATTAGAGCTTTACCGACTTCCTTTTCTTTGGCAAGAAGCAGCTTGACTCGGTAGTAGTAGGCGTTGCGCACAACTGGTTTGCAACAATCCTTGGCGAAATGACCTAACCGACCACAGTTGTAGCATTTGATCGGCTCGTCTTTCGGCTTTTCTTCATTTCTCTTTTCAGACTTCTTATCATCTTCAAAGCGTCTCTTACCTTCAGATTTTTCTCGATGATCACGACGAGTAGAGAATCTTTGCTTGTTTGAGGACTTGTTAAAAAACTTCCTCTTCTGAAGTGCTTGAGTGAGAAACAACATCGCTTCTTTCATCTTGGTAAGTTCTGGATCTGAGTCACTATCGGGATCTTCAGGTTCAGAATCACTCAGCACGGGCTCTTTTCCAGATGATCGGCTGACGGACTTGCCTCTTCTCTCAGATACGAGTGCTAATGGACCAGCTGATGGCTTTTCCTCTGCTTTCTGATTCCCAATAAGCTCCATCACTTCCTCTTCGTCCTGGAGCAGCATTTCATAGAGTTCGTGAAGGTACAGCTTCTCCAGGGTCTGAGTGTGGCGTATATGGGAGACGAACGGTTTCCACTCAGGCTGTAAGTTGTTCATAAACTTTATATTGTTTTCCGTGTTCATCTTTGTGATCTTATTCTTCTGAAGATCATTCAGAAGCATATTAAACCTCTCGTAGGTTTCCGTCAGCGTTTCACCTTTTCTTGCTTTAAACCCATCATATCTGGTGATACAGTTGGTCACCTTTAGCTGGTTGTTGATGTGGCTTCCCATCATCATCTTCTCTATTTGGTCCCACATCTTTTTCGATGAATCCTTGAAGCTATCTATACAAGCATAGATGTCATTTGGTAGACTTTGAAGAAGGTACGATTTTGCTAGCTTTTCTGCATCGTACATATCCTTTTCTTCCTTAGTAAAATCACCAAGAGATTTCCGAATTTGTCGCTCTTGCCTTCCTTCAGCTGGGTTTCCTGGTACCACTTTCATTGGCCAATCTGGTGGACCCTCAGTCAGGCATTTGTATATTGCTTCATAGGTGGATTTTGCTTCTATGAAGTTCATAAATCGGTCATGCCACTGAGGGTACTCTCCCCGAAAGAGCACCGGGGGCTTTTGGTCAGAACCGATTGCTAAAGCTTCCCTTGAGTTCATTTTTACTTCTTAACTTAAGAGCACTGTAATGATCGTTAGGCAAGCAGGATGATCCAAATATACTAATAAATTGAAGAAATACAGAAACACACGGACACGGTCTAACAGGATATCGGTCAAATGTAAGACCGGAGAATGAACCGTACCCGTCGAAGCAAAGACCGGAATATGCAAGATACCGGTCGAAGGAAAGACCGGAGTAAGCAAGTACCCGGTCGAATGGTAAGACCGGGGAATACAAGTATCCGGTCGAAGGCTCAGGTCGAATGACTATCAAATACGATAAACTGATAAGATCGAATAACTAATAGGGCCGATAAACACTAAGAATTGACCGAAGAACACGATGAATTTCTGGGATTCGACCAAGATCAAACCCAGAAACTTCAATCGACCGAAGAACACGATAAATTCAACAGAAAGCAATTCGATCGATGCGATAAAAAACCACACATAGACTTCGATCCTTCGATCGAAGGTAACACATATAATCAACCACTAATCGACCGGAAACACCTTTTTCAGAAAAAATAGACCGAAAGCGATAAGATCATACAGATCGATAAACACAGTAAGCGAACCCTTAGACCGATAGCAAACAAAGAAAAAAAATTTCCCAAATTCGATCGATAAGAACTTTAATTTTCCAGAAAAAAATAATCGATCGAACACAGAAAAACTTTAACTTTGCAGAAGTAGATTAAACAAATAATCAGATAATCACAATAAGCATATAAAGCAATTAATATCAATAATCGATTATAGGGTTTCAGACAAACCTTTTTGAGGATCAAACCTTTTTGCCTTTCTGCTTTGATACCAATTGTAGATCCCAGTGCAGTGCAATCACAAGTAAATATGATCAAAGATGAACAGTTTATAGGCCACATCAACTAGTCATATGATTGATAATACTTCAAAGGTTTAGGTTTACAGATAGAATTTCTGATCAGGGTTTGTAAACCTAATGACTAGAAAAATGAATAATGAAATTATCAACTTCTAACCTTACAAATGAAATAGAAAACAACTTTAAATACTAAGGCACGCAGGCCTGACGGGCTTATGGGCTTTTAGGCCCAACAAGCTTACAACTTTGAATAATTGACAGTTTATACCCTGAACTTCTATTTAACATACAATTAGCCCTAACAGACATTGACTTCTGATTACATCTGATCAGAACTCGTTCTTAAAATGTTTTACTGCTTTTATGTCTTTAATTTTCAAATTAATGTTTTTGTTTCAATAAGACTTTGTTGCTTTGATGACTTTTTCACTACTTGCAGATTTTGAGGCGGAGCTTACATGATCATATCAATCATGACTTTAAAGCTGACTTTATGAGGTTAATATTGACCGTAAGGATTATTCTAATCTTAATCTCATTTTTTTTTGAAAGAAGGACAACTTTCAGACATGAAAACATGTTTCTAAATGTTCAAACCAATTCTTATCCTCAAAACAGATTTCATGAATTTAGAAGTGTGATTTTAAATGTTTTCTTACATGAGCTTTTATTGTTAAATAGTCATGCGTTTCCAAAGATAAATACTTGTGTATCATCTTTTCTATATACTGTTAAGTATTCATACACACCCGGTTTAGTACTTTTGTTGACTAAGTTCTTACCATGTCTCAAAATTGAACATAATTTTCGATGGTAAGACACCCCGTTTGAAATTCAAAGTATATTGAGCGTTGATTCATTCAAAGTGTTTTTTTTTCAAGAATGTCTATATTTGTTCTTATAGACAACATCCAATTTTTCATGACCTAAGCTTTTAATTCCTATTTGATCTTTTCATACATTGTCAGATTCTCAAACAAGCAGTTTGTATTCATTTCATTCATTCAATATACTTGTTTTGAGAGAATCTTTCATGATTAAAATGCTCAAGTCTTCATGATTATCTTACTGAGCATATATATATATATATATATATATATATATATATAGTGTTTGGTTCATTTGAGATATGCCAAATCCATGAGAAATAGAGAAGTGATCTGGGCCCTTTGGATTAAGTAATCTTATTTTTTTAGCGGAAGGGTAAAATTGTAATTAGGGTCAATTATGTCGATTACAATCAAAATCAAATTAAACGTATCTTTTCCTAAATTAGTGTCAATCGTATCATTAAGAGGATTCCAATTCAGCTATCGTTTGCAGATTAATGATTTTCGTTTTCTTCTTCTATCGAAAAATTTAGGTTTTTAGTTCATATTTTTCTCAATAAGATGTCGAATCCAGAAACTGTTGTTGATAATGAAGTCGATCAAGAAATCGGTCAGTTATCGAATGACGAAGATATGATTGATGAAGATGAAGGTATCGTTTTTAACTTTATTATTAATTTTATTATTGATGAAGATTGAAGTAATTCTTTTACGACATTTGTGTTTTAGTTTCTTTGTTGTTGTTCAACACGATTAATTTGAAGAAAATTTCAGTTGTTTACAGCTATTTTTTTGATAATTTACATTAATTTGTGGTTTAGCATGTTAGAAACAATGTAGATTCATATATGAATGTGAGTTATTATTTTAAAGCAATTCAAGTTCATATATGAACGTTTGATGAATTTTAATTGGTTTGAAATTTTCGTATATGATTTGTTATTATGTTCATATATGAAGTATGTTAATTATTATAAAACGTTCATATATGAATTATGTTAAATATTCAACTGATTCATATATGAATATGTTGAATGTATATGAACATTAATATACATTCAACAGATTCATATATGAACTATAAGATATTCAACAGATTCATATAGAACTTTTGCATTATTTAACATTCATATATGAACTATAAGATATTCAACAGATTCATATATGAATTATACAATATTAAACATATTCATATATGAACTATGCAATATTAAACAGATTCATATATGAACATCCATATACGTTCAACATATTCAAATTCATATATGAACTATAAAATATTCAACAGATTCATATATGAATGTGTTTATATGAATATTTTTTAATTTAAAAGAATGAAATAAATTTATGTGTTAACATCTCAATATGTATATGTAATAGGTTCACATTCATTTTCATCTGTTGTTCATCATGTCTGTTTTTCACCATCTGGTTCAAAGTATTGGGTACCAAATGTGCATATGGATTTGAAGCCAAGAATTGTTACCTTTTTTCAGTCTTATCAGCAAGCTATTTCAATGTATGAAAAGTATGCTGAGAAAGGTGGATTTGATGTTAGACTTTCAACAACTGTTAATGGTCAATATGGTATTGTGAAGATCAAGTATGTTGTTTGCAGTAAAGAAGGGGATCCACCAAAAAAGAGTTTTAATACTGTTCATGATAGTATTGAAGGTAAAAGTCATCGTAATTCAACTACGAAGAGGACAGGTTGTAAAGCATGCATTAGGGTGCGTTTTGTACCTTCAAAATCATTGTATGAGGTTTATCACTTTGAGGAGAAACATAATCATATGCTTCTTGATGAGAATGATATGAGTATGTCTCGAAAACGAAGGCAGTTGTCTTTAACCGATCAAGTTTTTATTCACAGTGCTGCAAGTTGTAATGTTGGAGCAACAAAAGCGCATACATTGCACATGTCTTTGAAAGGTGGTTTTCATGTTTCTGGTTGTACTGTTAATGATTATAAGAACTTTAGGAGAGATTTGAATGCATTTGTTGGTGCTGGTGATGGTGAAATGGTTCTTGGTATGTTGGAAGATAGATCAAAGGATGATGCACAGTTTTCTTTTGAATACAATCGGCAGGATAGTGAGTTATGTGGAATTTTTTGGGCTGATTGCTAAACTGAATTACCAGGAATTTGGAGATGTTATTTCATTTGATGCTACGTTTCGCACAAACCAGTAAGTTTGTCAACTGTAATTCAGTTTTTTAGATTATTTATATGTTGGTTTTTATGTTTATACCTTTTGTTTTTTTATATATTTTGTTTTATAGGTATAGAATGGTGTTTGTTCCGTTTACTGCTATTGATAATCATAAAAAATCTGTCACGGTTGGTGCTGCTTTGTTGTCTGGTGAAACTCTTGATAATTTTAAGTGGCTTCTTGAGGCGTTTTTGAAAGCACATTGTGGGAAGCAACCTAGTTTGGTTTTAACAGATCAGTGTTTGGCAATGAAACAAGCTATTCCATTGGTTTTTACGCAATCACGTCACAGATTATGTATGTGACATATTATGGCCAAAGTTCCAAACAAGGTTAGTTTCTATTCATATATGAATTGTTGATATATAATTTAAGTTCATATATGAATTAGTGTTTATAGTTAGTATTAAATCTGTTAATATATGAATTATTTTTATATAATGAAAATTCATATATGAATTATTGTTTACTTAATATTGTTTTCATATATGAATTATTTTCATTTAATGATAGTTCATATATGAATTATTGTTTAGTTAGTTCATCATGAAAGTTCATATATGCATGTATTATTTTTGTTAATCAACAATCATATATTCATCCATTATATAGTTGTGTTTTAGTTATAAAACATTATTTCTTTATGCCAATTTTGTAGGTTAGCACAAGGATACACAGGGAGACAGATTTTAACAAACGCTTTAATAAACTTATTTGGAACGTTCAATTAGAGCCTGAAGAGTTTGAAAGTATGTGGTTGGATTTGATTAGTGAGTTTAAACTTCAGAAGAGAAAATGGTTTTCATACATGTTTCGTATTCGTCAACGATGGATTCCTGCTTATTTCAAGACTATTCCTTTTTGTTCATTGATGAAAACTACATCAAGGTCGGAGAGCATAAATTCCTTTTTCAACAAATTTGCTCACCATGGTAACAACTTTGTGACATTCATGCTTGGATTTGATAATGCAATGCGTAAGCAAAGAAATTCTCAACGTAGGCTTGATCATGTGACAAAGACAACTATTCCTCATATGTGCACTGCAAAGGCTATTGAGAAACATGCATTTGAAGTTTACACACGATGTATATTTTTGGAAGTTCAAAAAGAGATAAATAAAGCAGCTTGGTCGTGTGTTCAGCAGAATGTTGTTGAAAAGAATGGATGCCAAGTTTATACAATTCAGCAAAATGATAAGGATAATAAAAAGAGGCAATTCAAGGTAAGAACAATTATTCATATATGCATTTTTATTATTATTTATTAACACAACTTACATTTTATTGCTCATTTTTGTTGTAGGTTGTGTGGAATCAATTGGATTCAACATTTGAATGCCAATGCAATCATTTTGTTCAACATGGTTATCTATGTCATCATGTTTTCAAAGTGCTTATGAATGAGAATTTTGATGCCATACCCGAGAAGTATATATGTCGTCGTTGGAGAAGAGACTTGATATCTTTTAATCTTAGGCACATTTCATGGAGGCAAGGGGATCCAAATGGTGAATTGGCAAGAATTAGCTATGATGCACAAGCAACTTTGGATTATATTTTGATGAGTCTTAGAAATGACAAAGAGAAGCTTAAAGAGGTTGTTGAGAAAATTCACAGTATGAAGATTGATGTAGATGCTCATGTTCCTTACCAAACCAGATTGCAGAAGAAGAATGACACTATAAGAAATCTTATTGGTGTGAATCCACCGGATAAAATTGATATTCATCCACCATCTGGTATCCGCAATAAAGGTTGTGGAACCGGAAAACGTTTGATCGGTGCAGGTGAGAAAGCAGCAAAACAAAATCAAAAGACCAAGAGGTTGTGTAGAAACTGTCAAAAGATTGACTATCATGATTCTCGTAATTGCCCATTGAAGATTGTTGATTAGTTGATATATACATTTTATAGGTCATTTTTCTAATTCAATAACCATTGTTATTTGCAATAATTTCATGAATAAATGACAATTCTTTTATTGTGAGCATTAGAATTTATTTTTATAGTTTTTTATGTATTAATGTTCATATATGAACTCAAAGATTCATATATGAACACAACTGTTATTCAATTATTGTTCATATATGAATGTGAAGGTTCATATATGAAGCTTTTATTCATATTTGAATATTTTATAACTCTTCGGTTCATATATGAATAGCATTAATTCATATATGAACTCAAAGATTCATATATGAACACAACTGTTATTCAATTATTGTTCATATATGAATGTGAAGGTTCATATATGAATTATACAATATTTAACAGATTCATATATGAACATTCATATACATTCAACAGATTCATATATGAATTATACAACATTTAATAGATTCATATATGAACTATACAATATTCAACAGATTCATATATGAATATGTTCAATGTTCAACAGATTCATATATGAATATGTTGAATACATTTAACAGATTCATATATGCAAGATATTGATTTAAGTAAAAAAATGAATAAACAAACATTCATATATGAATTATACAATATTCAACAGATTCATATATGAACAATACATTATTCAACAGATTCATTTATGTACAATACTAAATTCATATATGAACTCAAAGATTCATATATGAACACAACTGTTATTCAATTATTGTTCATATACGAATGTGAAGGTTCATATATGAAGCTTTTATTTATATTTGAATATTTTATAACTCTTCAGTTCATATATGAATAGCATTAATTCATATATGAACTCAAAGATTCATATATGAACACAGCTGTTATTCAATTCTTCAGTTCATATATGAATAGCATTAACTCATATATGAACTCAAAGATTCATATATGATTAAAACAAATTTATAATAATGTTAAAATTCTACCAAAAATATATCAACAACGTTTAGAAAGTGTAATATTATAGACATCATCATACTAAAACATACAAAATGTGCCAAGATGTATCAAAATATTGTTCATCAGCAAAACATGAAAAGAATACAATATTGTTCATAAACCAAACATATCACCGATACCCATTACTTGAATTGTTTATAATGTAGCCCGCCTGTCTTTCTTATTTGATTTTGAAATTGATTCAAGGTACTTCTTCTTTTCTTCATCAAAGGAGTCGAACTCAATTGCTTGATCAATCACCATTTTCTTGTACAAATTCCTCTCTGATAACAACAATTTGGTGGCATATTTGTACCGCAGTCGGTAAATCTGTTGTTTCTGTGCTTTCTCATTTGATAAAAATCCGCAATCCCACTTCTGTATGTCCTGCCGTGTGTAGTCTTCCATGTGTCGTATGATAAATATTCCATAGTCAACTTTGTTTTTAGTTGAGCACCACTTCATAATCTGTCTATTTGGATGTAGTGGGGCAACTACTTCTGCTTTTGGGTGCTCAACTGACCTCAAGTATGCTGTAAACAACTCATGCTGCATAATATTTCAAGTCATATAAGTAATTTTGATAATATGTTCATTTATTAAATTTTTAAAAATGTAAACAGTTGTATCCTTACCAGCCTTTGTGGTATGATTCCATATGTGCTTTCTATGGATACATTTGTAGACATGTTGTCTATCACCTGGACTTGTGGGTTCTTCAAGTTGTATACAAACAGAAAAAAGTGTTCTGATTGGATAATTGGGAAGAATATCTGTTTCATTTTATAAATAGAAAATGATTAAAAATTGAAAAAATAAATTAGTATTTTTTTTTGAAGATTTATACATTTTAGATACATACCAAATCGTAATCTCTCAAATTAATCAATTCTGCTTTCTCCCTCAATGCAACTGTAATGTTTGATTTGAAGATTCCAAATCTTTCATCATGAGTAGTGTTGTTACCCAATATCCCATCCGGCTAAGTAAACAAAGTAATTAAAATATTAGTTCATATTTTAATCAAACCTGCTAGGAGATGTTACCTTGAAAATTTTGCATATATGAACCACCAAATAATGATTATATTAACTCATATATTCATTCATATATGAATTATACAATATTAAACATTCATATATGAACCATTAAATATTCAACATTCATATATGAATGTTGCCATCTAAAATATGAACAATTTTAAAAATATATGTATTTGTTAATAACAATTTATATGTGAGGTATACCATTTTTCTTTTTTTGAACATGGCAGTTATTGTATGACTTGATTCATATATACATTTTATGTTATTTCTCAAACATAAATATAAAGATTCATATATGAACATTAAGGTTCAATTATGAATGTAAACGTTTTCGTTCATATATGAACATTAAGGTTCATATATGAATTCATATATTCACATATGAATTGGTATAGGAAATCATATATTATGAATTCATATAAATATAAAGATTCATATATGAACATTAAGGTTCATATATAAACGTCTGTGTTCATATATGAACCCAAAGGTTCATATACGAATTCATATATTCACATATGAATTCATATATATGAATTCATATAAGCATTGATAAATGAATATTTAGAATATGGTAAGTTAAACCATTCATATATGAATCAAAACAGTTAGAAAATATAAACATAAAACTCAAGTTAATATGAACTAGTTTTTAGTTAAAGTAGTTTGATAATCTTACCAATACCCCAGTGTTAAGGAATAGACGGTGAGGGGATTCCCTGCTCCTCAATTCCTCTTCATTATTTAATAATGCTGCCCAAGCGTCGATAACATTTGCAACAACATAGGTGTTAGGCATTAGGCTCTCAACTGCCACCCGTATCATGTATACATCATCACTTGTTGCATAAATGATATCACTATAAAGCAAATAGAATCATGATTAAATGATCAAACAATTTGATATATATACATATCATGAAAGTGAAATAGTAAAGGTTATACTTACTGGGTTTCTCCTGTCAATGCAAATAACCATCTTCCAATCTTGTTTTCTGTTTGTGACAGACATTTTGTTATATGAACAAGTCTGTCAATGTATGGTGACTTTATGTTCTCTGTCATTTTCACCTCTCTCTTCCCTAAATGTTTCTTCTCTTCCCTTTCCTTCATATTTTTTTCATCTTCTTCCTTTTCCTTCATCCTTCTTTCATCTTCTTCCTTTTCCTTCATCCATCTTTCATCCTTTTCCTTTTCCTTCATTTTCTTTTCATTTTCTATCTCTTCATCTTCATTTTTTTTTCTGTAATTCATCTTCCTCTGATGATATTCCCAAACTGAAACTTGGTATATCAAGTAAGTATGAAGATGCAATTTTGGCCACATCTGGTTTTTTTTCATCTATCTTCTTCTTATCCTCTTTGTTAAGTTTGTCATATGTTACTTCTCTCTCTTTCAACAGTATTTCATTCCCTCCTTTTTCAAAAATTTTCATCAAGCATTCCACTTCTCCAAATGTTTTTGGGTCCTCCCAAAACTGTGATTCAATAACTTTCTCTACATCTACATCTTTTTGCAAATCTAGATTCTCTGCCAACAAAAATTCTTCTTCTTCAGTCCCAATCTCAATTCCAGTAGTAATTTTGGGCTCCTTCATGCATGATGAAATTTCATCCGTCTCCTTTAAAAACAGCTTTTCAAACTCTTTTTTGTATTCATTGAATACAATATTATCTAGAAATTTCTTTAAAGCTTCAACCAAGCTTTCTTCTATCTTCAATCTGTCAGCTTTTAAGCAGTCCATTCTGCTTCTTATCATTGATTCATAAACCTAAAATTTATAAAATTTATAAAAAATTATGAATATATCAATTTATAATAGTTATTCAGATATGAATTCATATAACCATTCATATATGAACTCATATAATCATTCATATATGAATTTATATATTAGATATATACGGATTCATATATGAATGCATATATTCACATATGAACTGATATATCAAGTTATATATAATAAGGATTCATATATGAACTCATATAAACATTCATATATGAACTCATATATAAACTCTTATTAGCATTCATATATGAATTCATTTGGGATCACATATGAGCATTTTTATATGAGTTTATATATTCACATATGAATTTATATAAGTGTTCATTTATTTGAAGTATTCATATATGAACTCATATATAATATTTCATATGTAAGCTATAGATTATTTTATGAAAAGGATTCATATATGAATTCATATGTCATTTAAATAAGAATTCATATATGAATTTATATATTCTTATATTAAATATTTTATATGAATTCATATATGAGTTCATATATGAACTCATACATTTGAATTCATATATGAGTTTTTAATATTCATACCTGTTCTTCATTCTCTCTCTCTTTTGTTTCATCTTCTTCTATCTCTTTTCTATCATCATTTTCCTCTGTCTCTTTCATTTCTTTATCAGAAAGTCTCATATTCTCCATTGGTGCAAGTAGTCTTCCCAATCCAAATGCACCTTTGTCAACTTAATATGATTCTCTTCTTCTTAATCTTTCTACATTCCATCTTTTTATAACCGGTCTCTCTCTTCCAACATTCACAACTTCACAATCAAAGTTGTCGACATACATCAGCTGCAAATAAGAATCAATTAAAATAATCATTACATTATTGTAAGATGTCTATACTATATTAAAATCATGATGTATTTAATTCATAAATGTTATAGTAAACTTACAATCAAATATGTAACCGATCCAACATAAAAGCTCATCTCTGAGTCTCGTATCCATCCAGTCTTACTCCTTCTCAAACAATCATATATGTATTCACACCAATTAATCTTTGATACATCTGTGTCTGGTTGGATTAAATTTGTGACCGAAAGATTGCAAGTTCCACTTTTGTTACCCTCTCCCATAGTGTTGCAGAAAAGGGTAATGAAGTTTAACTTGAAATTGAAGTCAGCTTCATCATTGTCAATGATTATTTGTTTGATGTCTGTTGGACGAATGATTTCTTTAGAAAATTGGGATCTCCAATTAACTAACAACTGACTGTCATCATCCAAGTACTTACAATCGAATATGCTTTTTTCTCCCATAGGGACCCCAAGCATATCTTGAATTGATTTTTCTGTAACCTTCAAGCTTTCATTCCCAACATGAATTTCCATTGTTTCAGTATTGAAACTGTCTACAACATAAAATCCCAACTTGGAAGGTATTCCATCTACCTTCATTTCTAGAAGATCTTCAAAACCCATGCTTGTGATACATTTTTTCTGGTCTTCACTTAAACCTTTAATTGCTTCATAGAGTGGTTTTGGTGAAGTTCGAACTTTGATGGATGGAAACTTATGTTGTTGCTTTGACTTCTTTTCTTCTTTCTTTGATCTTTTTATTTTATGAACAGGAGTCTCAAAATCATCATCTTCAACAATGACTTTTGAAGTTTTTGTCTTTGACAGTTTCTTTCCTTTCAATCCATCACTATCTTTTTTTCTTTTCTTTGTATCCGCTTTGTTAACTGTTCATATACAATTGTTAATATAATTAATGAAACAAAAATTCAACATAATTTTGAAATTATACGATATTCAACAGATTTATATATGAACATATTCATATATGAACTTCGATTTATTGAACATTCATATATGAACTATGCAATATTCAACAGATTCATATATGAATATGTTGAATGTATACATTTTATGTTCTTTCTCAAACATAAATACAAAGATTCATATATGAACGTTAAGGTTCATATATGAATGTAAACGTTCATATATGAATGTAAACGTTGGTGTTCATATATGAACCTTAACATTCATATGAACCTTTGGGTTCATATAATCTTTCTCAAACATAAATACAAAGATTCATATATGAACCTTTGTGTTCATATATTAATATATATTCAAAAGATTCATATATGAACTATACAATATTCAATATATTCATATACTAACAAATGTTCATATATGAACCTTAACAAATGTTCATATATTGAACATATTATTTAACATTCATAAATGAACTATAAGATATTCAACAGATTTGTAATGAAATTTTGCATTATTTAACATTCATATATGAACTATAAGATATTCAACATAAATATTAGGGTTTATAAACCCTAATATTTCATAAAACATAAGTGAACAGTAAAATAGTACATATATTCATTTATGAAGTGCTATATCTTCAACATTCATAAATGAACAACGAATCTATGTCACAATTTCAGATATTAACGAATATACCTTTTCTTTTTTGTGTTGCCTTTCTCTTTAATTTTTGCTTTTGAACATTCGAGCTCTTTACTGTAATAAAAAATGAAGAGAAATATAACAGTGTTAAATGTTGTTACATACAGATTCATTCAATATAATAGTGTTTTATGTCGATTATTCAATGATTTACAGAAAAATACATATAATCTATACATTACCTTCCTTCTTCAACGTATTCAACGTTTTATCTTCTTTGTTTTGGATTTTCTTTTTTTCTGAATTTTCAGAATGCTTTGAATCTTTTCGTGTTTTTGTCATTTGCTGATGTTCGTAAGTTATTTCGATCGACTTGCGAAGATTTGTGATATGAATATGTGTATTTTGAATGATTTTTGAAGAGAGAATCAATAAATCATCGACGGTTTTTGATGATTTAGTGTAATGAGTGTTTTAGAGTTTAATCATTCTTTTTGCCGCCTATTAATGTAGGTGAATAAATTACAAAACTACCCCTCAACCGTACCATGTTATTTATAGTGTGTGTGCAATTATCCTATGTTACGATTTTTCCAAAAAATAGTTAATTCTTTTTTATAAAAAACATTTTTTTATTAAGTCTAAATTAAACAAATTTATAAAAATAACAATATTACGTTCTAAAAATCATCCAAAATCTTATTGTAAATCAGCAAAAAAAAAAACATTAAAATCGTGTATCAGTGTAAATTAATTCATATATGAATCCATTGTACTCATTGAATTCATATATTCAATTGATATTCATATATGAACTCAATTTTCATATATTAATAGTAAGGTTCATATATGAATTATAAAGAATTCATATAATGATTCAATTCATATATGAATATTAACTCAAGTTTCATATATTAATATTATGGTTCATATATGAAGCTTTATCTTCATATATGAAAAATTATAAATAATGGACTCATATATGAAGCTTATTCATATATAAATGTTATTTATATATGAATGCAAAGCTTCATATATGAAGATTTATGTTCATATATGAAAAAGTATAATCAAAGATTCATATATGAAGTATAAAGAATAAATATATGCCAAAACATATGAAAAATACTATCAAATATACCAAAACAGATTATATATACTAAAACATATCAAATATACCATCAAATATACCATCAAATATACCAAATGTACAACTCACTATGACTATACAAAATGTATGTTCACTATCACCAACCCTAAATGTAGCAGAAAACATTGTTTTTACCAATCCCCCATCATTCAAAAAACAAACATCCATACCAACAAAAAAACATTGTTCAACAAACCCATCATTACCTATAACATCTCTTGTCTTTCATTTTTTTTTGTCTTTGCAAGAGATTCAATATGTTTCTTCTTTGTTTCATCGAATGAGTCAAACGTGTTTGCTTCATCGATAATATTTTGCCTATGCAAATTCTTCTCAGAAAGCAACAACTTTGTTGCATATTTGTATCTCAACCGAAAGATTTGTTGTTTTTGAGGCTTTACATTTGTATGAAAACCACAATCCCACTTCATGATATCTTGTCCTACATAGTGCTCCATATGCCGCATGGTGAAGATCCCGCAATCAATTGTGTTTTTTTCTGAACACCACTTCATTATGTGCCTTAGTGGTTGTAGTGGTGCCATCTCTTCAGCTTTTGGATGTTCAAATGTTCTCAAATACTTGATAAACAATTCATGCTGCATAATATTATTATTCATATCAGTAAAATTCATAATATATTGAGTTATGAAGTTTATGAAATTTTAAAGAGTACTATGTTTACATACTGGTACATGTCCATATTTGTTTTGTATGGAGACATCTGTAGACATGTTGTCTATAACAAGAAATTGTGGTTTCTTCAAGTTGTAAACAAACAAGTAGAAGTGGCTTGATTGTATGATTGGAAAGAATACCTGTTTTCATTATAAAATTGAAAAATCAATTAGATTTCATCTAACTATGTATGTTGTGTATATAATTTGTATATAATTTTTAGACATACCATATCATACTCCCTCAAGTTTGCCAGATTTTCATCGTTCTTTAAAATATCCTTGATGTTTGAGCTGAAAATCTTAAAACTTTCTTCTGTTGTGGTCTTCTTCTTCAGAACTCCATCCGGCTAAGTAAACAAAGTAATTACATTTGAATATTTGTTTTCACAAAAAATTTAAATGTGAAGACAAAAGTTGAAATTCATATATGAACCCAAAGGTTCATATATGAACACCAAAGTTTACATTCATATATGAACCTTAACAAATGTTCATATATGAAAATTAGGGTTTATATATGAACCTTTGGGTTCATATATGAATATTTGTATTTGTGTTTAAGAAAGAATATATGAGCCCAAAGGTTCATATATGAAAATTAAGGTTCATATATGAACCTTTGGGTTCATATATGAACACTAAAGTTTACATTCATATATGAACCTTAACATTCATATATGAATCTTTCTATTTATGTTTGAGAGAATATATAAATCCAAAGGTTCATACATGAAAATTAGGGTTCATATATGAAAATTAGGGTTATATGAACACCAAAGTTTACATTCATATATGAACCTTAACATTCATATATGAAAACTAGGGTTCATATATGAACCTTTGGGTTCATATATGAATCTTTGTATTTGTGTTTGAGAAAGAATATATGAACCCAAAGGTTCATATATGAAAATTAAGGTTCATATATGAACCTTTGGGTTCATATATGAACACCAAAGTTTACATTCATATATGAACCTTAACAAATGTTCATATATGAATCTTTCTATTTATGTTTGAGAAAGAACATAAAATGTATATATGAATCAAGTCATACCATAACTGTCGTGTTCAGAAAAAAGCGGTGTGGTGATTCTCTGCTTCTTAATGGCTCCTCTGAGTTCAGTAATGAAGCCCAACTATCAATCACATTTGCCACTACATACGTATTTGGCATTAAACTTTCAGCTGCCACCTTAATCATTGATGATCCATCATTTGTTTCATAGATCATATCACTATAAGGCAATAAAATCAAATTAAGTTCATCATATATGCAGATCTTAAATTTTTAAAGTAAGATATTTAAAATTATAATATCAACTTACCACCATTCACCAGTCAATGCGAACAACCATCTACCAATTTTCTTTTCATCTATTGATAATCCTTTTGAGATTAGGACCACTCTATCAAGGTATGGTGACCTTAGTGTTTCGGACAGTCTCACTTCTCTTTTTCCCATATCTTTCTCCTTTTTTCTTTCCTCTTCTTTTCCTTCTTCCTCACTTCCTTCCTTCTCTTTCACATCCTTCCCTTTTCCTTCCCTTTTTTCTCTGTCCTCTTCTTTCTTTTCATTTTTATCTTCATTGTTTGCATCCTCATCTTCTGATAATCCGAAACTTGTTTGGTTCATATATGAAGATGCAATTTTTACAACATATGGTGATTGTTCTGTTTCCACTTCTTTTTCAACACTCTTCTCTACTTCTTCTACCTTCTCTTGTTCTACCTTCTCTCCTACCTCTGCATCGTCTTTTTCAATTGTTTATTCTTTGTCTTTCTCCTCTTCTCCCAACTCATGTGCCTCTTTCATGACCTCTATTTCTTGTTCATATGGGTTTTGTGAGAAGTCTGCATCCATCATAGTTGTAACAGTTGTCATTTCCAATCCTTCATCATCATTTTTCTCCAACTCTTGATTTTCTGATAACAAAAACTCTTCTTCTTCAGCCACAACCATAAGTTCATCTGTCATCTCATCTTTGTTTTTGAACAACCTTTCGAATTCTAATTTGTATTTCTTGAAAACCTCATTATTTGGAAATGTTTCCAAAGCTTGTTTTAGTCCTCCTTCTACAATCATTTTATCATACTTTATCTCATCCAGTTTTTCCTTTATCATAAGCTCTAGAACCTACATTGTGCATAAAAATAATGATAAATTATTAAAAGATTCATATATGAATTTATGTGTTAAGATGAAATTGAATTCACAACTATATACAGTTCATTTATGAATTCATATATCAATTAAAATAAAACTTCAAATAATAATTCAATAAGTTTCAAAGATTCATATATGAATTCATTAACTATATATGATTCAAATATGAATTCATATGAGAAATGATATATATTAAGTATTAATATATGAATTCATATGAATTTATATGTCAATTCATATATGAATTCATATGATAAGTCATATATGAATTAAAATTAGATTCATATATAAGATTCATACATGAATTTAATATGTTTGAATGATTCATATATGAGAATTCATTAAGTATATATGACTCACATATGAATTCATATGAGAATATGTGAATTGATATATATGAAGTATTCATATATGAATTCATAAATGTTTATACTATACTTACTTCTTCTTTTTCAGCATCTGTTACAAACTCTTCAAGAAGCTTCCCCCTACCAAATCCACCGTTTTCTATCTCATAACCTTCTCTTCTTCTTAGTCTCTCAGCTGTCCACATCTTGATCAATGGTCTTTGTCTTTTTACACTGACAGCTTCACATTCAATATTATCAACATACATGAGCTGCATATAAGAATCATTTAAAACAGTTAATACATTAATGTAATATATATTTTTAATCCAAAAATATTATAGTATACTTACAATCAAGTATGTGATGCATACAACATAGAAACTCATGTCAGAGTCTCTAACCCAACCTTTCTTGCTTCTCATTAAACAACCATAAATGTAAGAACACCAGTTTATCTTTGCAATCTATGTTTCTTGGTTGATGTAGTTTACCACAGCCAAATTGCAGGTACCACTTTTGTTGCCTTCTGCCATCGTGTTGCAGAAGAGTGTAATGAAGTTCAATTTGAAATTGAAGTCAACTTCATTACTGTCAATGATCTTCTGTTTGATGTCAGTTGGTCGTATGTTTGCTTTGTTAAACTGTGATCTCCAATTGACAATGATATCAATGTCATCACTCAAATACTTGCCATTGAATATTTCCTCTCCTTCATTTGGAACTCCAAGCATATCATGAATTGATTCTTGAGTTAATATGATTGAGTTTTGTCCCACTTTCATATCCATGTTTTCATCATTGAAGTTATCAACAACATAGAAACCAAGCTTAGATGGAATTCCATCCATCTTCATCTCAAGTAATTGTTCAAAACCCATGTCTTTTACACACTGTTTCTGCACTTTACTCAAAGCTTGAATGGCTTCAAATAGAGGTTTTGGAGAAGTCCTAACCTTTATCACTAGTAGTTTATTTTTTTCTTGCTCTTTTTTTCCCTGTTTCTTCAACCTTTTGCTCTTTTGGACATATAAATCATCATCTTCTTCAACAACTGTTATAGCTTTCTCTCTTTTTGTTCTGGGCTTTTTCTGTTTATCTGTTTATAGACATTGGTTAATATAGTTAATGAAACAACATTTTAATTTAAAATGTTATCATTGTGTATTATGGTTTACTTACATAAAACTATTTGTTTTGCTTGTTCAGTATTGTTTCTTTCAACAGAAGCATGTTGTTCTTCTATTGTTCAAGGTTCTACATCACCTGTTAATATGCAAGATATTGATTTAAGTAAAAAAATGAATAAGCAAACATTCATATATGAATTATACAATATTCAACAGATTCATATATGAACAATACATTATTCAACAGATTCATTTATGTACAATACTAAATTCAACAGATTCATATATGAACATTCATATACATTCAACAGATTCATATATGAACAATACATTATGAACAAACATTCAACACATTCATATATGAATTATACAATATTCAACAGATTCATATATGAACATTCATATACATTCAACAGATTCATATATGAATTATACAACATTTAACAGATTCATATATGAACTATACAATATTCAACAGATTCATATATGAATATGTTCAATGTTCAACAGATTCATATATGAATATGTTGAATATATTTAACAGATTCATATATGCAAGATATTGATTTAAGTAATAAAATGAATAAACAAACATTCATATATGAATTATACAATATTCAACAGATTCATATATGAACAATACATTATTCAACAGATTAATTTATGTACATACTAAATTCAACAGATTCATATATGAACACTCATATACATTCAACAGATTCATATATGAATTATACAACATTTAATAGATTCATATATGAACTATACAATATTCAACAGATTCATATATGAATATGTTCAATGTTCAACAGATTCATATATGAATATGTTGAATATATTTAACAGATTCATATATGCAATATATTGATTTAAGTAAAAAAATGAATAAACAAACATTCATATATGAATTATACAATATTCAACAGATTCATATATGAACAATACATTATTCAACAGATTCATTTATGTACAATACTAAATTCAACAGATTCATATATGAACATTCATATACATTCAACATATTCATATATGAATTATACAACATTTAACAGATTCATATATGAACTATACAATATTCAACAGATTCATATATGAATATGTTCAATGTTCAACAGATTCATATATGAATATGTTGAATATATTTAACAGATTCATATATGCAAGATATTGATTTAAGTAAAAAAATGAATAAACAAACATTCATATATGAATTATACAATATTCAACAGATTCATATATGAACAATACATTATTCAACAGATTCATTTATGTACAATACTAAATTCAACATATTCATATATGAACATTCATATACATTCAACAGATTCATATATGAATTATACAACATTTAACAGATTCATATATGAACTATACAATATTCAACAGATTCATATATGAATATGTTCAATGTTCAACAGATTCATATATGAATATGTTGAATATATTTAACAGATTCATATATGCAAGATATTGATTTAAGTAAAAAAAATGAATAAACAAACATTCATATATGAATTATACAATATTCAACAGATTCATATATGAACAATACATTATTCAACAGATTCATTTATGTACAATACTAAATTCAACAGATTCATATATGAATATGTTCAATGTTCAACAGATTCATATATGAATATGTTGAATATATTTAACAGATTCATATATGAATATGTTGAATATTGTATACAATATTCAACAGATTCATATATGAACATTGATATATGAATAAATAATCGAAGAAACATTCAAAAGATTCATATATGAACTATTCTATATTCAAAAATTAAAAACCCTAATTTCAAAAAATTCATATATGAACTATACAATATTAAACATTCATATATGAACCATCGAATATTCAACATTCATATATGAATGAATATGTTCAACATTCAACATTCATATGAATATTCAACATTCATATCTAAAAACCCTATATTCAACAAGAATAACGCATTCATTTATGAACGAATATACCTTCAGTATTTTGCCCTTTCTTCTTCCTTCGTATTTTTAGTTTTGGTAAACCATCTGCATTTTTCGCTGTAATCAAAAAACAGAACAACATTATTAAACCCTAAATTTTTCTAAATGATTTCGTCAACTCGTTAAACATATAATCAATGTATATGATGTTTCTTTATGATAATCATTCAAACATTATAGAAAAAGTATGTATAAGTACCGTCTCTAATTATAGTTATCAATGGTTCATTATCGCTCATCTGATTTTCTTCGTTCTCTCGACTTTTTGATTGTTCTTGTTGAAGAATCAGAGTATCCTTACTTGCTTTTTCCATTACTTCACCTTCAAGATGAATAAGCGATGATTTTTTTGATGTTTTTTGTTGATGAATCAGGGTTTCTGGAGAAGAATCTGGAGAGTCTCGATGGTTTGTGATGAAAAAAATCGTGCATAGTACTGTTATGATCAAGTTGCCGCCTATTTTGATTTAGTTGTGCATTTTACCAAATTGCCCTTATGTTGTCCTATTTTTTTTTATTGTGCGACCGAATTTATCCCATGTTACACATTAGACCCCTCAATTAATGACCCTTGATCATTTAAACCAATGGCCATGATCACTTCTTTATTTCTCATATATTTAGTGTTTCTCAAATGAACCTTTCCCTATATATATATATATATATATATATATATCTGATATGTATTTCATACTGTGCTTTAATTGTTGAAGTTAAACTGTTGAGCAACATTTTCTAGGACAAAATATATGGGATCATTGTGTGAGATTTTAAAAGAACTTCTATGGATTCACGATAACTAGTGTTTCCTACCCAAGAAGTTATCTTGAGTGATTGAAAGGTGAAGGGTCAATATCTGAGTGTAGGTGTGTGCTGAGATAAAATGAAAAGAGAGTTTGGTTAGAAGTGAGATTAAATGTTAAAAAGAAAGAGGGTGTGAGAATAGAGTTAAAAGAATATCAAAACTCTGCACCAACTTTTTCTGAGTCGGGCAGCCAAATTACTGTTGTTTCACAATTCTTTCGTGAACTTCATTAAAACAGACAACTAGCCCATGCCAACTCTTGATTTAAACCCCACCAACTACTCATTTCTTTCTCAACAAAAAGATGTTTCAATTTTTCTTAGGGACGCAACACATAATCTATCTCGTCTTCATTTAGAAGACTTGGATATTGAAAAATAAGGAAGTCTGCCCCACCTTCGCATTTCGATCATGCACAATTGAGTCTGTGTATTACTGTTATTGTCTCAATGGTTTACACACTTTGAGCCTATTTTATAAACATTCATGTTTAAATTATTTCATACACAAGCACGAACACACATAAAATTCGTTTTTTTTGTCGGAACGTTCATAGAATAATCTTGTGTTATTCGATGGTTGAATGGAACACCTGGGGAGTGAACATCAATAAAACTTCTTGTACAGTACATTCGTTGTATTAAGTAGCTTCGTGCTGCTTACAGACATCTTAACTGATTCATTTGTTGATTCAGGGTTACATTTTTATTTCTCTGAATTTGAAAATATTCGGATGAATACTTTATGAATTGACGGATGTTCAGGGGCTCATATGGAAAGATCATTGGTCAGAACATGGTTCATGACATTTCTTGAAGAAGTTTTGATGATTTCTATGTTCTACGTCATCAAAAAGGGGGATAATTAATTTCAAGAAATGGTGTCTAAAGATCAGATGATGAAAGTTTTGTGAATAGAGTATTCAAGAAATGACAAATTTTGATGGGTATATTTCTAAAATGTGTGAGAAATGTTCGGAACGAAAGAGTAAGTTCAAATGTTCATAAAGTTTGATGAAAATTTACTGAAACTTTCTTTGAAGATTATTTGCTCAAGAAAAGTGAGCTAAATAAGATGATAATTTCTTTTCTAAAGTTTGAAAGAGGTTTTTATTACCTTGGGGGAGATTGTTAAACATTCTTGCAAAAAAAATTAAAAGACTTTGGGATTGATTATAGAAAGTTTGAAGACAGCTTAAAAAAAGGAGAGATTCAAAGAAGAAGATTATTCGTGAATACTGAAATTTGTTGTTGCTTATCCAAAGGGGAGATCAATTATTTCTGAATCAAAGGGGAGCTTCAATGTTTATTCGTTTGAAGATGGTCTTGAATCCAAAGGGGGAGATTGTTAGTGCATAAATATGTTGGATCCAAGATCATGGGAATTAAAGTCAATGCTCAAGTCAAACCTTCAAGGTAAAAGTCAAAGTCAAGCAAGTCAAAGTGTTAATTAGTTTAGTTTGTTTTTGTCTTTGTATTAGCTTGATGTATAAATAGATTTTGTTTTCTTTGTAAGCGTGTGGCACTTAGAATATTGTGAGAGAGCTTAGTGAGAGAAATATTATAGTTGAGAGAGAGCATCTTTGTATATTGTTGAATTGAAAGTGAATCATATGACATCTTGAATCGATTTCTTTGTTCATCTTGATCTTAATTGCACGTATTACTGGGACACAAAAAACTAGATACATGTTTAATGTGCTTCACCTCCTTATCTCATGTTCTAACTGTTTAAAACTTTTTCACCAAATAAAACGCTTATATTCGTAGTTTTGAGGGTTTTACAACATCTTGGTGAAATCCTTGCTTATGTGTGTGTTAAAACCCATGGATTTACACTTAAATCATTTTGAGAAGGTTTGATGGAATTTTTTAGCTCTTGGATATACTGACATAATTATCCACATATTGTGTAGTTTTGACGTAACTTGAGGGTTTGATCTATTTATGATAATCTTGTTCTTCAATATTACGTGTGAAATGGTATCGTGTTTTTATGACCAAAATGCATAGTATTATATCTCAAGATTGACCTACATGGAATTCGATGCATATATGACCTAGTAATGGTCTTGGAGTTTTATAAGTCTCCTTCTATATTGATATGGTGGTTCGACCACTTACTCATCTTATTGGTATTTGGGACATTTTTCTTGTAGTAAATGTACGTGTTGATTTCTATAAATTGCGGATGAACCTTTCAAGTAGTCATTAGGAGGATTTAGTCGTGTGGTTCCACCTTGGAGGTATGTGCCTAGATCTCCGCCATTGGGGCAATGCCTTGGAGGTAGTCCTCAATCTGTCGGGCCCTGTGGTGTTACTCGTGGGAGTAGATACTAAGGTAAATCAACTCTTGAGGTGAAACTTGATCGGTATTATGGGACTCCCCCATTGACTCCAATAAATTATTTTATGATTCATGTTTTTTATTGTTCATCGTTCGTAAGTATATTCTTATTTGTTCAAATTCACTAGGATTTTTGGCTTACCACTTGTTTGGTGTCGACATGTATCTCAGGTTCTAGCGGCGTGGTCTCCAAGAAAGTCTAACTGGACTTAGAAGTGAGTGTGAGGAATATTTGGGAAGCCCCTTTTTGTGAAGAACATTTTTAGGTTATAGACGACACCCCTTTGTAATCTTCTTTCTTGTTAGGAATTAGATTAATAGGTTGTTGTCACTTACCGTTATATTACAAACTTGTAATTAAAAAGGCGTGTATTGTTTCCCCCTTTTTGGGATGACTCATGTCTTGACATTATATACCACTTTTCCATTTTATGGAAATTTTTGTTTATCCCATTTTTGGGTGTTACACAACAAAGCCAAGTGCATCCCGAGTTTAATTGCACTATTGCTTGGCATTTGTTCGTCAGTCATGAAATTATATTGTTCTGCATTGTTGTTGAGTTATTATACTAGTTTATGAAAGGAAATGTACATATCGCCCAACAAATATATTTTTTCATTAAAAACATAGTAATTCACTACTCATACATGAATTACTCCCTAGTTACTTTCAAGTTCTTTTAGATCCTTAAACAAGAATAGCAATTTCCCTCACAATGGTAATCACTCTTTCATTTACACAAAATGACATATCACCATCCCCTGCATTTGTTTTTCATATAAATAAATAATTAAATAAAATGTTATTGCTACCATAATTTAATGCATGACGGAAATAAGTTACACTCAGTTATATTATTCAATGATCAATAAAGGTTACATATAGACATTTTGTAGGAGAAACTATTTTTTGACAGGTTGGTCAAAAGTCTCAAATTAAAATCGACATTAAAATATAGATTATAATTCCCTAAATGAAGGTGTGAAAATCAGAAACTACTAATTTCACATGATTTGCCTATTTAAACAGAATAAAAAAATTAACATAAATTAAGGCTCCAGATGAAGGACATTGGACAGACCGTGGACTAAACCGCCGTAGTTAGGCCTCGTAACTCCAAGCGAATTAACCTCTTTTTAGCCACCTTTCCCCTTTCTTCGACCGGTTCATGAGCGTATCAACTAAATCCTATGTAAATTCCTTTTCATAATTATTTTCCCCTTCAACTTTGCCATAAATCAAACATGAGATGCTATATTTTTTTCTGCATTAGGATCATTTTGTATAGAGTAAGTTACTAATTTGGTCCTTAGACTTCATTTATTATGTAGATAACTTTCCGGTATGCATATTGTTAGTGAATTCCCAAAAACTAATCATAAGATTATTGTAATTTTGAGTTTTGTTTCATAAAATCAATAAATAAATGGAAGGTATTGCCATTTTAATATGTCTATGTTATATTTGGTGTTTTAATTATTCATATTAAATAACCTTATAATAATGTATTCTAAATCTCCCTAGTTAAATATTATTTTGGGTTTTAAGGTTGAAGTAATATGATAACGACTACCATATGTAGGGATTCATATAGAGATATCGAATCTGCATATGGGTACAAAATGGAGATTTTGTGTATCGGACATGACTCGTTATGAGAACACTGCATTGGATGTTATGTGAGTGTAATAAGTGTTTCTCATGTGGTCAATGCACATGTAATTCTTTGACTTGAGAAATATGGAGTTTGTTATGTGTCAATAGTATAATTTGACATATGTTCTAATCATTCCGTAACTAGGTGACATAATAATTGTTTGGTATGTTATAAATGTCATGGTAGAACTAGCATTTATCGAGATAGGATTTGTCCCTCCTTTTGTGAAGGGAATAATGTCTCTAGGCCCTTGATAAATATATATTAAGGAAACGCATGCATGCTCGTATAATTGATATGAGATATCATAATCTGTTTTATGAGTATATTAGGGAATCAAGAAACTAGAGATAGACATAACGAGAATGACCCATTCAATGTCTCGTGTTCAATTTGGACATCAAGGACAAAAGAATTAAATATGTAAACTAAAATTGACTACAAACCGATAATTTGTTGTATCATCAATTATCGTCATTTGGATGACAATGATGTATTGCTAGATACCGCTCTTCATTTATAACTATAAATATGATATTTATATTTATTACCAATATGTCGAGAACCCATTGGGTCACATGCTTTGAACATATTCGAATATGATGTTTTAATTATTAAAACGTTTAATCATTATATCTGATTTGTACTGATTTAATCTGATTAAATAAAATCAGATATTATTTATGTTAGACATAACTAAAGATAGCTAGGTATGGTCTTAAAAGATGAGTGATGATGCATGGATACTCCAACATTCAAGTAAAGTTTAAGGATGGCGGTGCTTTCAGGTCATGCATCTCATATTCATATAAAATGTATGACATTTTATGCAAGAGTGAGTCTTGCAATTCTTTCTCTCAAAATCACCTACAACTATATGCTCCATTTCATTTCTAAGTTTCGAAACTGTGACTAGCATCACGAGAAAGAAAAGGATTCATATTGCTCACGTGGATACCGTGGAGGCATCAAACTTTGTTTATTGTTGTGATTCAAAATCTCCTTAACTGTAAGGTATAATTTCGAAACACCCGATTTATTCTAGTTTGTATGGGTCCTTAGAGGGTTACAGTTTTATTTTCCACTGTGCTTGAAATCCCGTAACCCAACAATGGTATCAGAGCGAATTACTAACCTCGAGATCGATTTTTGTGACATGCATGCATTTTAAAATTGTTTTGCTGATGTACATTTTTGTTTCATAAATGTTTTAGTTTTTCATCTCAGAACGATTCTGAATCTTAGAAAACGTAAAACATGAAAGCATGGATCTTTCTGTTAGTTTTCCACCAGCTTTTGAATCGCATCATTTTGACTTCGTATGAATTTTTTATGAATTGTTTACCACAGTGTCGCAATGTTGTTCGAAAATCGAACCCACTACGGGTTTGACTTGGATTTAGACCCATAAGGGTTTTAGATATTTGAAATCCTAAAACATAAAAGATGTGTATCTTTTTGTAAGTTTTCCAAAGAACTTTGAATCACCTTTTTTCGATATCGTATGAATTTTGTATTATTTTTATACGGTGGTTTTGCAAATTAGACACAAGCTTTACCTTAATCAAGGAGAAGCTTAGTATCGCCCTCGTTCTAGCATTACTCGATTTCGAAAAGGTTTTTGAAGTAGAATGTGATGCGAGTGGCATTGGAATTGGTGCTGTCCTAACCCAAAAAAAAAAGACATGTTGCTTATTTTAGCGAAAAACTTAGTGAAGCCCGACAAAAGTGGAGCACGTACGAGCAAGAGTTCTATGCGGTGGTTCGAGTTGTACAACAATGGGAACACTATTTGGTTCAAAAGGAGTTCATTCTATTCACCGATCATCACGCCTTAAAATTTATCAATAGTCAGAAAACGATCAACAAGATGCACGCCTAAGTTTTCTACAAAAAATTCCTTTTGTAATTAAGCATAAATCCAAGAATCTCAACAAAGTGGTCGATGCCCTTAGCTGAAAGGCCAATTTACTCATCACTTTGTCACACGAAATCATCATTTTCGAGGCCTTGAAAGAACTCTATATTGAAGATGGTGATTTCAACGACACATGGATGAAGTGCAATAGCGGCACACCGAGCGGCGATTTCTATGTCCGAGAAAGTTACCTTTTTAAGGGCAACCAAGTATGCATTCCCAACTCCTCTTTACGGGAAAACTGACTTGAGACATGCACAAAGGAGGATTAAGTGGTCATCTCGGACAAGACAAAACCGTTGCTAGCTTAGAAGAATGGTGTTACTAGCCACATTTAAAGAAGGACGCAGGTTCGATTGTGAGAAAGTGTTATATTTGCCAAACCGCAAAAAGGATTGTCTCAAAACACGGGTCTCTACACCCCTCTCTTGATTCCCGAAGACATTTGGCAAGACCTTTCAATGGACTTCCTGTTCGGTCTTCCCCGTACTCAAAGGGGGTGGACATTTTTTTTGTTGTGGTTAAACATTTCTCGAAAATGAACCACTTTTCTTCAAAGAAGTGGTGCGCCTACATGGTGTCCCGAAAACGATCATTTCCGATTGTGACACAAAGTTTCTTAGCCACTTTTGGATCACGCTTTGGCGAATGTTTGGAACGAATCTTAAGAAAAGTAGCATCGCTCATCCCCAAACCGACGGCCAAACGGAAGTTACTAACTGGACTTTGGGAAATATGCTTCGAAGCGTGTGCGGTGACAAACCGAAACAATAAGACATGGTCTTAGCACATATCGAGTTCGCTTACAATAGTATCGTCCACATCGCCATCGGTTGCTGTCCTTTTTCCTTACTCTATACTTCCTCCCCGAGGCAAGTGGTCGATTTAGTCAAAATCCCATGAGATCCCAGAGTTAGCATCACAACAGGTAACATGGCTAAGGAATTACAAGCAAAGAAAGAGGTCTTCAACTTACGTCTTGAAGCTACCGGTTTAAAGAATAAGGCGGCGACCGACAAACACCGCTAGAAGAAGGTCTTCAACGAGGGAGATGAGGTAATAGTTTTTCTTCGGAAAGAACAATTTCCTATCGGTACTTATGGGAAGCTCCAATTGAAAATACGGATCGTTCAAGATCACGAAGAGGATTAGACAATGCTTACGTCGTCGCCCTTCCCGAGTTGTTACATATATCGAACACCTTCAACGTCGCCGATATATATGAGTATCACAAGGATGAGCCAATTCTTTTAGAAGAGAATTAGGGGTTGAGTTCTTCGGAAGTGGAGGAGACTGATATAGAGAGGATTGCGATGGAGATCGAAGGACAAATCGAGAATCGCAAACAGAAACAGAAACAAAAGCGAGTTCCATGCGACTTGGGTAGCATGAAACCCGCACAACACACCGGACAAAAAATGATATTGCGGCTTCCATGCGGGTTCACCCGTTGCACAACTGCCTAAACACTGTTTGGATTGCATGCTTCCATATTACCTAGCCGCCATTCACATGAGCTCTCAATTCCTTCTTTTTATTATTACCATTCGTTATCTAATTCTATTTTCTTTTATTTATTTATTAGATTTAATTTAAATTTCGTAATTATATTTTTTCATAATTTAGATTATAAATTGGGTTTATCTTTTTTAGTGTTAATCAAGTTATCAATCAATAAAGCTTTAGTTTTTAAGAGTTTTCTCTTGAGTTTGAGTTTTACAATTCGTAATTCTCGATTTGTTTTAAGGATTCAGACGCTTGTCGATCCTTCTGCACACCTACGCTGCGTCAATCCTTGAGGCAAAGTGGAAGTCATGGAACCGGAGACCTAAAGATAATCTTTTCGAAAATGGAGCAGTGTTAATCAATTATGGTGTTGATCCACAACTGACACCTGAACAGGAAGCCAGGATTGGGATGATAAGAGTGCAACACAGATTTCTGATTTTTGACATAACAACATGATTGGGATTATAAGAGTGCAACACATATTGCAACAAAACTCGTTGGCTTTATTACAATTCTCTATGGGACTTTTCTTCTTCATAAAAATAAAAATAAAGATATGGGAACTTTTACCGGGGGTTCATGTGGGTCTTCAAATTCACTAGACGTAATTGCAAGGACGAACCAAACTCCCGACAATCGGAACTCCAACTGTCATCTTCTGAGATTTAGTTCTTAAGAGTACATAGAATGTGTGATCAATAAAGGGCAAAAGATTAGATGATACTTATATAGGATTGTATATTGGTTTAAACAAGAATTACAACTCAAAATTGCAGTAAATTCTTTCATTTATATATTTTTTTACTTTCCACTTTAATTAGAAAGGATTATGGTGGGTCAATAGTATGGTAAATTTGACATAAATATGATTCTTCATAAGTTTCTGATTTCCGTTTACAAAATTCTTGTAAGGTAAACAATGTTGTTATTTTTTTTCCATTTCTTAAGGGTTGTTTGGTTGGTTTTCATTAAATCCTATGTGGATAAAACTTTCTATGTGGATTAATCTGTCTGAATAGAATTATAGATGAGAAGGTTTTTGTTTGTATTTAGGAGAGCTTTTTGATAGATAGATATAGCGTGTTTTTAATTGGTGATTTGCCATCGAAAATGTCAAAACTAAAATTCATTGCCGAGAATCTTGCGGGGGAAGAACGAGTTGCGTTTCTTCATGATTTTTATCATAATTTGGGCGATAAAGTTGATTTTTAATTCTTTCTTCGGGTGAATAAATATACAAACCAAACATACATTCATAAAGATATGGGTGATTTTATTCTAACATATGCTCATAGATTTTGAATCTTATTTGATCTCCTTACATGATTTTCCAACGATGCACCCATATTTGTAAATTGTGTTGTGGGAATGTATATGAAACTTCTTTTGGTACATGATATTTCGTTAGTTTTATGGAGGTTGCAAAATGCTTTCCTTAAGTGCACATGTATGAGGTACGATGGATTAATGTACATCCCATAAAATTCAAGTGTACGTGTTATAATTATCTTGGTGCCACTTATATATAGTTCCATGTTTAAAAAACCAACTGTTAACGATTATAATCATTTATGCTTGCCTTAAGATAAAACGTTCTAATTCAAATTGAAGAGAAAACCATTTCCATTTCAAATTAACATTTCTGTAATAATCAATGAAGCTTAAGGATAGACAATTCCGAACTTATGTGTTTATCAACCAGAATTAGTGTTCTCGTACGAAAAATTTTATGTGGCGGTGTTATCCATACGGATATCATTAGGTAGCTAGTACAAAGGTATTAGGAAGACTGCAAAAAAAATTAAATCATGTGGTAGTATACACATCAAATGTCGTGTATAAAGAAGTTTTATGTTACAAATATGATACAATTAACTAATTATTATTACAAATTAGATATAAAACGTTTCTATCAAAATAATTAATTGTTATTTTTTTGCAGGACATGTTTAAAAATGGATATTATGTTCAACATTGATAGGGACGGATAATGAATTGAAACAAGAAACATGATTGAAGAATAACTTATTGATTTCAAAATTATGATTCACCCGCGCTGCATCTCATGGGTAATTATTAATGAGATAATTAAGAAGATAATTATCATTGTTTATTAAATAAAAAAGTATTTTATAAAAAATGCACATATATCTCTTTCTTTCTCTCTCTCCTCTCTCCGTAACATACACATAAACAAACTTAATTTTTTTTTTGTTAGCGTGTTTATAATGTATTTACAATGTTCACATGGTGTTTATAGGTGATATATTATTTTATTGATCTAGTTAGTGTTCACAATATTTTCACAAGTTATACCAAATCTAGATTTATAGTGTGTTCAGAATGTTTTAACAAACTATAATAATAATAATTTTAAGAAAGTGCAATGTTCACAATGTGTTCACAAACTATAATAATAGTTTTAAGAAAGTGTTGACAATGAGCTCACTTATTATATATATGCAATAATGTGTATACGTATTTTTTTATGGAGAGAGGAGAGAGAAAATAGGAGAGAGAAAAAATTGGGGATAAGAGAGAGAGAAAAAAGTGGAGATAGGAGAGAGATTTTTATTTTATATTAAATTTTCATTTTCATTTAATTTTTTGTTAACTAAACTGGATCGTATGATAACAAACTGTGCCGATCTCAATACCATTTTCAACCATGAACCATGGTTAAAAGAAGATCACACAATTTCTTTTGATTCCACACATTTTCATGTATGTTGGAAGATTTATTTATACAATTGCATTTTATCAGATCGTAAATGAACAGAATTACACACAAAACATGAATTTGAATAATCACTAATGATGATAATTGATAAATTGAATAAACATTATTTGTTGAAGACTAATTTTAAATATTAACCGTAGACAATAAAAAATTAATAATTTTGATTAGCTAAGGTAAATCACCTTGTGCTTTCTCATAAATTTAATTATCAACATTTAACATCCTCAACTCTTTGATCATAAAATTAAACCTACCTTCATCAAGACGCTTGGTAAACAAATCAATGAGTTGAAAGTTAATAGAAATAATATGAAGTTCAATATCACCCATTATCACTATCCCATTATCACATAGTGATAACATATATCAATGTGCTTGGAATGAGATTGAAGAACTGGATTGTTAGTGATAGCTATTGCACTTGAATTTTTCAACGGAAAATTGGAATTTCTGAAAATAATTGATCGTAATCAGCTAACTCGTTTTCATCCAAAGAACTTGTGCACAACAACTACCAACATCAACATATTCGGGTTTAGCTATTGAGGTGGACAAGAAGTGTTGCTTCTTGCTAGTCCAACTAACTAACTTTCCACCCAATAGTTGATAACTTCTACTTGAGCTCTTTCTTGTCTATTTGACAATCTACAAAGTTAGCATCTAGATATTCGATTAGGTCAAAATATGAGTCTTTAAGATATACTAGAGACTTAGGATGGTGATACCTTTTAGATTCTTGAAAATTCTATTAGCAGCTATCAAATGGGATTTTTTCGGATTAACTTGGAATCATGTTTAACCCAACTCATCGTATTTAGTTGTTTATGTGCAACCCCGCTATACCCACACGACCATCTATACAAGGCTGACTCACATGCCTATATATCCAATTAGGGTTGTAAACGAACCGAATGAACACGAACGGAGACTTTTTCATTTCGTTCGTTTAACTTAACTGAACAAATGAACGAACACGAACGGTAAATGAACGAAATTTTTTGTGTTCATGTTCATTCATTAAGAAAATATGTTTGTTCGTGTTCGTTCATTAAGAGCTTAACAAACATAAATTAAAAAAGGAATTTAAAAAAATTGAATTAATTAATACTTTTACACATTAATGTCATAATATATATGCAACCCATTTACATGGTGCAACCCCTCTATCCACCACATATTTTATGTAATTAAAAAAAAGGTAAAAAGGTAAAAGTAAAATGTGTGGTGGATAAAGGGGTTGCAAGGGTTGCATCATGTAAAAGGTTGCATAATAACTCACCCCTATGTGTATATATATATATATATTTATATAAACGAACATAAATTAATTACCACTAACGAACATAAATAAACGAACGTTCACAAACGTAAATGAACGAACGAGACCATTGTTCATGTTAGTTAATTTAACTAAACGAACAAAAAAATGTGTTCATGTTCGATCATTTATTAAATAAACGAACATAAACGAACTTCCCGCCAAACGGTTCATGAATGGTTCGTTGAACGTTCGGTTCGTTTACCGCCATATATCCAATGCATTACCGTCTAAATTACATGACACGAAATGAATGTCCAACGCACTGAAAACATGTAATTTATAAATAAATATGCCACAAATGCATATAACTCCAAAAGCTCAACAGAGAGCAATTTAAATCGGATTAATGTCTCAAAGGCTCTTTTAAGTCAAAACAGGCCCAAAAGATCAACAACTCAATTGACTAATAAATAAAAGTCATCAATACAATAAAATGTATTTAACCGTCATATATGCAAATACATGCTCTAAATACATTATTAACTCAAAAACCATCATTGGTTGGGACAAACCATTTTTCAATTGAAATCATACCATTTGTATTTCTAAAATGTCCCATAATATAGCAATATGCACTTTTGAAGCCAAATACACAAAGATTGCATTAACACCAAAATTCTCCATTTGTAAGATAAATAATTCACACTTATGATTTAGTTATCAATATGCCTAAAAATCCCAAATACGGGCATTTGCCAGGATTTATAAATCTATTGTACAAAAATGTAAATGTCACCAGAAATGACCACATGTGAAAAACATCAAGGAAAACATTGCAATACATAAAAATAAATTTTTTTTGACATGTACATAGTTTTTCACTTTGCTAGTTTTTTATCAGAGCTTTGGGAGAAGATTTGTGCACAAGTTCATCAAAATTTAATCAAGATTTGAAGATTTTTGAAGAAAATCATCATTTTTGAAGTTTTTCAAGAACACAAATAAGTTATGAATTTTTAGTTCGTTTTTGAGTTTGATTTTGATTTTGATTGCAAAATGTTTCTTCATCATCATATATTGTTCTTGCATCAATTTATTTCCAAAATCGCATCAAGTTTCAACAAATTTGAATATTTTGCAAAATTTTGAGTTCTTGAAAAAGCTCTTTGTGAAAATTTTTGAATTTGGATTTTGCAAAATAGGGTCGATTTGATCCGTTTTTGTGCAAATTTGTTCATATAAATTGATTTTAAACATCAATCATCAAAGATTTCAAGTTTTAATGTCTAAATTTCATTTTTAAAATATTTGAGTTCTTGGTGTTTTTGAAGATCTTCAAGTGTTCTTGAGTAGATCTTGGATTTTGATCCAAAATATTTTTTGCAATATTATCAGAATGTGTTTTTAATAATGTTTGATTCATATTTCAAGAACTAATAAAGTGTTTTTGAGTTTGAAATTATGTATGTCAAGGTTGAAGAAGAAGAATAAAGTTGATCAATAGAATTTGGTCAAACATGGCACCTTGCGACAAGTAAAGATTGATATTGGTTACGATAAGTTCTATTTACCGCAAGCCAAAGTCAACCTTGGTGGTTGTACTTGTGTTTAACAAGTTATCGCAAGATAAAATCAACTTCATAACCATTGTAAACTTGTCGTAAGGTTCAAAAGTTCTATTGTGAATATGTCGCAAGGTTCAGTTTGTTTGATGATTCAAGTGCAAGGCAAATAATCTTCTGACTTTACGCAATTCAGGAAAATTAGCAAATCTTGCATGGAAGTTTCTTTCACAACTTATCGCAAACAAACTATTGGTTGACATAGCTCTCACGACAAGTAATCATTAAAACAACTGGCGACAAGTTGTCCTTTAAAGCAAGTAGTTTACAACAAGTTACATCATTGTAGCTTACGACAAGTGACAAGTTCTTAGAGTAGGTTACGATAAGCTGGTCATGTTGGTTGTGATAAGTTTAGTTGCACCAGGTGAAAAAAAAAAGCAATTCTTATTGCAAGTGAAGCTCAGGAGAAGTCCTTCAACATTTGGATACAATAAGTTCATCTAATGGGTTAAGAGAAGTTCATATAGTTGGTTGCGACAAGTTTTTTCGAAACTTTTGATCGGTTTTTCGGAGGGACCATAAACGAAGAGTTTTGATCGTAAAAAATGATTTGTTTTACATGTTAATCATGTGTAGTACTTAATGTCAGAATTATGACAAACACATGATTGGAAAACAATAGAGGAATGTGCAACATTTGAAGAAAAGTACTTATGCTTTCAATAATTTATATACTGAACTACATGCATACTTTAAGGAGAAGAGATTCTATTTTTTTTAGATTATATATGTGCTTATTGATAAATTTTTATGCATGTTTGTAGCGGGGGGGTGAAGAGATTTGATTTCTGAGTAAATCAACTCAGGACTCGAACTTCAATGTTTTAGACTTCTAAACACATCAGTTCAGGACTTGTACTTCAATGATTTTGACTTCTGAATACAACAGTTCAGAACTTGGTCTTCAACGACTATGACTTATGAATTTACTTCAATCCTAGTAATTCAGAACTCGTTTTAATGATTAAGGATACTTTGATCCAAGTCTTGTTATTTGTGTAGATTTTGTTTAGATAAAGATCATTTGCACATGCTAAGGGGGAGCTTATCTGTTTTTAAATCAAATTATCACGATTTTAGAGGGAACTCAAACATTGTTGAATGTAAGTGTCTTCTGATCTTAATCTCAGATTGTTTGAAAGAAGAATGACTTTCAAGCATAAAAAATGTTTTCTTAAATGTTCAAACCACTTCTCTATTTCAAACAGATTTTATAAATTTAGAAGTGTGATTTTAAATTATTTTCATGTCGATCTCGATTTATAACAATATTTCTAACCATGTGTTTTCAAAGATTAATACTTGTGTACTATCTTGTCTATACTTTCAAGTATTCATACACACCAGTACAATTTCTTATTGACTTTGTTATTACCATGTCTCAAAACGAAACAATTTTTTGATGGTAATATTCCTGTTTATATTCCAAGTTGTTGAGCGCCATATATTCTTTCAACATGAGCGTTTATTTCAAGATTGTTTATATTCGTTCATATAAACACTATCAAATTCTTTGATATCCTAATCCTTTATGATTATCTTTCATGATATTTAATCTGTGAAACATTGTTAGATTCTTAAACAAGTCTTTCAAATTCATTTCATTCATTCAATATCCTTGTGAGAAATCTTCAACGTTCAAATGCTCATATAATAATGATATTCTTATGGAGCATTCATTGTAATGACAATGTCATTCAAATGCTGAGATTCATAACTGTTCAAGATAAACTGTTGAACAACACATCTTTTTAGGATAAAATTTCATGGAATCAGCGTGAGAGCATAAAGAACTTCTATGGATTCACTTAACTTCTTAAGTGATTGAGGGGTGAGGGGTCTACATAAAAAAGTGTGGAGATAACTCATACAATTGAGTTTTTCTCATTATGGGGGGGTAAAATGTAAATGAGAGTTTGGCTAGATGTGAGATGATTAAAAACAGAAAGAAGGTGCGAGAACAAAGTTAAAAGAATAAGAGAACTCTGCACCAACCATTTCTGAGTCGGTCATACACATTATTGATTGATTGGTTCACAATTCTTTCATGACCATCATTGAAACAGGCAGTAAGCCCATGCCAACTTTTGCTTTAACCTCATAAGCTACTAATCTTTTTCTCAACAAAGAGGTGTTTTAATTTTTCTTAGGGACGTAACATATAATCTATCTAATATTCATTCGAAAGATTTGAATATTGTAAAAGAAGGTAGTGTGCCCCACCTTCGCAATTCAATCATGTACATTGAGTCTGTGAAAACTTGTTCCTGTTCACTCAACAATTTACACATTTTGAGCCTGTTAAAGCATAAGTTGCTTCAATAATTTCTAACAATGCACGCACACATAAGGAATATGTTTTATTGTGAAAACGTTCATAGAAATTCCTTTGTATTTTTCAAAGATTGAATGGAAGCCCTGGGGGAGTGAACATCAAAAAGTTCATTTCCAAAGTACATTAGCTGTACTAAGCGGCTTTACAGGCATTTTAACTGTTTCATACGGTGAATCAGGTTTACAACTCTTTTTCTATCTGAATTTGAAAAGATTCAGATACATAAGTAATTTGGTTTTAAAGTTTTGTAACTCAAAGGTATATATAGTTTAGCTTTGTGTTTATGCCTTAGATTAAGAAGGTCATTTGTAATATTCATATTAGATCTTAGAGAGAGAAAGTGAGAGAGTCTAGAGAGAGAAAGTTCAACATTCATATGTAAATCTCTAGATTTCTCAAAATTAATAAAATGGAGTTTAATTGATGAAGATTACGTGATCAGATCTGGTTTAACAAAATCATCATGGAGAAAACTTCCAATAAAGTTGGTATGCAAATTTATAAGTAACAAAACAATTTATGAACTTTTAATGTCTACCTCAAACGTAATACCTCAAGCGGCGGAGATCCTGGTGTGTCACACCAAGACAGTACTTCCGGACTCAACCCTCCTAGTGCCTACTTAAAAAGTTTAAGGTCATGAAACAAGGGTCTCGGAGTCCAACCTCGCAATACCCACACAACTATCAACACAAGACTGACTCACGTACCTATGGATTCAATGCATTACAGTCTAAATACTTGATTTCAAATGAATGTCGAACACACTAAAAACATGTAATTTACAAATAAATATGCCACAAGTGCATATAACTCCAATAGCTCAACATAGTGGAATTTAAATTGGACTAATGTCCCCAATACTCTTTAAGTCCAAACGGAGTCAAAATCTTAACAACTCAATTTACGAATAAATAAAAGTCATCAAAATAATAAAACGCATTTAACCGGCGTCTATACAAATACATGCTCTAACTACATGGTTAACTCAAAAATTATCATTGGTTGGAAGAAACCATTTTCCAATTGAAATCATACCATTTGTATTTCCAATATGTACCATAATATAGCAATATGCACTTTTCATGCCAAAGAGACAAATATTGCATTAACATGAAAATTCTCCATTTGTAAAATAAATCATCACAAGAATTTACACTTATGATTTGGTTATTAACATGTCTAAAATCCTAAATACGGAAATTTTCCAAGATTTATGACCACATTTGATAAATATCAAAGAAAACATTTCAATACATCAAAATAGACATATTTGACATGTAAATTGTTTTCACAAAGCTAATTGAACCCACCATGCTAGGTTACATTACACCTAGGTTCAATTCCAAATCCATCCCAAATTTCAAAATGGTGAAGACTTTAGATCTTTCAACACCCATATCTTGAAACTTTATCCAGGTCACAAACAAAGCCTAGAGATGTACCAAAATTAACCCCAAACTCTGATTCATACCAAACCTTAGTTAAATCCTCTAATTATCGAAAATACCCAAAATTGGTCAAAACTTCAAAACATGGATGATACCTCAAAATAAATGCTCTGGGAGGTTAAAATGAAACGTTTTGACAAGAATAAAGGTTTAGACGGTTAAGATGAACTTAAAATTCGTTTTTAAGAAGAATCAGAAGAATCCCCAAAACTACGTTAACAATGGTGGAATGGTGATTGGGGAAGATGAACTTTGAATCTTGGATAGACTTGGAATCTTGATGTTTGACAGCTCCTAAAATGCTTCGAGATGAGGAAAAAAACACTTTCAAATCTTCTACTCGAGTTCAAATGAAGAAGTTACGAAGTAGCTATGAGAACTAATGGTGAAGATGAAGATGGTGTCAAGCTTTAATCGTAAACCCTAACTCTTGATCTCATAATTTTTTTTGAAGAAATCAATAGGGTGAAATGGAGATGCGTGGACCAAGTTTGACTGAGAGAGAAATGAGTTAGGAGATGAAAAATGAGGTAACGAAAGTCTGAATTAGAGGACACCCTCCTCCCGCTCTAATTTTCTGCCCAAACTCCCCGAGCGTGAAGTCGCCCCGAGCGTGAAGGTTCTCCACGAAAATTAATTAACTTATTTCTCACTCAAGACATTAACCAACTCAAAATACATACCAAAGATTATTTTAGGGTCGAAATACAAATTTGGAGCTCGGAATAAACATACTGAAAATCCAGCTGTTACGTACAAATAAAGTTTTGACAGATATAGTGGTCGATAATAATTGAAAATGTCATTCGTGATATCATTCTGACCATTTATTTTTTCGGTGGATGCTTTTCTCTGAAATCTGTATGCTCACGTTTTGCAACAGAATACCAATGGAATTAAATATGTTGTCGGTGATACCACTGTTTGTATTAGTGGCAACAACCATTTCCTCACTATCATCAAAGAAAGCAACATCCCTTTCAAGGCATAGGATGATCCTCGTGCTTCAAGATCTAATTCCCAATACTGATCACGTATATCTTTGTTAGTTCTGCTTTCCGTTACCCGCCGAAGCTTCGTTCAATTTTTGTGATATTAGCAAAATTTTGTTTTGCATCCTCCAAGTGGAGAAATCACTCTTACCACTGAATTTTTCAAAGTCATACTTCCAAACTTTAGCCATTATGCCTTTTGAAGTCATTTACCCGTTTGTTTCAAAATACGCTTCTCCCATGACATTTAGCAAAACAACTTGAGTGCTATTCAAAAGACAGAACCTAAACAACTTGAATTGAGTTTACAACCCATATCTGATAAATGACTCTAATAGCAATTGTTTCACAGCTTAAACAAGGAGAAAACAAAGTACAAGTCGATTACCTTGTGTTCTAATCAACTTCACATGAGTTCACCAAATTCAAGACAATTAACAAGCAATGATAATCCTACTATCATCAAAGTAAATAACACAAGTAGAGACAACACATGAAAGATTTACGTGGTTCGGAATAAATGCTTACTATACATGTCTTAGAAGAGAGAGCTTGCATTCTAGATTAAGAAATCGACCATCCTTTTCCTTTTTTACAACGTGCACATTCTTTCTTTCTAACTTAATTTTCTCCCTTCTTCTAAACGAGTTTCAAAAAAAGGTGAACATGGGCATTGACCATGGGCCAAAGTGCCAAAGGATTGTGATATTAGCCCTTACAAAAGTAATCCTTGAGTAAAGTGTGCCCGAATGGTTTTATGGTTCCGAAGGGCTAAAGTGGCTAGAATATCTTTATTCCAAGATATGTTTTGTCCAACACTTACAATCAACCTGGAGGCCAATCGGGAAAACCTACCACGTATGTTTAAATACATTTCCATGAGCAATTTCAAGGTTTGTCAGAAGGATGATCTACAGTGGGATGAATTTGAGTTGGTGTGTTTTGGGTTTCTACTGGATTTGATCTCAGATATTCCACATGATATATTGCATCTGTATGTACGAACCCCTCGCTTTCTGCTGTGCTCGTAATGAAGTTAAGACATGTTTATTCCATCATTTTTATTGAGGTGAACACCACATTTGCAATACATGTTTTGATGGTTGTTGCATTCCTCGTTAGCAACTTATAGTAGCTTTTAAACAGTATATTTGCAATATATTTGTTTGTTTTACATGTCGACACACATTGCCATGATGTTTGTCAGATTAAGTGAATCGAAGTTTATTACAAAAAATATTTCTTCTTCCAAAAAATAACTATTCTTGCTCTCCATAAAAGAAGCCTTAAATTTAAATCATGAGCATCAAAATTAATAACACATCCAACTTCAACGATTTACTATCATGGTAGAGGAAAGTTTCACAAGTACATTACAATTGGAACAAAGTCCTGATTCTTTCATACACATTTATTCCGCGTAATTTTTTTAAGTCAAAGGTACATGTAAATCAACCTCGATAGCGTTGGAAAATATCAAGATGTGAACAACAATCCTGATTCTGATTCGTCACTTGCAAGTCTTTGGGCTTGGATAGTAAGTCCCATGTACCTGGGAGAAATAAAATGAAATCGTCATTTGAAAATTGACTTCTGAACATAAAAAATAAGGAACATCTTTTTAATTTTCAAAATTAGTTACCTTCCAAGCATTAATAGATTAGCCGGAGCGTTAAGTAGCGTCGACCCATCAATGACTCGGAGGGTATCCACACCAATAACCTTGTAGTCGTCGTCGACTACTTTGCCAATTTGACAGCCACCATGAAATTGCCATACAGTCCTTACAGTGTCTTTGCAGAATTGTTCCAAGGACAAACTTGTATTTTCATGTATGGGTAAGTATGATGGTAGTTTAACATTAAGATCAAGAATATCTTGGGTCGTCATATTCGTGTATTTGAATTTTGAGAGAGCTTTTGATTCGATTGCTTTCAGGATCGTACTAATGCCATTCACACATTTTTCCAAGTCTCTTGGATCTTTAAAGTAGTTGAATTTTACTGATGGAATGTCGGTTGGATTACGGCTTCGAAGCTTTAGCTCACCCGTAGAAAAGGGGCCATCGAGTTTAGAAAATACAAATCCACCCATCTGCAAAGAATGATATGTACGTAGTTACGATAATATTCGTCATTTCTGGAATTTATACGCTCGTTAGGCTGCTCAATTTAAGTTCAGATAAGAAACTTGTATAGCGGGTTTATATACCTCATAGGAAAATCCCTGATAGTCAGAAGGGCTTCCAAGAACCAAATTAACGCTACTAACTTGCTCGATTTGGCTGCCAACTTGAGTACCGATGACTTGAACTACAGATTGCCCAACAGGAATGGGAGAAGGGACGAATATCGCATTTAGCGGGTTATCTGCCATGCCTTGGCCAACCAAGGGTTGGTTTAGCACAAGTTTGATTTGTTGGGCATCAAGTTGATCTTTTGGACCAATGCCACTCAGCATCAAAATTTGTGGGCTTCCAAGAGGTCCCGCTGATAGTATGATTTCACCCTTTTGATCTCCTTTCAAGTATGCCCTATGCTTATTCCCTGATGCATCTTCAAATACTACTCCATAAGCCATCGGCCTTGTTCTTTCTGTAAAAACAAATGAAAAAACAAGAGAAGTAATGAATGTTACCGTAACAATTGTGAATATTTACTTTGGTGGTATTTGGACCCATCCTTTTATGTCATGGGTTGAAATCCCCTTTTAAAACTAAAGATACAATTTTCACAAAGTTTAGCCATTTCTTACATACCTTTGGTCTTAAATACAATTTTCCCCACAGTTGCATGTAAAAAAACAGACAACCCTAAAGGATTAGCGTACTGCAGCAAATCGGCTGCTGTGTGTCGTTGCCCGTTTTCATCGAACGTTGTACCACCCACTTTAGTCCCAATGATATAATCGTAAGTAAATCCGTTGTACGGTGTGACTCCAGCTTCCATAAATGCACCTTTCCATGCCGACTGCCACTCGGTTACAACTGGCTCAAAAACCATAACCTTTTCCACAAATTCATAGGAACTGTTCACCAAATTTTCATCCATTAATCTTGCCTCTTTAAAGAACTTTTGATCGTCGCGAGTGTACAAGCCGGCATTGATTGAAGTACCCCCACCCAAAACACGTGGGCGTGCATTTCCAACGCCATCCTCGGACATAAATAGTTCGGATGGGGAATCTGATGATGGGTTCAGGAAATAGTTGCCAAAGTTGGCTGAATTGGTGATGTCGGGATTGCCATAAGGGGAACCACCACGTTCAAGCAATAACACCGAGTAGTTTTGTGAGAGTGTGGTGGCTATCGGTATTCCCGTAAGACCTCCACCAACGACTATGTAATCGTAGAATGATATCTTCGGAGCTTTTGTTGCTTCATGCATGAATGTATAGTTTGGTGCTGCAGTAATGAGTAAAATCGACCATAGTAAGTTTCTTTCTTCTTGACCACAAAAATATCAATGGTTTGTATAAAACTCAAATTTAACATATCTAGAGTCCATTTATTTTTTCGTATATACATCATAGAATTCAACCGATTCATATTAATTAACGTAATAATGGTTGAGATGGTGTAATCAGTTATAGATATGCAAATATTCGAAGAAACAAAGATTGGTTATGCATACGTATTTCAGCGACACATGGCTTATGAAAGAAAATAGCGATGATGAGAGTAGCCGCGACTATTCTGCATGGTCCATAAGCCATCATGTTATGTCGATGATGATATGAGGAGCGAGAAAAGGTTTTTTAATTCGTTAGTGTTTCTTGAGTGTTTGTAGGTTATGGAAAAAATGGCAAACACTAGGTATTTATATAAACTTTTGAAGCGTAGAGGATGGAACTATGAAGGAACAAGCAATAATACACTTTGAAGAATTAGCCCATTAATTTTGACATAATGTCTAAGCCACCGGGATTTAACTTTAAAAATTATTTAAAAATTAATTACTTCTAATAAATTTGTTAATTATAAGAAACTATATTTTTAATCAAATAAAAATAAAATTACAATTAAATATACTTTACTATAACTTGTTACAAAATAATTTAATAATTAAATAATTATTATAAAGTAAAATAATTTAATTAAATAAGATGTCTTATTTTAATTTTAAAAATATATTTGTTCCTATAAATAAATGTTTATAATTATGTATTAAAAAAGAATTATATTTTTAATGTTTCGTATAGTTTTAATTTATTAACGTGTACACTAAACACACAATATTTAATAAATGTTAAAACATTAATTTAAACGGATAAATCTTATTAAATGTTAAAATATAAATTAAAATAGAAAGTAAAAACATTAAGCCATTTATTAACATGTTCTATTGAAAGTGAACAAGTGAAAATGTTGCAACGACTCAATATTGAGAAATAAAATAGAGGTGCATATAGAATTTCATACATCATTCATGGAAACAAAGAAACTAAGGAGCAAACGACAAAATCGAAAAAAAATCACGAAATTGATGGAAATACAACCCAAAACATTGACCAAACCACAAAGAAGATTGTACAAATGTCAACTTCAAAAACTTTTAAATGAATAATGATGTAATTTTATTTTTGTTAAGTTTGTACTTTTGTCATGTAATATATTTTCCTGTATAGTAATATAAATTATATGTTGTATTTTTTAATATTAGTTAATAAATTAATATTAAATTCATAAAAAACAAATATAATGTTAATTTTATAATTTAATAAATAAAAAATTATAGCAATATTATTATAATGATCAAAGTATATGTATTTTTTATAATAAAAAATTCATTTAATAATTATTCATTGATTTCTTATAAAAGTAGTTTATAAACTACTAAAAAACATCATGTGATATAAAACATTTTTATTGTAAAATTATAAACTATAATTTCTTAAAATATTTACTAACAAATAAGCAAAAAGTTTTAATGTGACAATTAGCAAATTACCAAAAACTAATTTTTTAACTATAATGTTAACCAATGAATTTGAAAAAAACTCTTAAAAATCATTTTTATGAATTAAGTACTCCTTGATGATAACCACCATAATTTCTTAGTTAAAAAATCATTAAAAAAAATTGCTAAGAAATTATGGTTGTGAATAATTAAACAAACTGATATTCATTTCTTCATTATTTCTGAATAACATTTAATTGTCTTTATTATTTATTATACAACTATCATTTAATATTTATGGTCAAATGCTATCCAACATTTGATTTAATAAAAAATATATTGTGATAAACGTGGTTGACTTAAGGGAATATTGGAATTATAATAGGGAATTTAATTAAAATACCCAAACATCAAAAATCAGTACCTAAAATGTCTAAAATCTTGAAGTTTTTGTCAAAATACCAAATAACCCCGTGTTTTTGAGCCGTGTAAATGGGAAAACGTGGGGTTGAGATTTTGGGCCGTGTATTCAAATAAAACGCGGGTAAAGCACGGGGTCCTTCGAGTTTGGTCCGCGTATTGTGACAAAACACGGGGTTACCCCGCGTTTTAATGGTGTAACGCGGGGTTAGGCCGCGTTTTCCTGGTTTTACACGGGGTTGGGTCGGGCACAATATTAGGGTTTGGGAAATTAGGGTTTCAGGGTTTATTATTTCATGTGTTGTCAACTGTTTTTAACGTTTTTTTTTGCATGATTTTACTGTTTTTCCACACTTTGATCTGATTGTCATACAATAATTGTACTATTGTCATTGAATTTGTGGTTCACATTCAATCTTGTCTGTAAAGACCAGTAAGTTTACATGCAAATTCGTTCATCACATCCATTTGAATTGCTTCATTTTTCATACTACTGAAAAATTGAGTTCAACTGTTGAAAGAACTAGGTTCTGTTAATATTTCGATGTTCAATGGGTGCAAAACAACAATGAGTGGGATTATATTCACTACACAAAGAGTGGTGTATATATATTCCAATAATGCTTTCATATAAGAGGTTAATTGATTACGCCATGGAAAAATGTGGAAGCGAAGATTTTGCTGCTTGCAAGTTGGTGTTCAGACGTGAAGATGGCTCACTGCAGGAGCTAACCAACGATGATGAAATCCTTAGTTTTATGTAACTTGCATCCGATTCAGAAAGACCTCTAAAACTTTTTGTGTTTGTCGCATCATTGATGTGCGATGACGAAGATGATGACGGAGGTGATGACGAAGATGATGACGGAGGTGATGAGGAAGGTGATGACGAAATCCATGTCGGTGGTAGTTAAGTGGAGCTTGATTCTCAATTTCAGGCATCCTACGACACCACACTTTATTTTGATCATGCATATCGTCCTAACGATTCTTGTCCCGATGTTTGTTGATCCCGAATATGATGTTCTTAACTTGATAAACTTTTCACTACACACAAACTAATAAATAAGGTAGTAGACACACTAACAAACAATGAACGGAAACGTAAAATGCAACAAGATAATCACTGAAGAAATTGTTCCATTGATTTGCTCAAGAACACCAAGAACAGGTACTGATGTGTGATAAAAAAGCTCGCAGGAAATACAAGGTGCTCTCTGAATTGTGTGTGCTCGCTTATACAAACAAAGGTTGTGCTCCTATAGTATACAAGGAGGATGCACCCCATAGTACAAGACAAAGGCTGACATTCCATAAACGGAATTCCACCTGGAAAGGTAAACAATCGTGCACCGCGTAAATGATCTGGAAAATCTTCGTACAGCAGGCTTCACGAGTTCTGCACGTGACCTTGTCTTGAACTAAAGTCACGAGATCTTCGAACTTTAATCTCCAGAGGTTAGCCATCACAGAGGCTCTGTGATCTGAAAATCATCTTCAGGTTATGAGTCCTCTGGCAGAAAGTCGACAGAATCTTTTGACCTTGTGGCTTCTGTTGTGAGCTTGGTTGTTCAGAGCAGTCTTCAGAAGTTCCTACACTTAGCCTATTTTTCAATACTTCTATACACGTAAGTTGGAGCTAACAATCTCCCCCTAAGTATTGAAAAATAAAGTTTTGGAATATTGAGTATTTGGCTAAGTTAGAAACTAAAGGAGGTGAATGGAACTCAACTTCTGAATATTGATTTTCATTCAAAATAAAGGTGCCAGAAGACGATTACATAGAGTACAAGAATGAAAACAAAAAGTTACATGACATCAGAGCCTATATCTTGGCGTCTGGGAAACCATTGATTCTTCTTCCAAATCCTCCCTCCTTTTTCAGCTCTCTATAGTAAAAAGCATACAAGTCTCTGAAGCTCAGGGTTGCACTTATATTTTCGAGAAGGACATCTGCAGCTTCAACAGGGACAAGTGGTGTGCCTCTATGTTTGATGATTTTTTTTAATGTTCAGTAGAGACTGAGTTGAGTATTTTTAGCTTTCTATACCCAAGAAGATCTTCTGTTCTCCTTTGGGATTGATGTATACAAAGCCAAATTTTGAGGCATTGATGATGGAGTTTGGAAGGATAGTGGCAGAGGAAGGTAGGTTGTCCTTTGGTGAGGTGAGGTTGAATCTTTTCACTCCGAGATTAAGAGCCACCTGAAAGTCCACTACACTGTAGTATAACAGTTTCTCCGTCATGGTTTTCTTGATGATCGAGTGGGCTTCTTGATACTCTCTCTTCCAGCCATACCTTTCTTTTGTCCACTTGAAAAGTTCTGAGAGATCATAAGGATGGAGGTTTAGTAGATCAACATCTTTGAATGTCCATATTTCTCCATCCTCTCTTTTCACGGCATAATCGCAGAACCAGAAATTTTTGCACTTTGTGTGGCCTAGCTTTATCCCCAGAACCTCTGATATTTTGAACAGGGAAAATACTTTGTATTTGGGCTGAGCCTTTTCTTTGTTGAATCTTCTGCTTTCCTCTGAGATTATATCCTCTGAGAGTTTGATAGTAGGTTGGTCATGAACTCCGCGGCTATAGAGATATTTGAAGACCTCTTCTTCAATGTCTTTCTTTGGAGGGACAGGGAAGGATCTTCTTAAGCTCTCAAAGCCTTGGATGAACTCTGTGACTCTATCCTTTGAGGGTTTGATGATCGGGTCTAGGATGGGAAGTTCTGAAAAGGGTTATAGATCAAATGCCCAGTCCTCCTCCTCAGGTTTTACCCCTTTGATTGCCTCAAAAGAGCTCTTCATGAGTTTTTCGGTGTTGGGAGGAGGTGACCTTTTAGTCTTTAGAGGTTCTGTGGCTATTGCTTTGCCCTTGTCTTTTGTTGATGGTTTTGGGGTTTTTTAGGATTTTGGGAGGTGAAGCAGGTTTAGTGGTGTTTGTTTGGACTTTGGGAGGAGAAGTTGTAGAGACCTTTTGTTGATTTGACTTCTGAGGTCTTGACTCTGAGCTTATTGGAACTTCATTCAAGGGCTCTGCTTGGGTTGGTACATCTTGGATAGCCTCCTACAGAGTCTCCCCCTCATGAGGACTAGGTCCAGAGGCATCAGAATCTTGATCCTTATGTCTTGCCCTCTTCTGCCCTGCTTGAGCTTGGCAGGTGACAGGTGCCTTCCTCTACTTTCGCTTACAAAGGTAATCTTCCGTGTGTTTGGAGATCTTTTCATGACATCCTCTGTGGCCAACGAGAGCTTGTTTACTTCGTAGTCTGATTTGAATTTTAGCTTTGCAGTTGTGAACTTGAGTTCTGTGGCGACTGTCTTGCTTTCCTTGGAGATGTCATTGCAGAGGAGATTCAGGTTTCGCAGAAGCAATCGTTGCATAGCCTCAAAATCCTCTTTGGTGGGCATAACTTGTACATGCGTCTTAGAGGAGGCGGCTTCGGCTATGATAGGAACCATGACACTGCGAGTCATGTCCTTGATTTCATTTTTTAATTGCTTGAGCTCGGCCATCCCTGAGGATCTAATCTCTGCAGCAAACTTTCCCATTTCTTCCATGCATATATCCCCAAGGACCTTGATAGCGTCAGTCTGGATATTTATGGATTTGGTGCAATCATCAAGGTTGTTCTTTGTGGCAGAGGTCTCCTTGAGCTTATGGATCTCGGTCGAGTGTTGCTCTGAGGTTCTTTGAAGAACTATCAGAGCCTCTGTATTGGCTCTCAGAGCCTCTGCAAGACCACTTGATTCTTTTGGATGTGCTGGAGTGAATGAGCTTTTCAACTCATCAAGTTTTTGGAGCACCAAGTCAGCAAAGGCTTTAAACTCGCCCTTTGTGACATAGGAGTCCGTGGTAACCTCTGGAACAACACATGTCCTAGATTTGGCCAACGAGTCTTTGGCACCTTCCGAGCCTGTGAGAATGTTGAGCTCTGGAGGATTTCTTTCCAATCCTCGATGTTCCACAAAGGAATTATCTATGGAAGTTCTGTTATAAGGTCTCCTGGGGGAGGGTTCAGAGGCTCCCTCAAGATTCCTATTGAGTGAGTCATGTGGTTGTTCTAGAACCACAAAACAGTTGTGATCTCGCACCACTAACTCTGATGTGGTTTGGGGGTCACTCATGTGTGTGACAGAGGCAATAAAAGCCTCTTCGTGTGGTGGTGTCGTGTCCTGGGGCAAGAGGACACTTATATCTACACCTTCATCCTTTAGAGAAGATGGGGCGGATTTGGGTTCCCCAGCTAAGTGTGGTACAGAAGATTAAGGAATATCCTCTGTCCGGTTGGTAGAGGTAGGGATCGAACCGTGCCATCCTGTTTCAATACCTTATTGCACTAGAACTGCAGAGGTAGATACGTGGGTTGCACTGGGGCTTGGGTTGTGTGCTCAAGGCATCTTTTATACTTCTCTCCTCCTTCGATTTTTCCTTGCCCTCTATCCCTGCATAGTCACTCTAGGACATACTTTTCACGTCCTCAATTTCCATGTCGACCGTTTCACCTAGACCTCCGGAGTACCTCTGCATAAACTCTTTGGCTATATCAGTGGCTATTCACAGAGGACTATGAGATCCTTCTTCTTGAGTATCTTCGAAGACCAAGGCCCTTCATCTTGTCCTCTGCAGAGGTTCTTCAGCAATCTCTGCAGGTTCATTCTCGATAATGAACACCCCAGCCTTATCTTCCTCAGTCTTTTCCTTCTCTGCCAACCTTCTCAATTTCTTCTTTTTCTTTTCAGAGGACTTAATCACCTCTGTGGTTTTTGCAGTGTCCTCTTCCACATCTTTTTCTTTCCTTGGCTTTTTGGTCTTTGGAACCTCTACCTCTGCGGTTCTCTTCTTGTGGTGTTTCTTTTTCTTCTTTTTATCACTCCCCACCCCCACCCCTATCTCTATTTCTACTCTCTTCTCACTCACTTTCTGTGCCTTTGCGGCCACATTCTCTGATCCCTCAAGATTCTTATCCCTAAGATATACTGCTATCTCTCCAACCTGAAATCCTACACGCGGGGGGGGGGGGGGGGGGGTTGCAGGACTCAGTTCAAGAGTCCTATGCCCGCGAATGTAAGCCTGAATGCCCTATTCACTACCCAAATATTGCAGAAGTCTAGTTGGCAGAGGTCGGGCTGCTGGGTACCCTGTCTTTAATGTGGTCGGCTTATGAGACTTCATCTCATGGAGCTTGATGAACTTGTCCTCTACGGGTAATTTTCCTTCACCAACCAGGTCATCCCCAAGAAGTAAAGCGAAGAGTCTTCCGAAGACCAGGTTCTTTGGTTTTTTGCCCCTGTCTTGATCTTGTTGTTTAGCTATGACAGCATTCCTCGTTTTTCTAAAGATCAATCCTACATAGTCGAGTGAAAGATCATAGAAGATCCCATACATGATGGCCAGAATCGTATGGCTCGATTAGTTTGGACTGCCTACTTTGGAGGTTAGGCATATGTTAAGTATGGAAAACAGAACGTTCCATAGAAGGGGAAGGTTCTGTCTTCTGAAGTCAGTCCTCTTAGAGATAGGTATGGCATATCCTATGAACCGTAAGAATTCCAGGAGCTCTTCTTCTGTGGGTTCTTCAGAAAACTTCTTGAGGTTTAGATCATCTTTAGTGGGCAATTCAAATACGTCAGACAACCTTCTTCTGTTTATCCCCAAATTCGGTATCTTCTCCGTCGATGGATGAGTTGCATAACCCATGATGCAATACCCATATCCGTCCATTTTTACATGGCGTGTACTCAACCAGAATTGTTGGATGTAGGACTCAGGGACATCATTCCTCTTCATGGTCAGGGCTTTGGTAAGGAAGTGATTCTTCAGAATATTGATCAATGATTCAACTTCAGTGGGAAACCCTTTTGGGTCGAGAGGGATAAAGTGGTTGTTGGGCTTAATGGTCATTTGGTTCAGACGATAGTCGTGCCTTGTGAAGGATAGCATTCGGCTAGTCAGTACTTGTTCTTGTTCAATGAATTAGGAATCAGCCTTTTGTGCTACAGAATGTTGAGAGTGGTTTGAGGCCTTAGATCCTTAAGAGTTCTTGGATGAAACAGAAGGAGAAGCCATTGTAGAAACTGGGAGAAAGGAAAGAAGTTCTTGCTTTAAGGTTCTTGAGAAAAGAAGAATTGTAGGTAGAGGAAAACGGGAAAGATGAAAAAAGGGGTTTATATACTGAGAAGGGTAAATATTTAGGAGTAAATAATGAGAATTTGAAATTCGTAATGAGTACAAACGGATAAGGAGCCGTTTTTGAAAAACGACGGTACAGATACGAACCAATGAAATTTTGCCACGTCAGGATGGGCGGTGCACGATCGAGTACGTGCGCTTCCCTCTATTCTCACGCCCGTGGCATTTACTATACCCACATGATAGTGACTTTAAAAAATAACCCTCATTGAATGACCATATGGTAACAAAATTTAAGAGATGAAAATGACAGAAGCTCTGTGGGTTTAGAGCTTCTTAGGTCATGAGCAGGGTTCTCAACACCAAGATGACCTAGACAATTTCGAAAGAACTATGAGATGATCGATCACAAACCAAATTACATTCTTAATGGACGAGAGATTCAGAGGCTCTATGATAGGTCATAGAGGCTCTGTGGACGACCTCAGAGGCTATGAGATCCGAAATTTCTAATTAAGGAAAGATTTGGAGGTATTGATCACTCAAAGTTTTGAAAAGATTTGAAAGGAAGAGAGACATATTTTTAGTATAATGTCAAGCTCCCCCTTGAATTGCCAAGGTCTCCTATTTTAGCTCCCCCTTGATCTGTGCTTGGAACTTTAGAGATAGGCATTTGACAAGACATAGAGTAAGAGAGCCCTTTTAAAGAAATTTACAGGAAAGGAACTGTACAAACTGAAAAAAGAAAAAAAAAATAGCAAAAGTAAAGACAGAGAATATTTACAACAGAGGCTCTGTGCAAGGGTACAGAGGCTCTGTGATTCAATTCATGTTAAGCATACCAATCTTGCCAACGAGAAAAGTGAATCTTTTATCATCCAAAGCCTTTGTGAAAAGGTCAGCAAGCTGGTAATCTGTGGGAAAAAGTACATTTCTATGGTCCCATGCTCCACATGATGTTTCAGAAAGTGGTACCTAATATCGATGTGCTTTGTTCTGGAGTGCTGAACAGGGTTGGCAGAGATCGCGATGGCACTTTTGGAATCACAGAGGATGGGGATTTTATCAATGTCTAATCCATAGTCTCTGAGTTGGGTTCTCATCCACAGAACTTGTGAACAACAACTGGCGACAACAACGTATTCTGCTTCTGCTGTAGAGGTCGAAACATAGTTCTGTTTCTTAGAAGTCCAACTGACTAGTTTGCTTCCAAGGAATTGACAACTCCCAGAGGTTCTTTTTCTATCTAGCTTGCATCCTCCGTAATTTGAATCTGTATATGCCATAGGATCAAAGCCATAGTTCTCTGGATACCAGAGACCAAGATTTTTGGTCCCTTTTAAGTACCTAAAGATCCTCTTGACAGTATGAAGATGAGATTCTTTGGGGTTAGATTGAAATCTTGCACAGAGGCATGTGACAAACATTATGTCGGGTCTACTTACAGTTAATTACAACAGAGACCCTATCATTCCTCTGCAGAGTTTACACTCCACAGATTTTCCCTCTAGGTCTGCATGGAGCTTAGATCCAGTGGCCATAGGGGTTTTCATTAGTGAGGAGTTAAAGAGCTTGTATTTTTCAAGTATGTCAGAGACATATTTTGATTGACTTAAGAAGATGACCTATTTGGTCTGTTTGACTTGCAAACCTAGGAAGAATATGAGTTCTCCCATCATGCTCATCTCAAACTCACTCTTCATCAATGACTCAATTTTTTTACAATAGGACTCATTTGTAGACCCAAAAATAATGTCGTCAACATAAATCTACACAAGTAGAATCTCACCTTTTCTTTTTTTATAAAATAGGGTAGTATTAGTTGTACCTCTTTCAAAACCATTAACAAGAAGAAAGTTTGCAAGTCTGTCGTACCAGGCTCTGGGGTTTGCTTTAGTCCGTACAGAACCTTGTCTAGAAAATACACATGATTAGGGTACTTAGAGCTTTCAAACCCTGGTGGCTGTTGGACGTATACTTCTTCTTGAATCAGCCCATTTAGGAAGGTTGACTTTACATCTATCTGGAACACCTTAAAATGTCTGTGGGATGCGAAGGCAAGAAATATTCTTATTGCTTTGAGCCTTGCCACAGGGGCAAAAGTTTCTTCATAGTCGATTTCTTCTTCTTGGCAATATCCCATGACCACAAGTTTTTCTTTGTTCCTGATCACCACACCGTCCTCGTCCTTCTTGTTCCTGAAGACCCATTTGGTCCCTATTGCAGTTTTGCCTTTCGGTAGAGGCACTAGGGTCCAAACTTCGTTTCTTTCAAACTGCAGAAGCTCCTCTTGCATTGCTTCTACCCAGTTTGGGTCTTCAAGAGCTTCAGTTATATTTGTGGGCTCTATAATACTTACAAAATGTGTATAGTAACAAAAGTTTGCAGTACTGGCTCGAGTCCGCACTTTGTCAGAGGGGTCACCTATAATTTGGCTCTGTGGGTGACTTCTGGTCCATTTTGTCATGAGAGGTAGGTGATCATTTGAACCTTCCGAGGTTATTTCTGGAGCAAGTTCTTCCTCTTCATGTTGATCACCCTCTGTTGGAGAGCGATGATTGTACTTGCCACAACGCTTGATTGATCATCTTAAGTTGATGAGATCAGCTTTATGGTGCCTTATTCAGAGTTCTCTGATTGTTCTGGTGTTTACCCTTCAGATGTATCTTGACGATGATCATGATCATGATTGAGCTTGGATCCTTGTTTAGTGTTGGCCTCTGAGTGCTCCCCTTCGACATTTGCACCTATAAAAGTAGTGGAAGAGGGTGAAGTATTGCTTGGACCAGTCAAGGAAGTACCTGTTTGGTCATCAGAGGCTTCAACTCCAGAGGCTCTATGGTCACCCTCAGAGGGTCCATCATCATTGAACATCTCTTCAAACAGATGATGAAGATCGTTTGCTCTAGCTGCATCACTAGATTCTTCATCCTGTAATTTGAGTCCTGAGTTGATTTGCTCAGAAGTCACCTGAAAAGAGTCATCAAAGGAAACATTAATACTTTCAAGTATATGTTTTGATTTCAGTACGTAGACTCTGTATGCCTTGGAGATCGATGAATAACCAACGAATTTGGCTTCATTAGCTTTAGGGCTGAATTTCCCTATTTGCTCTCTGTCGTTCAACACGAAACATCTACAGCCGAAGATGTGAAGATACTTGATATTTGGCTTCCTCTGGTTGAGCAGGTGGTAAGGAGTCTTTGCATGCCTCTTCACTATCAAAGATCGATTCTGAGTGAAGCATTCAGTTGAAATGGCTTCTGCCCAAAAGGAAATCGGGAGTCCTGAGGCAGTGAGCATAGTTCTGGTGGCTTCCACTAGTGTTCTGTTCTTGCGTTCAACAACACCATTTTGTTGTGGAGTCCTTGCAGCAGAGAAGTTCTGTGAGATGCCCTCTGTTGTAAGATAGGCTGCGATGGTTGAGTTTTTGAACTCTGTGACATTGTCACTTCGAACTCTCTGAACTCTGCAATCATGAAGAACTTGTATTCTCTTAAGGAGATTGATTAGTATCTCAGGAACATCTGATTTCTTTCGAACAAATTCCACCCAAGTATATCTAGAAAATTCATCTTTGAGTACAAGGATGTACTTCTTGCCACCTAGACTCTGCCCAGATATAGGATCACAGAGGTCTATATGAAGCATTTGCAGAGGTCTAGTGCAAAATATGTCTGATTTGGTTTTATGGGCAACCCTTTTTAGTTTACTCATTTCACATGCAGAGCATAGATGATCTCTGTCAAACCTAATACTTGGTAGCCCACTTACCAGGTCTGATTTAACAAGTTTGCTTAGAGTGTGAAAATTTAAGTGACAAAACCTGTTATGCCAGAGCCAAGCTTCCTCATTCTTACTTGAGACCAGGCAAAGCTTTTCATATTTGTTGATCGACTTGAAATCCATGAGGTACAAGTCACCTTATCAACTATTTCATACGAATACACTTCATTCTATGCACTAAAACGAATCTATTACAAGCAAATTTACAATCAAAACAACACTGAATCAAGAAATTCGAATGCTACAGTACGTTCGACGATGAACAGTTTTCAAAATTTCAAATTTGATCCGATTTTCTGAATTTCTATTTGCTTTGATACCAATTGTTAGTCCCAATTCTATCAAGTTATCAATGTAAACAGAAATCAAAATGAGAAATCAGTCATATGTCATTGATGAATCACAAAGATTACAATTTCACTTTCTCACTCTACTCTCTCTCTAGAATGATATGCTATAAACCTCTTCTCCAATCTGCTCACACACGCTTGAATGACTTGTTTCTTACTTGTTACAACTGAATGATACACACAGACTTCAAAGGTATTTATACCCTTACACAATACAAAGGAAACAAACAAATACAATATGTTGACTTTGACTTTTATTAACAAACGACTTTGACTTTCAATGAGAGTTGACTTTTAGCTCTTGAGTTCTTGACTTTTGGTCTTCAAATCTTTATGATCTTGAATCCAACAAATCTGTGCTCTAACAATCTCCCTTTGGATCAAGATCATTACTAAAAGATTTAGCAATGCGATCTTTTCTCTTTAAGCTCGATTTGATTAAGCTCCCCCTTTGATCAACCTTTATCTTCTCTTTGATACAGAAATGATTTTCTCATACAATCCACATTCTCCTCTTATTCATATGAAAATTCTAACATTCTTCTCTTTCTTTGATAAGCACAATTTTCAATACTCTCTCCAAAACCTATCACAGAAATTCTTTCAGACTTTAGAAAGAAATTATCTTTAGAATTAGTTCGGAAATGATTCCCCTACAAAAAGCCTGAAACGATTCCCCTGTAAACCCTGAAACGACTCGTTTTTTGTTGAACAAATTGCTCTATTTGGCTATAAATACCCGTGTTATACCAACTGTAAAATTCACAACATCCATACACCATTGCTGGAAATGCATCATCTTCAAACCCCCCATCTTCACAAATAATGCCCTCAAGATTGAAAAAGGCGATAGAGAAAAGTGAAGCGGAAATCGAACAACTCATTGAAGAGTGGAAGGAAATGATGGCCAAGAAGGACGGATACTTGAGAAGGATCGACGCGGACAAGGAGGGGGTAAAAAGGTTGAAGGGGAGATAAAGGAGAAAGAAGACCGTATTCACTATGACAACGTACAAGCCAACAAGATTATGCAAGATTTCGAAATACTGCAAGCGCAGGTAACAGAGAAACAAACCTTGGATTGATAAATGAAAACACTATATCCTTAGATGGTGCTTGTGTTTTTGTTTTCGTGTTTGGAGTTTGCTATGTTGGTAGTTTGTGCCTGGAGTTTATTTGTTGTCATTTTGTACTTGTACTTTCTATTCTTTTGTTTCATGAATAAAATCGTCTAATGTATTTTGTGGTTTGATGCGTTTATATTTTTATACTACTACAAAATTATAAATTGATAGAGTTAAAAAACAACCGGTACAAAGTGAACAAGATGATGCGAATCTGTAAGGCCTTTTACAGGCCTTTTACTTAAAAAAGTTTTATTTCATACATCGTGAACCTCGTTTAGGACTACGGGTAGATAAATAAAATAACGCTACGGACTACATAATAAAAAACAGAAAATAACCTAATAGTCTATCTGGACAGCCAACGAGTATAAGGTCTCCGCCATGTAATCTCGTCATTCCCTGGCCACATATTCAGTTGCATCTGGTGTAACTGTTGGGTGCAATTCTTCAATAAACTTGGATATGTTATGACACACCCACACACCGCAATCCCCAAGGGCCCCCGCCTGTTGTGGTGCATCAGTTTCATAGGTAGCCTCCAAATTCTTGCTGGCTTTGATACGAGCCTACGTGTCGTGGACCTTCTTTAACAACTTCGAAAATTCTGTTTTGAAGTTCCGAAGGCGGTCTTCCAAGGGCAAAGTGTACCTTTTTGCTAGTAAATTGTCATATAAGACCATCTTCATTTCATTGAGGTACAGAACCCCGAGCACCCAATGTTTTTCTACAATGCATATTGGGATGTATACTTGAGATTTTACAATAACACACAAATAGTTAGTAACAAACAAGTTAAACAAAAGTTATGTATATCGATTTCCATACCCGCTCGAGGCCCTTCCAATGTGAATTGTTTTTATGTCCCAGTCCATTACACATTCCGTACACAGACATGTATCCTTGGCCCGGCAGGATAAGCCACTAAAAAAAATTGTTGTCCATCACCGCCCATCTTGCTTGTGTAGAGCGGGATTCTTGGATCATTCTAGGCCAAGCGTCGATGTGCTATACACAAAACATAGATTGTTAGACCTGTAATTAGAAATGTACTTGTTTATATGACTCTATTTAAATACAAACCAGATCCTCGAAATCCCCACTACTACCTCCACCCAGCAGTTTAATGAAAAAACCGACATCCATTTGAAGGTCGCCATAAAATGGACAAAACAGGTGGGGGAGATGATTATTGAGACATTTGTCCATTATCCGTGATGCCGTATGAAGCATCGATTGCCCAGCTGAAGTCATCGTAGTGTCTCCCCCAACCTTTCCCTTGCCCTTTGCCTTGGTTTTTTTCGGAGGGACTGGTGTGGTCGAAGGTTGTTGGATATATGGGGAACAAAATGTTGGCCCCAAATTAACGACCCGTCTCGCCCTCTCAAGTTCTACCGCCTGCGCCGCATTTATGGGAATGTCATCTTCCTCAAAGTGGTCTCCGATGATATCATCACCCACCGGAGTTCTCAGCCGCGCCTGGGTGGTGTCAACCCCCGACCCCGACCCCATCGAATCTGGGATGGAAGTTCCCAAAAAATCTTCCACCAAACCGCTAAAGAGGGACGACCCCGACTCCATCATTTGGGGTATGTAACAGTTCGCTTACGGCATCCCAAACTGGTGACGTAGGCCATTATAAGAATTTTCAAACGTAATAACAAAAATAGAACAATAATGAGCACTCGTCGTAACTTACATTTTGCTGGGATGATGGGGTCAAAAAAGGGGCAAATCCTCCCGCTGCCGCCTGCGTGTACCCAGGCGACGTGTAGGTGGGCGTCATACTTGTCATCCCAAACTGGTGACATAGATTATAATGAGCACTCTTAATAAGAATTTTCAAATGTAATAACAAAAATAGAACAATAATGAGCACTCATCATCACTTACATTTTGCTGGGATGATAGGGTCGAAAAAGGGGCAAATCCTCCCGCTGTCGCCTGCGTGTACCCAGGCGACGTGTAGGTGGGTGTCATACTTGTCATCCCAAACTGGTGACATAGATTATAATGGGCACTCTTAATAAGAATTTTCAAACGTAATAACGAAACTAGAACTACAATGAGCACTCGTCGTAACTTACACTCTGCTGGAATGATGGGGTCGCAGATGCCGCATGTATGTACCCATGCATGTGCCTAGGCGATGTGTAAGTGGGCGCCATGCTCATCGATACCTAATACAAGTATGGAGCGTGATATCAATTCACAAACTAATATACAAGCATGGGACGTAATATCCCCAAATTAAGTTAAACACTAACGTGAGTGTGGTGAAGGTGTGTGGTGAGGGCCTCAAGATCTCTTATGCATCTGTCCATGGACTCCATGTAGTCCCACTTGTCTTGGTATGGGTTTAGACTAGGCACCCCATGATGGGAGGAGCTAGGGGGAACCTGATATCTCGAGCTAGGCGGGAGCCTGATATCTCGTGTCATCATTGTCATCTTCATCATCATCGTCATCATTGTAATCGTGATCAGGTGCTCTACGTCGGGACCTCTTTGTCGGTCGCCTGCCCGCCGAACTTTCAAAAAAGGTGACGCTCCGTTGAAACCAACTCGACTGCTACTCAACATGAGTAGGCCTCAGTTATGTTGGATCATAATTGTAATCAAGATTAAAGGGTCTAAACTGTATTTATTTGATAGTTAGAGTTTGGAGTTTAAATTGTAATAAGTTGATAGTTATTTGTAAATGGGCCTTAAGTCTATCAAGCCCATAAGCCCATAAGGCTTAAGTATTTAAAGTGTTAATTAGTTTAGTTTTAGGGTTAGAACCTTGATAATTACAATAATCATATTTGAGAGGCAATCCTATTTTCTCTGTATAGAAGTATTGAAAAATAGGTATTTATACCCTTACACAATACAAAGGAAACAAACAAATACAATATGTTGACTTTGACTTTTATTAACAAACGACTTTGACTTTTAGTGAGAGTTGACTTTCAGCTCTTGACTTCTTGACTTTTGGTCTTCAAATCTTTATGATCTTGAACCCAACAAATCTGTGCTCTAACAATCTCCCCCTTTGGATCAAGATCATTACTAAAAGATTTAGAAATGCGATCTTCTCTCTTTAAGCTCGATTTGATTAAGCTCCCCCTTTGATCAACCTTTATCTTCTCTTTGATACAGAAATGATTTTCTCATACAATCCACATTCTCCTCTGATTCATATGAAAATTCTGACATTCTTCTCTTTCTTTGATAAGCACAATCTTCAATACTCTCTCCAAAAACTATCACAAAAATTCTTTCAGACTTTAGAAAGAAATTATCTTCAGAATTAGTTCGGATATCTTTAGCAATTAATCTTCAAAGAAAAATTTCAGAAAATAAGCACATCTTCAAACATCTTTGGCTTTGTTTATACAATCTTTCAAACTCTCAAATTTCTGATCCTGACATTTCTTTAAATTCATCTCCCCCTTTTTGATGAAACGAGCATCGATATCATCAAAACTTTCACCAAGAAATGTCTTTGACCATTCTGATCTGTCCAAGAGCCTCTAATTCTGTGATTCATAACCATGTATTCATCTAGATCTTTTCAAATCCAGACAAATCAAGAAATGTAACACCTGAATCAACAAATGAATCAGTTAATATGCCTGTCAGTAAGACAAAGTTACTGTCTGTAACGAATACACATTGTAAAGGAGCTTTTATGATGTTCACTCCCCTAGGGATTCCATCCAATCATCGAAACACCACAAAGGAAATTTCTATGAACGTTATGACAAGAAAACAAATTCCTTGTGTGTTCGTGTAAGTGTAGAAAGAATTAAGCACGCATGATTGCTTATAAGGCTCAACATTGTGTAAACCACTGAGACAACAGTAGATAAACACAGACTCAATGTGCATGATTGAAGTGCGAAGGTGGGGCAGACTTCCTTCTTTTTCAATATCCAGATTTTCCAAATGAAAATCAGATTGCATATGTGATGCGTCCCCAGAAAAAAAATGTTTTTCTCATACAATCCACATTCTTCTCTGATTCATATGAAAATTCTGACATTCTTCTCTTTCTTTGATAAGCACAATCTTCAATACTCTCTCTAAAAACTATCACAAAAATTCTTTCAGACTTTAGAAAGAAATTATCTTCAGAATTAGTTCGGATATCTTTAGCAATTAATCTTCAAAGAAAAATTTCAGAAAATCAGCACATCTTCAAACATCTTTGGCTTTGCTTGTACAATCTTTCAAACTCTCAAATTTCTGATCCTGACATTTCTTTAAATTCATCTCCCCCTTTTTTGATGAAACGAGCATCGATATCATCAAAACTTTCACCAAGAAATGTCTTTGACCATTCTGATCTGTCCAAGAGCCTCTGATTCTGTGATTCATAACCATGTATTCATCTAGATCTTTTCAAATCCAGACAAATCAAGAAATGTAACACCTGAATCAACAAATGAATCAGTTAATATGCCTGTCAGTAACACAAAGTTACTGTCTGTAACGAATACACATTGTAAAGGAGATTTTATGATGTTCACTCCCCTAGGGCTTCCATCCAATCATCGAAACACCACAAAGGAAATTTCTATGAACGTTATGACAAGAAAAAAAATTCCTTGTGTGTTCGTGCAAGTGTAGAAAGAATTAAGCACGGATGATTGCTTATAAGGCTCAACATTGTGTAAACCACTGAGACAACAGTAGATAAACACAGACTTAATGTGCATGATTGAAGTGCGAAGGTGGGGCAGACTTCCTTCTTTTTCAATATCCAGATTTTCCAAATGAAAATCAGATTGCATATGTGCTGCGTCCCCAGAAAAAAAATGTGAAACATTTTCTTTTTGAGAAGAAAATGAGTGGCTGGTGGGGTTTTTAACAAGAGTTGGCCTGTGCTAGTTGCCTGTTTCAATAACGTTCACCAAATAATTGTGAAACATTAGTAATGTGGCTGCCCGGCTCAGAAAGTAGTTGGTGCAGAGTTTGATATTCTTTTACTCTGATCTCACACCCTCTTTCTTTTAATTCAATAAGCTCACATCTAATCAAACTCTCTTTTCCATTTTACCTCAACGCACAACCCACACTCATTTCTTTTAGACTCCTCACACTCAATCACTATGGATTAACTTCTTGGGTAGAAATCACTTGTTAACGTGATTCCATAGAAGTTCAATGAAGTCCTAGCACAAAGAACCCATGTAATCCTATGAAAGCATAATGTTGCTCAATATGGTTTAACTTTATCAATTAAAGCTCAAATACAAGTTAAATGTTTTTATTCTCAGAATATAATCATGAAAATATGAGCATTTTGAAACATTGAAATATTTTCAAACAAGTATATTGAATGAATGAACATGAATGCCAGAGACTTGTTTGAAAATATGACATTGTATAGAAAATGATCAAAAATGAAATGATATAGCAGTCAAGGCTTATGGTCAAGAATAACAGATATTTTCTATACGAACCAAAATATAGACATTCTTGAAAAAACGTTTCGAAATGAATTAACGCTCAAAATTCATTGAAGTACAAGCGGGGTGTCTTACCATCAAAAAATATGTTTCTATTTGAGGCATGGTAAGAACGTTTTGAACAAGAATTCAAACCGGTGTGTGTGAATACTTGAAAGTATACAGAAAAGACAATACGCAAGTATTTATCTTTAGAAACACACGGTTTGTAAACATGTAAGCACAAATAAGTTTTGAAAAACATTTAAAATCACACTTCCAATTCATGAAATTTGTTTAAGAATCGGGAAGTGGTTGAACATTTCAAAATATGTTTTCTATTTCTGAAAGTTGTCCTTCTTTCAGATACATTTGAGATTAAGATAAGAAATTTACCTTTTCGCTCAATCTTAATTCTCATAAAGTCAGATGTAGTCATTAAGATATGATCGTGTCAGCTTCTCTTAGTCTGCAAAAAGTCTTAAAGTCATGTCAAAGCAACTTTATTCACAAAATTTATTCAAAATTAAAAGACATAAAGCAGTAAAACCATTAAATGTACGAGTTCTGATCTGAAATAATCAGAAATCATGACTCTTTACTCCCCTTGAAAATATGCATATAAAATTTGTCAGTAAAAGGCACAAGATAGAGATCTACAACTCCTCCTGAAGTGTAGTTCGTCATATCTTCCGAATACATATTTGCAGAAAAACTTATGTACTCCCCCTTGAAGGTTGATTTCCTCATTTGAGTGTCTGAGTACAATCTCTTATCAGCCCGGGAGTAGCATCTCTTTTTCATCATTGAAGTACGAGTCCTAAACTGTTATGTTTAGAAGTCAAACTTCGTTGAAGTATGGGTCCTAAGCTGATTTACTTAGAAGCCTTGGTTCTCTTACTCCCCTTTGACAGTAGGTGTCTGCAACACAGATTTACTTTTCGTCTTTGGTACCACTGGTATTTGGGTCCATGAATGTTAGTTGCAGTTTTTATGGGAGTAACTGAATAAGAACCATACCAGTAATGATCACTAGCTTTGTGAATATGATCATGTGTACGACAATAAGAACAATAAGATTTCTTACTTAACAACCTAATTAACTGATCTCTCGAGTAGACATGATCAGGTTTACCTTTTCGCACATTGTTCTTTTTGGCTTTATTCTCATGTACACATGTCTTCTTTCCTTTCTTCTCAGCTTTCTTCTCATGTTTCTTTTCTTCTTCAACTGGTTTCACTTTCCATACCAGTTCTTCTTCTTTGTATCTCCTTCTTCTTCTTCTTCTGTATGTATCTGAACCATCTACATTTTCATCAAAGAAAATGTTAGTAGTACGAATCTGATCAAAAGATTTAACTGACCTTCTTGTAGAAACAGTTTTCTGATGTGAGCTTGAGGTTGTCTTTTTGAAGTCAGTTGAATTAGTTCTAGGTGTGTGGATTTGTGACTCTGGAGTCGTGTGCTCAGTCACCACCACCTTTGAAACAATCTTTTCAAGCTCTTTAATCTTTGAAAAATAATTGTTCTTTTCTTTGATGTGTAAGTCAATTTCTTTCTTTAATTCAGACTTCGCTTTCTGCTCTTTCAGTGCACTCTCAGATAATTTTGCAGTCAGCTTCTTTATCTATTCCTCAAAAATATTCCTTTCTTCCTCAAAGTCCTTCTCTGCACTCTTTCTTCCATCAGATATTTCTTTAAAAAATCCAACGTTCTTCTGCTCAATCTCCTTTTTATCCTTTGCAAACTTTTCTTTTTCAATAATGATCACTTTCTCAAAATCAGAAACTTGTTGAGAAAGTTTAATGCATTTAAGCTCAACCGTCTTCTTCTCGTCAGCACATTTTCTGGAAAAATCTGATAACTTCTTTGCAAATGATTCCTTTTCAGTCTCAAACTCAGATCTTTCTTTAACCATCTTTTTCTCCAAATAAGATATTTTCTTTTGAAGCTCAGCATTAGCATCCTCCAGATTCTTAATCTTCATCTCATAACTGTCAACAGAATCTTCTTGCTGAATCTGGATTATCCGATTTTCCAAATTAGAGATCTTTTGCAGTAATTCAGATTTCTCAGTTTTTAATTTCTCAACTTCCAACCATTTATCAACTTTCAAGACTTGAATAACTTCCTTTTCAAGTTGTTAAAAATGTTCTTTATATTTGGCAAAAAATTCTGAATATTGACATGAACTTGTTTTCTTCTTCAGATAATCTATATGTGCATTCATCCACTCATTAAGATAATCTATAAATGTCAACTTGATCATCATGTTTCTTCTTATAATATTCCATATGGCATTTATATGCAGCAACGTCCATATGTAAATCCTCCAACTTTTGACATCTTAGTGCAAATCGTCCTTCAAGATGAAGAAGTTCTGCTTTAAGTTTAGCAATCTCTTCTTTTGATGTCATTTTTCCTTGAGAAGACATCATGTTACATGTTAAGTTTAATTTTGTAGTAATCATTGTATTTATTTCCCTTGTCTAAACTGTGTTTAGTGGTGTTATCTGTTGTGTTAAGACTAGGGGTATTTAAGTCCCTTTCTAGTTTTTGTTTTGTAACTTTGGAACCTTACACTTTTGAATATCAGTTTACTTTGGAGCGTATACTTTCTCTCTCTATTTTTTCTCTCTAAAGATTTAGAGATTCTTGGACTTTCAATTAGTATCAGAGCTATCTGAATCTTGAGAGAACTGTGAGAATTCGTTTTCTGTTTTCTGAATTTGTAGATTAATCGAAAACTTGATCGATTTTCTTGAATTTTTCAAGAAAATCTCGTTTTCTTGATTTTTCGTCAAATTTGGATTGTCTTGTGATCGAATTGTATTGAAATTGGATTTATTAGCTTCGTTTTTGTTAATCGATCATAATTGTTTCATATCATTTTGCATAAAATCCATGATTTGATCTTCAATTTTGTGATTTTGTGATTTTCTGGAAAACTCGTTTTTACGTACTGTTCCATTTTCGAATATGTGATTTAGTGATTTTTAATCGATGTTGTTAGTTGAAAGTTGTTAGAAAGTTGTTTTCGATAATCAGAGTGTGTTTTTCTTGCATAAATTTCTTGATTTCATTTGATATTGCGAGTTCTATTTGATTTTCTGTGGTTTGCGCAAGTTCATGTAGATTTGCGCAAGATTCATATAGGTTTGCGCAAGATTCATATAAATTTTCACAAGTTCATTGTTCTTCTAATCTTTGTGTTAGTGTATTTCAGGTTTTTGCATCGAGCTATATACGCAAAACTCATTTTGCGTATCAAGTGCCTTCCGAAAAGCTCAGTTCGCGTATTATCAAAGAGTCCGAAAAGCTTCGTTTTCGTATCATCCTTCTTACGCAAAGCTTCTTTGCATATTCCTTAGTTGGGATTCAGTTTGCGTATTCTTCTTGTTGCGCAAAGTTCGTATTGCGCATTACTTGGATTGCGCAAAGCTCTGTTTGCGCATTCTACTACTCACACAAAGCTTGGTTCTCGCTTCATTCAGCTTACGCAAAATTCCTTTTGCGTGTCTCTCGGCTTACGCAAACTTGTTTTGCGGATCTCACTATTCACGCAAACCTTCTATTTGCGCAAGTTCCAGGCAGTGAATTTTTCTGACTTTCTGATTTTCTCAAAGATGTCTTTGCAAGCTCAAGTGTACAACAATATAATGATCTGATGATTTCATTGGGGTCTGACCCTCGGCCTCCCGTTCTGATCAACGAAAATGAATTTGAACAATGGCAGGACCGATTCATCAACTTTATAGAAAGACAACTAAATGGGGATAACATGATGAAATCTCTGAATGAGGGTCCTATGGAGAGGGTGATGAAAGTAATTCTAGCTACTGCTACTACTCCAGCTACAACAGTTGAAAAAACTTTAAGAGAGTATGAAGCTGATGAGCTCTTAAGATATCAAGCTGATAGTCAGGCAAAATCGAATCTGATTCTCGCACTGCCAAACTCCATTTACAACTGAATTGACTGTTTCAAGCATAATCCTAGGCTTATGTGGACTCAATTGGAAAAGATCATGCTTTGTACAGCTGTGTTAACTCAACTGCGTCAGACCAGATACATGAATATGTTTGAATAATTCAAGGCAAAAGACAGAGAAAGTTTGAAGAGCATATTTGACAGATTTTGGGCAGTCATCAATGATCTGTACAAAATCAAAATTATCAAGACTGAATTGGAAGCCAACCTGAAGTTTCTGAATGCACTCCAACCTGAATGGAGCAAATCCTGTCATCGGATGAGGAATGATGTCAGGATATCCACAATGCCCATTCAGGAATTGTATGAAATTCTGATGACAAATGAATCTATGGTGTTGGAAAAGAAGGCAAAGCTAGATAAGAAGAATAAGCCTAATCCAGTAGATCCAATTGCTCTTCTGGCTACCCAACTGGCTGAGCAAGCTTTAACTGAATCTGCTTATGATGGATCAACGGATGATGATGGAGAAGCTTTAGAAAAGGCCATGAATTTGATGATCGCAACACTATCAAAAAAAAGTTTCAGCGTAAAACAGGATCCAACAATATCCGTTTCACTTCTGTCTCTAAGAAGGTTGAACCTGGTGCTCCATCTAAGCCTTACGTACCAAAATTTGAGCCTGCAAAAATAGTAGAACAGAAAAAGGATGACAAGAAGGTTATGAACTGCTACAACTGTGGGAAACCGGGTCATATAGCCAAAGATTGTCGGGTAAAGGTGGTTAAAGATTCAACTTTTTATCGGAAGAAGTTGGAACTGGCTGAGAAGAGAGAAAATGGAACTATTCTGTTGGCTGAGGAGGAGTATTGGTTGGATCATTCAGACAATGAAGATGAAAATGAGGAGACAGCTGCTATGTGCTTCATCGGGGATGACAAGAGCGATGATGAAGACGAGGACACCTCCACAGATAACTCTGAGGTAATTTTTGAGATTGACTATAATTTTATCTTATCTCAAATGAACTTACATGATTTTTGAGGTAATTTTTGAGGACACCTTTACATGATTTACGTTCAAAGTTCTCATCTGGAAAATTTGAAAATCAAGAAAAGTCTGTTTTAATTGATAAACTGCAAATTTCTCTGAAAGATGAAAAGACTATTTTAATTAACACAAAAGAGAAATTTCAAAAGTAGTTGGATGAGATGGAAAATTCAAACCAGACTTATCGTGATTCGTTGACTGAACTGACTTCTTCAAATCAAAATCTTTCTGATAAAATAATTGTTCTAGAAAGGAAATTATATAAGAGAGAACAATCCGAGCAAACCATTTACATGAATAAACCAAGGAGTGAAGAAGCTATAAAGGAAAAGTGGGGACTTGGTTTTAAAATCCGCATTTTTTTAAATCATGCTAAAATAGTAGTTCCTACTTTATATGAGTATGATCATCTTGGTCTTGCACGATATGCCCCTCAGTTTAAATTTTTTTGGACAACTGAAAAGCAAATTTTAGAAGATGAAAATGAGAAAAGAATGAAAAATAAGAGGATGGAAATGCCATTTGTTTACACTTCTGAAAATGCCAAGTATTTTCCTGGCCAATCAAGGAAATCCAGAAAATCTCAAAATGTTTTAAATGTAAAATCTTCCAATAAATCTTCATTACCAACTGAATTTGTTGATATATATGCTAACTCTAATAAGGAAAATGCATCTCCGATGTCTTATGATACTAAGAGATACATTCCCCCATTAGTGTTAGAAGGCAAGATAGTTGATCTTGAAGATAAATTGGAAGAACAAAGTCTTCAAACTGATTTAGAAAACGATTTATTTCTTTTTTTAATGAAAACAAGTTTTTAATGAAAAGGCTAAATGATCAGTATTATAAAACAAAAACAAAGCGTAAAAGAAGAAGGTCAAAGAAGTCAAGGAAACATAATAGTGTCTTGTCTGAAAATTCTAATTCTTCTAATTCTTCTGTTTCAGATCGGACTGTGAAGAGATCACAAAAGCTGATATGGAGGATAAAGCAGAAATCTATAGAGTCTGAATTGTTATAAGATACTTGTGTAGTGAATCTTTGTAACAATGATACATTTGCTTTTTGTAATAAAAAAATACAAAATATTCAGAAATTTTGATCACAACCAGAACTTTGTCCCCCTCCGCAGACTTAGCGCCCCTAGAGAAAAAATTTCACTATTAAAAGCCATATTACAGTTTTGAAAATTTCTCAGAAAATATTCTAAGTATGAAAACTCGCAGATCACTAAAGAAGACTTGAAACTCGCAGACGCCTAAACTTGCAGATCACTATTCACTGAGAAACACGCAGACTGAGACATGCGCGTTTGGGAAACTCGCAAACAAAGGGTTGTGTGTTTTGAGAACTCGCAGATCGAATAAACTCGCAGAATACTGTTCTGCTGGAACTCGCAGATAAAGGCGTGCGCGTTTCCTGAACTCGCAAATGCCTACTTGCGCGTTTCAATACTTAGAAAAATTTCGAAGATTTTCAAACTCGTAGACTTCGAATTGCGCGTTTCTAGAACTCGCAGATAACCCTCTGCGCGTTTTGTCCAAAAATCAATTTCCTTCGACTTGCGCGTTCTTCCAGATGAAGCTTGCGCGTTTCACAAATCTTGTGTGTTCTTAGGCTCTTCGAACAAAAAATCGATTTTTCCATCTGATTTCGATCCAATACTTCACCAATTGCTTTGAAACTCTTCAGATCACATCTTGAACATGATTCGAACATGTTACAATACTTGATTTTACAAAACAATCACAAATCGATGGATTTTAATCCAATTACAGTGAAAACAGACTCGATAACAAGTTTGAACAAAAAATTCACAAATTCACCCTCAATCTGTGTGAATTAGTCTAAGTGAATCGAATACACTTCATTCTATGCACTAAACGAATCTATTACAAGCAAATTTACAATCAAAACAACAATAAATCAAGAAATTCGAATGCTACAGTACGTTCGACGATGAACAATTTTCAAAATTTCAAATTTGATCCGATTTTCTGAATTTCTATCTGCTTTGATACCAATTGTTAGTCCCAATTCTATCAAGTTCTCAATGTAAACAGAAATCAAAATGAGAAATCAGTCATATGTCATTGATGAATAACAAAGATTACAATTTCACTTTCTCACTCTACTCTCTCTCTAGAATGATATGCTATGAACCTCTTCTCTAATTTGCTCACACACGCTTGAATGACTTGTTTCTTACTTGTTACAACTGAATGATACACACAGACTTCAAAGGTATTTATACCCTTACACAATACAAAGGAAACAAACAAATACAATATGTTGACTTTGACTTTTATTAACAAACGACTTTGACTTTCAATGAGAGTTGACTTTTAGCTCTTGAGTTCTTGACTTTTGGTCTTCAAATCTTTATGATCTTGAATCCAACAAATCTGTGCTCTAACAATCTCCCTTTGGATCAAGATCATTACTAAAAGATTTAGCAATGCGATCTTTTCTCTTTAAGCTCGATTTGATTAAGCTCCCCCTTTGATCAACCTTTATCTTCTCTTTGATACAGAAATGATTTTCTCATACAATCCACATTCTCCTCTTATTCATATGAAAATTCTAACATTCTTCTCTTTCTTTGATAAGCACAATTTTCAATACTCTCTCCAAAACCTATCACAGAAATTCTTTCAGACTTTAGAAAGAAATTATCTTTAGAATTAGTTCGGAAATGATTCCCCTACAAAAAGCCTGAAACGATTCCCCTGTAAACCCTGAAACGACTCGTTTTTTGTTGAACAAATTGCTCTATTTGGCTATAAATACCCGTGTTATACCAACTGTAAAATTCACAACATCCATACACCATTGCTGGAAATGCATCATCTTCAAACCCCCCATCTTCACAAATAATGCCCTCAAGATTGAAAAAGGCGATAGAGAAAAGTGAAGCGGAAATCGAACAACTCATTGAAGAGTGGAAGGAAATGATGGCCAAGAAGGACGGATACTTGAGAAGGATCGACGCGGACAAGGAGGGGGTAAAAAGGTTGAAGGGGAGAAAAAGGAGAAAGAAGACCGTATTCACTATGACAACGTACAAGCCAACAAGATTATGCAAGATTTCGAAATACTGCAAGCGCAGGTAACAGAGAAACAAACCTTGGATTGATAAATGAAAACACTATATCCTTAGATGGTGCTTGTGTTTTTGTTTTCGTGTTTGGAGTTTGCTATGTTGGTAGTTTGTGCCTGGAGTTTATTTGTTGTCATTTTGTACTTGTACTTTCTATTCTTTTGTTTCTTGAATAAAATCGTCTAATGTATTTTGTGGTTTGATGCGTTTATATTTTTATACTACTACAAAATTATAAATTGATAGAGTTAAAAAACAACCGGTACAAAGTGAACAAGATGATGCGAATCTGTAAGGCCTTTTACAGGCCTTTTACTTAAAAAAGTTTTATTTCATACATCGTGAACCTCGTTTAGGACTACGGGTAGATAAATAAAATAACGCTACGGACTACATAATAAAAAACAGAAAATAACCTAATAGTCTATCTGGACAGCCAACGAGTATAAGGTCTCCGCCATGTAATCTCGTCATTCCCTGGCCACATATTCAGTTGCATCTGGTGTAACTGTTGGGTGCAATTCTTCAATAAACTTGGATATGTTATGACACACCCACACACCGCAATCCCCAAGGGCCCCCGCCTGTTGTGGTGCATCAGTTTCATAGGTAGCCTCCAATTTCTTGCTGGCTTTGATACGAGCCTACGTGTCGTGGACCTTCTTTAACAACTTCGAAAATTCTGTTTTGAAGTTCCGAAGGCGGTCTTCCAAGGGCAAAGTGTACCTTTTTGCTAGTAAATTGTCATATAAGACCATCTTCATTTCATTGAGGTACAGAACCCCGAGCACCCAATGTTTGTCTACAATGCATATTGGGATGTATACTTGAGATTTTACAATAACACACAAATAGTTAGTAACAAACAAGTTAAACAAAAGTTATGTATATCGATTTCCATACCCGCTCGAGGCCCTTCCAATGTGAATTGTTTTTATGTCCCAGTCCATTGCACATTCCGTACACAGACATGTATCCTTGGCCCGGCAGGATAAGCCACTAAAAAAAATTGTTGTCCATCACCGCCCATCTTGCTTGTGTAGAGCGGGATTCTTGGATCATTCTAGGCCAAGCGTCGATGTGCTATACACAAAACATAGATTGTTAGACCTGTAATTAGAAATGTACTTGTTTATATGACTCTATTTAAATACAAACCAGATCCTCGAAATCCCCACTACTACCTCCACCCAGCAGTTTAATGAAAAAACCGACATCCATTTGAAGGTCGCCATAAAATGGACAAAACAGGTGGGGGAGATGATTATTGAGACATTTGTCCATTATCTGTGATGCCGTATGAAGCATCGATTGCCCAGCTGAAGTCATCGTAGTGTCTCCCCCAACCATTCCCTTGCCCTTTGCCTTGGTTTTTTTCGGAGGGACTGGTGTGGTCGAAGGTTGTTGGATATATGGGGAACAAAATGTTGGCCCCAAATTAACGACCCGTCTCGCCCTCTCAAGTTCTACCGCCTGCGCCGCATTTATGGGAATGTCATCTTCCTCAAAGTGGTCTCCGATGATATCATCACCCACCGGAGTTCTTAGCCGCGCCTGGGTGGTGTCAACCCCCGACCCCGACCCCATCGAATCTGGGATGGAAGTTCCCAAAAAATCTTCCACCAAACCGCTAAAGAGGGACGACCCCGACTCCATCATTTGGGGTATGTAACAGTTCGCTTACGGCATCCCAAACTGGTGACGTAGGCCATTATAAGAATTTTCAAACGTAATAACAAAAATAGAACAATAATGAGCACTCGTCGTAACTTACATTTTGCTGGGATGATGGGGTCAAAAAAGGGGCAAATCCTCCCGCTGCCGCCTGCGTGTACCCAGGCGACGTGTAGGTGGGCGTCATACTTGTCATCCCAAACTGGTGACATAGATTATAATGAGCACTCTTAATAAGAATTTTCAAATGTAATAACAAAAATAGAACAATAATGAGCACTCATCATCACTTACATTTTGCTGGGATGATAAGGTCGAAAAAGGGGCAAATCCTCCCGCTGTCGCCTGCGTGTACCCAGGCGACGTGTAGGTGGGTGTCATACTTGTCATCCCAAACTGGTGACATAGATTATAATGGGCACTCTTAATAAGAATTTTCAAACGTAATAACGAAACTAGAACTACAATGAGCACTCGTCGTAACTTACACTCTGCTGGAATGATGGGGTCGCAGATGCCGCATGTATGTACCCATGCATGTGCCTAGGCGATGTGTAAGTGGGCGCCATGCTCATCGATACCTAATACAAGTATGGAGCGTGATATCAATTCACAAACTAATATACAAGCATGGGACGTAATATCCCCAAATTAAGTTAAACACTAACGTGAGTGTGGTGAAGGTGTGTGGTGAGGGCCTCAAGATCTCTTATGCATCTGTCCATGGACTCCATGTAGTCCCACTTGTCTTGGTATGGGTTTAGACTAGGCACCCCATGATGGGAGGAGCTAGGGGGAACCTGATATCTCGAGCTAGGCGGGAGCCTGATATCTCGTGTCATCATTGTCATCTTCATCATCATCGTCATCATTGTAATCGTGATCAGGTGCTCTACGTCGGGACCTCTTTGTCGGTCGCCTGCCCGCCGAACTTTCAAAAAAGGTGACGCTCCGTTGAAACCAACTCGACTGCTACTCAACATGAGTAGGCCTCAGTTATGTTGGATCATAATTGTAATCAAGATTAAAGGGTCTAAACTGTATTTATTTGATAGTTAGAGTTTGGGGTTTAAATTGTAATAAGTTGATAGTTATTTGTAAATGGGCCTTAAGTCTATCAAGCCCATAAGCCCATAAGGCTTAAGTATTTAAAGTGTTAATTAGTTTAGTTTTAGGGTTAGAACCTTGATAATTACAATAATCATATTTGAGAGGCAATCCTATTTTCTCTGTATTCAAGGGTATCAAGAACACACAAGCGTTTCATTGTTTATTCAAGGGATTGGTACGTTTTGTTAATCTTATTATCTCTTGATATTATTGTGTTGTGTGATTGTTAATCAACTAGATTAAACTGGGATAACAAGTGGTATCAGAGCTAGAAGAATCAAGTTTTTTTTTATTTTGAATTTAATTATCGATTACTCTGTTCATAGACTGTTCTTCGACATGCATATATATGTGAAAATCGATTTCTAAACTAACATGCTATTATGCTGAAAATCGATATGATTGGATATGTTTTATGCCACTAAACGTAATCTGACAGTTTGATTGCACTATAATTCATCAAGTAATTGGATTTATTGAATTTTTGGTTTTCTGGATTCGACATCTTCATATAGGTCGAACACTGTGTTTGTCAAACTGATTGGAAAACGGTTGAAATTAATCTCTAATCTTGACTGCTGTGTGATCTTTAATTGATTTATTGCATTCAATTTGAGGTTTTAAGTGTTTCTGAGTTACTAATTTGGATTGTTCATCATCGTTTTGGGTCGAACAACATCATACCAGTCGAGACCATAAGAACATATCGGTCCTTACACTTTTCCGGTCGACAACATTTTATCGGTCCAGTTGCAATATACCGGTCTTTCTCATTATACCGGTCGACCTCTCAATACCGGTTGAAGTTTATTGCGGTCAAACTCAATACCGGTCGACCGGCATACTCACAATCAATACCGGTCGACGTGACAACGGTCATTAGACCAGTCCGGTCAAGAGGCTTACCGGTCAAATATTTTTTTTGCATGTATCAGTTCCATTCACCGGTCCAAGCATTGTATCGGTCGATTCTTTCCGGTCTTGCTCAATACCGGTCTTAGTATCCTACCGGTCGAACACATAGCATTGGTCATTACTCTATCGGTCGACTACCCTATACCGGTCGACTACCCTTTACCGGTCCTCATCTTATCGGTCGAACGGTCTACTGGTCGACACTTTTTTCCGGTCAAGACCAATACCGGTCAAAGAAGTCTCTCGGTCTTGCAGCATACCGGTCGAACAAGTTACCGGTCCAAGCATCATCCTGGTCGAAGCAAGACACCGGTCAGCACATCGGTCGAAGATTATTTTTTTTGCAAACCGTACGATGGCCTTTAATTGTGAAAAAATTTAGCGGGACCCCCGTGCTAAGTCTGCGAAGGGGGACAAAAGTTTTGTGCTTGATCAAAATTTTCCTAATTTCATTCTTCAGTATTATTTCTTTGTGTTTTATAATATGCAAATTATGCACTTAATTATTTTTTGGAAATTTATTTTTCTGAAATTTTTTGAGTGTGGTTTTTATCTTGATTATAACGATCTCATCTAGTTGGTTGCCTTGGTACATATAAGTTTAATTACTAACCATACAGCTAGGATGTTGAATCAGCTAATGATGTCTGAAGGTTACATCCTTGATTTTAACAACATGACTCTTTCTGAAGTAAAAGCAAAGGCTAAACAACTTGTTGGACGGTTATCAATATCTTCTCGCATGGTTGATGAGTATGACATAGAGGAAAAAATGTTCAAATCCGAGATATCATCTCTTAAAGTTGAGAACAAGGCTTTACAGATTCAGAACTCATCTCTTCTTACTCATATCAATGTTTTAAAAGAAAATTCAAAAGATCCTGATTCTAAAATTGACTTTGCAGGAATAATTGAGTCTAAAGAAAAAGAGATCTTGGATCTTCAAGAAAAGTTGAAAAGATCTGAGTCAATCTCTACATGGTCAAAGAAGGATGCAATGCAAAGAGAGCTTGAGGAGCTTAGAAGGAGTACAAGTGTTGCAAAGGATACTAGTACAGGACTAAGACAGATAAATTCTCAACTTTGTGCGGACAGAGATAAGTTTAAAGATAAAGTTCTCAGTCTTGAGTTTGAGATTGAAAAGCTGAAAGAAAAGGCAACCCACGACAGAGACAATACTATAGCTCAAGATGAAATGTTGAAGATTGAGAAAGAAAGAAAAGAATTTGCCAAGAAATTCTCTGATTTCTCTAGAAAAGCCTTTGAAGAGAAGAAATCTTTAGAGCTTAGATGTGTTAAGCTTTCTCAACAAATTTCAGACTTTGAGAAGGTTATCATTCTAGAGAGAGAAAAGGCTGAGAATGAGAAGAAGAAAGTTGAGCTGAAGGATACAAATATAGATTTTTCTGAAGAAAAGAAAATATTTGAGACCGAAATAGCCAAGCTGACAGGAAAGCTATCTGAGCTATCAACAAACATCACGAAGGAGAAGAATGCAAAATCTGAGTTGCATAAGAAGTTTGATCTGATTGAAAAGGAAAGAAACAGTTTGTCTTCAAAGATAAAAGAACATGAAGAGATCGTATTCAAGGTGAAGCTAACTGAGCACAAGACGCCAGAGTCAATAGCTCAATCACCGAGAGATGATCAAACTGATTCAGATTGCTCACTCAAAAAGGCGTCAAGTTCACATGTTTCAAATGTTTTCTGTAATCCTTTCTGTAATTCATATGATAGTCTTACTTCTAAATCTACTGATCAGATTCGTCCTTCTAAATTTTTCTATGATAAAAATGTTGATGGTTCAGGTAATTTAAAGAAGAACAAGTCTCAAAAGAAAAGCTTCTGGAGATTACATGATGAGAAAGAAAGAGGAAACTGGATCTGGAGAGTTAAAGGATCCTCAGAGGAGAAGAAGAAAGAAGAATCATTTGTGCATACATCAAATGCTAAATGGAACTATGCTACAAAAGGTAAAACTTTTGGCAAACCTGATCTGGTTTACACTATTAATCAACTAATCAGGTTAGCACAAAAGAAACTTAGTTGTTCCTACTGTGGCTCAAACGATTTTGTAAGAAAAGATTATGTAAATAACTGGTATGGTTCTTATTTTATCTCTCCTACTAGAACTGCAACTAACCCATTACGACCCAACTACCAGTGGGTACCAAAAGCTAAATCTGTGTTGCAGGCACCCAAGGTTTAAGGGGGAGAAAGAACAAAGGCTTCTAAGTAAATCAGCTTAGAACCCGTACTTCAACGGAGAATGGCTTCTAATCACATCAGATTAGGACCCGCACTTCGGTGCTCTATTTATTTTTCTGCTTTAGTTTAAAAAAAAATCTTCAGTTAAGGGGGAGCTTAAACGTCAAAGAGCTTAAATGAAAAACTCCTTAGAGCTTATTTGTCAAACTCTTTTAGTTTGAGGGGGAGAATTGCATCGTCAAACACAACTGTTTTGACTTCTCCGAAATATTTTTTTCTTCATGTAACTCAGTGCTTATTTGTGCTTACATGTACAAAACGCCTGTTGAACAATATGTACTTTTAGGAAATTACATGGGATTTAGTGTGAGAGCTTATTAGAACTTCCATGGATTTACGATAACTAGTGTTTCCTACCCAGGAAGTATTCCCTGAGTGATTGAGGGGAGAGGGGTCAAAAGAATTGAGTGATGGTGTGTGAAGAGGTAAAATGGAAAAGAGAGATTGGTTAGAAGTGAGCATTAAAAGAAAGAGGGTGAGAAAACAGAGTAAAAGAATATTAAACTCTGCACCAAATTCTTTCTGAGTCGGGCAGCCACATTATCTGATTGGTTCACATTCTTTGGTGACCATCATTAAAATAGGCAACTAGCCCATGCCATCTCTTGCATACAACCCCACCAGCTACTCATTCTTTTCTCAAAAAGAGAATGGTTCATATTTTCTGGGGAAGCAGCACATATGCTATTGGTTCTTCATTTGGAAGATACTAATATTGAAAAAGAAGGAAAGTTGCCCCACCTTCGAACCCTTTCTCATTCACATTGAGTCTTTGTATAATTTGTTGCTGTCTCAACAAATTTACTTACTTTTGAGCCTAAAATGAAAAGCAAACATCTGTGCTTAATTTTTTCATACACATGCACGAGCACACAGAAATTTGTTTTCTGTCAGAACGTTCATAGATAACCATGTGTTATTCGATGATTGAATGGAAGTCCTGGAGAGTCTTCATCAAACCAGCTCCTTATATAGTAACTTTGTGTTACTCAGTAACTTTGTGTTACTGACAGGCATTCTAACTGAGTCATTTGTTGATTCAGGGTTACATCTATTAAACTGTTTGAATTTGAAAAGATTCGAATGGTTACTATTTTCTATTTTAATCTGAAAAGATTGAAATAATCACTCTTTCCATCTAGGAAGATTGCTCTTATTTCATACAAGGCTCGATACATGAAGACAGTGCTTAATTGAAGTCTATAAAGACAAAGGGGGAGATTTTTTCCATAAAGGGGGAGATTGTTTTGACAAGTTTTGATGATGATGATTCTCACCACTCATCAAAAAGGGGGAGAAGATACAAAAAGGGAGAATACTCAAAGAAGGAGAATATAATCTGAAGACTGCTGAAGATTTTCAAAGATTTTAAAGATGAAGATTATTTAAAGATATCAAGTTTTGAAGATATCAATGTCATATCTGAAGAAAAGTGAAGACCTGAAGATTATTGTCAATTTTTTTTAATCTTGAATCCAAAGGGGGAGATTGTTGGATCATAATTGTATTCAAGATTAAAGGGTCTAAACTGTATTTATTTGATAGTTAAAGTTTAGGGTTTAAATTGTAATAATTTGATAGTTATTTGTAAATGGGCCTTAAGTCTATGAAGCCCATAAGCCCATAAGGCTTAAGTATTTAAAGTGTTAATTAGTTTAGTTTTAGGGTTAGAACCTTGATAATTACAATAATCATACTTGAGAGGCAATCCTATTTTCTCTGTATTCAAGGGTATCAAGAACACACAAGGGTTTCATTGTTTATTCAAGGGATTGGTATGTTTTGTTAATCTTATTATCTCTTGATATTATTGTGTTATGTGATTGTTAATCAACTAGATTAAACTGGGATAACAAGTTCCACGAGCGGCCCATGCCCAACCTAATAAAATTATAAGACATATAAATCACAATTATTTTTTTAATTACTACAATTAAAAATATAGTAAGAGGGCGTACATTCAAAACTGAGTTGAAGATCACAATGCATGCATACTTATTCACGACAACATCTCGGTCCCAACTGGTTCCCCTAATCAACCTGTCGGAGCGCTTGGTGAAATTTTGAAGGCAAAATAGAGATGAATTAATATTTATGTTAAACAAGTACGTTAAACCGTAGCCAAAATAGAGATGAATTAATATTTATGTTATACTACTTATCTAATCTTTAGAGCGTGTGCAAACCCATTCAACGTCATCTTGTTGTTGTTCTGGTTCTTCTGCTTGCATCCGGTGACGGCACGATGGAGTCCTTTGTATGAGTGTCTCCAGATGTAGCTACCCCAAGGATAGTTGTTAATCCTCCCGAAGCCATTGACGACGCTAAGGAAAGTAGAGGAAACCACCAACCTTAGATCACGGCCCAAGAACATCACATCCGTCATCACCACCAAGCAAACATGCACAACATCCTCATCGGATATCGCCTGCAGGCCATTTCTCATCGTCTAGACGACGGTTTTCAGTGTCAAAAGACCTAGTGCAAGGTTGGGCAAAACCCTACGGACAAATGACTCATTTGTTAAGTTAGGAAGGGAGGATGTTGGTCCAAAAAGGAGTCCTGTTACAATACAAAACTCACGACGGCCAAAGTGCATGAGATTCCCACACACGTTGAAATACATTTCCTCCGGCTCTGCACTCACAACCTCGACCTCAAACTGTAAAAACATGTGGATTAGGATGGGGTCCTGCCCAATATTGGTAAGTTCGATCCATGGCCCGAAAGATGTGCGACCAATAATTTGGTGTAAATTTTGTGTCCGTTTATGTGGACTCGGTGCAAAACATCTCTGATTTTCTTGACGAAGGCAAGGCGACATTTGAATGACAAATCCGTGTAATCAAAATCATCCTACACAGTAATGCAGAGATGTTGTCAATGCACGTAACTTATAATTAAGGAATAAAAGACAACGACTTATGGTTATATTTATTATTTGGGTTTTTTTGGCAATGTTAAGGTCGTACATTTTGTTTATTTCGTCTATTGCTTAATTTTAGAAAAAAGAAATCACTCAATCTATTGGACTTCCAGGTAGTAGGGGAATCATGTAGATTTCCTAAATCCCTACAAACCTTATGGCTATTTACATCCGTTTGACAAAATCCAAATCGATATGTTACGATTAAAAGACTTATGCTTATATTTATTATTTCCGTTTTTTTTCAATGTTAAGGGTATACATTTTGTAATTTGACAAATTTAAAAGTCCTCATTTGTAGTTTAGCAAATTTAAGGGGTCTAAGTTGTAATTTAGCAAACTTAAGGGGCCTAAGTTGTGGTTTAGCAAAGTTAAGGGACCTCATTTGAATTCTCTAAAATTTAAGGGGCCTAAAAAACTTAAGGGGCCTAATAGTAAATCTTATTATCAACGTAAACGCAAACTCTAAAAAAAACGCAATCTCTACAATTAACGCAATCTCCAAAATTAACGCAAACTCTACAATATTTTTCTAAAAAAACACAATCTCTAAAATTAACGCAATCTCCAAAATCAACGCAATCTCTACAATATTTAAAAAAACGCAATCTCTACAATTAACGCAATCTCTAAAAGTAACGCAATATCTATAATATTTTTCTAAATAAAACACAATCTCTAAAATTAACGCAAACTCTACATTATTTTTCAAAACAAACAAACAAACAATCTCTAAAATTAACGCAATCTCCAAAATCATCGCAATCTCTACAATATTTAAAAAAAAAGGCAATATTTATAATTAACGCAATCTCTACAATATTTATCTAAATAAAACGCAATTTCTAAAATTAACGCAAACTCTAAAAATAATGCAATGAAAAAAAATAGTTTCCAAGAAAACGTAATACTCTAACATATTATCAACATAAACGCAACACTTTAAAACTAACACATAATCACTAAAAATATAAAATTAAAACGTGGTTAAGGGAAACTTACCGTGCATATCCGACTTCTAAAAACGCTAACGAACCGAGTCGAGATCCGAGCGTGTGGAATACACGATATATTTGAGAGAGTGAAAGAGATATATTTGAGAGTGATGGTGGTGGGGTTTCAAAATAGGGGACCTCAATTTATAAGGGATGGAGCACACATGTAACCTACTTCAAATAGAAATCCCACCGTTGATCTAAGAAAACTTGGACAGGGGTTATAAACGCGGCCCCCAACCCCGCGTAAAATCTATAAAACGCAGGGTAACCCGTGTTTTTGTCACAATGCGTGGACCAAAATCAAAGGACCCTGTGCTTTGCCCGCGTTTTATTTGAATACACGTCCCAAATTCTCAACCCTGTGTTTTCCCATTTACACGACCCAAAAACACGGGGTTGTTAGGTATTTTAGCAAAAACTTCAAGATTTTGGACATTTTCGGTATTGATTTTTTATGATTGAGTATTTTAATTAAATTCCCATTATAGTTGTATGATCACTTAATTTTAATGTGGTCGATCAATTTTACAAGTCATAATTAAAACCATCCATTTTTTGAAAACAAAGTTAAAGTTATTCAACTTTTTGAAAATGTTTACTAAAATTTAAAATCATTCTAACTTCTGGGAAAACGTCGCATAATTTATCCAAGATAATCAATATTAAAACTACATTAGTTTATGCTTCCAAAAAAATATATACATTAGTCTATGTAATGTTATCTAAATCTGCTGAACAAATTAAATATAAATTGCTAATTATTACAATTTATATTAATTAAAGGGAAAATTGCATCAAAATGGAACCAACTTTGTCCAAATTCCTATTTTAGGAAATCAACTTTTAAAATTATCGTTTAAGGGTCTAAAGCAAAGTTTACGTTTATTTTGACCTGCTATTGATGACTTGGCATAAGTATTTTTCCAACAAAATTTCACGTCATTATTAAATTTAACAAAAAAAATAGAAAAATATGAGATGTCAACATATGTTCCCGGATACCAAAAAACAAATTTGCTCCTCTTTTCCTGCAACCATTTTTGCGGCCACTCCGGCACCTTTTTTTATCTTCTCCAGCTCTTTATTTGATCCCAAAATAAGTCCTTAATAAAGATTTGATTGTGAAATTATGAAAATCTAAAACAAAAATTTGGAAATCATAACCTAATAAAACAAAATTTTGGAAGTCATCTATACTATATAATGAAAATTCTAAAACGGTTATACGGTTATTGTACAATCTTTTGTACAATAACATTTATCACCCTTAATCTTTTGTACAATAACATTTACTACCCTTATAATGTTACATTTACCACCCTTACAATTACTTATTTAATTTATTTTATATTCCTTACTTTTTCATTTTACACCGTTATCATATTAACACAAATAATCGTATATGAACAAAAATGCAATGAAAAAATACGTTCCTTTTTTTACAAATTATACCATTATAATCGTCTCGTCAATAACTTCAAAACGAGCCCAATATTGAATATTTTTTAATTTAAGCATACTATTAAATATCAGAATATATACGAATTATCTATACTACTAAAACGGTTATTGTACAATCTTTTGTACAATAACATTTACCACCTTTACAATGTTACATTTACCACCCTTACAATTACTTATTTAATTTATTTTATATCCCTTACTTTTTTCATTTTTCATTTTACATCATTATCATATTAACACAAATAATCGTATATGAACAAAAATGCGATGAAAAATACGTTCATTTTTCTACAAATTATACCATTATAATCGTCTCGTCTGACCTTCAAAACGAGCACAATATTGAATATTTTTTAATTTAACCGTACTATTAAATATCATGAATATCTACGAATTAATTTGTTTTCTATCCATACGTTTTATTTATTTTTCCACCATTAGCACATTAAAAATACATAATCGTAAAATACATTTCATTCTTATTATAAATTATATCATTATAATTTTTTTCGTCAATAATTGTAATATAAACTAATTATTGAATATCTTTATAGGTTTAGGGTTTTATAAATTGTGATTCTTAGGTTATGATTGATTGTTGATGACATATCTATAAGAAAGTGGAATTAATTGTTCGTTCTTTACTTACATTCCGCTGCATTGCGCGGGTATATGCCTAGCTATATAATGAAAATTCTAAAACGGTTATACGGTTATTGTACAATCTTTTGTACAATAACATTTACCATCCCTAATCTTTTGTACAATAACATTTACTACCCTTACAATGTTACATTTACCACCCTTACAATTACTTATTTAATTTACTTTATATTTCTTACTTTTTCATTTTACACCGTTATCATATTAACACAAATAATCGTATATGAACAAAAATGCAATGAAAAAATACGTTTCTTTTTTTACAAATTATACCATTATAATCGTCTCGTCAATACCTTCAAAACGAGCCCAATATTGAATATTTTTTAATTTAACCGTACTATTAAATATCAGAATCTATACTATATAATGAAAAAACTAAAACGATTATTGTACAAACTTTTGTACAATTACATTTACCACCCTTACAATGTTACATTTATCACCCTTACAATTACTTATTTAATTTACTTTATATCCCTTATTTTTTCATTTTTCATTTTACACCATTATCATATTAACACAAATACTCATATATTAACAAAAATGCAATGAAAAAATACGTTCATTTTTCTACATATTATATCATTATAAGTGTCTCCTCAATATCTTCAAAACGAGCACAATATTGAATATTTTTTAATTTAACCGTACTATTAAATATCATGAATATCTACGAAATAATTTGTTTTTCTATCCATACGTTTTATTTTTTTTCCACCGTTAGCACGTTAAAAATACATAATCGTAAAATACGTTTCATTCTTATCATAAATAATATCATTATAATTTTTTTCGTCAATAATTGTAATATAAACTAATTATTGAATATCTTTATGGGTTTAGGTTTCATAAGTTGTGATTCTTAGGTCATGGTTGATTATTGATGAAATGTATATAAGGAAAGAGTATTAATTGTTCGTTCTTTACTTACATTCCGCTGCATCGCGCGGGTATTTGCCTAGTAATCTAAAACAAAAATTTGGAAATCATAACCTAATTTGGAAATCAAGAACAACGAGGTTGGGGTTTCGATTTACAGTGATTAGGAATGGAGAAGAACGCCGACGGGGTTCGGTCTCGATTTACAGTGTTGCTCTCGGTTTTAATAGGGGTTCGGTTTCGATTTACAGGTTTCAAACCCACGGTCGATTTCGTGAACTCCAGACCGGCGTCGGCGTCGACATTGAAGAGGAGGGCGTCGTTTCGGAAGAGATGAAGACGTAAATAATTTAGGCGGGTGGGATTTAGAAAAAAGTGAAGCGGTGGTGGTGGATTTGTTTGTAGTGATGAAGAAGAAAATGAGGGGGTCACCGCCTCACCGGAAAAAATGGAGGACAAAGGTGGTTGGTTGGAGCGATAAGGATGGAGGAGATGAAGGGTTAAACTAAGGTCTAAGGGCGTGGCCGTGTGGGTGAGTTAATTTAGGAGAGTTTTTTTTCTTTTTTCTTTTAAATCTTTAATTATTTATATGACATCCACATAATATAATTTTTTTAATTTATAAATTGCCATGTCATATTTAGATGACCGGTTACCTATTCAACTGGTTAACGAGACCCTTAAATAAACGCAAACTTTATTATAAACCCCTAAATGATAATTTTAAAAGTTGGTTCCCTAAAATAGGAATTTGGGCAAAGTTGGTTATATTTTGATGCAATTTTCCCTTAATTAAATGACTGGAAGTATTTTTTAATAATCTCTAAGTAATTATTAACAGTGAAGATAAAAAAGTTTGATAATATAGCATATACACAAAATATAATTATGGTTATATAATATTTAAATTTCCATATAAACAAATTATATTCGTCTTTTAGACTTAGTATTTTATTTTATAATTTTAAACGTAAATAATTATAGTTTGATCATATTTTTAATTTCGTAATTGTACTTCAAAATCACGATAAGATTTATTTATCTATAAATGGAAACATCTATTTATGTCACATATTTATTATAAAACGGCATAAAATACGAGTGTGACTCAATTTTGCTTATTTGTCACGTACTTATTGTTGGTTTAAGGGTAATAAATATGAGGATCAACACAGAATAATAAAACTATTACTTATTGTTTCAATGTGAGACCGCTCTATCCTTAACGCAATTTTGCCTCCCCAAAGTGTGCTTTGGGTTTTTGACGAATTGTCTCTCAAGATATATATAATGAAGTAACGTTTATAGAGCATTTATGAATACCGCACTAATGACGATAATCCCAGTTAAATAATTGAGTAACAAGGAAATAAGGAGCCAAAAAAGTGTAATTCTATATCAAGACACTTGTAGGTTAATCTGGTATAAGAAAAAAATATGAATTTTGGTGTTGATATGTAGGTATATATAGGTATAAACGACAACCCCTTGAACCGTCACCATTTGACAGTTTTGTGTCAGCTTTCACCTTTCACTGCGGTTCGAACCGTCGCAATTGTTCAAATAGGCACTAACCGTCAAACTGTCACTATTGGCGATGCTTCAAAGCATCGCGATAGTTAAAGTGGTTGCTTATTATATTAATTGTTGCTAACACTAATTGAGCCACCACAAATATTTAGTGTTGTATTAATTAACTGAGATTGTCAAAAATTATTTGTAGAGCCACCACTTTTTTCAATATAATTAATTAATAGATAGAAAATTTTCCACTTATATACCCACATTTGTTCCATTGTTTCACCTGTGTGAGATAAAGTGAAACCCACCAAAATGAGTTATTATTGTTCCAGTTTCTAGCAATCAAACAATATATAGATTATCAAGAACACTCTGTTTTTATTAATCACAACACATACAACAATTCATATACCCATTTTGTGCATAAGACAATAACCTCTATGTTTGTGTGTTCTAAGGTGTATCTTACTCTGATATGCGCGTGAGTAATCTATGTCAAACTACACTATGACATGTTATTTATATCGTCAACATGACCTTAGCATTTGCTCAACACTTTACAACAATTACAATATGCGCCCACACACTTTACACACTTTACATTTCAGACCCTTCTTTTAATCTTGAATACAATTTAGCTGTAACAGTTTTCTCTTCTTCCTAACACTCAACCCAAAAAAAATAGAACATTTATATGATTTTGAAAATCCCCATCATTTTCAAAATAGACTCATTCTTTTGAAAAAGACTGAGACATAACAGATTCTATAATCCTTGGGGTATTATGCATAAGTAAAGGAGGAGTCCTTCTCCTTGAACCTTTACATAGTGAAAACGCTCAAGTCAAACTAGGGTAAGAATGGTTGAACCTATTTGATTGAACCATCTTCCTTTAGATTTTAGATGGAAATTTCTCACACACATCCTTCCTTTCATTCATTCAACCATTATAAGCCGACCCATTTGACTGCCTTGGGATCTTGATTTCTCATAACGCTTTAAGAGCCAAGCCCTTTAACTCATAGAGGCCTGATCACTTCAACATTCAGAGGTGGATCTTGTGTAGAGCGTTGCTATAACTTGAACACCACAACACAATATGTGTTACAAGTCCATTAAGAGCTAGATTCAACCTCTCTAAACATTGAGCTTCAAAGTTCTGCTAATGTTGTGATGATTTTAAAAAAAATTGTTGAACTTTTAACCACAATCAAAATGACGTAGTTTAACTTAAGATGAGTCTTGGTGAACTACCAACAAGGTTCCATCATGGGTGGCTATTTATAGGTGGGCTTGAGTGCCATCCCTTTTAAAGTTCTTTCAATCAATTTTCTTGGTATCATTTGTGAAAGGATCTGATGTTTTCTTACTTGATCAGAAGAATCTAATGGTGATCACCCAATCATTTATTAGTTGATTGACTTGTCTATGTGAAAGTACAGTATGTTTGGACTTACCATTATACACTTGATTGTATGCCTCGATAGTGTAGCTTCATTTTCACAGTCTATAAGAATTGGCGGAACTGGTTTCGGCCATAAGGGTATGTGTAACACCCGAAAATTTCGATAAGGGAATTGGATATTGTCACTCTTTTAAATCCTTCCTTTGGATTAATTAGTGTATTGGAATGAATACCATTATATTGGCACACATCGTAGGGTTTTAAATATTAAGAAAAGTGAAGTTTCAAGGCTCGTTGGGATCTGGGCGAGTATGCCCGGCGATTACGCCAAAGGGCATAATTGCGTGTTAGGGTCGCCAAGGCATAAGACCTCTCAGTACATGTAGGGCGATTGTGCCGGCGATATAATCGCTTGGCACTCTCGCGATCGGGCCCAGAGGGGTATTTAAGTGGCAGCTTCGATTTTTAGACCATAAATTAGATTTCTTGACTTCTAGAGCAGCATTCAAGTCGTTTTTCTTTAACACCCAGAAAACTATCATCTAAATAAGGTTATTTATTTCCCCTTGGTAGTTATTCGTGTATGTATTACCCTTGTGTGACCCTCTTGAACCCTTCCCAAAATGTAGCTAGTGGTCACGCGTGAATCGGTCAAGTTTCGCTTGAAAGTCAGAATCTGCAGGAGTGGGGCGACATTGCCTCAGCGACAATGCCCAAGGGGCAAAGTCACTGGGCATAGTCGCTGGAACAGTCCAGTTGACTGATGTCCTTCGGTGACATTGCCCTAAGCGACAATGACCAGGGCAAAGTCGCATGGCATTGTCGCACAAGGCTCTTCTCAGTCTAAAAATTTATTTAAACGAGATTTTATCAAGGGTTTTCATTTCAACTTCTTCTCTGGCAATTTAAAAGCTGACCTACGACAATTTTCTTCACGTTAACCCCTCTCCTCATTAATTCAAGCCTCATCCTTCTTCTAGGGTATTTATTGAGTTCAAGGGGTTGATCAAGATCAATTAATTTAAGTTCCCACCAAGAATCTCAAGGCTTCAAGTCTCCATTCCATCTTCATCTAGGGTTTCTACTTTCTTGGTTTTCTTTATAAACCTAGTTGGTGAGTTCCTAAACTTTGTTAAAAGTAGATACACATTATCTTGTACTATATGTTAATGTTATTTATCTTATTTGAACTATTCATACATAAAACTTGATTTCTTGTGGGTCTCTTTGTGTTTAAGTCTAGGACCCCCTTTATTTACATGAGTGAGCTTCTCTAACATGGTTTTGGGACTCCTTGGCCTTAGATAAATGATTAATATGTTTGTATATGTTAATTTTGGATAATGGCCTATATAGGTGGTTTGACCTAATTTTGAGAAGTTGGATTGTTAAAGGATTACATGAAAATACATGAAGTGTTAAAGATTAATGAAGTACATAACATGGTATTGGGATGACCTATTACTTGAATCACCATTAGGTAGAGTTATAGCTACATTGTTTAAAATAATTCTATACTAACCGTGATATGGACTATTTGTGTAATTTATGGATGGTATGGTCTAACTTTGTACCCATGTTTGGTATTGTGATTATTCATGTGCATTATGCGCCTTGAGACCTACTAATAATAATGTTGGACGAACCAAGTCGGTAGACACTAGGTGGATATAGTCTTGGGTGGTGCCACCGTATTGGTATGTACCTAGATCTCCGCCATTCGAGGTAATGCCATGGTTGTAGTCCTCGGATGTGTCGGGACTTTTGGGTGTCACTCATGATAGTTGGCATCAAGGTGTATCGACTCTTTGGCTGGAACTTGATTGGTGCTATGGGTCTCCCCCATTGACTCCACATTTGATGAACTTATTGTTAACTGCTGTTAAGAATTGTGCATTTGATTTCGGATGTTATTGCTTATACAAACTCACTAGGCTTTTTGGCCTATCACTTGTTTGGTGTCGATGTGTATCTCAAGTTCTAGTGGCGCCGCTTCTAAGTAGGTCTAGTCGGACTTGGGTGAGAGCTTGAGGAAGGTGCATTGGGACGCACTTTTTGTGAAGACATTGATTTGGCCCATAGACGACACCCTTTTTGTAATATCCTTTCTATCATAGATATTAGATTAGTTGGTTGTTGTCTACTTTCGTTAAATTACAACTGTAATTAAACAAGTTTATTTATATCCCATTTTTGGGAGGCTCTTGCTATGACAATATTTATATACCATATGTCCGTTTTCCAGATTTTTATTATCACTATTTTTTGGGTTTTTACAAGTTGGTATCAGAGCTTTAGTTTAAGTGAACTAGGTGTTGACCTTAGCATATCTAGACTTAAACTTTAAGCGTATCACTAAGTTGTTCAACTTGGGGTAAAAGTCATAGGTGGGGAGAGCGTTAGGATCTGCGGAATTACATTGATTAAGAGTTGTGATGACAGTAACAACGAATCCTTGTGTATAACGCAATCATAATATCACATAGCTAATGATATTATGAATGTGCTTTACGTTAGCGTGCTTGAATTGCAATTATTATAATGATTGATAAATGTATTATTACGTACCATGAGTTTAACTCACTTAGTCTTCTCTCAACCTCTTTTCTCGTGTGTGTGTGGCAGATAACCATGGTAAACACACGGAGCAGATTGCAAAACCTGTGGGAGGGTCAAATTGAAGACGAATAGACCACTAATCAACCTCCTTTGGTAGGGGATACTGAGGAGCCACCCGCAACCAATGTCTTGGGCGGGGGACCCGAGCATATGCCACGGGCCAATCATGTCTCCACTAATCAGGTCATGGAGGAAGTGACTATGGAAACGAGAATTCGAGACAATATGATGTTAGCCATGAATTTTGCCATGGCGCAACAACAAGAATTCTTCATGAATCTTTTGGAAGACCGTGACGCCAGTTACCGATGACACGAGACGGTGGCGGAAAATTCCGTAATGGGGTCTGGTGGTGGACCGGCCGTCGTGGGGACAAAAGAACATGCTATCGTTCAGGAGAAGAAAGGAGAAGGGATGCACCTATAAAGCTTTTATGGGGTGTAGGCCCCCCGAATTTGCAGGTACTAAAGATCCTGTTAGTTGCATATATTGGATTCGAGAAGTAGAAATGGCATTCGAAGCAAGTGAATGTGACGTCTCTCAAAGGGTCAAGTTTGCCTCCCATCTACTCAAGGGTGAAGCTTTGACTTGGTGGAATCTCACCCGGTCGTCTCTCACTCCCGAAGTATTGGCCAAACTCTCATGGCCAACGTTTAAAAAGAAAATCCTGAACAAGTATTGCAGCAACAGGGCATTGGAAAAAATCAAGCAAGAATTTCTCAACCTTAAGAAGGGTAGTATGTCGATTTCCGACTAATCGAAGCAGTTTCTGGAAAAGTTGAGTTTGGTGGAACATCTGGCTCACGATGAGAAGACAAAAATCAAGGCTTACTTATTGGGGTTACCGACAGAGATGAAGACGGCGGTGAGGAATGCCAAAGTGGCGACGATAGAAGAGGTTATTGAAGAGTCATTCCTCGTAGAAGTTGACATTGCTCAAGGAAGGGAAGAAAGGGGTCAAGCCGGAGAGAAGAGGAAGTGGGAAGGGCCTTCGGGGCCTGTTCGTCAGAATAAACCGTTTGTGGGAGGAAGATTTGGGGACAACCATAGAGAGGCAAGATGGTGTCACAAGTGTAAGGCCAAGCACTTTGGCCCATGCAACCCAAGGCTGCACTCAGGTCCATTCGAGTATGCCAAGTGCGGGAAGAAAGGGCATGCTATTCGGGATTGAACCATCCGGGGGCCGGTATGTTTCGAATGTAGGGAAACGGGGCACATGAAGAAAGACTATCCGAAGCTAGTGGGTAGCAACCGTGGGAATTCCTTCGGATCGACGACAAGAGTTGAACAACTTTTGAGGGCGCCGAGCCGAGCATTCCGGATGACCACTGAAGAGGCAAAGGAGACCGCCGATGGCGGGAAATGGGGTAGTCACCATCTATGGAGAGAAAGGGAAAAGGTGCAATCCTATCATCTCATCTCACAAAGCTCCCAAGTTTCTAGAGAAGGGTTACCCTTTGTATCTAGCTTATGTGGTGGACGCAAAGATAGATAAGAGATCTGTGGAGGACGTGAAGATCGTGCAAGACTATCCGGACGTTTTCCCGAAGGACTTACCCGGGCTACCACCGGAAGGCCAAGTAGAGATTCAAATCGACCTTACTCCGGGAGCGGCTCTGATAGTTCGTGCTCCCTAACGTTTCGCTCCAACCTAAATTCAAGAGATGATTGTGCAACTTCAAGAGTTATTAGAGAAAGGATTCATTTGGCCGAGCTCGTCACCTTGGGGAGCCCCAATTTTGTTAGTGAAGAAAAAATATGGGTCGATGCGGATGTGCATAGACTACCGAGAATATAACAAAGTCACGATAAAGAACAAGTATCCTTTACCTCGTATCAACGACCTCTTTGATCAACTCCAAGGCATGGGATGCTTTTCAAATATTGACCTTCGGTCCGGATACCATCAGGTGAGAGTAAAGAAGGAGGACGTCCCAAAGACGACTTTCCGAATAAGATACAGTCACTACGAGGTTTTGGTGATGCCCTTTGGTTTGACCAATAATCCGGCCGTATTCATGGATTTGATGAACCGTGTGTGTCGCCCTTTCTTGGACAAGTTCGTGATTGTTTTCATCGACGATATCTTGATCTACTCAAAGGAAGAGACCGAGCATGAGATATACTTGTGGGAGGTGCTAGAAGTTCTCCGAAAGGAGAAGTTGTATGCAAAGTTCTCAAAGTGCGAGTTTTGCCTCCAAGAAGTGCAATTCTTGGGCCACGTGGTGTCTAAAGATGGGGTGAAGGTAGACCCGGCAAAGATAGAGGCGATGATGAGTTAGGAACCGCCAACGAGTCCGACGGAGATCCGAAGTTTCTTAGGATTGGCGGGTTACTACAGACGATTCATTCAAGATTTCTCCAGGATAGTTTCGCCACTCACCTCCCTCACGAGGAAGAATGTCAAATTCCTTTGGACCGACACGCAAGATCGAACCTTTCAAACTCTGAAGAAAAAATTGTGCGAAGCTCCTATTCTATCTGTTAGACCACTGTCTCATTGGATTCAAGATCATCCAATCTGAAGATCCAATCTGAAGCTAAAGCCGGAAAGTCGACTCTCGATACAAAGTCTAATGTCATTTGTAATAAATGTCGAAGTAAATTATTGTTTATTGTAATTTTAGTATTTAGTTTAAATTAGTTTAAATATCTAATTATGTTAGATATTAGTTTGTTTGTTGAATATCTAAGTTATATTATAAGTTAGATATTAGTTTTAGTTTGTAATAATATCTAGATAATATATATTACTTTAGTAAGTTAGATATTAGTTTAGTGTGTTGTAGAAGCTAGCAAGATTCGTAGAACTCAGATCACACAAAACACATACACTAAAAGGTGAAAAACAGAGAGAACACACATCAGAGCTAAAACCGAACACCAAACCTTGTAATCGTTTGTTATTAATCATACAGATTGGTAATTTTGTTGTTGTTGTTGTTTTTGTAAGAACTTGATATAGTATTGTGGACCGACAATTGGTATCAGAGCCTGATAAGAGATTCAAATCAAGTTTTTCAAAAACTCGACTCTGTGTTCTTATTTGAAAAATCATTTTCGTGATTTAGTGTGTTTTAAGGTTAGAAATCGATCAGGTTGTGATCGATTAGGGTGCTAGATCGTTGTGGTGTTGTTTAATTTAAATATAGAGCTTCTATCGAGTTCCAATTTTGTGATTTTTGTGTCTGAGTTTACGTTCAAATATTTCACTGTGCCATCGATTTGTTCTTCAAAAAGTGATTTTTATCGAGATCGAGTGGTAACAATCACTTCTAGGAGTGTTTGTGGTCATTTGTAAGTATTTAGAACTGCTAATCGAAGTCCAATAAAGTTTATTGAGCAAATCAGGTCGAATTTCGTAGTACAGGGACGAACTTGCGCAAACACAAGGACGAACTCACGCAAGTTGTACTTTGTGCCACCCACTTTGCGCCATCAACGTTTCACGCAAAGTCTTACTTTGCGCCACCAAATGCTCACGCAAACTTCAGTTTGTGCGACCCTCTTGTAGCGCAAACATCAATTCGCGCGACCAACATATCACGCAAACTTCACTTCGCACGACCAACGTATCATGCAAACTTCACTTCGCGCGACCAACGTATCACGCAAACTTCACTTTGCGCCAACCACTACTTGCACAAACCTCAAGTTCGCGCCACCCTCAGCTCGCGCAAACCTCCTTAGGCAGGACCCTCGTGCTAAGTCTACCTAGGGGGACAAAATTTCTTGTGTGGTCAAATTTTATCTGGACTAACGGTCAAATCCAAGTTCTTATTGCACATTATTAATCAAACATGATGACATCCAGAGAAGCCCTTGCAATCGGAACTGACACCAAGCCACCAGTTCTCTTTAAAGGAGAATACGAACAGTGGAAAGATCGGTTCCTGAACTTTATTGACAGACATGAGTTGGGTGAATTCATCAGGAAATCGATAGAAGAAGGGATTATGAAACCAGTTACGACGACTCGTATGGTTGGAACTGTGCCGACACAGTATGAACTTAAATATCATGAGCTCGATGATGATAACCTAAAAAGAGCAAAAGGTGATAGATTATCGAAGTCATACATTCTACAAGGGATTCCAAAAGAAATCTATGTAAAGATTGACAACTATAAAGCCTTGGGGAAAGAGATGTGGGATCAGCTAGAGAAGATGATGTTGGGTTCAAAGGTTGGGAACCAACTCAAACTTTCCAACTGCCTAAACAGTTATGAAGAATTTAAAGGCAGAAGTGGAGAGTCTCTAGAAGGAACTTATGATAGATTCGTGACCTTGCTAAACGAACTAAGAAAGAACAAGGTCACCAAATCTCAAATCGAGTTGAACGTCAAATTCCTAAGTATTCTACAGCCGGAATGGAAGAGATTTGCCAGACAGTTGAAGCAGATCAAGGATCTGAATGAGATTCCACTACATGAGGTGTATGAAACCCTCAAACAAAATGAAGAAGAGGTGGATGAAATTCTAGATGAAAAGAGGCAGAAAGTAAAGACAGTTGAAGACACAGTTGCTCTTGTTGTCAAGAAGAAGAAGAACAAGACGATTGTGTATGAATCAGAAGAAAATGAAGCTTATGCAAACTCTGACTCGGATGACTGTGAACAACTGAAGCAGGCTATGCTCATGCTGACTAAGGCCTTTCAGAAGAAGTTCTACACGAAGCCAAGTTCAAACAGTCAGAGGTATTCTTCTGGTCCTAACAACTATGCTCATAAGGAAAGGGTTGAAGGAAGTAGATATGAAGGAAAAAAGTTAGAAGGAAAAAGAATAGAGGAGAAAAGCAGGAAGAGAGAAGGTATCATGCTGAAGGAAAGAGAATAGAGGAGAGGAAACCGGAAGAGAGAAGATTTCAAGCTGAAGGATCCAGTCAGTCAGAACCACTAACGTGCTACAACTGTGGCAAAACAGGTCACTTTGCCAGAGACTTCCGAAGGCCAAAAGTCATAAACTCCGATTATTACAAGAACAAAATGTTTCTTGCAAAGCAACAGGAGGCTGATAAGGCACTGATGGCAGAGGATGAGTATTGGCTTGATCATTCAGACGAGGAATAAGAGGATGAAGAGAAGGATGAAGCAGTCAACATATGCTTGATAGGAAAGCAGGAATCAGACGCTGAAACAGATTTAGAAGAGAATGAGAAAGATGAGGTATGTGATTTATCTTATTCAGATTTCATAAATAAAATGCATGCCATGAATTTAAAACAACCAGAGTTAGAGTCGAAGCTTAAGCGAGAAAATGGTGTTATAACTGACAAAAACCAATCGATACAAAAACTTAGCAATGAAATTGCTGAGAGAGAAGTATTGATTGAGGTTTTACATAGAAACAATGACACCAACGCCAAAGAAAAGACAATAATTCTTAAAGAGAATTCTGAAATCAAGTCTAAACTGCGAAAGAGTGAGTCTGATTTCAGTGAGCTTACTAAAATGCATTCTTCATGTACTGAAGAAAACAAAACTTTAATTGCTAAATTAGATGCTTTGGAAAAGAAGTTATACTCATTAGGTCAAAGTGAGCAAACCATTCATCTAAACAAACCGAAAAAGAATAAAGAAACATAGTTCATAAGTTAAATCTAAGTGGCAACCAAAACAGAAGCTTGACAAGGCCGTTAAATCTTTTTGTACTGTTAATTGTAATAAGACTTCGCCTAGTAAAGATGTCTTAATTGCTGATGTTGCTATTTTGAAATCAAAACTTGTTGTTTCTCGTAAACAATATTCAATGAAGCAATTATTTCAGTTATCTTTATCTGCTAGAAAGTCTTCTATTTATGATAAACATGTCTCTACTACTTGTCAAGATTCTGAGATTTGGTTTGGAAATTATCATGTGCATTCATCTCATTATAATGCTTCAAATGAATTTCAAATGAAAAGAGGACCCAATTTCAAATGGGTACCAAAATCTAGTGCTAACACAGTTTGACCCAATTTCAAGTGGGTACCAAAAGCTAAATCTGTGTTGCAGGCACCCAACGTTTAAGCAGGAGAAATCTGAAATGGTTTCTGAACACGTTTGTTCAGAACCCGTGCTTAAGAAGAGAATATGGCTTTTGAACAAATCAGTTCAAGACCCACATTTCAATGCTCAAAAAGTCTTAACTCAATCTTTGTTTTAAGACTATCTAAATCAATTGTTTCGTTATTTCTCTTGTGCAGATCCGTCATATGTGGTACTTGGATAGTGGATGTTCCAAGCATATGACTGGACAAAAGGAGATGTTGTCCAACTTTAAAGAGAAGTATTGCGGAACAGTTAGATTCGACAATGACCAGTTTTCATCAATAATGGGATATGGTGATGTACAACATGATCAAGTCACGATAAAGAAGGTGGGCTATGTTGAAGGCTTACGGCACAACCTGTTCAGTATAGGCCAGTTCTGTGACAAAGACTTAGAGGTCAACTTCAAAGCCAAGAGGTGTTCAGTTCGCACTGAAGAAGGCGAAGAACTCTTGGTCGGCACGAGACAGTCAGACCTCTACACAATTAATTTGTCAAGCGTCCAGACTGACAAGCAGGTTTGTGTACTGACGAAAGCCTCGATGCAACAAAACTGGATTGCATCAATGTTACTGATTTAATGCAATAATCTTACCTGCAATGCATAGTATTTCATTAAATGCATACACTAACATGAAATGCATACTGTTTCATGAAAGTACCACATTTATCCGATACATCGCCTAAACCGTTATGTGCATCGACATCTGCTGCGAAAATTCGACGAAATCAGATGCAGTCCATCGTCTACATAATGAATGGGCTAAAATGAATGGTTTAGATGAGGGTCGCACGGGGTTGTAACCTTTTACTGAGTTGTAAAATAACCATGATATATATATATATATATATGTGTGTGTGTGTGTGTGTATGTATATAGGGATGGGTTCAAACGAGAACGCTAACTATTGAAGTAAACACGAGAACGACCGTTAATGTACAAAATCATACATGATTCACGCGACTTTGTCCCGCGACTTAAGTCACGACCAAAGTCGCCCGCTTCCATTTTTTGTCGGCTAATATAAAATCACATAATTTCTTACATAATTTATTATTTTTTTTCTTAAATAATTAACGTTCTCGTTTGAACACTTTATATAAATATATATATATATATATATATATAGAGAGAGAGAGAGAGAGAGAGAGGTCAGTTCATACGAGAACTGTATCTATTTAAGAAAACAAGAAAAAGGTCGGTAAATACAAAATCACATATGATTCACGTAAAAAATCACATGTGATCCCGCGACTTCGCACGCGACTTGAAGCCTCAGGAAAAGTCGTCCGTGTCCCATTTTTCCGGGTTAATGCCGAATCACATGTGATTTTGTACATTATTGTTGTTTTTATTGTTTTTTTAAATAGTTAGCATCATCGTTTGAACTTTTTCCTATATATATAATACTAACAACGCTTTTCCTTAGTTCCTTTGGGTGGTGCCAAAAAAAAATAATAGTAGCCCCAATAGAATATGATGGTAGTAAACAAAAATTATTGGATAAAGAAAAAGTCAAATGTCGAAAGGCTATTTTCCTATTTCAATCTATTTGACTACTGGCTGCTTGTGTGTTTCAACGATAACATATAATGACTTTAACCTAAATAAATAAAACTTAAGATTATTATATTCATTTTAAACAAAACTAAGAAAAATATAATTAATATTATAAATACTAACATTTATCTGTTCATGAACAGTAACTTACAGATTTGGTCTTTGAGGTTTTTAGTAAATTATAGATTTGGTCCTTGAGGTTTTATCTCTCTGTTAGATTTAGTCCTATGTTTGTAGAGTTACAGATTTGGTCCCTATAGTTTTATTTTCCTCTTGGATTTAGTCCCCATAATTTGTTGATTCCAAAATAGACTTTCGATTTTGCATTTACGTAACGTTTTGGTCCTCGAAACTAAAAGTTGTTAGCTCCTGACCGTTAAGTAAATGACATTTCGATCATTTATAACCTTCTCATTTTCTAATTTAAATAAATAAAAGTTATATTATAAAAATTATTTTTATTATATAAGCATAAAATAAAGATCTCTTAACATGTATCGCATCTCAATGACTGTGTCTTCTCCAACCCAAAACCTTCCGCCTTCCCCATCAATCCAAACACATAGTCGTAGGTGATTCACGCACCAATTTTTTATTTATTAATAAAGTAATTTATCATAATTTATTTTATGTTTAATAATTATGTAAAATTTGTTTATTTCATATTTTTATTATAATTTAATTTAGGTTTAATGACAATGTAACTTTTTTTAGGTTTAATGATCTAATGTACCATTTGCCAATTTATTTTCGCTTCCTATCATACACACACATCATCCTCATAGGGCATTTTGTAAATTATAGTCATGCTGCTAACAGACACAGAATGTTTTGTTCTCATAATTGGTCATGCTCAAATTTATGGTCTTAATATTTCTTACCACTTGCAGCAACGCACGAACATTAATCCCACCTCGTTTTATACATAAAACAACCATCATTCTTCAATTATTATGTTTGGTCAGTTTACCTGTTTCATTCAATGGCTCGCATACATAAACTCAGGGTTTTATTCTATGTATTCTTTGAAGTCAACTTATACACTAGCGGGTTGTTTGTTTTTTAAAAAAAATCTCTTAACGTCTCTTAAGTCTGAATCATTCAGACCTTTTTACACACCACCTTTTATTAATCATAACTAAATTAAGACTTTAGACTTTAGACTTTAGACCTCTTAAAAAACAAACGAGACCTAACAATATAAAAATAGACGTATGGTTTTAATGTATATGAAAAAGACATTAATTGGAAAATTCATTTAACAAGTAGGAGGACCATCCATTTAAAATAATTTATAAACAAATACATTATTTGAAAGCATATATTTTGTCGGCTTTCCTGTTATAGGGTTTGTTTGGTGGTTGCTGAATGGTTAGGTGCAGAATGATTAAGGTGTTGTTTGTTTTTAAAAAAAAATGTCTTAATGGCTCTTACGTCTGAATCGTTCAGACCTTTTTACACACCACCTCTTATTAATTATAACTAAAATAAGATTTCAGACTTTAGACCTCTTAAAAAACAAACGACACCTAAGTGATCAGAATGACTAAGAGGCTCTTATGATATCATGCGAAATGAAATATGGTTGTTTGCTAATTGTTCAGGACGAAATCAGGGCTCTGAATGATTAAGACAGGTTCAAGACACTAAGGGGTTGTTTGTTTTTTAAAAAAAGTCTCTTAATGACTCTTAAGTATGAATCGTTCAGACTTTTTTACACATCACCTCTTATTAGACATAACTAAAATAAGACTTCAGACTTTAGACCTCTTAAAAAACAAACGGCACCTAAATCATTCAGAGGTTTTTGGAACCATTAAGAGGCAGACCTTTTTTTTGCCAAACAAGATTTACCTCTTAACGATTCAGAGGTTGTCTCTTAATGGAACCATACAAACAGCCCCATAGTTATACTAACATTTCAAAGCTTTGTTCAAATCTAAGCCGATTGTATGTATGAACGAATCATATTATTTTGTCTTGATAGAATTTGGTACCGTAGTTCATTATTTGAAAGCATATATATTTTGACTAAATATTTTAATCTGGTTATTGTATTATAAAATGGTCATAAAGATTATTCAATTTATTGAGAACACATTTTATATCACATCTTTAATTATTGTAAAATGACAAAGAATACATACAACTAAGATTCAATTTGTTTGAATTGTCATATGTGGATAAAACATATATGTAACATTCATCCACATATATACAATACGTACAATGGTTAAATTAGAAATGGATGATAATATAATGTAACGTTTGTTACTGAAGGTCAAGGCACGATATATAGTTCGGAATGTATGACGGGATAATCCACACAATAAGCAATGTTAAACATGTTTCCGAGCATAGTAGAAATTTTATCTCTCAAAGGGTTAGATTTTTGAAGGGTGGACTTGTTAGCCCGAATTCTGGATTGAAAAAGTATTGAAAATAACTCAAGTCTTCCTCTGAATACATTCAAAGACATCAGCAGAAAAAGCCAAGTCCAGCTCTGAAGTCAGTTCAGAGACACTCTTCAGACAGGAAGACATCAGAGATATCTTCATCAGAGCTCTAGTTCAGAGCTCTGAAGGTGTTCTCTCTAAAGATCAAGACAGAAGTTTTATACAAGTGTTGACAGAAGAATAGATGACACGTCACTTAGTGATAAGATTTGCTTTATAGAGTAGGTCACTGTTCAAGCATGTCTTGAGCTTACCTTTTAGGTAAGACACTGTTCAAGCATGCTTCAACTGTCAGGATAGTACACTGTACACTTTATGGTCCTATAAATAGGACTATCACTCCATTGACAAAAGTGTGATTTTTGATATATCTTGTATTTGATAAATCTTTTAAATATATTGAGAGTATTTCAAAGAAGATCTTGTACTTTCTTTTATGAACTGTGATATTTTGAATCTGCTTTGATATTAAACTGTATTGCCCGCTGTTTTTATTCTTGTTCTTTATATCATTATTGTAAGATTAAATCTGGGACCCAACAATTGGTATCAGAGCCTCCTTTGTTTTCTAAACAAAGAAAGATCATATCTGTATACTCGGATAGATTTATATCATACTGATTCAAACTTTCAATATTTGTGCATGTTCATATAAACCCTGGTTTATTAAAAAAAACTTCATATGCTCATAACTTGAAAGTAAATCACAATATCACAGTTTCTCTTTTTGATAAAAGATCTTCATAGAAAAGCATCAATTCTTCAAATCTTCATCTTTTCTTCACAAAATGGCAAACTCAAGTATAAGTGACATTTATACAGCTGGATCATTAACCAAACCTCCTATACTCCTAAGGGATGAATATCCTCAATGGGAGATAAGGATGATAAATTTCTTGGAAGGCATGGACAGGGATCTTTTAAGATCAGTGAACGATGTACCTCATCAACCAATGGTGTTGGTACCAAGAGTTCCAGCAACAACAGATACTGCTGAAATACCTGCACACTATGAAAAGAAAACTTCAAACTTCACTGAAGAAGAAACTAAAATGATGAAAAATGATTCAAAAGCTGTTAGATTACTAATTATGGCCATTCCCAATGATATCTTCCAAGAACTTGATTCTTGTGTGACTGCAAAAGAGATATGGGATCAATTGTTAAATCAACTTGAAGGTGGCCTACAAACTCAGAAAAACAGAAGAAATCTTGTGTGATTGCAAAAGAGATATGGGATCGGTTGTTAAATCAACTTGAAGGTGGCCTACAAACTCAGAAAAACAGAAGAAATCTTTGCATCAATGAGTATCATGATTTTCATGCACTACCTAAAGAAAACTTGCACCAAACATACTCAAGATTCAACATTCTCATCAATAAATGCAGAAAATTTTGAGTTATGAGGAGAAAAGAAGAAAACAATGTTCTTTTCCTTAAAAGTTTAAATGAAGAATGGTCACAACTGTCCATGTCAATACAAGTCAATCAAAATATTGAATCATGGTCATTGATTGACATTTATGGCACTCTTGTAGCACAGGAAAAAGAAGTTGTTAAACAAAAGTCAAAAACCTCTTTAGGTGGACCACTTGCACTCAATTCAAAACAACAAGGTGTATTACAAGAAGGCAGAAGTGCAGAAACAAATAATTGTTTGAAAAAGGAACCAAAAAGAAAATCTAAAAAGGTTTTAATGACTGAAGAAGTTGAACATTCAGACTAAGACTCAGATGATGACATCAATGCTTTTGCCAAATCTCTTGCATTAATCACTCATCAATTTAACAAGAAATTTGGCAAGAAAGTTTTTGAAGGAAGAAGAGATAATGAAGAAAGAAGAAATCCAGAAAGAATCTTTCAACAATAGCCCAGATTCACTCCATATAGTGATCAAAAGGGTACAAATTTCAACAATCATGATGCTGCACAACAATTAAGAACTCATCAATCATTCCAACCCAAGTATCCTCAACCTCAGAGATACTTTCAGCCCTAACCACAAGCTCAGAAAACAGAAACTGTTGTTGCTCTTCCACCAAACCAAAATGATGGAAGATGCTTTAGATGTGGAAAGTTAGGCCATTTCTCTGCAAATTGTAGAGGTAGGCTTGTTAAAAATCAAGACTGTTAGCTCCAACTTTCATGTATAGAAATATTGAAAAATAGGCTAAGTATAGGAACTGCTGAATACTGCTCAGATCGACCAAGCTCACCACAGAAGCCACAAGCTCAGAAGGCTCTGCCAACGTTCTGCCAGAGGACTCATAATCTGAAGATGACTTTCAGATCACAGAGCCTCTGTGATCACTCACAGAGCCTCTGTGATTGCTAACCTCTGGAGATTAAAGTCAGAAGATTTCGTGGATACAGTTCAAGACAAGGTCACGTGAAGAACACGTGAAGCCTGTTGTACGAAGATTTTCCAGATCATTTCCGTGGCGCACGATTGTTTACCTTTCTAGATGGCATTCCGTTTATGGAATGTCAGCCTTTGTCTTGTACTACCGGGTGCATCCTCCTTGTATATTATAGGAGCACCACCTTTGGTTTTGCATGCGAGCACACACTATTATGAAATAGAGATTGTATTTTTCCCTGAGCATTTTTTGCACATACCAGTGCGTGTTCTTGGTGTTCTTGAGTTGTTCAATGAAACAGTCTCTTCAGTGATCATCTCATTGCATTTTACGTTTTTGTTCATTTTTTTAGTGTGTCTACTACCTTGCATGCTTTATTTTCTCTACATACTAAAATGCTTCTGCACTCTTATTTACTAGTTTTTGTGTAGTGAAAAATATATCAAGTTTAGAACATCAAAGTTGGGATCAACAATTGGTATCAGAGCAGACTTTGATTCTTAATATCAAAGAATCCTGTTCTATACTTGATTCCTTTGTTCTAGGTAGTAGTTTGTGTTTGTTCTTTACCTTGAACTCCATTCATAAACATACTCTATTTTCTGGAGCTATTTCAACCTGTTTGACATAAATTCAAAGGCAAGTGTGTTTGACCTGCTAAAGACAGATTCAAAGCTTATTTGCTTGTTATTATCTCTCTCATACCAAACACTCATCCTTGTTGATCACATTCTCGTTCCTTTCTACAGTTCATTTCATACTCTGTTTTCCTGTTCCACTCTATCCATCTGAAAATGGCGAACACAGTCAACTATTTCAGTGCAGGATATCAATCAAAACCTCCTCCTCTACTAAGGGATGAATATCCTCAGTGGAAAATCAGGATGGTGCACTTTCTTGAAGGTGTGGACCCTGGACTGGTCGAATTTCTTCATAATCCTCCTTACATTCCAATGACCATTGTCCCTCGTGTTCCTGCTACTACAAACACTCCTGAAATACCTGAATACCAACATCCTAAACCTATCAACGAGTGGACTAAACAAGAGAGTGCCCTGCATGAACTTGCAAAGAAAGCCAAAAGGCTACTCATAATGGCTATTCCAAATGACATATTTCAGTCCCTTGACTCCTGTGAAACATCAAAAGATCTGTGATTGGAGCTTGAGAAATAGCTTGAGGGTGGTGCGAAAACCCAAAAGAACAACAGAGCTTTGTGCATTGATGAATACTTTGCATTTAAGGCTCTACTAGGCAACTCCATTCAGAGCACTTACAATAGATACAAATCCTTGATCAACAAGTGCAAGAGGTATGGTATCCACAGAACCTCTGAGGAGAACAATGTCAGATTTCTTCAGAGCCTGGATGACGAATGGCTTCATCTGACTATGTCCATGCAAGCAACCCTAGATCTTGATGTCTGGTCTATCTCCGACCTCTTTGGGACATTAATTAGCCAAGAGAACCGAATCTCAAAATTTGCAACCCCTGTGGGTGGATCTCTGGAATTGGTAGGAAGTGCCATAGAGGGTCAAGACGAAGGGAAGGAGAAGGCGACAGAAGATGCACAGAAGAAGAAGAATAAAAAGAAAGTATTGGTGGCAGAGAGTGAAAGTGAAGAAAGCTCAGAGGAAGAGATCGATATGGATGCTCTGGACAAAACACTCGCTCTTATGACCCGACAATTCAACAGGGGTCTCAAGAAAAAGCTAGAGTATAGAGAAAGAAAGGAGAGAGACGACAGAGGAAGAGGGTATGGGGAAGTGAGAAAGTTTGGGAGAGAAGAGTTTGGTGATCAGAGGCATGACAAAGAGAAGAAGTGGACAGAAGATGGAGGGTAGAGGTATTGATAAAGCCCCTCAACAAAATGAAGGATGCTTCAAATGCGGGAAGCCGGGCCACTTTGCAGCAGAGTGCAGGTCAACTGCCATAAAAAAGAAACCTGCCAGAGACACTGCTTTATATAAAAAGAAAGTAGAGTACTATAGTCAAAGATCCCTGATGGCAGAACAAGAGAACCTTGTGACTGATGAATCCTCTGACGAAGGGGATAACAATGTGCTCTTCTGTGGAATGGCAGAAGTCCACTCCTCTGACGACAAGAGTGAGGTATCTACTTCTGACTCGTCTAATATTGACTTTGAAAACAAACTTCTTGAATTAAAAACGAATTCCTTGCTTACAAAAGCATGTGCTCAGAGCTAGAAAAGAAATTAGCTTTCTTTAAGAGAGAAACAAAACTTCTCACCCAAGAGAAAGACAAGCTTTATCTTCAAAGAAAATCTCTTGTTTCTGAGCATATTTTTGAAAAAAAAAAGGCTAAAACGAAAAGATTTCCAAACTTGATCAAGCTCTAAAAGAAAAGGTCAAAGATCTAAAGAACAGTGAGAGTGATCGCCTAAACGCCATTTCTTTGAAAAAAAAATTCCAAAAAGTAAGAGAAGTACTTCATCAAGATTTGCTCGACAGAGATCTTCTGATTAAGAGATATCATGATGCTCAGAAAGTTCATGAAAAGGTCAATACCCAGATTGGCAGAAGAGGTATAGGGTTCGACGACATTGACCCCTATACTGGGAATAAAAGAAACAAATCTTTAGCAAACATCTTCTGCCCTGGACAATTTTTAAAACCAAGTCTTCCAAACCTACTATCCACATTCAAAAGGCGCAGGACCTCTGAAGGACCACATCTGAGGAAACCTCTGCAGATGGCAAGTGTATGGTATGAAAACAATGATTTACCATCTGCACTCTCATCAAAGAGAAAATCTATTCCCAATAAATATCTATCACAGAAGCAAATAGGGGTCTTCAGATTTGGTCATCCAGAAACACAAACTCAAATGGATTTTATGTGCATGATGACTCCTGAAAATGAATTGTCCTCGGATGCACCAGAGTTTGTTCCATCCTCTGTGGAAGAAAAGTTGTTCAAAAGATTTTTGGAAAGTGACTTGAGAAAAACCTATGAAAATCACTTTCTCAGACATCCTGATCTAACCTCTGAAGTAGAATAAATCTTTGAGCATGATCTTCTCAATTGTCTAAGTGTCCCTGTGGTGATCCCATGCATTTCAAAAGACCTAAATATTCCCAAGGAAACTACTATTGAACAAAGCAATGTACTTCCAGAAAGTCACGCTCTCATTCACAGAGACTTTCTCGACTCAAATTCTAAGTCCTCCTCTGTCGATATTGAGACAAGTTCTGTGGAACTTGAGATAGTCCCCTGTGGTCCAGAGCAAAATAAGCTTTCCTCTAGTATTATTAACAGAATAGTCACTCCCAAAAGGAGAACTATAGGCATACCTATCTGCCCTGACTTTTTGGACATGTGTCTGCAAACAAAGACTTCTCTTGAGCTCGAAAAATTAAAAAGTGAAAAGATCAAGATCTCTCAAGCTTCCAAAGCTCCAAAACCTATAAAACCATTTCAAGAAAAGCTCACTTGGCAACAAAAGGCAAAATGGCCCAAATTTGATAAAAATAATGCTTCTGTGGCAGTGAATGCTCGAAAGGGAGGTCATCAAGGGAGAGTACAATCAGAGAGCCATCCAAGAGGAGTTTTTGACAAAACTCAACCTAGATTAGATGAAGTTTTCTGTAAAAAGAAACCCAAATCTAAAATGGGTTGTTGTAAAAATTTCTCTGTACCTTCCTTTGACAAATTTAATGAAATGTTTAAGAAGTTTGCTTCTGGAATCGCTCATTGCAAATGTTTTGATCTTATGCATGCTCTTAATCAACATTTCTCAAGGACTTCCTGTCTTATATCTCACCCGAATCCCAAGAATGCCAAATTCAAGGGTGAGAAAGGACAAAGTGGTACCTCTGTTAAAGGGGATAAAGCCAAAATTAAAGGTGCAAAGGAATCTTTAAAGACTTCTAACAAAACTGGACCCATTTGGAAATGGGTACCTGAATCCTCTTGATCTGTCCGCATAAGAAACAATATGTGCCCATTTGGTACCTAAACTCTGGGTGCTCAAGGCACATGACTGGCGACAGAGGGTTGCTCTCCGCTTACAAAGAAAAACAAGGAGGTGGTTCTGTGACCTTTGGAGACAACAAGAACGGTCAAATCAAAGGCTATTGAGTCATTGCTAATGGAGACATCAATGTCAACAGAGTGGCTTATGTGGATGGCCTTAAGCACAACCTACTAAGTGTTAGCCAACTCTGTGATAATGGACTAGATGTGATGTTTAAGAAGCAATATTGCTCTCTATTGAAGGAAGACACAACTACAAAGCTTCTGCGAGCCAAAAGACGAGGTGATCTGTACCTCATGGACTTCAAGTCGATCAACAAAGATGAAAAGCTTTGTCTGGTCTCAAGTAATAACGAGGAAGCATGGCTCTAGCATAACAGGTTCTATCACTTAAACTTTCACTCTCTAGACAAACTTGTAAAGTTGGACATGGTAAGAGGGTTACCACGCATTAGAATCGATAGAGACCATCTATGCTCTGCATGTGAAATGGGCAAACTTAAAAGGGATGCCCATAAAACCAAATCAGACATTTCTTGCACCAGACCTCTGCAAATGCTTCATGTAGACCTATGTGGTCCTATATCTGTGCAAAGTCTAGGTGGCAAGAAGTACATCCTTGTACTCATAGATAAATTCTCTAGATATGCTTGGGTGGAATTTGTTCGAAAGAAGTCGGATGTTCCTGAGGTACAATTTATACTAGCAATATGAACAACACAGATTAACAAACAGATTCTTTTTGATTAATCACAAGGATTACAACGTGGTCATAGATCTAACAGCATGTCACAGATCTCACGTATACAGTGTGCGAGTTCTTACCAATACAGTGTGTGTTTGTTTGTGCGTGTCTACCAATCTAACAAGGAAACAAAACTATTTATACTAAGTCAACTTGAGTTGACTTTACAACCAAACCCTCAAACTATAAAACTATTATAAAACAGACCCTCACTTTTAATCTTGAATACAATATTAGTCTAACAATCTCCCCCTTTGGATTCAAGATTAAATTTTTTTTGACAATAATGTTCAGGTCTTCTTATCTTTACAAGTATCTTTAGCTTTGAATCTTTTTCAACTTTGACAACTTGAAATCTTTGACATCTTCATCAAACTTCAATAATATTTGAAATGTATCTCCCTTTTTGGTATCTTCCATTTTGACTTTTCAAACAACTTTGTCTTTGAAAATCTTCAAAACTTTGACATTCTCCATCTTTACTTTCTCTTTCTCAATCAACCATATAACATTTGATTTTAAGCTTTGATTCATATCCCCCTTTCATTACATATTCTGACATCTGACTTTGAAATTCAACTTTCCCTTTTCTTGACACAATCTGTAACTATCTGAACTTGAACTTTGATTTATCTCCCCCTTTTTAATGATTTGTGAGAATCAAAATCATTAAAATTCTTCAAGTTTAGATTTGTCTTTGGAACATCTCCCCCAAATGAGCAAGTATGCACAATCTTCATGATCTCTCCCTTTAATAAAATGATCAATCTCCCCTTGTATAGAGAATTTTTTATGCAATCTCCCCCAATGAATGATATGAGAAAATCATTCATCTGATCTAAATGAGTCGTCAATTCATGAATGTATTCATCTGAATCTTTTCAAATTCAAACAAATTAAGAATGGTAAACCTGAATCAACATATGAAACAGTTAGTAATGCCTGTCAGTAGCACAAAGCCACTGTGTACAACGAATGTACAATTTAAGAAGCTTGAAATAATGTTCACTCCCCAGGACTTCCATTCAATCATTGAAAAACACAAGGTATTTTATATGAATGTTCTGACAGAAAAACAAATTTTCTCTGTGCTTGTGCATGTGTTATGAAAGAATTAAGCACAATGATTGTGTTTCATAAGGCTCAAAGTATGTAAACCATTGAGACAACAATGATTATACATAGACTCAATTGTGCATGAAGAAGAGTCGAAGGTGGGGCAACTTTCCTTCTTTTCAATATCAGTATCTTCCATGTGAAGAACCAATAGCGTATATGTTGCATCCCCAGAAAATGTGAAACATTCTCTTTTTAAGAAAAGAATGAGTAGCTTGGTGGGGTTATATGCAAGAGATGGCATGGGCTCACTGCCTTTTTCAATGATGGTCACCAAAGAATTGTGAACCAACAGTAATGTGGTTGCCCGACTCAGAAAGAAGTTTGGTGCAGAGTCTGTTATTCTTTTACTCTGTTCTCTCACCCTCTTTCTTTTTAAACATTTAAGCTCACATCTAACCAATCTATCATTTTCATTTTACCTCTTCGCACACCAGCACTCAATCTTTTTACCCCTCTCCCCTCAATCACTCAGGGAATACTTCCTGGGTAGGAAACACTGGTTATCGTGAATCCATGGAAGTTCTGTTAAGTTCTCACAATGAATCACATGCATTTTCATAGAAAAGAATGTATTGCCTCAATGATTTTCTTGCCATGAAAGCACAAGAAATCAATGTTAGTGAAAGTATGCTCAAAAAATAAGAATGAAATTTGAGCATGTTAAGCATTTAAGATTTCTCAGAACTTTATCTGAATGAATATTCATGAAAGAATATAAATGTTTTGAGAATCTGACAATGATTTAGATCAGATCAAAATTCATGAAGAACAAAATTTTGGGAAATCAAAGACGAATGTTGTTTATATGAACAATATATAAACATTTTAACAATGAAAGCACATAAAATGATGAAATGACGTTTGATTCAAACAACAGTGAATACAACCGGGAGTATTACCATAGAAAGATTAAACATTTGATACATGGTAATAACAAAGTCAAGAAAAATACTGAACCGTTGTGTGTATGAATACTTGACAGTATATAGACATGACAATTACACAAGTATTTGTCATTAGAAACACACGGTCAGATAGTCATCAAAATATCCATAAATCATTTAAAGTCTCACTTCTCAATTCATGAAAACATGTTAAGAATAGGAACTGGTTTGAACATTTAAGAAACCATTTTTCACAAGTGAAAGTTATTCTTCTTTCAGCAAGTGATAGAGTATAAGGATTATAAATATATACCTTTAGATCAAAATCCTTAACTCCCCTTAAAATGAATATTTTCAGTGAAGTATCTAGATATCCTCCCCCTCGATACCTGTAAAAATTCAAATTATTAGAAAAATATAACAATGAAAGTATAACCAACTATTATCTCCTCCCCCTAAAAAATATATCAGTTAACTCCCCCTCAAATTAAAAACTTCTAGAAAAGATGTGATCATTTTAGCATCCTTCAGAAGAAAAAGCATTTGAGTACGGGTTCTGAACTAAGTATTCAGAAGCCAAGATTACTTATTCTCCGGTGATAATAGTAATATTTATTTTTACCAATAAAGCACGGGTTCTGATCTGATGTAACCAGAAGCCAATTCCTTGACAATTTAAGTCCGGGTTTTGAACTGCTTTGTTCAAAATCCATGGTTCTTTCTTCCCCCTTAAACCTTGGGTGCCTGCAACACAGATTCAGCTTTTGGTACCCACTGGTATTTGGGTCCTGATTTGTTATTTGCAGTTCTATTTGGAGAGATATAGTAAGAACCATACCAGTTATTCTCATAATTTTTATTAACAAACTCATTTGAACCACAATAGGAACAACTAATTTTCTTTTGAGCTATCCTGATCAGTTGATTGACAGTGTAAATCAGATCAGGTTTGCCAAAAGGTTTACCTTTCGTAGCATTGTTCCTATTACCTTTTAATACATGCCCAAATGATTTCTCTTTCGTCTTCTCATCTGAAGAACCTTTTACTCTCCAAATCCAATTCTCTTTATCTTTCTCATCTTTCCTTCTCCAGAACCTTTTCTTCTGAGATTCATTCTTCTTGATGTTATCTGAACCATCAACATTTTTGTCATAGAAAAGATTAGAAGGACGAATCTGATCATTAGATTTAGAAGTATGACTGTCAGTTGAATCAAATAAAGGATTAATAGAAACATGTGTGAAAATTGAACTTGCAGCTGATTTGAATGAACATTCAGATGTAGTTGGATCATCTCTTGGTGATTGAGCAATTGATTCTGGCGTTTTGTGCTCAGTCAATTTCACCTTGAACATGATCTCCTAAAGTTCTTTGATCTTTGAAGTCAAACAGTTTCTTCATTTGACAGTATGTCAAACTTCTTATGCAATTCAGATTTGGCATTCTTCTCCTTCTGAATGTTTGCTGACAACTCAGATAGCTTCTTTGTAAGCTCTTCTATCTCAGTTTCAAACACTTTTCTCTCTTTTGTAAAATATTTTTCTAAACTCTTTTTCTCAACTACCTTCTTCTTCTCTGTAGCAAACTTTTCTCTTTCCAAGATGATAACTTTCTCAAAATCTGACACTTGTTGAGAAAGTTTAATGCATTTCAGCTCCACTGATTTTTTTTATTCAAAAGCTTTTCTGGAAAATTCAGATAACTTTTTAGCAAAAGATTTTTTTTTCTTTCTCAAGCCCTTCTTTTTCTTTCTTCTCTTTATCAACTTGAACTTTCAATTCAGATATTTTCTTCTTCAGTTCAGCATTGTCTTTCTCTAAGTCTTTTCTCTTTTTCTCAATCTTCTTTATCTCATCTTGGGCTTTTGTGTTGTCTTTGACTTGGGTTGCTTTTTCCTTCATCATATTTATCTCAACCTCAAGAATGAACACTTTATCTTTCAGCTTATCTCTTTCCGCAAAGATTTGAGAATTTGTCTTTCTAAGCCCTTCAGATGTATCTCCAACAATGTTAGCTCTCCTTCTAAGATCATCAAGCTCTCTTTCCATTTGTTCCTTTTTAGACCAAGTAGAGCTAGCACTAATACTCTCAGACCTTTTCAACTTAGCTTGAAGATTTAAAATCTCTTTTTCTTTCGACTCAATAATTCCTGCAAAATTAATTTTTGAATTAGAAATACATTCTGAACAAACAAATTTTTTCTTTAAATCTTTAGAATCTTTCAAATTAGTAAATCTGATTAAGATGAGACGAATTTTAAATCTTCAGATTCTTGATTTCAGCTTCCATTTCTGGTATCTCTGGCATGTACGCTAAAGCACAATCTCTGTTAGTTAACATCAGATTTTCTTTTTCATCAGTATAAGGCATGATGATAATATCTGCACAAAACAAGAAATATAAGCTAGTAATGATTTTTGAATCCAATCAATTTGAGAAAAACTTGAAAATATTCAGAAAATGAAATTTCTAAAAATTCCATTTTCAGAATTCGCGAGCAGCACTTAAACAAGAACAATTCGCAAAAGCAAAGTGTACTAGAATTCGTAAATACCTTGAAATTCGCAAGACAAAGCTTAGAAATTCGCACAAGTTAGAAATTCGAAAGTTAGAGAAAACAAACAATGAGTAATTCGCAAATGGCTATCTGCGAAAAGTTTACAATTAGTAAGTCTCTCTTCTGCGAATTCTATACTTAAAAACCTTTGAAAATGCAATTCGCAAAACACAATTCGCAACAGGAATTCGTAAAAGGAATTTGTGAACTTCAGGAATACGAATCCTTTACTTAGAAAAACTTTCTAATTTTCACAAACATTTCGTAACACATACGAATTCTTGACTTAGAAGAATTTTTGAAAAAGCATTGCGAAGTCTTAAGAATTCGTTACATAGAGTGATACAAAATCCCACTTTTCGCTTAAGACACAATAGCGAATTCTTCAGAATTCGTAACAGACACAAAAACGAATTCTTGACTTAAACTTTTTCAAAGAAAAACTTATGCGAATTCTTATGCTTTTTGTAACAGTGAGTTATGTGAATTCTGTACTTATACGATTTTACTAAGGACTTATGTGAATTCTTCTACAATTCGTTAGATACACTGATGCGGATTCTTTACTTAACAAATTCAGAAAAATTATCCTGCGAAATCTATCAATCTAGCGAGTTCTTCATACGAATACTTTGGATCTTGCGAGTTCTTGGTTTCTAAGTCCAAAATTATCGATTTTGATCCAAAAAGTGATCCAAATCTCCAAATTTAAAGTTGTAACTTCACAGATTCAACAAGGTTAGTCCAAAGAACAGTCCAATGCAATATTATAATTCAATTCACACAATTGCATATTCAAATTAATCAAACAGTGACCGAAACTCATTCGACTAAAAACTAACCAAAATCTCAAATTCTCGATTAGAAAATGTTTTTCTATGAAAATCAATCCGACAAAACCTTTTTAAAACACCAAACGATCACTAAACAATTACCAAATTCATCAAACACTCACATTTTTTGCAAAATTCAATCAAGAAAGATTTTTACAGAACTCGAACTTTTTAAAACTCAAATCGATGGATTTCTGAAGCTCTAATACCAATTGTGATCCCAATTTACTAGCATATATCAATCAAACACAGATTATCAAGATGTCATAAGTATTGAAGTCACAAGATTACAATATAGTCACAAGTCTAAGATGTTACGGATCTCACTGTGTTCTCTCTCTCTCTCTAATGTATAAGACTTGTGTTTCAACAATGAGCGTATCTCCTAATCTAACAAAGAAACTAAGCCTATTTATACTAATTCAACTTGAGTTGACTTTACAACCAAACCCTCAAACTAGTTATCATTTAAAAAATAGACCCTCGCTTTTAATCTTGAATACAATATTAGTCTAACATTCATGATTGCAGGGTTCAGAGAGTTCGAAGTGACAATGGCACAGAGTTCAAGAACTCAACCATTGAAGCCTATCTTACTACAGAGGGCATCTCACAGAACCTCTCAGCTGCGAGGACTCCACAACAAAATGGTGTTGTTGAACGTAAGAACAGAACACTAGTGGAAGCCGCCAGAACTATGCTCACTGTCTCAGGACTCCCAATTTCGTTTTAGGCAGAAGCCATTTCAACTACATGTTTAACCTAAAATCGATCTTTGATAGTGAAGAGACATGCAAAAACCCCTTAACACCTGCTCAACCAGAGGACTCCAAATATCAATTACTTTCACGTCTTCGGATGCAGATGCTTTGTGTTGAACGACAGAGAGCAAATAGGGAAATTCAACCCTAAAGCTGATGAACCCAAATTCGTTGGCTACTCATCAAACTCCAAGGCATACAGAGTCTATGTGCACAAATCAAAACATATACTTGAAAGTATAAATGTTTCTTTTGATGATTCTTTTCAGATGACTTCTGAGCAAATCAGCTCAGGACTCAAATTACATGATGAAAAATCTGGTGATTCATCTAGAGCAAATGATCTTCATCATCTGATTGAAGAGATGTTCGATGATGATGGACCCTCTGAGGATGACCACAGAGCCTCTGGAGCTGAAGCCTCTGAAGACCAAACAGGTATGTCCTTGACTGGTCCAAGTAATCCTTCACCCTCTTCTACTACTTTTGTAGGTACAAATGTCGAGGGGAGCACTCAGAGGACAATACTGAACAAGGATCCAAGCTCAATCAAGATAATGATCATTTTCAAGGTATCTCTGAAGGGTCAACACCAGAACAATTAGAGAACTCTAAACAAGGCACCACATAGCTCATCACATCAACTCACAATAATCAATCAAGCCCTGTGGCAAGTACAAACGATCATCTCTCTCCAACAGAGGATGATCAACAACAAGAGACAGAACATGCTCCAGAAGTGATCTCAGAAGTTTCCAAGGATCACCTACCTCACATGACAAAATGGACCAGAAGTCACCCGCAGATCCAACTTATAGGTGACCCCTCTGACAAAGTGCGGGCTCGATCAAGCACTGCAAACTTTTGTTACTATACAAACTTTGTAAGTATTATCGAGCCCAAAAAGATATCTGAAGCTCTTGAAGACCTAAACTGGGTAGAAGTAATGCAAGAAGAGCTTATGCAGTTTGAAAGAAACGAAGTATGGACCCTAGTGCCTCCGCCGCAAGGCAAAACTACAATAGGGACCAAATGGATCTTCAGAAACAAAAAGGACGAGGACGGTGTGGTGATCAGAAACAAAGCAAGACTGGTGGCCAAGGGATATTGCCAAGAAGAAGGGATCGACTATGAAGAAACTTTTGACCCTGTGTCAAGGCTCGAAGCGATAAGAATATTTCTTGCCTTCGTAACCCACAGAGGATTTAAAGTGTTCCAAATGGATGTAAAGTCGGCCTTCCTAAATCGGTAGATTCAATAAGAAGTATACGTCCATCAACCACCAGGATTTGAAAGCTCTAAGTACCCTAATCACGTGTATTTCTTGGACAAGGCTCTATACGGACTCAAGCAAGCCCCCAGAGCTTGGTACGACAGACTTTCAAACTTCCTTCTTGCAAATGGTTTCGAAAGAGGTACAACTGATACTACCTTATTTTATAAAAAGAGAAAAGGTGAGATTTTACTTATGCAGATTTATGTTGACGACATTATTTTTGGGTCCACAAATGAATCATACTCTAAAAAGTTTGAGTCATTGATGAAGAGTGAGTTTGAGATAAGCATGATGGGAGAACTCACTTTCTTCCTAGGATTGCAAGTCAAACAAACCAAAGAGGGCATTTTCTTAAACCAATCAAAATATGTCTCTAACATACTTGAAAAATACAAGCTCTCCGACTCTTCACCAATGAAAACCCCTATGGCCACTGGATTTAAGCTTTATGCAGACCTAGAGGGCAAATCTGTGGAGTGTAAACTCTACACAGGTATGATAGGGTCTTTGTTGTACTTAACTGCAAGTAGACCTGATATAATGTTTGTCACATGTCTCTGTGCAAGATTTCAAGCTAACCCCAAAGAATCTCATCTTCATGCTGTCAAGAGAATCTTTAGATACTTAAAAGGGACCAAAAATCTTGGCCTCTGGTATCCAGAGAACTCTGGCTTTTGATCTTATGGCTTATACAGATTCAGATTATGGAGGATGCAAGCTAGACACAAAAAGTACCTCTGGGAGTTGTCAATTCCTTGGAGGCAAACTAGTAAGTTGGACTTCTAAGAAACATAATTGTGTCTCGACCTCTACGACAGAAGTAGAATACGTTGCTGCTGCTAGTTGTTGTTCTCAGGTTCTGTGGATAAGAACCTAACATAGAGACTATGGATTTTATATTGAAAAAATCCCCATCCTCTGTGACTCCAAAAGTGCCATTGTGATCTCTACCAATCCTGTTAAACACTTTAAAACCAAACACATTGACATCAGGTACCACTTTCTGAAACATCATGTGGAGCATGGGACCATAGAAATGTACTTTGTCCCCACAGATTACCAGCTAGCTAACCTTTTCACGACGACGTTAGATGAGAAAAGATTCACTTTTCTTGTTGGAAAGATTGGTATGCTTAACATGATTTGAATCACAGAGCCTCTGATGTATATATCCTCTTTTCATTTCCTTTCCTTTTTCTTTAGTCTGTACAGTTCCTTTCCTGTAAATTTCTTTAAAATAGATCTCTTGCTCTGTGTCTTGCCCAATGCCTATTTCCAAAAGATCCAAGCACAGATCAAGGGGGAGCTAAAATGGGAGACCTTGACGATTCAAGGGGAAGCTCGACATTATTCTACAAATATGTCTCTCTCTGCTTGTTCAAATCCTTTCAAAACATTTGAGTGATCAAAACCTCCAAATCTTTCCTATCTTAGAAATATTGGATCCCAGAGCCTCTGCACCTCACAAAAGGGGTCTCTCGTCCATTAAACATGCAATTTGGTTTGTGATTTATCATCTCATAGTTCTTTCGAAATTATCTAGGTCATCCTTGTGTCTAGAATCCCTCTAATGACCTTAGAAGCTCTAATCCCACATAGCTTCTGCCGTTTTCATCTCTTGAATTTTTTTACCATAAGGTCATTTAATGCGGGTTATTTTTGAAAGTCACTATTACGTGGGTATAGCAAATACTACGCGCGTGAGAATAGGGGGAGGCGCACGTACTCGATCGTGCACCACCCATCCTGACGTGGCAAAATCTCATTGATCTGTATCTGTACCGTTGTTTTTTTTTAAAACAGATTATTATCCGTTTGTACTGATTACAGATTTCAAAATTTTATTTATTACCACCTAAACTTTCACCTCCCTCTCAATATATAAACCCTTTTCTCTAAATTATCCATTTTCTTTACCTTCACTCTCTCTCTCTCTCTCTCTCTCTCTCTCTCTCTCAAGAACTCTCAAAGAAATATCTTATCTTCCTCCTTCTATTTCAATGGCGTCTCACTCTCTATCTTCAAAGAACACTAAGGGATCATCTGCTTCAAACAAGTCCATGCATTCAGCTGCTAAGAAGGACGATTACTTGTCTGTGGGACAAGAACAACCCCTGACAAGTAGGATGCTCTCATTCACCCATCATGACTACCACTCCAAGCAACTGAACCTGAAGCCCAATAACTACTACGTAGTATTGGATCCCATGGGTTACCCTGAAGAAGCTGCTCCCTTAATCCAGATTCTGAAAAACCACGTCCTGACCAAAGCCCTAACCCTAAAAAGGACTGACATACCTGAAACCTACATTCAACAATTCTGGTTGAGTGTTAGGCATGGAAAATTGGACAAATACGGGTACTGTGTCATGGGCTATGCTACCCATCCTTCAACTACCAAAATACTAGACCTGGGGATAAACAGAAGGAAGGTCTCATAGGCTTTTGGGCTCCCAACTAGGACCCAACTCAATCTAGTAAAATTCTCAGATGAACCAACTGATGATGAAGTTGTGGAATTCCTCAAGTTCATTGGGTATGAACCTCTGTGTAATGTTCTTTTCTCAATCCTTAACCGCTGCCTGTCCTGCAAAGTTGGAAGCCCAGATCAATCTAGCCATACCATACTTGCAATCATGTATGGTATGTACTATGATTTGCCCCTGGACTATGCTGGCCTAATCTTCAGGGAGATCAGAAATGTTGTCATTGCCAAACAAGAAGACCAGGAAAGAGGCACAGAGCCAAAGAATCTGGTGTTCAACAGATTCTTTGCTATCCTTATAGGGGATGCTCTGCTAGGAGAAAGGAAACTACCCACAGAGGGAAAGATGATCAAGCTGTACGACATGAAGTCGCACAAACCCACGGTAATGAAGACTGGATATCTTGAGGAAAGGCCTCTGTCAGCCCGTATCCTAGCATACTTGGGTAGTGAAGAGGGTATTAGGACTTACATTCATGGGAACAGGACTCCTGTACCGAGTCCTGCAACCCCCCCCCCCACGTGTAGGATTCCAATTGGGTGAGATTTCCATTTACCTGAGAGAAGAGAACTCTGAGAAAGTAGAGGTAGATGTGGCCGCAGACGCACAAGTGAGATCTGATAGAGTAGATCCTAAGAGTGGGGCGGGGAGTGAAAAACCCAAAAAGAAGAAAAAGAAAAGGAAAACCAAAAAGAGGGTTGAAGATGAAGTGACCCCAAAATCCCCTACAGAGGTTACCAATCCAAAGAAGAAGAAGGCCAAGATGGTCTCAGAGGGGGTAGTGAGCATCTGATGCCACTACTGTAGAACCCCCTAAGAAGCCAGCAAAAAGAAGGCTCATCAAAACGGTAACTTCTAAACCCATTGGGCATTCAAGGGAGGAACCTGCAGAGGTGGCAGAAGAACCTCTATAGGGGAGAAAAAGGAAAGCCCAAATTGAAGAGACCTCTGTGGACAAACCCTCTAGTCCTCTTAAAGTGGCCACAAAGATAGCAAAAGAAGTAGCATCTCTATACTCTGAGGGCCTAGAGGATAGAGTGAAGGTTGAAATAAAGGACATAACAGGGCTCTCTAGCTCTGGTGATGAAGAGGTTGAAGAGAACAAGTAAAATTCGAAGGAGGAGACGGGAGAAAAAGAAGCCTTTGGCACAGAATCCACACCAACCCCCAGTGCAACCCACGTATCTACCTCTGCAGTTCTAGTGCAGCAAGGTATTGAAACAGGACGGCACGGTCTGAACCCTACCCCTACCAACCAGACAGAGGATATTCCTTCATCCTCTGTAGCAATCTTAACTGGGGAAGCCAAATCCGCCTCATCCTCTCAAAAGGATGAAGGTGCATATATAAGTGTCCTCTTGCCCCAGGACACGACACGACCACACACAGAGGCATTTGTTGCCTCTGTCACATACATGAGTGACCACCAAACTGCTTCAGAGTTGGCAGTGAGAGTACACGATACTTCTATGGATCTAGAACATCCACAGACTTCAATCGACATAACCCTTGAGAAATTCTCTGAACCCTCTCCCAAGAAGCCTGTCGACAGAACTTCTATAGATGATTCCTTTGTGGAACATCAAGGATTAGAAGGAAATCCTCCAGATCTCATCATATCTACAGGCTCTGAAGGAGCCAAATTCTCCTTGGATAAATCTGGATCATGTATTGATCTAGAGATTACCCCAGGCACCTACGTCACAAAGGAGGAGTTTCAATCCTTTGTTGACCAATTGTCTGACAGACTGGAGGCACTAATCAATCAAACCCCTGACGTATCCTACATGACCCTAGATACCATCAAAGAGGACTGCCAAATCAGTAAAAATGTCTCCTTGGCACATGCTCTAGAATTGTCAAAGCTCAAAGAATCCTCTGTAGCCAAGGAAGACTTTGGCAAACTCATCGCTGAGGTCGAAGCTCAGACAGAAGCTCTGAAGGCTCTTCAACAAATCTCAAATCAGAAATCTGCTGACATAAAGAGGTTGTTCTAAGCCTCATCTTCAAATGCCACCAAAACTAACTTCGACAACTGTGCCCAATCCATCAATATTCAAATAGATGCCATCAAAGTTCTTGGGGATATCTCCATGGAAGAAATGGGTAAGTTTGTAGCCAAAGTTACTGAATCAAGGGTGGACGACCTGAACAAGTTAAAAGGGGAGATAAAGGACATGACTCGCAGTGTCATGGTCCCTGTTCTGCCATAAGCATCTACCTCAGCAACTCCACCACCCCCCTTTGCCACAAACAAATCCGACCTGGCAACAAAGGAAGAATTACAAGCCATGGTCCGGATGCTTCTGTGAACCTTGAATCTTATTGGCTCTGATATCTCCAAAGAAGGGAAAACTATGGCAAACGATCTGAAGAAAACGGTCGCGACAATCAAGTTCAAGTCCGACTATGAAGTAAACAAACTTGGCCTTGCTGCAGAGGACGTGATGATCAAAATCACGAAGCATACTAACACACACCTCTGCAGACGGAAGAGAAAGGCACGTGCGTCTTGCCAGGCAGAGGCAGCGCAGAAGAGGGCCAATCACGATGATCAGGACCCAAATACATCTGGACCTGGCCATCATGAAGGGGAGAAGTACAAATCGATAATCATAGGCTCTGCCCCAATAGTTGCTGCTCCCTTACAAGCCCTACCTCTGCACAAAACCTCAGAGGCACACAACACTCAGAGTCTCAATTCATGTGCCTCTGAGAAATTTCAGAAAGAAGCTACTTTGGTTCAAGGCACTACCTCTGCAGAACCTCAGAAGGGAAAGGTGAGTGTTGGCTCTAAGGAAATCACAGAAGGACTTGCAAGATTTATAGAACCTTCCAGTCCTGAGTTGATGCCCACTGCACCGATCCCCAAAGTTCAATATCAGTCTCTTGATCCAGTCAATGCCTCGGAGATAGCAGAGTCCCATCCACAGAGTCCTATGAAGAAACCCTCTGAGCCAAAGATACGAAACCTTCAGAGCATAAAGAAAAAGAGGACAGGGTAAAACAAATTGTTCAATCGATGGATGCCATGAGAAATCCCATTCAAAGACCTTCATCGAAAGAACTCAAATTCCATGAGAACATTTACACCTACCTCTACAGCGCAGAGCCCGAGGACTTCTTCATGGCACCCAATCTGCATCCTTTACACAAAGAAGACATCAGAAGACGGTTTGAGCAAACTGCCCAAGAAAAGGACGAGGTGTTTTTAACAGAGGACATTAAAACTGTTATGAGGATCACTTTGCACTCCTTTTCCAACAAGTCCATAATGTACGCCAAGTACTTAGTCGAGAGAAAAGATGGGCGTCAACTGCATGCTTTCACAGATGCAGATCTAAAGAACCTCTACACCTATGATCTTCCTCAACTGCATGCTTTGACATAACAGAGACTTGAAAAGAGGAAGGAATATATGATAGCAAATGGCAGAATCAAAGAAGTCATGCACGAACATGTGAAGTATCATAGCAAAATGGACTTTGAGGTGGGTTTACAGCTCGGAGTCGAAAAGCTATCGATCACTAAACCACGTAACTAATTCCTCGGAATCGAAGATGTACCTTCAAATTCTCTAATCACAGAGCCTGAGTTCGGGTTTGTCTACAGAGACGATGATGGGCTAAAGAAGATGTTCAGTCCAAATCAAAGTCACAAGTATTCGAACAACACTCTGCTGAAAATCAAGTACACGATTATGAGGAAAAGGGGTTCAAAGACTATACAAGAGGGTCCTGCAGAGAGAATGATCAAAGATATAGATGCGTAGATAAGGTACCGGGAGTTCATTCGGTCGATGAAAAAGACACTACCTGAAAGCTTCACCAATCTGATAGATGATTTCCCGATATAATCTTTGTAATAGAATAGATTTTCATTCCTATACATGAACTTAAATGTAATTGCCATCAGGCATTTCTTATTGAATGGAAATCTTGTCTTCAGAGGTTGAGTTCCTTTCACCTCTTTTAGTTTCTAACTTATCCAAATACTCAACATTCTAAATCTTTATTTTTCAATACTTAGGGGGAGATTGTTAACTCCAACTTTCATGTATAGAAGTATTGAAAAATAGGCTAAGTATAGGAGCTACTGAAGACTGCTCAGATCGACTAAGCTCACCACAGAAGCCACAAGCTCAGAAGGCTTTGCCGACGTTCTGCCAGAGGACTCATAACCTGAAGATGACTTTCAGATCACAGAGCCTCTGTGATGGCTAACCTCTGGAGATTAAAGTCAGAAGATTTCGTGGATACAGTTCAAGATAAGGTCACGTGCAGAACACGTGAAGCCTGATGTACGAAAATTTTCCAGATCATTTCCGCGACACACGATTGTTTACCTTTCCAGGTTGCATTCTGTTTATAGAATGTCAGCCTTTGTCTTATACTACAGGGTGCAACTTAATTGTATATTATAGGAGCACCACCTTTGGTTTAGCATGCGAGCACACACTATTCTGAAATAGAGATTGTATTTTTCCCTGAGCATTTTTTGCACATACCAGTGCGTGTTCTTGGTGTTCTTGAGCATTTCAATGAAACAGTCTCTTTAGTGATCATCTCATTGCATTTTTCGTTTCTGTTCATTGTTTTGTTAGTGTGTCTACTATCTTGCATGCTTTATTTTTTCTACATACTAAAACGCTTCCGCACTCCTATTTACTATTTTTTGTGTAATGAAAAGCATATAAAGTTTAGAACATCAAAGTTGGGATCAACAAAGACTACTACAAGAACAAATACAAGTACAATGTCAAAGAAAGAGTACTTGTTGCAGAGATAGAAGATTGGCTGTCAGACTCTACAAGTGATGGAGAGGAAGAACCTACCAATCTTTGTGGTATGGCTTTTGTAGATGATCAAACTGACGAATCATCAAAGGACTGCTCTGAAAAGGAAATTCTCCTTCCAGACTACGAGCAGAGATTCATCAGAGATAAGACAACTCCAAGAGTGAAGGTTCTCTCTGATCATCCAATAACAAAAGTCAACAAAGTCTCTGAAAGAAAATTTGCCTACAACAAGATCATCTACATGCACTATGAGGTAATTAACTCTGATCAAAAGGTTTATGAGTTCAATGATAATGATCTCATAAATCTAAACCCATACGATCTACCTCATCTGTATGCTTACTGCTCTGCAAAATACGATCAAGGAAAGCAATTCAGAATGGGCCTCTATGAAGTCAGACGTGCAATGGAAGCTTATGCCAAACTCAGAGCAAGACTTGACTTCCAGATTACTCTGAACCTCGGCGAAGAAAAGTTGGGAGTGACTGAACCTATGGAGACTGTTGGTCCCGAAGGTGCTTAACAAGTTTGTAGAAGGGGGGGGGGGGTTGAATACAAACACAGAAATTAAAGTTTAATAAATTGTTTATTGATAAATCAAAATACAATTTACAAGTTTGTTGCGGAATAAGATTAAGACAGACTCAATCTAAACAAACTTAAGAAACACTAAGATGGTTGCACAAGAAATTCAGAGAATGGGGGATTTTTAGAGAGATAGAAAACAAGGGTTTCTATTTTGGAGTTCAAGGATTGAGCACACTTTCAGATGAAGGGGTGAGCTTCCTATTTATACCCTATGCATTAAATGCATGGCAGGGTACTTTACACGTGGCATTCATAGATTGGTTTTGGTAGTCTCACTTTTGGAGACATGCTTTTGGCCGCTTTATGAACAGTGTAGTTGACAGAGTTGGTGTACGATTTGTGGCAGAGACGTGTCCGTTCTGACACATCGTACTGGTTGTGCAAGGTAAGACAAAAGAAAACTTGAGGCATAAGCTTTGTGATCGTTGATCGCTGAGTATCTCTTCTTCCAGAGATAAAGAAGTTCAGCTATCGCTGAAGCTTTTCCTCAGGCTTCTTCGCGTAAGTAGATGTCTGATCTTCGCTGATATCCGCATCAGGTCACTAGTAGACTTATCTACTGTTCAGTGGCTTCGTCTTCGATTCAGCTATGAACTATGTTGACGCGAGACTTGTCTTCAGGGATTACGTTAACTGTGTTACATAGGAAACGATCAGTGATGACTGAACAGACTCAGTTTGATCGCTGAAAGTGAAACACATACATATTAATGTTTACAGAAAGGTCATCAACGATAACTGAACAGACTCAGTCTGATCGCTGATGATGAAACACTAATACATATAATAACGTAATTTTCACTAAGTATAAAAGAGGGTCGTTATCAAATCACTGAGAGAGTTTGGATCAACAATCTCCCCCTATTTGATAATGACAAAGTAACAAAAGAAAATTACTTTGATTCAAAATATAGGAATAAAAAGGACTCATAGAATGCATGTCCCAATTACTATTTTGAGGGATCTTTTACAGTACTGATAGGGTTAAGTACATCACTGCTATTTTCATTTAATTCAGGGATGGAATTACAAGATATGAAAAACATTAAAAATGAGTAACTAACTACTGTAAGTATAACTAACAGATTACAGAGAAGAAAACTAATCTATCAGCTATTAAAAGAAGATTTAGGAGGATTGATCATATACTCAGGTATTTCTTCTCCTTTCTGTCTTCGTTCCAAAGATTCTTGACTGATAATTTCTTTAATTTCTTCAGCAGCAGGGAAGAAGTCACACCATAAGCATAAGAGATCCTTGAGATGATTCAGAGGACAGATAGGAATCTCAGAGATTCTTTGAAATCTGAGTTCCTCATCATCATCTCTGAAGAATATTCCATAAGGATTGTTGATTACTTGACCAACTTGGAAAGGACCACCAGGAGGCAGAGATAAGTCCAGAACTGAAAGATCAGGAGGAGGACCAAACAGTGCATCTCTTGAAAATTTGATAGAAGTTTCATTCCTGATGATGGCGACATCTTCAGAGGAGGAGGACCCAATTTTTCTCTTGAGTTTCAAAGATTTGGGAGGAAGAGGAGATGGCAGCTTTAGTACAGAAACGACTCTATTTATGAGGGCTTCAAGAAGTCCTTCAACGTAGCCTCTGTATGTAGATTTGGATTTCTTCAGCGCATCCCAGAACTCTAACCATTCCGTAAATCCGAAGCTCTCAAGTTTTGATACGTACATTGCTTTTTGGGTTCCATCCTCTCTGGTAATCTCCATGGTCACTGAGAGTTGATCTTTCTTCTTGCGACCAGAGATAGTCACGGCTGATATTGGAAGAAGATCAGAACTTCCACAGGTTTGCTTTTCAGCTTTTTGTCCTTAACTTGAGAGGATTGAATCTTTAAAGCGAGTTGGGCATCTCGTTTGCATTCAGCGATCAGCTTCTCAGCTTTGGCAGATTCTTCTCTTTCAGCTTCAGTGAGGAAGTCGAGCTCTGTGGATGTTTGAAGAGGGATTTTCAGCCGTTGACTTTCTAGTTGAGCGATCATTTCAACTATTTTCTTTACCACTTCCTCTGACCAATGAGATGGTCGAGAGGGCCTTCCTGGATGGACCAGGGAATCTTCTTCTTCTTCTTCATCAATCTCAGCGATAGAGATTGGGATTATTTCTTCAGCGATAGCAGCTGGAATTATTTGTAATTCAGAACCCTTAAGCAGGGGTGAGAACTGTCTGGTTAGAAAAAGAAGGAAAGAAGGGATAAGTGTATTTTTAGAACGAGAGAGATAAAGGCTAGAAAGGAATAGGGGTTTGGAAAGAGTAGAAGAGTGGTACAATTGAAAGACATACCTGAGAAGGATGCTCCCCCTCAGATTGTGATCCAGTCCTCAAGCATTCTTCAGCGATCGGTTGCTTGTCTTTGCTTTGCGAAGGAACACTTGAAGATGTATCACCTCTCACCCCTGTTTTGACAACCTCTTGCGAAGTTGTCCCTGATACGACGTTCGGCTTAGAGAACCACATAGATTGGTCTTCATCGTCGTCGTCGTCATCGGAGGGCTGATCCTTTTCTTGATCATCAAGATCTAGATCATCTTCCTCTTCATCGTCTTCTTCCTCATCCTCTTCAAAGAGAATGGAGTGAATTGATGAGGATTCTTTTGCCTTCTCCCCCTCAGATTGAGAGGGAGGTTCCTTTGGAGTCTTAGCTTCCCCAACAGCAGCAATAGAAGTTTCTTCAGTTTTCTCCCCCACTTTGTCATTATCAGCGGTAGGGGATTGTTCAGCTGCTGGAGTAGCTGTTGAAGCTTTTAGCACTTGAACGTCAGCCTCCAGACGCTTAATCCGGTCTTCAACCGCAGGGATGTCGCATGTGGTATCATGAATGAATTCCACAGCGATGTTGAGGTTGGTACGATCATCTTCAGTGAAGGAGGGAGGCAGCGCTGGAGCTGGTGCATTCACTTTCTGTAGAATTTGCTGAAGAAAGGACGTGCAGAGGTCAACCTTTGAAGAGAGACCCTGAACTTCAGCGGTAAGAGACTCAAATCGCCCTTGAAAGAGTCGAGAGGACTCTCTGAGTTGGACGACTTGTTCTTCAACAGCTGAAAGTTGAGAGTTCTCAGCTTTAGATGAGCAAGTGGCGGTCAACTTCTTCAGCTCCTCACCAGCCTGATTTACGGCGCTGGTGGTTTCATTGATGGTGTTGGTGAGTGCGTCCACCTTTTCTCCTAGACTGTTGACATGCGTGTCAACAGACGCCAAGCTAGGACCTGAAAATAATGTTAGTTCAGATATTGGCTTATTTGGAGAGGGGGGGAGAGAAGTGTTTAGGATTATAGGTGTACCTGACGTATCAAACATTTTGTAGAATTGCATAGATTCCTCAAAAGTTTGATGCTCAGGTCCTATAGGGAAAGAAGAGGTGGCGGGTTCAGAGACCAAGTGAGGAGAGAAGGGAAGAGTTTTGGGGATAGAAGTAGGGATGGGGTTAATCTCAGTGAATGAGATAGTAGGTGGGGTTACTGATGATGTGACAGCGAGTGAGATCGCTGACACGGCAGTATGAGTGACTGCTGAAGTTGTGGAGGAAAGACCCACAAATGCATCTAAGGTAGCTTGTTGAGAATCTCCCTCAGGTATAGTACTAGAGGGTGTACTTTCCTTAGTCTTTTTGGCCTTTTTGGAAGGACCAATCGGACTAGCTGATGGTCGTTTAGAAGTAGTGGTAGCGACAGGGATAGCAGACGAAGGAACCGTCTGCGTGGTCGCTGAAGATGAAGAAGAATGGAGAGAGAGACGAGAGCGAAGGAGAGAGATACTTACCTCGTCGGCGAGTGGCTTGACCTCCAGTGATCGTTGACCTACCCTGGCAAAGGTGCCATCATCTTTGGTGGGATAAGTGTTGGGATAGAGGAACATGATATACGTACATATGAAACGTACGTATGAGATCTTGGGATCTCGTTCAGGCTTCTCTAATCTCGACCTCAGATCTTCAAAGATGGCTGTGGCGTAGTCAAAGTTTTGACCAGCGATAACGGAGTAGGCCATCTGCAGTTGTGTTTTGCTGGCTTGATCCAGCGAACCACTCTTCCCACTCATGCACTAAATTATGTGCGAGAAGATAAAGTTCAGTTGTGATGGCATCTGAGCTTTTAGGATCTTGGTGAGCTTCTTGTTGGGAATAGAAGATCTTGGTTTGTTTTCCCAACAATAGCCCATTGCGTCCAGGAATGATATCAGCTCATCATCAGTGGGGAGTGCGTCGAACCCACTCTTTGGTTTGTCAGGGAATCTTAAAGATTTTCTGAGGCTAAGAGCGGTCATGCTCCCTGGCCCTAATTCCGTGCTGAACGAGATAGCAGGGACTCGGTCGCCTTTCCTGTTGGTAAGTTCAGTTGCATCAGCAGTGAACCAGAACTGCTGAAGTAGAGTCTTGGAGGGCTTAGGATCCACAGTGATCGCGTAAGCTATGCATGACTGCTTGAGGAATTCAGCAGCTTCCACCAGATGTGGGTATTTGTCAGCTTTGAAGTCGAGTCTGGCCAAATGATTACATTTAGTAATCTCAACTTCAGTGAGAGCGAATCGTACATGCTTGGAAGCAACGATTGAAGACTGTGTCATTTCTGTTATGGAAAGAGGCATAATAGAAGAAATGATTTAGATTAAAAATAATATGATTACCAGTTTCCATAGAAGAAGGGAAACTGGAAAACTATCAAGTTATTTTTAGGAGAAAAATAGTGTTCTGGGTAGAAAGAATGAAGAACACTTTAAAACCAAAAGGTTTTTATTTAAAAACATAAAATCAGAAAGAATGATCTTTAGTTTTTACAAAAAAAACGTTTTATAAAATCCATAGAAAGCGAGTAGGATTTTAAAAAGAATAAAAAGCATACGAACAAACCATATAAACATGAAATAAACCTGTGTATCTTGAAGAAAAAGAGTTGCAGATTCAATATTCTGGGTTTACTTGCTTGAGTGTTCTTGAGAGAATGCTTCTTGCTTTGAAAGTTTTGAAAGCGTAAACCGTATAAAGGAGAGAAGAATTCCTTTTATACGAAGAGAGAAGAGAGAGAATGAAGCGGGAAAAGAAAAAAATCATCATGACATTGACACGTTCCACGAAGTTGATTGGATAGAAGGGCAACGGACGAACGTGTCAGAAAAGGCATGTCGTGGATTGTCGGTTCAAATGACGTCATAGAAGAGAGAGACTGTACATTTGTCCGTTTTGAAATGATCACTGAAGAAAAGTCAGCGATAGATTTTCCTTTTTAAAAGTATCCCTTTTAGAAAAGATAGGGATAGTTTTTCCTTTTAAAGGATCACTGACTAGAAATATCAGTGATTAATGTATTTTTCAAAAAGCTTTTAATCATTTGAAGAAAGTTCGGTGATTAAAGTTTATATTAAAAAAAACATCTTTGAGGGAAAGGAGAAAACATACCTGAGAGTCAGAATGTTTATCAGAGAGAATGATGAGAGGGGAACTTTTGATTACTAACATAATACATGAACGCTGAAGAATTATTCTTCGAGGTTCAGCATTCCAAGCTCACTGATGAGAAAGTTGAACCTTGTCTCATCAAGAGGTTTGGTGAATATATCAGCAAGTTGAAAGTCAGTAGGGATAAAGTGAAGTTCAATATCACCATTCATCACATGATCTCTGATAAAGTGATATCTGATCTCTATGTGTTTTGTCTTTGAATGTAGCACTGGATTATTTGCTATAGCGATAGCACTAGTGCTGTCGCAATAGATAGGAATCTTTGACAGCTGAAGGTCATAATCTAATAGTTGATTTCTCATCCATAAGATTTGAGAACAACAGCTTCCAGCGGCTACGTATTCAGCTTCAGCTGTGGAAGTGGACACAGAATTTTGCTTCTTGCTTGTCCAGCTTACCAGCTTTCCTCCCAAGAGTTGACATCCACCAGTGGTACTTTTTCTGTCAAGTTTACAGCCTGCAAAATCACTATCAGAATAACCAGTTAGATCGAACCCTGAGTCTTTGGGATACCAAAGACCGAGGTTAGGAGTTCCTTTCAGATATCTGAAAATTCGCTTTATAGCGATCAGATGGGATTCCTTGGGTTCAGATTGATAGCGTGCACATAAACAAGTAGAGTACATGATGTCAGGTCGGCTTGCTGTAAGATACAGCAATGAGCCTATCATTCCTCTATAGGCAGTGACATTAACAGGTTTTTCCAGATGGATCCTTGTTAAGTATCAGCGGTGGTGCCATAGGAGTTTTCATCGCTGAAGTTTGTGTGAGTTCAAACTTCTTTAGCATATCTTTAACATACTTACCTTGGCAGATAAAAGTACCTTTGTCAGATTGTTTAATCTGAAGACCAAGAAAATATGTCAGCTCACCCATCATACTCATTTTATATTCTTTCTTCATTCTTTCAGCAAAGCGAGCACAAAGAGATGGGTTAGTAGAACCAAATATTATGTCATCGACATATATTTGTACAAGAATTATATGACCTTTTATCTTCCTGAAAAATAACGTATTATCAATCTTGCCACGTTCAAAATTTTCAGAGATAAGAAAAGATGAGAGAGTGTCATACCAAGCACGAGGGGCTTGTTTTAGACCATAGAGAGCCTTATCCAATTTATAAACATAATTTGGATGCTTAGGGTCATAGAACCCTGGTGGTTGTTCTACATAAACTTCTTCATTCAGCTTTCCATTCAGAAAAGCTGATTTTACGTCCATTTGATAAACGATGAAGTCTTTATAGACTGCATAAGCTAAGAATAGTCGAATTGCTTCGAGCCTGGCCACAGGGGCAAAGGTTTCATCATAGTCTATGCCTTCCTCTTGTCTGTATCCCTGAGCAACAAGTCGAGCCTTGTTGCGGGTTACAGTTCCATGTTCATCTAACTTGTTTCTAAACACCCATTTGGTGCCTATTACAGTTTTATCAGATGGTCTAGGAACGAGATTCCAAACTTTGTTTCGAGAAAATTCAGTCAGCTCTTCTTGCATAGCGCTGACCCAGTTTGGATCTCTGAGGGCATCATCAGTCTTCTTTGGTTCTATTAAGGAGAGAAAGTTTACAAAGAGACAGATATTACCTGAGCTTCGTCGTGTCTGAATACCTGCATCTGGATCACCGAGAATTTGATCTATTGGGTGATCTCTTGTCCATCACTGAGCAGGACAATGATTGCTTAACTCAGAGGTTGGATCAACAATTGGAATGTTTACTGCTGAGGATGTTTGAGGTTCATCAGCAATTAACTGTTGAGTAGGTTCACTAGAGAGGTTTCCAGATGAAGGCAGATTTGATGGTGGTAATGTGTTTAGAGGTTCAGCTGAAACCCATGAGGTGGATTCAGCGGTGGGAGGTATGATACTTGGTTCTTCATCAGCAATTGGAGTTTCAGTGTGCTGATGGTTTGAGAAAGGTTCAGTTTCTCTATAGTGAGAGATCATCCAAGTATTCAGTTCTTCATTGTCAGCGATTGGTTTAGAGTTCGCTGAGCGCGTTTCATCAAACGTGACATGAATGGTTTCTTCTACGGTTTGTCTTCTTTTGTTGAAAACTCTGTAGGCTTTGGAGATGGAGGAATATCCTAAAAATATTCCATCATCGGCTTTTGGGTCGAACTTTCCAAGTTGATCTTTGTTGTTTAAGATAAAGCACTGACAACCAAAGATATGAAGAAAGCTGATAGAAGGCTTCCTTCCAAGAAAGAGTTCATAAGTTGTCTTCCCAAATCGCTTTATTATCAGCGATCTGTTTTGAGTAAAACATGCAGTGTTTACAACTTCTGCCCAAAATTGAGTAGGGAGGTGAGAATCGCTGAGCATTGATCTAGCAGCTTCTATGATCGTTCTGTTTCTTCTTTCAGCGACTCCATTTTGCTGAGGTGTTCTTACTGAGGAGAAGTTGTGAGAGATTCCCTTGTTCTCAAAGAAATTGTTCAGGGAACTATTTTTGAATTCAGTTCCATGATCACTTCTTATTGATCGAACAGTAAGATTATTCAGCACTTCCATCTTTTTGACAAAAGATATTAGTTCTTCTGGAGTATCATTCTTACAGCGAAGAAAAATAACCCAGGTGTAGCGAGAATATTCATCTACAATGACAAACGTATATTTCTTTCCAGCTATTGATTGGATATTGACAGGGCCAAATAGATCCATAAGCAAGAGCTGAAGAGGACTTGTTACTGAGGAAACTTGTTTCGACTTGAAACTAGCTTTTGTTTGTTTTCCTTTTTCACATGCTGAGCAGAGAGATTCTTTAGCATATGAGTGCTGAGGAAGACCAGAAACCAGTTCCTTAGATGAGAGAGAATTCAGGGTTTTGAAGTTTAGATGAGAGAGCCTTTTATGCCATAGCCAGTTGACATCAGAAGAGGCCTTAGAGAGAAAACATAAGTTTTCAGTGATAGTAGAGTCCATATCTATTACATAGACATTTTCTCTTCTATAACCACTGAGAGCAAGTTTTCCTTTTTCATCTACCACTGAACATGCTTTCTTAGAAAAGCGAACTTCGTAGTCTTTGTCACATAGCTGACTGATGCTTAGAAGATTGTGCTTCAGTCCATCTACATAAGCGACTCTTCGAAAGGTAGTTGTCCCATTGCTGAGGACACCAAACCCACGGGTAAATCCTTTTCCATTTCCACCAAAGGTAACAGAGGGGCCTCTCTCTTCCTTGTATTCAGTGAGCAGGTTTCTTTGTCCAGTCATATGATGAGAACATCCGCTATCGAGATACCAGATGCCCTTTGATCCCTGCATACATAAGGAAGATTAAGCTTTGTTTGGTACCCACTTTTCAATGGGTCCTTCAGAGTTAGTGGATAAGGAAGATTCAGCAGTCTTCACCGCTGATGAAGATTCAGCTTCAGTGGTAATCTTCACTTTGGTTAATTTCTTAACCTTAGTGGTATTTTTCACTTTGGTGACTTTATTTGCCTTAGAGGCATTTTTCTTCACTTTGGCTGTTTTATCAGCTTCGGTGGTATTTGGACACTTGCTCGCAATATGGTCAGTGAATCCACAGTGATAACATTTTCTATATCTTATGGTGGTTTTATAACCAAAAGGTTTTGAAAACTTAAGATGAGCAGATCCAGCTCCAAGAATGCCTTTAGCACGAGATCTGGGAGGAATTTTTATTTCTTCAGATTTCACGGGCTTTAGATCAACCTTCAGCTTTGGAGGACAGATATCAAAGATTTCTGTCACTGAGCTAGAAGGTTTATCCACTGAAGGTTTGGAGGGAACTTTCAGTTTGGTTTTCTTGGAAGCCTTCTGAGGGAGAATAGACTTTCCTTTATCTGCAGGCTTAGATCTTGCAGATATCTCCTCAGGGATGGGATTAGAAGAAGAACAGGGATAGAATTGATTATAAGAAGTGTCAAAGAAAGATGTGACAAAAGTTCCAAACTTAAGCGAGGAACTTTCTTCTTTAGGATCATCCTGTGGTGTCCAAAAACCAAGACCAGTTTTATCACTTTCAGGAGTTTGAGCATTTATTATCTCAGAGATCTTTGTTGATGATTTGCACCATTTTTCAACATGAGCCTTTTCTGCTTTTAGAGCAGCGATGGCTTGTTCGCGTTCAATGCTGATGATTTCATTTATAATGACTTGATCTTTTAGCTTTTCTTCTAAAAGATTTAGTTCACTGATCTTTTCATGACATTTCTCTAGCTCTTGTGTTAAATAAACATTTTTATTTTCAGCTTGAGTTTTGTCGTTTAGAGCATTATAAAGGTCAATCGTCAGCACATCAACAGCGCGACTTCTCTCAGCTTCAGGCAGAGAGGGATTTGTTGAGATAGATACCTGAGATGATATGTAGCTCATAGAAGGTTCAGATGGTTCTTCTACTTCTTCTTTAATCTCAGCCATGAGGCAAAGATTAGCGACTTCTTCTTCATCAGAAGATGATTCTTCTGATTCAGCCCAGTCATGTTCTTCAGCGATGAGACCTTTACCTTTTTGCTGATAGCTTTTCAGCTTTTGATATTTGTTCTTCAGCTTATGGTATTTGTCATCACTGGATCTTCTTGAGGTAGAAGGTTTGAAGATCTTTTTAGACCTGCACTCACTAGCAAAATGTCCAATTTTTTCGCAGTTATAGCAAGTGGCTGTAGCCTTATCAACCGGAGTTGATTTTGGCTTTTCAGTAAGAGAGAGAGGTTTACTTCTTCGGAAGTTACTCTTTCTTGCAAATCTCTTAAAAGAGTTTGTCAAGAGTGCTAAGGACTCATTAAACTCTGAAAGATCAGGGTCTGATAAATCCTCAGATTCAGAATCTAACTCAGTGATGGTGAGAGTAGATCGCTGGGATGGAATTATCTCTGATGAGACTAAAGCAACAGCAGTGCTTTTGGAGTCTTTAGAATCTTTTACAAGATTCTTCTTCAGGAGATTAGATTGCTCATAGTTGAGCAATATTCCATACAGAGTGCTTAGAGAGAGAGTATGTAAGTCTTTTGTCAGCTTAAGACATATTGAATAACTGTCCCAGCTTTCAGGAAGACTTTCCAAGAATTTTGTTAGGACCTCAGAATTAGAATAGGTCCTTCCAACAGTTCTTAGGTCAATGATCAGGCAGTTAAACCGCTGATGAATGTCAGAAAGAGATTCATTCTTACCAGCGATAAAACTTTCATACTGTCTTACCAAGTTAATCTTTCGGGTCTCTTGGATTTCAGTGGTGCCCTCATATTGAACACATATGGTTTCCCACATTTCTTTAGAAGTTTTTAGATTCATGATGGAATGGAAAACTTCATCAGGCAGAGCCATTGATATAATGGTCTTTGCTCTTGCATCTATGCCTACCTTCTTTTTATCTTCATCACTCCACTGTCTTATTTCCTTAACGACATATCGTTCAGGGACAGCTTCAGTGGTGGCAGTAGCGGGAACCGCAGCTATAATTCTAACAGGTTCATAGGGTCCGTTTTCTATATATTCAGGTATAGTAGGATCCGCACCTTCAAGAAATAGCATCATTCGATTTTTCCATAGAGAAAAGTTATCTCTGCTAAATCGAGGAGGTTTAGAAAGTGAACCATTATCATAGTAGTTTGTGTTTGTGTTTAGTGCCATTTTAGAATAGCAAGGAAGAGTATACAGCAAGATCTTGTTTATTAGATTAAACAAACTGCTCTGATACCACTTGTTGGTCCCGAAGGTGCTTAACAAGTTTGTAGAAGGGGGGGGGGGGGTTGAATACAAACACAGAAATTAAAGTTTAATAAATTGTTTATTGATAAATCAAAATACAATTTACAAGTTTGTTGCGGAATAAGATTAAGACAGACTCAATCTAAACAAACTTAAGAAACACTAAGATGGTTGCACAAGAAATTCAGAGAATGGGGGATTTTTAGAGAGATAGAAAACAAGGGTTTCTATTTTGGAGTTCAAGGATTGAGCACACTTTCAGATGAAGGGGTGAGCTTCCTATTTATACCCTATGCATTAAATGCATGGCAGGGTACTTTACACGTGGCATTCATAGATTGGCTTTGGTAGTCTCACTTTTGGAGACATGCTTTTGGCCGCTTTATGAACAGTGTAGTTGACAGAGTTGGTGTACGATTTGTGGCAGAGACGTGTCCGTTCTGACACATCGTACTGGTTGTGCAAGGTAAGACAAAAGAAAACTTGAGGCATAAGCTTTGTGATCGTTGATCGCTGAGTATCTCTTCTTCCAGAGATAAAGAAGTTCAGCTATCGCTGAAGCTTTTCCTCAGGCTTCTTCGCGTAAGTAGATGTCTGATCTTCGCTGATATCCGCATCAGGTCACTAGTAGACTTATCTATTGTTCAGTGGCTTCGTCTTCGATTCAGCTATGAACTATGTTGACGCGAGACTTGTCTTCAGGGTACGTTAACTGTGTTACATAGGAAACGATCAGTGATGACTGAACAGACTCAGTTTGATCGCTGAAAGTGAAACACATACATATTAATGTTTACAGAAAGGTCATCAGCGATAACTGAACAGACTCAGTCTGATCGCTGATGATGAAACACTAATACATATAATAACGTAATTTTCACTAAGTATAAAAGAGGGTCGTTATCAAATCACTGAGAGAGTTTGGATCAACAGAGACGATCGAGAATCTTGACAAGCAGAAGACATGATCAATAATTGCAGAGCCTCTGGGTTTTGTCTACAGAGTTAACCAAATCAAGAAAATCTTTCTAGCTTCAGAAGTATCAAAGTACTCTGATGAAACCTTAAGAGGTGTGCAGAAGATGATTCATGTGAAGGAAGAACGGCACAGAGCAGATCTTTTGGAGAAACTGGATTTAGATATTGGCTCAATGATTAAATTCAGAGAGCTTGTTATGAAGTTTCATGGAATCTGTTCTAGTGATAGGTGTTAGTTCATTTCCTTATTTTTTGGTTGTTATTTTCTCTATTTTGAAAATCCAAATGTTTTGAGAAGTAATATTTAAAGATTGTTATTATTGCAAATTTTTATTTTCAATACTTAGGGGAGATTGTTAACCTCAATTCTGGATTGAAAAAGTATTGAAAATAACTCAAGTCTTCCTCTGAAGACATTCAGAGACATCAGCAGAAAAAGCCAAGTCCAACTCTGAAGTCAGTTAAGAGACAGGCTCTTCAGACGGGAAAACATTAGAGATATCTTCATCAGAGCTCTAGTTCAGAGCTCTGAAGGTGTTCTCTCTGAAGATCAAGACAGAAGTTTTATACAAGTGTTGACAGAAGAATAGATGACACATTACTTAGTGATAAGATTTGCTTTATAGAGTAGGTCTCTATTCAAGCATGTCTTGAGCTTACCTTTTAGGTAAGACACTGTTCAAGCATGCTTCAACTGTCAGGATAGTACACTGTACACTTTATGGTCCTATAAATAGGACCATCACTCCATTGACAAAAGTGTGTTTTTTGATATATCTTGTATCTGATAAATCTTTTAAATATATTGAAAGTATTTCAAAGAAGATCTTGTACTTTCTTTATGAACTGTGATATTTTGAATCTGCTTTGATATTAAACTGTATTTCTTCCCCTGTTTTTATTCTTGTTGTTTATATCATTATTGTAAGATTAAATCTGGGATCCAACAGGACTAATAAGGGTTAGAAAGGGAGCGTTGTTAGATAGCCATGAAGACACAATGTAAACAACTATTTCTTGCAAGGTCATCCCGTGATGGGAGGCGTCGCTAGGGCATCAAATTACATTTTGGATGGGGATCTCTCGAAATTGTGGCATCTCCAACTCGGTCACATGAGCTTCAATGCATGACGTAATCGAGTTTCAGTCGAAGGGCATCGTTAGATGGCCACAAGGTGAAAAATTTGGAATTCATGAGCACTATGTGTTGGGCATGTCCATGAGGGTGAACTTATCAAGTGGCTAATATAAGACAACAGGGGTGGAGGCCTGTGCTGGCCTGCGCTTTAAAAACTTCCAAGAAGCAGCCAAAATTTTTTTTTGTGTAAAAAAAGGTTTTATTTGTCCCCCCCCCCACTTTAAGTCCACTCCACTTATATAAGAATTGGGACATCTAAAATTAAAATTGAAGTTTGTCTGCTGATAATGGAATTGGGAAGTCCATCTCCATCGAGTTCGGCTCCGACGTTCAAAAATCAAAACTCAAAAGTGAAGTTGTTGCGATTTCCGACTCTCTTGACTCCTGAGTCCTATCACTGACCATCGACCGAGTACACTACCGGCCTTCGGCCTCCGGCAACTTAGGCACTCAGCCGGCGGCGACTCTCATGCTCTTACAGTCTTACTTCGCCCTTGCTTGAATCTCTCGATAAGTCTCTGCCTCCAACCCTCTCTAATGTCTTACTCTCGCCAACAACAGTATCAATGGAAGAGGAACCAAATCAGGGGCGAAAGCCTCCAAATCCAAATGAAATCTAAAGGATTTTAACTTTATCTTCATCAAACAATTTTCCAACAGCCCCTAAATCACACGTTTTTTTATTCAAGTTTTTAATTTTAAAGTGCCATTGCTCATAATTTCATTATTTATTTTAGTTTGAAATTTTTTAATCAGCTATGTTAAGTTTTATTTGAAATTATTGATTAATTGATTAGCTAGGTTTAACTTTTTTTGAAATTGTTTGATTATTTAATTACCTAGGCATTTTCAGGGACTAGCCCGCTTCCTATTACTCAATAGGGCAATTCCTCGCACATAATTAAGGGAGCCATTGAAAGGTGACTAGTTTAACTTTATTTGAAATTGTTTGATTATTTACATACTTTGACTGGATTTCCAATAGCTCCTAAATCGCATGTTTTTTTCTCTTTATTTAAGTTTTAATTTTAAAGTGCCAATGCTTATAAATCATAACCTCATTATGTAACACCCCAAAAATAGAGGTAACAAAATTCCGGAAAACGGACATGTGGTATATATATTTGCCATAACAAGAGCCTCCCAAAAAGGGGAATGTATAAAACCTGTTTAATTATAGTTTGTAATTTAAGTAATAAACGACAACCATCTAATCTAATTCCTACAACAAAAATAAGATTACAAAAAGGGTGTCGTCTATAGACCCAAAAAAAGCTTCTCAAAAAAATTCGTCCATAAACACCTTCCCCAAGATCTCACCAAAGTCCGCCTAGACCTTCTTAGGTGTGGCGCCACTAGAACCTGAGATACATATTGACACCAAACAAGTGTTAGGCCAAAAGGCCTAGTGAGTTTGTACAAGCAATAATGGATCAACAATTGAAATATATGGTTAGCATTTAATACGAAGTTCCCATATGTGGAGTCAATGGGGGAGACCCATAGCACCAATCAAGTTCTACCTAAAGAGTCGATACACCTTGATGCCAACTACCATGAGTGACATCTGAAAGGCCTGACACATCCGAGGACTACAACCATGGCATTACCTCGAATGGCAGAGGTCTAGGTACAAACCATCACGGTGGCACCCAAGACTATATCCTCCTAGTGTCTACCGACTTGGTTCGTCCAACAATGTCATTAGTAGGCCTCAAGCACTAATATTTTCATACAATGATCTCAATACCAACCATGGCTACCACATTTAAATTTATTGCTCAATCATTTCAGGCATAATCTCTACATATGCTTTATAACCAATTTTCTTCCCTTCCATATGCTCATATCTTCACATAAGGAGTTATCAAGTAATACAATACAAAATCTATGATTCTTTATCCAAGAGGACATAGTAAAATCATCTACCATCACATAAATCCCAAATAGATCACTAAACCAAGATTAGGTCAAAGACCTTTCTATAATTAGAGATTTCCATAGTAAATAATATATAATCCACGAATAAAAGAAATGACAACAATAAATAGCATGTTATAATGTATATCTAGTTTTGACAAGATTTAGGAACTCACAATCTAGGTTTTGGTTAAAACCTAGAAAATAGCAAATCCTAGAAGTTGATAGTGGAAGACTTGGCTAAGAGGAGTAGAGATCTTGCTAAGAACACTTCAATAAATGTCTTGGAGTTTCCTTGATGAACAATAAATGTGCTTACAAACCAAAACCCTAGAAATAAATGAGAAGGGTGTGGATTGTTCAAAAATCGCCCCTCAAGAGCTCTCTCCCGTTTTCCAAATGAATAATCAAGGAATGAAACATCAGCTCCCATATAAAACAGAAGGCTCAACCATATGGGCGACATTACCCAACGACTTTGCCCAAGGGAATTGTCGTAGGGCTTAGCACCCTACGGTACACCCCATGCGACTGTGACAGGCGATAGTGCCCATGTCACAGTCGCGGTTATTTGTCGCTAACCCACCTCAAGCTGTTGTAAATTTGAGTTTTTCGCATTAAATGGGTTAGAAATTAATTAGGGGTTCTTGGGAGATTATTCTAACTAGTAAATAAGAATACTTAACGTTAATGCAAGGGGGTCGGGATCAGACTTACCCGAGATTATTTACAAGGAATATTTCTGGGTGTTACACATTACTTGTTTGAGTTTGATTGATTATTTGAAACTGATTCATTAGGTTTAACTGTTTAAATGTTTATATTTGTTTCAAATTATTTGACTAGGTTTCACCGTTTAATTGTTTAAATTTGTTTTAACATTTTTTGATTACTTTGATTGGGTTTAAATTTGTTTGATCGAGTATTTGGGTCTTTAAGAAATGTCTACCACTGAATTTAGGTTGTTTGATAGAACATAGAAGATTATAAGTAGATGTTGTTTGAACTTATAAGTGGAGTTTAGGTTGCAAAAAAAAAATCCACTTTTATAGAAGCAGTCAAGTAGAGTTTATGTTGTTTGATAGAATTGCATTTACTTCATCACCCGATGTGTTTTTAATCTAATTCCACCGTTTCGAGGGATTTTTGTAGCTTTTTGCTTGATTTCGAGGGATATTTAAGTTTTCTTTTTCAATTTCGAAGGACTTTTTCAGTTTTTTGGGTTGATTTCAAGAGTTATTTTTTGTTTTTTTGGTTGATTACGAGGTATAATTGCACCTTCTTCAACTTTTGAATATAATGAGGTGCTACTTTTAAAACGATAGGGATGCACCTTTCATAAATGTAAAATTTTTAACCTTTCGGCGGAGAGATAAAACGGTGGCACGTGCCACCGGTGGCCCTTCTTTAGGTCTGGCCCTCGGTCCGGCCCCTACGGTTGGAAAACTTGTGTTCCACTTCTTTAAGACAAAAGGGCCCATTGACGACCTAAGCTTAGATATAAGGTCTAAAAACTGTAACTCCCATTTGTGGAGCTTTTTATATTTCTTGTCATTCGCTAAGGTGCACATGTGTCCTTTAATTTCTATTAGCCTGGTGCATAGTTTGAGAAGGTGAACATGTGTGAACAATGTACTTTTTGTGATGATGGATGCACAAAATACTGCCAAAAGTACGCTAACCTGTGTCATTGGTAAGTGTTAGTAGAGGCTTCTTCAACAAGTTTCACCTTCATCAACATGATCAAGAGCATTTATCAAACTTTACCAGCAGCTTTACATGATTTCACTTCTAGTCTTCAATGCGCTGGGGAGCATGTTGAACCGCTTTAGCATTCTTTAGTTATGCTTTCATCAACTTTGTCTTTGACTCGCATTTGACGATTAATTTTATACAAGTTTTAGTTCTAAGCCTCTTACCTTGCATAATGTTGCGTAGGTTTAACGACCATAGAACGGTCTACACACAGATAAGCTACTACGATCTTTCATGTAAGCGTAATTACAAGAGCCTAAACATTTACAATAATGACTAAGTGTTTCAATATTTGAAAAATGTCATTAATTATTAAAGCATTGATAGGAGGAACAATAATATCCCCCTATTTGGTACAAGATTTCAGTGCATAAACATCATTGAGTTTTAAAAATGATAGATTTGATTGATGAAAAACATCTTTGTTTTCGGAATTATTTTGGGCTCTGATGTTCTTTCTGAAGCAAGTTCAATCGGCTAAGGATAACCTTTTGAATACATCCGAACAGGGAAATATAAACTCAGAAGAGCCTTACCTTCTAAAGTAGTCTGACAGAGTTTGATATATCTAGCAAATCAAAATCTCATTTTATTATTTGTAAATCAAAGAAAACTTACAATGGGGATAGACTATAATCAAAGGATAAACTAATTGAAAAGCGAATCACAACAACTTTCTTGGAAGTATGACCACATTATACACCGAATCGAAAAAAAACGACTAGAAAGGAAAGGAAATAAACCATCATGTACGTAAAGTATCAAATAAACGCAAATGGAATTAGGAATCTGTACATTCCATATGGTTTACTATATCTTCAAGTTTTATCTTTATCGAATCCTCCTTGGAAGCTCATTAATTCTTGGAAACACCCCTATTTTCTTTCTCACCAAGTCGTTGTACATAGTTTTAGGCTTTTGATGATGATTCTTTTAGATCTTTGGTGTTGCGTTATATTTATCATAGTAAAAAGCTTTTATTTAACCCCTTATTATTTAATGACTATTATATCAGGCAACTACAACTCTCAAATTTCGAATATTCATGAATTAATCCCTTCATAATACCAACCCTTGAAAGAATTTTGTCCACAAAATTCAGATAAGCAATGTTATCATCAAAATTATCACAAATTACGTCTTCTAAGTTAAAAACATATATCATATTGATTTACATTTTCTTATAAGAAGTGAGCACACATAATTGAAACAAGTTATTGGTGAACTAATCATCCATATAGCTCTTATTCTTGCAATAGAAAATATGGTTATTACATTCCAACCCACTTAAAAACAAGTTGGTCCTCCAGACAGACCGCCTGTTGGAACGGGAGGGAGCAATTACTCCCGCTGGGTTTTTCAATGAAAATCTTTGATATAAGTAGTTTATTATATATCCTAGATATGTACCCATGCGCGATGTGGTGCGAAATGTCTTGAAATCGAAACCAAGATCTCAAAACAGACAATCATGTTTCATTTTTTGTTCTATTTCCTTCTTTCTTGACTTGAAATATTTATGTGGCCTAGTTATGTGTCCACTGCAATGCAGCGGAATATAAAATTTGAACAAATATTAGCAAGAATGCAATGTATAAATTCGTTTTTACCAAGCCAATTATGTACCCACAATGTGCCGGAACGTAAACTATTGTTTTAAAAAACCAAAATTATGTTCAAACAAAATATAATTACAATCTTTCCATTCCCCGTAACATTTATTAATTATGTTACTAACGTAAAAACAAAGAAGTATGACGGTTCTTCAATGCAATTCAAGTGGCTTTGGAAGTTAAATTTACAATAACATAAAATGTATAAAATAACCATAAACAAGCTTTCAATCTACCCCAAATTAAAAGGACATACCGAGAGTCACTTCCCTTTATCAACCATATTAATACGTGCAACCTTTAAATATCCAATCACTTTCAACAACTTACACTTCATTCATAAGACCTTTGTAGTTGGCAAAGATGATACCATTGCGGTAGCACTAAACATGGTATTTTTGCTTGTTGTTTATCTTTGCAACAAAACTAATCTACCAATGATACTCCAAATAGCATTTTCCAATGGTTTATAATGTTAACCGTAAGCAGCAAAGATCCATATTGGTTTTCAATCATTGCTCTCAAAATCAAATCATCCAATCCTTGCCATATTCATACCACTTCTCTTTCACTTTGTCAGTTACACAGATCCAAACACCATTACCCCGACGTATTCGTCCTCGGAACCTAATTTATGGATCACGTAGAATTTTCAAAACTAACAACAACAGGGACATAAGACCTTAGGAACAAGCTTATTTAATTAACATTTTTTCTAAGAACTCTACGTTAATATACGTGAAAAAATTCCAAATTGGAATGTTAAAAACGTCATTGGGTTGGATGAATAAACAGTGACAACTGATATAAATTCTTTCTAGGAATGTTAGAAAGCTAAATAAAAGACATTGGACGAAGAAAATATTTTAAATAGTTAACTAAGATATAGATAGTACAATTTTGGCATAAGTTGAAAAAAGAAAACATCGCAAAGCAAAGACAAAATTCATTCTGAGTTCATAAAATTATAATACACAACCAGAACTATTCCAACAAACAAAACTGTATACAATTGCACAAATAGAATAACCATGAATAATCAGTTGGCTATTCTTTTAGGTATTTGAACTTAAACATATACCTGTAGAGAATAACATATTAATTGGCCTTATTGTTATCGTGCACCTTGTGAGCACAATGGATCTCTGGAGTGGCTACCCTCTTTTAATCTTATGTTAGTTCACAACGACAAATATCCATATACTCCTCAAGCTTACTGTTCTTGAATGTAGATGCCTGTAATCTGAGAAGTTCTTATGTGAACTCTAATTGCAGAACAAGCAATTAAGAATGGAAAAAAAGATTACAAAATCAAATTAAGAAACTACCCGCAGTAGGTGTTGCAGATCCAGATTCTTTTTCGGGGATCTTTCGCCATCTAACAATTGATTCACAAGTGAAAACCACATGATGTATTGAACATGTTCGATTAAATATGACTTCATAGCAATTACCAACATATAAATAAAGATAAATAGTGGTTTCGAAGTCTCAATTTTGTTTTTATACAAGATTCTTTCAAAAGATTTCCATTTTGTAAGTTACATGTTACTAAAGGAATGTAGAAAGGTAATCTTACATGTTGCCTTCAGACCCTTAAGCAAAATAATCAAAGGATCATGTTCCATGTATTGTAAGGGTCGGTGGCAGTTATGTAACACCCAAAAAACTGGGTAAAATAAAACTCAATTTCGGCAATATAACGGCTACAATAAGAGAAATCCATAACCTACAAACGTGACGACTATAACCTATAAGAATTGGAAGGAGTAAATGGGGTATGGGTTGGCAATGCTTATGAAAGAAGGCATAAGGTACACTGGTAACAATCCTTTCATGTGTTCCCATGTACCTTGTATGTATGTATGGCATATGGATGCAAGTTGTCTTCCATATTTCCCATGCAAAAAAAAAGAATCTCATGCATCAAGCACTTGTACATTGTGCTTGGTGAATTGCACAGCACCAATAAAAACTTATCTGATTTAAGTTTTTCAACACTCCACCATGATGTGCAAATCACCCGACGAAACCAAAGCACGAACCAATCCCCGAATACAGACAAATAGCTGATAGAGATTGACACGTGGTAACATAATGCATTTTGACTGTGACGAGCTTCGGCTTGGCCATCATCCGTCAAAATCAAAAGCAAAAATCCTCAATTGAGCAATATCAATAAACGAACACATTAAACAACCTAAAAACACGTACCAAGTAATAACTCCCCAAAGATGTCGCTATGTCATATGTAGCAATATTCTCATATCTTCCACAAAGTGCCAAACAACACCTAACATAATATAACTTGGATCAAATTCGAGCAATGCTCGAATGCGGCTGGCAGTAATGACTTGGTGAACATATTGACAACATTATCTTCAGATAAGAATTTCTTCAAGTACACAACCTTTGCTACCATAAATGCATCACACATTATTGTGTTTCGTTCGAAAGCTGAACGCCAAATTTGTTAGCAAGTGAATAGCACTCTGGCTATCACAATTAATACGGACAGTAGTCTGCTTTAGGCCCAAAACAAACAAGAGTTCCTGTAAATGAATTGCTTCTTTAGTAGACTCGACTGCTACAATAAGTTCAACTTCGGTAGTCGATAATGCAACAACAGAATGCCATTGATATCTCCAACTGGCAGCTGTTCCACCTAATGTAAAAACATAACCAGAAGTGGATTTCCATCTGACACGATCACCTGCGTAATCTGAATCGCAGTAACCAAGAATGTCACAATTGTTTTGCATTCCATAAATGAGGCCATGAGTTTACGTACCTTTCAAGTAACGAAATACAGTTTTCATTGCATTCCAATGTGACTTACCCAGGTTCGATAGAAACCGACTAACCACACCAACGAAATGTGCAAGATCGGGACGAGTGCATACCATAGCATACATGAGGTTCCTGACTGCACTGGCAAACGGAATCTTTGCCATCTCAGCCTTTCCAATATCGTCTACCGGGCAATCATCTTTTGTAATCTTGATGTGTCTTGGAAGTGGCGTAGATGCCGACTTTGCTCCATCAAGATTAAACCGCTTCAGAATCTTTTGAATATAGCTCTTTTGTGTTAACCTGAGAGTACGGGACTTTCTATCCCGAATAATTTCCAAGCCGAGAATAACACGAGATTCACCGAGATCCTTCATTTAAAATTATAATTTCAACTTCTCTTTCAAACAGTTAATTTCAGAACGATCCCTGCAAGCAATCAACATGTCATCAACATAAAGAAATAGATAAATAGAAATGCCACCGCTTGATCTATGATAGACACAAACGTCTTTCTCACTACGCTCAAAACCCAACGAGAACATAAACAAATTAAACTACTTGTACCACTGTCGAGATGACTGTTTAAGTCCATAGAGAGACTTCTTCAATTTACAGACCCAATCGAGTTTGTTGTCAGAGATGAAACCTTCTAGTTGATTCATATAGATGGTTTCCTTTAGATCTCCGTGCAGAAAAGTTGTTTTTTACATCTAACTGTTCGAGCTCCAAGTCTTGAATTTCCACAAAAGATAGAAGGACCCGGATAGATGTGTTTCGAACCACAGGCAGGAAGATATCGTCATACTCGATACCTTTCCGATGTGCAAAGCCTTTCGCAACTAGGTGAGCTTTATAATGCTTATCGTCTTTCACTTTATAGACCCATTTGCAACCAATTACATGACTGCCTTTGGGTAATGGACAAAGCTCCCAAGTTTTATTTTCAGATAGAGCTTCCATTTCCTCATGCATAGCTCCTAACCACTTTTCACAGTGCCTCGAAGCTAGGGCCTCCGAATAGTCAAACGGCTCATCCTATACAACATGCAAAGCATACTCAAGCTGGTCAATAAAACTCATATTTGCAAAATCCCAATCACCATAACTATTAGGAGGACGGATAGTTCTATGGCTCTGCCTCACGGGTACGGATACTGGAATTGTATCACCTTGACCTCCACCATCATTCAGAATTTATTCCTGAACTGAACTAACTGGATCAGAAGTAGATGTATCTGGTGGACTAACATCTTCTTCAGATTCTGACCCCAAAGTAAAACCACGAGTAGATGAGTTGGGTACAATAGGACTGACAATTATCTCATCTCCATCGGATGTTGGCGAAACAGAAGAGATAATTTTCGGTTCTGGAGCGGGCTGTCAATTATGATTAGACTTGAACATAATCGACTCATGGAAGGTCACATGTCGAGAATGAATCACTTTTTAGGTGACCGAGATCCAGATTCGGTAACCCTTGATTCCATATGTATAGTCGAGTAGGAATCCCTTGGTGGCTTTGGGATCCAACTTGTCCTGACCTGTCACATGAATATACACAGGACAACCAAATACACGTATGTATTTCAAACAGACATGACCCTTACCCCTCCAAATTTCTTCCGAAGTTTTTCCCCCAATGACTGAACACGGTAACCGATTCACATTGTGTACAAAAGTGTGAAATGCTTCAGCCCAAAACATTTTAGGGAAACCAGATGTAACTAACATACATTGGACTTTTTCTAACAAGGTCCTATTCATCCACTCGGCGACTCCGTTTGATTGTGGATCGCCAGGTGTGGTGTAGTGTCGGTGAATACCTCTACGTGAACAAAAGTTTTTAAAGTTACCACTAGTGTATTCACCACCATTGTCAAATCTAAGAACTTTTAATTTTCTACCAATCTCGACTTCGACTAGTGCTAACCAAGTTTTAAATATTTAAAAAACATTTGACTTTAACTTAATCACATACACCCAAAGTTTGTGCGAGAAATCATCAATAAAAGTAACATAGTAATTACCTCCATTGAGAGATTGTGTCGAAGATGGTCCCCAGACGTTTGTATGAACGCAATCGAGGATCTCTTTAGTGTTGTGTTTTCCAACACCAAAAGAAACACGCATCTGTTTACCCGAGACACATTCTGAACAAAAGTCCATACTTGTAGGCGTGTCAACTGCAATGAGTTTCCGCTTGCACATAATCTCCAAATTCTTCTATAAAGTGTGCCCCAAACTAAGATGCCATAAACGAGTAACATCTAACTTTCTTGAACTATCTGCGACACAAGCATCAGAACTGACTGTCTCGCCTACCAGATGAAACAAGTTATTTTCTGCCTGCTCACCTTTCATCACAATAAAGTTCCCTCTGGATATGCGCATACTCCCATTATCTATTCGAATCTTACAGCCACGTTTGGACAGATGTCCAACATAAATCAAAGAACGAGTCATAGACAGTAAAAATTTAGCATTTGATAAAGTTCGAATAGTACCGTCAAAAATTTTGATTCTAACCGAACCGATGCCCCGAGTGACACACGATGTACTATCTCCCATATAAATATGGTTACCTTCGAACTCCTCGAAAGTAATGAAACAGTCCCGAAATGGTGTCATATGGCACGAAGCTCCGGTATCCACAACCCAACGTCTGTCGCCTTACGGTGCAGTAACCGTTGCTGAGAAGCCTGTATCTCTTTCAATTGCAACTGCTGAAGATTCTACTTTGGTCTTGTCCTTGTTTTTCAAATTTGGACAATCTCTGACCCAATGACCTTTTTTGTGACAATAATTACAATTGTCACGTTGCTTAGATTTCCCGCAATGACCAGGTTTACGAGATTGGGAGCGGCCACGAGTTCTACTCCTGAGCTGATTGTCTTGGTCTCTTTCGGCAAATAGACCATGACTGTTGTGGTTGTTATCTCGCGAACTGTTACTGATTTTCATATGAACTCTCTATTTTTCACAGATCATCCCTGCTTGTACGTCAAACAAAGATATGGAATCTCTTCCATAAATAAAACTGTTAGTGAACTGGAAATATTTTTCGGGAAGTGAATACAACAGAATCAGGGCGAGTGCCTCATTATCTGTGGCAAAAATAAAATTTGTTGCCTTCTACTTCATTATGATGTCTTCGAATTCAGTCATGTGGGACTGAATGGTAGTACCTTTCTTCATTTTAAGAACAGGCACAACCTCATCAATAATAGTCGATTAGTCAAAGTTTTCTTGAGATAAAGATCCTCAAGTCTTTTCCAAATCCCTGCGGTTGTCTTTTCAGAAATGATTTCAGAAATTACATTTGGACCATAGCCATATGTAAGATAGTGAAGGCCCAAACCTCCATTTCCTTAGCTTTTAAGGTGGACATGTCCGGATCTTTTTCTTTCGGAGCAAAGACTACGGGGTGAACATCATTTTTCCTAAGTGTTGTTGTTGTAGTGAACCGTCATTTACCAAAATCACCCTCCCCGTTCCACTTTTCTATTCTAATCCCGGACCCCAATAATTTAAAAGCACCTTTTTGTTAAAACATTTGGGTCCGGGGCTGGAAACAGAACCGACGAACGAATTTCCTGAATCAACAACAAACATTTTAACGAGCACTTATCGTGTGACTAAAAAATATACAATATTAAACAAATTTAGATCTAGCAGCTCTGATACCAATTGTAAGGGTCGGTGGCAGTTACAATATCGTATTTCAAGTGATTTACGGTCCCAAAAATGATAAGAATAAATAACGTGCAACTGACCCAATACAACAAATGCGGAATAACGAGATCTAAATATTGTATATTTTTGTCTAATGATTCATACCGATCCACAAACATAAATATAGCAGTTATCGAATATACGATAAAATATTACGAAACAACAAATAAATCGAGACAACAAAATTTAACGTGGTTCTACTATCAGTGTGATAGTGTACATCCATAGGGGAGAGAGAGATCTTTATATCCTTGGATCAACAAATCAACTACCCAAAGTTTCCTTTAATATATATATATATATATATATATATATATATATATATATATTGTTTGAACAATAAGGAAACTTAAACCAAAGAAGACTAGAGGCTTATTTTGCATGCCTTCTACGTCTAACATACATTTATATTTATAAGGATGAAGATAAGAATAAGACAAAAAAAAAAAGAAGGAATGAGTAAATGGGGTATGGGTTCGCAATGCTTATGAAAGAAGGCATAAGGTACACTGGTAACAATTCTTTCATGTCTTCCCATGTACCATGTATGTATGTATGGCATATGGATGCAAGTTGTCATCCAAGTTGTCTTCCATATGTCCCATGCAAAAAAAAAAGAATCTTTTGCATCAAACACTTGTACATTGTGCTTGGTGAATTGCACAACACCAATAAAAACTTATCTGATTTAAGTTTTTCAACATGTATCACCATTAAAAAAATTGTTCCAATATGAGAAGCTAAAATTTACAGCAAGTTCATCATCACATGCAAGAGTACATGATGGTTTAAAAAGTTCAACTTCTTCAATCAGGGAGACCCTTGGTTTAAAAAGTTCATCCTCCAACAAAACTTTTGTTGTTGTGGGTGTGTGGCACTCATTGGTAGGAGTGCTCAAAAAACCGACCAAGCAGACCAAAACCCAATCCGATCAATCCGGGAAAAAATCAACTCGAGGTAACCCGACATATAAGCGATACTAAATTAGGATAAACCCGAATTTATTGGGTTGATTTTAGGTTAGACTCAAAGTAACCTGACCAACCCGATAACCCGATAAACGTTTTAGCAACTTCTATAAAATTATTTATATTTTTCTTTAATATGTATACGTTACCAAAAACAACTCGACAATAACGAGCAATAAACCTCATAGAGGACATTATTGGAAAGTTACATGTAATACCTAAATATTTGATGAACTCGTATATATTCTTTTGAATGATGGATCATATTTCAAAGAAAAATTTTCTTATTTTTAAGTTTTCAATATTGTTTTTACTTTGTTTAAATACAACCCGAACATGTTGGATCGGGTTATGTTGCACTTTTGTTTGGTTTGGGTTGGGTTGAAATTTTTTAAACCGTCAACATTAGGTTGTGTTATTAAAATGTCTTCAACTGATCAACCCAACCCATGAGAACCCTACTCATAGGGAGAACCTTAATGTAGATGGAATAACCATCAACTTTCCAAAACAGGAGAGAAAACAAATATTAGTTTTGCGTACAAGCCCATGAAAACAAAAACGGAACCATGCTGCAACCGCCATTAATAGAAATTTGAGTAAATTACGTTTTTAGTCCCTGTGGTTAAAAATTGGGGATTTCATCCTTGTGGTTTTGAAATTTCGGTTTTCGTTCTTATCGTTTACAATTCATTTCTATTTTCATTCCTGAGGCCAAAACACTACTTTTAAGCATGAAGGCCTAAAAGAGAAATGAATTGTAAACCATAGAGATGAAAAAAACAATAAAATATAAATCATAAGGACGAAAAGGTGAGAAATTACAAGCCATAGGGATGAAAATCATAATTTCAAAACCACAAGGATTAAAATAGAAATTTTTAACAAACCACAGGTACTAATTCGATGGGACATCGAAATTTTTTATCAATAACTGACTGTTTATCGACAAAACCTTTTCTTCAAATTAAAATTAACTATCATTAAGAAACAAGTAATACCGTCTGAAAATTGGTAACTACTTTCGATGGTTTATCGTCCACCATTCAATTTAATTTTTTTTTTTAGTTTTTAGCTTTCGTCATGTAAAATATCAGTAAATACTCAGTTTTTTGGTATTACCAAAGAATAATTTTTTTTTTTTTTTTTATTATTGAATACATTGTAGTATATTTTAATAGGGATTGATGGTTCATATACGTTCAAAATGGGTCATAATGAATCCTTGTGGGTCTTAATATGTCATATTTGGTCTAAGTGAGTCGTAATCGGTCATGGTAGATTTTAAGCCATCATTGTGGGTTTTAATAGATCATATTTGGTCACAATCAGCTTTTGGTGAATTAATGGGTCATATTTATCGTAAATTTGTCATAATAAGTCTTCATGGGTTATATTTGGTCTAACTATGTCAACTTCGGTTTTAGTGGGTCGTGCATTTATGCTAATATATATAGGGTTAAGATGTGGGTTGCAAGGGTTGCAACCTTTTTAAGGGTTGCAAAATATCCTTCCACTATATATATATATATATATATATATATATATATATATATATATATATATATAGTGTTTGGTTCATTTGAGAAATGGTAAATATACACTACAACAAAAAGGGATTTATAAGACCCTCATTAGTGTCCTAATAGGGTACTTAATAGGACTTTTAAGTTTATAGGACAAAAAACAAATGTGTCCCGTCTAAAGGCGTTGTATTAGGTTAGTAAGATGAATTTGAGCGTCCTAATAAGTTTTACGATTATAATACAAATTCTGTAGTCCTATAAAATGGATTAAGTAACACTAAAAAGTGTCCTAATAGACTATAATATAGGACACTTTATGTTGTCACAAAATGTTAAGATTTAAGAACAAATATGAGCGTCCCAAAATTTGGTTTTATAGGACGAAATTCAATGTCACCAAAACATTTATATAGTACCAAAATACGTGTCCTAATAAATGAACGAAATAACACTAAAAAGTGTCCTAACAGACTATAATAAGAAACACTAAAATCATCCTAAAAGACTATAATATGGGATGCTTGATGCAATTATAAAATCTTTCTGTAATATTGTATTTAAAAACACATATGAAAGTTTTACGAATTGATTCGATAGGACAAAATTCAATGTCGTACAAGTACTTATATGAGTACCTACTACCAATTAAGCTATGTATCCCACCACAAAGTTGTATCATTACAAAACTAAGTATCAATTATGCAATCTAAGAATTACCCAAATACAAAAAATCTTATTGTCCCCTATGAACGAGATATATGAATCATCGTTATGAACCACCTACAATTAAAAAACACATATATGAGCTTAAAGCTATATGTTAAAAAATTGTATAAATACTAAATCTCACAAGTTTTAAAAGATTAACATACCAAAGTGAAAGGACAGGGCCATGTGATCGTTGCTCCAATAACATTTTCAACTGTAATAAACAAAAGCATGATCTTTAAATACGTAAATGTATGAGCTTAAAGCTATATGTTTCGAATAAATGCATTTGACCACAAAGGCATGATCTTTAAATACGTAAATGTATGAGCTTAAAGCTATATGTTTCGAATAAATGCATTTGACCACAAAGGCATGATCTATTACACGCTTTATAAAGTGAAAATAGGTAAACCTTCAAATTTTTGAGCATCTTTTGAGATGGTGGCTGTTTTTCAAAATTTGTGGACAAATCCAATTACCTGTTGGGATCTAAATCGGACAGATCCTACCATTTAAATGCATGAACAATGGAGATGTCATTATGAGCTTAAAAAACCCCATTCTCTTGTGTTTCATTTCGGTTTTGGTATTCTTTAAGGGGTCATTTACCAAATGCTTAAATTACCTTACAGGGCGAGAGAGTGACCAAACTTGCAATCTTAACCACTTTAACTCTACGCTGATCAGAATGGCCTGCATCCAACAATCTTAACATTAGAAACTTGTAAATTATACTCAGGATATGGTAATGCTTGATAAATTTCAAATTATCATAAAGGAATATATAATAGCAGGCTTAATAGAGCCACCATGAACAACTTCGACAACACCAAACACAAAATCCCAGTTTTTAAACATGAACAACTCAAAGTTCAAAACAGCTAGAAATGGGATCTCAATCAAAGTGATACCTTATTACCTTATTCACAGTTTCTCTGAGTTGATAGGATCAAGGGGAGCCACCATGTTCTTTTTGAGCTTTGTTGGGGTCTTTGCAACCATTTTGTAAGTTTTTGTGTGTGTGTTTTGTTTTTTTTTTTTTTTTTTTTTTTTGGGGGGTGGGGGGAGGTTTGAGAAGGATGAGCAGCAGGAGAAGGAAAAAGATGATGTATTGTGAACCCCCAACGGTCAGATATTGTAATAGTGGAAAACGCATGGAAAGAGTTAAACGGCTATTTCTTTATCTCTCTATATAAATATATTATTTGACTTTTCCGTTTATAAGTATCGAGTAAAATGTATATGACCTCCAAGTTTTCAAATGTAATTATAGAACCACCTCAAGGTTTCAGTAATTACAGTGGCCCCACCATGAAAACCCGTAGGAAACCATCTGACTTACATTTATAATAACTTCTCTATGTCGGGCTTTAACTTGGCCTTAGAAAAAATTAGCCTGATCAGGCTCTAAGCCTTGGCCTGAGCTCGGGCTTACTAAACCCGGGCTTCAGACCTCGGGTTTTTGTCCATCTCTAGTTGTAACTAAGAAAATAGTTTCACAAAGTAAACAATTACCAGGTGAGACTGCACATTTGCAACTAAGCGTTGAAACCATTCTTTGTCGAGCAAGGAGTCCTGCAGGTAAATCAATTGGCTGTAACTCAGCCGTAATGACAAAATGTGCACTGAAAAATATCAATCTCAAGTGCAGCAGACCAACTCAACTTTCTTTACCTCCAACAGTAGCACCAATTAGAGCAACAAGCAGCAGCAAGGGCATGTTCATGTTAAACAGAGACTGTTCTGCCTCACAGGTTTCTGCCATGGCTTCTAGAGGTGTAGCTACTAGCAATGCATTGGTGACAACAAAATCCATTGGAAGGGATTTTAGAATCCCCATGTTCTACAATACAATTAACAAAATGTGATAGGTGGAAATTTCAAATGGGCATCACTGAAAAGTCTGTGCAGATGATGATGTAAGTAGTGGAGAGGAGATCATGAAATCAGCAGCATCGAGTTGCTCAGAGAAGAAGGATTCCCACAAGGAATTAGTGTCAGGAGATTGGATTTCCATGTCTCCTACTGCATGATGATGAATATGATCTTGATCTTCATATTTGAGGGAGGTGGGAAAGGTAAGGCTGGAAGGTGTGACAGTATTGATGTGTTGGTGGGCGGTGGAGGTGGAAGATTGAGTTGGAGTTGTTTTCTTGGCGCTGCAGGTGGTGGTGGTGATGTGATCATGCTGATCCTCGTGGTGCATGGGAGAGGTAGGTTGGAGTTTTAAGCATTGGCTTTCGGTTATTAGGCTGTTCGGTATATCTTATTGAAGTATATATAGTATATACATGCGCAAATACTCACACACCCTCCAAACCTTTTGTGAGGTTTGAACCCTTGAAATTTAGCAGTTGTATCTGACGTACAAAATGCCTTGAGAAGATTTTGCATACACTTCCATACAGAATTTTGTCATGTTTAATCGAACAAACTAAATGTTTCCATGATGTAGGTGATCTGGTAAGAGTGATGACAAGGGCCAAGAGTTTTACCTAGTAAGTGAGAGTGACGACTCTTACCGGGTAAGCGTTTACCGGATAAAAAAAACATTGCATACAATGCCGTTTTATTGGACTAAGACCTTACCGGGTAAGTTAAGTGAGAGTGTTAACTATTACCGGTGAGCGCTTACCGAATAAGAGTTGGGTAAACGACCCCTTAGTTTATTATGCATGAGTTTCAAGAATTAAGATTATTTAAGATATAATTAAATGGTTTCTGGTCATCATATTAGCTTCCAAAACCTAAAGCAACTTCATCACTTATTATTCTATTTACCAAATGTAGTATATATGTTTTTCCTTTAAAGAAATTAAAGCAACTAAGAAAACCAGCACATGTCCAACATTTATTATATTATACAGATTACCAACATTTATTATATTATACAGATTACAAAGAATTAAACAAGTTCATGGTTGAAAACCAAGATTCGGTCATGGCTCACAACTAAAATTCATCCATATTGGAGTTCTCTTCTAAAAAAGAGTCAATTGCAAAACTCATGGGCTCTTTAATCAATACTAAATCAGACACCAATTACATAAACAGTAAAAAAGATTATCATCAAACGCAAGCATATGAGAATGAAAATCCAACGAAACATAACAAACAATTAACACCACAAAACCTAAATAAATCAGTAATTTGTACGAGTCTATCAAAAACTAACGGATTTTGAGTATATTACCGAGGTCGGTCGCCTGGAGGTCCGCCCATGGCGACGGTGAGGAGCAATTGTACGGCGACGATGGAGTAAACTTTCCAGATAAACGACCACCGGAGTTCCGGCGACTCTAACATCATCGGATACAGAGATCTGCTTGGTCCAGACTCCAAGTAATTCTTCACAACCAGTTGTTAGCTCGTCATCTTGATCAAATTGAGTGGAAATTTTCAGTAATTTGAGTCGGAATTGATATGAAGATTGAGAAATTAGGGTTCCGAAATCGGAGAATGAGTGTAAGCGATGAGCGATTTGATTTCGAATCGTGGTTTTCAGAAAAAAATTGAGAAGCGATTTTGATTTCGAATCGGTGGTAGCTAAACTGGGCGATGCCGATGATGATGATGAGATAGAGAAGACCCGTATTAACAATTAGATAGAGTCCAGTAATTGATTTTTTTTTTGTTGGGCTTGTATAACTTTTTTTAAATAATGTTCATTAATATTGTTGGGCCTTTTAATATGATGATATCTTAAAGAATATAATTGTATTTATATTATTCTAAACTCTAATAGTGTCCTTAAAGGTGTCCTATTAGCTTTTAAACTTAAATACAACAATTAAAAGTGTCCTATTAGTTTTTAAACTTTATTACAACAATAAAAAGTGTCCTATTAAGGTATGTTAATAAGACATCAAAATTAAGAGTCATATTAAATTAAATCTAATAGGACTCGTATACTAATGTGTCGTATTAGCCCTTTTAAAGGACGGGTCTCGAAATGTGTCCTAAAAAAGGGTCCTATAAACCCCTTTTTGTTGTAGTGATATGAAAAATAGAGAAGTAATCCTAGCCATTCATATGGTCAAGATCGGATTTGACTAGTCAAATATTGCGGCTTTGACCGGTCAAAAGTTGCGGATTTGACTGGTCAAAAGTTGCGGCTATCCCAAAAATAGAAGGACAATTTCGTAAATTTTACAAAACACACGAGTTGTGTTCATATATGAACATACAATTCACATATGAACTATATGTTCATATATGAACCAGTGCAATTCACAACTGAACTCTTTTAACTGATTCATATATGAACTTTTGTGATTCATATATGAACCCTTATGATTCATATATGAATCAGTTGAACTAACTAATAGATTCATATATGAACCTTTGTGATTCATATATGAATCTGTATGAATCACAAAGATTCATATATGAATCAGTTGAACTAATTAACAGATTCATATATGAATCTTTGTGATTCATACAGATTCATATATGAACTCATTCCGTGTATTTTACGAAATTACCCCTCTACCTTCTATAGACCACACAAGAAATTATCCGATGCTTCGCGGTCAAAGCCGCAAATGTTGACTAGATGAATGGCTAAGATTACTTCTCTATTTCTCATATATTTATCATTTCTCAAATGAACCTCTCCATATATATATATATAGAGAGAGAGAGAGAGAAGGGAGGATCATGCGAGAAGCAAACTAATTTGCGAGAAGACGAGAAGGAATGTGGACCACATAATTTATTAATTAAAAAAAACATAAATAAAACTAGTTTTAGAAATTAGGATAATTATCATTTTAAATTGGATAAATCCTTAAAATTCTTATTATATCTTTTAGATTTATTTAATTTTTAATTTCAATTATTTATTAATTTTTTTTTCTAAATATACTTTTAATAAAAAAAATTCACAATTTTAACCAAATTTCACATGTGATATAATTATATGAATATTTATGCATATCATATATCATATTATTACATGTGATAATTATATATATTTTAGTTAATCATATGTGATTATGTATGCTTCTATTTATAGATCTTTTTGTGATGTAAATATTATCACATGTGATAATTGTATATATTTTAGTTAATCATATGTGATTATGTATACTTATATTTATAGATCTTTTTGTAATGTAAATATTATCACATGTGATTATGCGCCATATATATTCAGACATATATTATCATATGTGATATTTACAAAAATCCACCTAGTGGGATCATATGTGATACATAATAATATATCGCATGTTAAACGAAGTTAATCACATGTGATTCAAAACGTAAATCTAATAAATAGAGAAAAAATTGGTAAATAAATAATGAATTAGTTATGAATATCACATGTGATATTTAATGAAAATTATGATTTTATCTAGAAAATAATAATATAAGTTTGATAAAAAAAAATTATGAATTTATTAAAATAAATAAATTTAAAAGATATTATGAGATTTTTAAGGATTTATCCAATTCAAATTATAATTATCCTAATTTTAAAAAAAAATATGTTATTTTTTAATTAATAAATTATGTGTCTCTTATTCTTTCTCGTCTTCTCGTAAATTGACTATCTTCTTATTTGAACCTGCCCATATATATATATATATATATATATATATATATATATATATATATATATACGGAGGTTCAAGGTAAAACCTCAAAAAAACGGAAAACTGAAAAACATTCTGGTAGCCCTTCATCTGGACAGTATGCACTTGTGCATACAGATAAATTATGTTGTTTTTTGGTTTTTATGTACAAGTGCATTATGCACTTGTGCATATGCACAAATGCATGTTACAAATTACCTGTATGCACATACCGTCCAGATGAAGGACTACCAAGGTGTTTCTCAGTTTTTTGTTTTTTTGAAGTTTTCCTTTGAAGTGACCCTATATATATATATGTGTGTATATATATATATGTACACACATACATATATAAGTACACATCATACATACATGCATTAGTATTATATATACATATATATATATATACACACACAAACTAATAAAAATATACATATGTACATAGAGGTGGGTTCATACGAGAACAATATTTATTTACGAAAACACGAGAACGACCGAGTACATACGAAATCATATATGATTGATGCGACTTTGTATACATACATACATACATACATAGAGGCCTAATCAAATGAAAACTATTTAGTTTGTGATAAACGTGAGATATAATGTGAGTCACTCATTAAAAATAATTAATATAATTTATTAAATTAGTATAAAAGGATATTTTCGTAATTTGGTAATTCGGAACTTTTATAACTAATAGTATTATGGAAGTGAATTATTTTAAAATCCAAAATTTCTCTCTTTATCTCTTCTCCGATCAAACTCAGCATAAGCAACACTTTAACATTACCACGTCCCTTGAGCCACGTGATGTGAGAAGGTGCATACACCCTCTTTTACATGAGGTAATTAATCTAGTTTGCAATTTCTTCTGTTTTTTATCACCATCTTCAAATATTTGAATAATGGTTTTCCAATCTAGTGGGAGTAATGGAAATGGAAATTGAAAAGGCAATCCATTGGGTATTACAGTGGACGCAAATCTTTAAGAATAAAAGCTTGGAACGGTATCACAGTGGTGCACAATGAGTGTCTTACTATTTAGAAATATTTGGGTATCACAATGTATCTTGCTCTCTGTTGATTATTTGAAAGTGTTGAATCAAATAGAGTTAATAACTTGTCCAAGTGGGAGACTATTGGATATAGTGTCCAAGGTCATTAACTATTGGTAATATTTCTAATAATAGCAGGGTCCTTTTGGGTTGCCCTTAAGACCCAAATAAACAATCAGAAGGATAAATGGAAACAATTAGTTTATTAATTTGTCATTTGATGATAAATTAATTGTAAGCTAAAATATAATTAATTAGATTAATTATATAAAGGGATAAATGATAATTGGTTAAAATAGTTTTAACGAGTTTATCTGTTCAAGGGGGCTAAGTGTAAAATAGAGAAGCAGGCTGTATAAATAAACTGTTAGGGATCAAAATCTAATCAGTTTTTTCTCTCTCTCTAGTAGCCGTCGACCCTCTCTCTCTCTCTCCCAAAATCGTGAACCCTAATAAGGGTTTAGGGTTTAAGACCCTTCTTGATTGTTGGTATTTGGTGTTCTTAAGTGTGAGCCACTAGAGGGATTCATACTATTGGTCCTTAACATCCAAGAAGCGAGATCAAGGGTTTGATTTATCATTGTGGTTTTCGACAATCACAATAAACAAGTAAGTAATCTTGATTTAATCTTTTGTAGTTAATTGTCTAGAACATATGTATCCTGAAAAGTTGCTAGTTTGTATTGCTACACATGATAATTTTAAATATGTTTCCGTTGCCTATATCATGTGGTAGTAGGTTTGTTCAAAACCTTTCAGTGGTATCAGAGTCATAGTACTTAGATATTTGCTCAAAAGTAGTTTCAATTTTATTTGCAAAACTATTTGTGTTGGTTTAAAGTTTTCGAAAAATAGGGTTTGAGGTTAAAAAATTTCGATTTCCAAAATTTTTGGCCATTGGATTGCTTCATCCCTAAGGTAGGGTTTCATGATCATGACCTCAATACCTAATTTTTAGAAACTAAGTTTTTTTTAACTTGCTAAAAGATTTGTATTATTAGCGATTATATTTTTTAAATCCTATATATTTATCGAAATCCCTAAAGGGTATAGGGTAGCGGTTTTTTTTATGCAATGTTAAACCCTAATTGTTTTTGGCTAATTTCCTAACTTGCCTTAAATACACAAATTTGAGTTTTGGCAAATATTGAATAGATAATCTTACATATATATTTAAGTTTGAATAATAATGTAAGATAAATATTAACATTATCTATATAGTGAATATAAATTGTATGTCAAATATTTACATTAATTATGGATAATCATAAATTTAAACGATTATATTAATTATTAAATGTGTCATCACATGGTTAATTAGAAATAATTGGATAATCATAATTTTAAACGATTATATTAATTATTAAATCTATCATCACATGTTTAATTAGAATTAATTAAATAATCATAATTTTAAATATCTACATTAATTATTAACATGTATCCTTACATGTTTAATTGAAAATAATTATGGAAATGATTATATTAATTATTAAATGTGCCAATTAGAATTAATTAAATAATCATAATTTTAAATTGTTTTAAAATTCCATTCAATTTATATATATATATATATATATATATATATATATATAATAGACCTTAATTATATATATATAATTAAACTATACTAGTCAAACCGAGACTAGGCGTACTCAACTCTAAGGGGGTTTAAGGAGGTTGCCTATAATATGGTTGCCGAATGAGTCAATGGTTTTTAAAACTCCATGCGTTACCATACTCACCGCCTCTTGTGTGGACTAGTGGAATTACCGAAAAGGTTTGATAGGTCAATATGACAAGTTAAAAGTATTAATTATAAAGTATAAAACGAAAATCCCGTTTAGATATACTAAGAAATGTAAAAGTCTTATGCTACCCATGAAAAGAACACACATATTCTTATAGTTTGTTAACGGAGCGTGTGCGGTTTGCCGGCACGTTCATGTGAAACTATAGTCGAAAATGATGTGGCGCTCGTGATTCTCAAGCGTACTTGAGCTGAGGGGTCCATGTGTTTTTTTTGCATGGTCGATTCACATCTAGTTTGTGATCCTCGACATCCCAGTAACAAATAGAAGATAAGCATAATCGAGTTTAAAATGTCATTGACATAAGTCAATGAATCTCAAAAGACCTAGGAGTTTCATATTGAATGAAATTAACAAATAACATTTGTTTACCTAAATAACTTTGTGATGTGATTACAGCATCCCTTTTCGCATCATAGAGTAAAATATGCATCCTAGCCCTTGTTAAATATTTTCGGGTAAATAAATATCAAACTAACTAAAACTATATCTAAAGATGGCTGAAAATCTTCCTCCTCCTCCTCCTCCTCCTCCTACTCACTCAACATCCAACCTTACGTCACTCTCTATCCTAAGTAAGGATAAGTTGACTGGGCCAAACTACTTGGATTGGATTCGTGCCTTGAGAATTGACTTGAGGTACGAAGACAAAGAGTATTTGCTCGACGAGGATCTTCCTATACTTAATGATGATGCAAGCCCTAAAGCGGTAACTCAGTATAACAAGCAATTCACGGAATCCACAAAAGTCGCATGTCTCATGTTGGCGTCCATGTCCCCGGAACTTCAAAAGAGTTTCGAGAACATGGGGGCGTTTGAACTGAATGAGCATCTTCGTGAAATGTTTCAGGAGCAAGCAAGACAAGAAAGGTTCCAAGTCGTAAAATCGATTGTGGAATGTAAGCAACAGGACGGTGCCCCTGTATGTGCGCATGTGCAAAAGATGAAAGCGTACATTGATAGGTTGGGCAATCTAGGTGTCGATTTCCCAAGAGAACTCACCATTGACATGGTGCTAAACTCTCTTAGTGGAGCATATAAACAGTTCATAGTGAACTTCAATATGAACAATATGGACAAGACCTTGATGGAGCTCCATGGCATGTTGAGATCTGCTGAAGCAAGTATGGGTAAGACCCAAAGTGCTCACTCAACTGCTCCTGTCCTGGCCATTAGGGAAGGTGGCTGTAAGAAAAAGAAAGTTTCTCATCCCAAAGGGAAGGGAAAGGCTAAAGTTGTTCCTCGCAACCAAGGCCTTAAGAGAAAAGTTGATTCTTCTGACATACCACCCATAAGTGATCCTAAAGAGGTCGTATGCTTTTACTGTCAAGAAAAGGGCCATTAGAAGAGAAGCTGCCCAAAATATCTGGAGGACTTGAAAAAGACCAAGGTCAAAGGGTGTGGCACCTCAGATATTTTTATGATTGAACTCCATATTACTTCAATTTCTAACTCTTGGGTCCTTGATACGGGATGTGGTACTCACATTTGCTCTAATTTTCAGGGACTAAAGGGAAGTAGGACATTGAAACATGGGGAGCTAAATCTGATCATGGGAAACGGGATGACTGCCGCTGTTACCAAGATTGGAGATTTTGAGCTCGTGCTTAGTAGTGGTTTTTCAATAAAGTTATTAGATTGTTGCTACTCGCCGGAAATGGCTCGAAACATTATTTCTTTTCATGCATTGTACAAGGATGGTTTTGAATTTCAATTTGATAATGGTTACATTTTGGTTTATAAACATGGTTGTTTTTATTTTAAAGCCTCTCCTTGTAATGGTGTGTATGAAAGCGTGATATGTGTTGGTAGAAATAATAATAACTTAACTCTAAATGTTGGTTCCTCCAATAGTGAATTGGATAAATCGTCGTTATGGCATCATCGTCTTGGCCACATAAACAAGAAACGCATCGCCAAGCTCCAATCGGACGGGATCTTGGAATCATTCGACTTAAAGTCGGATGAAGAATGTGAGTCTTGCTTGCTTGGCAAAATGACAAAAGCACATTTCAAAGGAAAAATGGAAAGGGGTAAGGATCTGTTGGACTTAATCCACACAGATGTATGTGGATCGTTCAGATCTGCCACGAGAAACGGTTAGAGATACTTTGTTACCTTTACTGACGATTTCAGTAGATATGGATTTATCTATTTGATGAAAAACAAATCGGACACCTTTGAAGTGTTCAAAGGATTCAAAAACGAAGTAGAAAACCAACTGGGCAAGAAGATCAAGATGCTCCGGTCCGATAGGGGTGGAGAATACTTTAGTCATGAATTCTACGACTATCTAAGGGATTGTGGAATAGTTTCACAATTATCTCCTCCCAGAACACCACAACTCAATGGTGTAGCTGAGAGAAGAAATCGAACGCTACTTGATATGGTTCGATCCATGATGAGTCGTGCTACACTTCCAATATCATTCTGGGCTATGCCTTAGAAACTGCAGCTCATATCTTAAACCTCGTTCTAACTAAGAAGGTTGCAAAGACACCCTCTGACATGTGGACTGGGACTCGTCCCTCGTTAGCACATATAAAGGTCTGGGGTTGTGAAGTCTTCGTTCGGCGCGAAACTAATGACAAGCTAGAACCTAGAGCAGAGAAGTGTCGGTTCATTGGTTATCCCTACAAATCCTTTGGATATATATTTTACAAACCTTCTAAGAACAAAGTATTTGTAGCTAGAAGGGGAGTCTTCCAAGAAAGGGAGCTCATTTCCAAAGAGGATAGTGGGAGCAGTATTGATCTTGAAGAAATTCAAGAAACAACCAATGATGAACCTATAGTTGACACTAGCCCTCAACATGAGGATGAACCACCTGTTGAGGAAACTAACATACCTCCACCACCTCTTCGCAGAACTAGTTGTTGGGTCTGAAATGTGCAAAGGATGGATACTACTGCTAAGTCTTGTTGGTTACTACTGCCGAAGACTTTAATACTGCTATTTGAAGATTACTACTGCTTGTAGGATTACTACTGCTAGAGGTATTAATACTTCTTGAAAGTTAATACTGCTAGTAGTTAGTACTGCTTGAAGAATTACTACTGCAAGCATGGTTAGTACTGCTGAGGATGAAGTTAATGCTGCTTATGAAGATAAAGATGGATTGATTGCTTAAAGCGAAAGACTAGGAGCTGGAGATAATGTTGAAGATAAATATGGACTGGATGCTGAAGATCAATATTATTTTCATATTTATCTTGTAATCTGTTTTGTATATATATAGTTTAGAAGTCTTAGCATAGAGAGATAGTTTTTGATAGAAGATACATAATACGTTTTTGAGAGAATTAGCCTCAAGGTTCTTTGTAGTCCTTTCAATAGAGAAGTATTGAACGTCTGTTGAGCCTGTTCAACAGATTGAGGTTGTGGTTGTAATCATTAAGTTAATTCAATATAACTTGTGATTTGATCCATATACTGTTTTATTGATTTACTGTTAAAGTTTTATTCCGCAAACTTCTTTAACATAGCTTCTGAGTGTTTAATTAAATTCTTGTTTAGAATTTTGATCTTGACAAGTGGTATCAGAGCTAAGGAACTCAGAAAGCTATAATCATCATGGACGGATCACATGACAGTGTTCTTGTTTCAAAGGTTTCCATGCTCAAACCCAATGAGTTTGACATGTGGAAATTCAGGATCAGACAATATATCCTTCTTATAGATTACTCAATGTGGGATATCATTGAGAATGGTCCCTCCAATGAAGGAGAAATGGGAGCAGATGGAAAAGGACCTCCACCAAAGACTGATGGAGAAAGAAAGATGAGGCAGACTGAGATGAAGGCCTTGAGCACTCTGCTCTTGGCTATTCCTAATGAATACCAACATCAGTTTTGCAACTGTACTGATGCAAGAATCTTGTGGAATGCGTTGGAGAAGAGATTTTCAGGTACCAAAAGCACTAAGAGAAATCAAAAAGCTATTCTCAAGCAACAATATGAAAACTTTATGTCTACAAAGAATGAGTCTATGACTCAAACTTTTGATAGATTCAACAAGTTGATTGGAGAATTGGCCACTGTTGGTGTCAAGATGGACCAGGATGATGTCAACATAAAGTTTCTAAGATCTCTTGGTGAAGAATGGGTGATGTATACAATATCATTAAGACAAAATGATAATCTGGAGGACAAGGAACTTGATGATCTCTACAATGATCTCAGGGTGTTTGAAGCAGAGGTTGAATCTAAGAAGAAGCCATCTGGATACTCTCATAATGCTGCTCTCTTATCATCTACTATTGATTCTTCTGCTAATACAGAATCAGTTAGTACTTCTTATGGCTCAAAACAGGATGGATCCAATGATTCTGTTTTGGAAGCCTTCCTTGCTAGTCATGCAAAATCTTCTCTTATTAATGATGATCTGGAGCAAATTAATGTTGATGATCTTGAAGAGATGGACATCAAGTGGCAAATGGCAATGCTCACCATGAGAATCAAAAGATTCATTAAAAGGGCTGGAAGAAACAATTTTGCCATGAAAAGAGAGGATGGTGCTGGGCTTGACAAATCCAAAGTGGAATGCTACAAGTGTCATAAATTAGGGCACTTTGCAAGAGAATGTAGAGGGGGAATCTCTCAACAGCATGTGAGAAACAATCAACAATCAAAGTCCACCAACAACTGGAACCCATCTTAAGCACTTGTCTCACAAGATGGAATGGGATTTGATTAGAGTGATCAAGCAGAAGAGGCAGTTCAGAATCAAGCATTGATGGCTGAAGTTTCAGAGTCTTCAAGCACTGTAATTCCCACAGAGGTAAAATCTAAACTCTGCTCTAAAGCCTGTCTTGAAACTGTAAAGAAGTACAGGGATCACAATCAGAGCATGTGTGATGACCTTAAAAGACTGGAGAAACATAGGAGAGAGTCCAATTTGATCATTGTGAATTTTGAAGAACAAATTAAGGCATATCAAACCAATGAACTTCAACATTCAGATGATCAAAACTATTGGAAGTGGGAGAAGAAGCAGTTAGAAATTAAGCTAGAAAAGGCTAGAGAAGAATGTGAAAAAGTCAAAAATGAATTTGAGAAGGCCAAACTAGACATTGAGAAATTTTCCAATGCCTCTAAAGCAATAGACACTTTGCTCAAATCTCAAGTTCATGACAAACTGAAGAGAGGTATAGGATATAATAACACTCCACCTTACAACAATAACTATATTCCACCCACTTCAGACCTCTTAGAAAGGCAGGATAAGAATGACTTACCTGAAGGATCCACAGAAGTAGATCCTTTAAACACTGTAGTGGTTGAGGCAGAATCTGAAGAAGAGAACAAGGTAGACCAGAAAGAAATTCCCCTAGAAAACCATATTCTGACAAATGAGAGGGGAGGTAAACCATTTGTGAAGAGTGAGAAAGTAGAGAAGTTTAAGACTGGGGAAGAGACTGTCAAGAGTAAGAAAGTTGAGGCCTCTAGGAAAGGGAAGGAAAAGGTACAAGGAAATCACTATATGCAAAGTACTGTTGTAAATCCCTGTACTTCTCAACAGAAAAAGCCCCATCAACATGATAAAATAAGGGGAAATCAGAGAAACATAAATAACCAGTGGGCTCAAAAACAGGGAATTGATCTAAGCAATGTCAATAGACCAAAGCCTTGTTTTATTTGTGGCAAGTTGAATCATCTAGCCAAACACTGTTATTTCAATCCTATTAACCAAGGATTTACTTTTCAAAGACAACATCAAAATTCTGTTGGTTATAGGAAGCAATCAAGAAGATCAAGGAACCACATGACTGAGAATGTTAAGGCAAAATCTCATATTCAGAATAAGTTTGTTAAGGCAAAAGAAAATACTCCAAGCAAATCAAGGAGTAACACAAAGAATAAGAAAGCAAACAAATGTGTCTTAATATGGGTCCCAAAAGAAATTAAACCTGTTAGTACTGCTACTTCAAATAGTACTGCTAACAGAAATAGTGCCGCTAATAGCAATACTACTGCTGACCAAGTTAGTACTGTTAATAAAGTTAGTACTGCTACCAGAGTTAGTACTGCTAATGAGGTTAGTACTGCTAACAAAGTTAGTGTTGCTGACCAAGTTAATACTGCTAACAAGGATAGTACTGCTACCAATGTTAATACTGCCAAGCCTATAATTAAGACAAAGTATTCCATCCATGAGATTCCTGACTCTGATCATCTCATCAAGACTAAGCCTAATGAATATGAGTATGTTGATGAGAAAGGGCAACCCAAGACCACTTTAGATTGGGTTCCCTCAATAAACTAACTATTTTATCTTATGTGCAGGGTAACCAATAGCTCAAGGGAAAGAGCATTTGGCATGTAGACAGTGGTTGCTCTAGGCACATGACAGGTAACATGTCCTGCCTTCAAAATTTCAAAAGGTTTGATGGAGGACGTGTTGCCTTTGGTGACAATCCAGCAGGAGGTAAAATAAGTGGTAAAGGTATGGTATCAAAAGGTAAAATGTCATTTGAAGATGTGTACTATGTTGAGCAATTGAGATACAACCTGTTAAGTATATCACAGGTCTGTGACAAGAAACATAGTATACTATTTAATGATACTTAATGTATTATCCTTGCTCCAGGATTCAAGGTAGTTGATGAAAATATGATACTACTTAGAACTCCTAGAAAGGACAATGTTTATTGTTTGGACCTAGAAAGTGTTTCATCTGATTCATCACTAAACTGTCTGTTTTCAAAAGCTTCTTTAGATGAATCATCTCTTTGGCACAGAAGGATGTGTCACATGAACTGTTGGGAATTAAAGAATTGCTTAAGTATGGTTAATGCTGCTAGCACAACTGATTACTACTGCTAGTAGTTAGTACTGCCAGATCAAAGTTAATACTGCTGAGCATAGTTACTACTGCTGGTGAAAATTAGTACTGCTCAGAGTGTTAATGTTGCTACAACTTAATACTACTTAAGAGATAATCAAGATACGTGCAGATCAAGACTGAAGATAATAATGGAAGGTTTGAAGATAATGATAGAAGAATATACTGAAGATCTTTTATTTTTTGTAATTATCTTTTATTTTCAGTATATGTATAGACCTGTTGAGAATAGTTTAGAATATCAAGTTAGCAGATTATTCTGAGTTTTTGTTTTCATAGAGAGAATTAACCTCAAGGTTTAGAACCCTAGTTCTAGAGAAGTAGAATTCGTATTGGTGAGCTTGTTCATCAATATTGAGGTTTTGTTTGAAATCTTGTAACTTTAATCATTCAATAAAGTTTACAAGATTGTGATTTCTAATTCACTGTTACATTGAGTATCAAATATTAAAGTGTTATTCCGCAACTTCTTTAATATTGTTTCTGAGTTCATTATTCTTGTTAAGAATTAGATCCTGACAAGTGGTATTAGAGCCATTATTCTGAGAAACCTTCAGTCATCATGGAAAACACAGTTGAATCAAACAGTACTCTTGTCTCAAAGGTTCCAATGCTCAGATCTAATGAGTTTGACATGTGGAAGATTAGGATCAAGCAATACATTCTCCTCACAGATTACTCTATGTGGGACATCATTGAGAATGGCCCATCTGATGAAGGAAAGATTGGTGCAGATGGAAAAAGAATCCCACCAAAGACGAATGCAGAAAGGAAAACAAGGCAGACAGAGATGAAAGCCTTGAGCACACTGCTCTTGGCTATTCCTAATGAGTATCAACACCAATTCTGCAATTGCACTGATGCACAAATGCTTTGGAATGCTCTAGAGAAGAGATTCTCTGGTACCAAAAGTACCAAGAGAAATCAGAAGGCAATATTGAAGCAACAGTATGAAAACTTTATGTCAACTAAGAATGAGTCCATGACTCAAACTTTTGACAGGTTTAACAAGCTGATTGGTGAAATAGCTACTATGGGAGTACAGATTGATCAAGATGATGTAAACAGAAAGTTCTTAAGGTCCCTTGGAGATGAATGGACCATGTATACTGTTTCATTCAGACAGAATGATCAATTGGAAGAAAAGGAACTGGATGATCTGTACAATGATCTGTGAGTGTTTGAATCTGAGGTGGAGGCAAAGAAGAAGCCTACTGGGTATGTTCATAATGTTGCACTCCTATCAGCATCAATTGATTCTACTGCTGACCCTGAATCAGTTAATGCTGCTACTGGAGTAAATCAAGAAAAAGGCACTGAATATGTTTTTGAAGCCTTCCTTTCCAGCCATGGAAACTCCTCTTTAATCAATGATGACTTGGAACAACTTCATCCTGATGATCTGGAAGAGATGGATATTAAATGGCAAATGGCCATGCTTTCTATGAGGGTGAAGAAGTTCATCAAGAGGACTGGGAGGAACAAATTCTCACAAAGAAGAGAAGATGGAGCAGGCTTTGACAAGTCAAAGGTGGAGTGCTATAAGTGTCATCAAAAGGGACACTTTGCCAGGGAATGCAGAAGTGGAGTGTCTCACAACAACCACCAACAAGCTCAGACTGGAAGCTTCAACCAGAACAGAAACTCTGCTCAAGCCCTTGTTTCTCAACAAGGAATGGGGTTTGACTGGAGTGATCAAGCAGAAGAGGCTATTCAAAATCAAGCTCTCATGGCAGAGGTATATGATCTCCCAAATGAGGTACTTTCTAATCTCTGTTCTCAAACTTGCATTGACACTGTTAAAAGGTACAGGGATCACAACCAGAATATGAGTGATGACCTTAAGAGGTTAGAAAAAGATATAAAAGACTATGTGAGAATTGTTGAGAGGTTTGAGGAACAAATTAAAAGTTTCCAAGCCAATGAACTTCAACACTCATATGATACAAATTACTGGAAGTGGTAGAAGAATGATCTAGAAATCCAACTGACAAAGTCCAAGGAGGAGAATGAAAAGTTGAGAGGAGAACTAGACAAGGTTAAGCTAGATGAAGAAAAGTTTTCCTATGCTTCTAAAGCCATGGATTCAATTCTAAAGGTCTAAATTCATGATAAGCTTAGACCAGGAATTGGATATAATACCACACCACCACCATATAACAACAACTACATCCCTCCTAAATCAGATCTGCTAGAGACCAAGGATAGGAAGGACTTACCTGAGGGATCCACTAAGATAGATCCTTTAGATGAAGTAGTTGTTGAGGACAAGACAGAGAAAGAAACTAGTAAGGGTAAGGATAATACTTTGAGTGGTGAGATTCCTTTAGAGAATAATATTATCACCAATAAGGATTGTGGAAGGAACTGGGTCAAATCTAAGGATGTAGAGAAGACTGAGGGAAAGTCTAAGAAGGTCCATTACAAGCAGACCACAATTGTGAATCATGTTCCTTGCAAACAGTGTGCATGTAATAAGCCTGAACCCCTAAAACATGATAAAAGAAGGGGAAATCAAAGAAATTGGAATAATCAATGGGCTCAGAAACAAGGAGTTGATCTGAGTAGTATCATCAGACCAAAACCTTGTTTCATATGTGGCAAATTGAATCATCTTGCCAAGCACTGTTACTTTAATCCTAGTAACCAAAGGATGAATTTTCAAAGATCTATGCAAAAACCCGTTGGTTATAGGAAGGATGAAAGGAACCATGTGGCTAAGAAATCTGTTAAAGCTAAAAGCCACATGAAGAAAAAGACTGTGAAAGAAAGTGTCAAGATGTGGATTCCTAAAAGCACTAAAACTGTTAGTACTGCTACTACAAATAGTGTTGCTGACAAAGTTAGTGCTGCCAGAAGCAATACTACTGCTATCAATGTTAGTGCTGCTAACATTGTTAGTATTTCTTCAAATATTAATACTGCTAACTCTGTTAGTGCTGTTAACAAGGTTAGTACTGCTAAACCTGTTAGTGCTGCTAACTCTGTTAGTACTTCTAAAATTAGTATTGCTTCTAGTGTTTGTGCTGCTAGGTCTATTATCTTGACAAAGTACTCCAGTAATGAGTGCTCTGATTTTAAAAATCTCATCAAAAAGGAATGTAAATACTTTGATGAGAAAGGGAGACCCAAGACCACTTTGGCTTGGGTTCCCAATCAATACTAATTGTTTTATCTTATGTGCAGGGCAACCAGTAGCTCAAGGGGAAGAGCATCTGGCATGTTGATAGTGGTTGCTCTAGGCACATGACAGGGAACATGGCTTGCCTCAAGAATTTCAAGAAAATTGATGGAGGGCATGTTGCCTTTGGTAATACTCCTGATGGAGGTAAGATCAGTGGTAAGGGTGATGTAACAAAAGGTAAAATGACCTTTGAGGATGTTTTCTATGTTGAGCAGTTAAGGTACAACCTGTTAAGTGTATCACAGGTTTGTGACAAACAACATAGTATATTATTCAATAATTCAGAATGCATTATCCTTGCTCCTGGATTCAAGGTAGTTGATGAAAAGATGATACTACTAAGAACTCCCAGAAAGGATAATGTCTATTGTTTGGATATGGAAAATGTTTCAACTGATTCATCCCTAAACTGTCTTGTTTCAAAAGCATCTTTGGATGAATCATCACTTTGGCACAGAAGGATGTGTCACATGAACTTCAAAACAATGAATAAACTTGTTAAAAACAACCTTGTAATAGGTTTGCCTTCAAAAGTCTTTTCATGTGATGATCATTTTGTTGCCTGTCTCAAAGGCAACCAGCACAAAACTTCTCATAAGTCCAAAGAGTTGAACACAATCTCTAATTCTCTTCAGTTGTTGCATATGGATCTGTTTGGTCCTACAAATGTTATGAGTATAGGTAAGAAATCATACTGCTTAGTTATTGTTGATGACTACTCTAGATTTACTTGGGTATATTTTCTTAGGACTAAGGATGAGACAAGTGGACTGATCAAACCCTTTATTCTAAGAATTGAAAACCAAACAAATCAAAAGGTAAAAGTCTTTAGGTCAGATAATGGTACTGAATTTAAAAATCATGACCTAAATACCTTTTGTGAGGAAAAAGGAATTGAGAGGCAATACAGTGCTCCTAGGACTCCACAACAAAATGGTGTTGCTGAGAGAAGGAATAGGACACTAATTGAGGCTGCTAGATCTCTGTTAGCTGATTCCAAACTTCCTATTACTTTCTGGGCTGAAGTAGTTAATACTGCTTGTTATGTCCAAAACAGAGTTTTAGTGGTCAAGCCTAAAAACAAGACACCATATGAGCTTTTAAATAAAAGAAAACCATTTATTGGATTTTTCAAACCTTTTGGGTGTCCTTGTACCATTCTCAATACCAAAACTCACTTAGGAAAGTTTGATAGCAAGGAAGATGATGGTTTTCTTGTTGGTTACTCATCTCAGAGTAAGGCCTATAGAGTATTTAACTCTTCTTCTAGAATAATTGAGGAAAGTGACAATGTCAAATGCAATGAGAACACACCAAATCCTATTGGTTCAGGTCCTCAGTGGTTGTTTGACACTGATTCACTAACTAACTCTTTGGGTTTCAGTAGTGATGATCATGCAGGTTCAGGAAGTAGAGGATCAGGGGATGTACAAGTACAAGACATTATTCCTCAGTCTGTGATCTTTCCCATACCTACAATGGAACCTGTTGAAATCTGTGAAAAGGAGACTGTTACTGAACCAATTCAGAGTGAAGAAGAAAGAAGAGATAAGGAGAATTCAGAGCATGAAGAACCAAAAGTAGCTGATGAGATCCCCTCAGCTGACTTAAATGATTCCAATCTAGAAGTGGGAATCAATGAAGAACCTAGTCATCAGACTAGAACACAAAAGAACCATCCTCCAGAGCTGGTAATAGGAGACATCTCTTCTCCTATAATAACTAGAAATCAAAGCAGACTTCAAGAGATGCAGGATCAGCAACATACAGTACTCCCTTGCTTTCTATCTCAGATTGAGCCTAAGAAGGCCTATGATGCAATGAAAGATTCAAGTTGGATAGAAGCCATGCAAGAAGAGTTATTACATTTTGAGTTGCAAGATGTTTGGGACTTGGTGGACCTTCCAAAAGGTCATAGAGCTATTGACACCAAGTGGATTTTCAGAAACAAAAAGGATGAGAGAGGAATTGTAATAAGGAACAAAGCAAGGCTAGTGGCACAAGGGTACACTCAGGAAGAAGGCATAGATTATGAAGAAGTCTTTGCTCCAGTTGCAAGGGTATAGGCAATTAGGCTATTTCTAGCCTATGCCTCATACATGAAATTCAAAGTATATCAAATGGATGTGAAGAGTGCCTTTCTATATGGTACGATTGATGAAGAAGTATATGTCTGTCAGCCCCCTGGATTTGAAAATCCATCATATCATGACAGAGTATACAAACTGAAGAAAGCACTTTATGGTCTACATCAAGCCCCAAGAGCATGGTATGATACATTGTCTACCTATCTCTTAGAAAATGGGTTTGAAAGGGGAATAATTGACAAGACCCTCTTCATTAGAAAAAGTAAGAAGGACATCCTACTTGTTCAGATCTATGTGGATGACATCATCTTTGGATCTACAAAAGAACAGATGTGTAGAGACTTTGAAGAGTTGATGCACAAGAGCTTCAAAATGAGTGCAATGGGTGTACTCACCTTCTTCCTTGGGCTTCAAGTGAAACAGCAGAAAGATGGGATCTTCATAAGTCAATCAAAGTATGTGAAAGACATCCTGAACAAATATGGTTTAACAGACTCAAAGCCAGCAAGCACACCAATGGAAACTCACAAACAGATCACTGCTGATCTTGAGGGGGAGGATGTTGATGTCCATCTATATAGATCAATGATTGGATCTCTCATGTATCTCACAGCCTCAAGACCAGACATCATGTTTCCAGTGTGTGTTTGTGCCAGATTCCAAGTCAAGCCAAAGCAGTCACATCTACAAGCAGTTAAAAGGATTTTCAGATACTTAAGAGGGCAACCTAGATTAGGTCTTTGGTATCCTTATGAATCCAACTTTGACTTGATTGGATATTCAGACAGTGACTTGAGAGGTGCTAATATGGATAGAAAGTCTACTTCAGGGGGATGTCAGCTTTTGGGTGCAAGACTAGTATCTTGGCAGTGCAAGAAGCAAACCACAGTGTTCTTATCCACAACAGAAACTGAGTACATTGCTGCAGCAAGTTGCTGCTCTCAGGTTCTATGGATTCAGAATCAAATGCTGGACTATGGGGTAACCTTTCTTCACACTCCAATCTTCATTGACAATAGCAGTGCTATAAGCATTGTTAACAATCCAGTCAAGCACTCCAAAACAAAGCACATTGAGATCAGGTATCACTTTATTAGAGACTATAATGAAAAGAAGCTAATTCAAGTTGCTAAAGTTCATGATGACAACCAGTTTGCTGATCTATTCACCAAAGCTTTTGATGTGGGTAGATTCACCTTCTTGGTCACAAGTGTGGGCATGATCACCTCTGAATGAGCTCATGTTTAAAAAGTGATTGTATACCTGTTATTTGGTTGTTTTTTGTGTTACTAATCATCTTCCTCAGGAAGAATATTGCCTTGTTCAGACCAACACAAGATTGAAGAGTGTAAGTGTAGTTAATACTGCTAGTGGTTAATACTGCTCACAGTTAATACTGCTAGTTAGTTAATACTGCTAGTGGTTAATACTGCTCTCAGTTAATACTGCTCATAGTTAATACTGCTAGTTAGTTAATACTGCTAGTGGTTAATACTGCTCTCAGTTAATACTACTCTCAGTTAATACTGATAGTTAGTTAATAATGCTAGTGGTTAATACTGCTCACAGTTAATACTGCTAGTTAGTTAATACTGCTAGAGGTTATTACTGCTCTCAGTTAATACTGCTAGTTAGTTAATAATGCTAGAGGTTAATACTGCTCTCAGTTAATACTGCTAGTTAGTTAATACTGCTAGTGGTTAATACTGCTTCTTTCCCGAATCCTATAAATACCCTTTTTGCCCGCTTAAAAGCTCATAACGACTCTTTGAATACTGTTCATCTTCTCTCTAACCCTTTTTCTCTCAAGCACCTAGTAAGTTTCAGGCAAGAACACTCAAGCTCGATGGCATCCATGGAGTTCATTGATGAGCACAACGAAATCACAATGCTTCAAAAGCCAAAGCAGGCTGATGGATTTCACCAGATAATCGATTTCCTCAAGACAATCCATATCGAGTATGCTCTTACAGTGTCGCCATCCATCTACATTGAGCACCAGAAACAATTTTGATCCAATGCCACCATTGTTACTGAAAATGGTGTGCAAGTTATCAAGACAAGGATGTGTGACAAACCCTTGACAGTTTTTGAAGAAGTTATTCACATCAGTCTACGTCTAGACGATGCTTCAGGTATCTCATCTATCTCTAATGATGAACTGTTTTCCTCTATAACTAGAATGGGGTATGGAGGCCCATTGGGTGTTTTCAAGTTCTTAAAAGCCAAATTTTCTCCCTAATGGCGTTTCTTTGTCCATACCCTGATGCACTGTATTTCCAGAAAGACTACTGGATGGAGTGAGTTCAGTAGTACCATTGCTTATGCTTTGGTCTGTTTGGCCACTGCCAGAAAGTACAATTTTTCTAAAATGATTTTCAATGACCTTGTGTCAAACTTGGGAAACATAAAGAGTTTTTATATGTACCCAAGATTTGTACAGGCAGTTATAACCAATGAATTAACGGATATGCCTCAATTTGATGAGGTATATGTACCAAAAATCCCCAAGGGTAAGGTCTTTTCAAATATGAAGAAATCTGCCTTGGACTCGGAAAAAGTTGACACCCCATTGTTCTCTACAATGATGGTGGTGTCCCACAATCAAGAAGGTATGGCTTCAGGGTCAAGGCCCTCATTAGACCATCCCACTGAAAGCCAATCCCAACCTTCAATCAGTATATCAATCCCACAGTCCCTTCTTCAAAAACCAACTTCACCAATCACCAATACGTACATGAGGAAAAAGGTAAAGAAGGCTCCTTCCCTTCTTGTACCTTCACCCACAGAGCCTTTAAGCCCTCTAATGGAGAATTATCCATTAGAGAATATCTATAGGGAAACCACAGGGGTGTCTCCCAACCCCAAGGAGGTGCTCACTGAGGAGATGCATGAGCATATGGGTGCAAAGGCTGCCACTACTCCTGCTAGCACAGAGGAGGCCAGTGGTAACATCAATAAGACCTTCCCCATGGCAACTTTGGGTGAGCAATCATCCAAAGGTCCCAGGTGCCAAGAAACCAAGGGGGTGGAGGGTGCTTCTGCTAGGCAGAAGACTTCCACTACAAAAAGATCCAATGATCCTCCAAAGGTGGTAAACACACCCAAAGGAGGTGAGGACAGATATGACTACAATGAACTGATGGAAACTATGGGCAACATTAATATGGATGTTATCAAACAAGGAAAAGACATAGAAGAGATGAAATTGGTAATTCTGTCTCAACAAGTACAGATTACCAAACTGAAGAAAATGGTGACAATATTGGTGCACAAGAAGAGGAGAAGGAAATTTGTGTTGAAGAAGAGGAAAAATGCTAATGATGCTTTCAACAAGGGGGAGAATCACAAGGGGGAGAATCAAGAGGCTGAAGTAGAGAAGGAAAGTACATCTGGGATGGGATTTGATTTTGAGGGGGAGAAAGAAGTAGAAACATAACCACAAGCAGCAGAAACAGATGAGGTTCAAGCAGCAGCAGTAACAGAACAGGTAGCAGCAGTAACAGCGCTATCTGTTGAAGAATTGGAAATAGCAGAAACTTTGGTAAAAGCAAAGAATGACACTCCTAAGGCTACTCAAAAGGCCAAGGGAGTGGTCATTAAAGAAGGAGGCCTTCAAAAGAAAAGAAAAGAAATAAGTGAGGCAGGTTTGAAGGATGCAAAGGGAAAAGCTAAAATGGTTGAATCTGAGCAACCCTTAAAGAAGAAGAATCAGATTGAGTTGGATGAAGAAGTGGCAAAACAGCTTCAAGCAAAAATGGAAAAGGAAGAACAACTCCAATCTGAAAAAGACAGGGAGCTTGCACTGAATATGGCTAAAAAGCTAAATGAAGAGTATCAAACAAGCATGCAAACTGCAGTTGAAGCCAAGAAAATAGCAGTCAAAGCATCCAAGCAAAGAATGCCAGTCAAGAAGCAGAAAAGACAACCTTCTAAGACCTTTTTGGCCAATCAGGAAAGGAGAAAAATGATAAACTTCCTGAAAGGCTCAATTGGTGTCAAAGGAGAGATGTTCACTAACATGGCATACAACAAGGTTGAGGAGCTATACAAGAAGGGAATGGCTAAGCTTCAAGGGGACTCTTCTCAAAGGGAAGAAGCTGAAAGAAGGATGAAGGAGAGACATGATCTCAACATCCAACAACCATTCCCTGAGGAAGTCACTCCTACTAAAGAAAAGGCTGAAGACACTAAAGAAGAAAATGTTTGTTGGGAACTGAAAATGTGAACAAGTCTTTAATGCTGCTAGTTCAGAATTACTACTGCCAGAGGACTTCAAAGTTAATACTGTTGAGTATTACTACTGCTAGTAGAATTAATACTGCTAGTCAAAGTTAGTGCTGCTTGAATAAAGTTAGTACTGCTTAGCTAGTTAGTACTGCTAGAAGTTAGTGCTGCTTAGTAGTTAATGCTGCCAAGACTCAGTTAATGCTGCTTCTAAAATAATGTGAAGATAATGATGAAGAAATCGTGGTTAAAGATAAACATGGAAAGCTGAAGATATTCATGGAAGATATACTGAAGATATTTTATTTATTATAATTATCTTTTATTCAGTATATGTATAGAATTGATTAGAATAATAAGTGAAATTATTTATTCATTCTACGTTTTTGTTCTAGAGAGAAAATCAACCTCAAGGCATAGTTCCTAATTCTAGAGAAGTAGAATTCGTCTTGAAAGAGTCTGTTCTTCAAGATTGAGGTTGAGTGTGTAATCTTGTGATTTTAATCATTCAATACAAGTTTACAAGTTGTTGATCATATACTGTTTGTTTACTGTTACATTGAATATCAAAGTGTTTTTCCGCAACTTCTTTGATATTGTTTCTGAGTATTCATAATTCTTGTTGAGAATTCGATCCTGACAATGTTGTTGTGGAAGCCAAATCTGCAAAAAGAGTAAAGACTATAGCCTCCAAGAAACAATTCAAGAAGCCTAGGATTGAAGAAGCAGAAAAAGAGGAAGAACCTTCAGTTACACCTTCAGCAGAATATGTGCAGAACCCAGAGCATTCCAATAAGCAATCTGATGAGCATGTGGGTCTTTATATGACTGTAATTGAACCAGTACAGGTTGTTCTCATTTCTGTGAAAGCACCAGAAGTTATCTTTTGGGATATTCTGAGGGACAACAGAAAGGAGTACTTCAGACTCAAAAGAGTTGGTGATGTGTTTGAAGTCTACTCAACTTGGGGCAAAGTAATCAGAAGTTGCTCCAGGGCTGACCTAGAAGAAATGCATAAGGTAGGAATGAAGCTTTATGAGCCTGTTTTGAAAGGAACTGAAGAAAGTCTACTCAAGATTGCACTGGAATACTTGAGTATGATGTTTGAACCAGAAAAGGTGGTGCATAGGATAAAGGATCTACATCATGGGTATGTGTTTAAGAAGATTGATAAGTGGATACTCTTTGAAAACTGTGGTGTATACATGATCACAATAGATAACTGTTATCATGAATTCTACCTGGTGGACAAAGTATATGATCATAGCAAGGAGAAGCTGAATGGGATGCTGAAAGCTAAGCTAGTGTGTGCAAAGGAATCAGAAATGGCCAGAATTGTGGTAAGAAGGACAATTAATCAAAGTCTGGGTCTGGATCCAAATTTAGGCAACTAAGTTGTAGTGTTGAAAGCATCTTGAAGACCATGATTGAAGAACTTGACTTCTCTTCCTAAAAGTCAAGTTAGGGGGAGATTGTTGGGAATTAAAGAATTGCTTAAGTATGGTTAATGCTGCTAACACAACTGATTACTACTGCTAGTAGTTAGTACTGCTGAAGTTAGTACTGCCAGATCAAAGTTAATACTGCTGAGCATAGTTACTACTGCTGGTGAAAATTAGTACTGCTCAGAGTGTTAATGTTGCTACAACTTAATACTGCTTAAGAGATAATCAAGATACGTACAGATCAAGACTGAAGATAATCATGGAAGGTTTGAAGATAATGATAGAAGAATATGCTGAAGATCTTTTATTTTTTGTAATTATCTTTTATTTTCAGTATATGTATAGACCTGTTGAGAATAGTTTAGAATATCAAGTTAGCAGATTATTCTGAGTTTTTGTTTTCATAGAGAGAATTAACCTCAAGGTTTAGAACCCTAGTTCTAGAGAAGTAGAATTCGTATTGGTGAGCCTGTTCATCAATATTGAGGTTTTGCTTGAAATCTTGTAACTTTAATCATTCAATAAAGTTTACAAGATTGTGATTTCTGATTCACTGTTACATTGAGTATTAAATATTAAAGTGTTATTTCGCAACTTCTTTAATATTGTTTCTGAGTTCATTATTCTTGTTAAGAATTAGATCCTGGCATGAACTTCAAAACTATGAACAATCTTGTGAAAAACAACCTTGTAAGAGGTTTGCCTCAAAAAGTGTTTTCATGTGATGATCATTGTGTTGCATGTCTTAAAGGAAAGCAGCACAAAACTTCTCATAAGTCCAAAGAAATAAACACAATTTCTTCACCTCTTCAGTTATTGCATATGGATCTCTTTGGTCCTACAAATGTGTTGAGTGTTGGTAAGAAATCCTACTGCTTAGTCATTGTTGATGACTTCTCTAGATTCACTTGGGTCTATTTTCTGAGGACTAAGAATGAGACAAGTGGACTGATCAAATCCTTTGTTCTTAGGGTTGAAAACCAAACAAATCTAAGAGTTAAAGTCATCAGATATGATAATGTTACTGAATTTAAAAACAGTGACATAAACAGCTTTTGTGAGACTAAAGGTATTGAGAGACAATTCAGTGCTCCTAGAACTCCTCAACATAATGGTGTTGCTGAGAGGAGAAAATAGGACATTGATTGAGGCTACTAGATCTCTGTTGGCAGATTCAAAATTACCAATTACTTTTTGGGCAGAAGCAGTTAATACTGCTTGTTATGTCCAAAACAGAGTTCTAGTAGTCAAATCCCAAGGAAAAACAACTTATGAAATTTTCAAAAAGAAGAAACCATTTATTGGATTTTTCAAACCTTTTGGGTGTCCTTGTACAATCCTCAATACCAAATCTCATTTAGGCAAGTTTGAAAGCAAAGTTGAGGATGGATTCCTTGTTGGATACTCCTCTCAGAGTAAGGCATATAGAGTTTTCAATAGTTCTTCAAGGATTATAGAGGAAAGTGACAATGTCAAATGCAATGAGAACACACCAATTCCAATTGGTGCAGGTCCTGATTGGTTGTTTGACATTGATTCACTAACTAAATCTTTGGGTTTTAGTGATGTACAAATTGCAGGAACAAGTTCAGAAGAGAAACAAGCACATAAACCAGAGTTTGTGCTGTTTCCTATACCTACAGTTGATCCTGTTGAATTTTGTCAACAAGAACAGAAGAATAATTCAGAAAAAGAGGAGTCTGAACCAGAACAGAATGAAGATGACAAAGGTGATGAAGAGAATAAGGGTGATAAAGAGGATGCTCATCCTTCAGGAAACACAGGTCCTGAGATGCCCATACTATCAGAAGATGATACTGATGAAGAAAATTCTTCAGTATTTGGTGGAAGCACTCCTGAGAAGAATGACTCTAATCTGGATGCAAATATCAATGAGGAGGTTGCACATCAAACAAGAACTCAGAAGAATCATCCTCCTCAGTTGGTGATTGCTGACATCAATTCTCCTAGGATCACAAGGCATCAAAGTAAGATAGGAGGATTGAAAGACTTGCAGTCAGGGTTGTTATCTTGTTTTCTATCTCAGATTGAACCCAAGAAGGCCTACGATGCAATGAAAGAACCAAGCTGGATAGAAGCAATGCAAGAGGAGCTGCTGCAGTTTAAGCTGCAACATGTGTGGGATCTAGTTGACCTTCCACCAGGACAAAGGGCAATTGGTACTAAATGGGTTTTCAGGATCAAGAAAGATGAGAGAGGAATTGTAATAAAGAATAAATCCAGGCTTGTGGCACAAGGGTATATACAAGAAGAGGGAATAGATTATGAAGAAGTGTTTGCACTAGTAGCCAGAATTGAGGCAATTAGGCTGTTTCTAGCCTATGCTTCTTTCATGCAGTTCAGAGTATTTCAGATGGATGTTAAGAGTGCATTTCTATATGGGACAATTGATGAAGAAGTGTATGTTTGTCAGCCTCCAAGGTTTGACAATCCTACCTTTCCTGACAAAGTATACAAACTAAAAAAGGCACTCTATGAGCTACATCAAGCACCAAGAGTATGGTATGACACTCTGTCTACCTATCTGTTGGAAAATGGTTTTGAAAGGGGAATAACTGACAAGACTCTGTTCATCAAAAGGAAGAAGGACATCCTGCTTGTGCAAATCTATATGGATAACATCATCTTTGGATCCACAAAAGATTATATGTGCAAGGAGTTTGAGGAGCTGATGCATAAAAGATTCAAGATGAGCTCTATGGGTGAGCTTACATTCTTCCTTGGCCTACAGGTTAAATAGAAAAAATATGGTATTTTCATCAGCCAATCCAAGTATGTGTAGGATATACTTACAAAGTTTGGTTTTTCAGATTCAAAGCCTGCAAGCACACCTATGGAAACACACAAACAAATCACTGCAGATCTTGAGGGGGAGGATGTAGATGTTCATCATTATAGATCTATGATAGGCTCCCTCATGTATCTAACAGCTTCAAGGCCAAATATTATGTTTGCTGTCTGTGTGTGTGCCAAATTTCAAGTAAGACCTAAGAAATATCATTTTCAAGCAGTCAAGAGGATCTTCAGATATCTCAAAGGACAACCTAGATTGGGTCTTTGGTATCCTCATGACTCACCATTTGATCTACTTGCATATTCTGATAGTGATTTGGGTGGTGCAAACTTGGATAGAAAGTCTACATCAGGAGGATGTCAGTTTTTGGGTGCAAGACTAGTTTCATGGCAGTGTAAAAAGCAAACCACAGTGTCCACCTCTACAACAGAAGCAGAGTATATAGTTGCTGCAAGCTGCTGCTCTCAAGTGCTATGGATTCAGAATCAGATGTTGGACTGTGGTGTTACTTTTCTTCACACTCCAATCTTCATTGACAACAACAGTGCCATAAGCATTGTTAATAATCCAGTCAAGCACTCTAAAACCAAGCATATAGAAATCAGGTACCATTTCATTAGAGATTGCAATGAAAAGAAGCTAATTCAGGTTTTGAAAGTACACACAAGTAACCAATTTGCTGATCTATTCACCAAAGCTTTTGATGTGGGTAGATTCACATTCTTGGTCACAAGTGTAGGCATGATAAACACTGAATAATCCTCTTTTGATTTTATGTATAGATTCCTTCATGTATAGATTCCTTCATGCTTACTTCTTCATAATATATTATGCATGGTGCTACTAACTATGTGTGTTTAAGTGTTTCAGATTACCTTGCTGATTAGAAACTTGGTACTTCTAGTTAAGTTAATACTGCTCTTACTATTAATCCTGTTGCCAGTTCAAATATGGTTAAGTATGGTTAATACTTCTTGGTGGTTTATACTGCCAGTGCAAAGTTACTACTACTTCCCTTATTTCTACTGCCAGACAGTGTTAATACTGTTGGTATGTGTTAATACTGCTAGTCTGTGTTAATGCTGCTGGTATGTGTTACTACCGCTACTCTGTGTTAATACTGCTAGTATGTGTTAATGCTGCTAGTATGTGTTACTACTGCTTATATGGGTTAGTACTGCGGGCTTGTTAATGCTGCTAGGGTACTTAGTACTGCTTCTAACTGAAACCCTCCACCTATAAATACCCTCTCTGACCGCCAAAATCCAAACGACTCTTTGAATTTCCTACGAGTGTTCTTTCTCTCTCTCTCTCTCTCTCTCTCTCTCGAATTATTGCTTCTCAGTGCATAAACCCTAGAGTGGATTCGATCCCAAGAACGATGGCAGGATTGGAATTTGTGGACGATCACAATGAACTCGCAATGCTGCAGAAACCCAAACAAGCAGAGGGTTTTGAAGAAATTGTGGATTTCCTGAAAGCATCCCACATTGCCTATGCACTCACAGTCAATCCCACCATCTATGTGGAGCACATGCGTTAGTTCTGGGCAAATGCCTCTATACAGACTATTGATGGCAACCAGGTCATCCAATCAAGGGTCTGTGATAAATCCATCACAATCTCAGAAGGTTGCATTCGCACTCATCTACGTCTAGATGATGCATCAGGTATATCTTCTCTTCCTAAGGATGATCTCTTCCAAGAAATTGGTAGAATGGGGTATGAAGGTCCCACTGAGGTTTACAAGTTCTTCAAGAGCAAATTTTCACCTCAGTGGAGATTCTTTGTTCATACCCCTCAACATTGTATTTCCCGCAAAACAACTGGATGGAGTGAGCTCAGCAGTACCATAGCTTATGCTCTAGTCTGCTTAGCAACCTCCAGAAAGTTTAATTTTTCACAAATGCTTTTAAATGATTTACTGTCAAATCTGGATACCAAAACCAAAACAAAGAGATTTTATATGTATTCAAGGTTTGTACAAGAAGTACTGAACAATGAATTGACGGATTTACCCTCTCTTCAAGAGGTGTATGAGAAGGCCTAGTAAGGACTTCTCTGGAACAAACACACCATTGTTCTCTACAATGATGGTTGTGTCTCATTCCCATGGTGAGGCATCAGGGTCAAAGCCCACATCTAACCAACCCACTGATAACCTACCCACACCACTCATTTCAATTAATCTTCCTCAGATCCCTATTGTAAAGCCAATTTCCCCCATCACCAAAACATATATAAGGAAAAAGGTACAGAAGGTTCCTTCCCTTCCTGTATCTTCACCCCAACAGCCTGCAAGCCCTCTAATGGAGCATTCTCCATTAGAGAATATCCAAAGGGAAACCATAGGGGTGTCTCCCAACCCCAAGAAGGTGCTCTCTAAGGAGAAGGAAGAGCATGTGGGCAGTAAGGCTCACACTACTGATTCTGCACAAGGTGTGGATCAGGACAGTGTGAACATCTCTAAGACCTTCCCCACGACAACTTTGGATGAGCAATCATCTAAGGGTCCTAGGTGCCAAGAAACCAAGGGTTAGAAGGTGCTTCTGCTAGGCAGAAGGCCTCTACTAAAAGATCCAATGATCCTTCAAGGGTGGTAAACACACCTAAAGGAGGTGAGGACAAATATAACTATGAAGAATTGATGGATACTCTTGGTACAATAAGTCTGGAAGTTCATAATCAAGATTTGGAGATAAAAGAGATGAAAAAGGTGATCACTTCTCAACAAGTGCAAATAGCCAAACTGAAGAAGACGATAATCAGGTTGATGCACAAAAAGAAGCAAAAACAGTTTGTATTGAAGAAAAGGGGAAGTGTACATGATGCTTCCAAAAAGGGGGAGAGTCAAGCTGAAGGTGAAAAGCAAAGCCCAGTTGGTATGGAATCTCAGTTTGAGGGGGAGATGAGTAGTGAAGCAGAAAAGAAGCTAGCAGCAGAAACAGTGAATGAAGCAGAAACTGAACAAGCAGCAGAAACAGCAAAAGCAGTAGAAACTGAGAAAGAAGTAGAAACTACACCAGCAGTAGAAACAAAAGAACAAGAAGCAGAAACTGAACTGACAGTAGAAGAACTAGAAATTGCTGAAACCTTGGTCAAAGCAAAGCATGACACTTTTAAAGCCACTCAAAAGGCTAAAGGAGTGGTGATCAAAGAAGGATAAACAGAGAAGACAAAGAAAGATTATCAGAAGTTGTTCCAGATCTGATTTGGAGGAAATGTACAAAGTTGAGTTGAATTTGTATGGTGAAGTGCTGGAAGGAGCAAGGATGAACCTAACAAAGATATCTATGGAATTCTTATGCATGATGTTTGATCCAGATAGAGTGAAGCATATTATAAAAGACTTGCATCATGAAAATGGATTTAAAAAGATTGATCATTGGATGCTGTTTGAAAATTGTGGAGTCTTTGTGATAACCATTGATAAAAGCTATCATGAATACCACTTGGTGGATAAGGTGTATGACCACAGCAAAGCAAAGCTGCAAGGGATGTTAAGATCTAAGTTAGTCTGCCCCAAAGGTTCAGAAATGGCTAGAATAGTGATCAGAAGAACTATCAATCAAAGTCTAGGTCTGGATCCTAATCTTGGAAATTGAACTGGAGTTTTGAAAGCATCATGAAGACCATATTTTGAAAAACTTAACTTCTCAATTTGAAAAGTTAAGTTAGGGGGATATTGTTGGGTCTAAAATGTGCAAAGGATGGATACTACTGCTAAGTCTTGTTGGTTACTACTGCTGAAGACTTTAATACTGCTATTTGAAGATTACTACTGCTTGTAGGATTACTACTGCTAGAGGTATTAATACTGCTTGAAAGTTAATACTGCTAGTAGTTAGTACTGCTTGAAGAATTACTACTGCAAGCATGGTTAGTACTGCTGAGGATGAAGTTAATGTTGCTTATGAAGATAAAGATGGATTGATTACTTAAAGAGAAAGACTAGGAGCTGGAGATAATGTTGAAGATAATTATGGACTGGATACTGAAGATCAATATTATTTTCATATTTATCTTGTAATTTGTTTTGTATATATATAGTTTAGAAGTCTTAGCATAGAGAGATAGTTTTTGATAGAAGATACATAATAAGTTTTTGAGAGAATTAGCCTCAAGGTTCTTTGTAGTCCTTTAAATAGAGAAGTATTGAACGTCTGTTGAGCCTGCTCAACAGATTGAGGCTGTGGTTGTAATCATTAAGTTAATTCAATATAACTTGTGATTTGATCCATATACTGTTTTATTGATTTACTGTTAAAGTGTTATTCCGTAAACTTCTTTAACATAGCTTCTGAGTGTTTAATTAAATTCTTGTTTAGAATTTCGATCTTGACACTAGTAGAGTAAGTAGACTTAATCGACCTCCTGAGTTTTATTATGGTTTTCATATTACAAAGGAAGGAGATACACTAGTCAATGATAAAACATTTGATAGTGCGGATGAGCCATCCAACTACAAGAAAACGATGGCAGGCCCTGAGGCTGCCAAATGGAAAGAGGCCATGGAGAGCGAGATTCAATCTATGTATGATAACCAAGTTTGGAAATTGGTTGATCATACACCAGGTCGCAAGACAGTTGGGTGTAAGTGGATCTTCAAAAAGAAGACCGACATGGATGGGAATGTGCACACATTCAAGGCTAGACTGGTTGCGAAAGGTTACACTCAAACTCAAGGGATTGATTATGATGAAACCTTCTCACCAGTGGCAAAGATTAAGTCTATCAGGATATTACTTGCCATAGTTGCGTTTCATGACTATGAAGTATGGCAAATGGATGTAAAAACCGCCTTCCTTAATGGGAAACTTGACAAGGATATGTATATGGCACAACCTGAAGGTTTTGTACATATCGAGTATCCAGATAAGGTGTGTAAGCTTGAAAGATCCATTTATGGACTTAAACAAGCGTCTCGTAGCTGGAATCTTTGTTTTCATGAAGAGGTCAAGGAGTTTGGATTTTCTCGAAGCGAAGATGAGTCATGCGTATATGTTAAGGCTAGTGGGAGTAATGTTGTATTTCTAGTCTTGTATGTTGATGACATACTACTCATAGGAAACGATATTCCGATGTTGCAAGATGTAAAGGTTTGGCTCGGGAAATGTGTTAGAGCATAAATCTGTTGGATACAAGATCAAGAAGACTGAAGGTCAAAGTTCAAGAAAGTCAAAGCTGAGAAAGTCAACTTTCATTAAAGTCAAAGTCTATTTGTAATAAAAGTCAAAGTTTATTGTATTTGTATTTGTTTTTCCTTTTAATTCTTATAGGTATAAATACCTTGTTTCCTTTGTAAGTAAGTAAGCGTGTAAGTTGGAATCAGTTGTAAGTGAGCATATTAGAGAAGAGGTCATTGTAAACATTTCTAGAGTGAGAAAGTAGAGAGAGAAAGAGAGAGTTTGTAATAGTTGTGATTAAATCAATGACATATGGATTCGAATTCTCATCTTGATTGTTTTGTAGTAATTAGAACTTGAATCTAGGACTAACAAAAGAGATCAAGTTCGCGCAATCAGTGTTGTGCGCGTTTGAGCTTCGTGCACGCCGAAGGATATGTAAACAAGCTTCTCGCAAAGAGTGTAGTGCGAGTTTGTGGTTCGCGTACACTGAACTGTGCGAGTTTCTTCTTTGTGCAGAAGGTTACTTGCGAGTTCTTGAGAATTTCACTTCGCGCAATGCATCTGCGCGTTCAAGACTTAGAAAAAATTTCGACTTTTTACTTCGCGCAAGAAATCCACTTCACGCAGATGACCACTTATCGCAAGACAAAGGAAATGAAAAGTAGAAACATGCACACTGAGACGTGCACGTTCTAGCTTCTCGCACACAACTTCTAGCCAATTCTTCACCCTTAATGAGATCCAACCCTTTGCATGTTCTTCATGATGGCCTTTGCGCGTTTTATAGATCTTGCATGTTCTTCCACTGTTCGTTCAAAAACTCAACTTTTCAATTCGAATTCGATCCAATACTTCGAAATTCAAACTGAAACTTTGCAGATTTGTCCTTGAACACTACACAAACCTATTACAAACAATTAATTTTGACAATTTCAACAACAATTACAAATTTGATCTAGTTACAGTGCAATTACAAACTCGAACAGAAATCTTACAAAATCCAAAATTCACATTAAACAGATGTGAATTAGGCTAAGCACTTCAAACCAAAAGTGTTCAATTTGTAAAAACGAGTATCAAATCATCAATTTCAGATCCAAAACATCACTGGACTTCGAAATTCAAATCTCCACAAACGACTTGCGAGTTCTTGAAATGTCGACCAATAAATCCTTGAATTAAACCATGTTTCTGAAAATTTGGATGCTCTGATAACAATCAGTGCAATTATCAAGATGACAACAGATTTATCCATTGAACAATTTTAATTCAAACTTCAATTTCGAATGCAGAGGCTCTTGAATATTTCTCTCTCTAACACAATACGCGCTCAACACTCTTAGTCTAATGATTCTACAAACGAAAACACTTATATAAATAAAATACTTACAACTCTAAAACACTCACACCACACTAAACATACTAACTTTGACTTTTCTTTATTACAAATGACTTTGACTTAGCATGAGATTTGACTTGAGCTTTTGCTTGACTTTGACTTTTATCTTCAGTTTGAACTTCAGCCTTCATGATCTTGTATCCAACATATTTTGTGCACTAACAGATGAATTTATTTCTCGAATTACAAGTTAGACAATTTTCAACGGGGATTTTCATTAATCAAGCGAAGTACAATTCTGATATTTTTAGAAAATTTAAAATGGAAAATTGTACTCCAATTGGTACCCTGATGGCACCAGGAACTAAGATTGGAGTTGATCTTTCTGAAAGGCTATTGATCTTAGAACCTATAGAGGAATGATTGTTTATTTAATGTACTTAACGACAAGTAGACCGGATATTATGTTTTCTACATGCCTATGCGCTAGATATCAAGTTTCGCCTAAAGAATCCCATGTTTCAGTTGTAAAGCAAATATTTAGATATCTGAAGGGGACTGCAGATCTTGGTTTATGGTATTATAAAAATACAGGTTTTGAGATAACAGCGTATTCAGATGCAGATCATGCTGGTTGTATGTTAAACAGGAAGAGTACTTCGGGACATATACAATTTTTGGGAGATAAGTTCGTGAGTTGGACATCGAAGAAACAACTATGTGTATCTACTTCAATAGCCGATGCAGAGTACGTAGATGCGGCTAGATGTTGTTCTCGGGTGCTGTGGATGCGAACACAACTCCGAGATTATGGGTTCCAATACAAAAAAATCCCGATTTACTGTGATTCCAAGAGCGTTATTGCTATATATGTGAATCTTGTTCATCATACGAGATCCAAGCACATTGACATGCGATATCATTTTATCAAAGATAATGTTGAAAAGGTACAATTGAACTTTATTTTGTAAACACAAATTATCAACTTGCTGATTTGTTTACCAAGCCGTTGGACGAAAAGAGATTTAATTTTCTCATTTCGAAACTTGGCATGTTGAATCTCAAGATATAATCTGTCGTTACCTAGCACAGTTTATTTTTGTTATTTTTTCTTCATTTCTTTATTTTTTATCTGAACGATATATGCACTGAAAGGTTCTGCTCGTGGTTTCAGGGGGAGTGTGACACAAAGTTTAGATGATCTACATTCTAACGGGAGTATGAGAATGTTTTGCATATGTTTTATACTGACAATTTCTTTTTCATGATGCATATTTTTAGGGGGAGTAAGGACATTGATTTCGAATTATTTTAGATCAGAACTCGTTCTTAACAAGTTTTATTCCTTTCATGTTTTAATTTTTCAATAAATGTTTTTTGTTTTTTAATAAGACTTTGTTGCTTTGGCGTCTTTTTGACTATTTGCATAATTGAGGGGGAGCTTACATGATCATATCATTAATGACTTTGGAGCTGACTTTATGAGATTAATGATGAGCGTAAGGATTATTCTAACCTTAATCTCATACATATTTGAAATATTGACGACTTTCTGATATGAAAACATGATTCTTTAAACGTTCAAACCACTTCTCGATTCTCAAAATGTTTTCATAAATTTAGAAGTGTGATTTTAAATGTTTTCATTTCATGAACTTTAATGTTAAGCTAACCGTGTGTTTCCAAAGATAAATACTTATGTATTATATTTTCCGTATACTGTACAATATTCAAACACACCGGTTTAGTACCTTATTGACTATGTTCTTACCATGTCTCAAAGTGAAACTAATTTTCGATGGTAAGACACCCCGTTTGAAATTCAAAGTTTGTTAAGCATTGATTCATTCAAAGTGTTTCTTTCAAGAATGACTATATTTGCTTCATATAGACAACATCCAATTTTTCATGACCTAAGCTTTTAATGATAAATCATTCATATTTGATCTTTTATACAATGTCAGATTCTCAAAACACATCTATTATTTTCACTTCATTCATTCAATTTCTTTGTTTTGAGAGAATCTTTCATGTTTAAAATGCTCAAATCTTCAAGATTATCTTATGAGCATAGTTACATCTGACATATGTTTTGTGCTTTAACTGTTAAAGTTAAACTGTTGAGCAACATTTGCTTTTAGGACGATTACATGGGATCATTGTGTGAGAATTTAAAAGAACTTCTATGGATTCACGATAACCAGTATTTCCAACCCAAGAAGTTATCATGAGTGATCGAGAGGCGATGGGTCAATATCTGAGTGTGGGTATGTGATGAGATAAAATGAAAAGAGAGATTGGTTAGAAGTGAGCTCAATGTTAAAAAGAAAGAGGGTGAGAGATCAGAGTAAAAGAATATCAAACTCTGCACCAAACTTTTTCTGAGTCGGGCAGTCACATTACTGTTGTTTCACAATTCTTTCATGAACTTCATTGAAACAGGCACTAGCCCATGTCAACTCTTGCTTTAAACCCCACCAGCTACTCATTTCTTTCTCAACAAAGAGATGTTTCAATTTTTTTTGGGGACGCAGTACATATTTTATCTCGTCTTTATTTGGAAGATGTGGATATTTAAAAAGAAGGAAGTATCCCCCACCTTCGCATTTTGATCGTGCACAATTGAGTCTGTGTACTACTGTTGTTCTCTCAATGGTTTACACATTTTGAGCCTATTTGAAAAGCCTAAGTAGCTTCAATCATTCTACACTATGCACGAACACACAAGGAATACATTTTCTTGTCTTAGCGTTCATAGAAAATTCTTCATGATTTTTCGATGATTGAATGAAAGCCCTGAAGAAGTGAACATCAAAAAGCTCTTTTCCAAAGTACATTTGTTGTACAAAGTGGCTTTGTGCTACTTACAGGCATTTTAACTGATTCATTTGTTGATTCAGAGTTACACTCTTATTTGTCTAAATTTGAAAAGATTCGGATGAGTACTTTATGAATTGACGGATGGTTCAGATGCTCATTTTGCAAAGATCAGTGGTCAGAAAAAGATTCATGACATTTCTTGAACAAGAATTGATGATTTCTATGCTCTACATCATCAAAAAAGGGGAGAAATCAATTTCAAGAAATGTCGTCTAAAGTCAGTTTGTAATAGTTTTGGGGAGAAGGTCAAGAAATGGATAAGAAGTTATGGGAGAATTAATTTCAAGAAATGATGTGTAAAGATCAGATTATGAAAATTCCAAGAAATTACTGATCAAGAGATGACAATTTTGAAGTGTATTTTTCAGAAATACGGGGAGAATGTTCGGATTGCAAGAGAAAGTTCAAAAAGTTCAGAAAGTTGGTCGAAAATTTGTTGAAAAATTCTTTGAAGAATATTTGCTAAAGCAAAGTGAGTTAAGTCTGAAGATAATTTCGCTTCTGAAGTCTGAAAGAGGTTTGTATAACCTTGGGGGAGATTACTAAAATTCTTGAAAAAGACATTCACAGACTTTGGGGGAGATTACTGAAAATCAGAAGACAGTTCAAAGAAAGGGAGATGAAATGCTTATTTTCGGTGAAGATGCTAAAAGGGAGAGATTGAATTTGTCAAGATCAAGCAAAGGAGAAGATTGTTCGTGAATGCTGAAATTCGTTTTTGTTTCACAAAGGGAGAGATAATCAACTTATTGTTTTGAAGATGATCTTGAATCCAAAGGGGGATATTGTTAGTGCATAAATATGTTGGATCCAAAATTATGGAATTTGAAATTCAATTGCTCATGTCAAAGCCTCATTGCAAAGTCAAAGTCAAAGTTAGTTAAATAAGAAGGTCAAAGTCAAAGTGTTTAGTTGTTAGTTTTTGTCTTTTTACTTGTAGGTATAAATAACTTTGTTTTTGTTTGTAAACTCATATGACACACTGACAGAGAGAACATAGAGAGAGAAATATTGTATGAGAGAGAGTTTCTATAGGAATTGTATACTGGTGATTTGAAGATCAAAAATATGAAATATTGAGTTGTAATTCTTGATTGTTCATCTTGATTGCACATTATCTGGGATAAATACAAACAATGACTTGCGACAAGTAACTTGACGCAAACAATAGCTTGCGACAAGTTCACTTCTCGTATATAGTGGTTTGCGAATTGAAGCAACTCACATGTTTTGGCGTGCGAATTATTTCCTTTGGCACAATTGTCGCAAATTGTGTCTTGCGACAAGTACACACACAACTTTTCATTATTTGCGACAAGTTTCTATATTATGTGGCTTACGACAAGTGGGAGGTCCAATAAAATTGTGCCACGTGTCAACAACCCTCATCTCGAGTATATATACATGTTTAAACCTCTCAGTTTCCAACTTTGTCATCTAAGCACTTTTGCGACTTTTTCACTTAGCATATTTGCTCTCGATTTTTCCTCATACGCATTCTCATTTCAGATTCATTTCAATTAAGGGTAGGTTATTTTGATTTGTGTTTGTATTTTTGTTATCAATTTGTGTTTGTTTGTGGTTATTGTTCATTAATTTTAGGTTTGATTCATCAGATTAGGTTTATAGTTTAAAGACTGTTCGTATCTCCAAAACCCTCTTCGAACCTGAGCACTTAAGACTTCGAACTTGGACTATAATTACATGAAGTAATCAAGAATTAAACTTGTTTAATCTAATGGGTCATGGATTTCGAACAAGATTTTGGACCTAAACTGCTATTAAATCGATTCCTTGATGAATGATTTTGGTTTTTGACTCTTGGACTGTTTGAACTCATAAACTGAGTTCTTGGGATTAAAATGTGATTTTTGTTGGTTTAAAATGAAATTAAAGGTTAAAATCTTGTTTTAAAAGTGATTTCGAATCACACTAATCCATTTTTTGTTGGATTTACAAACATTTTATGATTTCTGAAACCTGGACTTAGATTTTTGAACAAGTTTGAAACTTGCGAGTTCTTCAGCTGAAGAATCTTGCGAGTTCTTTTGTTGTTTGTGTGTTTCATACGAAAAGTTTCAAGTCTCGGTGTTTTGCGACTTCTTTCGTGTCAAGTATTTTTTGCTAAGTATACTTGTCGCAAATTGTGGTCTGCGACAAGTGTGTATTTATTTCATTTGCGACAAGTGTCACTCTTTCAGGAACTTACGATAAGTTTCCAAGTCCTTTGGTCTGCGACTTATGGACTTAGGAAATTTTGAGAAATTTTTTTTCTGAAAAACAAGTTTTTGCTTTAACTGACAAATTGGACACCGATCCAAACTTTTTCAACTTTTCAGGTATCAAATGGCCAGTGATAATCAGTCTGTGAATCAAAATGTTCAGATGGATGAAAATGATCCCCAAATTTCAAGGGATGCACCAATGCCTTCATCCAGATCCAATTAACGGTATCAAATTGGAGAAAATCTAGATATGGTTCTAATCCATCCGAATGACAACTTGTTATTGTACCCAAACAATCATCATGCTGATTTTGATCATCTCAACATTGATCCACTGGTGCTAGAGATCTTCAAAGGTCATCCATTGCTTCATGCTCTCACTGCCACTGCCACAGTTCCTTTGATTTATCTTCTGCCGTCCTGGAGATCCATCACTTTTGAGAAAAAGGAACAATCAAAGACATTTTCTGATTCAGATAGATCACTTTACATATGCCTTGAACTATCAGAGACTGAGACTCATTCTAGATCAACCAGAAGCTGACTCTAGAGATGGCAGAACTAGGTTTGATGTCTATCCGACTGACACAGAAGTATGTGAAGGAATCCGAGATTTTAGGCTATGTTGGTGAGCTTACGAAAATCAGTCAGTTCAAGAAGAACAACCTTCCACCTTCCTGGTATACTATGTTCTCTGTGATCAACCGGTGCTTCACAGCAAAACATACTAGAGTGGACAATGCAAGCATGCATATTCTCAAGATTTTCCATCCCATCGTGTACGTTCTGCACGTGGATTATTCCTTTATCTTTTGGAGATAACTGTATGAGAGGGTCCAAGAAAAGAGAATAACAAAGAAGTCAGTCTTTGTTCCTTTTCAGAGGTTCTTGCAATTTATCATTAGAAGTATGCTCAAATCAAACAGGGACATTCCAAGAAGAGCAAACCATGAGAAAGGACCAGAATTTATAATGAGATATCTTCAAAAGTAGAAGCAAACATTCAACTACTCAATGCCGGTACCTGAGGTACTACTTGCTTATGCCGATTCAAAGTCTGAGTGCGTTAGAGAAGATAGAGAGTCTATGGGACAGTCAGAACCGATTGTTCCTGCCTAAGGCTCTATCCCTAGGAGAGCGGAGTCTGTGATGGTTCAAATTACCATGGGGGTAATTGAACGGGAAATGCAGAGAGAAAATGATGAGAGGGGATTGGACGAGGGTCATTCTTCTTGACTGGAGGTTGTGGAATCACATGTTTTTGCCACATATCAAGTTGATTCCACATCTCAACCTGAAACGGCTATCATTCATCAATCGGGCCGTCAAGAAGAGAACGCCGAGGAATGTCAGAACTCTGAAACTAAGTCAGGTCGAGCAGCAAGTGATGATGATGATATGGAAAGTGTTCATACTGCTACAGCCGGAAGTGGTAAAGATGAAAACAATGATGAACCTTTTGTACAGTTTGATGATGATGATTCTGATGATGATCATAATCAAAATGATCAAGTTATTGAGATGGATATTGATACCACAATTCATCAAGTGGTCGGAGACATAAGGTGTATTGAGGGAGACTTCAGATAATGTAAGGTTGAGTGGATGGAACGAAGAAGAATATGGTGAGAGAGTGTGTAACCTAACCTACCATTCTAGGAGGGCAGCCACATCTGCTACTGGGACTCATGTGTTGAGTTCTGGTATTGAACAAGACGTTAGTCGCCCACTAACGCAGTTGCACACCCTAACTAGCCATTCTATTACCTCACAACAGGTAATAGTCTCACAAATGCATGGGGATTTAACACAATCACTATCTTGCTTTCACTCGGAAAGCATAGATATTAACAACAGAGGACCACAACCCTAGTTCTCAAATTCTTTGTTTGCACAATCGAGTCTAGTGCCACTTGAGTTACCAATATTTATTCCAAGGACACATTGGTTTTCTACTGCTACCATCGGAAGTCTTAGTGACCCGATCGGAACACTCATAGCAGATCCACCAGTTGGACTACAAGGATTGAGTGGAAGTCATGTCATTGCTAACGAGATTTCATCTTTGAACACAGGCCACACAGTTGCCTTGTCAACTATTATGTCAACGGAAAGCCTAAGTGGCTCCGGAGTTACGTTACCTGACTTTGTGTGAAAGGAATTTCTCAACAATGCCTTAAAGACTATTGAATCTTGCTTGAAGGATCACATCTCTGAATAGGTTGCAGGAGTTAAAAGGATTATGAAAGGAAAGGATCATGTTGGTGATACAGAGAAACCTGATCCACCTCCACCTCCACCAGTTGATACAAGTACTGATTTATCCGTGGACGAGCTTAAATCTCTTTTGTTTGCAAAGTTACTATCTCAAGCTCTAGTTGACCAAAATGAAGCAGATTTAGTTCGTCTTCTCCAGTCTCAACAACAACTAGTTGTTCCTTCTATTCCTCAAGTTCCATCTGATGTTGTTTGTGCCTCGTAGTTTAATTCTCTCAAGCAAGATATTATGGATTCCATAGAGTTGATGCAGCAACAGTTTGCAGAACTGTCAAAGGTTGGTCAGTTGTCTTGTCAGGCTCAGGCACAAATCTCCAGGAAAAGACATGATCATGATCCAAATAATGACCATGAGGGGGAGAGTTCTAAGAAACAGAGATTTGATGGGTGCTTTGAAAATGTTGGTGGACCACAAGCTATTTCTGGAGGTCAAACTTAGAATATTCAAGAAGATGCTATTGGAGAGATAAGCGGAATGAAGCTTGTTCTATATGTAAATCCAGAAGTAGTACCAAGGGTTGAAAAGCCTAAGGTAGCTACTAGAGAAGAGGTATTACTGATAACAGGTTTCTCCTCAAATGATGTTATTGACTTGACTTCGGATGATGATGAAGAAGAATCATATGAGAAGTTTTGGAAAGTCAAGGAGGAAGATAAAGAGAATTTGATTGATTATTCTGATGATGAAGTTGAGGATATTTTACAAGATGTTGGATAGAATGTGACAGAAGTTCATGATACTATACCAGAAAATGAAGCCAGTGTGCTTGATGGTCTATTTGAAGATAGAGACACTAATGTGTTGTAGCAGATGTTTGGGTCTGGTACACCAGAGGATATTCAGATAAGTCCTGTTCACAATGAGATTCCCTAGTCAGTTCATAACGAAGCACCTGAGATTCCTGAGTTTCATGAATTCAAATTTTCTGATATAACTAAATTACCCAATCAACCAAGTGCTCAAAGTCCTCAAAACCATCCTATCAAGCTGACAATTCTAGTCAACCTGAAGCCGAATCTTCTATTCATGTTCCTGTTATGCCTAATGAAGATGAAGTTGGTCCATCTAATGTCAATGCCAATGATCCTGATTCAGCATATGGTCCAACAGAAGCTGAGTTAAGACATATGAGACTTGCTCTCAGAGTTCCATTTCTAGAAGAAGAGAAAAGGATTTTTGTTCGTCGAATCAGAAAGACTGACATATTTCTTGTGATGGGAGTTAAAGGCAAACCAGTTGAGTATCATCAAGAGTATGTTAGTATGATAAACTACCTGAGGGAGGCACAGAAAACAGTCAAGTCTAGATCAAATATTGTAACTGTGAAGGAAGTTCGGCTGAAGAAGTTCGTCAGAATTTGGTATCATGTTTTCACTGTTCAAAGAAGGAACATGTGTGAATATACTTTTACTAAAGACGACTTTCATAATCTGAATTTTGATGATCTAGAGTACATGTATCACTTATTCTGAAATATGGATATTCGGAAGGGGAACATCACTTTTGCCTTGGAAGCAATAAAGAGATTCATCAGAAGGCATATCTACTTCACTTACTGCTATGACTTTCAGTTAGGCATAGAGACAAACAAAAAGAGAGTCAACATGCTAAAGCCAGATATGTCAATTCCAGAACTTGAGAGTTATCCTTTGTTTACTTATTGGAACAACCAGAGCTTGGTATTGTTTACAAGAATGACAAGAGTGAGAAAATATTTATGAGATTGTCTGAGGTTGCAAAGTATTATAATGGAACACTCAAAGTGATCTTGCTTCAACTCAAGAATAGACATGATGAAAGTGAAAGAAGAAGATTAGCTGAAGATGATAACATCCCAAGAAGAGACAGAATTATGATGCAAAGAGCTATTGATGCTTTGGAGGACAGGATTGATTTTAGGAAGGCAATCAGGCGTTTTGAATCTTACATGGGAGTCAGAGAAACAATAACAAGGAAGTTCACTAGATGACTCCAAAGGGGGAGATTGTTAAAGTATTTTTGTGTTGGAATTATGTTCTTGTTTAGTCAACTTTACTTTGTAAGTCATACTTGGTCAAGGCTTGTTTGACCATTTAAATAGTCTTTGTCCTTGTTCATTTCCGTGTGTAACATTGTGTAACTTTGATAGAATGTTGTAATCCTTATCACTGGTTAACGCATAAATGTTGGATCCAAGATCATTTAGATACAAAGTCAAAGCCTCTTAAAGCAAAATCAAAGTCAATGCTCAAAGTGAAAAGTCAAAGTCTTTAGTTAGTTTTTAATTTTGTATTGTCTTTGGAACCTTGTAGGTATAAATAGCATTTTCTTCTTTGTTAAACTTGAAGCACATAAGAGACAATATCTTTAGAGAGAGAAATATTGAGAGAGAAAGTGTATACGAATTGTGTCTTTGTGAAAAACATAATAAATTATATATGGCTATTGAATTGATGTTTTTGTTGTTATCTTGAGTTGAATTGCACATAAAGGGACACACAATTGGTATCAGAGCAAGCATAATTCAGAAAAATATTCAAGAATATGAGATGGTTTGATCGACTTTTTCAAGAACTCGTAGATTACTGTTCATCATTCGAATTTCATAATTTCTTGTTGTTTTGGAGTTGTAATTGCCCATATTGTAATCGATTTGTGATATAGAACAGGTTTGATTTGTATTACTTCTTCCAATTCACAACTGTTTATGTGAATTTTGGATTTGATTGAGTTTTTGTTCGAAAGTTTTTCACGTACTGTGTTCTTGATCGATTTTGTATTTTTGTTATTTTGATTGTAATAAATTGTTTGTAATCTATTCTGAGAGTGATCGAGAACGAATTGGTGAAGTTTCAGGATCTTTTTCAGAGTTTTGAATTGGAATTGGGTGATTTCTGTTGGTTTTGTTTCGAACAACTAAAGAACTCGCAAGATCTGCGTATTTCGCATCCTTCATCCTCGAAGAACTCGCAAGCCTTAGTGTACGAATTCTGAGGAATTCGCAGACCTCTTCATTTTTGGTGTGGTGAAAATTTTCCAAGTACATAATTCGCATAGTGTGAGATACGAAAAGTATAGAATTTGCATATCGTTGTGTGTGAAAACTGCAGAATTCGCACGCCTCTTTGTGCGAGAAGTCAAGAACTTGCAAGCAGTGTTGTGCGAAAAGTTACTGTGCACGTCCTTTGTTCTGCGAAAAGCTTCAGAATTCGCATAGAGAAGACTTACAAAAAGTTGTGGTTGAAATATTTTCTAAGTACAGATTTCGCATAATCTTTTGTGAAAAGTGAGAATTTTGGAATTTTGCTAAGTTTAGAATTTGCACATCTCCACATGCGAAAAGCTCTAGAACTCGCACATCACCACGTGCAAAAAGTTAGGATTTCGCAAGATGTTGTATGTGAAAAGCAGGATTTCGCAAGGTGTAGTCTGCGAATTGTTGCATTCTGAGAAAAGTTCTTTCCTTGTTTTGCGAAAAGTACAAAATTGTGAGATTTAATTGTTTGTGAAAAGTAAACTCAGTGGTCTGAGAATTCTATACTTGGTCAATTTTTAAATCTTTTTCAGAAATTTGAAATTTTCTGTTTTGTGTTTAAAGATCAGTGTTATACCTTCCGATCCACATCCTTTTGGTCGGCAGGATGAGCTCTTGCCGATAGAAGTTATTTTCGGCAGATTTCTCTAATAGTCAAATCATCATGATTTGGCTAGTTCCCCTCTTTCCAACATCCGTCTGACAAAAGGAATGAAACATTCTATTGCACATAAGATATTCACCCAAGTTCTGATATGATGGAGACCTTCTCCAAAAGATCTCAAAACGATTTGTGCCAGATATATTTTATTAAGGTATTGTCTTATCAAGGTAAAAAGGTCTTCTTTGTATCCTGATAACTCATGTCAAATATCTTATTCTTTATGGAAGAAAATCTCAGGGATCCAATATCAGTTTGACAAGTGTCATTTGCATTCAACGCATAAGGTAGTATATAAAGGTGAAGAACTTCTCCATGCAAACCAAACTTTTACAAGAGAACTCAGTGCACTCAAGAAAGTTGACAATCTCACTCTCTCATCCTCGTAGCTTTTAATCTTTGTGCTTTCAAGTTGTGTTATAAGTTTCTTTGTGAAAAGATTGTTAGAATAGTTTATCTATTCTTTCCGCAACAATCTTTATGAGTTTTCTATGTGAAATTCTTGATAGTGATATCAATAAAAGAATTAAAATTAAGTGACAATTTTGTGTATTGTATTGAACCCCCCCTCCTTCTACAATACTTGTTTTACTTTCCTATTTACTTTTGGGACCAACAGATGCGGACATAGCTTCGAGATTATGGATTCCAATTTAACAAGATTATGATATATTGTGATTCGAATAGCGCAATCGCTATATCTGCTAATCATGTCCAACATACTAAAACGAAGCACATTGACGTGAGATATCACTTTATCAAAGACCATGTTGAAAAAGGTATGATCGAGTAGTACTTTGTAAACACGGATTATCAGCTTGCTGACCTTTTCACTAACCCATTAGATGAAAAGAGGTTTAATTTTCTGATTCTAAAATTAGGCATGCTGAATCTTAAAACATGATTTTTACATAATCCGTATTTGCTTTGTACAGTTTGGTTTATAATATTTCTTCATGTCTTTATTCCTAATCTGAAAGATATCTGCACTAAAGGTTGTTCATGACTTCAGGGGGAGTGACTACTAAGAACAGATGGTCATATTTCAAGGGGGAGTTAGAATGAGTTAGATACTTTACATATGAGTTGTACTGACAAAAATTTTCTAAATGCATATTTTCAGGGGGAGCCAATGACTTCTGATCAATTCAGATCAGGAATTGTTTTTCAATGTTTTACTTTCAATAAAACTTTGAATAAGTCTTTAAATAAGACTTTGTTATTTTGATGACTTTTTGACTTTATGCAGTTTTTGAGGGGGAGCTTACAAGATTTTATTCAATCAATCTTGATTTGAGGCTGATTCATGAGATTTAAGTTGTGCGTAAGGATTTTTCTAACCTTGATCTCATATTGTTTGAAAGATGGACAACTTTCAAACATGAAAACATGTGTCTAAACGTTCAAACTACTTCTTATTCTCAAAATGATTTAATGAATTTAGAAGTGTGATTTTAAAATATTTTCATTTAATGAGCTTTCATGATTAACTAACCATGTGTTTCCAAAGATCAATCTTGTGTATTATCTTTTCTATATACTGTCAAGTATTCATACACACCAGTTTAGTATTTTCTCATTGATTTTGTTATTACCATGTCTCATATTGAAACAATTTTCGATGGTAATACACCTTGTTTGAATTTCAATGTTTGTTGAGCGTTAAATTTATTCAAAACTAAGCGATTCTTTGATGAATGTCTATATTTGTTCATATATACACATTCCAATTCTTTCACGACCTACACTTTAATTGATTATCATTCATATTTGATCTTTCGATACATTGTCAGATTCTCAAACAAGTTTCTTATATTCCTTTCATTCATTCAAAATACTTGTTATGAGAAAATCTTCAAAGTTCAAAAGGCTCAAATATTCATGATATTTTTTAAGAGCATACATTCACTAACAATGTGATTTATATTTCTGAGCTTTAAATGTTCAAGTTAAACTGTTGAACATCATGCTTTTAGGACAAACTTCATGGCATCGGTGTGATCTTATAAGACTTCTATTGATTCACGTTAACCAGTAGTTCCTACCAAGAAGTTATCCTTGAGTGATTGAGAGGTGAGGGATCAATATCAGAGAGTGGGGGAGATAACTCAAAGGGTTGAGTTTATCTCTTTGTACTGAGCGAAAAAATGGAAAAGAGAGTTCGGTTAGAAGTGAGCATAATGATAAAAAGAAAGAGGGTGTGAGAACAGAGCTAAAAGAATATGAGAACTCTGCACCAACTACTTTCTGAGTCGTACAACCACATTACTGATTGTTTCACAATTCTTTCATGAACATCATTGAAATAGGCAGTGAGCCCATGCCAACTTTTGCTTTAACACCACCAGCTACTCATTTCTTTCTCAACAAAGAAATGTTTCATATTTTCTTGGGGATGAAACACATATGCTATATGAACTTCATTGGGAAGATTTGGATATTGAAACAGAAGGAAATTTTCCCCACCTTCGCACTTCGATCATGCACATTGAGTATGTGGAAACTTGTTCTTATCTCAACAATTTACACAATTTGAGCCTATTAAAACACATAATGCTTAAATTCTTTCATAACACAAGCACATACACATAGAAAATTTGTTTTTCTGTCGGAACATTCATAGAATTACCTTGTGTTTTTCGATGATTGGATGGAAGCTCTGGGGAGTGAACATTAATAAAACTCCTTATATAGTACATATGTTGTACTAAGTGGCTTCGTGCTACTTACAGGCATTATAACTATTCATTTGTTGATTCGGGGTTACACTTATTCTGAATTTAAAAAGATTCAGAATCATTTATGAATTGACGGATGTTACTCAAACAGTGCGAAAGATCAGATAAAGATATTGGTCAGAAATTGAAAGAATGCATTTCTTGCAATGTTTTGATGATGTTCATGTGCACATTTATCAAAAAGGGGGATATGATATCAAGAAATGATAGGTTGTGAATATTTAGTTTTAAGTTTGTGGGGAGAAATACAGAATGGGAAAGCAATTTTTGAGAGAGTTCAATTTTAGAATAAGGGGGAGAAGATTCAAGAATTCAAGAAAGTTTAAGGGAGTTGATTTGTAGAAATTAATTCTGATTGAGAAATAAGAGAAAGATAAAGCAGTTTCAAATAAAGAAAGAAGTTCATAATATGCTAATTCAAAGATTTCTGACAGTTCATTGAAGATTACATAAATTTTCTTTGAAAATTGTTTTGTTTGAAAGAGAAAAGTGAGCAAAAGCTGAAGATAATTTCTTTTCTGAAGACAATATCGGTTAATAAATGGGGAGATTGTTTCTGAAGATTGAAAGAGGTTGTTACAGACTTTAGGAGAGATTATTATCAGTATTCATCTCAAAGAGGGAGATTGTCCGTTAAAGCTGAAATCCATTTGAAGATTGATCTTAACTTCATGAGAAGAGCAAATTAATATAAAGGGGGAGATTATGAGTTTATCTTTTAAAGAATGATCTTGAATCCAAAGGGGGAGATTGTTAGAGCACATATTGTTGTATTCAAGATCATGAAGGTCAAAGATTCAAGTCAAAGCCTAATTGTAAAGTCAAAGTCAACAAGCTTAATTGGAAAAGTCATAGTCAATGTCTTGTTAGTTTAGTTTGCCTTGCAATACTTGTAGGTATAAATAGATTTTCCTTTGTAAATTGTCAAAAAGATCATAACTCATTGTCATTCTAGGGAGAGAAATATTGTAGAGAGAGATTGAAATTCTTGGTAATCAATACAATTGTGTGATTTGGTGAATTGTTATTGTTAATCTTGATTGATACTTGCAAATTGGGACTATCACTAAACCACCGCTGACCACCACCATTGACCACCATTGTTCTAAACCATCGTCGACCACCACCGATCTGAACCATCATTCTAAACCACCGTCGATCACCACTGATTTGAACCACAACTGACCACCACCGATCTTGACCACTACTGACCACCACCAATTTTAACCACCGACCACTACCAATGAACCATCGCTAATCACCATCGTTCTGAACCACTACCGACCACCATCGTTCTGAAATATCGTCGACCACCACCAATCAAAACCACTGCCTTTTTGAACCACAGCTGACCACCACCGATCTTAACCACGAGCGAACACCACTGTTTTGAACCACCACCGGCCACCACCCATCTGATCCACCACTGATCTGAACCAAGGTTCTGAACCATCGTCGAACACTGTCTACCACCCATTTGATCCACCATTGACAACCACGATCTGAAGCACCGATTTGTACCACCATTGACCACCATCGATCTTAACCTTGTATGACCACCACCGTTTTGAACCATCACCAGCCACCACCCATCTGATCCACCACTGACCACCACTGATCTGAACCAAGGTTCTGAACCATTGTCGACTACTACCGTCCACCATGGATCTGAGCCACCACTGATGACCACGATCTGAAGCACCGATCTGCACCACCGCTGACCACCACCATTCTAATACACCGCCAACCACCACTGTTCTGAATCACGGTCAATCACCACCGATCCGAACCACAGTTCTAAACCACCGCTAACTACCACTGATCTGAACCACCACCAACCACAATTGATGTGAACCACCGCCGACTACTACCGATCTAAACTATCGTTCTGAACTACCATCGACCACCACCTATCTGAACCACAGTAGTTGGAATTTGGTTTCAAAATTTTCCAAAAAAGGTATTTTGGTCATTTATCAGTATTTCATTCTAATTTCAAAGTTACATTATGTGAACCAAACAGACAGATTCCAATTCCTTTAACAGATTCCATTCCAATGTATGTTTGTGTCAACCAAATAGGTGGTCGAACATGATAACAATCCATTCCAATTCCTTCAAAGTCAAATCATTTGATAGATTTCATTTCATCCAAAAATATTTTGCGAACCAAAAGCCCCCTAAAGATTTTGCGGATCGTTTTAAGGAAAGGGTGATTTCTTTGATGGAAAAGGTTAAGGATGATTATACAAAAGATAATCTAAAGAAGAAATTGTCGATTTACAAACAAAGAAGATCAGTCTCGTAGGATTGGCTCGGATTTTTTATGGTGTTGCATCTGATTTGTTACCTTCATCTATGGGTAAGGAGGATTTATCTAGTCATGATAAAATTGTTGTTAATGAATCTTTTGCTCAATCTATTGATTCTAAGGTTTCTGAGGTGAATGCTAAAAGAGTTCATTCTCAAAATATGGAGGATGAGAGTAGATTTATTGAGGTTGCTAGTGTTGATCATGTTGTTTTAGAGGGGAAGGTGACCTTTAATGCTCATTATACTAGGGTCACTCTTTGTGCAAATTGGAGTAAAATGACTAGGGAGGAAAAAAGGAATTATGTTAAGACAGAAGAAGCTAAAAAGATGGAAAAAATGAGGGTGGAATTGTCTCGTAAAAAGTATTTGGAGCGGGTGAAAAAGATAGTTGGTTTTGGTAGTGGGGAAGTGATTACTCAAGATATTGCTTTGATGGTAGAACTTCTTGGTAATTTGGATGGTATTGGTAACTTGGATGCGGTTTTTGGAGTCAAAGGTGGTGGAACCGGCTTCTAGTGTTCCAAGGGGTGTTGAAAGTGTTATATCTCCTATTATAGAGGATCCCAAAGTTGCTTCTAGTGATTCTTTGAAGACTAGTGGTTAACTTCGTTTTATGAAGGAATTTGGATGGGATGGTGAAGAGAGGTTTGATAATAATGTTGGAAAGAATGGTATGGGTATGGATGTTGATGTATTGATTGATAGCAAGGTGTGTGGTAAAAGGAAAAATGATGATGATTTATTGAAGTTTAACAGTAAGAAATTTGGGGATATTTTTAATGATTCCTCAATTTTACCTAATCCCGACATGGTTGAAAAGATTAGTAAGACTACTTTGGATGAAAGTTTTAAAGTTGATCAGGTAAAAAAGTGGGTCATGTAGTGGTGGATAATGCATTGAAGGATCAAAATTTGAAGGATAATGAAAAGGATGGTAATGCTTGGAATTCAGGTGTGAAAACTATGGCCGAAGTTCTTAAAAATCAAAATGACATTGATGAGGTTGTGCTCAATTTTCCCCCTATTCTGGAAACGGATGGTAGTATCTTTATTCACATTCCGAATGATGTGGTAAAAAGAGGTTCTTCTGGATAATCTTTACATCTCTATGGTTTATTTGGTTGGAGTGAATATGAGTTATAGAGAAGTGAATTTTAATCTTAGAAGAATGTGGAGACAATATGACATTGGGGATATTTCTTTAGGTGATAATGGGGTTTGGCTCCTCAAATTTCAAAGTGAAGTTAGATGAAAAAGGTGCTTGAAAATGGCACTTGGCTTGTGAATAGTGTCCCTTTATTTGTGAGGGAAAGGATACCGGGTATATCTAGGGAGAAAAATGAGCCTAATAAAGTCCCTTTACGGATTTGTCTTTGTAATGTCCCTTTAGAGCTTTGGAATATGAAGGAATTGAGTTACTTGGCTAGCGGTGTTGGTAAATCAATTATGTTGGATAAAGTGACAAAAGGCCCTTACTTGAATACCGATCCAAATTGTGTGAAAATTTTAAACTTTTACAATAGAGAATTATTAGTTATGGGTAAATACCCCAAAAAGTCCTCATTTACCCCGGTAGGCAAGCTCCGCAGCGAAAGGAATGAAATCCTCTGGGTCGTGAAAGGTTATTAAATCAGTTTACCTTCTAAGAAGCTATTGGATATATGCTTAACAAATGCAAGAAAAAATAGAATAGATAAACTTTCTTTGTTAGGGCGGGAAGCAGTAAGATCAGTAATGGTCCAAAAAGAGGAATAGCATCCTTGTAACTATTCTTCTCTTTCTTTCTAAAAGGTGATAGATAAAAGGACTACGAGTACTTTACTAAGAAAGCTATCCGTAGATGCCTTATTCAGTCTTAGAGCTAAGAGTTAAGCGCTTAAATCAATTCAAGTCGTTTGGTTGAAAATTGCAAAAGAAATTAAAATTTTCCACTTAGCATGAGTTTAATACAGTTAGACCTAAACGACATTCATTAGAACATAAAAATTTTCTTTTCTTGTCGTCTGTTTTGCTTCAGTTTTGAAAATAGAAGCTAATCTTTTTTGTTGAATTTCTGCACCAGATCCAAGTTATATAAAGTTTGTGTTCAACGCCAAAAACTTTCCATCGAAGTTATATAAAGTCTGGGAGAGAGGAAGCTTCCAGACCACCTTTTCTAGCCAAATAACGAGTGATCACACAGCAATGAACACTAACTGAAAGCGGACGGGAATGAGTACCCATCCCTTACAGGAATCGAACCCATATCTTCGACATGAAAATAGGATGTCCTAACCACTGGACGAAAGGGACCAAAAATCCATTCTTCATATACTGCTCTGTGGGCTCTGAGAATAGAAGTGGTTCATTTTCTTTCTACATAAATTAAAGATTTCATTTGTGTTCATGTTGGCGATTTCAGATAAGCCACCAATTTCGAAAGTATATTCTAGAAAAGGAGCCATTCATAAATAAGGAGAGTCCAAGAGTAAATTCAGTATTTTATAATTTTGGTAATTTTATTTTCCATGTTTGTTAGGAATAGTATATTAGGATTGGATATCAATGTATGAGGGCATGGGTTTTCTTTTTGGGATATTTATAGATTTGGAGAGATCTAGCTCTCGAACACTAGAATTATCTTTTTTTTTCTTGTAATAGTTCCTCAATTGATAAATTTCAATACAAACAACCGTCTGGTTCATATAAATTGGTATTAGAGCCTTCGATCCTGATTGACCATGGAACCAAAGACTAAAGGATAGGGCATCAATGTGCTGGAGGAATTCGTTCAAGCGATGAGAGTCGATGTTCAAGTGCTTTGCAATCGCGAGGCAGGAACACCAAACGAATTGACGAGTTAGATAAGGGAATTCAAGCGATTGTGGGTAAATTGGATTTGTTATTCCAAACCGGATCCAACGATTGCACTCAAACCAGGGGTACCAGAGGGTTGTTTCAAGGTTCTGGTTCTGAAGGAGGTCCAGGAACGCAAACCCAAGGGTATGTTAATTCCCCATTCTTCGTCCACTCAGATACGGGGGAACTGGTAAACCTCTGCCTGATTGGAGATTGGTTCGGGTGGAATTACCGATGTTTAACATAATCAATCATGATGGGTTGATATTTTGGGCAGAAGGTTACTTCGCTCTTCAACGTTATGACGAGAAGGAAAAGGTCGCGACGGTGGGAATTTGTATAGAAGGAAAAACACTCACTTGGTTTCACTTGGTGGACAACAGGCGTACAATTCTGATTGGGGTGGGTTTAAAGTTACAACTCATCAATCGTTTTCAACTCACCGATGGAGGTACCGCCCTTGAGTAGCTTCTAGCCCTCCAGAAAACATGTACTCTTCGAGAGTTTCGTCATTCCTTCGAACTTTTAGCATCATCTTTATTGTACCTTCCAACGAATGTTTTGGAAGGGAATTTCATGAATGGGTTCAAACCGATCACCTAGGCCGAAGTTAGATTACTAAGGCCACAAGGTCTGGACCAAATTATGGAGACTACCCAATTGCTTGAAGACAGGAATTCATGACTACTTGGGGGTAATCGAGTCGCCGATGGATCTTATAAACCGACCTCTAATTTATTGACTTCGGAATTTAGAACAACTCTGGCCCATAGTGTTAATGTCAAGAGTGTTCCATCGGTGTTGGGAAAAAGGATGGTCAACCTAACAACGACAACCATTAGACCTGAAGCAGCAGGGATGACTAGAAGGTTACCTGAGGAAGAGCTCGGAGATAAACGAGCAATGGGCCTTTCTTTCCGGTGTGACGAAAAATATTGGGTAGGACACAAATGTAAAACAAGGAATTACAAGTGCTCGTACTGCAGTATGAGCCCACAAATTTAGATGAACAGGAAGGGGAACTCAATCAAAAGGAATACGACAGGTGGGAAATGGTACCAGATCCAACCATTGAGCTATCCCTGAACTCAGTGGTGGGGCTATCATCTCCACGGACCATGAAAATTTGAGGACACCATTGTAGAAAAGAGGTGATTATCCTCATTGGTTGTGGCGCATCCCATAATTTTATATTCAAGAATTTGGTTTCATGACTCCAACTAAACATGGACGAAACACCTAGTTTTGGGGTGAAGGTGGGCACTGGGGAAGTGGTAAATGGGAGGGGTGTGTGTAGAGGAGTCGAGTTGTTACTTACATAAATGTTGATTAACACTAAAAAAAATTCGTTTGAGTTAGGAAGTACTAACGTCATCCTCGGAATCGTTAGGTGATATGAATGTAAATTGGAAGGCTTTACAAATGAAACATAATATTTATGGAGAAAAGATAATCATCTAGGGGGATCCTGGTCTGCAAAAATCCGCTTTGTTTTAAGTCGTTGAGAAAAAATTGGAACTCCGCCAAAGAAGCAATTTTGTTGGATATGTATCTGTTACAAGGGAGGATGTTGGAAAAGAACCATCGACTAGTCTGATAATGCAGAAGGTGCTTGGTGATTACCAAGATGTGTTAGAACCTCTTACCCACTTACCACCTACGAGACAACAAGATCACACCTCTAAATACATAAAGGAACATGTGTTTGACCGTATCGGTACTCACATGAGTAGAAAAATGAAAGAGAAATTGGTCCAAGAAATACTATATGCCCAAGTCATTCGGCCTAGTGAAAGTCCTTATGTGAGCCCGTGTTGTTGGTCAAGAAGTAATATGGTAGTAGGCGGTTTTGTGTGGACTACCGCACGCCAACCAAGCCACAGTGCCCAACAAATATCTTATTCCCTTGGTAGAAGAGTTGATCGATGATTTGCATGGGGCAAAAAAATTTCTCTAAAATTTCTCTAAATTGGACCTCAAATCAGGTTATCATCATATCCGAATGAAGGAAAGCGACACCGAAAAGACGGCGTTGCGAACTGATGACAGACACTATGAGTTTTTGGTAATGCCTTTCGGCCTTACCAACGCCCTTGCCACATTTCAAGCTCTCGTAAATGAGTTATTCCGAACTCACCTTCGAAAATTTATCCTTATTTTCTTAGACAACTTCCTCGTTTATAGTCGTAACGAGGAGGAACACGGGCATCACTTATTGTTGGCTCTCCAAATACTTCGTGGCAATCAATTAGTAGCAAACTGTAAGAAGTACGTATTCAGGCAGCACGAGATAGAGTATTTGGGTCACGTGATGTCGGAGAAAAGGGTCGAAGCAGAGTTTGGAAAGATTCAAGCAATGCATGGTCGTAGCCTAACACTATTAAGGAGCTTTGTGGTTTTTTGGGGTTAATAGGTTATTACCATCACTTTGTTATAGGGTATGGTGGGATGCCATTACCCCTGACCCAGTTGTTTAAAAAGAATAGTTTCGAGTGGGCTCCTGAGGCTGAACATGCTTTCCAACAATTGAAGCAACTATGATACAACTTCCGATTTTAGCCCTGCACAATTTCGAAAAAGAATCTACAATGGAAACAGATGCTTCCGGGACATGTATTGGAGCGGTATTGATGCAACAACAGAGGCCCATAGTTTATTTTAGTCAGTACCTGCCTGTTAGCAGCAAATTTAAGTCCCTTTATGATAAACCAATTGAGCCTCAAATACCTTCTAGAGCAGTGAGAGGTAACTTCCGAGTACCAAAAATGGTTGGTGAAATTGATCGACTTTAATTTTCTCGGTCCAATTTAAACCGGGCAGGGAGAATGTAGCGGCGGACGCTCTATAGGAGGTCTTATGCCCCCATGCTAATGGAATTAATTACGTTCCAAGGATGGACACTGTCCAACTAATTAAACACATAAATCAAGACCCAAAGTGAAGGAAATTATTGCTGGGATCAAGTCTGGACGTTCAAACGAGAGCCATTTTCAATTATAAGAAAACTTATTATTCCAGAAAGGTAAGATTGTATTCCCTGACAATCACAATGGATCACTCAAATCCACACGTAGTACCATGATAGGACCATTGGGGTCATGTCGGCTTCCTAAAAATGTTGCAAAGAATCAAGGCATAACATTGGTGGGAAGGGATGAAAGTGAGCATTCAGGATTACTTGGCCACTTGTGTGACTTGTCAACGCAATAAAAGTTCCACCCTAACACCTACCGGGCTCATCCAACCCTTGGACACTCCTCAACGAGTCTGGGAGGATATCTCCATGGATTTCGTTGAAGGGTTGCTCATGTTGGACGGATCTAATTAACTGCTCTTCGTGGTTGACCGACTTAGTAAATTTAGTCACTTTATTGCTTTGAAACATCTGTTTAAAACTCCCAAGGTGGCAGGAATTTTTGTGAAATAAATTTGTGGTTACATGGGGTTCCCAAATCCATCGTCTCGGACCGGGACAAAGTTTTTCTTAGCCATTTTTGGTAGGAGCTATGGCGGTTGCAGGGAACGAAACTCTGGTTCAGCACCACATACCACCCTCATAGTGATGGGCAAACAAAAATGGTCAATCGAGGAATTGAGGCTTACTTGCGCTGATTTACCAGTACACAACCTCGAATGTGGACAATGTGGCTGCCATAGGAAAATATTCTTACAATACCTCCTTTCATACATCCTCGAACACCACACCGTTCAAAACTCTATATGATCGTGACCCACCTACGCTCACCCTCTATACAAACATTACCATCTCCAATTCATCGGTGGATCAAATGTTTCTAGAATGGGATCACAAGCTGACAGAATTAAAAGCTCATTTACTCCGAGCACAACAACGGATGAAAATGGTTTATGACAAACATCGACGTGATGTAGAATATTTGATCAGTCAATGGGTGTTTTTGAAGATGCGACCGTATTGGCAGACATCTCTATCAACTCATCGTAGTGTGAAATTAGCCCCCCGATTTTACGGACCTTCGATAGTCGTGAACGGATTGGGAAGGTCGCATACCTTCTACAATTACCCGATGATAGTAGCATTCACCCCGTTTTTCACGTTTCTCAACTTAAGGAGGCCATCGAAGATCACGTAACACCTACGCCCCTACCAACAACGCTCAAAGACAATTGGGAGCTTCAAGTGGAGCCCTGAATGTTTAAAAGGACTACGATACCGTAACAAGAGGGATATCAAAGTGCTTATTGGTTTCTTTCGAATATACTTGGGAGTCTTATGAGGACATATGCAAACAGTTTCCCACATTTCACCTTGAGGACAAGGTGAGTCGTTGGGGGGGTATTGATAAGCCATTGATTTCAAAAGTACATTCTAGAGGAACCATTCATAAATAAGGAGAGTCCAGGGGTAATTTCAGTATTTTATAATTTCGGTAATTTTATTTTCCAAGTTTGTTAGAAACATTATATTAGGATTGGATATCAACGTATGAGGGCATGGGTTTTCTTTTTGGGATCTTTGAATCCCAGATGCAAGTTATTATCAATCAATGAAGAACAATCATAGATTTTCATCAAACATGGTCATATGATTAATTGATAAAGCAATAGGTTTACAGAGAGAATTATCAAGTATGCGTTTAAAACCTATTAGACCATTAACCTACAATTAGGTTAAAGATAAACATTATATACTTAGGGCTTAGACCTAACAGGCCCAAAGCCCATTTAACACAAAAAAAAACCAATAACAAAGTAATAGAATAAATAAATTACATTTCACACCCCTCATCTTCAATTCAACATATAAAACACACCAAACAGGATCTTTTTAGATTTGGAGAGATCTGGCTCTCGAACACCAGAATTATCTTCTTCTTTTTTTCCAGTAATCGTTCCTCAATTGAGCAATTTCAATAGAAATAACCTCCTGGTTCTATCAGTTTCTTATGTTAGGATTTTTGTTGAAGTGAATGCGGATAGGGAGTTATCGGTTATGATTAAGGCTAAGTGGGGTGGGTTTCAGATTACTCCATTTCCGGTCTTTTATCAATGGAAACCTCCTTGTTGCTCGCATTGTAAAGTGTTTGGGCATCGTTTTAAGGAGTGTAGCAAGAGACCTAAATCAGAAGAAGAATTGGTTGAAATTCTTGCTAAGGAAAATCTTGAAAAAGAAGCTAAAAAGATAAAAGATTGGAGAAAAAAATGATGGTTTTCAGCAAGTGATTAGGAAGAAGAATAAGCGAAGGGTTTTCGAACAAAAAGGTGGTATGCAAAAGATTGGAGAATGTTGCTCAAAATGGTGGTGCTAGTAGCTCGGGCACCAAAGATTCAAGTAGTACACAAAGATCTCAAAAGGTTGCTAACAATGGCAAAGGTGTGCAAGAAAGTGTGTCGGTTGTCAAGATGGAGTATAGGCCCGTGGGTAAGAATGATGGTGAGAAGAAGAATGTGAAAAATGAGAATTCTGATGTTGCTAAGATTGGGAACAAATTTGATGTTTAGAATGAAATTCGGGGATAAGAGATGTTACTTCATAGGAGGATCAAAAGAAAGTCGTTGATCTTTGATGTGTTCTTAAATCCCATCCTCCTGATGATGTTAGAGCTAAATGGTTGGAAAACCAATTAGAGTACTATTGTGACCTTTGTGCTATAAAACCCATGTTCTTTTTGGAGGTGCAAGTAATTATGTGTTTTCAGAAACTGATGGGGTTCTGGATTTTGGGTTCCTTGGGTTCTTGACGGGGAGACCGGGCATAAAATCCTTTTTTTTCTCTAACATTGTTTAGTGCAGGTGTTCTGTAGGGCTTGGGCTCCAATTTTCTATTTAGTGTTCTTACAGATCCTTTTGTTTTGTATTGGGATCTGTTTGACTGTTTGGTACCTACTGGCCTATTTAGATTGATGTGGATCACCTCTCAATGTCTTTCCTTATGGTTCATATCAGCAGCGGGTGGTATTTAAGTTCAGAGTTTATTACTATTGATTTGGACATGGTTTTTTATTTTTTTAGTCAGGTTGGGTTGCTATTAATTTGTTGTTATGACCTCTGCCCCATTGCTACTGCCTTTGGCTTTTTCATCAGTTGTGCAAATTTTGGATTGGTCTTTTGCATACTGATATCTTTATGGGGTCTGATGTTGTTATTTTTGGCTCTTTCTCCTCATTTGGCTGTTGATTTGCTTTAGTTGTTCATCTGACTTCTGTGCTTATTCATGGCTGCTTTATTTAACTTGTTGTTCTTCATATTTGTGCCCTATAGCTGCTGCCTTTTGGCATTTGTCAACTGATCTGGTTTTATGTCTGTTTCTTTATAATTGTCTGATGAATGATGGAGAAATAAGGTGTAATCAGAGGATTAAGGGATCAATCGATTTCCTTCTGGTTTCAATAGGTTCCATGGATGATTCGAGCAGAGTATTTTTTAGGTTGGATTTTGTTTGGTTCTATTGGAACCCAAATAGAAATCGATGGAGTTTTGGGTGGGGGTGCCATGGCCATCTCAATCAGAGTATTTGTTGTTGGGTGAGTGTGTGATTTTTTGTGGGCTATGATGATTGGACTATTGATTGGATTAGGATGATGGGCCTTGATGAGAATACTTTACCTAATTTCCATGGTGACATTTATAATTTGGACCAGGATTTGGGTTTGCCCATGTTTTTTAATTTGTATTCTAGGATTGGTTTGTCTTGGACTTTTAACTCTTTGATTGGTTCTCGATAGAGGTGGTCAAAAACCGGTCATGGTCGGGTCAGGTCGGGCTCAAATCGGTCCCGGGTCGTATCAGTGTCGCCCATAATGGTTCCAGTTCAAGCATTTTCGGCTATAACCGGTTAGGCTTGGTTGTAACCGGTTCGGGTAACCAGTCCCGATTTCAGTCCCGGGCCAGGCTCAAAATCGACCCTTTGATTTTTTTAATTTTTTTAATTTTTAACCTTTTTGTGAATTTTTTTTAACAATACTTGAATTTTATTATAGTACACTTTAAAAATACGTTTTATTATAATCTCGAGTTAATGATAACATTTGAAATTATATCAATTATTAAAATATACACTTATTCAAATGGTGGATTGTATTAAAGAGTCCCGTAGGTTGAAGTCTTTGAAGAGTCGTTTGGTCATCGAGGTCATCAATGTCGAGTTCCTTATCATCGTCATATTGTGAGACACTACCGTCGGTATAGGTAGTTGGCGGCGTTTTTAGTCCCATGGAGATTTCGTTTTCTTCCAAGTTTTCTTCCTCTCCTTCAATCTCCACCTCTAGTGATGTCTTGTCTTGAAGTCTATCAACGTTATCCAAGTAATCCTTCAAGAATACGCAACACTCTATCGACTCCGGGGTTAGTCTTGTCTGACGTACTACAATGATCCAACCATTAAGAGAAAAAGCTGACTTTGAAGCTACGGTCCCTTAAATCCGCCCAAATTCTTAACCGGGCCATAACCGCGATCCTATACCCGGTCCATACCAGTCCCATGTCGGGCTGGGCCATGGTCGGTCCCTGACCGGGTCGGCCCCATTTGCCCATCTCTAGTTTTCGAGTTAGGTCTCTTTTATGTTTTTTCCCCAACCAATTTCTCGGAAGACATTTTGTAAATCTTGGGGTATACCCCTCGTAGTTCTGTAATCTTCTCTTTTTTGAATAAAGCTTACATGGGGTTCGTCACTTTTTCTTAAAAAAGAAAATGAGAAATACATAAAATAATTTAATCAAGAAAAAAGAGTTACATGAAACAATTTCATAATTAAACAATTTCATAAAACTAAAGAAATTCATAAAATTTAACAATTCCATGAAACAATTTCATTAAGATGAGAAATATATAAAACAAATGCATTTTTCACACTAAATAAAAATAACTGCCAAATAATTAAATTACTGACGAAAAGAATAAAAAAAAATACAAGAACACATTCAAAAATAGAAGAAAACCATAATTAATTAAACATTTAATATAATTAAAAAAATAGATAAAAATCATACTAGGAAAAACTAGAATTAAACGGTTTTCATAATTGTCATAATTAATTCATCTGACGTTTTTGCCCTTCCGACTTCTTGTAATCAATGAACCATATTAATTGTTTTTATATTGACATAAATAATCTCTTTTAATCATGGTCATTGATCAATGAAATCGACGGATAAGGATGGTTTGTACGGTTTCTACAAATTACTCGGTTTATAAAGTAAACCACCGATATACATATATATATATATATATATACTAGGCATATACCCGCGCACGATGTGGCGCGAAAAATCGTGCAATCGAAGGAACAATTGACAAAGGTATGTATCCGCTCGTGAAACATCTCGAAATCAAAATGACAACAACGTTTTCATTTTAAGTTTGTATTCTTGGTTCTTATCGATACTTTAGTCTATGAAAACACGGTGCTTGAATCGTTTGGTACACTTATATGTGAATCATAGACTAATTAAAGTATCGATAAAGACGAAGAATTACAAACTTAAAATAAAACGTTGTTGTCATTTTGATTTCGAGATGTTTCGCGAGCGGATACATACCTTTGTCAATTGTTCTTTCAATTTCACGATTTTTCGCATCACATCGTGCGCGGGTATATGCCTAGTTTATAATAATAATGAAATGTATTTTTAATATATTTTAGTTGATCTGCGATTATGTATTTTTAATATGATAAAGGTAAAAAAAATAAAACGTATGGATAGAAAACAAATTAATTCATATATATTCATAATATTTAATAATACGGTTACATTAAAAAAATATTCAATATTGGGCTCGTTTTGAAGGTATCGACGAGACGATTATAATGGTATAATTTGTAAAAAAAACATATTTTTTCATTGCATTTTGTTCATATACCATTATTTGTGTTAATATAACAAAGGTGTAAAATGAAAAATGAAAAAGTAAGTGATATAAAATAAATTAAATAACTAATTGTAAAGATGTTAAATGTTACATTGAATTTTGAAAATAACCGTTCTACAATTTTAATATAATAGTATATAGATATAGATAGTATATATATATATATATATATATATATATATATATATATATATATATATATATATATATAATATGTTACACATTTATGCTATCCATAAAAATATTCAATAATTAGTTTATATTAAAAATATTGACGAAAAAATTATAATATTAGAATTTATAATACAAATGAAACATATTTTTACTATATTTTAGTTGATATACAATTATGTATTTTTAATATGCTAATGATGAAAAAATAAAATGTATGGATAGAAAACAAACTAATTCATAGATATTCATAGTTTTTAATAGTACGGTTAAATTAAAAAATATTCAATATTGGGTTTGTTTTGAAGGTATTGACGAGGTTATTATAATGATATAATTTGTAAAAAAAGAAACGTATTTTTTCATTGCATTTTTGTTCATATACGATTATTTGTGTTAATATGATAATGGTGTAAATGAAAAATGAAAAAACAAGTGATATAAAGTAAATTAAATAATTAATTGTATGAGTGGTAAATGTTATTATACAAAAGATTGTATAATAACCGTTTTAGAATTTTTAGGGTATATAAAGTAAATTAAATAAGTAATTGTAATGGTGGTAAATGTAACATTTAAGGGTGGTAAATGTTATTGTATAAAGGATTATACAATAACCGTTTTAGAATTTTTATATAAAACAATTTAATTCGTAGATATTCATGATATTTAATAATACGGTTAAATTAAAAATATTCAATTTTGGCCTCGTTTTGAAGGTATTGACGAGACGATTATAATTGTATAATTTGTAAAAAAAGAAACATATTTTTCATTGCATTTTGTTCATAAACCATTATTTGTGTTAATATAACAAAGGTGTAAAATGAAAAAGTAAGGATATAAAGTAAATTAAATAATTAAATGTAAAGATGTTAAATGTTACATTTAATTTTGAAAATAACCGTTTTACAATTTTAATATAATAGTATAGATATAGATACTATATATATAATGTTACACATTTATGCTATCCATAAAAATATTCAATAATTAATTATATTAAAATTATTGACAAAAATATTATAATATTAGTATTTATAATACTAATGAAACATATTTTTAATATATTTTTGTTGATCTACAATTATTTATTTTTAATATGGTAACGGTGAAAAAAAAAACGTATGGATAAAAAACAAACTAATTCATAGATATTCATAGTTTTTAATAGTACGGTTAAATTAAAAAAATATTCAATATTGGACTCGTTTTGAAGGTATTGACGAGGCGATTATAATAGTATAATTTGTAAAAAAAGAAACGCATTTTTCAATACATTTTTGTTCATATACGATTATTTGTGTTAATAAGATAATGGTGTAAAATGAAAATGAAAATGAAAAAACAAGACATATAAAGTAAATTATATAATTAATTGTAAGGTGGTAAATGTAATATTGTAAGTGTGGTAAATGTTATTGTACAAAAGATTGTATAATAATTGTTTTAGAACTTTTAGGGTATATAAAGTAAATTAAATAAGTAATTGTAAGGGTGGTAAATGTTATTGTATAAAAGATTGTACAATAACCGTTTTATAATTTTTATATAAAACAATTTAATTTGTAGATATTCATGATATTTAATATTACGGTTAAATTAAAAAATATTCAATATTGGGTTCGTTTTGAAGGTATTGACGAGACGATTATAATGGTATAATTTGTAAAAAAAGAAACGTATTTTTTCATTGCATTTTTGTTCATATACGATTATTTGTGTTAACATGATAAAGATGTAAAATGAAAAATGAAAAATGAAAAATCAAGAGATATAAAGTAAATTAAATAATTAATTGTAAGGGTGTTAAATGTAACATTTAATTTTAATGGCTTTCCAAAAACCGTTTTTCAAAAACTACCTTTTTTCAAGAACCGTTTTATAATTTTAATTATATAGTATAGATATAGGTAATATATATATATATATATATAATGTTACACATTTATGCGCATAAAAATATTCAATAATTAATTTATATTAAAATTATTGACGAAAAAATTATAAAGATATAATTTATTATAATAATGAAACGTATTTTTAATATATTTTAGTTGATCAACGATTATGTATTTTTAATATGCTAACGTTTAAAAAAACGTAAGGATAGAAAACAAATTAATTCATAGATGTTTAATAGTACGGTTAAGTTAAAAAATATTCAATATTGGACTCATTTTGAAGGTATTGACGAGACGATTATAATAGTATAATTTGTAAAAAAAAGAAACGTATTTTTTTATTGCATTTTGTTCATATACGGTTATTTACGTTAATATGACAAATGTGTAAAATGAAAAATGAAAAATCAAGGGATATAAACTAAATTAAATAACTAATTGTAAAAATGTTAAATGTAATATTACAATTTTAATATAATAGTATAGATATAGATAGTATATATATAATGTTAAACATTTATGCTACGCATAAAAATATTCAATAATTAATTTATATTAAAATTATTGACGAAAAAATTATAATAATATAATTTATAATTATAATGAAACGTATTTTTAATATATTTTAGTTGATCTACGATTATGTATTTTTAATATGCTAACGTTGAAAAAAATAAAACGTATGGATAAAAAACAAACTAATTCATAGATATTCATAGTTTTTAATAGTACGGTTAAATTAAAAAATATTCAATATTGGTCTCGTTTTGAAGGTATTGACGAGACGATTATAATGGTATAATTTGTAAAAAAAGAAACATATTTTTTCATTGTATTTTTGTTCATATACGATTATTTGTGTTAACATGATAAGGTGTAAAATGAAAAATGAAAAAGCAAAGAATATAAAGTAAATTAAATAATTAATTGTAAGGGTGGTAAATGTAAAATTGAATTTAATATAATTGAATAGGGGTGAAATTATGGAGAGAAAAAAGAGGTTTCCAAAAACTGCTTTTTAAGAACCATCTTTTTCAAAAACCGTTTAAGAATTTTAATATATAGTATAGATATAGATACGATTATTTGTGTTAACATGATAAGAGTGTAAAATAAAAAATAAAAAAACTAGGGATATAAAGTAAATTAAATAATTAATTGTAAGGTGGTAAATGTAACATTTAATTTTAATGGTTTTCCAAAAACTGTTTTCCAAAAACTGCTTTTCAAAAATGGCCGGGGCCAGGGGCCGGGGCAGGGGCCAGGGGCCGGGGCCTTTCGAAATCACAAGAGCAATTTTCAACAGTGGTAATTTTGGTTTAGGTATAAAATAGATAAATAATTAACTTGGCCCCCCACCTTTTCTACCATGCTCTACTAATTATTCTCATTTCATCCATAATGTTAACTTTGCTTTATCTTCTCCAACTAATTGCATTATTTATAAACATTTTAACCGGTAGGGTTGGGTTCCGGTGAGAAGTTGAGTTAATGGTGAAAAGTGTGAGAAGTGGTTATCAACCTTTGGATGAGAAATTAATAGACGCACATTAGGATGAGATGCACCGAGATACACCAGATCAATTCCTTTCTAAGCCACAATTTATCGGAGGACTTGAGATTTAAATAGATCAACGGTTCTCACGCTTCTCACCGTTAACTCAAATTCTCATACGATCCTTCGCCTTAACCGGTTTGCAACTAGGCATCATTTCTCTATGAGTGTGATTCAAAATGATACATACGGCTTAAAATGTTAAGCAAATTTTGTGTACTCCTTTCATACATCACTTTAAACCATCAAGAAGATCCAAAAAAATATATATTGCTTAAAATGTTAAGCAAATATTGTTCCCACACTTTATCGTCCGATGTGTTTTTAGCGTAATTTCACGGTTTCGAGGGATCTTTAAAGTTTTTTAGTTGATTTTGAGGGATTTTTACGTTTTTTTTGTCGATTTCGAGAGATTTTTTCGGTTTTTTTTGCTTGATATCGAGAGACTTTGGTTGATTTCAAGGTACTTTATTTGGTTTTTTGGTTGGTGGGGGCACAGGCGAAAATTTACTAAGCGATATTTCGAAAGGTTTTGAACAAACCTACTACAACATGATATAGACAACGAAAGCATATTTAAAATTATCAAGTGTAACAATACAAACTAGCAACTTTTCAGGATACATATGTTCTAGACAATTAACTACAAAAGATTAAACCAAGATTACTTACTTGTTTATTGTGATTGTCGAAAACCACAATGATAAATCAAACCCTTGATCTCGCTTCTTGGATGTTAAGGACCAATAGTATGAATCCCTCTAGTGGCTCACACTTAAGAACACCAAATACCAACAATCAAGAAGAGGCTTAAACCCTAAACCCTTATTAGGGTTCACGATTTTGGGAGAGAGAGAGAGAGAGGGTCGACGACTACTAGAGAGAGAGAGAGAAAAAAAACTGATTAGGTTTTGATCCCTAGCAGTTTATTTATACCCCTCTCCTGCTTCTCTATTTTACACTCAACCCCCTTGAACAGATAAGCTCGTTAAAACTATTTTAACCAATTATCATTTATCCCTTTATATAATTAATCTAATTAATTATATTTTAGCTTACAATTAATTTATCATCAAATGACAAATTAATAAACTAATTGTTTCCATTTATCCTTCTGATTGTTTATCTGGGTCTTAAGGGCAACCCAAAAGAACCCTGCTATTATTAGAAATATTACCAATAGTTAATGACCTTGGACACTATATCCAACAGTCTCCCACTTGGAAAAGTTATTAACTCTATTTGGTTCAACAATTTCAAATAATCAGCAGAGAGCAAGCCATCCAATGCAACTGTCGAACTCTGATAAAGATTCGGTCCTAAAATAAGTGATTTAATGTTCCTTTGTTCTACAAGATATCATATGAACCTGAGACATGGATAAATGTCTATCTCATGGATCAAGATTATGTTTCCTGATTTCCGATATGTGTTGAATTCATCAGACTACTCAATCGAACACATCAATTATAGTCAGGGTTTGGCCAAACACTTAATGTCAACACCAAATCATCGAGGGGCCCATGGATATCGCTTCTCCTGTTTAGGCAGAAGGAACAAATAAACTTTGACTACACAGTTCATTTCTACTCATCATATTATACATGGACATACCCTGTATAACTGCCAGTTACGGTCAACGTTGGAGCACACCAAAGCATAACAGAATCCTAGAGCAAAACTCTATGTATCTCCGTTTGAAGAACATAAAATATTATTATCTCAAAATTACTCTGACTTAATCCATGGAGTAAACGTTTGAGTGCGGGTTTTTCCAATACTCAAATCACTATTAAGTACTCATGAGTGTCATTTGCATTCTCTATGCTTCTAACACTCCATGACAGTCTTCAATCACTACTTACTTCCAGGAGTATGACTGACTATGGAGGTTTAAGTAAATTAATACTCAGGAAGTTGGTTCTAAACATGCAAAACGAAACATGATAATAAATTAAATGTAAATGGACGCAATCCAGCATATATTATAATCTCCATATAATAATCTCTAAATCAAATACAATTTATTATGTTTTCAATACATCAAACTAACAACAAAAACATTCAAGGTATATTGATAATTCTAACACCTATGGCTTCAGTATGATACTCATGTTTGGGTCGAGTTAATGCTTTCGTGAAAGGATCTGTCGGATTCTCTTCAGTCGACACTCTACTCACCACGATCTGATTTTCCGCAACCTTGTGTCGCACAAAGTGATACTTCCTCTCTATGTGCTTTGACTTCCCATGGTCTTTAGGTTCTTTAGTCAATGCGGCTGCACCTTCGTTATCATAGAAGATTTCAATGGGTTCATTGATGCTTGGTACAACGCCCAGATCACCTATGAAATTCTTCAACCATGCAACATCTTTTGCTGCTTCACTAGCTGCAATATATTCTGATTCACATGTGGAGTCAGCCACCGTGTCCTGTTTGGAACTTTTCCAAGTCACGGCCCCACCATTCAACAAGAACACCCATCCTGACTGCGAGCGGGAATCATCCCGATCTGTCTGGAAACTCGCATCAGTATAACATGTTACTTGTAATTCATCCTTTCCACCGTAGACCAAGAACATGTCTTTAGTCCTCCGAAGATACTTAAGAATGTTTTTTACAGTCGTCCAATGACTTTCGCCTGGGTTCCCTTGATATCTACTCACCATGCTTAAAGCAAATGAGACATCAGGTCTAGTACATGTCATGGCATACATGATCGATCCTATAGCAGATGCATATGGAATTCGACTCATCCTGTCCAGTTCTTCACTAGTGCTGGGACATTGATCTTTACTCAATCTTATGCCATGTTGCATTGGCAAATACCCTTTCTTGGATTCACTCATATTGAATTTTTTCAATATCTTATCCAAGTATGTACTTTGGCTAAGTCCAATTAAACGCTTGGTTTTATCTCGATAAATTCTTATTTCAAGTATGTATGTTGCATTTCCCAGATCTTTCATAGCGAAACATTTTGTTAGTCCTAGATTCAAGTTCTAATTACTACAAAACAATCAAGATGAGAATTTGAATCCATATGTCATTGATTTAATCACAACTATTACAAACTCTCTCTTTCTCTCTCTACTTTCTCACTCTAGAAATGTTTACAATGACCTCTTCTCTAATATGCTCACTTACAACTGATTCCAACTTACACGCTTACTTACATACAAAGGAAACAAGGTATTTATACCTACAAGAATTAAAAGGAAAAACAAATACAAATACAATAAACTTTGACTTTTATTACAAATAGACTTTGACTTTAATGAAAGTTGACTTTCTCAGCTTTGACTTTCTTGAACTTTGACCTTCAGTCTTCTTGATCTTGTATCCAACAGATTTATGCTTTAACATCTTTGTCCTGCGAGTTTCATACTTAGAATTTTTTCTGAGTTTTTCTTGGGTTGGCCAAGTTTGACTTTTGTAGAACCAGTTTGTTTCTGAATTTTTGACGATCAATTTTGTGCAAAAGTTGAAGATGACTTCCAAAGAGGCTCTAGCAATCGATACAGATGTAAAGCCACCTGTTCTGTTTAAAGGAGAATACGAACAATAGAAGGATAGGTTCTTAGATTTCATTGATCGGAATGACTTGGGAGACTATATCAGTTTATCCATTAAAGGAGTGATGAAACCTCCTACGAAGATTCATAATGTTGAAACTGAAGGAGAGGAAGTAATAAATAAAGAGTACCCATTGCCACTTGAGGAGTACACAGATGAACAGAAAAAGAGGCTTAAAACTGTCAGATTGGCAGGATCATTTATTCTGCAAGGGATTATGTTATCCCAGATAACAATGTAATCACAAGATGACACAATCAATTCACTCAATTTCCATTCTCATTCAAACTCAGAATTCGATTACAAAAATATTCTCTCTACAATAAGCGCACAATACACTAAATGAAGCTACTACTTGATACAACATGCACAACACACTATTTATACAAACACTTAAAACACGCACACCACATAAACGCGCAGAAAACTAAAACTCTTACAACACATTACAAGTTTGACTTTGACTTTTTTTACATTGACTTTGACTTTGATGCTTGAGAGTTGACTTCAGCTTTGACTTCAATCTTTAGTCTTCTATGATCTTGTATCCAACATATTTATGATCTAACAATCTCCCCATTTGGATTCAAGATCATCTCAAAAAGATTTTGCAGTATAATCTTCTCTCTTTAAGCTCAGTAGAAATAATCTCCCCTTTTTTTTATCAACTTTAACAATCTTCACAATCTTCAGTATTCTCTCCAAAATCTTTCTTCAAACAAAATAACAATCTCCCCCAAGGTTATAAAAACCTCTTTCAGACTTGGAAAGAAATTATCTTCAGGTTTCGCTCAATCTGCTTCAACAAAAATTATCTTCAAAGAAATTTCTCTAAAATCAGCTCATCTTCAGAAATCTTTGAACTTTCGCTTTCATCTCTCAACAATCTTGAATATCTCTCACATAACAAACACAAACTTTTGTTGTCAGACATTTCTTTAATTTTGTCATCTCCCCCTTTTTGATGATTGCATCATCGAGATCATCAAAACTTCGAACAAGAAATGTCTGTGAAAAACTGATCTGACCACTGATCTTTGAACACAAGAGACCCTGATTCTCCATCGATCCAAAATAAGGTATTCATCTAGATCTTTTCAAATCCAGACAAATAAGAATGTAACACCTGAATCAACAAATGAATCAGTTATAATGCCTGTCAGTAACACGAAGTCACTGTGTGTAACGAATACAAATTGGAAAGGAGCTTTTATGATGTTCATTCCCCCCGGGCTTCCATTCAATCATCGAAACACCACAAACGAATTTCTATGAACGTTGTGAAAAGAAAAACAAATTTCCTTGTGTGTTTGTGCAAGTGTTAGAAAGAATTAAGCACATGATGATTGCTTATATAAGGCTCAAAATTGTGTAAACCACTAAGACAACAGTAATTAAATACAGACGTTATTGTGCATGATCGAAGTGCGAAGGTGGGGCAGACTTCCTTCTTTTTCAATATCCAGATTTTTCAAATGAAAATCAGATAGATTATGTGTTGCGCCCCCTTGAAATATGAAACATTTTCTTGTTGAGAAGAAAATGAGTGGCTGGTGAGGTTTTTATCAAGAGTTGGCATGGGCTAGTTTCCTGTTTCAATAATGTTCACGAAGAATTGTGAAACACTAGCAATATAGCTTCCCGGCTCAGAAAAAGTTGGTGCAGACTTTGATATTCTTTTACTCTGTTCTCACACCCTCTTTCTTTTAATCATTGAGCTCACATCTATCCAAACTCTCTTTTACATTTTACCTCATCACTCAACCCACTCTCAGTATTTTGACTCCTCACACTCGATCACTCAAGGATTAACTTCTTGGGTAGGAAACACTGGTTAACGTGAATACATAGAAGTTTCAATTAAGTCCTCACAAAAAGAACCTATGTTGTCCTAAAAGAACATGTTGTTCAGATGGTTTAACTATATCAGTTAAAGCATAAAATATGAAATACAAGTCAGATGTCTGCATGCTCAATCAGATAATCATGAATATTTGAGCATTTTAATCATTGAAGATATTACAAACAAGTATATTGAAAGAATGAAATGAATACAAGAAACTTGTTTGAAAAACTGACATTGTATGATAAAGATCAAATAGAATGATTTATCGATTAAGGCTTAGGTCAGCAAAAATCGGATATTGTCTATACGAACCAAAATATAGACACTCTTGAAAGAACGTTTCAAAATGAAATCACGCTCAAACTTTGAATAACAATCGGGGTGTCTTACCATCGAAAAATTTTTTGTTTCAATTTAGAGACATGGTAAGAACTAAGAACATTTTCAACAAAAAGTAAACCGGTGTGTGTGAATAGTTGACAGTATATGGAAAAGATAATACACAAGTATATATCTTTGGAAACACACGGTTTATAAACATTTAAGCTCATCAAATAATGAAAACATTTAAAATCACACTTCCAAATCATGAAATCTATTTAAGAATCGGGAAGTGGTTTGAACGTTTAAGAACATGTTTTCTATGATTGAAAGTTGTCCTTCTTTCAACCATATATGAGATTAAGAATAGAAATAAACCTTTTCGCTTTGTCTTAAATCTCATGAAGTCATCTTAAAGTCATAATGATATGATCATGTAAGCATCCTCTCAATCTGCACCAGTCACAAAGTCCGTCAAAGTAAAAAATTTATTCACAACTTTATTGAAAAATAAAATGACATAAAGTAGTAAAACATTGAATGTACGAGTTCTGATCTGAAGTAATCAAAAGTCATAATTCATACTCCTTTTCTTACTCTTACTCCCCCTGCATTTATGCATTAGAAAATCATCAGCGATTAGCATAAAAAAATTCATAAACTCCCCCTCAAATGAATGTAGATCATCTAATCATCTTCTCTCACTCCCCCTGAAATCACGAATACCTTTCAGTATAGATATCTTTTCAGAATAAAGATAAAGAAATGAAGAAAAATAACAATAAGAAAAACTTTAATAGGTAATCATAGATTAAGTCTTGAGATTTAACATACCAAGTTTCGAGATAAGAAAATTAAATATATTTTCATCGAGAGGCTTGGTAAACAAATCAGCAAGCTGATAATCAGTGTTTACAAAATAAAGTTCTATTGTACCTTTTTCGACATTGCCTTTTATAAAATGATATCGTACATCTATGTGTTTGGTCTTAGTATGCTGTACAGGATTTGCGGATATTGCAATGGCGCTCTTAGAGTCACAATAAATCGGAATCTTGTCAAATTTGAAGCCATAATCTCGTAGTTGCGTCCTCATCCACAACACTTGATAACAGCAGCTTGCCGCAGCGACATACTCCGCCTCAGCCGTTGATGTGGAAACACACAGTTGTTTCTTTGATGCCCAACTTACGAGTTTATCTCCAAGAAACTGTATATGACCTGATGTGCTCTTCCTGTCTAACATACAGCTTGCATGATCTGCATCTGAGTAAGCCGTTAGTTCAAAACCAGTATCTTTAGGATACCACAGACCAAGATCTGCAGTGCCCTTCAGATATCTAAATATGCGCTTAACTGCAGACATATGGGATTCTTTTGGATTAGCCTGATATCTAGCACATAGACATGTAGAGAACATAATATCTGGTCTACTTGAAGTTAAATACATCAAAGAACCGATCATCCTTCTATAGGTTCTAACATCGACAGGTTTTCCCGAAGGATCCATGCCAATCTTAGTTCCCGGTTTATCTGGATTCACAAAGCCTTCAGGTTGTGAGACATAGAGTTCCTGCTTAAGAATGTCGTTTAGAAAGGCAGTCTTCACGTCCATCTGGTAAACTGTGAAGTTTTTGTGAGCAACATACGCAAGAAACATTCTGATCGCTTCAATGCGTGCCACTGGAGCGTAAGTCTCGTCATAATCAATGCCTTCCTCTTGCCGGTAGCCTTTTGCGACAAGTCGTGCTTTGTTTCTGATTACGATACCGTCTTCGTCCTTTTTATTCTTGAATACCCATTTGGTGCCAATAATATATTTTCCTTCTGGTCTTCGCACAAGTCTCCAGACTTTTAAAGCTTCGAACTGATTTAGCTCCTCTTGCATTGCAGTCACCCAATCTAAGTCAACTAGAGCTTCTGATACGCGAGTGGGCTCTATTTTTCTCAGAAAGGAATCATGCATACACATGTTCAAAGTAGCATACCTAGTTTGCACCGGTAAAGTTGGATTTCCAATAATTTGGCTTATCAGATGCTCTTTGGTCCACTTATGTTCGTGAGGGAGCGGATTCGATGTAGATTGATCATAGTTCTCATCTAGATATCCACTGTCAGATTCTTTTTGTTCAGCATTTGTTGGGGGTACAGTTGAATTTTCTTGTACAAAAGTTTCAGTTGGGACAACTTGTTCAATCTGTTGATTATTCATCACAATGCATCCAACTGAAGTACAGACTTCTGGTTCAACATTTTCTTGTACATCTGCAACTGTAGAAGTATTTGTTTGAACTTGAGTTTCTTGCTAAACTGGGGGAACGAGTTCAGTTGACACTTCTAAAATGGTTGGATGATTCGTCGTTAAATCTTCTGACTTGTCAACCACAACAGATTTAGGCAATTTAGATCCGAGAAACTCATCATAAAAGAATTCAAACAATAAATCTAATTCAGATAAATGAGATGTAGATGTTGAAGCTTTATCCGAATTATTCTCATTAGACACAGGTTCTGGACTGATCTGTCCAGAAGCTAAAATTCCTGTAAGTACGGGTTTTGAACTGTGTTGTTCATAAGCCACCTCCTCGTCAAATGTAACATTAACGCTTTCTATCACAGTCTTGTACTTCTTTAAGTACACCCGGTATGCAGCAGATGATTGAGAATATCCAATGAAGATGCCTTCGTCAGCTTTCGGTCCAAACTTGTTCAAGTTCTCTCTATCGTTCAATACAAAGCACCTGCATCCAAAAACATGAAAGTGTTTAATGCTAGGTGTATGATTTTTTATTAATGCATAAGGTGTTTTTCCAAACCGGCGATGTATTATGGATCAATTCTGTGTATAGCACGCAGTCGAAACAGCTTCTGCCCACAGAAATAGAGGTAGATCGGATTGACTCAGCATAGTACGAGTGGCCTTAACTAGCGTTCGATTACGTATTTCTACTACTCCATTCTGTTCTGGCGTTCGAGCAGCAGAGAATTGATGTGTTATCCCGACCGATTCGAGATAATCGTCAACAATTTTGTTTTTAAACTCTGTGTCGTTGTCCATTCTTAGAAGCTTGACTGGATTTTGTAGATTTACTTGGGTAGTCTTTAAGAAACTGATGATGACTTCGGGCGTCTCATCTTTTGATCTCAGAAATTTGACCCATGTATATCTGGAATAATCATCCACAATAACTAGAACATACTTTTTGTCGCTTATGTTTTACGTTCTCATTCGACCACAAAGATCCATGTGAAGCAATTCCAATAGAGAACTTGTACTCTGTTCAGGCTTCGGCTTGTGAGCAGCTCTCTTCATTTTACCTTTTTCACATGCTGCACATACGTGTTCTTTTTCGTATTTCAGCTCAGGAAGTCCTTTGACTAGCTTGCTCACGACCAGTTTATTGATGTAGCGAAAATTTAGGTGAGACAGCCTTCGGTGCCATAACCAGCTTTGTTGCAGCGAGGCTTTTGATAGGAGACAAACCTGATTTTCAGTCTGGACTTTTGACAGATTAATGGTGTAGAGGTTGGACTTTCTCGTACCGACCAAGAGTTCTTTTCCATCTTCAGTACGTACAGAACACCTCTTGGCCTTGAAATTTACCTCTAAATCTTTGTCACAGAACTGGCCAATACTGAATAGGTTATGTACTAATCCTTCCACATAACTCACCTTCGTAATCGTCACATTATCTTGTATCACATCACCGTAGCCGAGAATCGGTGAAAACTGATCATTGCCAAAACGTATATTTCCGCAGAATTTCTCTGTATAATTAGACAATAAATCCTTTTGCCCGGTCATAAGCTTGGAACACCTGCTATCCAAGTACCACATATGATGGGTCTGCATAAGAGAAATCAGGGAACAATAACTTTAGGTACCCATTTAAAAGTGGGTCCTAACGGATTAGCACAAGATTTTGGTATCCATTTGTATATGGATCCTCTGAACTTTTGAAAACAGTTGATGTAAAAGACTTATAAGAACCAACATGATAAGTACCAAACCAATCATCAGAAAATCGGTGAGAAACAAAATCATTCCGTCTAGAATTAGATGATATAGAAATAGATCGAGATAATTGGAGTAATTGCTTTATTGAATATCTCTTGTAAGAAGTTACAAGGTTTTTGTTATTGGAAGCAACACTACCAACTACATCAAAAGAACTACCAATAGATCTATTACAATCTAAATCAGGAATAGACTTTGCTTTCCCATCAACTTTCCTTTTTGGTTGCCATTCAGTTCGACCTTCCGATCTTTTCTTTCTTAAATCTGAAACAAAATATTTAGATTTGTTAGGAAAATCAGATTTGTGGTAATGTCTTTTCTTTAGCTTACCAGTGTTAGTATGTTTCTGTGAGCGCCGTTTCTTTTGCTTCTTACCTTTTGCATAGTAATCAGCATTCACAGAAACTGATTCACCAACTTTAATAGATGATTCACCTATTTCATGCACACTTGGTAAAGCTTGACCATTAATGACAAAAGTAGAATGATCTAGAAGTGTAGCATTAAAGTCAAACATATCAATCTCATCTACACATCCTTCATCAGAATTTAAAAAATCATTTGCGGACGCAAATAAGTCATCAAAGTTAGTTTCAGAGGTTTGAGGGGTTTTAGAAGAATTAGAACACTTTTGAGATTCAACTTTTAAAATAGTGTTCTTCATAACAGTTGAAAATACAACTTTTTCAATGTCATCCAATATTCTTTCATCAGATAAAACATTTTCAAGCTCGATTATTTTGCTTTCTAAAATGAGTGGAGGAAAATAAATTTTAGCTTTTAAAGGTTTTGCCTCCAACTCTTTTGTCGAATAACTTTCAAAATAATCATTTGAAAGAGATTTTGGTTGTTCTGAAAGATAACTATCATTCAGTTTTTGATAACAGAATGGTAGTTACATTTTCTTTAAACTCTTTCTTTTCTCATCCTTTTTTGCTTCTACCTCATCAGGTGACTTGGTAACAAATTTGGGTTTCAAATGAGGATATTTAGCAGCCGCGTATAGAAATCAAAATTATATAAAGCAGGCTGTTTTCTGATGGCTTTCTTAAGATAGTGTGGGTTTTCGTAACCGAGACCCCACTTCTCTTTAACATCAGTTTCCTCATTAGGGGTGTTTAAGAAAATGGTTTGATCTGTTTGGCCTCGTGCATACAGTTTGGCTTCCAAACCATTTACCTTCTTTGTTAAGCTCTTGTTTTCCACCTGCAATTTGTGAGCTTTTAGTATAGATTCTTGTTTCTTAAAATCAGACTTAGAAATCTTAGAAACAAAATCAGAAATCTTACTTTAAAACAATATTTTTCTTGTTTAAAAATAGAAACAAATTTGTTCAGAGAATCAATTAGATCTTTGTTCCCAACAACTTGCTTGTTAAGTTCAAAGATCTTTTGATTTTTCTTTGCAATTCTGCTATCTTCCTTTTTCAGTTTAGATTTTAGGTCTTGAAGTTCGACCATCATGGCTTCCATTTCAGTCATAAAATCAGATTTGGAAAGATTTAGTACCTCATCAGCTGTCTCTTCATCATTGTCATCATATTTTACCGTATCTCCCATCAAGCACATATGGGATGTTTCGTCCTTCTCTTCTTCGTCATCTAAATGATCTAACCAGAACTCATCTTCAGCCATGAGTGCCCTGCCAGCCTCTTGTTGCTTGGCCAAGAGCATCTTGTTCTTGTAATATTCTGAATTTCGAACTTTGGGCTTCCGACAGTCCTTAGCGTAGTGACCGACCTTACCACAATTGTAGCATTTGATCAGATCATCTGTCTTCTTTTCAGCACCAGTATCATCATTCACAAACTTCTTTCTTTCCTCCGGCTTTCTTTCCACATATCTTTTCTCCTCAAATCTTTTTCCTTTAACTCTTTCCCGATGTTCATGGTTCTTTGATCCGGACGAGGAATACCTTTGAGAATTAGAACCCGGTTTCTTATAGAACTTCTTTTGAAATGCTCGGGTCAATAAAAGCATAGCTTGCTTTAGGTTCTCTCTGTCGTCACTATCAGATTCAGACTCAGAATCAGAACTGGGAATCACTACTTTCTTCTTTTTCTTCTTTTCTCTATTTTCCTTCTCTTTCTCACCAGCTACTAAGGCAATGGGATCTGACACTTTCTCAGTTTTCTTTTTCTCAACTCTTTTCTCTTCGACCACTTCTTCATTCTGTCTCAGTGTCTCATAAACCTCATGTAGTGGAATGTCACTTAAATCCTTCATCTGTTTCATTCTGTGAGTGTGCTTCTTCCACTCCGGCTGTAGAATGCTTAGGAACTTGACATTATTCTCGATCTGCTTCTTCTTGACTTTGTTCTTTGATAGTTCGTTCAGAAGAAGCACGAATCTCTCATACGTTTCCTCCAGGCTCTCATTTTCCTTGGCTTTAAACTTCTCGTAGCTGTTGATACAGTTAGCTACTTTCATCTGGTTGCCAATTTTCGAGCCCATCATCATCTTCTGCAACTGATCCCACATCTTTTTCGCGTTCGCTTTGTAGTTGTCGATCTTAATATATATCTCATTCGGAATACTCTGAAGTAGAAGAGATCTGGCTTGTTTATCAGCTTTGAAATGACTTTTCTGCTCATCAGAATATTGTGCAAATTCCTTCGGAACAGTTTTCATTTTTCTCACTCTGTCTTCGTCTCGATCCTCACTGTCTGAAGATTCATCATCAGGTATTTCGATAGTGGGTGTATCATGGGACCTTCTGTAATGGACAACAGAATGTTTTCCCCATTTGCATGTCGGTCGACGAAGTCGAGAAAACGATCCTTCCACTGTTCGTATTCGCCCTTGAATAGAACAGGAGGCTTTACGTCTGTACCAATGGAGAGAGCGTCTTTGGAAGTCATCTTTGATCTACACTGCTTATTGTGATCATCAAAATTCAGAAAACAAACTGGATCTACAAAAACCAAACTCAGTTAAATTTCAGATAAATCACAAAAATTCACTAAGTATAAAACGCGCATAACACTTGAAAAGAAACACTTCGCACAAGAGCCTATGTGAGAGTTTTAAACTTCACGCACACAACAAGCTGAACAAACTTACTTCTCGCACACATGGTTGTGTGAGTTTCAGCTTCGCGCACAACAAAGCTTGCATGAACCAAGGTTCGCGCACATGCTTTATGCGAGTTCTTAGTTCTCGCACACAACTATGTGCGAGTTTTGGAACTTCGCGCAAAAGCTTGCGAGTTAAGGACTTAGAAATTTTTTCTAAAAACACAAACTCACTAAATGCAAACGCGCAAGAACAGGGCTTGCGAGTTTTGGACTTAGAAAAATTTTGACATGTTTACTTCTCGCTAAAAGGAAATGCGCACGATGACCACTTCTCGCAACTTTCACTTCGCGCATGACAAAGATGATGAACAGTAACAACTCATACATAGTAATGTGAAAGTTTATGCTTCTCGCACGAAACTGTTTGCGAGTTCTTCACTTAGCGAGTTTTTGATCTGCAAGTTCTACCCTTGTGCGAATTCTTCCATCCTTGCAAGTTCTACTCTCTGCGTATTCTTCAGATCTTGCGAGTTCTTGGGGTTTTCAAACAAAAACTCAAGTTTTTCAACTGATTTCGATCAAATCCTTTATTAATCAATCTCAATCTTTGCACGAATATTCTAAATCATATTTGGAATCAATTACAATCAACAATTTTTTATCAAAAACACTAAAATGTATACAATCGATCTAGAAACCAATACGAATACAAACTCGAACTCAAGATTAACCAAAATCCAAAATTCACTTCTAAATCAAGTGAATTAGACAAAGCAATACAAATGAAAACTGTTCTAACCAATCAATCGATTACAAAGAAACTAAAATCAGATTAAAAACATCACAAAATTGCAAAAATTGATTCTTAACAGTGTTCTTGCAAGTTCTTGAAATGTCGATCAAGATTCTTGAATTTGATCCAAAAATTTATGAATTCTTCTGCTCTGATACCAATTGTTATCCCAGATAACAATGTAATCACAAGATGACACAATCAATTCACTCAATTTCCATTCTCATTCAAACTCAGAATTCGATTACAAAAATATTCTCTCTCTACAATAAGCGCACAATACACTAAATGAAGATACTACTTGATACAACACGCACAACACACTATTTATACAAACACTTAAAACACGCACACCACATAAACACGAAGAAAACTAAAACTCTTATAACACATTACAAGTTTGACTTTGACTTTTATTACATTGACTTTGACTTTGATGCTTGAGAGTTGACTTCAGCTCTGACTTCAATCTTCAGTCTTCTATGATCTTGTATCCAACATATTTATGATCTAACAGATTCCGAATGAGATATACGTCAAGATAGACAGTTATATGTTTTAGGGAAAGAAATGTGGGATCAACTTGAAAAGATGATGCTTGGATCGAAGATTGGAAACCAGCTAAAAGTATCAAACTGTCTGAACAACTATGAAGAGTTTAAGGTAAAGGAGGGTGAAAGTCTTGAAGCCACATATGACAGATTTGTTACATTACTGAATGAGCTCAGCAAGAATAAAGTCAAGAAGTCTCAGATAGAATTAAATGTCAAGTTTTTGAGCATTCTACAGCCTGAATGGAAGAGGTTTACAAGGCAAATGAAACAGATGAAAGATTTGAATGAGATACCACTCCATGAGGTGTACGAGACTTTGATACAGAACTAAGAAGAGGTAGAAGAGATTAAAGATGAGAAAAAGAAAGCTAAAAAGATGGTAGAAGATTCAGTGGCTTTGGTAGTGAAGAAGAAAGAAAAGAGGTCTGTGAGCTTGAAGAATTAGTAGAAAGTTGTTGTATCTGAGTCAGATGAAGTTGAAAGTGAAGCGGACTCTAATTTCGATGACTGTGAGAATCTGAAACAAGCCAGGCTATTGTTGACCACGGCTTTTCAAAAGAAATTCTACAAGAAACCAGGGTCAAACAGTCAGCGATACTCATCAGGATCAAGAAACTATGAGCACAAAGAAAGAATTGAAAGTAAAAGGTTTGTAGGGAAAAAGCCAGAAGAGAAGAGGTATAGGTAGGAAGAGAAGAAAGAATATGAGCCAGTAAAGTGCTACAACTGTGGGAAAGTAAGCCACTATACTAAGGATTACCGGAAACCGAAGGTCCAAAATTCTAAGTACTATAAGAACAAAATGCTTTTGGCCAAGCAGCAAGAAGCTGACAAAACATTGATGGCCGAAGGCGAGTACTGGCTAGATCATTCTGACGAAGAGGATGAGGACAAATATGAAACTGATCACTTGTGTTTTATGGGTCAAAACACATGATGAAGAGGATGATGACAAAGATGAAACTGCTCACATGTGTTTTATGGGTCAAAACACAAATGAAGCAGATTCTGATGCTGAAGAGAATGAAGAGGTATGTGATATGTCCGAATTTGATTTTCTAAATCAAATGCAATCCATGATGATTGAAATTCAGGATTTGCAGTCTAAGCTTAAACGCGAGAAATGTATCATTAAAGAGAAAAACCAATCAATACTGAAGCTCAACAATGATATTGCTGAGAAGAATGTATTGATTGAGGCTTTACACAAAAACATTGATACCTGTGCGAGAGAAAAGACTGTAATTCATAATGAACTATCTGAAACTACATCTAAGTTTAAACTGTGTGAACTTGAGATCAAAGAGGTTGCGAAAAAGTGTTTATCTTTTAAGAAAGAAAACAAATCTTTGGTTGAGAAAGTGAAAGTTTTGGAAGAAAAACTTTATACTTTGGGTCAAACTGAACAAACCATTCACCTTAACAAATCTAAAGAGAGTAGTGAGTGTTGGGGTCTTGGCTATGAGAACCCACACTATCTGAAAAAGGGTATTTCAAAAGTGCATGCTTTGTATGATTTCAGTTTTCTTAAATTGGCACCTCAATACCCTGAACTCAAAGTTAAATGGACTAAACTATCAGAAGAGGATGAAGCTAAGGAAAAAGAGAAACGGAAAAACAAAACTAAAATGCAACTTCCATTTCGATATGAGACATTGAATTCTAGTTACAATTATACACAATCAAAATTTCTTTCTAATGACTATTTTCAAAGCTACTCTACAGAGGAATTGGAGGCAAAGCCAGTTGAAGGCAAGATTTATGTTCCTCCTCTCGTTTTAGAAAGTAAAATTTATGAACTCGAGAATACTCTAGTAGAAGAAAGAGTTTTGACTGAGTTAGAACAAATGGTGTTTTCAACTGTTTTCATGAACACTGATTTTTCAAAGACTTTCAAAGCTTCAAAATCAAATGATATAACTGGTCTGTTTGATGAAGAGTTTGATTTCCTAAACTCTGATGGTTGTTTGGATGATTGTATTGATCAATTTGACTTTAATGCAAAACTTCAAGATAATTCTCAATTCATCATTTACTCTAATGTTTTACCTAGTGTGTACGAGAAAGGTGAATCATCAACGAAAGTTGATAAATCAGTTTATGTGTGTACCAAGGATGTCAAAGGTAAGAAGAAGAAAACTAGGCATTCACAGAAATGGACTACCACTGGTAAATCAAAGAATAAGCAATCTTTTAAATTTCACAGTTCTAACACTCAAAATTCATATGTTTCAGATGTGAAAAGGAAAAAGACTGAAGTAAAATCAGAGTGGAGACCAAAGAAGAAATTTGACGAGCCTGCAAAATCATGTTCTGATTCTTCTTGTAATAGATGACTAATAGTAAAACTGATGTAGCTGGTAAAGTTGCTTTTCATAAACAAAAACTTGTAACTTCATACAAGAGATATTCAATAAAGCAATTACTCCAATTATCTTCGTCTACTAAAAAGTCTTCTAAATATCGTCGGAATGATTTTCTATCTCGAAAATTTTCTAATGATTGGTTTGGTTCATATCATGTTTATTCTTAAAATTCATATGCTTCAAAGGGGTTTCCAAAGATCAAAGGGTCCAAATTCATATGGATGCCAAAATTATGTGCTAACACTGTAGGACTGTCACACCCCGCCAAAGCGGAAACACGAGATATGACAGCACACGGTTTCATAACATAAAGTAATAAACAACACCAACCATAACATTCAACAAAATAGTGTGAATATTGTTATACAACCCAAAAAATAAAAATTCTCAAAATAACGGTTGTTACAAAAGTTGACAAAAGTTTGTCAATGTCATATCGGTTGATGATGTCACACATGAGTGCACCCTAAGTTCCATCACTTACTTATTTGCACCTGAAAAGCATAAAAAAAGGTCAACTACATTGAGTTGGTGAGTTCACAGGCTTTTGTATGCACGAAATAGTTTTGTATGCATAAATTTTCATTTATTGTGAAACGTTCGTTCACAAGACGTTTAAGAAACTGATTGTTCAATTATTTGCACGAGGTTTGTTGTATACAGTAATGCCTTAACATTGAGTCACTACCAAACCTTTCGACCAACCAATGCCCCTTAAATTACACGTCATTACCTCAGCGGTGGACTAAATCCACTTGTGTAAGACAATTATTGTTATTGGTAAAGTGCACTTCTAGCTCGTCAGCCAAAAGTGGGGTTGTCAATCCAAATAGCGCTACCCACAAATACCATCGGCTCCCGTTCGAGTTAATAGGTAGTGTCCAACCAGTGGGGACTTATTCATTAACACTCAATTTCATCGTAAAGTATACATACCATAGTGCATAAACAATTTACTTCAAAATTCAACAATTTTAATGAACAATCATTCGGTAATAACAATTTGTAAATTCACATGGTTTTCACCCCAAAACATATAAAAACAGTAAAAGAGGGGCTGTGAATACTCACTTGTTCAGTGGGTAGTCCTGAAATATCCGCGAGGTTGCACAAGACCCAAGGTTAAGCCCTTCCTATGAAAGTGAAACACACTATCAGTTCGGGTCCTACTCTTAGGGTTTAAGTGTCACTTAGATCGCTACGTCTTATAAAATGCCTTATGTGTTCTTTAAGTCAAAACGTATGTATTATATATATATATTAGATTATTGATACCGCAATTTCGTCACAACAAGTAACGAAAGGGGTCTAAAACCAAAGAGAGAATAATAAGTTGATACATAATATATATATATATATATATATATATATATATACCGCAATTTCATCACATGAAATGATGAAAAGGGTTAAAAGGTAAAAGTAAAATATAAATTGCATATACATGTATAATATATGTTAGGTAACATAAATGTGTATATATATATATACCGCAATTTCATCATATGAAATGATGAAAAGGGTTCAAGGTTAGTTTTTAACAATAGTAAGAAAATCGTCCCTTGCTGTCCAGAAATTGTTGTCATTTTGTGTCCATAATCAGATGTCCTCCAAAGTTCCTTTGGTCATAAAACTTTTACCCAATATAAAACGTTGAGTTAGGAAACTTTTGGCATAGGTTTCATGATTTTTGGAGGTATATAAGTCCATCAAAACAGCCCATAATCAGGTGTCATTTTGCGCACTTGTTTTGTAACAACTGTTTAGTGGTCCAAATTTTAACATTTTAGGTAATCTCCTTAATTTATTATTTAACAAAATTTTAATATGAGTAAATATGGTGCTTTAGGGAACATTTGGAATAAAAGTCACCACTTTTGAGGTGGTTTGTTAGGGTAATCATTTCATTAAAGTTTCTTGGTCACATTAAACAATGCAATCTACAACCTCTGCTTGTCACAGCCATTTGAAAGATCAAAACTTATTGTTTTTCTGTGATTCAAATTGGGTTGTAACCCTAACTCAATTATGAAACTTCCAGAAAAAGATTCACCTCATTTGGATAAGTAATGAGTGAGTTATGGACCTTTTATGCCAAGTGTTCTAATCTGCCAGATTATAACTTTTTGCACACTAAATTTGTCATGAGGGGTTGAACACCCAAATCTTCATATTTTTAAATGAAACCAATTTTGTTTGAATTCTAACTCATCAAAGTTACTTTCTGAAGAAAAATCATAATTTTTTATGGATTTAAAAGATGGTTATGGTTGTTTGAATGGAGGTTTTTGTCCAGACGGATTCATCCTGCGCACATAACTTTATAGGTGAGGATGAGGGGAAAAACTCAGTATTTTTGAGTGAATCCAGTTGGGTTAGATTTTTAACTCACTAAATAAAGTTCCAGAAGAAGATTCATAATATTTGGTTGAATATTTTTCAAGTTATGGCCGAAGCAAGAACATGCATGCAATCTGCCAGATTCTAAAATGAAATTTCATGGCAACATGAATGCTTTTTAACTTTTATTCTCACCCAAGGGGTGGTCTTTTTGTTTAAAAACGTTTTTACAATGCTTTTTAACATAAGTTTTGTAAAATAACATCCTTTAGATTACAAAGAAGGAGATACACATGCATGAATTCTACCATCTTAGATGATGAGAAAAATAGCCATGCATGTCTTCTAAGCTCCGTTTTCTTGAGTTTTGATTACATGGATCATGGGTTATCACCATTTCTTGACATTTAACATGTATTTGGTGTCTAACCTACCATTTGAAGGCCTATGAAGGTCCTTCTTTTCATAAACCTCAAGAAAGTGATGAAAAAGGTGTAGAAAAATGCAAGTAAAATGAGAGAAAATGCAAGAAAAGAAGGAAATGAAGAAGAATGCAAGATATTGTACTTACCCACACTAGAGATGATTTTTGATCTTCAAAGTTTGATGGATTTGAGAGAGTTTTGGGGCTTGTTTTCAGCCAAGAAAATGAGAGAGAGAGAGAGAGAGAGAGAGAGAGAGAGAGAGAGAGAGAGAGAGATGAGAGCTCTAACAAGAGAAAGAGAGATGTAGGGAAATGAGAAAGTTACTTGAGAATTGGGTTTTGAGGGAAACGAGATTTTAAAAGGAGTTTGGGAGGGGGAGAGAGAGGTGACGGTTCTCTCTCTCTCTAATCTTTTTTTTATTGTTTTTTTTATTTTTGATATATATATATACATAATATGTAATTTTTATAAAAAGAGAGATTAAAGGTAGGTAAATTCTCAATTATCTACTTAAATTTTTGGTCTGATTACTTAAAGTTTAGAATTTATATTTGATTAATTAAATTTTATATTTAACCCACTTATTATTGTTATTAATATAATAAAATGTTAATTTTATCGGATTGGCATTTTATAAGACAACGTATACCGTTACGTGCGGTAACCGGATATTCTAAGCGCACTGCCGGGAATCTTAGGAAACTAAAACCCTTGCCTACACAATAAGGTCATATTAGGGTGTTCCTACATGTTAAGACATGTATTATACTGTTCGGGTGCTAACCTGTAAATTCTGGTTGTCAGATGTCACAGACTCCCCTTCTTAGAAGAATTTCGCCCCGAAATTAAATGATTGTCACTCCCGGACTGATTCTTTGTAAAAAGGTGAGGGTACTTAAGTTTCATGTGATCTTCTCGCTCCCAAGTATACTCAGGTTCATGCCTCGAATTCCAACTAACTTTTAGGATTGGGATCTTACCGCGCCTTAAACGCTTGACTTCATGGTCAAGGATCTCAATTGGTTCTTCTACAAAGTTCAATCGATCATTGATCTGAACGTCTTCTAGAGGTAGAACCAATGATTCATCAGTTAGCCATTTTGTTGGATCATAATTGTATTCAAGATTAAAGTTAAAGTTAAGGGTTTAAACTGCAATTGTGCTAAAGTTAATTAGAGGGTTTATTATGTAATAAGTTAATAGTTATTAAGCTATTGGGCCCAAGCCCATTAGAAAGCCCATTAAGGTTAAAGCCCATATGGCCTGGGTATTTAAAGTTTTGATTAGTTTAGTTTTAGGTTAACCTTGTAAGAACTCTCATTATTATTACTTTCATAATATTGTTTAGAGAGAGGTTGCTGTAATCCAAGGGTATCAAGAACACTCAAGGTTTAACAGTTTATACAAGGGATTGGTATGTTACTCTGATTTATATATCTCTTGATTATTGTGTTGCTTGATTACTTGATTGATTGTTTACCAACTAGATTAAACTGGGATAACAATTGGTATCAGAGCCTAAAGAATCAATTTTTTTTGTGATATTACTGTTCATCGAGAAAAGTACTATTCATCGAGAAAATTTACTGTTCATCCTATTTCATGAATCTGTTATCAAAATCACTGTTAATACATCCGGTCGATTAGTATTTACTTATTTGTACTTTTGTGCTTCATTCGATCGAAGGATTGCTTAGTTGTTGGTTTAATTGTGTTATCGGTCGAATTAATTTTCTGGGTTTGGTTTCGGTCGAACCCCAGATATTCTTCGTGTTCTTCGGTTTAGTCTTAGTGATTATCGGTCTTATAAGTTAATCGATCATATCTGTTACTGTGGTTATCAATATTATTGTTCGACCGATAGTTATTCGACCTGTACCTTCGACCGGGTAGTCGTGATCTCCGGTATTACGCCTTCGACCGAATAGTTGTGATCTCCGGTCATTCCTTCGACCGGACCTTAGTATTCCCCGGTCTTTCCTTCGACCGGATAGGAGTATCGACCGAACCTTAGTGGTTTTCGGTCTAGCACTCGACCGGACACCTGTTACTCCGGTCTTGCCATTCGACCGGTGCCTTGCATATTCCGGTCTTTGCTTCGACCGGTACAGTTCATTCCCCGGTCGATTTTTGCAAACTGTGATAGGGTATCTAATTGTCAAATATTTTTGCAAACTTAGCGGGACCCCCGTGCTAAGTCTGCGAAGGGGGACAAAGATTTGCTCTTGATCAAAATCTTCTTAATTTTTCAGTATTTTATTCATAGATATTAGTGCTTTATACTGTGTGCGAGGACTGCACTTAATTATTTTTTTGGAAATTTATTTTTCTGAAAAATTTTAAGTGTGGTTTTTATTTTGATTCTAACGATCTCATCTAGTTGGTTGTTTTGGTGTAGTGGTAAGCGCTTGATCCTAACAAGTTAAGCGTGCTCGGGCGAGAGCAATCCTAGGATGGGTGACCTCCTGGGAAGCTCAAGCCTTGGGACCTAACAATTGGTACAGATTAGCTTGATTTCTAACCTTACAGCTAGGATGTCGTATCAGCTAAATATGTCTGCAGGTTACAGCCTTGATTTTAACAACATGACTCTATCTGAAGTAAGAGAAAATGCTAAACAACTTGCTGGACGGTTATCAACATCATCTCGCATGATTGATGAGTATGACAAAGAAGAAAAAATGCTCAAAGCTGAAAACAAGGATTTACAGATTCAGAACTCATCTCTTCTTATTCAGATCAATGCTTTAAAAGAAAATTTAAAAGATTCTGATTCCTTAATTGACTTTGCAGGAATAATTGAGTCTAAAGAAAAAGAGATCTTTGACCTTCAAGCAAAGCTGAAAAGATCTGAATCTAGCTCAACATGGTCAAAGAAGGAACTAATGCAAAAAGAGCTAGATCAATTGAGAAGAAGAGCAAACATTGCGAGTGAGATATCTGAAGAGCTTAGAAAGACAAATTCTCAAGTCTTTGGGGAAAGAGATAAACTGAAAGATCAAGTTCTCAGTCTTGAGGGTGAAATTAATATGCTAAAAGAAAAGGCAACCCAAGACAGAGACAATTCAATAGCTCAAGATGAGATGTTGAAGATTGAGAAAGAAAGAAAAGAATTTGCCAAGAAATTCTCTGACTTCTCCAGAAAAGCCTTTGAAGAGAAGAAAGCATTAGAACTTAGATGTATTAAACTTTCTCAACAAGTTTCAGACTTTGAGAAGGTTATCATTATTGAAAGAGAAAAGGCTGAGAATGAGAAGAAGAAAGATGAGCTGAAGAAAGCAAATACAGACTTTTTGGAAGAAAAGAAGATATTTGAGACGGAGATAGCCAAGCTGACAGGAAAGCTAGCTGAATTGTCAACAAACATCATGAAGGAGAAGAATGCAAAATCTGAGTTGCATAAGAAGTTTGATCTGATTGAAAAGGAAAGAAACAGTTTGTCTTCAAAGATAAAGGAACTTGAAGAGATCGTATTCAAGGTGAAGCTGACTGAGCACAAGACGCCAGAGTCCATAGCTCAATCACCAAGAGACGATCTAGCTGACTCAAATAGTTCATTAAAAACAGCTTCAAGTTCACATTTTTCAAATGTTTTCTATAATCCTTTCTATGATTTAGATGATAGTCTTACTTCTAAATCTACTGATCAGATTCGTCCTTCTAACCTTTTCTATGACAAAAATGTTGATGGTTCAGGTAACTTCAAGAAGACTATGTCTCAGAAGAAAAGCTTATGGAGAAGAGAATATGAGAAAGAAAGAGGAAACTAGATCTGGAGAGTTAAAGGATCCTCGGAGGAGAAGAAGAAAGAAGAATCATTTGTGCATACATCAAATGCTAAAAGGAACTATGCTACAAAAGGTAAAACTTTTGGCAAACCTGATCTGGTTTACACTATCAATCAATTGATCAGGTTAGCACAAAAGAAAATTAGTTGTTCCTACTGTGGCTCAAATGATTTTGTAAGAAAAGATTTCGTTAATAGCTGGTATGGTTCTTACTTCATATCTCCCACTAGAACTGCAACTAACCCATTAGGACCCAAATACCAGTGGGTACCAAAAGCTAAATCTGTGTTGCAGGCACCCAATGTTTAAGGGGGAGAAAGAACAATGGCTTTTGAACAACACAGTTCAAAACCCGGACTTCATTGTTAAAAAGATGGCTTCTAAGTAAATCAGCTTAGAACCCGTACTTCAACGAAGTATGGCTTCTAATCACATCGGATTAGAACCCGCACTTCAGTGCTCTATCTATTTTTTATATGCTTTATTTCCTTATTTATTTATAAATAAATAAATAAATAAATAAATAAAAAACCCAATAGTGATTTAAGGGGGAGAATATCTGTGATATTAACAGATTTTTGGATACTTAAAAGATTATCTGACCGTGTGTTCTTAAAGATAAATACTTGCGTTTTATCTTGTCAATATACTTTGTCAAGTATTCATACACATAACGGTTCAGAACATTCTATTTTGACTTTGTTATTACCATGTATCAAAAGTTAAATCTTTCTATGGTAATACTCACGTTATTTGTATTCACTGTTGTTTGAATCAAACGTCATTTCATGTGCTTTCATTGAAAATATGTTTATATATTGTTCATATAAACAACATTCGTTTTTGATTCTCCAAAATCTTATTTTTCATGACAAAATGATATGAGCTTAATTGTCAAACTCTTTTAGTTTGAGGGGGAGAATTGCATCGTCAAACATCTTCTGTTTTGACATCTCCGAATATTATATTCTTCATGTAACAAGTGGTATTTGTGCTTACATGTACAAAACTCCTGTTGAACAGCATGTACTTTTAGGATAATACATGGGATTCAGTGTGTGAGCTTAACAGAACTTCCATGGATTCACGATAACCAGTGTTTCCTACCCAGGAAGTATTCCCTGAGTGATTGAGGGGAGAAGGGTCAAAAGAATTGAGTGATGGTGTGTGAAGAGGTAAAATGAAAAAGAGAGATTGGTTAGACGTGAGCATTAAAAGAAAGAGGGTGAGAGATCAGAGTAAAAGAATATTAAACTCTGCACCAAACTTCTTTCTGAGTCGGGCAGCCACATAATCTGATTGGATCACATTCTTTGGTGACCATCATTGAAAAAGGCACCTAGCCCATGCCATCTCTTGCATACAACCCCACCAGCTACTCATTCTTTTCTCAAAAAGAGAATGTTTCACATTTTCTGGGGAAGCAGCACATACGCTATTGGTTCTTCATTTGGAAGATACTAATATTGAAAAAGAAGGAAAGTTGCCCCACCTTCGAACCTTTCTCATGCACATTGAGTCTTTGTATAATTTGTTGTTGTCTCAACAAGTGTACATACTTTGAGCCTAAAATGAATAGCAAACATCTGTGCTTAATTCTTTCATACACATGAACGAGCACACAGAAATTTGTTTTCTGTCAGAACGTTCATAGATAACCATGTGTTATTCGATGATTGAATGGAAGACCTGGGGAGTCTACATCAAACCAGCTCCTTATATAGTAACTTTGTGTTACTCAGTGACTTTGTGTCATTGACAGGCATTCTAACTGAGTCATTTGTTGATTCAGGGTTACACTTATTAACTGTTTGAATTTGAAAAGATTTGAATGGTTACTACTTTTTATTTGAATCTGAAAAGATTGAGATAATCACTCTTTCCATTTGGAGAGACTGCTCTTATTTCCATACAGGGCTCGTTATATGATGAAGACTGTGCTTACATGATGATCATACACAAAGGGGGAGATTGTCTTGAAAAGGGGGAGATTGTTTTGCCAAGTTTTGATGATGTTGATTCTCACCACTCATCAAAAAGGGGGAGAAGATATAAAAAGGGGGAGAAGATACAAAAAGGGAGAATACAAACTGAAGATCTGAAGATATTCAAATTTTCAAAGATTTTAAAGATTTGAAGATTGTTTAAAGATATCAAGTTTTGAAGCTATCAACGTCATATCTGAAGATTCTCAAGAGAAAAGTGAAGACAAGAGAAGACCCGAAGACAATTGCAAATTTTTTTAATCTTGAATCCAAAGGGGGAGATTGTTGGATCATAATTGTATTCAAGATTAAAGTTAAAGTTAAGGGTTTAAACTGCAATTGTGCTAAAGTTAATTAGAGGGTTTATTATGTAATAAGTTAATAGTTATTAAGCTATTGGGCCCAAGCCCATTAGAAAGCCCATTAAGGTTAAAGCCCATATGGCCTGGGTATTTAAAGTTTTGATTAGTTTAGTTTTAGGTTAACCTTGTAAGAACTCTCATTATTATTACTTTCATAATTATTGTTTAGAGAGAGGTTGCTGTAATCCAAGGGTATCAAGAACACTCAAGGTTTAACAGTTTATACAAAGGATTGGTATGTTACTCTGATTTATATATCTCTTGATTATTGTGTTGCTTGATTACTTGATTGATTGTTTACCAACTAGATTAAACTGGGATAACACATTTCTTAAGGTCTGACACATGGAACGTATCGTGGATAGCACTTAGCTCTTGCGGTAACTTAAGTTTATACGCTAATGGACCAATCCTTTCAACTATTTCAAACGGGCCAATATATCTCGGGCTTGGCTTGTCTCTTTTTCCAAAGTGTACTAGTACCTTCCAAGGTCACACCTTTAGGAGCACCTTATCACCTACTTGGAACTCTAATGGCTTTCGGTGGTTATCTGCATAACTCTTTTGACGATCTCTTGCAGCCTTGAGTCTATCCTTGATAATTGAGATCTTGTCTGTGGTCTCTTGTACAATGTCGGGCCTAGTCAATTGTCTGTCGCCAATCTCCAACCAACTGAGTGGGGATCTACACTTGCGTCCATATGGTAGCGTTTGGTACGCAGACTGGATGGGACAGGACGGGACAGGACAGGACGGAACAGGATGGGACGGGACTAACTGTCTGTCCCACGTTTAGTTTAGGCTTAAAATCATATGTTTGAAAGAGGGTAATATTGTAATTTTACATTTAGTCCCATATTGTTCCACCTATTTTGGTGGAACTAAAAAACTTAAGTTTTGTCCCATGAAATTTGATTTTTGTCCCATGTTGTCCCATGTGACTTTTGTCCCATGACATACCAAACATGGGACTATGTTTTTTGTCCCGTCCTGTCCACCCAGTCTGCGTAGCAAACGCACCCTATAAGGCCTCATAAGGTGCACACTGAATGCTGGTGTGATAGCTATTGTTATAGGAGAATTCAACTAATGGTAGGTGAGTATCCCAACTTCCAACAAAATCTATCACACAGGCACGCAACATATCTTTTAAGCGTCTGAATAGTTCTTTCTGTCTGACCATCCATTTGAGGATGATAGGAAGTGCTCTAAGTCCAAACGCGTACCCAACGCTTTCTGGAGTGATTGCCAAAATCGTGACGTAAAACAGCTATCCTTATCCAAGATAATGGATATAGGCACTCCATGACGTGTAACAATTTCATTGATGTAAATTTATGCAAGCTTTTCCATCTTGTAGTCTTCCCAAATAGGAAGAAAATGCGCAGATTTCGTAAGTCGATCCACTATAACCCAGATTGAGTCGTGCCCCTTTCCGGTTCTGGGTAACTTGGTTACGAAATCCATAGTTATTTGTTCCCATTTTGATTGGGGAATCTCGGGTTGTTGTAACAGACCAAATGTTTTCTGATGTTCGCCCTTAACTTTTGCACAGGTCAAGCACTTGTTTACGTACAAGGCAATGTCTTTCTTCATTCCCGGCCACCAATAGTATTCTTTTAGATCTTTGTACATTTTATTAGCTCCTGGGTGAATAGAATATCTTGATTGATGGGCTTCATCCAAAATTGTTGATCGTAGGTCATTAACCTTTGGTATCCAAACCTTGTCTTCAAAGTAATGTACCCCATCTGACTTTGTTTTAAATCTATGCTCCCAGTGATGTAGGATCTCGTCCTTCAAATTCTTTGCTTTCAATGCTTCTTCTTGAGCTTCAAGAATTCGTGTCTTTAGACTCGTCTGCACGATCGCACCCAAAGCTCGTACCCTTGACGGTTTCACTCTTTCCTTCTAACTTAGTGCATCGGCTACCACATTAGCCTTGCCTGGGTGGTACTTTATTTCACAATCATAATCGCTGAGAAGTTCAACCCACCTTCTTTGCCTCATATTCAGCATCTTCTGATCGAGGATGTGTTGAAGGATTTTGTGATCGGTATAGACGGTGCATCCCGTGTCGTAAAGATAATGTCTCCAAATCTTGAGTGCGAACACTACGGCTCCTAACTCCAGATCGTGAGTGGTATAGTTCTTCTCGTGGACCTTGATTTGCCTTGATGCATATGCAATGACCTTGTCCTTTTGCATCAACACACACCCCAAACCTTGGTGTGATGCATCGCAGTAGACTACGAAATTCTCTGTGCCTTCTGGCAATGCCAGAATTGGTGCATTACATAACTTATGCTTAAGTGTTTGGAATGCTTCTTATTGTTTCTCTCCCCAAATATACTTCTTATCTTTTTGGGTTAATGTCGTTAGTGGTTGCACAATTTTTGAGAAATTCGCAATGAATCGTCGGTAATAGCCTGCTAAACCGAGAAATTGGCGAATTTCTGTTGGGGTCTTCGGAGCTTCCCACTTCTTGATGGCCTCAACTTTTGCAGGATCTACATGTATTCCTTTCTCATTTATGACGTGACCAAGAAAATGTACTTCACGAATCCAGAATTCGCATTTGGAGAACTTCGCATACAATTTCTGGTCCTTGAGTAGTTCTAAAATCAACTTTAGATGCCGCTCATGATCCTCCTTGCTTCGTGAATAGATTAGTATATCATCTATGAACGCGATCACGAACTTATCCAAGTACGGTATACAAACTATGTTCATCAAGTCCATAAAGACAGTTGGTGCGTTTGTTAGCCCGAAAGGCATAACCAGGAACTCGTAATAACCGTATCGAGTCCTGAACGCTGTCTTGGGAACATCCCCTTCATGGACCCTCATTTGATGATATCCAGATCGAAGATCAATCTTTGAAAAGTAAGTAGCACCTTGGAGCTGATCGAACAGTTCGTCGATTCGTGGAAGGGGGTAACAGTTTTTGATGGTTAGCTTATTGAGTTCTCTATAATCGATGCACATTTGCAACGATCCATCTTTCTTTTTAATGAAAAGAACTAGGGCTCCCCACGGCGAAGAGTTAGGTCTTAAGAATCCTTTGTCAAGCAGCTCCTGGAGTTGTCTGGACAATTCTTGCATTTCCGATGGGGCTAAACGATAAGGTGATTTAGCCACTGTAGCAGCTCCAGGAATTAAGTCGATGTGGAATTCGACTTGTCTTGGTGGTGGCAGTCCTGGTAGATCATCCAGAAACACCTCGGGAAAAATCTCGAACTACTCGAAAATCCTGAATGCGTTTGGTACTTCAGGTGTACACAACGCTAATTTCTAGACCCATCTTGAGATTTTTTTTCACCACAGACTACTAATCTTTTAATTATTTCGATGGATATGGCGCATAATTAACTTACTTAGCTTGTAGTATTCTTTTATATATTTTCTTGCTTTTATGTTATCCTTTGATCTTGGTGTGTCCAAAATCATGTGGAAGATATTATCAAATACATTCTTTTCTATATGCATTACATCCAGGTTGTGCCGAATCAAAAAGTGTGCCAATAGGGAAGCTCCCAGAAAATGCTTCGCTTTACCTAATTATTGTTACTTAAAAACTCCTCGGATTTCTATAGTGCCTTGATCCATATGGGATGCCATCATAAACCGTAGCAAGGTTGCAGACGTGTTCCCATATTTGTTTGTCGGTTAGCAACGAGGGTAGATCATCTTTTTTGACACGGCTAACACAAAATCGTTCCTATCACTCCTGAAGGGGTGCTTCGTAGGTAGAAACTTACGATGATAGTCAAGCCAACACGATTTCCTTCTGTTTCATAATTGGAACGCACATGCCTTAACCTACAATATGGACAAGCTAACTTGTCATGCATGCTCCAACCAGACAGCATGGCATAACCATAGAAGTCACTAATAATCCATAACAGTACGACCTTCATCATTAAATTTGTCCTAATGACACCCTTGAAGAATAACGTCTTCAACTCGTCGATCAAGGGCCTAAGAAATACATCCAAATTCTATTTGGGGCTCTTCTTTTTGCGAATCGGCAAAGCTAGGTGGAGTTAACACTCTTTTTTATACATCAAAGGTAGTAGATTATAGTTTGTAATAAAAACGAGCCATAATGAATACGGATTTTAGTTCAACTTATTAGGGTTGAAACCATTTGTACCTAACCTAAGACGAACATTCCCGATCTCTTGAGAAAATTGGGATGCATCATGTCAAAAAGTTTCCAAGCCTCCCCATAACTCGAATGTACCATCTTTCCCGACTAAGTCTTATGATCACGGTGTCAAGTCATCTCATTTGTTTTCTTTTTAGACATATTCAACCATTGTAATCTTGTAATCTTGGTGCAGTTAGCAAATACGTCAATACCAAATTATAAACCTCATAGTTTCGTCCAATTGTCTTGTAATGAGGCTCCTCACACACACATAAACTGTTATAATTTGCATATTTCTTATAGAATAACATGCAATGGTTTTTGTAAGCATGGATCTTTTCTTTCGGAAGACCTAGTTGCTTCAATATCTTCTTTGTCACGAAAAAGCTAGCAACCAGTTTTTCAACCATCGGCGAACATTTTGTTAACCATCGGAAGTACACGATTGTAGGTTGTCTCTAGCACATTCCAATCTGTATTCCAATTCAAAGACCTTGTGACTGCCTGTAACTTCGAAAATCTTTAACATCCCTTCCACAACAGTCGGTCCGCACCTTCTAACGAATCAATAAAATGTTTTGCATGTGCATTTGGATCTTTCTCGTCCTACGTACATGATGTACGATGAACATTTTGCTGATCCATCATAAGATTTGTCTTCTACTGTAACACCCGCAATTTTATCGTCGGGTGAAAAGTTAATCATTTCCCAAAGTTCGGGGGGTTAAATGTAACTTGGATTTTAAATATATATCAAATTTTGAGATATTTTACAAATATCTCATATTGATATTTGTTTGACCTAGTGTGTTGAAAGTTTGGGAAAAAGCTTGAGAGAAAGCTTTTGAAGTGGGTAATCTTTCTTGGCTCTTTAAGGTGTGTTTTTAGTTTAATCTTTAGTTTCGTTGTGTTTTGGCGGTATAGATTATCGTTATCAAGCTTTCCAACCGTTTAAAATCTCTGTTTTACCGTTTTTATAAGTTGGCCGGAATCTGGGTTCGATCTCCGGCGAGATCTGGGTGAACAGGACCACCGGACAAGGAGACCCGGGGTCGCGCAAAGTGAGGTTTGCGTCACCCCTTGGTCGCACAAAGCTGGGTTTGCGCCACCCGTTGGTCACGCGAAATGTCCTTTGCGCCACCCCTTAGTAGCGCAAAGCTTCTTTGCGCCAGGTCTCTTTTGCTCCACTCTCTTGTCGCGCAAACTCCTCTTTTGCGCCACCTGTTAGCGCGAAGTTAGCTTCTGTTGTCTGATTTTTAGGCAGTAAGTAGGAGAGTTATTTGCGTTTCGACTTACCGATTATTTCGATGTTGTCGTAGGTAGCAAGTGTTAAGAAGAAGAATTCTGAGGTGAGTTCCTACTAACTTTTCTAAACTGTTATATATGTCAAAGATTGTGTTTTTAACTCTTATATATCTCTACGGTTTCGGATTGTCCGTTTATTACATTTTGATGTAACTTGGGGTTTTGAGATATTTTAGGGTTCCCGAACACTTTTGACTAAAATGATGGGTTCCATCTTGTTAAAGTAAAAGAATGTTTTACTTGCCCTGTTGTGTGGCTTATTTGAAAGAATGCATATAATCTTGTTTTATGATTATCTTTCTTACCAGCAGTTGATCTTGAAAATGGCATTTTGAAATATAAATGTTTTGATAGCTATTTATCTAGCTTGGATGGTCACATGAAATATTGTGACAAGTCATGACTATACTAGTGGATCCCTAGGTATCGAGTCGGCTTATTGTTGGGATGTTTGTACGCCATTGTATGTAGCTAGATGCATTTGATCTTCAGGGGCATTTGGTACGGTTATGTGAGACCGGTTACTAGCCATGGGTCAAATGCAGTCTAGTGAACGAGTATGACTGGTTCCTTGGGGGCCTCCCTCACATCGTAGTACGGACTGAAGCGTTCGTGGCCATGGTTCCATGTCTTAGCTCACAACTCGGATTTGTGGCTTACTTTGTGTTCCACTACAATCTTCGGTAAATCGGGTAATCCCCGTCATCGAAAGATGTGCTTCGGACCGGTAGTCCTTTTGTACCAAAGAACTCCATTTGTATAACTAAACCTTTGGAAGGATTTAATTTGATACAGTTGTTTATATCTCTTTGAAATTTATAAACTGTATGTTCTCACTAGGCTTTAATCCTAACACTTTTCTCAAATAATGTGTATAACAGGTTTCCCTTAGAGGTGGGTTGCACAGGGTTTTGAGAGTCGAGCATGGACTCGAGGCATTTTGAGATGACTATTACTTTGGTGTTGGGCATTGTTTAAGTCTCATCTTTTGGTGATTATGGATTGTCAACTGATGTAATCTAGATAGTTTTGCTTATATTAGTTTGTTGTCAATTTCCATAACCGAACCCAGATTTATACCAAATATGAATGTTGTGTTGCCATATTTCCAGGTTTTAATTTACTCTGAATTTTAGACTGTTACAAGTTGGTATCAGAGCTCTAGTTTAAGCGAACTAGGCATGAATGTAAGATATCTAGACTTAGACCGAGTATGTTAAGAATTGATTCGTGAGCTTGGGTATAACTTCTAAGATGGATAATTCTTAGAGTCAACGGAAAGTACGTTATCAGGCGTTGTAGCAATGGTGACGAGAACCCTTATGTGTTATATGTTCATAATCTCATTTAGCTAATGTTATTATGAGGATATTTTACGTGAGCGTCATTGTTTACTAATGTTATGACAATTGGCAATGTGGTAGTACATTTCCTGTGTTTCTATCTTATCTCTTTCTCTTTTCTGTGAAGCAATATAGAATGGTGAATACGCGTGGTAGACCGCATACGATTGTTGATGGTGTGGAGGCAACAGCCTCTACCGCGGGTCAACCGGAAGGTGTTGAGGTTGTTGAACGTGCTTCTGTTCAGCAAGGACTAGGTGAGGGCCCAGAGGTCATTCCACAAGTAGACCTGGCGTCGACTCGCCCAGTCATAGGGAATGCTAATTCCCAGTCAGAGTTGATGGCCAGCATGATGTCGGCAATGAAGGAAGAAATGGCTAAACAGCAGGAGTTTCTGGTGAAAGAGATAGAAGATCGCAATGTGGTGGGATCTAGAGGCATAGGTACTGGAATCAGGACTGAGGAGCCCATTGTTGTAAATGCTCCGAAAAGTGGGAGGAGTTGTTCCTACAAGTCATTTCTGGGTTGCGGGCCGCCAGAGTTCTCTGGTTCTGACGACCCAACAATGTGTGTGAAATGGATCCGAGCGGTCGAGCAAGCTTTTGGCTCTTCCGAATGCGGAGATGATCAGAGAGTGCGGTTCGGTACCCAATTGCTTAGGGACACTGCACTCATTTGGTGGAATATTATTCAATCCACCCTATCTCCTACTGTGTTGGCTCAGTTGTCATGGGCCGAGTTTAAGAAGAAGTTGTTGGAGGAGTTCTGCAACGAAAGAACAATGGGCCGAATCGAGAAAGAGTTCCGATCTCTGGTGAAGGGAATCCTGACGGTGAGGGAATACACCCGTCAGTTCATGGAGAAGCTTGGTCTGGTGGGGCACGCTTCCCCAACAGAAAAAGAGAAGATGAAGGCTTATCTCAACGGCCTACCAGCGGACATGCAATCCATGGTCCACAATTCTAAAGCTTCTAACCTCCGTGAGATGGTCTAGGAAGCTCAGTTCATGGAAGAGATGTTCGCGAGAAGCAAAACTGAGAATGCAGTGGTGGTGACTGATAAGAGAAAGTGGGAGAGCAATTCTGTACCTCCCAAGCGAACCCGACCTTTTGTCGGAAACCACAGTTTCAGCGGTTATCAAGAAGCAAGATGGTGCCCGAAATGTCGAACCAAGCACCATGGTAACTGTAACCCCACTCCTAGATTCTGCTTCAAGTGTGGTAAGAATGATCACATCGCCCGCGATTGTTCTATCGTGGGGATGGTCTGCTTCGAGTGTAAGGCACCGGGGCATGTGAAGAGAGATTGCCCGAAGCACAAGTCGGGTAGCGCACCGGGCAGAAGAGAAAACCCATCTAGGGTTCCGGGTCGAGCGTTTCATATGACGGCCGATGAGGCCAAGACATCCGCTGATGTGGTATCGGGTACTTTTCTTATAAACTATATACCTGCTCGAGTTTTATTCGATACGGGTGCCAGTTTCTCCTTTATATCTGAATTGTTCTGTCAAAAGATTTCTATGGCCACTACTAGTCTTGAGGATGCATTAGTGGTAGAAATAGTTGATGGTAGTCATGTTTTGATCCGTCATGTTCTGAAAAAGTGTACTCTCGGAATTGAAAGGAGAGAATTCTCAATCGATTTACTGCCGATGTTAATCGGGGTTTTTGATGTTTTGGTCGGCATGGATTGGTTGTCAAACAATCATGCCGAGATCATATGTTCCAAGAAATTGACTCGACTTCCCAACCTCTCTGACGAAGTCGTTGTCATCTATGGTGAAAAGAGAAAAGGTGAAGTGGCAATAATCGCAATGGCAAAGGCACGCAAATGCTTAGTAAAAGGATGTCCGTCTTTCCTAGCCTATGTGATCGATGCCAAGTTAGAGAAATCAAAGTTGGAAGATATGAAGATTGTGCGTGAATTTCCAGATGTCTTTCCGGACGACTTGCCCGGGTAACCACCCGATCGTCAGGTAGAGTTTCGGATTGATCTTGTGCCTGGAGCAGCACCAATCGCTAAAGCACCTTACCGTTTAGCGCCATCAGAGATGCAGGAGATGATGGCACAACTCCAAGATCTATTGGAGAAAGGCTTTATAAGACCGAGTTCGTCACCTTGGAGAGCTCCGGTCTTATTTGTCAAAAAGAAGGATGGCACAATGAGAATGTGCATCGATTATCGTGAGTTAAACAAAGCTACAGTGAAGAACAAGTATCCGCTTCCGAGATTTGACGATTTGTTTGATCAACTTCAAGGAGCGGGTTGCTTTTCCAAAATCGACTTACGTTCAGGTTATCACCAGATGAAGGTAAGAGAAGAAGATGTTCCGAAGACAGCTTTCAGAACGTGTTACGGCCATTATGAGTTTCTTGTAATGCCTTTTGGTCTAACGAACGCACCAGCAGTATTTATGGACTTGATGAATAGAGTGTGACAACCATTTCTCGACAAATCGGTTATTGTATTCATTGATGACATACTCGTGTACTCTAAGAGTGAGTCAGAGCACGAGCAGCATTTACGTGAAGTTCTGGAAGTATTGAGAAAAGAAAGGTTGTACGCCAAGCTTTCCAAGTGCGACTTTTGGCTTAAAGAAGTACAGTTTCTGGGTCACGTGGTCACTCGAGATGGAGTGAAAGTGGACCCCTCCAAAATTGAAGCTATGATGAATTGGGAGTCTCCTAAGAGTCCGTCCGAGATCTGAAGTTTCTTGGGTCTAGCGGGATATTACCGGAGATTTATCCAAGACTTCTCAAAGATCGCTTCTTCCTTGACAGTTTTGACTCGGAAAAATGTGAAGTTTGAATGGACCGAAACACAAGAGAAGGCGTTCCGGATCCTTCAAAAGAAGTTATGTGAAGCTCCGATCTTGTCCTTACCTGAAGGGTCGGAAGATTTTATGGTTTACAGCGACGTTTCGAAGATGGGGCTGGGCTAGCGACGCTTCGAAGATGGGGTTGGGTTGTGTGTTGATGCAACGAGGCAAGGTAATTGCTTACGCCTCGAGGCAGCTTAAAATACACGAGAAGAGTTATCCTACCCATGATCTGGAGTTAGCGGCGGTGGTGTTCGCTTTGAAACTTTGGCGACATTACCTCTATGGCACGAAATGCACTCTATACACGGATCACAAGAGCCTGAAATATGTCTTTGATCAGAAAGAGCTGAATATGAGGCAAAGACGGTGGCTCGAGTTGCTTAAAGATTACGACTGTGAGTTGCTTTACCATCCCAGTAAGGCGAACGTGGTGGTCGATGCGTTGAGTCGGAAAGACTACAGCGGGAGTATTCGGGCTACCCATTCGAGAATCGAGCTAGTGTCTAGTCTTGTTGAAAATATCAAGACATCACAGGTGGAAGCACTGTTAGAAGAGAATCTAAAAGATGAAGTCATGACGAAGCAGCGTTTACTCTTAACGGAAGATAGTCGTGGGGTAAAACTGTTCAGCGGTCGGGTATGGGTACCCAAGATTGGGGGTAACCGTGATCTGTTGCTTGAAGATGCACACAAGTCCAAGTATTCCATTCATCCGGGAAGTACAAAGATGTACAGGGACTTGAAGTTGCACTACTGGTGGCCGGTAATGAAGCTTGATGTGGCGCGTTACGTTGAGCGTTGTGTGACGTGTTCGCAAGTTAAGGCTGAACATCAGCGACCGTATGGGAGTCTTCAGTCTTTAGAGATTCCCGAACGGAAGTGGGAGCATATCACCATGGACTTCGTGACAAAGTTGCCTAAAACTCTTCGAGGTCACGATACCATTTGGGTGATAGTTGATAGATTGACAAAGAGTGCTCACTTCTTGCCTATGCGCGAGACTTTACCGATGGATAAGTTGGCAAAGCTTTATATCGATGAGGTGGTCTCGAGGCACGGAATACCATTGTCGATCGTGTCAGATCGTGACAGTCGGTTCACTTCGAACTTCTGGGATGGATTTCAGAAAGAACTTGGTACTCGAGTGAAGTTGAGTACGGCTTACCATCCGCAAACCGACGGGCAAAGCGAAAGAACAATCCAAACTTTAGAAGACATGTTGAGATCTTGTGTCATTGATTTCGGGGGTAGTTGGGACTCTCACCTACCTTTGGTGGAGTTTGCTTACAATAATAGCTACCACTCGAGTATTGGAATGGCACCTTTTGAGGCATTGTATGGGCGAAAGTGCCGAACTCCCGTGTGTTGGCTTGAAGCGGGAGAGAAGCAGTTCGCCGGACCTGAAATCGTGCAAGAGACGGCCGATAAGGTCAAGGTCATTCGTGAAAGAATGAAAGTGGCTCAAGATCGGCAGAAAAGTTATGCCGATAAGAGGAGACGACCGATGGAATTCCAAGTGGGCGACTGCGTTATGCTTAAGGTGTCGCCATGGAAGGGCATTATTCGGTTCGAAAAATGTGGGAATCTGAGTCCCCGTTTCCTCGGACCTTTCAAAGTGCTTAAACGGGTGGGTTTGCAAGCCTACCAGTTGGAACTGCCACCAGAGTTGAGCAGAATACACAACACGTTTCATGTTTGCTACCTCCGTAAATGTTTGGCGGTAGAAGACAGCGTCATTCCCCTTTTAGAGTTAAGGGTAGACGAAGGTAACCATTGTGTGGAAGAACCCGACGCCATCTTAGAGAGAAAGTCTAAGAAGTTGCGTCACAAAGAAGTCACTTTGGTCAAGGTGCAGTGGAAGCATCACCGGGGAGCAAATGTGACTTGGGAAGCGGAAGAGGATATGAAGCGAATATATCCTCATCTTTTTGTATAGTTGGATTTCGGGGACGAAATCATTCCCAAGTTGGGGAGGATTGTAACACCCGCAATTTTATCGTCGGGTGAAAAGTTAATCATTTCCCAAAGTTTGGAGGGTTAAATGTAACTTGGATTTTAAATATATATCAAATTTTGAGATATTTTACAAATATCTCATATTGATATTTGTTTGACCCAGTGTGTTGAAAGTTTGGGAAAAAGCTTGAGAGAAAGCTTTTGAAGTGGATAATCTTTCTTGGCTCTTTAAGGTATGTTTTTAGTTTAATCTTTAGTTTCGTTGTGTTTTGGCGGTATAGATTCTCGTTATGAAGCTTTCCAACCGTTTAGAATCTCTGTTTTACCGTTTTTATAAGTTGGCCGGAATCTGGGTTCGATCTCCGGCGAGATCTGGGTGAACAGGACCGCCGGACAAGGAGACCCGGGGTCGCGCAAAGTGAGGTTTGCGTCACCCCTTGGTCGCGCAAAGCTGGGTTTGCGCCACCCATTGGTCACGCGAAATGTCCTTTGCGCCACCCCTTAGTAGCGCAAAGCTTCTTTGCGCCAAGTCTCTTTTGCTCCACTCTCTTGTCGCGCAAACTCCTCTTTTGCGCCACCTGTTAGCGCGAAGTTAGCTTCTGTTGTCTGATTTTTAGGCAGTAAGTAGGAGAGTTATCTGCGTTTCGACTTACCGATTATTTCGGTGTTGTCGTAGGTAGCAAGTGTTAAGAAGAAGAATTTTGAGGTGAGTTCCTACTAACTTTTCTAAACTGTTATATATGTCAAAGATTGTGTTTTTAACTTTTATATATCTCTACGGTTTCGGATTGTCCATTTATTACATTTTGATGTAACTTGGGGTTTTGAGATATTTTAGGGTTCCCGAACACTTTTGACTAAAATGATGGGTTCCATCTTGTTAAAGTAAAAGAATGTTTTACTTGCCCTGTTGTGTGGCTTATTTGAAAGAATGCATATAATCTTGTTTTATGATTATCTTTCTTACCAGCAGTTGATCTTGAAAATGGCATTTTGAAATATAAATGTTTTGATAGCTATTTATCTAGCTTGGATGGTCACATGAAATATTGTGACAAGTCATGACTATACTAGTGGATCCCTAGGTATCGAGTCGGCTTATTGTTGGGATGTTTGAAATCTTCAGATCTTTAAAATCTTTGAAATCTTCAGATCTTTAAAATCTTTGAAATCTTCAGATCTTAAGATTTTATTCTCCCCCTTAATATATTCTCCCTCTTTTTTATATATTCTCCCCCTTTTTGATGAGTGGTGAGAAGCATCATCATCAAAACATATCAAAACAATCTCCCCCTTTTCAAGACAATCTCCCCCATTATGTATGATCACGTAAGCACAGTCTTCATGTAACGAGCCCTGTATGGAAATAAGAGCAGTCTTCCCAGATGGAAAGAGTGATTATTTCAATCTTTTCAGATTAAAATATAAAGTAGTAACCATTCGAATCTTTTCAAATTCAAACAGTTTAATAGTTGTAACCCTGAATCAACAAATGACTCAGTTAAAATGCCTGTCAATGACACAAAGTCATTGAGTAACACAAAGTTACTATATAAGGAGCTGGTTTGATGTAGACTCCTCAGGTCTTCCATTCAATCATCGAATAACACATGGTTATCTATGAACGTTCTGACAGAAAACAAATTTATGTGTGCTCGTGCATGTGTATGAAAAAATTAAGCACAGATGTTTGCTTTTCATTTTAGGCTCAAAGTATGTAAACTTGTTGAGACAACAACAAATTATACAAAGACTCAATGTGCATGAGAAAGGGTTCGAAGGTGGGGCAACTTTCCTTCTATTTCAATATTAGTATCTTCCAAATGAAGAACCAATAGTATATGTGTTGCGTCCCCAGAAAATGTGAAACATTCTCTTTTTGAGAAAAGAATGAGTAGCTGGTGGGGTTGTATGCAAGAGATGGCATGGGCTAGTTGCCTATTTCAATGATGGTCACCAAAAAATGTGATCCAATCAGATTATGTGGCTGCCCGGCTCAGAAAGAAGTTTGGTGCAGAGTTTAATATTCTTTTACTTTGTTCTCTTACCCTCTTTCTTTTAATGCTCACGTCTAACCAATCTCTCTTTTTCATTTTACCTCTTCACACACCATCACTCAATTCTTTTGACCCTTCTCCCCTCAATCACTCAGGGAATACTTCCTGGGTAGGAAATATTGGTTATCGTGAATCCATGGAAGTTCTGTTAAGTTCTCACACTGAATCCCATGTATTTTCCTAAAAGAACATGTTGTTCAACAGGCTATTGTACATGAAAGCACAAATAAGCACAGAGTTACATGAAGAAAAAATATGGAGAAGTCAAAACATTAGGTGTTTGACGATGCAATTCTCCCCCTCAAACTAAAAGAGTTTGACAATTAAGCTCATATCATTTTATCATGAAGAATAATATGTTGGAGAATCAAAAACGAATGTTGTTTATATGAACAATATATAAACATATTTTCAATGAAAGCACATGAAATGACGTTTAATTCAATCGACAGTGAATACAAATAACGTGAGTATTACCATAGAAAGATTTAACTTTTGATACATGGTAATAACAAAGTCAAATAGAATGTTCTGAACCGTTATGTGTATGAATACTTGACAAAGTATATTGACAAGATAAAACACAAGTATTTATCTTTAAGAACACACGGTCAGATAAGCATTTAAGTATCCAAAAATCTGTTAATATCACAGATATTCTCCCCCTTAACTGAAAGATTTTTTTTTTTAAAGCTTAAGAAAAAACAGAAAAAATAAGGCACTGAAGTGCGGGTTCTAATCCGATGTGATTAGAAGCCATATTCCGTTGAGGTACGGGTTTTAAGCTGATTTACTTAGAAGCCATTGTTCTTTCTCCCCCTTAAACCTTGGGTGCCTGCAACACAGATTTAGCTTTTGGTATCCACTGGTATTTGGGTCCTAATGGGTTAGTTGCAGTTCTTGTAGGAGAGATGAAATAAGAACCATACCAGTTATTAACATAATCTTTTCTTACAAAATCATTTGAGCCACAGTAGGAACAACTGATTTTCTTTTGTGCTAACCTGATCAATTGATGGATTGTGTAAACCAGATCAGGTTTGCCAAAAGTTTTACCTTTTGTAGCATAGTTCCATTTAGCATTTGATGTATGCACAAATGATTCTTCTTTCTTCTTCTCCTCCGAGGATCCTTTAACTCTCCAGATCCAGTTTCCTCTTTCTTTCTCATCATGCCTTCTCCAGAAGCTTTTCTTTTGAGACTTAGTCTTCTTGAAGTTACCTGAACCATCAACATTTTTGTCATAGAAAAGGTTAGAAGGGCGAATCTTATTAGTAGATTTAGAAGTAAGACTATCATCTGAATCACAGAAAGGATTATAGAAAACATTTGAAACATGTGAACTTGAAGCCTTTTTTAGTGAACAATCTGAATCAGTTTGATCATCTCTCGGTGATTGAGCTATTGATTCTGGTGTCTTGTGCTCAGTCAGCTTCACCTTGAATACGATCTCTTCAAGTTCCTTTATCTTTGAAGATAAACTGTTTCTTTCCTTTTCAATCAGATCAAACTTCTTATGCAACTCAGATTTTGCATTCTTCTCCTTCATGATGTTTATTGACAATTCAGACAACTTTCCTGTCAACTTAGCTATCTCAGTTTCAAATATTTTCTTTTCTTCAGAAAAGTCTGTATTTATATCCTTCAGCTCAACTTTCTTCTTCTCATTCTCAGCCTTTTCTCTTTCAAGAATGATAACCTTCTCAAAGTCTGAAACTTGTTGAGAAAGCTTAACACATCTAAGCTCTAATGCTTTCTTCTCTTCAAAGGCTTTTCTGGAGAAATCAGAGAATTTCTTGGCAAAGTCTTTTCTTTCTTTCTCTATCTTCAGCAATTCATCTTGAGCTATTGTATTTTCTCTGTCTTGGGTTGCCTTTTCTTTCATCGTTTTAATCTCAACCTCAAGACTGAGAACTTTATCTTTTAAAGAGTCTCTTTCAGCAAAGATTCGAGAGTTTGACTTTCTAAGCTCTTCAGATGTCTCGCGAGCAATGTTTGCTCTTCTTCTAAGCTCATCAAGCTCTTTTTGCATTAACTCCTTCTTAGACCATGTAGAGCTGGATTCAGATCTTTTCAACTTTGCTTGAAGATCTAAGATCTCTTTTTCTTTAGACGCAATTATTCCTGCAAGATCAATTATAGAATCAGAATCTTTTGAATTTTCTTTTAAAGCATTGATCTGAATAAGAAGAGAAGAGTTCTGAATCTTTAGATTTTCAATCTCAGCTTCAAGAGGTAACATCTCGGATTTGAGCTTTGTAATTTCCCTCTCGCAATCATCAGCCCTGTCTGTATATCTTGACAACTGTCTAGCAAGATGTTTAGCCTTTTCTTTTACTTCAGAAAGAGTCATGTTGCTAAAATCAAGGTTGTATCCTGCAGACATATTTAGCTGATACGACATCCTAGCTGTATGGTTAGTAATCAAACTTTTCTGTACCAAAAGAATCAACTAGATGAGATCGTTAGAATCAAGAATTAGATAAAAACTACACTCAAAAAATTTCAGAAAAATAAATTTCCAAAAATAATCAAATGCAGAATTCTCAAAAAAAAAATATAAAACTCAAATGGATCAAACAGTATTAATCTCATAAATTAATCACAGAAAATCTGGCGCAACAGTGAGATAATTGCTAAGGACAGAGAAGCTTTGCGCGAATAGGCAGTAGCGCAAACGTGAGGTATGCGCGAGTAACGGGTCGCGCAAAGTTGAGTTTCGCGCGAGTAAGAAATGGCGCAAAAGAAAGATTTTTTTTTTCGACCGGGGGTACTATTCACCGGTACTGTTCACCGGTACTATTCACCGGTACTGTTCACCGGTACTATTCATCGACCGGGAAAAAAAAATTGACCGGTAAAGTGCTCGACCGGTAAAGTTATTCGACCGGTAAGTTGCTATGACCGGTAAAGGTATGGATCGATAGTGATGTTCGACCAATAAGAATTTTTAGTGGGTCGACTGGTAAATTGTATGACCGATAAAACTATTCGACCGTTATGTTCTTGAATCAGCCTAGAATGTCGATAAACAACTCAGATAATCAACCCAGAAATCAATACAGACTCAAAATCAGATGCAAAAATCAGTCCTTTGTACTCAGAAACATGTATCGAACACAACCCAATCAATAACAAAGATTAAAATCAACTTTTATACTCTAATTTGATGAGCACGGTGTCAATATTCATACAAACCCAGAAAACACGAAATCACAAATTCAATCACTTTGTTAATTCTCAATGCAATTAATCAATCAGATACTTTTCAATAGAATAAAACTCACTTAATCAGATCAATCTTAATCATAAAAACTCACAGATTCATGAAATCAGATGAACAGAAAAAATATTTCGATGAACAGTGATTTTGCGATGAACAGTGATTTTGCGATGAACAGTAATATGTGAATAGTAACTTCGATTTTTTTTTTTTGATTCTTTAGGCTCTGATACCAATTGTTATCCCAGTTTAATCTAGTTGGTAAATAATCAATCAAGTAATCAAGCAACACAATAATAATCAAGAGATATATAAATCAGAGTAACATACCAATCCCTTGAATAAACAATGAAACCCTTGAGTGTTCTTGATACCCTTTGAATACAGAGAAAACTTGCTACCTCTCTCTAAACAATAATTATGAGGTATCTAATGAGAGGATTAACCTAAAACTAATTAATCAAAACTTTAAATACCTAGGCTTTTAGGCCTAATGGGCTTATGGGCTTGAGGCCCAATAGCTAATAACTATTTACTTATTACATAATAAACCCTCTAAATAACTTTGACACAATTGTAGTTTAAACCCTGAACTTTAACTTTAATCTTGAATACAATTATTTGATCCAACAGTTTGTACCCCATTGTATGTAGCTAGATGCATTTGATCTTTGGGGGCATTTGGTACGGTTATGTGAGACCGGTTACTAGCCATGGGTCAAATGCAGTCTAGTGAACGAGTATGACTGGTTCCTTGGGGGCCTCCCTCACATCGTAGTACGGACCGAAGCGTTCGTGGCCATGGTTCCATGTCTTAGCTCATAACTCGGATTTGTGGCTTACTTTGTGTTCCACTACAATCTTCGGTAAATCGGGTAATCCCCGTCATCGAAAGATGTGCTTCGGACCGATAGTCCTTTTGTACCAAAGAACTCCATTTGTATAACTAAACCTTTGGAAGGATTTAATTTGATACAGTTGTTTATATCTCTTTGAAATTTATAAATTGTATGTTCTCACTAGGCTTTAAGCCTAACACTTTTCTCAAATAATGTGTATAACAGGTTTCCCTTAGCGGTGGGTTGCACAGGGTTTTGAGAGTCGAGCGTGGACTCGAGGCATTTTGAGATGACTTTTACTTTGGTGTTGGGCATTGTTTAAGTCCCATCTTTTGGTGATTATGGATTGTCAACTGATGTAATCTAGATAGTTTTGCTTAGATTAGTTTGTTGTCAATTTCCATAACCGAACCCAGGTTTATACCAAATATGAATGTTGTGTTGCCATATTTACAGGTTTTAATTTACTCTGAATTTTAGACTGTTACATCTATTGTATGTTGCGATTTTTGAAAATCGGGTGCTCTTTCACCGTGAGCGTACTAGTGAGTTAAAAAGGCACGAATCCATTTACTAATAAGTCTAAATTCACATCGTCTCTCGCTTTATACTTAAGAAGTTTACATTTCCTACAAGGGCATCTTATGATGTAATACCTCAATTCTAAAAAAGAGTGACTAATTTAAAACTTTTGATAAACACCATAGAGATTACAATTTTCTCCCCAAATGTCAATACTGAATACTTCAACATACATATATATGGTTTACAACCAACAACTTTCGAAGCGAAATATTACATAAGAATTAGGTTCCAAACGGTTGTTATTAGAATCCACATACGAGTTACTATCTCTAAAGTAAAGAAGACGTGCCAAAGAGCCAAGTCCTTCTCTTGTCTCCAACTACCACGCAACTCGTCTCAAGAGTTGCTAGTACCGCCCCCAGCAGACTTGATGCACATGTTGACAAGAAAAAGTATTAGGCTTAAAGCTTAATAAGCTCAAGCAATTTTTATTCCAATTATATAAAATGGTTAAACTGAAAGAATGTTATTTAAGTCATAATTTACCAAATGAAATGTATTTATCATAAAAGAAACATCTTCTCAAAAACCCACCATTTTCATGATCAAAACTCCATATATAACACACTCATTTGAATATGAAACCAAAACCCAACACTCACTCAAAATGTGAATACCTCATAATATCCAAATACCAGAACATGGATAAAATTCCATTATCCATAACACTAAAACAGGGATATGACTCAATATCGAAAATGATAACTCATGGACAACACTCAGTATCTAAAACAACACCTATTGCTGATGTGGGAGACCCGATTTCATCGACTATGATGAAACACAAAGTAAGTCATGCATCAATGTTATCAAGTAGAACCTCAAGCTTTAATTTACCTTAGTGTCTACTCTTTCGGGTTTTACCTGAATGCTCATGTCTTTAGTGCTTACCCTACCGGGTAACATCTCAAGGCTCATGGTTCTTAGTGCCTACCCTGTAAAGTTTCCTATCACCAGAAACTTACCCGTTTTGCCCTCTGGCTATTCCCAACCCTTTCAACATTGGGTTAGTATCAACATGTGTACAAAACTCATGATTTACAGCTTAAATATGCTAAATAACTCCATAGGTATTCACCTCCCACAAACATAACACCACATGTATAAAACGTTCGACACCATAAGTACCATACTATTTAGAAAATATATACCAACAAGGATAAATAATAAGAAACGACACCAAGACTATGCACACGCCAAAGACAACCGACTCATATGCCTATGGTCCATTGCATTACTAATTCAAATTATATGACTCCAATTTGAATGATTAACACACTAAAAAAACATGTAATCTCAAAGACTACTTTTGTGCAACAAAGTCCCAAAGCATCTTTGAACCAATTTCAAACCAACTAAATCCCTCAAATTACTTGACTACTCCATGAAAGTCAATAGAGATACATCTACTTCATATTTATTCAATTTCATTTATCAAAATGAGAATATATCAAAAACACTCCTATTTATTTAAACCAACCATCAAATTATCACACACTAGTTATTTATAGCTCCAGATGTCTCAAAACCTAAATATAACTATTAGCAAGGTTTTACTAATGTACTAAGGATACACACATACAAAATAATCATCAATATTTGATAAAATCACAAGGAACACATTTGCAATCTCAAAATAGACATTTGTGACACGTACATAGTTTTCACAAAGTAACTTGAAACTCACCTTGCTAGGTTAGGTTAAACCTAGATTCCAACCCACTTTGGCTTCCTTTCATGAAAATTCCACCATCTCTAAGGCAACCATTGATTTCACCTAAGATTGAACCACTTTCAAGATTTCTCCGATAAGGATCTTCAACCTCCAACAAAACTTGCTTCCATTGATGAAGCTTGAATTCTCCATTCCATAACCCTTCAATGGTGATCTCAAATCTACCCACTCAAATCCTTTTCTTGCACCTTAGAAGCTCTCTAAATTTGATTTGAAACCCAGAAAAAAGATTTCGTCCTCGAAATCTAGCACCAAACTATCAACTAAGAACAACGCTCTTTCGAAAACTTTCGATTTCTAAAAACCCGTTAATATTTCTACACGATAGGCAAACCTCATCAAATCAATTTCTCGAATGTTGATAACCATTCCTCCTGATCGCAACATGATGGCACCAGAGAGCCATATGGACCAGGTTAAAAATGTTTTCCAACTTGGCATACATCCAACTGGAAACTAGCCATAACATTCATCCCTAAGTGGTAGACAATCCAAGCATGCGAACATCTACATCCCACAATGTCTAACAACACACGACTCCATTCCAAGGAAACATATGCAACTAAACATGGACTTCCACTTGGAATTCAATCTCCTTTCAACTACATTTGCCACGTCAAACTCTACGACATTCCTTACCATTATCATCCTCAAACTTCGATACATTCTCACATTCTCGACGTAACAAAATTTACGCTTATTGGCATTTTTCCTACAACAAAGTCCCGGTTGCCTCCCAACCTTGAGTGACCCATCATTACATCGAAGATAGTTTCGACCTTGGTGGGTTATATCCAAAATAAGTGTTGTTTAATCATGAATTCATGCCTCATGCTTCTCTAACAGTGCTTCACTTGAAGCGTCTTGCTTCTCTTCATTGGATTCAAAACCACTCCAATCTTGTTAGCTTATCCCAAGCATGCCCATTATACTCATTTTAGTTCGGAATACTTGCATCCAAGCTAACTTTCCTAGATGGTAAAGAGGTTTGTCCAAGTAAATCCCCTATAATGCGCCTCATAATCCAAACTGCATCAAGAATACAATTTCAACCATTCAAACTCCCCACATAATATTCATTATTGAAGTCTAATATAGATGTAATTAGTCTTACTCATTATATATAACCTTTCGAGTAACCACATTAGACCCTCAACATTATCAACAAATTGACAAACCTAATTAATTTATCTCCCAAAATTCTATCGACCCAATGTTATTCTATTCCTTTCATCAATGCTTGAGCGAGAATGACACTAAATCCAAACTCGAATTCCATACCACCATACTACATACTGATCACATAGTTTTCAGAACCTCAACCTCAATTCTTGAATTTAAGAAACTTTTATAACACCAACATAGGCGCACAAAACCCCCCCTAAGCACATCTATTAATCTTACACTATCTTTAAAAACTTGGCATGTCTTAGTAGAATTAGAAAATATTGTATAAATACACTTAATTATTCAAAAAAATCTCTTGTTATGGCACAAGTGTTGGGTATGTCACACAAAGTCAAATTAAGACTATGAGAAGCACAAGAAGTATAAACTGCTATAGGATTTATATCTAATAGTTTCTTTTGTACTCCTCAATGTTGTCGCTTCATATTTGAACCATTATTGTAACCTTGTCCTATCACATCATCTATATCTAGACCAAGACACTTTAATTCATTTTGTAAGACATTAAACAAACCTTGGCTTGTTGTATCATTTACCTCCAAATATCCTAGAAAAGATTCCTTACTGCTAACAGTATTAGAAGAGATAAATACATACCTTAATATTAAAGACATTTGTTCTTGATGACTTATATCAGGAGTGCAATCAAGAATAATAGATAAATACTTTGCCTCTTTTACTTTCTTTTAATAATTTTTTAATTGATTCTCCTAGCAAGAAAATTTGTTAACTCATTTTGAATTGTATTACCAAGATAATGAAAATGCATAGCATCATTAGTAAACGTTGAACATGATCTTGAACAATTGAGTCAAAAGCCTTTCAAACAAGCCTAAAAAATACCATTGTTGTTTTCATACAATCTTGCATTAGTGCCATGAAATGCAAGGTTATGTTTTGCAATAAACTTCATAGTAGAAACAATTACTTTTTTTCGATAACTTTTTTCTTTCTCCATTTGGTTTTGAGTAACTTTGTCAATAGTTTAATTCTTTTGAAACCTTAGGTGCAAATCATATTGGATTTTCATATTCATTACAAGATTTATACTTGTTTCATGCTCCTTATATAAGTCTAGTGCTAAGGTATAAAATATTGCCAAATCTATCATTTGTTAGTTGACCTTTTACACGTCTTTTCTTAAAAAATCTACTACAAGAACAAAATACCTTATTGAGCTCTACTGAATAGACAAGCCAATCTCTATCACACTTCTCCCCATTTGATAAAATTCTAGTATACCATGTCACATAAAATCGTTATGAAAATTTATGTGTAGGACCTTTTGAACAGAAAAGTCTCTTTTAGGATCCTTTATGACTAGCACATCAATCATTTTAGAATCCAAAAAAATCCCAATTTCTTGGATCAAATATATCAATATCATAGAAAGCATCATTAATATTAGTAGCATCATCAACATTAGTATCGTCAAGAACATTATTAGAAGCATTATTAGCATTAACATTAGTAGCAACATCAACATTAGTATCATCAAGAACATCATTAAAAGCATTAGCATTAAATTGATATCATCCAAACTATCACCTCAATCAATATTAGTAGCAAAATCCTCATTGGAGTTATTTTTGATTGCCAACTAAATTCTCCAAATTAGGATTTTCATTACAAGCATCAATATGAGTATCATCTAAACTGACACCAACATGTTGATTATCAAGAGAATATTGTGATTCTTTGGTGACAAACTTATCAAGAGATCCTTTTTAGACTTTATTATCTCTTCAATTCTCTTTTCTTTTTTATGTTTTTGACATCCAAAATCATATTTTCTAACCCTAGAAGACATGATGAGACTAAAATAAGTAAAAAGAGATAAATAAACAAAACAACTTGGCTTGGGGAGTAAGGATGATAGTTCTATTGTTGCATCATATCGCTATTCATTCTTAGTTCTCCCAAGTTCCAAGAGCCAAAGCTTTTGACTACACTGCAAAGTGAGATATCAAAGATAAAATATGTTAAAGGACATGAAAGGGCTAAATGCCTAAAAATAACCAATTAATGATATGAACCTAACCCTAAACAATTATATTCTATAAACAATCTAAACATTAATCTTAACAATGAATAATTTGAACCCTTTGAACCTAAAACTGAACAATTAAAAATCCGATTATCTGACCACTGACCTAAACAGTAAACAATATGAACAATTAACATTGTGATTTATGAACCTAAACAATATGAACAATTAACATTCTCATTTCTGAACATAATTTGAGTCATTAAGAATTTGAATCATTTAACCTAAACCTAAATAAGTAATAATCTGAATCTAATTCACACAAAACAATAGCCCTTATTTATGAGAAGAGTAATTAATAATCTACATCATAATCAATGAGCCTAACCCTAAATAAGCAACGATTAGAATCTAAATTACACAAAAACAATAACTCTTGTTTATGGGAAGAAACAAAAAAATCAAATTGAAGAATTTAGAAATGGAATTTACGTGTACACTGTTCAGTCCAATGATTTATCAAGAACCTAATGGTCTAAATATGTCGTATTAAGGACTTAGAACCAAGTGCCTAAATCAGTTGTTGTTAAACACCAATCGACAATTGCATGAAATCTTGGATGTTCGGATGTGATGTGAGGACGTCGATTGTAGGATGAAAAATCTAAGATTCAAAACATGTCATATTATACAGAGGAAGTCATTTGGAATTGAGTCATTGTCTTTGTTGTTGAAGAACGAAATCATCCATCTTCGGGAATTTCAATAGTCAAATCGCCGAATTGGGAATAGAAGCGAGGAGATTGAAGATAATCTTGAGTTTGATTTGCAACCGAAGTCTGCAGGGGCGGACCAATTAAGGACCGAGTGGGGTCCGGTGCACCCACTCAGTTAATTATTGTAAAGGAAAAAAATTTAGGCATCTTGAAGGTGCACCTGCTTGATCTTTTAGGGTGCCTTTAAATATTTTAAAACTAAACTTATTACAAAAATGTGTCGTTGGCGGGATTGTTTGTCTTGTGGAACTAAAAGGAGGTTGGGGGTTTGATTCCTACGTGATATTTTTTTCTTAACTAGAATAACTTATCTCCTTAAATAACAGTTAATAACACATTTAATACTCTATTAATTTCATATATAATGTTGTTTGATCATTAACTTTCCATAAAAGTATAAGTTTTTCATCTTGTATTTTCTAATTTGATTTTATTTATTGATTTATTATTGTCATTCGAAATTTTGATTTGCAAAACATACTATTTAATACTAAGGCCCAGTTTGTTTTTTTATTTTAATCACTTAATACCACTTATCACTTATTCGGTCATATGTTTTTTTTGTAATTCAGATTGTTTGTTTTTTTTCTTTTTTTTTTCAGAGCCTTTTATCACTTATTTCCATCTGGAGAAAAAAGTGGTGGCCTAACGACTTAATTACTCTTACCGCTCCCAACTTCACATGCCTCCAATTTATATGCTTCCATCCAGTTATCTCCACCAAATATAGTGCAAACCAGTCTATCTTCGAATCGATCTCGATCGAAATCGAGTGCAAACCGGTCTATCTTCGAATCGATCTCGATCCAAATCGAGATCAAAGCCAGTTGTTCTTCCAGGTTAGTCGATCTCCCTATGGTTCGTCCTTCGTTCCTGTGATTTTTGCTTCCTTCGTCCCTGTGATTTATGTCGTCCTTCATCCGTGTGATTTATGTTTCCTTCTTCCCTGTGATTTTTGCTTCCTACGTGTGTGTTTTTCAAAAAAGGATTGGATTTTTGTTTTCTGCGTCTATTTGTCCCAAAACAGGACCGGATCAATAACATAGAGGACTTTACAAAACTAGAAATGTCATAGTTATAGTGAGAAATCTAAGATAGAGATTCAGCTTTTGTAATTTACATTTTCCATGAGATGGAAAAGGATGAACTTATTTGACATTAGAAGTTGAAATTTAGATTGACCGATTATATTTGGAGTCGGAGGGCTCCTTAATGGAACATGTGGTAATGCAACAAAGTTGATAATAACATTGTTTGTTATCCATCAAATAAAGATTCATGTGCTTAAATACTCTTTTTTAGGTTCCAATATTTCAAATCTCCTCCTCATTCTTGGTTCATCTCTCTTATGTGGAGTCGTGGAGGCATAGCCAATAAAGAACAAAGATTTGACAAAGTAAGAACATCATTATTTTCTGAAGAAAATCTTGAGAGGTTCTTTAATTGGTAAAAAATAAACTTATTTTAGATCTTCGATGATAAACAAAAGGTTGTGATAGGATTTTTCAGTGCATTTGTATGAGAATCCTATGTTTTCATGTTGATCCTAGTGTAATGTCCTAGATGCATCATCTTTATGTTCTTCGTGAGATAAGATAATGGAGGAGTTGTTGGCACTAACCTAGTAACCATAATGTAGAACAACGCCACATATTTTATCCAACTAGTTTTCTTTTTGAATAACCATAAATTTCTGATCAACCTGACCAACCTAACCCGAAAAAACGCAAAAAAACTCAAACCGAGGTAACCCGATACATAATCGATACAAATTTTGCCCAAACCGCATCTATTGGGTTGGAAACGGGTTAAGCCTAAAGTAACCCGACCAACCCGTCAACCCGACCAAAACTTGTACGTTTTTATTTTTTATGATTTTAGAATTTTAGCGGTTCTTCTTTATATCAATTCTCTAGTCCTCCTATCTTAGTCGTAGTTTAAACCATTCTACGAGACCATGCCAATTAAAATCGTACGAATCTAACGTTCAAGTTTTCAAAAAATCTTCAATATCGATAGAATGAAGAGACAAGAGATACTTTTCTTCTACTATTTTCTTCTCTTATTAGTCTTATTTTTTTATATTTCCATTTTGATTTTATTTTTTTAAACAGAATCACTTAGTTAGATTGTAAATTAATGTATTAATGTTTCAAACCGACCAACCCAACCCAAACCGCACGGTTTGGGTTGCACTTTTGATTGGGTTGGGTTGAAAATTTTCAAACCACAAACATTGGGTTGGGTTGTTCAAGTGCCTTCAACCCGGCCAACCCAACTCGTGAGCACCCCTATCTGTCATCTTTGGCTTAACTTGTCATTTGATTATACTAGAGGCATAAAATAGACAATTATACATATTTAGACGTTTGTGAGTTTATAAAAACAAACAGTCTTATTATTCAGATCAAACTTCAGCACCACCTCTTATTAATCAGAAGTGAAATCAAATTTCAGGCTTCAGCACCTCTTAAAAAAACAAACGTCACTTAAGAGCGCGTTTGGTTTGCGGGATTGGAATGGAATGGATTTCGAGTAAAGATTTGGATTTGGAGGGATTTAGATTTGGGGGAATTTGAAATCCCGGCCCATTGCAAAGGAATTCCAAATCCATCAAGTAAATGATTTTAAAGAAGTGAAAAGATTTCAAATCCGGTCAACAAGTTCCATTCCTGCAAACCAAACACATGATTGGAATAGATTTGAAATCCAAATCCCTCAAAATCCATTCCAATCCCGCAAACCAAACGCACCCTAAGAGTTATAGATTGTACAAGGAAACAAAATTGAAAACACATAAAACAACACAGGACAATCAATATCAAATAATAAAAATTGGAATATTTTATGAAATCGAACAAAAAAACAAAAATGTTTCTCATAACGGTGAAATTCAGCTAAAAACACGTCGGCCGTAGGACATAGTCTTGTGTTTTGCTCAAAAGGTCAAGGTCGATTCAATTTGAAAAAATGTATTATTCCCGAAATCGACATAATTGACTTTCCCTCAAGTCAAACCGTGTCGACTTTGCGGGTTTTTGATCAACCTTAAAGATGCAACCGCTCAAGAAATTCCTAGATTCGCTAATGGTGGTTTTCGGCTCTACGTTGCGATTTCTATCCGATCCATAGGGGTATTCGCGGTGCGGTTTGGTGCGGTTTTGGACAAAACCGCAAATCACACCGTATATGCGGTTTGAGCATTTTTCCAAACTGCAAACCGCACCAAACCGCACCGCATTTTGCGGTGCGGTTTATGCGGTTTGTACCTTACGCATTTTACACCTACAATTCAATAATTATAAGTTCAAAACTTCATTTTAAAATCAACGATAATGTGATCGTAGTCCCTAAAAATAAAAATATTCAATTCGTCCGATTCTAAAATACATATTATACAAATATTGCAATTATTCTATATATACACATATGTATGTTTAATATATAAAATTAAAAAAATATACATATATATAATGTGCGGTGCGGTTTGAACCGCGGTTTGATAACTCAAAACCGCAAACCGCACTGCATAGTGCGGTTTGATAAAAATGCAAACCGCAAACTGCACCGCGGACTTTCTAAAGCGCACTTTGCGGTGCGGTGTGGGCGGTTTGTACGGTTTGGCGGTTTAAATGAACACCTACGGATCCATGTTGAGTTTGGGCTACAGATTAGATCCCCCTCAAAAACAAGTAAAATTGGACCTTATATTTTTGATGGCCTTGTTATAGAAGCAGGTTTAACGGGCTAAAGATCAGGCTGGGCCAAATGCCCGCCACTCTTTATACTAGTTTTTTTTTCATGTTTTTCTAATAAGAAACATGTGCAGGGGGTTAATAACTTCTCTAGATACATTTATGGGTAAATAAAGTCAATCAATAATACTTTTTAATTGAATTTATTGAATCTTAGGGCGTGTTTGGTTTGCGGGATTGAAATGGAATGGATTGGATTTCGATTAAGGAATTTGGATTTGGAGGGATTTGGATTTGGGTAATTTGAAATCCCGGCCCATTGCAAAAGAATTCTAAATTCATCATGTAAATGATTTTAAAGAGGTCAAAGGATTTCAAATCCAGTCAACAAATTCCATTCCTGCAAACCATACACATGATTGAAATGGATTTAAAATTCAAATACCTCCAAATTCATTATTATCCCGTAAACCAAATGCGACCTTATATTATTTAAAAATAACTTTTGTAAGAAATTCAATTTAAAATTAGTCAAATATGATTGGCTAGAATTATGAGAAAGTGTACGTTAAAGTAGCAAATGAGGAAGTGTGATACGGTCAATTGTGGTGGCTATTGTTTCTGTCTTTGAATACGGGATTCTTTTGGTTGGATTGTAAAAGTATGTTAAAAATACTTAGTATAGAATATTAAAAGTCAAAAAATTTAATAAAAATCTAAGGGGGCGTTTGGTTCGCATAATGTTTTTTGATGGAATGGAATTTGTCAAAAGAATTTGACTTTAAAGAAATTGGAATGAAATGTTGTCAGGTTTGACCACCTGTTTGGTTGACAGAATTGGAATGGGATATGTTAAATAAATTGGAATTTTTCTGTTTGGTTCACAGATTGTAGCTTTATAATTGGAATAGAATTTTGGTAAATGACCAAAATACCTTTTTTGATTATTTTAATTTTTTTCAATAAAATTTATTTTAATGAAATAGTCATTAAATAGTTTAATTATTAACTAAAATTATTTTGATTATTTTAGCACACGAATGATGACGAGAGAGAGAGGGGGAGAGAGAGGAGAGATGATAGAAGAGAGAGAAGAGGAGAAAGGAGAGAGAGGAGAGGATAGAAGAGAGAGGAGAGGAGAGAGAGAGAGGAAGGGGAGAGAGAGAGGAGGGGAGAGATAGAGGAGGGATAGAGGAGAGGAGAGAGAGAGAGTTGGTGTCTGTTGATAATCAATATCAGTAGGGGTTTAATTTGGGGTAAGGGTAATTTTGGAATTATGAAAATAACAAATTATATTCCATTGAAATACTTGGGTTTGATGATGGAATGTTAAAATCCTTTATGTATGGAATTTAATGGAATTAGAAGATTCTATTCCATTGAAAACTTTGAACCAAATAAGGGAATGAAATCTGGTCAAAGGAATTCAACATTCCAATTCCACCAGATTCCATCAGATTCTGCGAACCAAACGCCCCCTAAGTTTATATTTAACAATTTTTTTGTTTAGATATTATTTATATTATTAAAATATTTAGTATAACTAATAAAATACTAAATCTTTTTAAATATTTAATTCTAAATATTTTTATTAATAAGAAAAACAATAAATCATTTCTCTTTTCTAAGTAATTATTTTTAGAGTTACTAGATACGTATCTGCGCACGATGCGGCGTAAAAATCTCGAATTTAAAGTTCTGAACTCGAAAAAATACTCTTATTTCATGTTTAATTTTAATCTCTATCATATATACAATGCCAAGAATAACCATAATATATATATATATATTTTTTTAATGAGTATAGATATATAAATATAGATAATGATGTAAAATGTACAAGTTTAAAAATTCTTGATACATCATTCTTGAAAAATCTCGATTCGTATTTATCATATTTTGGATTATTATTAAACTAAAAATATATTCAATAATGAACTTATTTTGAAAATATTGACCATTATAATGGTATAATTTATAAAATAAAAAGAAATACATTTTATAATGTATTTTAATTAGTTTATGATTGTGTATTTTTAATAAGATAAGAGTGTAATATGAAAAATAAAATATAATAAATATAAAACAAATTAATTCTTATATATCCATGATATTTAATTGGGAATTTAATTAAAATGCCCAAACATGAAAAATCGATACCCAAAATGTCCAAAATCTCTTAGTTTTTGCCAAAATACCCCATAACCCCGCGTTTGTGATCCGTGTAAATTGAAAACGCGGGGTGGCTACCATTTCTTCCGCGTATGAGCAAAAACACGGGGTTAACACGTGTAAATCCCATATGGCTTCAATCCATTGAAAATTTTGATTTTTATTATATATTTACATTTTATACCCCTATAATTATTTAGTTAGTTTACTTTATACCTTTTACTTTTCTATTTTTCATTTTATACTTTCATCATATTAACACATACAATCGTATATTAACTAAAATAAGTTAAAAATACGTTTTAATTTTAACAAGTTACACTATTATAATCGTCTCTTTGATACCTTCGAAATGAGCCCAATATTGAATATTTTTGAATTTAATTATTTTATTATATATCATATATATTAAAATTTTATACCCCTATAATTATTTAGTTAGTTTATTTTATACCTTTTACTTTTCTATTTTTCATTTTCACTTTCATCATATTAACAAATATAATCGTATATTAACTAAAATACGTTAAATAATTTTATGATGTATAAAAACGTATTTTTAAAAAATATTCAACATTGGACTTATTTCGAAGGTATCGAAGAGACAATTATAATGGTGTAACTAGCTAAAATTAAAACGTATTTTTTCAACGTATTTTAGTTAATATACGATTCTTGTTAATATGATGAAAGTGTAAATTAAAAAATAGAAAAGTAAAAGATATAAAGTAACTAACTAAATAATTATAGGGGTATAAAGTGTAAATATATGATATATAATAAAATAATTAAATCCAAAAATATTCAATATTGGGCTTATTTCGAAGGTATCAAAGGGACGATTATAATAGTGTAACTTGTTAAAATTAAAACGTATTTTTTTAACGTATTATAGTTAATATACGATTATATGTGTTAATATGATGAAAGTATAAAATAAAAAATAGAAAAGTAAAAGGTATAAAGTAAACTAACTAAATAATTATAGGAGTATAAAATGTAAACTTATAATAACAATCAAAATTTTCAATGAATTGAAGCCATATGGATTTACACGGGGTTAACCCCGTGTTTTTGCTCATACGCAGACGAAATGGTAGCCACCCCGCGTTTTCAATTTACACGGACCACAAACGCGGGGTTATGGGGTATTTTGGCAAAAACTAAGAGATTTGGGCATTTTGGGTATCGATTTTTCATGTTTAGGCATTTTAATTAAATTTCCTATTTAATAATATGATTAAATCCAAAAAATATTCAAAATTGGGACTCATTTCGAAGTTATTGACGAAACGATTACAATTGTATAATTTGTATATAAAAAATATGTATTTTTTAATATATTTTAATTCATATACGATTATTTATATTAATATGATTAGCTCTAAGACGAAAAATGAAAAAGTAAAAGAGATTAAGAATAAATTAAATAATTAATTATAAGAGTATTAGATGTAACATATATATTTAAAAAAGATTGTCTTAGCGAGATATTTACGGGGAGTGGGTGTGAAATGGGAGTAGATATGCTTTAGAGGTTGTACGACATGCTATTATGTTAAAAAATTTAAAACAACCATTTTAAAATTTTAATAAGATAGTATAAATTAAATTTAGAAATATTTATCTTTTTCCTACCTTCTCTATTTTGAAAAATCTATTAGAAACAAAATCTTTAAAATCTCTATTTTAAAAATCTGTTGGAAATGCACTAAATTAAATAATATATATTTTTTACCAATTTTCTTATAGTATTAACTCTGGTTTATAGTTTATTATTAAATACATATTTCTCAACTTTACGTCTAAACTTAATAGGAAAAAATTGTCAACAAATTGATAAACATATTAAATATATAATAAACATCATACTAGAAAAATGGCCATTTCCGACGGTAAAATCTGTCGGAAATCCGTCGGAAAATGTAATTACCGGCGGATTTCCGACAGATTCCGCTGTCAAAAAGTCCTTGGCCAGAAAATGACATTTCCGATGGATTTCCGATGGATTTATCATTTGCGACGGATTTTTCCGTCAGAAATTATTTTCCATTTTTTTAAAAAAAGTATCAACAATATCTTAATCTGATTAATTAGTTTCCGACGGATTTCAGACGGATAAGAAATTTATTATTTAATTTATTTTTAACAATTTATTTATTAAAAAAATTATAAAGAACAATTTAAAAAAGAAAAACAAATTTCCGACGGAAAGTCCGCCGGAAATCCGTCGAAAACTTGTTTTTTCTTTTTTTAAAAAGAAATTTTAACTAGAAAATTAAATAATCATCCATCGGAAATCCGTCGGAAATTTTTTAATTATTTAAATAATTATTTTTCAGTGAATTGTTTTTAAAAAATAAAGTTACCGGCGGATTGATCCGCAGTGATCCGTCGGTAATTGTAAAATTTTCAGTAAAAAAAAATAATTAAAAATTAAAAATGATTTTATTCAAATTTTCCAATAACAAATACACATTTATATATAAAATGCATACTAAATCAATAAAATAAAAATAAATTACACAAATTTTCAAATGGAATGATGGTAAACATTTTTTTGTATTTGCCAATTTGTGCCAATTTACACAACCGTTACCCTTTGAGTGCCAACTTGTAGCTGCAGAGGCATAATCTTCATGAATGGGCTTTGAACAAGTAAATTGAGCCTTTATTTTGTTGCATCCTACAATGAAACAATATGGATGAAGAAATTTGGATGAAGAAATACTTGCAGTGTGCCCATGCAATGCACCGGGTAAATATAAATAAGTAATTGACTTTGATCTTTCCATTTTTCTCTATATACAACACAATTCTGTATTAGAATAGAAATTATCCTTAAAACATGAAATACAACATTCAACAATAGTGTTGGTGCTCAAAATCAAAGAACAAAATGTGTAAGAAACTACAGTTATCTTCTTCTCATGTCTGTAATGTTGTAAGGTGAACAACAAATATAGTAGATAAGACATAAAAGAGCCCAATAGTTCAAGAAATTAAAGACTAAAGATCCAGAATTGAGTTGATTAATTAGAAACAAAAATCTCAAAGTCTATGGCCAACCTGATTTGTGTAAAAGAGCAAGATGAGCAAAAGAAGCTAATAGTCGAGATGCGATAACCAGAAATAAAAAGCCCTGCATACTTGAGAGAGGTTTCATGTAAAATAAAATACCACCGTAAAAATAGTTTTGGTTGTTTACTAACAACTATAACTTATAACAACCTATACATACAACACAAATGCTTTTGGACAAAATATTTATAATTACAATACGTGTTGCAGCTTAAGTTTTAATGTATACTTAAGACATACAACAAAATAAACCATAACACTGGTTGGAATGAAAGAAGGGCAAACAGAAGAACCAAACACTCTGGTAATCATATTTGCTTGAATCTCAAACAAAACCATTTCTACTTACTGTGTGTGTGTTTCAATTTGAAAAAAAAAGTGAGAATTTACTTTCAAATTTTGCTAGCTCAATGGAAATTTCACAAAAGGTTGTCACCTTAGCCTTGGAATCTATTAATGGATGCAGGGATATCACACCTACACCAATGATAATACAAAACTCAAATCATCACAACAACCAAATACCAAAACAAAGATCATCAAATGAGTTTTATACTTCTTTCTCTTATTTTCTTGAAAAAGAAACAGTTTTTGCTAAGAATGTGTTTTGATTATATTACAAAATCACAACAAATGAGGGTAAGAACAGAGAACTCACACGAGAGGCGGAGGGAGCGCCGAAGACGAGAGCACCGGAGGAGGATAGGGGAAAGGGAAGGGAGCCGCCGTGAGAAGGAGAGGGGAGAGGGGAAATATCATCCCCAAACTGACTATGGCTATGGCCGGCGCTACTACTCGTGGTTGAAATCCGAACACCAATACAAGATTACTTGTATTGGTTGATATCCCTACAATAATCATCACACCACAGAAACAAACACGATTAAATATAGAAATTCCCAAATTGATAAAAGTATCTAAATTCCAACCACAATAAATAGAAAACCCATGTCATAATTTTACACAAATATCAAAATTGAAGAGATGGATTAATTAACCTGTAGTAGAAAAAGATCTAATATTAGCGGATATGGTAGAATTGACATTAACAGGAGCAACAACTTGCATACAATCTTCCATCTTCGGGTAGTTTGGAGACATTCATGGCGACGAAGGCAGTGAATTAGAGAAGGGCTCTTGTATCCTGGGAAGGGGAGGCGTGGGTTTTTTTTTTTTTTGGAATAAAAATAATTTGGGGGTTTGGGGGGAAATAAAAGAAAGGAGAGAAATGAAAAAAAAAATTGGGGGAAACGAGAAAGGATAAAAAAAGTGGGTTTCATTCAAAAAAATATAAAAAATAAAAAAAGTGGGTTTTGGAAATTTTTGAATTGTTGTTTTAAAAAATATATTTCAAACTAAAATCTATCTTTTGGATACTTTTTTTTTTCGTTTAAAAAAAAATAATTCACTTTTTCTATAATAATTTAAATATTTTAGATTTAAAAATAAAAATGAAATTTATTTCAATTTTAAAAATGAAGTAATTATTTTTGGATAAAAAATTAGTATTCATGTCAATTTAATAAGGTTTATCTTGTATTCATACGTCTTAATCCATTTGATTATTAGTTAATTTTTCGGGTTCGAAAAGTTTTAAAAGTATTATTATAATACTAAAAGATATCTATGTATCGAGTATGATGTATGTATGTATATGAATGTATGTGATTGATATATGTATGTATTATGTATGTAGTAGATATATATGTATGTAGATGCACGTATGTGTATAGTAGATATATGTATGTATGTAGTTGATGTATATGTAGTATAAATGTATTAGACAACTAAGAACCATTAGACCCTGGTATTAACCACTAAACCACCATTATTACCCACTATGACATTTTATGACTTGTTAAGGCCCAATAACACAAGTGGTGACTTATTACTACTTGTGTACACGTATCGTGTACATAGATGCATGTGTTGTGTATTGGGGCCAATTAGACAACTATGAACCATTGATCCCTAATATGAACCACTAAACCACCAATATAGTCCAATATGACATTTTATGACTTATTAAAACTCAATAACACAAGTGGTGACTTATACGTACTTGTGTGCAGGTATCAACTGCATAGATGCATGTGTTGTACATGTATTGGGGTCAATTAGACAAATAAGAACCATTATAACCCGATATGAACCGTTCAACCACCATTAGCCCAATATGACATTTTATGACTTATTAATGCCCAAAAACACCATGGGTGACTTATTAATGTCCAAAAATACCAGTGGTGACTTATTACATGCTTGTGTGCATATATCAACTACATAGATGCATGTGTTGTGTATTAGGATCAATTAGACAACTAAGAACCATTATACCCCAATATGAACCGCTCAACCACCATTAGCCCAATATGACATTTTATGACTTATTAATGCCTAATAACATCAGGGGTGACATATTACATGCTTGGTGCATGTATCAACTGCATAGATGCATGTGTTGTGTATTAGGATCAATTAGACAACTAAGAACCATTATACCCCAATATGAACCGATCAACCACCATTAGCCCAATATGACATTTTATGACTTATTAATGCCTAATAACACCAGTGGTGACTTATTACGTGCTTGTGTGCAGGTATCAGCTGCATAGATGCATGTGTTTTAGGGTCAATTAGACAACTAAGAACCATTATACACCGATATGAATCACTCAACTACCATTATAGCCTAATATGACATTTTATGACTTATTAAAACCCAATAACATAAGTGGTGACTTATACGTACTTGTGTGCATATATCAACTGTATAGATGCATGTGTTGTACATGTATTAGGGTCAATTAGACAAATAAGAACCATTATACCCCGATATCAACCGCTCAACCACCATTAGCACAATATGAAATTTTATGACTTATTAATGCCCAATAACACCAGTGGTGACTTATTACGTGCTTGTGTGCAGGTATCAACTGCATAGATGCACGTGTTGTGTTTAGGGTCAATTAGACAACTAAGATCCATTATACCCCGATGTGAATCACTTAGCCACCATTATAGCCTAATATGACATTTTATGACTTATTAAGGCCCAATAACACTAGTGGTGACTTATTATGTGTTTGTCTGCATGTATCTACTCATAGTTGCATATATTGTCTATTAAGATCGAAAAGACAACTAAAAACCATTATATGAAAATATGAACCACTATTATAGTCCAATACGACCTTTTATAACTTATTAAGGCCCAACATAACACCATATGTGAATTATTATGTGTTTGTGTACAAATGTGTACCACATATATGCGTGTGGTGTGTAGTCGGTTCGATAAAACAACTAAACCACCATAACCCAATACGAAAATAAATATAAATTTAAGAAAAAGTTTTTAAACAGAAATCCATCAGAAATTAATTTGAATAAAACTCTTATTTAATTTTAATTTAAAATAATCTTAATTTAAGAATTGAGTTCTAAAATTGACTTTTTTAGAATTTTGAATTATAATTATAATTTTGAAATTTAATTATAATTCTAAATTTTAATATAATTCCAAGAATTTAATATAATTTTAGATTTTGATATAATTTTGAATTTTTATTTTAATTTAATTTTGAATTTTTGAAATTAATTTCGATATGAAATCCATTGGAAATTAATTTAAGAAAATCTTACTTAATTTTAGATATTTATAATTTAAGAAATGGTTTTTAAAATTTAATTTTCTTAAATTTTTAATTTTTATTATGATTCTAAATTTAATATAATATTAACAATTTAATATAATTTTAATATAATTTTGAAGTTGATATAATTTTGAATTCGAAATTAATTTAATTTAATTTTAAATTTTTTATATTAATTTCTGACGGAATTGAATTGAATTTTAAATTAAATTAATTTCCGTCGGAAATCTGTTGGAAATTAATTCGAGTTTTTTAATTTTTTTGAAACATTATTTTTAAAAAATGTTTTAAAATAAGATTTAAAAAATAAATAAGAGTTATTTTTAAAAAATTTAAAAAATGAATTATTTTCCGACGGATTTCCGACGGAAATTAATTTAATTTAAAATTAATTTATTTTGCGTCGGAAATCCGCCGGAAAATAATTCTTCTCAAATTTAAGAAATGATTTCTAAAATTGACTTTTTTAAAATTTTGAATTATAATTATAATTTTGTAATTTAAGTACAATTTTAATTTTAATATAGTTCCAAGAATTTAATATAATTTTAGATTTTGATATAATTTTGAATTTTTATTTTAAATTAAAATCGATCGGAAATCTATCGGAAATTAATTTAAGAAAATCTTATTTAATTTTAGATATTTATAATTTAAGAAATGGTTTTTAAAATTTAATTTTCTTAAATTTTTAATTTTTATTATGATTGATATATGTATGTATTATGTATGTAGTAGATATATATGTATGTAGATGCACGTATGTGTATAGTAGATATATGTATGTATGTAGTTGATGTATATGTAGTATAAATGTATTAGACAACTAAGAACCATTAGACCCTGATATTAACCACTAAACCACCATTATTACCCACTATGACATTTTATGACTTGTTAAGGCCCAATAACACAAGTGGTGACTTATTACGTGCTTGTGTACACGTATCGTGTACATAGATGCATGTGTTGTGTATTGGGGCCAATTAGACAACTATGAACCATTGATCCCTAATATGAACCACTAAACCACCAATATAGCCCAATATGACATTTTATGACTTATTAAAACCCAATAACACAAGTGGTGACTTATACGTACTTGTGTGCAGGTATCAACTGCATAGATGCATGTGTTATACATGTATTGGGGTCAATTAGACAAATAAGAACCATTATAACCCGATATGAACCGTTCAACCACCATTAGCCCAATATGACATTTTATGACTTATTAATGCCCAAAAACACCATGGGTGACTTATTAATGCCCAAAAATACTAGTGGTGACTTATTACATGCTTGTGTGCATATATCAACTACATAGATGCATGTGTTGTGTATTAGGATCAATTAGACAACTAAGAACCATTATACCCCAATATGAACCGCTCAACCACCATTAGCCCAATATGACATTTTATGACTTATTAATGCCTAATAACATCAGGGGTGACATATTACATGCTTGATGCATGTATCAACTGCATAGATGCATGTGTTGTGTATTAGGATCAATTAGACAACTAAGAACCATTATACCCCAATATGAACCGCTCAACAACCATTAGCCCAATATGACATTTTATGACTTATTAATGCCTAATAACACAAGTGGTGACTTATTACGTGCTTGTGTGCAAGTATCAGCTGCATAGATGCATGTGTTGTGTTTTAGGGTCAATTAGACAACTAAGAACCATTATACACCGATATGAATCACTCAACTACCATTATAGCCTAATATGACATTTTATGACTTATTAAAACCCAATAACACAAGTGGTGACTTATACGTACTTGTGTGCATATATCAACTGTATAGATGCATGTGTTGTACATGTATTAGGGTCAATTAGACAAATAAGAACCATTATACCCCGATATCAACCGCTCAACCACCATTAGCACAATATGAAATTTTATGACTTATTAATGCCCAATAACACCAGTGGTGACTTATTACGTGCTTGTGTGCAGGTATCAACTGCATAGATGCACGTGTTGTGTTTAGGGTCAATTAGACAACTAAGAACCATTATACCCCGATGTGAATCACTTAGCCACCATTATAGCCTAATATGACATTTTATGACTTATTAAGGCCCAATAACACTAGTGGTGACTTATTATGTGTTTGTCTGCATGTATCTACTCATAGTTGCATATATTGTCTATTAAGATCGAAAATACAACTAAAAACCATTATATGAAAATATGAACCACTATTATAGTCCAATACGACCTTTTATAACTTATTAAGGCCCAACATAACACCATATGTGAATTATTATATGTTTGTGTACAAATGTGTACCACATATATGCGTGTGGTGTGTAGTCGGTTCGATAAAACAACTAAACCACCATAACCCAATACGAAAATAAATATAAATTTAAGAAAAAGTTTTTAAACAGAAATCCATCAGAAATTAATTTGAATAAAACTCTTATTTAATTTTAATTTAAAATAATCTTAATTTAAGAATTGAGTTCTAAAATTGACTTTTTTAGAATTTTGAATTATAATTATAATTTTGAAATTTAATTATAATTCTAAATTTTAATATAATTCCAAGAATTTAATATAATTTTAGATTTTGATATAATTTTGAATTTTTATTTTAGTTTAATTTTGAATTTTTGAAATTAATTTCGATATGAAATCCATTGGAAATTAATTTAAGAAAATCTTACTTAATTTTAGATATTTATAATTTAAGAAATGGTTTTTAAAATTTAATTTTCTTAAATTTTTAATTTTTATTATGATTCTAAATTTATTATAATATTAACAATTTAATATAATTTTAATATAATTTTGAAGTTGATATAATTTTGAATTCGAAATTAATTTAATTTAATTTTAAATTTTTTATATTAATTTCTGACGGAATTGAATTGAATTTTAAATTAAATTAATTTCCGTCGGAAATCCGTTGGAAATTAATTCGAGTTTTTTAATTTTTTTGAAACATTATTTTTAAAAAATGTTTTAAAATAAGATTTAAAAAATAAATAAGAGTTATTTTTAAAAAATTTAAAAAATGAATTATTTTCCGACGGATTTCCGACGGAAATTAATTTAATTTAAAATTAATTTATTTTGCGTCGGAAATCCGTCGGAAAATAATTCTTTTCAAATTTAAGAAATGATTTCTAAAATTGACTTTTTTAAAATTTTGAATTATAATTATAATTTTGTAATTTAAGTACAATTTTAATTTTAATATAGTTCCAATAATTTAATATAATTTTAGATTTTGATATAATTTTGAATTTTTATTTTAAATTAAAATCGATCGGAAATCTATCGGAAATTAATTTAAGAAAATCTTATTTAATTTTAGATATTTATAATTTAAGAAATGGTTTTTAAAATTTAATTTTCTTAAATTTTTAATTTTTATTATGATTGATATATGTATGTATTATGTATGTAGTAGATATATATGTATGTAGATGCACGTATGTGTATAGTAGATATATGTATGTATGTAGTTGATGTATATGTAGTATAAATGTATTAGACAACTAAGAACCATTAGACCCAGATATGAACCACTAAACCACCATTATTACCCACTATGACATTTTATGACTTGTTAAGGCCCAATAACACAAGTGGTGACTTATTACGTGCTTGTGTACACGTATCGTGTACATAGATACATGTGTTGTGTATTGGGGCCAATTAGACAACTATGAACCATTGATCCCTAATATGAACCACTAAACCACCAATATAGCCCAATATGACATTTTATGACTTATTAAAACCCAATAACACAAGTGGTGACTTATACGTACTTGTGTGCATGTATCAACTGCATAGATGCATGTGTTATACATGTATTGGGGTCAATTAGACAAATAAGAACCATTATAACCCGATATGAACCGTTCAACCACCATTAGCCCAATATGACATTTTATGACTTATTAATGCCCAAAAACACCATGGGTGACTTATTAATGCCCAAAAACACCAGTGGTGACTTATTACATGCTTGTGTGCATGTATCAACTGCATAGATGCAGGTGTTGTGTATTAGGATCAATTAGACAACTAAGAACCATTATACCCCAATATGAACCGCTCAACCATCATAATCCCAATATGACATTTTATGACTTATTAATGCCTAATAACATCAGGGGTGACTTAGTACATGCTTGGTGCATGTATCAATTGCATAGATGCATGTGTTGTGTATTATGATCAATTAGACAACTAAGAACCATTATACCCCAATATGAAACGCTCAACCACCATTAGCTCAATATGACATTTTGTTAACTCAAGATCTAAAGATTCTAGAGAGAGAAAGCTAGAGAGAGAGAGTTAATCTTGAAAGCTCTTGTCATATATCTCACTCATCTGATTTACAATTTTGTTCCTTTTCTAAAGAATACAAAGCAAACTCTATTTATACCTAAAGCTTAAACTAAAACTTAACTACAAAGGAAACAAAACTAGCTTTGACTTTTACAAGACTTTGACATTGTTGACTTCCAACTTTGACTTCCTAATTAAATCTTGGATACAATATTTGGACTTAACAATCTCCCCCTTTGTATTCAAGATTTAATAAAAATTTGATGCAGAACTTCAACTCTTGATTCTTCATCTTTTGTCTCTTGAAGCTTTCAAAAACTTTGCTCTTTTGCAGCTTTTGAAGAAACTTGGAAAGTCTTTTTAAACTTTGAAGCTTTGGAAAGTCAACATGCCTTGAACATGAAACATTGAAAACTTAAAACATCTTTGAAACATGAATCTTCATTTCTGAAAAATCTTTCGTCTTCAATCAAAATTGTATCTTCATCACTTTGATCACTGAATCGACTTCAGAAGAAACAAACTTTCACGAATCATCTTGATTTGACTTTGAACATTCTTTATCAGACTTGAACTTTGAAAACAACAGCGGAAGAAAATTGAAATTCTGACATGAACTTTGAACTTGAACTCTTGAAATTGATCTTTGAATAATTCTCCCCCTTTTTGATGATGTGAGCATCAATATCATCAAAATTACATCAATTTCGGCATACGCTTTGATTTCCCCCTTTGTGATCAACAAACAATCTCCCTTTTGATAATTGGCGAACTTTGATCTGAAGAGCCGAATCATGAACAGTATATATCCGAATCTTTGCAAATTCAGACATATTGAGCGTGTAACCCTGATTCAACAAATGAAACAGTTAGAAGTGCCTGTCAGTAACACAAAGTTACTGTGTACAACGAATGTACAATTTAAGGAGTTGGTTTGATGTTGACTCCCCAGGACTTCCATTCAATCATTGAAAAACACAAGGTTTATCTATGAATGTTCTGACAGAAAAACAAATTTTCTGTGTGCTCGTGCTTGTGTATGAAAGAATTTAGCACAATGATTGTGTTTCATAAAGGCTCAAAGTATGTAAATCACTGAGACAACAATGATTGTACATGGACTTAATGTGCATGAGAAAGGGTCGAAGGTGGGGCAACTTTCCTTCTTTTTCAATATCAGTATTCTTCCAAGAGAAGATCCGATAGATTATGTGCTGCTTCCCCAGAAAATGTGAAACATTCTCTTTTTAAGAAAAGAATGAGTAGCTGATGGGGTTGTATACAAGAGATGGCATGGGCTATTTGCCTATTTCAATGATGGTCACCAAAGAAATGTGAACCAATCAGTAATGTGGCTGCCCGACTTAGAAAGATGTTTGGTGCAGAGTTCTGATATTCTTTTAACTCTGTTCTCACACCCTCTTTCTTTTAAACATATAAGCTTACATCTAACCAGTCTCTCATTTCCATTTTACCTCTGCTCATTCCCACACTCAATTCTTTTTAGACCCCTCTCCCCTCAATCACTCAAAGGATTTCTTCCGGGGTAGGAAACACTGGTTATCGTGAATCCATGGAAGATCTATTAAGCACTCACACTGAATCCCATGTTCCTAAAAGTACATGCTAGTCAATGATTTTCTTGACATGTAAAGCACAAGAAATCATATGTCAGAGTATGTATGCTCATTGAAAAATATGAATGAAATTTGAGCATTTGTTCTTTGAAGATTTCTCAAAACAAGGATATTGAATGAATGAATATGAAGTCAAGAGAATTGTTTTGAGAATCTGACAATGAATCAATCAGATCAAATCAAATGGTTAGGGTATCAAAGAATTGGATATTTTGTTTATATGAACAAATATAAACAATTTATCAATGAAAGCACAAATATGAAAAAAAATGAATGATGCTCATCAACTTTGAATTTCAAACATCGAAAAATATAAAAAAATATAAACGGGGGTATTACCATCGAAAAATTGTTTGAATTTGAGACATGGTAATAACAATTTCAAATAAAATACTGAACCATTGTGTGTGAATACTTGACAGTATATGGACAAGATAATACACAAGTATTGATCTTTGGAAACACACGGTCAGTTAAACAATAAAGCGCAAAAATTGAAAAACATTTAAAAATCACACTTCTAAATTCATGAAATCGTTTTGAGAATAAGAAGTGGTTTGAACATTTCAGAAATTGTTTTTCATGTTTGAAAGTTGTCCTTCTTTCAAAAAATCAGAGATCTAGGATCAGAAGATTTTTACCTTTTCGGTTCCCCCTCAAATCATGATAATATGATTTATGTCTTTTTTTTTTTTTTTTTTTTTTTTTAGCTCCCCCTGGATATTAGCATAATATCCTTCTTTGATCATTGATGAACGGGTCCTAATCTGTCATGTGATCAGAAGCCACTTTATTCATATTATTTATTCAAAAATAAAAGGACAAAAAGCAGTAAAACGATTATAGAATGAGTTCTGATCTGAAGTAATCAGAAGTCATCACCTTTACTCCCCCTTAAATTAAGCATCTGAAATATGTCAGTTAACACAGGATAGAGATCAAACACTCCCTTAGAATTGTTAGACCATCAATATCAGAAAAATTTAGCAAAGAAAAAATTTAGGATAGAGATCAGATCAATTCACTTGGGACGGAGACCATCAATATCCATCGGATGCAAGCATACAGGAGTAAGGTCTTTTTGATCGTTGAAATACGGGTCCTAAGCTGTTGTGCTTAGAAGCCATTATGAAATTGAAGTCCGGGTCTTGAGCTGATTTACTCAAGAACCATTTTCTTTCTTACTCCCCCTTGGATTGAGGTGCCTGCAACACATATTCAAGTTTCGGTTTTGGTACCCACTGATATTTGGGTCCAGAAATGTTAGTTGCAGTGCGTGTGGGGGACACAGAGTAAGAACCATACCAGAAATGGTCATTTGTTTTATGAAAATGATCATGTGTACAACAAATAGAACAATAATATTTCTTACCATTGGGTGTTTTGTTCTTCTTTGCTTTGTGTACATGTACACATGAATTCTTCTCTTTCAGCTCATCAGTCTTGTCATCTTTGACTGATTTCTTCATCCAGACCAGTTTCTCGTTCTTAAAACTTTTTCTCCTTGGATAATAATCTGAACCATCTAAATATTCATCAAAGAACAAGTTAGTGCGACGAATCTGATTGAATGAATTGATTGACCTTTTTGAAGAGACATATTTATGATTTGAACTTGAAACAGATTTTTCAAGCTCTTTGATCTTTGACGCAAAGATGTCTCTTTCTTTCTCAAGCAGATCAATCTTTGTCTTGAATTCAGACTTCGTCTTTTGCTCTTTCAGCCCTGTAGCAGACAGTTCAGACAATTTTGAAGTCAGTTTCTTAATTTCATTCTCAAAGATTAAACGTTCTTCTTCAAACTCTTTTTCTGAATCTGTTCTCTGGCCAGATAATTCTTTAAAAAATCCTACATTCTTTTGTTCTATGGCCTTTTTCTCTTTTTCAAACTTCTCTCTTTCTAAAATCAGTACTTTCTCAAAATCAGAGATTTGTTGAGAAAGTTTTATGCATTTAAGCTCAAACGACTTCTTCTCTTCATAGCATTTCTTGGAAAAATCTGAGAACTTTTTGGAAAATATTTTCTTTTCACTTTCAAACTCAGCTTTGTTTGCAACAAGCTGTTTTTCCAAATCAGATAAATTTCTTTTAAGCTCAAAGTTCTCAGATTCCAATTTCTTAACTTTCTGCTCATTGCTCTCAACAGAGACTGTCTGCTGAATTATAGTTTTCTTAACCACTGAGCCAAGCATGATTTTCTCCAAATGAGTCCACATGAGCATTAGATTGTTCTTGTAACAATCTACACGATTGTATATGTGATTTGGCAATGCAAGAATGAGATTAGACTTAGCAATTCTTTCTCCGTTGTACTTTAAAGATTCTTCTTCATTGTACTCATCAACTGGCTTTAGAATTGTGGATTGTTCAGTATTAGCAGTGGCTGGAATGATCTTGACAGGTCTCTCAAAAGGAGGATTGGTTAAAGCTCGAACCATGTAATCCCCATTTTGTTGTCTCTCAAGAAAATTAATAAATCGATCTCTCCATTGAGAATACTCATTCTCATTAATAAGCACAGGGGGACGTGTATCTGTCCCGAGAGACATCATCAACTCATTCTTATAGACTTGAGATTGAAGAGACATGCTGAATAGTAGCAGAGAGCTATTCGGCTAAAGAAAATAAGAACCGAAAACCACGCTTTTCGGTTGTTGAGGAAACCGAAAACCAAACTTTTCGGTTATAAGAGAGACCGAAAACTTAACTTCTCGGTTGAAGATAATACAAATAAGAACGAAAACCCTTAGCCGAAAACCTTAGCTGAAAACCTTATTCGAAAGCCTTAGCCGAAAAGAACAAAAACCAGATGAATGAACCGAAAAACCTGAAGAATAAACCGAAAACCTTGATGAATAATCCGAAAACTCTTATGAATGAACCGAAAATCGATTCTGTCCAGATAACGAACGAAGAAAATCACACAAGTCTAAAATTTCTCAAAACACTCTCACGGAATTCACTTAGAAACAGGTTCATTATCCAAAACTAATCCAAATATAGATCAAACACCAAAAATCAGCAAGAATTCGAGAAGAACAGAGAACTCGAGAACATTTCTGAAAAAATCAAAAATGACAAATTCGATTACAAAATGATCAAATCTTTGCACGAATCAAGAACAAAACATGTTCTACACTGAATTCCGAAGTAATTGAATCCAAATTCACTGAAAATCGTTCATAATGTCAACATAGATCTAGAAAAATGACCAGAAAATCGATTTTCAAAAAAAAATTCAAACGAATTTGAAATTCGATTGATCTGAAAACACGAAATTAGAACTTTACTCTCAAATCTCTCAAAATCTAACCTGCTCTGATACCAATTGTGAACTAAAGATCTTTAGATTCTAGAGAGAGAAAGCTAGAGAGAGAGAGTTAATCTTGAAAGCTCTTGTCATATATCTCACTAATCTGATTTACAATTTAGTTCATTTTCTAAAGAATACAAAGCAAACTCTATTTATACCTAAAGCTTAAACTAAAACTTAACTACAAAGGAAACAAAACTAGCTTTGACTTTTACAAGACTTTGACATTGTTGACTTCCAACTTTGACTTCCTAATTAAATCTTGGATACAATATTTGGACTTAACACATTTTATGACTTATTAATGCCTAATAACACCAGTGGTGACTTATTACGTGCTTGTGTGTAGGTATCAGCTGCATAGATGCATGTGTTGTGTTTTAGGGTTAATTAGAGAACTAAGAACCATTATACACCGATATGAATCACTAAACCACCATTATAGCCTAATATGACATTTTATGACTTATTAATGCCCAATAACACAAGTGGTGACTTATTACGTGCTTGTGTGTAGGTATCAACTGCATAGATGCAAGTGTTGTAATAATCGGAGCTTAAAGTCAATAGTCTCAAAGATTGGGGTAGAGTGTGGTAAAAAAAACCCATTTTTGAGGGGGCTTAAGTGTAAATGCTTATTATAAAGGTTTAACCTAGGGTCTTGTGTTATTCATAAGTGGCGGTTAAGGAAAAGCTGGGAAGAAATCAGAATTTGTCTTCTGGAAAGGAAAATCAGAGAAGAATCGTTTAGGGGTCTCTCCCAAGGTAATATTTCTTAGTTAATCATCTCCTTCTCAATTTCCTTGTTGTTGCTATGACTTTGTTATTGGGCGAAATCTGTTAGAATAGAGGTTGGATTTAGAAAGTAGAAAATGGTTTCTTCTGCATATGTTTTCTTTTGGAAGCAGGGAAGAGTTTTGGGTGTTGTGTTTTGGGGGAGGGGAGATTAAAGAAGCTACATTAGATTTTGAACAATTTATGTAATCGATTTGAGGAAAGAATGAGCGAAGATCTGTGTCATTGGAGTCCGAGAACTCAATATCGCCCCGGGCGAATTCCCTTATCGGTCGAACCCAACGTCGGTCGAATACCGGTCTTCATGGGAAAGACCCAGGCGTTAAGCACCCCGGTCCTTGTGAGTCCCGGTCGAGTTCAATGCCGGTCAAGAGGGAATTCTGGTCGAGTTCAATGCCGGTCAAGAGGGAATCCCGGTTGAGTTCAATGCCGGTCAAAAGGGGGGGGGGGTCCCGGTCGAGTGCATTACCGGTCAAGAGAGGGAATCCCGGTCGAGTGCATTACCAGTCAAAGGGAGGCAGACCCGGTCGCAGTTCTCTTATCAGGCGGCCAAAGGGCCGAGTCCGGGTTAGCCTTTGGGCCGAAGCCCATGCGATTTAATGGGACTTAGTATTGAGTTCTAATTTATTTCTTGAATCGACCCATCCTCGAAAAATTTTTAGGATACCTTAGTCGCGAGTCGATAGGTGTGTGAGTCGACAATGTTTTATTTTGGTTCACCGATCAATTCTTCCCTTTATAGGTTTCGGTTTGGATTTTTAAAGGTAGACGAAAAGTTTTGAGTTAAGGGACGTCAGGTGAGTTTTTCTGAACTAAATTCTTTATAAATGAAAGCATGCGAAATATGATTATTTTACATGTTGATTTATTTATGAAGCCAAGTTTATATCGAACTGATTTAAGTGTGTTTTACGATGTTGAAATGTTAAATGTATGCATACATTCTATGTGGAGCTTTTGACCTAAGTCGGGGAGTGTGGCCCGCCTACTCGTGCCGGGGAGTGTGGCCCGTTTATGCCGTTGGGGGGCGCCCCAACATCAAGGCAACACGAGTTAGACACATCATCTTTGACGGTCGTGTGGTCAGTAGCGTGTTTTACTTACGTGAAATTATTAAGTGTGGTTTTAAATTTTGGTAAGTATTTTGTTACTGATCTGTTTAGAGGGATCTCACTAGACTTATGGTCTAACCCTCGCTCTTTCAAAACTAAAAATCTTTTCAGGCCGTCGTGAGTTAGACAGGGCTGCTAAGGGCAAGGAGAAGGCTTAGCGGGACGGATAGAAGACCAATACTTAGTTATTATTACTAATCTCAGTTGTGTATAGGTTGTTTACAACAAACCTTAATTTCTATTGTAAGTTTGGGACCGTTATGGCATGGATTATTATTGATCTTTGAGAATTTTAATTCTAAGAATCGATCTGCTTATTTATTTCTGGTTGGGTTGTTATATGTGTTGTACATGTATTAGGGTCAATTAGACAAATAAGAACCATTATACCCCGATATCAACCGCTCAACCACCATTAGCACAATATGAAATTTTATGACTTATTAATGCCCAATAACACCAGTGGTGACTTATTACGTGCTTGTGTGCAGGTATCAACTGCATAGATGCACGTGTTGTGTTTAGGGTCAATTAGACAACTAAGATCCATTATACCCCGATGTGAATCACTTAGCCACCATTATAGCCTAATATGACATTTTATGACTTATTAAGGCCCAATAACACTAGTGGTGACTTATTATGTGTTTGTCTGCATGTATCTACTCATAGTTGCATATATTGTCTATTAAGATCGAAAAGACAACTAAAAACCATTATATGAAAATATGAACCACTATTATAGTCCAATACGACCTTTTATAACTTATTAAGGCCCAACATAACACCATATGTGAATTATTATGTGTTTGTGTACAAATGTGTACCACATATATGCGTGTGGTGTGTAGTCGGTTCGATAAAACAACTAAACCACCATAACCCAATACGAAAATAAATATAAATTTAAGAAAAAGTTTTTAAACAGAAATCCATCAGAAATTAATTTGAATAAAACTCTTATTTAATTTTAATTTAAAATAATCTTAATTTAAGAATTGAGTTCTAAAATTGACTTTTTTAGAATTTTGAATTATAATTATAATTTTGAAATTTAATTATAATTCTAAATTTTAATATAATTCCAAGAATTTAATATAATTTTAGATTTTGATATAATTTTGAATTTTTATTTTAATTTAATTTTGAATTTTTGAAATTAATTTCGATATGAAATCCATTGGAAATTAATTTAAGAAAATCTTACTTAATTTTAGATATTTATAATTTAAGAATTGGTTTTTAAAATTTAATTTTCTTAAATTTTTAATTTTTATTATGATTCTAAATTTAATATAATATTAACAATTTAATATAATTTTAATATAATTTTGAAGTTGATATAATTTTGAATTCGAAATTAATTTAATTTAATTTTAAATTTTTTATATTAATTTCTGACGGAATTGAATTGAATTTTAAATTAAGTTAATTTCCGTCGGAAATCCGTTGGAAATTAATTCGAGTTTTTTAATTTTTTTGAAACATTATTTTTAAAAAATGTTTTAAAATAAGATTTAAAAAATAAATAAGAGTTATTTTTAAAAAATTTAAAAAATGAATTATTTTCCGACGGATTTCCGACGGAAATTAATTTAATTTAAAATTAATTTATTTTGCGTCGGAAATCCGCCGGAAAATAATTCTTTTCAAATTTAAGAAATGATTTCTAAAATTGACTTTTTTAAAATTTTGAATTATAATTATAATTTTGTAATTTAAGTACAATTTTAATATAGTTCCAAGAATTTAATATAATTTTAGATTTTGATATAATTTTGAATTTTTATTTTAATTTAATTTTACATTTTTGAAATTAATTTCGATATGAAATCCATTGGAAATTAATTTAAGAAAATCTTACTTAATTTTAGATATTTATAATTTAAGAAATGGTTTTTAAAATTTAATTTTCTTAAATTTTTAATTTTTATTATGATTCTAAATTTAATATAATATTAACAATTTAATATAATTTTAATATAATTTTGAAGTTGATATAATTTTGAATTCGAAATTAATTTAATTTAATTTTAAATTTTTTATATTAATTTCTGACGGAATTGAATTGAATTTTAAATTAAGTTAATTTCCGTCGGAAATCCGTTGGAAATTAATTCGAGTTTTTTAATTTTTTTGAAACATTATTTTTAAAAAATGTTTTAAAATAAGATTTAAAAAATAAATAAGAGTTATTTTTAAAAAATTTAAAAAATGAATTATTTTCCGACGGATTTCCGACGGAAATTAATTTAATTTAAAATTAATTTATTTTGCGTCGGAAATCCATCGGAAAATAATTCTTTTCAAATTTAAGAAATGATTTCTAAAATTGACTTTTTTAAAATTTTGAATTATAATTATAATTTTGTAATTTAAGTACAATTTTAATTTTAATATAGTTCCAAGAATTTAATATAATTTTAGATTTTGATATAATTTTGAATTTTTATTTTAAATTAAAATCGATCGGAAATCTATCGGAAATTAATTTAAGAAAATCTTATTTAATTTTAGATATTTATAATTTAAGAAATGGTTTTTAAAATTTAATTTTCTTAAATTTTTAATTTTTATTATGATTGATATATGTATGTATTATGTATGTAGTAGATATATATGTATGTAGATGCACGTATGTGTATAGTAGATATATGTATGTATGTAGTTGATGTATATGTAGTATAAATGTATTAGACAACTAAGAACCATTAGACCCAGATATGAACCACTAAACCACCATTATTACCCACTATGACATTTTATGACTTGTTAAGGCCCAATAACACAAGTGGTGACTTATTACGTGCTTGTGTACACGTATCGTGTACATAGATGCATGTGTTGTGTATTGGGGCCAATTAGACAACTATGAACCATTGATCCCTAATATGAACCACTAAACCACCAATATAGCCCAATATGACATTTTATGACTTATTAAAACCCAATAACACAAGTGGTGACTTATACGTACTTGTGTGCAGGTATCAACTGCATAGATGCATGTGTTATACATGTATTGGGGTCAATTAGACAAATAAGAACCATTATAACCCGATATGAACCGTTCAACCACCATTAGCCCAATATGACATTTTATGACTTATTAATGCCCAAAAACACCATGGGTGACTTATTAATGCCCAAAAATACCAGTGGTGACTTATTACATGCTTGTGTGCATATATCAACTACATAGATGCATGTGTTGTGTATTAGGATCAATTAGACAACTAAGAACCATTATACCCCAATATGAACCGCTCAACCACCATTAGCCCAATATGACATTTTATGACTTATTAATGCCTAATAACATCAGGGGTGACATATTACATGCTTGGTGCATGTATCAACTGCATAGATGCATGTGTTGTGTATTAGGATCAATTAGACAACTAAGAACCATTATACCCCAATATGAACCGCTCAACCACCATTAGCCCAATATGACATTTTATGACTTATTAATGCCTAATAACACCAGTGGTGACTTATTACGTGCTTGTGTGCAGGTATCAGCTGCATAGATGCATGTGTTTTAGGGTCAATTAGACAACTAAGAACCATTATACACCGATATGAATCACTCAACTACCATTATAGCCTAATATGACATTTTATGACTTATTAAAACCCAATAACACAAGTGGTGACTTATACGTACTTGTGTGCATATATCAACTGTATAGATGCATGTGTTGTACATGTATTAGGGTCAATTAGACAAACAAGAACCATTATACCCCGATATCAACCGCTCAACCACCATTAGCACAATATGAAATTTTATGACTTATTAATGCCCAATAACACCAGTGGTGACTTATTACGTGCTTGTGTCCAGGTATCAACTGCATAGATGCACGTGTTGTGTTTAGGGTCAATTAGACAACTAAGATCCATTATACCCCGATGTGAATCACTTAGCCACCATTATAGCCTAATATGACATTTTATGACTTATTAAGGCCCAATAACACTAGTGGTGACTTATTATGTGTTTGTCTGCATGTATCTACTCATAGTTGCATATATTGTCTATTAAGATCGAAAAGACAACTAAAAACCATTATATGAAAATATGAACCACTATTATAGTCCAATACGACCTTTTATAACTTATTAAGGCCCAACATAACACCATATGTGAATTATTATGTGTTTGTGTACAAATGTGTACCACATATATGCGTGTGGTGTGTAGTCGGTTCGATAAAACAACTAAACCACCATAACCCAATACGAAAATAAATATAAATTTAAGAAAAAGTTTTTAAACAGAAATCCATCAGAAATTAATTTGAATAAAACTCTTATTTAATTTTAATTTAAAATAATCTTAATTTAAGAATTGAGTTCTAAAATTGACTTTTTTAGAATTTTGAATTATAATTATAATTTTGAAATTTAATTATAATTCTAAATTTTAATATAATTCCAAGAATTTAATATAATTTTAGATTTTGATATAATTTTGAATTTTTATTTTAATTTAATTTTGAATTTTTGAAATTAATTTCGATATGAAATCCATTGGAAATTAATTTAAGAAAATCTTACTTAATTTTAGATATTTATAATTTAAGAATTGGTTTTTAAAATTTAATTTTCTTAAATTTTTAATTTTTATTATGATTCTAAATTTAATATAATATTAACAATTTAATATAATTTTAATATAATTTTGAAGTTGATATAATTTTGAATTCGAAATTAATTTAATTTAATTTTAAATTTTTTATATTAATTTCTGACGGAATTGAATTGAATTTTAAATTAAGTTAATTTCCGTCGGAAATCCGTTGGAAATTAATTCGAGTTTTTTAATTTTTTTGAAACATTATTTTTAAAAAATGTTTTAAAATAAGATTTAAAAAATAAATAAGAGTTATTTTTAAAAAATTTAAAAAATGAATTATTTTCCGACGGATTTCCGACGGAAATTAATTTAATTTAAAATTAATTTATTTTGCGTCGGAAATCCGCCGGAAAATAATTCTTTTCAAATTTAAGAAATGATTTCTAAAATTGACTTTTTTAAAATTTTGAATTATAATTATAATTTTGTAATTTAAGTACAATTTTAATATAGTTCCAAGAATTTAATATAATTTTAGATTTTGATATAATTTTGAATTTTTATTTTAAATTAAAATCGATCGGAAATCTATCGGAAATTAATTTAAGAAAATCTTATTTAATTTTAGATATTTATAATTTAAGAAATGGTTTTTAAAATTTAATTTTCTTAAATTTTTAATTTTTATTATGATTGATATATGTATGTATTATGTATGTAGTAGATATATATGTATGTAGATGCACGTATGTGTATAGTAGATATATGTATGTATGTAGTTGATGTATATGTAGTATAAATGTATTAGACAACTAAGAACCATTAGACCCAGATATGAACCACTAAACCACCATTATTACCCACTATGACATTTTATGACTTGTTAAGGCCCAATAACACAAGTGGTGACTTATTACGTGCTTGTGTACACGTATCGTGTACATAGATGCATGTGTTGTGTATTGGGGCCAATTAGACAACTATGAACCATTGATCCCTAATATGAACCACTAAACCACCAATATAGCCCAATATGACATTTTATGACTTATTAAAACCCAATAACACAAGTGGTGACTTATACGTACTTGTGTGCAGGTATCAACTGCATAGATGCATGTGTTATACATGTATTGGGGTCAATTAGACAAATAAGAACCATTATAACCCGATATGAACCGTTCAACCACCATTAGCCCAATATGACATTTTATGACTTATTAATGCCCAAAAACACCATGGGTGACTTATTAATGCCCAAAAATACCAGTGGTGACTTATTACATGCTTGTGTGCATATATCAACTACATAGATGCATGTGTTGTGTATTAGGATCAATTAGACAACTAAGAACCATTATACCCCAATATGAACCGCTCAACCACCATTAGCCCAATATGACATTTTATGACTTATTAATGCCTAATAACATCAGGGGTGACATATTACATGCTTGGTGCATGTATCAACTGCATAGATGCATGTGTTGTGTATTAGGATCAATTAGACAACTAAGAACCATTATACCCCAATATGAACCGCTCAACCACCATTAGCCCAATATGACATTTTATGACTTATTAATGCCTAATAACACCAGTGGTGACTTATTACGTGCTTGTGTGCAGGTATCAGCTGCATAGATGCATGTGTTTTAGGGTCAATTAGACAACTAAGAACCATTATACACCGATATGAATCACTCAACTACCATTATAGCCTAATATGACATTTTATGACTTATTAAAACCCAATAACACAAGTGGTGACTTATACGTACTTGTGTGCATATATCAACTGTATAGATGCATGTGTTGTACATGTATTAGGGTCAATTAGACAAACAAGAACCATTATACCCCGATATCAACCGCTCAACCACCATTAGCACAATATGAAATTTTATGACTTATTAATGCCCAATAACACCAGTGGTGACTTATTACGTGCTTGTGTCCAGGTATCAACTGCATAGATGCACGTGTTGTGTTTAGGGTCAATTAGACAACTAAGATCCATTATACCCCGATGTGAATCACTTAGCCACCATTATAGCCTAATATGACATTTTATGACTTATTAAGGCCCAATAACACTAGTGGTGACTTATTATGTGTTTGTCTGCATGTATCTACTCATAGTTGCATATATTGTCTATTAAGATCGAAAAGACAACTAAAAACCATTATATGAAAATATGAACCACTATTATAGTCCAATACGACCTTTTATAACTTATTAAGGCCCAACATAACACCATATGTGAATTATTATGTGTTTGTGTACAAATGTGTACCACATATATGCGTGTGGTGTGTAGTCGGTTCGATAAAACAACTAAACCACCATAACCCAATACGAAAATAAATATAAATTTAAGAAAAAGTTTTTAAACAGAAATCCATCAGAAATTAATTTGAATAAAACTCTTATTTAATTTTAATTTAAAATAATCTTAATTTAAGAATTGAGTTCTAAAATTGACTTTTTTAGAATTTTGAATTATAATTATAATTTTGAAATTTAATTATAATTCTAAATTTTAATATAATTCCAAGAATTTAATATAATTTTAGATTTTGATATAATTTTGAATTTTTATTTTAATTTAATTTTGAATTTTTGAAATTAATTTCGATATGAAATCCATTGGAAATTAATTTAAGAAAATCTTACTTAATTTTAGATATTTATAATTTAAGAATTGGTTTTTAAAATTTAATTTTCTTAAATTTTTAATTTTTATTATGATTCTAAATTTAATATAATATTAACACTTTAATATAATTTTAATATAATTTTGAAGTTGATATAATTTTGAATTCGAAATTAATTTAATTTAATTTTAAATTTTTTATATTAATTTCTGACGGAATTGAATTGAATTTTAAATTAAGTTAATTTCCGTCGGAAATCCGTTGGAAATTAATTCGAGTTTTTTAATTTTTTTGAAACATTATTTTTAAAAAATGTTTTAAAATAAGATTTAAAAAATAAATAAGAGTTATTTTTAAAAAATTTAAAAAATGAATTATTTTCCGACGGATTTCCGACGGAAATTAATTTAATTTAAAATTAATTTATTTTGCGTCGGAAATCCGCCGGAAAATAATTCTTTTCAAATTTAAGAAATGATTTCTAAAATTGACTTTTTTAAAATTTTGAATTATAATTATAATTTTGTAATTTAAGTACAATTTTAATATAGTTCCAAGAATTTAATATAATTTTAGATTTTGATATAATTTTGAATTTTTATTTTAAATTAAAATCGATCGGAAATCTATCGGAAATTAATTTAAGAAAATCTTATTTAATTTTAGATATTTATAATTTAAGAAATGGTTTTTAAAATTTAATTTTCTTAAATTTTTAATTTTTATTATGATTGATATATGTATGTATTATGTATGTAGTAGATATATATGTATGTAGATGCACGTATGTGTATAGTAGATATATGTATGTATGTAGTTGATGTATATGTAGTATAAATGTATTAGACAACTAAGAACCATTAGACCCAGATATGAACCACTAAACCACCATTATTACCCACTATGACATTTTATGACTTGTTAAGGCCCAATAACACAAGTGGTGACTTATTACGTGCTTGTGTACACGTATCGTGTACATAGATGCATGTGTTGTGTATTGGGGCCAATTAGACAACTATGAACCATTGATCCCTAATATGAACCACTAAACCACCAATATAGCCCAATATGACATTTTATGACTTATTAAAACCCAATAACACAAGTGGTGACTTATACGTACTTGTGTGCAGGTATCAACTGCATAGATGCATGTGTTATACATGTATTGGGGTCAATTAGACAAATAAGAACCATTATAACCCGATATGAACCGTTCAACCACCATTAGCCCAATATGACATTTTATGACTTATTAATGCCCAAAAACACCATGGGTGACTTATTAATGCCCAAAAATACCAGTGGTGACTTATTACATGCTTGTGTGCATATATCAACTACATAGATGCATGTGTTGTGTATTAGGATCAATTAGACAACTAAGAACCATTATACCCCAATATGAACCGCTCAACCACCATTAGCCCAATATGACATTTTATGACTTATTAATGCCTAATAACATCAGGGGTGACATATTACATGCTTGGTGCATGTATCAACTGCATAGATGCATGTGTTGTGTATTAGGATCAATTAGACAACTAAGAACCATTATACCCCAATATGAACCGCTCAACCACCATTAGCCCAATATGACATTTTATGACTTATTAATGCCTAATAACACCAGTGGTGACTTATTACGTGCTTGTGTGCAGGTATCAGCTGCATAGATGCATGTGTTTTAGGGTCAATTAGACAACTAAGAACCATTATACACCGATATGAATCACTCAACTACCATTATAGCCTAATATGACATTTTATGACTTATTAAAACCCAATAACACAAGTGGTGACTTATACGTACTTGTGTGCATATATCAACTGTATAGATGCATGTGTTGTACATGTATTAGGGTCAATTAGACAAATAAGAACCATTATACCACAATATCAACCGCTCAACCACCATTACCACAATATGAAATTTTATGACTTATTAATGCCCAATAACACCAGTGGTGACTTATTACGTGCTTGTGTCCAGGTATCAACTGCATAGATGCACGTGTTGTGTTTAGGGTCAATTAGACAACTAAGATCCATTATACCCCGATGTGAATCACTTAGCCACCATTATAGCCTAATATGACATTTTATGACTTATTAAGGCCCAATAACACTAGTGGTGACTTATTATGTGTTTGTCTGCATGTATCTACTCATAGTTGCATATATTGTCTATTAAGATCGAAAAGACAACTAAAAACCATTATATGAAAATATGAACCACTATTATAGTCCAATACGACCTTTTATAACTTATTAAGGCCCAACATAACACCATATGTGAATTATTATGTGTTTGTGTACAAATGTGTACCACATATATGCGTGTGGTGTGTAGTCGGTTCGATAAAACAACTAAACCACCATAACCCAATACGAAAATAAATATAAATTTAAGAAAAAGTTTTTAAACAGAAATCCATCAGAAATTAATTTGAATAAAACTCTTATTTAATTTTAATTTAAAATAATCTTAATTTAAGAATTGAGTTCTAAAATTGACTTTTTTAGAATTTTGAATTATAATTATAATTTTGAAATTTAATTATAATTCTAAATTTTAATATAATTCCAAGAATTTAATATAATTTTAGATTTTGATATAATTTTGAATTTTTATTTTAATTTAATTTTGAATTTTTGAAATTAATTTCGATATGAAATCCATTGGAAATTAATTTAAGAAAATCTTACTTAATTTTAGATATTTATAATTTAAGAATTGGTTTTTAAAATTTAATTTTCTTAAATTTTTAATTTTTATTATGATTCTAAATTTAATATAATATTAACACTTTAATATAATTTTAATATAATTTTGAAGTTGATATAATTTTGAATTCGAAATTAATTTAATTTAATTTTAAATTTTTTATATTAATTTCTGACGGAATTGAATTGAATTTTAAATTAAGTTAATTTCCGTCGGAAATCCGTTGGAAATTAATTCGAGTTTTTTAATTTTTTTGAAACATTATTTTTAAAAAATGTTTTAAAATAAGATTTAAAAAATAAATAAGAGTTATTTTTAAAAAATTTAAAAAATGAATTATTTTCCGGCGGATTTCCGACGCAAAATAAATTAATTTTAAATTAAATTAATTTCCGTCGGAAATCCGTCGGAAAATAATTCTTTTCAAATTTAAGAAATGATTTCTAAAATTGACTTTTTTAAAATTTTGAATTATAATTATAATTTTGTAATTTAAGTACAATTTTAATATAGTTCCAAGAATTTAATATAATTTTAGATTTTGATATAATTTTGAATTTTTATTTTAAATTAAAATCGATCGGAAATCTATCGGAAATTAATTTAAGAAAATCTTATTTAATTTTAGATATTTATAATTTAAGAAATGGTTTTTAAAATTTAATTTTCTTAAATTTTTAATTTTTATTATGATTGATATATGTATGTATTATGTATGTAGTAGATATATATGTATGTAGATGCACGTATGTGTATAGTAGATATATGTATGTATGTAGTTGATGTATATGTAGTATAAATGTATTAGACAACTAAGAACCATTAGACCCAGATATGAACCACTAAACCACCATTATTACCCACTATGACATTTTATGACTTGTTAAGGCCCAATAACACAAGTGGTGACTTATTACGTGCTTGTGTACACGTATCGTGTACATAGATGCATGTGTTGTGTATTGGGGCCAATTAGACAACTATGAACCATTGATCCCTAATATGAACCACTAAACCACCAATATAGCCCAATATGACATTTTATGACTTATTAAAACCCAATAACACAAGTGGTGACTTATACGTACTTGTGTGCAGGTATCAACTGCATAGATGCATGTGTTATACATGTATTGGGGTCAATTAGACAAATAAGAACCATTATAACCCGATATGAACCGTTCAACCACCATTAGCCCAATATGACATTTTATGACTTATTAATGCCCAAAAACACCATGGGTGACTTATTAATGCCCAAAAATACTAGTGGTGACTTATTACATGCTTGTGTGCATATATCAACTACATAGATGCATGTGTTGTGTATTAGGATCAATTAGACAACTAAGAACCATTATACCCCAATATGAACCGCTCAACCACCATTAGCCCAATATGACATTTTATGACTTATTAATGCCTAATAACATCAGGGGTGACATATTACATGCTTGGTGCATGTATCAACTGCATATATGCATGTGTTGTGTATTAGTATCAATTAGACAACTTAGAACTATTATACCCCAATATGAACCGCTCAACCACCATTAGCCCAATATGACATTTTATGACTTATTAATGCCAAATAACACCAGTGGTGACTTATTACGTGCTTGTGTGCAAGTATCAGCTGCATAGATGCATGTGTTGTGTTTTAGGGTCAATTAGACAACTAAGAACCATTATACACCGATATGAATCACTCAACTACCATTATAGCCTAATATGACATTTTATGACTTATTAAAACCCAATAACACAAGTGGTGACTTATACGTACTTGTGTGCATATATCAACTGTATAGATGCATGTGTTGTACATGTATTAGGGTCAATTAGACAAATAAGAACCATTATACCCCGATATCAACCGCTCAACCACCATTAGCACAATATGAAATTTTATGACTTATTAATGCCCAATAACACCAGTGGTGACTTATTACGTGCTTGTGTGCAGGTATCAACTGCATAGATGCACGTGTTGTGTTTAGGGTCAATTAGACAACTAAGAACCATTATACCCCGATGTGAATCACTTAGCCACCATTATAGCCTAATATGACATTTTATGACTTATTAAGGCCCAATAACACTAGTGGTGACTTATTATGTGTTTGTCTGCATGTATCTACTCATAGTTGCATATATTGTCTATTAAGATCGAAAATACAACTAAAAACCATTATATGAAAATATGAACCACTATTATAGTCCAATACGACCTTTTATAACTTATTAAGGCCCAACATAACACCATATGTGAATTATTATATGTTTGTGTACAAATGTGTACCACATATATGCGTGTGGTGTGTAGTCGGTTCGATAAAACAACTAAACCACCATAACCCAATACGAAAATAAATATAAATTTAAGAAAAAGTTTTTAAACAGAAATCCATCAGAAATTAATTTGAATAAAAGTCTTATTTAATTTTAATTTAAAATAATCTTAATTTAAGAAATGAGTTCTAAAATTGACTTTTTTAGAATTTAGAATTATAATTATAATTTTGAAATTTAATTATAATTCTAAATTTTAATATAATTCCAAGAATTTAATATAATTTTAGATTTTGATATAATTTTGAATTTTTATTTTAATTTAATTTTGAATTTTTGAAATTAATTTCGATATGAAATCCATTGGAAATTAATTTAAGAAAATCTTACTTAATTTTAGATATTTATAATTTAAGAAATGGTTTTTAAAATTTAATTTTCTTAAATTTTTAATTTTTATTATGATTCTAAATTTAATATAATATTAACAATTTAATATAATTTTAATATAATTTTGAAGTTGATATAATTTTGAATTCGAAATTAATTTAATTTAATTTTAAATTTTTTATATTAATTTCTGACGGAATTGAATTGAATTTTAAATTAAATTAATTTCCGTCGGAAATCCGTTGGAAATTAATTCGAGTTTTTTAATTTTTTTGAAACATTATTTTTAAAAAATGTTTTAAAATAAGATTTAAAAAATAAATAAGAGTTATTTTTAAAAAATTTAAAAAATGAATTATTTTCCGACGGATTTCCGACGGAAATTAATTTAATTTAAAATTAATTTATTTTGCGTCGGAAATCCGTCGGAAAATAATTCTTTTCAAATTTAAGAAATGATTTCTAAAATTGACTTTTTTAAAATTTTGAATTATAATTATAATTTTGTAATTTAAGTACAATTTTAATTTTAATATAGTTCCAAGAATTTAATATAATTTTAGATTTTGATATAATTTTGAATTTTTATTTTAAATTAAAATCGATCGGAAATCTATCGGAAATTAATTTAAGAAAATCTTATTTAATTTTAGATATTTATAATTTAAGAAATGGTTTTTAAAATTTAATTTTCTTAAATTTTTAATTTTTATTATGATTGATATATGTATGTATTATGTATGTAGTAGATATATATGTATGTAGATGCACGTATGTGTATAGTAGATATATGTATGTATGTAGTTGATGTATATGTAGTATAAATGTATTAGACAACTAAGAACCATTAGACCCAGATATGAACCACTAAACCACCATTATTACCCACTATGACATTTTATGACTTGTTAAGGCCCAATAACACAAGTGGTGACTTATTACGTGCTTGTGTACACGTATCGTGTACATAGATGCATGTGTTGTGTATTGGGGCCAATTAGACAACTATGAACCATTGATCCCTAATATGAACCACTAAACCACCAATATAGCCCAATATGACATTTTATGACTTATTAAAACCCAATAACACAAGTGGTGACTTATACGTACTTGTGTGCATGTATCAACTGCATAGATGCATGTGTTATACATGTATTGGGGTCAATTAGACAAATAAGAACCATTATAACCCGATATGAACCGTTCAACCACCCTTAGCCCAATATGACATTTTATGACTTATTAATGCCCAAAAACACCATGGGTGAGTTATTAATGCCCAAAAACACCAGTGGTGACTTATTACATGCTTGTGTGCATGTATCAACTGCATAGATGCAGGTGTTGTGTATTAGGATCAATTAGACAACTAAGAACCATTATACCCCAATATGAACCGCTCAACCATCATAATCCCAATATGACATTTTATGACTTATTAATGCCTAATAACATCAGGGGTGACTTAGTACATGCTTGGTGCATGTATCAATTGCATAGATGCATGTGTTGTGTATTATGATCAATTAGACAACTAAGAACCATTATACCCCAATATGAAACGCTCAACCACCATTAGCCCAATATGACATTTTGTTAACTCAAGATCTAAAGATTCTAGAGAGAGAAAGCTAGAGAGAGAGAGTTAATCTTGAAAGCTCTTGTCATATATCTCACTCATCTGATTTACAATTTTGTTCCTTTTCTAAAGAATACAAAGCAAACTCTATTTATACCTAAAGCTTAAACTAAAACTTAACTACAAAGGAAACAAAACTAGCTTTGACTTTTACAAGACTTTGACATTGTTGACTTCCAACTTTGACTTCCTAATTAAATCTTGGATACAATATTTGGACTTAACAATCTCCCCCTTTGTATTCAAGATTTAATAAAAATTTGATGCAGAACTTCAACTCTTGATTCTTCATCTTTTGTCTCTTGAAGCTTTCAAAAACTTTGCTCTTTTGCAGCTTTTGAAGAAACTTGGAAAGTCTTTTTAAACTTTGAAGCTTTGGAAAGTCAACATGCCTTGAACATGAAACATTGAAAACTTAAAACATCTTTGAAACATGAATCTTCATTTCTGAAAAATCTTTCGTCTTCAATCAAAATTGTATCTTCATCACTTTGATCACTGAATCGACTTCAGAAGAAACAAACTTTCACGAATCATCTTGATTTGACTTTGAACATTCTTTATCAGACTTGAACTTTGAAAACAACAGCGGAAGAAAATTGAAATTCTGACATGAACTTTGAACTTGAACTCTTGAAATTGATCTTTGAATAATTCTCCCCCTTTTTGATGATGTGAGCATCAATATCATCAAAATTACATCAATTTCGGCATACGCTTTGATTTCCCCCTTTGTGATCAACAAACAATCTCCCTTTTGATAATTGGCGAACTTTGATCTGAAGAGCCGAATCATGAACAGTATATATCCGAATCTTTGCAAATTCAGACATAATGAGCGTGTAACCCTGATTCAACAAATGAAACAGTTAGAAGTGCCTGTCAGTAACACAAAGTTACTGTGTACAACGAATGTACAATTTAAGGAGTTGGTTTGATGTTGACTCCCCAGGACTTCCATTCAATCATTGAAAAACACAAGGTTTATCTATGAATGTTCTGACAGAAAAACAAATTTTCTGTGTGCTCGTGCTTGTGTATGAAAGAATTTAGCACAATGATTGTGTTTCATAAAGGCTCAAAGTATGTAAATCACTGAGACAACAATGATTGTACATGGACTTAATGTGCATGAGAAAGGGTCGAAGGTGGGGCAACTTTCCTTCTTTTTCAATATCAGTATTCTTCCAAGAGAAGATCCGATAGATTATGTGCTGCTTCCCCAGAAAATGTGAAACATTCTCTTTTTAAGAAAAGAATGAGTAGCTGATGGGGTTGTATACAAGAGATGGCATGGGCTATTTGCCTATTTCAATGATGGTCACCAAAGAAATGTGAACCAATCAGTAATGTGGCTGCCCGACTTAGAAAGATGTTTGGTGCAGAGTTCTGATATTCTTTTAACTCTGTTCTCACACCCTCTTTCTTTTAAACATATAAGCTTACATCTAACCAGTCTCTCATTTCCATTTTACCTCTGCTCATTCCCACACTCAATTCTTTTTAGACCCCTCTCCCCTCAATCACTCAAAGGATTTCTTCCGGGGTAGGAAACACTGGTTATCGTGAATCCATGGAAGATCTATTAAGCACTCACACTGAATCCCATGTTCCTAAAAGTACATGCTAGTCAATGATTTTCTTGACATGTAAAGCACAAGAAATCATATGTCAGAGTATGTATGCTCATTGAAAAATATGAATGAAATTTGAGCATTTGTTCTTTGAAGATTTCTCAAAACAAGGATATTGAATGAATGAATATGAAGTCAAGAGAATTGTTTTGAGAATCTGACAATGAATCAATCAGATCAAATCAAATGGTTAGGGTATCAAAGAATTGGATATTTTGTTTATATGAACAAATATAAACAATTTATCAATGAAAGCACAAATATGAAAAAAAATGAATGATGCTCATCAACTTTGAATTTCAAACATCGAAAAATATAAAAAAATATAAACGGGGGTATTACCATCGAAAAATTGTTTGAATTTGAGACATGGTAATAACAATTTCAAATAAAATACTGAACCATTGTGTGTGAATACTTGACAGTATATGGACAAGATAATACACAAGTATTGATCTTTGGAAACACACGGTCAGTTAAACAATAAAGCGCAAAAATTGAAAAACATTTAAAAATCACACTTCTAAATTCATGAAATCGTTTTGAGAATAAGAAGTGGTTTGAACATTTCAGAAATTGTTTTTCATGTTTGAAAGTTGTCCTTCTTTCAAACAATCAGAGATCTAGGATCAGAAGATTTTTACCTTTTCGGTTCCCCCTCAAATCATGATAATATGATTTATGTCTTTTTTTTTTTTTTTTTTTTTTTTAGCTCCCCCTGGATATTAGCATAATATCCTTCTTTGATCATTGATGAACGGGTCCTAATCTGTCATGTGATCAGAAGCCACTTTATTCATATTATTTATTCAAAAATAAAAGGACAAAAAGCAGTAAAACGATTATAGAATGAGTTCTGATCTGAAGTAATCAGAAGTCATCACCTTTACTCCCCCTTAAATTAAGCATCTGAAATATGTCAGTTAACACAGGATAGAGATCAAACACTCCCTTAGAATTGTTAGACCATCAATATCAGAAAAATTTAGCAAAGAAAAAATTTAGGATAGAGATCAGATCAATTCACTTGGGACGGAGACCATCAATATCCATCGGATGCAAGCATACAGGAGTAAGGTCTTTTTGATCGTTGAAATACGGGTCCTAAGCTGTTGTGCTTAGAAGCCATTATGAAATTGAAGTCCGGGTCTTGAGCTGATTTACTCAAGAACCATTTTCTTTCTTACTCCCCCTTGGATTGAGGTGCCTGCAACACAGATTCAAGTTTCGGTTTTGGTACCCACTGATATTTGGGTCCAGAAATGTTAGTTGCAGTGCGTGTGGGGGACACAGAGTAAGAACCATACCAGAAATGGTCATTTGTTTTATGAAAATGATCATGTGTACAACAAATAGAACAATAATATTTCTTACCATTGGGTGTTTTGTTCTTCTTTGCTTTGTGTACATGTACACATGAGCTCATCAGTCTTGTCATCTTTGACTGATTTCTTCACCCAGACCAGTTTCTCGTTCTTAAAACTTTTTCTCCTTGGATAATAATCTGAACCATCTAAATATTCATCAAAGAACAAGTTAGTGCGACGAATCTGATTGAATGAATTGATTGACCTTTTTGAAGAGACATATTTATGATTTGAACTTGAAACAGATTTTTCAAGCTCTTTGATCTTTGACGCAAAGATGTCTCTTTCTTTCTCAAGCAGATCAATCTTTGTCTTGAATTCAGACTTCGTCTTTTGCTCTTTCAGCCCTGTAGCAGACAGTTCAGACAATTTTGAAGTCAGTTTCTTAATTTCATTCTCAAAGATTAAACGTTCTTCTTCAAACTCTTTTTCTGAATCTGTTCTCTGGCCAGATAATTCTTTAAAAAATCCTACATTCTTTTGTTCTATGGCCTTTTTCTCTTTTTCAAACTTCTCTCTTTCTAAAATCAGTACTTTCTCAAAATCAGAGATTTGTTGAGAAAGTTTTATGCATTTAAGCTCAAACGACTTCTTCTCTTCATAGCATTTCTTGGAAAAATCTGAGAACTTTTTGGAAAATATTTTCTTTTCACTTTCAAACTCAGCTTTGTTTGCAACAAGCTGTTTTTCCAAATCAGATAAATTTCTTTTAAGCTCAAAGTTCTCAGATTCCAATTTCTTAACTTTCTGCTCATTGCTCTCAACAGAGACTGTCTGCTGAATTATAGTTTTCTTAACCACTGAGCCAAGCATGATTTTCTCCAAATGAGTCCACATGAGCATTAGATTGTTCTTGTAACAATCTACACGATTGTATATGTGATTTGGCAATGCAAGAATGAGATTAGACTTAGCAATTCTTTCTCCGTTGTACTTTAAAGATTCTTCTTCATTGTACTCATCAACTGGCTTTAGAATTGTGGATTGTTCAGTATTAGCAGTGGCTGGAATGATCTTGACAGGTCTCTCAAAAGGAGGATTGGTTAAAGCTCGAACCATGTAATCCCCATTTTGTTGTCTCTCAAGAAAATTAATAAATCGATCTCTCCATTGAGAATACTCATTCTCATTAATAAGCACAGGGGGACGTGTATCTGTCCCGAGAGACATCATCAACTCATTCTTATAGACTTGAGATTGAAGAGACATGCTGAATAGTAGCAGAGAGCTATTCGGCTAAAGAAAATAAGAACCGAAAACCACGCTTTTCGGTTGTTGAGGAAACCGAAAACCAAACTTTTCGGTTATAAGAGAGACCGAAAACTTAACTTCTCGGTTGAAGATAATACAAATAAGAACGAAAACCCTTAGCCGAAAACCTTAGCTGAAAACCTTATTCGAAAGCCTTAGCCGAAAAGAACAAAAACCAGATGAATGAACCGAAAAACCTGAAGAATAAACCGAAAACCTTGATGAATAATCCGAAAACTCTTATGAATGAACCGAAAATCGATTCTGTCCAGATAACGAACGAAGAAAATCACACAAGTCTAAAATTTCTCAAAACACTCTCACGGAATTCACTTAGAAACAGGTTCATTATCCAAAACTAATCCAAATATAGATCAAACACCAAAAATCAGCAAGAATTCGAGAAGAACAGAGAACTCGAGAACATTTCTGAAAAAATCAAAAATGACAAATTCGATTACAAAATGATCAAATCTTTGCACGAATCAAGAACAAAACATGTTCTACACTGAATTCCGAAGTAATTGAATCCAAATTCACTGAAAATCGTTCATAATGTCAACATAGATCTAGAAAAATGACCAGAAAATCGATTTTCAAAAAAAAATTCAAACGAATTTGAAATTCGATTGATCTGAAAACACGAAATTAGAACTTTACTCTCAAATCTCTCAAAATCTAACCTGCTCTGATACCAATTGTGAACTAAAGATCTTTAGATTCTAGAGAGAGAAAGCTAGAGAGAGAGAGTTAATCTTGAAAGCTCTTGTCATATATCTCACTAATCTGATTTACAATTTAGTTCATTTTCTAAAGAATACAAAGCAAACTCTATTTATACCTAAAGCTTAAACTAAAACTTAACTACAAAGGAAACAAAACTAGCTTTGACTTTTACAAGACTTTGACATTGTTGACTTCCAACTTTGACTTCCTAATTAAATCTTGGATACAATATTTGGACTTAACACATTTTATGACTTATTAATGCCTAATAACACCAGTGGTGACTTATTACGTGCTTGTGTGTAGGTATCAGCTGCATAGATGCATGTGTTGTGTTTTAGGGTTAATTAGAGAACTAAGAACCATTATACACCGATATGAATCACTAAACCACCATTATAGCCTAATATGACATTTTATGACTTATTAATGCCCAATAACACAAGTGGTGACTTATTACGTGCTTGTGTGTAGGTATCAACTGCATAGATGCAAGTGTTGTAATAATCGGAGCTTAAAGTCAATAGTCTCAAAGATTGGGGTAGAGTGTGGTAAAAAAAACCCATTTTTGAGGGGGCTTAAGTGTAAATGCTTATTATAAAGGTTTAACCTAGGGTCTTGTGTTATTCATAAGTGGCGGTTAAGGAAAAGCTGGGAAGAAATCAGAATTTGTCTTCTGGAAAGGAAAATCAGAGAAGAATCGTTTAGGGGTCTCTCCCAAGGTAATATTTCTTAGTTAATCATCTCCTTCTCAATTTCCTTGTTGTTGCTATGACTTTGTTATTGGGCGAAATCTGTTAGAATAGAGGTTGGATTTAGAAAGTAGAAAATGGTTTCTTCTGCATATGTTTTCTTTTGGAAGCAGGGAAGAGTTTTGGGTGTTGTGTTTTGGGGGAGGGGAGATTAAAGAAGCTACATTAGATTTTGAACAATTTATGTAATCGATTTGAGGAAAGAATGAGCGAAGATCTGTGTCATTGGAGTCCGAGAACTCAATATCGCCCCGGGCGAATTCCCTTATCGGTCGAACCCAACGCCGGTCGAATACCGGTCTTCATGGGAAAGACCCGGGCGTTAAGCACCCCGGTCCTTGTGAGTCCCGGTCGAGTTCAATGCCGGTCAAGAGGGAATTCTGGTCGAGTTCAATGTCGGTCAAGAGGGAATCCCGGTCGAGTTCAATGCCGGTCAAAAGGGGGGGGGGGTCCCGGTCGAGTGCATTACCAGTCAAAGGGAGGCAGACCCGGTCGCAGTTCTCTTATCAGGCGGCCAAAGGGCCGAGTCCGGGTTAGCCTTTGGGCCGAAGCCCATGCGATTTAATGGGACTTAGTATTGAGTTCTAATTTATTTCTTGAATCGACCCATCCTCGAAAAATTTTTAGGATACCTTAGTCGCGAGTCGATAGGTGTGTGAGTCGACAATGTTTTATTTTGGTTCACCGATCAATTCTTCCCTTTATAGGTTTCGGTTTGGATTTTTAAAGGTAGACGAAAAGCTTTGAGTTAAGGGACGTCAGGTGAGTTTTTCTGAACTAAATTCTTTATAAATGAAAGCATGCGAAATATGATTATTTTACATGTTGATTTATTTATGAAGCCAAGTTTATATCGAACTGATTTAAGTGTGTTTTACGATGTTGAAATGTTAAATGTATGCATACATTCTATGTGGAGCTTTTGACCTAAGTCGGGGAGTGTGGCCCGCCTACTCGTGCCGGGGAGTGTGGCCCGTTTATGCCGTTGGGGGGCGCCCCAACATCAAGGCAACACGAGTTAGACACATCATCTTTGACGGTCGTGTGGTCAGTAGCGTGTTTTACTTACGTGAAATTATTAAGTGTGGTTTTAAATTTTGGAAAGTATTTTGTTACTTATCTGTTTAGAGGGATCTCACTAGACTTATGGTCTAACCCTCGCTCTTTCAAAACTAAAAATCTTTTCAGGCCGTCGTGAGTTAGACAGGGCTGCTAAGGGCAAGGAGAAGGCATAGCGGGACGGATAGAAGACCAATACTTAGTTATTATTACTAATCTCAGTTGTGTATAGGTTGTTTACAACAAACCTTAATTTCTATTGTAAGTTTGGGACCGTTATGGCATGGATTATTATTGATCTTTGAGAATTTTAATTCTAAGAATCGATCTGCTTATTTATTTCTGGTTGGGTTGTTATATGTGTTGTACATGTATTAGGGTCAATTAGACAAATAAGAACCATTAAACCTCGATATGAACCGCTCAACCACCATTAGCACAATATGACATTTTATGACTTATTAATGCCCAATAACACCAGTGGTGACCTATTACGTGCTTGTGTGCAGGTATCAACTGCATAGATGCACGTGTTGTGTATTAGGGTCAATTAGACAACTAAGAACTATTATACCCCGATGTGAATTACTTAGCCACCATTATAGCCTAATATGACATTTTATGACTTATTAAGGCCCAATAACACTAGTGGTGACTTATTATGTGTTTGTCTGCATGTATCTACTCATAGTTGCATATATTGTCTATTAAGATCGAAAAGACAACTAAAAACCATTATATGAAAATATGAACCACTATTATAGTCCAATATGACCTTTTATAACTTATTAAGGCCCAACATAACACCATATGTGAATTATTATGTGTTTGTGTACAAATGTGTACCACATATATGCGTGTGGTGTGTAGTCGGTTCGATAAAACAACTAAACCACCATAATCCAATACGAAAATAAATATAAATTTAAGAAAAAGTTTTTAAACAGAAATCAATCGGAAATTAATTTGAATAAAATTCTTATTTAATTTTAATTTAAAATAATCATAATTTAAGAAATGAGTTCTAAAATTGACTTTTTTAGAATTTAGAATTATAATTATAATTTTGAAATTTAATTATAATTCTAAATTTTAATATAATTCCAAGAATTTAATATAATTTTAGATTTTGATATAATTTTGAATTTTTATTTTATTTTAATTTAATTTTGAATTTTTGAAATTAATTTCATAGGAAATCCATTGGAAATTAATTTAAGAAAATCTTATTTAATTTTAGATATTTATAATTTAAGAAATGGTTTTTAAAATTTAATTTTTTAAAATTTTTAATTTTTATTATGATTCTAAATTTAATATAATATTAACAATTTAATATAATTTTAATATAATTTTGAAGTTGATATAATTTTGAATTTGAAATTAATTTAATTTAATTTTGAATTTTTTATATTAATTTCCAACGGATTTTCGACGGAATTGAATTTAATTTTAATCTAAATTAATTTCCGTCGGAAATCTGTCGGAAATTAATTCGATTTTTTTATTTTTTTTGAACCATTATTTTTAGAAAATGTTTTAAAATAAGATTTAAAAAATAAATAAGAGTTATTTTTAAAAAATTTGATTATTAGCTAATTTTTCGGGTTCGAAAAGTTTTAAAAGTATTATTATAATACTAAAAGATATTTATGTATCGAGTATGATGTATGTATGTATATGAATGTATGTGATGGATATATGTATGTAGTAGATATATATATGTATGTAGATGCACGTATGTGTATAGTAGATAAATGTATGTATGTAATTGATGTATATGTAGTATAAATGTATTAGACAACTAAGAACCATTAGACCCAGATATGAACCACTAAACCACCATTATTACCCACTATGACATTTTATGACTTGTTAAGGCCCAATAACACAAGTGGTGACTTATTACGTGCTTGTGTACACGTATCGTGTACATAGATGCATGTGTTGTGTATTGGGGCCAATTAGACAACTATGAACCATTGATCCCTAATATGAACCACTAAACCACCAATATAGCCCAATATGACATTTTATGACTTATTAAAACCCAATAACACAAGTGGTGACTTATACGTACTTGTGTGCAGGTATCAACTGCATAGATGCATGTGTTATACATGTATTGGGGTCAATTAGACAAATAAGAACCATTATAACCCGATATGAACCGTTCAACCACCATTAGCCCAATATGACATTTTATGACTTATTAATGCCCAAAAACACCATGGGTGACTTATTAATGCCCAAAAATACCAGTGGTGACTTATTACATGCTTGTGTGCATATATCAACTACATAGATGCATGTGTTGTGTATTAGGATCAATTAGACAACTAAGAACCATTATACCCCAATATGAACCGCTCAACCACCATTAGCCCAATATGACATTTTATGACTTATTAATGCCTAATAACATCAGGGGTGACATATTACATGCTTGGTGCATGTGTTGTCTATTAGGATCAATTAGACAACTAAGAACCATTATACCCCAATATGAACCGCTCAACCACCATTAGCCCAATATGACATTTTATGACTTATTAATGCCTAATAACACCAGTGGTGACTTATTACGTGCTTGTGTGCAGGTATCAGTTGCATAGATGCATGTGTTGTGTTTTAGGGTCAATTAGACAACTAAGAACCATTATACACCGATATGAATCACTCAACTAACATTATAGCCTAATATGACATTTTATGACTTATTAAAACCCAATAACACAAGTGGTGACTTATACGTACTTGTGTGCATATATCAACTGTATAGATGCATGTGTTGTACATGTATTAGGGTCAATTAGACAAATAAGAACCATTATACCCCGATATCAACCGCTCAACCACTATTAGCACAATATGACATTTTATGACTTATTAATGCCCAATAACACCAGTGGTGACTTATTACGTGCTTGTGTGCAGGTATCAACTGCATAGATGCACGTGTTGTGTTTAGGGTCAATTAGACAACTAAGAACCATTATACCCCGATGTGAATCACTTAGCCACCATTATAGCCTAATATGACATTTTATGACTTATTAAGGCCCAATAACACTAGTGGTGACTTATTATGTGTTTGTCTGCATGTATCTACTCATAGTTGCATATATTGTCTATTAAGATCGAAAATACAACTAAAAACCATTATATGAAAATATGAACCACTATTATAGACCAATACGATCTTTTATAACTTATTAAGGCCCAACATAACACCATATGTGAATTATTATGTGTTTGTGTACAAATGTGTACCACATATATGCGTGTGGTGTGTAGTCGGTTCGATAAAACAACTAAACCACCATAACCCAATACGAAAATAAATATAAATTTAAGAAAAAGTTTTTAAACAGAAATCCATCAGAAATTAATTTGAATAAAACTCTTATTTAATTTTAATTTAAAATAATCTTAATTTAAGAAATGAGTTCTAAAATTGACTTTTTTAGAATTTTGAATTATAATTATAATTTTGAAATTTAATTATAATTCTAAATTTTAATATAATTCCAAGAATTTAATATAATTTTAGATTTTGATATAATTTTGAATTTTTATTTTAATTTAATTTTGAATTTTTGAAATTAATTTCGATATGAAATCCATTGGAAATTAATTTAAGAAAATCTTACTTAATTTTAGATATTTATAATTTAAGAAATGGTTTTTAAAATTTAACTTTCTTAAATTTTAAATTTTTATTATGATTCTAAATTTAATATAATATTAACAATTTAATATAATTTTAATATAATTTTGAATTCGAAATTAATTTAATTTAATTATAAATTTTTTATATTAATTTCTGACGGATTTGAATTGAATTTTAAATTAAATTAATTTCCGTCGGAAATCCGTTGGAAATTAATTCGAGTTTTTTAATTTTTTTGAAACATTATTTTTAAAAAATGTTTTAAAATAAGATTTAAAAAATAAATAAGAGTTATTTTTAAAAAATTTAAAAAATGAATTATTTTCCGACGGATTTCCGACGGAAATTAATTTAATTTAAAATTAATTTATTTTGCGTCGGAAATCCGTCGGAAAATAATTCTTTTCAAATTTAAGAAATGATTTCTAAAATTGACTTTTTTAAAATTTTGAATTATAATTATAATTTTGTAATTTAAGTACAATTTTAATTTTAATATAGTTCCAAGAATTTAATATAATTTTAGATTTTGATATAATTTTGAATTTTTATTTTAAATTAAAATCGATCGGAAATCTATCGGAAATTAATTTAAGAAAATCTTATTTAATTTTAGATATTTATAATTTAAGAAATGGTTTTTAAAATTTAATTTTCTTAAATTTTTAATTTTTATTATGATTGATATATGTATGTATTATGTATGTAGTAGATATATATGTATGTAGATGCACGTATGTGTATAGTAGATATATGTATGTAGTTGATGTATATGTAGTATAAATGTATTAGACAACTAAGAACCATTAGACCCAGATATGAACCACTAAACCACCATTATTACCCACTATGACATTTTATGACTTGTTAAGGCCCAATAACACAAGTGATGACTTATTACGTGCTTGTGTACACGTATCGTGTACATAGATGCATGTGTTGTGTATTGGGGCCAATTAGACAACTATGAACCATTGATCCCTAATATGAACCACTAAACCACCAATATAGCCCAATATGACATTTTATGACTTATTAAAACCCAATAACACAAGTGGTGACTTATACGTACTTGTGTGCAGGTATCAACTGCATAGATGCATGTGTTATACATGTATTGGGGTCAATTAGACAAATAAGAACCATTATACCTCGATATGAACCGCTCAACCACCATTAGCCCAATATGACATTTTATGACTTATTAATGCCCAAAAACACCATGGGTGACTTATTAATGCCCAAAAACACCAGTGGTGACTTATTACATGCTTGTGTGCATGTATCAACTGCATAGATGCAGGTGTTGTGTATTAGGATCAATTAGATAACTAAGAACCCATTATACCCCAATATGAACCGCTCAACCATCATAATCCCAATATGACATTTTATGACTTATTAATGCCTAATAACATCAGGGGTGACTTAGTACATGCTTGGTGCATGTATCAATTGCATAGATGCATGTGTTGTGTATTATGATCAATTAGACAACTAAGAACCATTATACCCCAATATGAAACGCTCAACCACCATTAGCCCAATATGACATTTTATGACTTATTAATGCCTAATAACACCAGTGGTGACTTATTACGTGCTTGTGTGTAGGTATCAGCTGCATAGATGCATGTGTTGTGTTTTAGGGTTAATTAGAGAACTAAGAACCATTATACACCGATATGAATCACTAAACCACCATTATAGCCTAATATGACATTTTATGACTTATTAATGCCCAATAACACAAGTGGTGACTTATTACGTGCTTGTGTGTAGGTATCAACTGCATAGATGCAAGTGTTGTAATAATCGGAGCTTAAAGTCAATAGTCTCAAAGATTGGGATAGAGTGTGGTAAAAAAAACCCATTTTTGAGGGGGCTTAAGTGTAAATGCTTATTATAAAGGTTTAACCTAGGGTCTTGTGTTATTCATAAGTGGCGGTTAAGGAAAAGCTGGGAAGAAATCAGAATTTGTCTTCTGGAAAGGAAAATCAGAGAAGAATCGTTTAGGGGTCTCTCCCAAGGTAATATTTCTTAGTTAATCATCTCCTTCTCAATTTCCTTGTTGTTGCTATGACTTTGTTATTGGGCGAAATCTGTTAGAATAGAGGTTGGATTTAGAAAGTAGAAAATGGTTTCTTCTGCATATGTTTTCTTTTGGAAGCAGGGAAGAGTTTTGGGTGTTGTGTTTTGGGGGAGGGGAGATTAAAGAAGCTACATTAGATTTTGAACAATTTATGTAATCGATTTGAGGAAAGAATGAGCGAAGATCTGTGTCATTGGAGTCCGAGAACTCAATATCGCCCCGGGCGAATTCCCTTATCGGTCGAACCCAACGCCGGTCGAATACCGGTCTTCATGGGAAAGACCCGGGCGTTAAGCACCCCGGTCCTTGTGAGTCCCGGTCGAGTTCAATGCCGGTCAAGAGGGAATTCTGGTCGAGTTCAATGCCGGTCAAGAGAGAATCCCGATCGAGTTCAATGCCGGTCAAAAGGGGGGGGGTCCCGGTCGAGTGCATTACCGGTCAAGAGAGGGAATCCCGGTCGAGTGCATTACCAGTCAAAGGGAGGCAGACCCGGTCGCAGTTCTCTTATCAGGCGGCCAAAGGGCCGAGTCCGGGTTAGCCTTTGGGCCGAAGCCCATGCGATTTAATGGGACTTAGTATTGAGTTCTAATTTATTTCTTGAATCGACCCATCCTCGAAAAATTTTTAGGATACCTTAGTCGCGAGTCGATAGGTGTGTGAGTCGACAATGTTTTATTTTGGTTCACCGATCAATTCTTCCCTTTATAGGTTTCGGTTTGGATTTTTAAAGGTAGACGAAAAGCTTTGAGTTAAGGGACGTCAGGTGAGTTTTTCTGAACTAAATTCTTTATAAATGAAAGCATGCGAAATATGATTATTTTACATGTTGATTTATTTATGAAGCCAAGTTTATATCGAACTGATTTAAGTGTGTTTTACGATGTTGAAATGTTAAATGTATGCATACATTCTATGTGGAGCTTTTGACCTAAGTCGGGGAGTGTGGCCCGCCTACTCGTGCCGGGGAGTGTGGCCCGTTTATGCCGTTGGGGGGCGCCCCAACATCAAGGCAACACGAGTTAGACACATCATCTTTGACGGTCGTGTGGTCAGTAGCGTGTTTTACTTACGTGAAATTATTAAGTGTGGTTTTAAATTTTGGAAAGTATTTTGTTACTTATCTGTTTAGAGGGATCTCACTAGACTTATGGTCTAACCCTCGCTCTTTCAAAACTAAAAATCTTTTCAGGCCGTCGTGAGTTAGACAGGGCTGCTAAGGGCAAGGAGAAGGCATAGCGGGACGGATAGAAGACCAATACTTAGTTATTATTACTAATCTCAGTTGTGTATAGGTTGTTTACAACAAACCTTAATTTCTATTGTAAGTTTGGGACCGTTATGGCATGGATTATTATTGATCTTTGAGAATTTTAATTCTAAGAATCGATCTGCTTATTTATTTCTGGTTGGGTTGTTATATGTGTTGTACATGTATTAGGGTCAATTAGACAAATAAGAACCATTAAACCTCGATATGAACCGCTCAACCACCATTAGCACAATATGACATTTTATGACTTATTAATGCCCAATAACACCAGTGGTGACCTATTACGTGCTTGTGTGCAGGTATCAACTGCATAGATGCACGTGTTGTGTATTAGGGTCAATTAGACAACTAAGAACTATTATACCCCGATGTGAATTACTTAGCCACCATTATAGCCTAATATGACATTTTATGACTTATTAAGGCCCAATAACACTAGTGGTGACTTATTATGTGTTTGTCTGCATGTATCTACTCATAGTTGCATATATTGTCTATTAAGATCGAAAAGACAACTAAAAACCATTATATGAAAATATGAACCACTATTATAGTCCAATATGACCTTTTATAACTTATTAAGGCCCAACATAACACCATATGTGAATTATTATGTGTTTGTGTACAAATGTGTACCACATATATGCGTGTGGTGTGTAGTCGGTTCGATAAAACAACTAAACCACCATAATCCAATACGAAAATAAATATAAATTTAAGAAAAAGTTTTTAAACAGAAATCAATCGGAAATTAATTTGAATAAAATTCTTATTTAATTTTAATTTAAAATAATCATAATTTAAGAAATGAGTTCTAAAATTGACTTTTTTAGAATTTAGAATTATAATTATAATTTTGAAATTTAATTATAATTCTAAATTTTAATATAATTCCAAGAATTTAATATAATTTTAGATTTTGATATAATTTTGAATTTTTATTTTATTTTAATTTAATTTTGAATTTTTGAAATTAATTTCATAGGAAATCCATTGGAAATTAATTTAAGAAAATCTTATTTAATTTTAGATATTTATAATTTAAGAAATGGTTTTTAAAATTTAATTTTTTAAAATTTTTAATTTTTATTATGATTCTAAATTTAATATAATATTAACAATTTAATATAATTTTAATATAATTTTGAAGTTGATATAATTTTGAATTTGAAATTAATTTAATTTAATTTTGAATTTTTTATATTAATTTCCAACGGATTTTCGACGGAATTGAATTTAATTTTAATCTAAATTAATTTCCGTCGGAAATCTGTCGGAAATTAATTCGATTTTTTTATTTTTTTTGAACCATTATTTTTAGAAAATGTTTTAAAATAAGATTTAAAAAATAAATAAGAGTTATTTTTAAAAAATTTGATTATTAGCTAATTTTTCGGGTTCGAAAAGTTTTAAAAGTATTATTATAATACTAAAAGATATTTATGTATCGAGTATGATGTATGTATGTATATGAATGTATGTGATGGATATATGTATGTAGTAGATATATATATGTATGTAGATGCACGTATGTGTATAGTAGATAAATGTATGTATGTAATTGATGTATATGTAGTATAAATGTATTAGACAACTAAGAACCATTAGACCCTGATATGAAGCACTAAACCACCATTATTACCCACTATGATATTTTATGACTTGTTAAGGCCCAATAACACAAGTGGTGACTTATTACGTGCTTGTGTACACGTATCGTGTACATAGATGCATGTGTTGTGTATTGGGGCCAATTAGACAACTATGAACCATTGATCCCTAATATGAACCACGAAACCACCAATATAGCCCAATATGACATTTTATGACTTATTAAAACCCAATAACACAAGTGGTGACTTATACGTACTTGTGTGCAGGTATCAACTGCATAGATGCATGTGTTGTAATTGTCAGAAATCCGTCAGGAATCCGTCAGAAATCCGTCGGAAACGTCCGTCGGTGAAAGTCCTTTTTCTTTATGAATATGATATAACATTCTATATATTTTGAAATTTTTGAAATTTTAAATTATTTTAATTTGCTATTCTTGATTTACAACTAAAATTTATATCAAGATGCATCTCAAGAGAAGTAAAAAGTTGGTCATCCTCATCACTCGCTATGGTGTGTTAAATTAGCAGCTCCGATGGTTCTAAATTTTTTGGATCGGTATTAAAGTTATAAAATATCATTTGAAATTAGTAATAAACAAAATAATTAAAAAATAAAATTTTATATCATAGTAAAAATCTTCTATATTAAAACAACAAAAATATTCAAAATGAAAATAATATCAGAGTCGTTATTGTTTTTTATCTGCAAATTATGTTACTAAATAGTCGCTTTGATTTTGAAAGAAAATTATATAGGTTTTCAATGAGATGGGTTCACATGTTGGGCTATATAAATCCGGGTCCTAAACACAAGTAAAATTGATGTTTAAAAAACAAAATTTAACATGCTAATAGACGGATCTGTATTAGCGTAAACGTATCCAGATTGTTCTTTATTTTATTCGAGATATGGTTTTATCCAAATAATGTTAAAAAAAATCCTTTTGTTCCAATCATTCAACAACTTGCACGTAGGGCTGTAAACGAACCGAACGAAGGCTTGTTCGTGTTTGTTCGTTTAACTTAACCGAACAAACGAACGAACACGAAAGGTAAACGAACGAAATTTTTTGTGTTCATGTTCGTTCATTAAGAAAATATGTTTGTTCGTGTTCGTTTATGCTCGTTCATTAAGAGCTAAACGAACGAACGTAAATGAACATAAACGAACGAACATAAATGAAAATAAACGAACACAAATGAATAAATAACAACCACTGTTATTCATCATTTCGTTCGTAAAAGATAACATAACAAAATACAATAAAAACGGATAAACTTAGGAGGTATAAAAAAAGAATTTTAACAAATTAATTTAATTAATGCTTTGACACATTAATGTCATAATATATATAAATATATTTATATATATATATATATATATATATAATATAAACGAACATAAATGAACGAACGTAAATGAATATAAATGAACCGACGTTCACGAATGTAAATGAACGAACGAGACCATTGTTCATGTTCGTTCATGTCGTTCGTTCATTTAACTAAACGAACAAAAAAATGTGTTCATGTTCGTTCATTTATTAAATAAACGAACATAAACGAACTTCCCGTCGAACAGTTCACGAACGGTTCGCTGAACGTTCAGTTCGTTTACAGCCCTACTTGCACGTATCAATAGAGAAACTAAATATGTTGTAGGTTTACTTCAGCTAAATATGTTATTGTTTTTTCTCAAAATATGTTGGGGGTCCGTTTACTTTTAAAGGGTAATTTAATTAATGAGTTCTACTAATTCAATTCTCACAACATATTCCACACAAAGTTAATGGTAATAAGGAGCTTCCATGTAACTCCTTATCGTGCTTTGTCACTTGCAAGTCGTTGTCCTAGCATCGTAACTCCCATGTACCTTCCAAGCATCAAAATGCTAGCTTGTGGATTAGTTCCGGGCGAGTTAAGTAAAGTGGATCCGTCAATAACTCGAAGGGCGTCCACGCCAAGAACCTTATATTCATGGTCGACGACCTTGCCAATCTGACATCCACCATGATAATGCCATAGCGTCTTTACAGTGTCCTTGCAGAATTGTTCGAACGATGAACTTGTATTGGCGTTTGTCGGCAAGTTTGTTGGTAGTTTTGCATTTAGATCAAGAATATCTTTTGACGTCATATTTCCATATTTGAACATGGAGAACGCCTTTGATTCAACTGCTGCTAGTATGGTTTTAACCCCACCAACGCATTTTTGCAGGTCTTTGGGTTCTTTATAGTAGTTGAATGTTACTGATGGGTTGGCAGATGGATCAAGGTTTTGAAGCTTCAAGTCTCCATGAGAGAATGGGCCGTTTATTTTCTCAAATATAAATCCACCCATCTACACAACCAAGAACCAAATGTCAAACTAGCTAGCTTATAAGGTAGGTAGCTAATTAATAACCGATAATTTAGCAGATAGTTGATAAGCGTTTGATCAAAAACTAACTGATTAGATAGTTAATTGAAAAATATAAAATAATCAAAAATGACATCTTCACAGATTAATTAGTCAATTACCAATTTTATAACATAATTAAAACAAATCACTTTAATAATATAATATGTTGATTGATACTAATAAATAAAAATTAAATAATATATATAATGTGTTACCCAAAAATAATTGATAAGCAGTAAGGGCATAATTAGAAGTCGTCGAAAATACCCTTAAAGGTTATTGCAACGCTATTTGAAGTAGCTTTTCAAAAAGCTATCTTAGGATCGAGTGACGTTTTTTAATAAATTCAAAAAAGAAGTTAGTTTATGGTTATTGGTATAAATGTAATTGTACCTCGTAAGAAAACCCTTGATATGCTGCCGGATTTGCAAAGATATAGTTAACACCATTAGCTGCTTCAATGTAGCTTCCAAACCGAGTAATACCAACAACTTGAACGTTGGATGGATCGGCAGGAATGGGAGAAGGCACGAAGATAGTACTTAGCGGGTTATCCGCCATGCCTTGACCAACGAACGGGTGTTGACGCACGACTTTGATCTTATGGGCATCAAGTTGCTCTTTTGGACCAATGCCACTCAACATCAGAAGTTGTGGGCTCCCAAGAGAACCAGCAGATAGTATGATTTCATCCTTCTGGCCACCTTTTAGATATGCCCTATGCCTATTTCCTAATGAATCTTCAAACACTACTCCATAAGCTGTTGGTTTTGATTTTCCTGTAGGAGAAACACAAATGAACAGCCAGCTAAAATGACTCTATGTTGGCATAATATTTAGAGTAAACTACGACTTTCGTCCCAATTAATGGCTTGTTAAAAATTACACTTTCATATCGAAATTACGATTTTTGCTCATGTGGTTTTGTAATTCTTTGTTGTTTTCATCCATAAGGTTAAATTCGTCAATGGTTTAATTAATGTTAAGTATGAAGGATGAAAAAACAATAAGTTTTAAACCACAATAACAAAGAAAAGTAATAAATTGTAAATTATTAGAAGGAAAACCATAATTTTTAAAACACAGGGAAAAAATAGCAATTTTCAACAAACGAAAACCAAGTTTATTCTTAATATTTAATATTATCAAAATTGGAGATTATGAAGTTTTGCATGAACCTAATATTTTGCTACAATAAACTCTCCAAAATTGTCTTTAAATTTAAAAAGTATAAAAGAAGATAAAAATCTAAAAATTTGAAAATTAATTACTTCAAAATAAACTGCTCAATAAAGATAAATGCTTTTTCTATTCTATCCACAAATAAAATTGAATGTATTCTCATTTGGTAAAAAAATTATTTGTAAATTTGTTAGAATATTAGATGTATTGAATATTCTAATATTTGATTAATATTGAAATCTATAGAAACATTAATTTGTTTACTACTTGGTGAAGAACTGAAGATGCTGTAGATACTTACCAGTGGTTTTAAACAAGATTTTGTGAACCGTTGCATGGAGAAGAAGAGACAACCCTTTAGGGTTTGCATAACGTAGCAAGTCTGCTGCAGTATGTCTGGTTCCATTTTGATCAAAAATGGAACCAATAACTTTAGTTCCAATGATATGATCATAACTAAACCCATTATCTGGTGCCACCCCAGCTTCAATAAGTGCACCTCTCAACGCCGATTGCCACCTCCCCACCACCGGCTTAAAAACCATCACCTTTTCCACCCACCGGTAAGACTCACCGATCAAATCTTCATCCACTAATCCCGCTTCGTTTTCGAACTTTCCCTCACCACGCGAATAAATCCCCGCGTTAATTACGGTACCACCACCCAAGACTTTTGCACGTACGTTTACAACGCCATCCTCTGAAACAAATGGCTGAGAAGGAGACTTCGGGGAGGCGTCCCTAAAAGTCGAACCGAAATTGCCGATTTCGGTGATGTTGGGATTGCCGTAGGGTGAGCCACCACGTTCTAGCAGTAGAACGGAGTAGTTTTGAGAGAGGGTGGTGGCTATTGGGATTCCGGCGGTGCCTCCGCCAATGACTATGTAGTCGTAGAATGAAATCTTTGGTGCTTTTGTTGCTTCATGTATAAATCCATAGTTCCGAGCTGCAATAACATAGAGAAAGATTGAATGAAATCACAACAAACGTAAAGATATATATATATATATATATATAGTGCCAAATAATTTGATAAAGAAGACGGAATACTTACGTATTTCAGCGAGGCATAACTCATGGAAGCAATGAATGGTTACAAGAGCAGATACGACCATTCTCCATGACACAAAATCCATCCAAAGCAATCTTTCAGCTTCAATCTATCTGTCTAAGAGTTTCTTGTGGTTTCTAATTCTTGGGTTTGTCCCAAACTTCTATTAAGAAAATCCAAAACTTAAAGTTGTTGAATCCCAACAGATGGATATATATCCACTGGAATTCAGTAACTACTTCCCAGAAAGTATCAATCGATGGATTGTAAAAGTTTCACCTTTCTGTGAGTTATTTGGAAACTGAAATGCTTGTTATAGAGCTTTGAAAGCTTAAATCAGTCAGATATGGCGGACAGAAATTCCATAAAGACCAAGAGTTTTTTAGAGTAAACCCTCCAATATTTCAACTCAATTCTCCAAGTCAACTCATTTTTGTTTACCGAAGAAAATTACCTTTTCCAATTAAGTCGCCTAGACTATTTATATAAATTATGTTAATCTCATATTAGTCATAAATATTTATTTAAGTCTCTTAATTATGACTTAGTTACATGCAGGCCCTCCGACTATCTTGTTGGATTATATATGTCCTTGTAACCGACTGTAACAAACTATATATATTTGTGGTTATCTCTTTCATTAATACTCTTGATGCAAAATAAGAAACCGTATACACAAAAGAAAATCTCGTCTCCTTCATCCTCTCAATTGAAGGCACCATTAACTAGAGACTTTAATTAATATCTATTAACTCCATCATAATTATTGGCATCAAAGAGTTTATTGGGAGTAATCATGGCTTCATCAAGTAAGACAATCTCAAATATTCCTACAAGTAAGTTCTTTATTAATCTTGTAGATTAAGACTTGGATGATTTGATGATAATGATAATTCGATCCTATTACTTCTTTATATTATTTGCTTTAACAACTTGTGATTTCATTTTCGCTATTGATTGGGTCCTTCCGTGACTTTGGATTCCATTGAATTAAAACATACGCGTTATTTAGAAAGGCTACCCGGTTGCTTTTAGGAAACCGGGTACCATTTACCTCGCCTTTTTTTAGAAATCCTACCGGTTGCTTTAAGGAAACCGGGTACAATTTAAGAAAATCTTATTTAATTCTAGATATTTATAATTTAAGAGGTGGTTTTTAAAATTTAATTTTCTTAAATTTTTAATTTTTATTATGATTCTAAATTTAATATAATATTAACAATTTAATATAATTTTAATATAATTTTGAATTTGAAATTAATTTAATTTAATTTTGAATTTTTTATATTAATTTCCGACGGACATAAATGAACGAACGTAAATGAATATAAATGAACGAACGAGACCATTGTTCATGTTCGTTCATTTAACTAAACGAACAAAAAAATGTGTTCATGTTCGTTCATTTATTAAATAAACGAACATAAACGAACTTGTCATCGAACAGTTCACGAACGGTTCGCTGAACGTTCGGTTCGTTTACATCAATAGAGAAACTAAATATGTTGGAGGTTTACTTCAGCTAAATATGGATTATTTTTTCTCAAAATATGTTGGGGTCCGTTTACTTTTAAAGGGTAATTTAATTAATGAGTTTTACTAATTCAATTCTCACAACATATTCCATACAAAGTTAATGGTAATAAGGAGCTTCCATGTAGCTTAAACGTACAATTTATTTATGCAAAATGAAATTGCTATCGTAACTCCTTATCGTGATTTGTCACTTGCAAGTCGTTGTCCTAGCATCGTAACTCCCATGTACCTTCCAAGCATCAAAATGCTAGCTTGTGGATTAGTTCCCGGTGAGATTTTATGGTTTTGTTGGATTTCATCTCTGTTCCCATGAGATTTTTGTTATTGAATCGAATCAGATTTTATACCCCGTTGGACTTTTGTTTCTGTTTGAACAAATAAACATAGTCATAAGATGTTGGGTTTCATTTTATGGGTGGTTTATGTTAGAGCAACTCTTGTGTATAAACTTGCTTATTTCACATTAACCTTGAAAATTACAAAATATATTTACATATATAGATATCCCAAGGGTTGTAACCCTTCACGAACAGACACGACTGTTAAGGATGACAGTTAAATAACTGTCAACAACTTACTTAACAGTTAACTAACGAACAGATACATAACCAACCATATTTAGCTTAAATTTAACATTCCCCCTTAAGCTAAAGATGGTTGAACCTTTAAAAGATCTTTCATAATCTTGAATCTTCCAATCTGTAAGGCTTTTGTAAAGCAGTCTGCAACTTGATCCTTAGTGCCACAGAATTCAATGTCAACTTCATGGTTTGAGACCAATTCTCTGATAAAATGGAACTTGATCCTGATATGCTTACTTTTCCCATAGAAGACTGGATTCTTGGTTAAGGCAATGGCAGACTTATTATCACAAAATATTGTAGTAGGATATTCTTGAGGATGCTCCAACTCAGTCAACAGTCCCCTTAGCCATAAGGCTTGACATCCAGCTATCGAGAGAGACATATACTCAGCTTCTGCAGAAGACAAAGCAACCACACTTTGCTTCTTTGATTGCCAAGATATAACCCCTGATCCCATGTTGAACATATATCCTGCAGTACTTTTTCCATCATCTAGGCTTCCTCCAAAATCACTGTCACTGTACCCTGTAAGTTTGAAACTGTTTGTTCTTGTATATGTGATGCCATGATCAATTGTCCCCTTTACATACTTGAGGATTCTTTTTCCTGCCTCCCAGTGACTAGTTTTAGGTGATTCCATAAACCTACTAATCAAACTAACAGCGAACACCATATATGGTCTAGTGGCAGTTAGGTACATGAGACTACCAACTAGACTTCTATACAGGCTTCCATCCACACCTTCTTCTTTGTTGTCCTTGGTTAATTTAAGACCAAATTCCATAGGAGTGGTGGCAGGGGTGCAGTGATTCATATTAAATTTAGCGATCAGATTTTTAGCATACCTTTCTTGAGAGATCTTGATCCCTTCTTCTTGCTGTTTGACTTCTATGCCCAAGAAATAATGCAGCATACCCATGTCTGTCATGTCAAATTCCTGCTTCATACTTTCTTTGAATTCTTCTATCAAGTATGGTGAATTTCCTGTAAACACCAAGTCATCTACATAGATGCAAACAATAAGAATCATACCTTTAGTCTTCTTAGTAAACAAAGTATGTTCTTGAGGGCACTTGTTAAAACCAGTTGACAGGAAATAATTTTCAATTCTGCTGTACCAAGCCCTTGGGGCTTGTTTTAAGCCATAAAAGGGCCTTTTTCAAATGGCAGACCTTGTGTTCCTCCCCTTTCTTCACATATCCTTTAGGTTGGTCTATGAAGACATCCTCTTCTAAGTTCCCATTTAGGAAAGCAGACTTTACATCCATTTGGTATAACTTCCATCTGTTTTGTGCAGCAAGAGCAAGGACTAATCTGACTGTTTCAAGCCTTATTACAGGGGCAAAAACCTCTTGATAGTCAATTCCATGCTTCTGTTTGTACCCTTCCACAACTAGTCTAGCCTTATGTCTATCTACTTCACCTTTTTCATTTAACTTGGTTTTATAAATCCACTTGACTCCAATGGACTTATGACCACTTGGTAAATCTACAAGATCCCATGTTTCATTCCTTATAATGGCTTCCATCTCCATATCCATTGCTTTCCTCCACTTCTCTTCTTGGTAGGCTTCCTCAAAACTTACTGGATCAGCATCACAAAACAGCACAAAGTCTGCAGTCTCATTAAATTCCAAGCTTCTTGCATCATTGTAAATGTCTCTTAGAGTTCTATATCCCCTCTTTGGTGGACTTTCAGTGGAGAGTTGTTCATGAGAGACATGATTTTGTAAGGTTTGATCGGTGTTAGGTGTTATGGGAGAGTGTTCTATTATGGGAGAGTTATTCATAGGGGAGTCTTGATTGTTGTTTTCGAGATTTTCAGTAGACTCCTTTTGACTTTTCTCACCTTCTATGATCTGAGTAGTAATGCCTTCTTCCTTTATTTTATCATCCCAATATTTGTCTTCTTCAAAAATAACATCTCTGCTTATGATGATCCTTTTAGTAATAGGATTGTACAACTTGTAGGCTTTTGACCTGTCACTATACCCTACAAAAACAGCCTTTTCTGACTTGTCATCTAACTTTCCTCTTTTCTGTTCAGGGATGTGAGAATACGCTGTGCACCCAAACACTCTCAAATGTCCAACAATTGGTTTATATCCAGTCCATGCTTCCTGAGGTGTCTTGTCAGACAGCCCTTTTGTGGAAGTCCTATTCATCAAGTAACATGCACATGCTACTTCCTCTCCCCAATAAGAGTTATCTAGATGTTTGCTTTTTAACATACTCCTAGCTTTTTCAACAATAGTTCTATTCAGCCTCTCAGCCACCCCATTCTGTTGAGGGGTGTACCTGGTGGTTACCTGATGGTGAATTCCATGTTCTTTCAAGAAATCCAAAAAATAATTTGAATTATATTCTCCACCACCATCTGATCTTAAAGTCTTAATCAGATGCCCACTTTGTTTTTCAACATATGCTTTGAAGATTTTAAAACAACTAAATACTTCCGACTTTTCTTTCAAAAAATATACCCATATATTTCTACTAAAGTCATCAATGAAAGTAAGCATGTACCTATTTCCTCCAATCGATGGGGTTTTCATAGGACCACATACATCTGTGTGAACAAGTTCAAGAGGTGCAGTTGCTCTCCAGGCTCCTTCTTGAGGGAAAGGTTCTCTTTTGTGTTTTCCAAGCATGCAGCCTTCGCAAACTTCATCTACTCTTTCTATATTAGGCATTCCTTTTACTAAATTATGCCTGTGCATATAGTTTAGATAGCCCAAATTGATATGGCCAAATCTGTAGTGCCATAGCAAAGAGTTCTGCTTGGTAGAAATGTTTAGAGAGAATAAAGTGTTCTCTTTAAAATGAACAGGGAACATCTTATTCACTGTCATACTAACCTTTCCAATGTTATTCCCATTTGGGTCTTTGATCTCACATGTTTTTGCTTTGAAATGCAATTCATACCCTCTTTGTAGAAGTTGTCCAACACTCAGCAAATTGTGTTTTAAACCTGGAACAAAATATACGCTTGAAATCCTCTTTTTTCCAGCGTTAGTATCGACTAGGATCTCTCCCACTCCTTGTACACATAACCTTTTGTCATCTCCTGTCCTTACTTCCTTTTGTTGAGTGTCATCTATATGAATGAAATTGCTTTTATTTCCAGTCATGTGGTTACTGCACCCATTGTCAATATACCACACATCATCAAACCTCATTTCTTATGTGTTGAATATCATAAACATAGCATCCCCTTCATCTGTGTCTTCTATATTCAAAAAATTATTGTTTCTTTCCTCTGCTAATCTCTTTCTGCAGTATTTGGCTATGTGGCCAAATTTTTGGCAGTGATAACACTGCAGTGATGAAGATGATGTTGGAAATTTTCCTCTGCTTTTTCCTCTTAATTCCCCTTGTTGTTCTCTACCATAGGATCTATTCCTTTCTGATGTGTTAGATGATTGTAACTGAAAAGCTTGTTCATAAGGTGTAGAATCAAACTGTTTCATCCTCAATTCATGGGATTGTAAAGTTCCAAGAAGGCTTTCAAGGGACAGTAATGAAAGGTCCTTGGATTCTTCAATTTCCACGACCACATATTCGAACTTCCTTGTCATGCTTATGAGAATTTTCTCTACTACTCTCCTGTCTTCTACTATTTCCCCATTTAATCTTAATTGGTTTAAAATTTGGATCACACGATTGTAGAAATCTTCCACTGTTTCAGAATCCTTCATTTTTAGATTGTCAAATTCACATCTCAATGTTTGGAGTCTGACTACCTTTACTTTGTCTTCCCCACGATATGTCTTGTAGAGCATGTCCCATGCATCCTTTGAAGAAATCGAGGAGGAAATTCTCTCAAATATTACTTCATCTACGGCTTGGTAGATTGTATACAGTGCTTTCTTATCCCTTCTGCGTAAATCTCTTAATTCATCTTCTTGTTCTACCGTAAGTTCATCTAATTCAATGATATCCCATAACTCTTGAGACTCAAAAAGAACTCTCATTTGTATGCTCCAGTGATGATAATTCTTCCCATTTAATTTGGGAAGTTGATGTTGTAGAATGGTATTCGGAACAGAAGCCATTGTTGTGGCTCTGATACCACAATGTTAGAGCAACTCTTGTGTATAAACTTGCTTATTTCACATTAACCTTGAAAATTACAAAATATATTTACATATATATATATACCAAGGGTTGTAACCCTTCACGAACAGACACGACTGTTAAGGATGACAGTTAAATAACTGTCAACAACTTACTTAACAGTTAACTAACGAACAGATACATAACCAACCATATTTAGCTTAAATTTAACAGTTTAGTGCTACCCTTGTTGTTATGATTTTGTGTTTTAGGATGTTGATTATGTGGTTCTTTTGGTTTGTTTTGAATCATCTTTTGGAATAAAAATATGCATCTTTCTTTTGTTTGTGCAATGGGCTTAACTTTGTTGATATATACATGTATGTTTCATAATCCTCTCCAGGTCATGGGTGTTCCCTAATCCTCTCTATGTTAGCTTTCCTCGTCATCCATTTTGGGTTGTAATAATGTAACAGTCCAGTTTTTCAAGAGTTGACAACACTAGTTGGAAAAAAGGTCGTGGAACTATTTGAACTCAAAAACAGAGAAACCATCAACTTGATCTTTAACATTAATTAGCATCAGTTTGTTAAATACATCAAATATATGAAGTTAGTCTTCTCCTACTGGAGGTAATTATATACAGTAGTTCAAAACATTTTGGCCCTCGTTATATCATCAATGCAATCACTACCAAACCTCATGTTTATCATTCTGAATTTTCTATTGGGGGTATGGTCACTGTTTTGGCTAACATTTCTTTCCCTAAACTTAGTTGTTGACTTTTTCAGGATAAAGACAAATTGATTAGAAACCTAAAAACCATTAAAGACTATTTGTGCTCTTTCCAGTCACAGGTACACTCGCATCGCTTTATTTTTCTTAGAAATAACGACAAAGGTAATAGGTTTATATTTTATCTTATGTAATGACTAATGCCATTTGTTAATTGCAGAATTTGATATTTAGGTTTCTTCAAAGTGTAAGTTGATTTATTTAATACATATTTGTAAAAATAGTATTTGTGAATATTATTTTTAACTTCTTGTTCTTCTTTTATACTAAAGAGTGATTTTCTGTTGTTCTGATTTCCTGCATTCCCTAGGTAGCTTGCATAAAGGTTTTGTTATTGATGATTAGATATTCTCTTAGTGATTATTTTGCCTACACATAATCTAAAGCATGAGGAGAGTATTATAATTTTTTGTTGCATCTAAGAGTAATTATAGTTTGATGGCAACTTAAATGGTATGCTCTTGTTTACATCTTCAGAATTCTATGATTGATTGCAACAAATAATACATCTGTTAACTTGTTTGATGTGATTGAAGCTCTTTATGCTTGGCTGTAAATCTTCTTGAACATGACATATCAAGTTGTCCGAATCTTATATCTCTTTGGCATTGTTCTTTCGTTATTCTCTATTATCTTTGTTTTTATAAGATAAGCGCTTACCTTTATGCCATTTTGTAAGTATTTTCGTATGTGCCATCCTGTTATACTGAACAGGCCCCAATTTTTTGGGGGACAAATCGAGCTTATGCTTCTAGCGAAATCCCTAGCGGTCTTTTGGGGGCCAAATCGAGCTTATGCTTCTAGCGAAATCCCTAGCGGTCTCTCTATCATCGTTGGTTGAACTCCTGAGTTACTCAACTCATCCTTTTAAGCTTTTTTTCCCGATGAGCACCAACCCAACTCCTCGACTCTTGAAATTTCTTTCTTGTTCGACGACAACGGGGACCAAAATCTAAAGTCGTGGCTATTGTGTTCTTATTAAATCACCAAATATGTAAAAAAACAAGTTATTTCTTCTTTCTTCTTTGATGTTTTTAGGTGACAAGCACAGGGAAGGAATCTTTACAATGGTGGGAGGTAAAAAAATGACATAACAATTCTTATCAACATATTGACGCGATGAAATTGTGATACACTCCACTATTTTAAGTCCATATTTGTTTCTGTATTTCTACCACTTAATGAGAAGCTATTGATATTAACGATTTATCTTATAGTGATGAGATTTTGGTATATCCTCCATTTGTTGGTATGATCATGATCAATATTTCTCGTCTCAGGTTTGGCTGCTGGGATGTATTCTGGTCTTACTTTTGGTTTAAAAGAAACTTGAGGAGTTCATGATTAGGTAGGTTCTCAGTCTCTGCTATCTGTGTTTCTGCTCCACTTGCGTTTTTTGTTCTTATTTGATCTTAACGGGGACTCACTTCTGATCATCCGTATGCAGTCCTGGTAATTGAGGTATTCAAATATGATGGAGAATAGCTCTACAAATAGGTGAATAGCTTTGCAAATGGTTGTGAAGAATGGTCGGTTGATCAGAAGAGAATACAATCAGATTGAAGAAAACGTTTAGCAGTGGTCAGAGCCAAGATTTCTACGGCTTTTCAGTCTTTTCCTAAGGACGTTGATCCTAAGGACAAGGTTCATCAAATTGCAAATGGCTGTGAAGAATGGATGGTTAGCTCACTCTTTTCTATCTTCACTTGAATTAACTTGTCTCCTTGATCAGGTTATCGGTTTTGCTTATTGGTTGAACTGTATTGAATTGGTTGCTTAGTCTGTACCGTCTGACTACATCTATTCTACAAGGAGAAAAAAACAAATACGTGGATTTACTTTTACTCATATGAAGTTCGTTAACTAGATGTAAATAATGCATAGATACATATGCAATCAGGTTCTTAAAATCAACTCAGTATCAATTTCAACAAACATTGTTGGAGTTCTTAGAGTAGGCTTAGACCAAGGTAAACGCCATCTAGGTGATTCTAGTTTAATGTCCATAGTCTAGCCTTCTGCATTTCAAAGGCAAGAGTTATGAGGCTTAAAGTTCACCCTTACCCTGTCCAGTTCTACTGATTCAATTTACTAAATACTTACCTTGGTAAGTGTTTACCGATTCAATTACTTTTGTAATAAGGGATTATATTATTGATTTTCTTGTTAATACAATGAAAAAGTACAAGGTTATATATAGGTAAGAAAGCTAGAAAAAGAAGGAAACCCTAAAAAACCCTAAGGGCCCACGAGCTAATTGGGCCTAAGTAAAGAATTAGATATTTTACATTCTAACACTCCCCCTCAAACTGGAGCATAGATATTAATCATGCCCAGCTTGTTATAGATAGAAGAGATCCGCGAACCATGTAAAGCTTTGGTAAAGACATCGGCAAGTTGACTTCCTGTTCGAACAAAGGGAGTTGAGATGGTTCCATCTTCTAGCTTTTCACGAGTGAAATGGCAATCCACTTCAATATGTTTTGTTCTCTCATGAAACACGGGATTATTTGCAATGTGGATAGCCGCCTCATTATCACAATATAGATTCATTGGTTTAGATTGAGCAAACCCAAGTTCACTTAGCAGATTACGCAACCATATCAACTCACAAGTGGTTTGGGCCATAGCCCTATATTCAGATTCAACGCTTGACCGGGAAACGACATTCTGTTTCTTGCTTTTCCACGAGACTAGATTTCCTCCAACTAACACACAATAGCCTGTCGTAGACCGCCTGTTCGTAGGATCTCCATTATAGTCAGCATCTGTAAACCCTTCTATGACATGATGACCGTGATTTTGATAAAGAATGCCAAGACCAGGGGCACCCTTTAGGTACTTCAGTATATGTCTAACGGCCTCCCAATGTGGAGTTCTTGGAGATGACATAAACTGACTTACAACACTCACCGAAAACGCGATGTCAGGACGCGTAATCGTCAGGTAGTTTAGTTTTCCCACAATTCTTCTATACTTTTCTGGATCCTCAAGTAGATCTCCATCATCTGCTTTCAATTTCATATTCGGAATCATTTGGGCCTCACACGGTTTTGTTTCAATCATCCTAGAATCATTCAATACATCCAAACAATATTTCCGTTGAGACAAACATATCCCTTTCCGAGTACGAGATACTTCAATTCCCAAGAAGTATTTTAAAGGACCTAGATCCTTTGTTTGAAACCGGGATGCAAGGAAATCTTTCAGCTTCTTGATCCCAATGTCATCACTCCCAGTAATCACAATGTCATCAACGTACACCACTAGTAGAATGCATCCAGAAGGGGATGAAGTAAAGAACACATAATGATCATAAGAGCTCCTCCGTAAACCAAACTCAGTCACTACAGCATTGAACCGTCCAAACCAAGCACGAGGGGATTGCTTTAAACCATACAATGATTTACGCAATTTACAGACTCTGCCAGACTCCCCCTGAGCAACAAACCCAGGTGGTTGATCCATATAAACTTCCTCATGTAAATCAGGAATGCATTTTTCACATCCAGTTGGTGTAGGACCAATCATAAGTAGCGGCCAATGAAATAAACAAGCGGATGGATGGTACCTTAGCCACAGAAGAAAATGTCTCGTAGTAGTCGACCCCATAAGTCTGAGCATATCCTTTAGCTACCAACCGGGCTTTCAGACGAGCCACTGATCCATCTGGATTAACTTTCACAGTGAATACCCATTTGCAGCCAATTGCCTTTTTACCTGCAGGTAACTCTACCAAATCCCATGTATTATTATGATCTAGAGCATTAATCTCTTCAATCATGGTATCCCGCCATCCAGAATTAGCCAAAGCTTCACCAACCGTTTTAGGAACAGAAAATGAATCAAGTGTAGAGATCAAAGAGCGAGAATGAGAAGAAAGTTTATCATAGCAAACAACTTAAGAAATAGGGTAAGTACATGAGCGCTTACCTTTCCGAAGGGCAATGGGAACATCAAGATCAATATCCTGTATATCGGATGGTGGTGGATCACTTGAAGCAAAAGGATCATCATTAGAAGAATCTGCAGACGATGACGAAGATGGTATAGGGTCGGGATCTGACGTAGGTCGTTGCCGCCTATTATACACATGAACTATTGGTGGTTTAGTAGGCTCTTGATGCTGTGTCGAGTCGGATAGGATAGGGGATTCGGGAACTGGTACGGTATATACCAACAAATCATCGCTATATCTTGGATTGCAAGGAGTGGACACAGGAAAGAAAGGTATATTCTCATGGAATGTAACATCTCGAGATACAATGTAACATCCCGCCTGCCTCGACAACAATATTGTCCGCTTTGCCCCTGGATTTAACCAACGTGTAGCGCACGGATTTGTTTCTGGCGACCTGGTGAGAAACTTCCCAGGGGGTCACCCATCCTGGGACTACTCCCACCCAAGCACGCTTAACCTCAGAGTTCCCAGAACCTGACGTGCTTGTGGCCCCAAAACGCGTTGTTGTTAGGAAGGCCAAGATATTACTTATAACATCCAGCATCACTCCTGTCCACGGCCGATATGGGATATGCCTAAGGTGTTACAAACACCCCCCCTTGGGACTCATCGTCCTCGATGAGGTTTGCCCCATATCCCGAACGGCACAGGAGTGGCTCTGATACCATCTGTAACATCCTGCCTGCCTCGACAACAATATTGTCCGCTTTGCCCCTGGATTTAACCAACGTGTAGCGCACGGATTTGTTTCTGGCGACCTGGTGAGAAACTTCCCAGAGGGGTCACCCATCCTGAGACTACTCCCACCCAAGCACGCTTAACCTCAGAGTTCCCAGAACCTGACGTGCTTGTGGCCCCAAAACGCGTTGTTGTTAGGAAGGCCAAGATATTACTTATAACACCCAGCATCACTCCTGTCCACGGCCGATATGAGATATGCCTAAGGTGTTACAAACACCCCCTTGGGACTCATCGTCCTCGATGGGGTTTGCCCCATATCCCGAACGGCACAGGAGTGGCTCTGATACCATCTGTAACATCCCGCCTGCCTCGACAACAATATTGTTGTCGAGGCAAGCGGGATGTTACATACAATGTATCGATTAAGTGTGGGAGAAAAGCACTTATACCCTTTTTGAAGTCGAGAGTAACCAAGAAATACACATTTTAGAGATTTTGGATCCAACTTAGTTATGTGTGGTCGGGTATCACGGACAAAACAAGTACTACCAAAGATCTTTGGGTCGACAGGAAACAATGACTTTGTAGGAAACAGAACTGAGAAAGGACTTCTTCCATCCAAAACAACAAATGACATTCGGTTGATGAGAAAACAAGCAGTAGCAACATCATCAACCCAAAAGAGTTTTGGAACAGTCATATGAAATAATAGAGCCCGAGGAAGACTTAAAGTTATGAGGCTTAAAGTTCACCCTTACCCTGTCCAGTTCTACTGATTCAATTTACTAAATACTTACCTTGGTAAGTGTTTACCGATTCAATTACTTTTGTAATCAAGGATTATATTATTGATTTTCTTGTTAATACAATGAAAAAGTACAAGGTTATATATAGACAAGAAAGCTAGAAAAAGAAAGAAACCCTAAAAAACCCTAAGGGCCCACGAGCTAATTGGGCCTAAGTAAATAATTAGATATTTTACATTCTAACAAAGTCTGAGAATCTACCTGGTAAGACGAAAAGCAAGAATCGAGTGTCTTACCCGGTAAGTGAGGGTGATAACTCTTATCCGGTAGACGCTTACTGGGTTATAAACACTTACCATAACTCTTATCCGGTAGACGCTTACTTACTGGGTTATAAACACTTACCATCAATACATTTTGATGACCAAGAATGTTACCCATAACGTAAATGAGGGTGTCGACTTTTGTCGGTTAGCGCTTACCCGGTAATCGTTTGGTAAAAGGTCCTTGCGTTAGCACTTACTCATTTTTGTGTTAAACATTGTATCTGTTTTGTGTAGGTTATCTCATCATTGACTGCATCTTTTGAGGATCTTGCAACTTTTGAGAAGGATAACTAACATTGAATTTCGTAGAGTGAAGTGTTTTGTATTGGGATAACTAACATTGAAATAGTTTTCCCCGGTTTAGTTTGTTTATTATTGGGATAACTAACATAGAATTTAGTTTACGGATTTGAGATGATATTGTATTAAAGACAATTATTTTTTGAAATGGTTTTTGCATAGTAATTACCAACGTTTCTGCACAGGTTTTTTGTACAGTTTTTTTCTGTATTTTTATTTATTTTTAATTAAAATAAAAATTACTGACGGATAATTCGTCGGTAATGTTTAAATAATATAATTTAATTTTTAAAATGATTTAATTTTAATTTAATTTAAATAAATTTACCGACGGCTAATCCGTCGCTAAACCGTCGGTACATAAGTCCGTCGGTATTCTGTCGGTCAAATAAGTTCGTCGGTAATCCGTCGGTAAAAACAAGTCGTCGTCTGTAAATAATGATCCGTCGGTAAACGCCACCATCACTTATTCGTCGATAATCCGTCGGTAATACTGACCGTCGGTAATCTGTTGCTAAAATCCGTCGGTAATCCGTCGGTAAATCAAGTTCCTACGAGATAATTTCCGACGGCGATTACCGACGGATTTTAGCCTTTACCGACGGATTGGGCCGTCGGAAATTATTGTTTTTTTTGTAGTGAAATATAAAACAAATTAATTCGTATATATCCATGATATTTAATAATATGATTAAATCCAAAAAATATTCAACATTGGGGCTCATTTCGAAGGTATTGACGAAACAATTACAATTGTATAATTTGTATATAAAAATATGTATTTTTATTGCATTTTAATTCATATACGATTATTTATATTAATATGATAAGGGTCAAAAACGAAAAATGAAAAAGTAAGGAATTAAAAATAAACTAAATAATTAATTATAAAGGTGTTAGATGTAACATATATATTTAAAAAAGATTGAGTTAACCATATGTTTACCGGGAGTGGGTGTGAAATGAGAGTAGATATGCTTTAGATGTTCTACGACATGTTATTATCTTAAAAATTTTAAAACAACTGTTAGAAACAACTGTTAAATTTTTTTTTACCTTTTTCCTATTTTCTCTATTTTGAAAAATCTATTAGAAACAAAATCTTCAAAATCTCTATTTTAAAAATATGTTGGAAATGCACTAAATTAAATAATATATAATATTTACCAATTTTCTTATAGTATTAACTCTGATTTATAGTTTATTATTAAATACATATTTTTCAACTTTACGTCTAAACTTAATAGAAAAAAATTGTCTTGATAAACATATTTAATAGGGAAAATTGCATCTAAATGGAAAAGTTTACATTTATTTAAGAGTCTTGTTAACAGGTTGAATAGGTAACTCGTCATCTTAATATGACGTGGCAAATCATAAATTAAGAAAATATTATGTGGATTTTTATACAATGCCATATCATCTCAATCTCATGTAAAGTAATTAAAATAAATTTAAGAAAGAAAAAAAAAGTATCACTTTATCTTCTAAATCGACTTCCTGGCACCACATGTGACCCCTCACCTTCTACATCCTTTTTCTTCGTCGCGTCAACTAACCCATCACCGTCCATTTTTTCCGACGACCTACCACCACGACCCCTTCTATGACGACCTCTTCTATGACGGCACCTACGCCGGTCTCGAGTTCATGACCACAAATTCAAAACCCCAACGCCGACCATGAGTTCACGACCATAGGTTCTAAACTCCAACGTCGGTGTTCTTCTCCTTCTCCAATCACTGTTAAATCCAAACTGATCCCCAACATTGACGTTCTCTTTCCCGAATCGTTGTAAATCAAAATCGAAACCCCAACATCGGTGTTCTCCCATTGCTGTAAATCAAAATCAAAACCTTGGCTCCGACGTTCTTCTCTTTTACCCTGTGGTCGTACTTTTTCTTTAATATTGCTCAGTTTTTAATTTTTGTGTTTCAGATTTTTTAACTTTTTATTTTCATAATTTCACTTTAATTTTTTGTTTCAAACTTTTAATTCATTGGTATGTTTGGGTGGTTATTGTGAGGAAGAAAATGGAGCGCACGGGGAGGATTTATTTTGGGGGTTCAAATAAGGCGCCGGAGAAGAACAATAGGGTTCCGGAGTGGTTTGTGGGTTAGAGGTGCTGAATTTTTTCCTTTCTATTTGGGAACCTTGAGTGCCATGTCATCGTTTTAGGTTTTTTTTATTAAATATAATTATGATATGTAATTTTAGTTGGCAAAATACCAGCGCCTAGTCATCATTAACATGTTAATAAGTTAACGAGATCCTTAAATAAATGTAAACTTTGCTCCAAACCCTTAAATGATGATTTTAAAAGTTCGTTTCCTAAAATAGAAATCAAGGTAAAGTTGGTTTCATTTTAGTTCAATTTTCCCTATTTAATATATAATAAACAATGAGTTTTATGAATATGATAAAACATTCTATATATATTAGCACTACTTATTCAGCAGCCAATCCCTTGTCCGATTGTCCTAAATTTTTTGGAGATCCTATTACATCCGTATTAAAGTTGTAGATCATTTGAAATTAGTAATAAACAAAATAATTAAAAAATAAAATTTCATATCATATTAAAAAATTTCTACATTAAAACAACAAAAATGTTTAAAATGACAAAATGAAAAGAATATCAAAGAGTCGTTATTGTTTTTTATCGGCAAATTCTAATACTAAATAGTCGCTTTGATTTTGAAAGAAAATTATATAGGTTTTCATTGAGGTGGGTTCACATGTTGGGCTATATAAATCCGGGTCCTAAACACAAGTAAAATTGGTGTTTAAAAACCAAAATTTAACATGCTAATAGACGGGATCTTCATTAGCGTAAACGTATCAATAGAGATATGGTTTTATCCAAATAATGTTAAAGGAAATTCCTTTTGTTCCAATCATTCAACAACTTGTTCGTATCAATAGAGAAACTAAATATATATGTTGGAGGTTTACTTCAGCTAGATATGGATTACTTTTTCTCAAAATATGTTGGGGGTCCCTTTTCTACACACAAAGGCACTTTTAAAGGGTAGTTGTACTAATTCAATCTCACAACATATTTCATACAAAGTTAATGGTAATAACGAACAAATTATTTATGCAAAATGAAGTTGCTATCGTAACTCCTTATCGTGATTTGTCACTTGCAAGTCGTTGTCCTAGTATCGTAACCCCCATGTACCTTCCAAGCATCAAAATGCTAGCTTGTGGATTCGTTCCTGGCGAGTTAAGTATAGTGGATCCGTCAATAACTCGAAGGGCGTCCACGCCAAGAACATTATATTCATGGTCGACGACCTTGCCAATTTGACACCCACCATGATAATGCCATAGCGTCTTTACAGTGTCCTTGCAGAATTGTTCGAACGATGAACTTGTATTGGCATTTGTCGGCAAGTTTGTTGGTAGTTTTGCATTTAGATCAAGAATATCTTTTGACGTCATATTTCCATATTTGAACATGGAGAACGCCTTTGATTCAACTGCTGCTAGTATGGTTTTAACCCCACCAACGCATTTTTGCAGGTCTTTGGGTTCTTTATAGTAGTTGAATGTTACTGATGGGTTGGCAGATGGATCAAGGTTTTGAAGCTTCAAGTCTCCATGAGAGAATGGGCCGTTTATTTTCTCAAATATAAATCCACCCACCTACATGTACAACCAACAAGCAAATGTTGTTAATATGACAAACTAGTTGATAAGGTAGGTAGCTAATAACCGATAATTTAGCAGATAGTTGATAAGCATTTGATCAAAAACTAGCTGATAAGATAATTGAAAAATGTGAAATAATCAAAAAGGAAATCTTCACATATTAGTCAATTACCAACATTTTATAACATAATTAAAACGAATCACTTTAATAATATATTATGTTGATTGATACTAACAAATAAAAATTAAATAATATAATTGTTAATCAAGAGAATTTTAAATTGATTATTATTATTATTATTATTATTATTATTATTATATATTGTAAATTTTGGGTTTGTATAATAAAAACAATTTTTTGAAAAAATCTAAATTAATTTATGATTTTAAATAGCTATTACATATAATATGAATGAAAATAAAAGTGGACAACCTCACATATCCTAATTAATTAATAACTTTTCAAAAAATATAATTTAAATTTTAAATTAAATATTTTATTTATTAAAATCATTTATCACAATTTTATTTATTTATGAAACAAAACAAATATATCTTTAATTTTTATATAACTTACATTAACATTTTTAAAATTGTTATATTTGTTTTTTAATACTAAATATATTGATTAATAATTAAAAAAATAATAGTTTAAAAATAATTTATATGAGATAATAAATCTAGACAGTTAATAGTATTATTAATGTATAACGTATAATTAAAATTAATCATCAATTAATATTATTCACAATTTAGAAATATTAATATCTATTACTATTTATTAATAATTAATATTCATTCATAATTATTAGTAATTAATATATAACAATTAGTATTAATTAGTTTATAATTGGAAAAAGTGATAAAAAAGTTCTAAAACACTACAGCAAGTAGCCAATAGTGTTTTATTAAGCTATGTATAAATTGCTCATCCAAATAAAAAATTTAAATTAAACCCAAAAAATAAGTTAGATAGTCAGGAATCTTTCTTTTTTCTCTTTTTTTTAATAATTGGCGGGACCCTTTCTTGTATTTTATCTACTGCCTTCCTCCTCCACCCAATCTACAAATATCTTCAAATCAGAAACGTGATATAACAAAGGCAAACCAGTTGTATTTGGCTGAGGAGTTGTTTTGTCCGCTGATAAACCATATATTTAATAAAGGTGAATTCTATCCATACCCCTTCTTATAGGGGTATGTTAGTGAGATAGAGGGTATAAAGGGTTTTGTGAGTTAGGAGGGGGTAGGGATACCAACACCCGCAGTAAGGGCATAATTAGAATAAGTCGAAAATACCCTTAAAGGTTATTGCAACGCTATTTGAAATTAACTTTTCAAAAAGCTATCTTAGGATGGAATGACATTTTCTTAATAAATTCAAAAATTAAATTAGTTTATGGTTATTGGTATAAATGTAATTGTACCTCGTAAGAAAACCCTTGATATGCTGCCGGATTTGCAAAGATAAAGTTAACACCACTAGCTGCTTCAATGTAGCTTCCAAACCGAGTAATACCAACAACTTGAACGTTGGATGGATCGACAGGAATGGGAGAAGGCACGAAGATAGTACTTAGCGGGTTATCCGCCATGCCTTGACCAACGAACGGGTGTTGACGCACGACTTTGATCTTATGGGCATCAAGTTGCTCTTTTGGACCAATGCCACTCAACATCAAAAGTTGTGGGCTCCCAAGAGAACCAGCAGATAGTATGATTTCATCCTTGTGGCCACCTTTTAGATATGCCCTATGCTTATTTCCTAATGAATCTTCAAACACTACTCCATAAGCTGTTGGTTTTGATTTTCCTGTAGGAGAAACACAAGTGAACAGCCAGCTAAAATTAATGACCCTATGTTGGCATAATATTTAGAGTAAACTACAACTTTCGTCCCAATTAATGGCTTATTAAAAATTACGCTTTCATATCGAAATTACGATTTTTGCTCGTATGGTTTTGTAATTCTTTGTTGTTTTCATCCATAACGATAAATTCGTCAGTGGTTTAATTATTGTTAAGTATGAAGGATAAAAAAACAATAAGTTTTAAACAACAATAATTAACAAAGAAGAGCAATAAAATGTAAATCATTAGAAGGAAAACCATAATTTTTAAAACACAGGGAAAAAATAGCAATTTTCAACAAAACACGTAGATGACGAAAACCAAGTTTATTCTAATATTTAATATTCTCAAAAATTGTCTTTAATTTGAAAAAGTATAAAAGAATACAAAAATCTAAAATTTTGAAAATTTCTTCAAAATAAACTGCTCAAGAAAGATAAATGATTTTTCTATTGTATCTTGTAGATACTTACCAGTGGTCTTAAACAAGATTTTGTGAACCGTTGCATGGAGAAGAAGAGACAACCCTTTAGGGTTTGCATAACGTAGCAAGTCTGCTGCAGTATGTCTGGTTCCATTTTGATCAAAAATGGAACCAGTAACTTTAGTTCCAATGATATGATCATAACTAAACCCATTATCTGGTGCCACCCCAGCTTCAATAAGTGCACCTCTCAACGCTGATTGCCACCTCCCCACCACCGGCTTAAAAACCATCACCTTTTCCACCCACCGGTAAGACTCACCGATCAAATCTTCATCCATTAATCTGGCTTCGTTTGCGAACTTTCCCTCACCACGCGAATAAATCCCCGCGTTAATTGCGGTACCACCACCCAAGACTTTTCCACGTACGTTTACAACGCCATCCTCTGAAACAAATGGCTGAGAAGGAGAATTCGGGGAGGCGTCCCTAAAAGTCGAACCGAAATTGCCGATTTCGGTGATGTTGGGATTGCCGTAGGGTGAGCCACCACGTTCTAGCAGTAGAACGGAGTAGTTTTGAGAGAGGGTGGTGGCTATTGGGATTCCGGCGGTGCCTCCGCCAATGACTATGTAGTCGTAGAATGAAATCTTTGGTGCTTTTGTTGCTTCATGTATAAATCCATAGTTCCGAGCTGCAATAACATAGAGAAAGATTGAATGAAATCACAACAAACGTAAAGATATATATATATATATATATATATATATATATATATATAGTGCCAAATAATTTGATAAAGAAGACGGAATACTTACGTATTTCAGCGAGGCATAACTCATGGAAGCAATGAATGGTTACAAGAGCAGATACGACCATTCTCCATGACACAAAATCCATCCAAAGCAATCTTTCAGCTTCAATCTATCTGTCTAAGAGTTTCTTGTGGTTTCTAATTCTTGGGTTTGTCCCAAACTTCTATTAAGAAAATCCAAAACTTAAAGTTGTTGAATCCCAACAGATGGATATATATCCACTGGAATTCAGTAACTACTTCCCAGAAAGTATCAATCGATGGATTGTAAAAGTTTCACCTTTCTGTGAGTTATTTGGAAACTGAAATGCTTGTTATAGAGCTTTGAAAGCTTAAATCGGTCAGATATGGCGGACAGAAATTCCATAAAGACCAAGAGTTTTTTAGAGTAAACAGTCCAATATTTCAACTCAATTCTCCAATTCAACTTCGTTTTTGTTTCCTGAAGAAACACAGCCCAATGGGAGCCAATTTGACTGATTCAATTAATAATAAAAAAAGAACAAAGAAGCGTTCATAGGTTTCCACTGACTTGACAGCAGGTTGACTTGAAAACGAAGTGCTACCAAAAAAAAAACCCCTCAAATAATTGTATACCCATACTCTCATTTCGTAGAATTGTGTATAGTTTGTACAACTCGTGTTACATTAGCATTTTATTTTTAAAAAAAGAATGTTTCATAAAATTCATCACAATCAGATATATATCATTCCTATGGTAATATGAAAGTTATGGATTGAGTCTTGCATATCTTTTTTATGGATTGGATCACTACAAGAAAATGTAACGTTAGTGACCAAAATTTTAGTGACTACTTATATTTTGGTCACTAGTCACTAAAATTTTGGTCACTAACTATATATGACGTTAGTGACGATGAAAAAAGTCGTCATAATTTTTAGTCACTAATACGAATTTTTTAGTGACAAAAAATAAATTTGGTCACCAAGTGGTCATGACTAATTGTCGTGTAAAAAGAAGTTTTTTCACATCGATTATATTTTAATGACAAAATTTGTGACGAATGTGTTTTTCGTCTCTAATGTTGTAAATTCATGCGTTTAGTGACCAAAATAATAGCCACTAAGTTGATTGGAACTTTTAGTAACCAAGAAATAAGTAGTTACTAATTTGAAAACATTAGTGACAAAAAATTAATGGTCACCATCTAGTTGGTATTACTTAGGAGTGTTAGTGACAAAAAAATGATGGTCACTAAATTGGAAGTTTTAGTGACCAATAAATAAGTTGTCACTAATTTGAAATAATTTGAGAGGGTTATTGACCAAAAGAACGGTGGTCACTAAGTTGGAATGGTTAGTGACCAAGAAATTTTCGTCACTAAATTGGAAAGGTTAGTGACCAATAAATCGTGGTCACTAATTAGTAAAATTGTGGTATAAATAAAATAAACAAAAATTTAGGGACTAAAAATGGAAAGTCTAAAAATACTTTTGAAACATGTGGATCCTTTTTATCCGACCCAACCGATGACTCGGGTAAATAAAATTCCATCCCCACCCGATTTAAAACATTTTAAATCGTTCACCCTGTCGTCAAAACCCTAGCTTTACTCGGTCACTCTCTCAACCTTTGACGATGAACAGTAGAGGATTTGTTCATTTTGCCGTAGCTTTTCAAATATGAAACTTCAGTTTTACCATAACTCTTCGTCTCAGATCTGCTGGTGAGTATTTGGATGTGTTCATTTTGCGTCGAAATTTGTTCTTGCTGTTTGTTGATTTTTGTTTGATTCTAGTCGGATTAGGTGAAATTTGAAGGAAATTTGTGTTTGCTTAATGTTATATGTGGATTATGATGCAATTCTAATGTGGCATTTTATTTATTTGATGATATTTTATCTCTTGTGGCTTTTTATGTTTCCTTGTTAATTTGATTTCAATTTTCAACCACTAATTGTGATGCTTTTGTTTTTAATGGGAATAAACCTAATCTATGGAAACTTTTGATTTTTTAAAGTTGAAATATGTTACTATTTTTAAACACGAATTCAACCATTGATGTTAATTTTTATGGTCCAAGGTTTTTCTTCGATTGTGAAAATACTTACAACAATGAAATCTAATCGATTTTGCAGTACAATAATCTGTTGTTCGAAAGTAGACTACAATTAATAGTAATAATGGGTTGATTTATTGGGAATTTAGACCACTTTTCTATTCACGAAAGCTTACAGTTTCAGGTAATTGTAAGCAGGAATGAGAAGGGTGTTTATCTTATATTGAATTTTAGTATACATTTTTTTTCAATACATTTCATGCCATGACAACTCGATGTGTTCATTATTTTCATCGTCCAAGACCAATTCTTCAAGATGGTAGGTTCTTTATACTTTTGGTATTTATAAAATAAAGCTCAATGATCTGACATTACAAATGTCTATAGGTGGGAAGTCACTTGGACTTGGTGCCCAGGAAACATCTTGTCGTAAAAAATTTGGCTGCGGCCATGAAGCCTCGAGCTCCTTTCACAATGACTTGGTATGTAATAGCGTAGTATTTTCTTGAAGCTTTATTTCCAATAATACAAACCATTAACTCAATCAACTGTTTGAGTTTAAAATAGTTTCCTTCAAGAACATAAACCCAATTAACTACATCTAGTAGGGTGGCAATGCAAGCATTCCACTTGCTATTTAGTTCTTCTAAAAAAACTATAAAATTTGTAATTAAAACTTGTTCTTTTTAATATCAGAACTCAAATAGCACTTCCTTTCTGGAGCAGAGGGGCATTACATATAACTAATTGATATGTATCAATTTTTGTATCAATTTGTAATTACTCCTTTCACATAGAAGCCTTTATGTATCAATTTTTGTTTTGTGAAACCAATTGGTGTTTATGCCAACGGTATCAATCAAGTCTCTACAACATACATGTCATTGGTGCTTGGTTATACCCTTTTAAGATCTCTTCTTTTTGCGTATTTGATATTTTTCTTTGTTTTTCTAATTAAACAATGCTAATCTAAAATGCGACTATTAACAACTATTTTTAAATTTGATTGTATATTTATGCTTTGGTGTGTAGAGGGATGGATGGGATGGACCATTCTTTGTAGGAATGGAGGAACTGCTGAAAACGGTATTAATGTTATCTTGTACCTCTTTTCTTTCTAATATCATGTAATTTTAGTTTTATTAAGACTCATATTTCTTCTTTTTTATCCTAGTTTTAAAATTATTTTTGTTTCTACAACTTTCTGTGTAAATCCATAGGTGAACGAGCCTTTACGGGGCTCGGTTCTTGATAGTCCTTTTATAACAGGTCCAGTTACTAGAGGGTTGAAATAGGACATGTCAAGCCCAACTTGTTATGGAAACTTTATAGGATTAAGCGGCCCTTGGAACTGGATCGAAATGGTCAGCTGTGGATATATTGTGATCACTGCGGATCCAATAACAAGAGACACAGAGGCCTCTTTCACTATTTCTGTATATACAGGTAGGTTTTCTGTTAATTAACAACATTAAACATTTTGTTATTAAATTATAATATGGATTTCTGAAATGCATACACATTAAACGTGTTATCTTTATATTAGCACTTGTTGATGTGTTTTGTTATTATATGGCCATACTTATTTGCTCATTTTATGTTTGGGTATTATATGGAGTTTGTTGATATGTTTGGTTATTATAAGCCCAAAATTAGTTGAAAGTGAATGCTAACTTGCTTCCTAGTTCCAATTCCAAACTTAGAACTTTATGTTAATGAATTTGGTAGTATCTTACTACTAAGTAGAGAGCTTTTTCTTTGTTTCTGCCTGATACATATGTAAAACAAGATTTCTATTTGGGGTCATTTAGTTAGATAATCCCTCTTATTTGGTGTTGCAAGAGCTCTATCATAATATATTGAATAAATAATTGTACTCGTGATTTACCCTACTCGTCATTCTTCTCTTCTAACTTGACAAAGATATAGATAAATCTAGTTAGACCCCAAATAAACCTACTACACTCATTTGATTTTGATTAGACCCTAAAAAAACCGACTACACTCGTTTGATTTCGAACAAAACCCACAAACTAATTCGGAAGAAAAACTCAATGTGATCATCATTCAGTAATCAAGCACACACACAAGCAATCATACACAAACAGGGCAGGAGGATGTGTTGAAAATCTTACCGTAAACGTAGAGATCTGAATTGAAGTTCATATTTATAGTTGTTATCTTGAAGATTTCTTGGATTTTTTTTAATTTATTAATCTGTTGAAGATACTGAAAACCTCAATTGAACTTCAATTTAAAGTTGAAGATACTAAAAACCTTAATTTATGTTTATAGTTGTTATAATCTTTTAAAGATGCTTAAAGAACCTCATATGAAATTCTATGAGTTGTTATCTTTAAGATTTCTTGCATCTTCTTTGGGTTTATTGATCTATTTTCATATAACAAAAGAACTTCAAGTTAAATTTCATGTTATATCATTGTTATCTTGTAAGATTTCTTGCATCTTATTTAGATTTTCATTAATCCATTAAAGATACTAAAAGAACCTCAAGATAAGTTTATATTGTGTTTTTCTATTGATCTTCATCTTTGTTTATAGTTGTTATCTTTAAAGAGTTGGCATTTTTTGTTTGATTTTTCTTATAATTTATATTTTTTTTGTTTTGAGGTCCCAAGATTGAGAAGGGATCATCAAAGAGAGTGGCAACAGTGCTGGTGGGACTGAAGATGATCTGTTCTCAGATGTAGTGACGGAATTTTCGGATAGTGGAATCAGCGTAGGTGCATAATTTTCAATTAATTTGATTTCTAGGCTTCTTGTTTATGTGTTTGTATGATATGATATCAAGATAGATTACAAACTACTTTGATGAACTCTTTAATCTCATAGTATATACTTTCTATTTCCAAATTTTTAATTTGATCTCCATCTGTAGGTGCTACCAAACTGTTAGACAGTCCTATAGAGGTTGGTAAAGCATATGACAATCTTGAGGTTTTTGAAACCCCAGATCACATGCATTATGAGTTGTGTTTAAAAGTTTTGTGTAAATGTATTATAAGGTAGTATAGATTGGCATGCAATTTTTTTTTAGTATATGAAATGTGAATCATATATCCTTAGTGAAAGTGAAAAAGTTGGTTATGGTGGATGTATATATAGAAGGATGTTTAATTAACTTAAACCAAAGTGTTTAGTTTTTTGTAGCATTTCAGCAAATAGATATGATACAACTTTATAATCAATATCTTCTTATATAATAATAAAAACTATCTGTTACAAGTATCATTTGCAGTTGTATAGTATCACGAGTACTACTCCATTGATTGAGTGGTAAATTGGGAAGTTCATTATTGTGAGATTATAATTTACACGGCTTGCAGATCATTTTTCGACAACAGAGAAAAGAAAAGGGTTTACAATTGTTTTTTGAATCTTGATCTTGTAAATTGTTTTTTTGCAGGTATGAGTTCCAGAAGGAATGTGGGTTAATTGGGTGGTATTTGGGTGCAACACATTGATATATACCAGAAAATGAGTGATTGCTTGCATTAGTGATGGCGGTTTCTAGGTATGTTTCATAACTACAATTGAGCTAAAATCAAACTCTAAATATTGATGGATATAGTGATTAACAATGGTAATACATGTTACCTCCCAAGATGTAACAGACAATGTTGCGGTGTGGGGAAACGCCATCCTCCTCCTTAGAAACAATGGAGGTTAGAGTATCGAAGAAGAGATTTATGTAGGTCATTTAGAACACGACAATTTTGTTTTTATGATTAAAGAATTCTATGTTATGCCAATGGAATTAGTAGCTTTTAATTTTATTGCAATAATAATTATAATGGAAATTAGTCACAATTTTTTTTCCATATGTTTCTTATTTAGTGACCACCTTTTGGTCACTAACCGCCATTGATGTTAGTGACAACATATTTGGTCACTAATGGACATTAACGGATGTTAACGGAGCTGTTATCTTGAACCCAACTAGTGACCTACTTTGTGGTGGTCACTAACTTGGTTACTAATTGTGAAGTTAGTGACGACTTTCACCGGTTTAGTGACGATGTTTTGTGACCAAATTAGTCGTCACAAACACATGGACTACTCTAGTTTTTTCACTAATTAGTGGCCATTTTCATATTTAGTCACTAATGCAAATTAGTGACGGACCTTTAGTGACAAAAAGTGACCACCAAAAGTTTGGTCACTAAATGGCCTTAGTGACCAAAATTTTTTCGTCACTATCTAAGCTTTTTCTTGTAGTGGATACTTGTGTTAGAAAATTGCCTTTTCTAATTAAGTGGCCTAGACTATTTATATAAATTATGTTAATCTCATATTAGTCATAAATATTTATTTAAGTCTCTTAATTATGACTTAATTACATTCAGGCCCTCCGACTATCTTGATGGACGATATATGTCCTTGTAACCGACTGTAACAAACTATATATATTTGTGGTTATCTCTTTCATTAATACTCTTGATGCAAAATAAGAAACCGTATACACAAAAGAAAATCTCGTCTCCTTCATCCTCTCAATTGAAGGCACCATTAACTAGAGACTTTAATTAATATCTATTAACTCCATCATAATTATTGGCATCAAAGAGTTTATTGGGAGTAATCATGGCTTCATCAAGTAAGACAATCTCAAATATTCCTACAAGTAAGTTCTCTATTAATCTTGTAGATTAAGACTTGGATGATTTGATGATAATGATAATTCGATCCTATTACTTCTTTAATTATGTTATTTGCTTTAACAACTTGTGATTTCATTTTCGCTATTGATTGGGTCCCTTGCCGTGACTTTGGGTTCCATTGAATTAAAACATACGCGTTATTTAGAAAGCCTACCCGGTTGTTTTGAGGAAACCGGGTACCATTTACCCCGCCTTTTTTAGAAATCCTACCCGGTTGCTTTGAGAAAACCGGTACCATTTACCCCGTATTTCTCTAGGTCAAATACCTACCTACCCAATTTCTTTTCTCCCTCCAATCACTTCATACGGCTACATCTCACTCTCATTTTTATTTTCTTTTTTCCATATCCCATTAATTAATATGAATATCTTGTGAGGAAAAAATGTTAATTCTTTATCTTTCTCCTCACATACATAATACACACACATATTTATATACACACAGACGTATATTTTTATATATTAATATATATATATATATATATATATATTTCATGAATGTAAGTGTGAAATAATATATAAGTAATGGTGTTTGTTTTATATTTTGTAGGACCGTTTGTGCAATCGAATTACAAGAATTAATTTGCTCGCTAGAGTAATTAAAAATCGGTGGAACAAGGTAAATATTTGTCATCTTAAATTTTTGTTTTTAGTATTGCATGAACATACATAATTTTCTAGATCTTAGTGACAACATTGTATATACCTTTAGCTTATATACCCGTATGAAATAATCTAATAGAGATTAATTTTAGATAGTCCCTGTTTTGAGACTGCTTTTTGAATAATTTGTCTCATTTAGGATGTGAATACGTATTAGTTGATTAAGTATTTAAGAAAAATTTGGTACATATTTCCCATTGCTCCTACGAGTATGTGTTTCAGACACGTATTTGGGGAGCCAAAAAGGGAAATGCTGTCAATTTTTTTTAAATACTCAATCCGCTAATACGTATTCACATATGAGACAAATTATTCAAAAAGTGGGTTATGATTGACCACCTGCCATTTGTTTCTTTCATGCATTGCATGCATTTCGTTAATAGTTTATTTTTTACATTACAGATGGATCGTAATACTTAAATGTACAAAATACCACGTGTTACCATTGAATATTTGACCAATTTGGATGAGTTTATTAAAGTTGCTGAAGATAATCGGGTGAAGAATGGAGAAAATTACATTTGGTGTCCTTGTAAAGATTGCCATAATTTGCACAAGTTTATAGATTATCATGTAATTCAAGGACATCTAATATGTCGTGGGTTTATGTAAGGGTATACGATTTGGTCACGGCATGGTGACGTATTTGATGATCGTAACACGAGTCGTGATTGTAATATCGATGATAACGATGATTCAAACAATGGCAGTTGCGATAATATATATGATATGTTACATGATGTGGAACATAATGTTGCTGATAAGCTATAACACCCGTGATTTCCTATTCATGGTTGACGAACGACCAAGGAAACAGCCACCGACCGACTGAGGGAAAGGTCGAGGAATGGCTCAGCACGAGGTGCGGGGAGGCACAACCTGCAGCACGCACGGCTTGGCGCCGCGGCTAAGGACCCATAAGTCGCTGTAGGTGCGCAGAACAGAAGCACACGCAATGTGGCCCGCGACTTGAGGTCGCGGTCAAGGCCGCGGGAAACTGTCTGGGCATTTAAATGCCCGATTTTTAAGGTTTCCTATCATTATTTTCTCCCCCTCTTCATTTCTCTCTTCATTAGATCAACTTGGGTAAACCATGTATCAATTTTTGGGAGCCTTTTGGTGTGGATCTACATTAAAAGATCAAGGATTTGGTGACTTGAGGCTTGGCTATGGAAATGGTGAAAGATTTCATGGGAGAAATGTTGGTTGTAAGACTTCAAGTTTCGTTTGGGGTAAGTTTCTTGAATATTTCAAGCTATAGTGCAAGGATCTTTGTAGATCTGAAGATTTTATTGTTGTTGGTTCATTTCTAGAGTTGAAGAAATGGGTTATTTGGAAACCCTAGCTTATTGTTGGTGATGACTTGAAAATGGTGGAATCTACACTATTGGAGGCTAATGGTTGGATTTGGAACCTAGGTTTAACTTAACCTAGCGAGGTGAGTTCAAGTTGATTTGTGAAAACGTTGAACATGCCAAAAATATCCATTTTAAAGTGTTTATGTGTTTTACATGAAATTATCAACTATTGAGTTATTTGGTAACTTTTGATTAAACTTTGTAAAACACCCACATTTGGGATTTTTGGACATTTTGATAAACAAGTCATGAATGAAGGTGTTTTAATGATTTATTCATAAATGAAGATTATTTGGGTCAAAATACACGTTTAGTATTTGTTGGAAATATGCATCATTCATGTAATGGGACGTTTTGAAAGTACGAACGTGTGAGTCCTTTGAGTTTGATAGTCCCGACTTTGCAAACATTTTAGAAATTGTAAACTTTTTAGTTTTGGGCCAAAGGCCAATTGTGATTTGAGAGACACAGATTTTTGGGAAAAGATGTATTTTTGGTTTATGTAACATTATTGGCTCATGTATTTTAGCCAAACGTTCATTATGCCTTTTGGGGCTTGGTTTATACTCAGATGAGTCTTTGGAACATTTGTTCAGTCTTGGTATCTCGTTAAGGAGCCTTGGACGTATGGTGTACTTAGTTGCATATTATTTGAGAGTTACATATTTTGAATGCGTTAGTTCATTCGTTTGAGTCATGTAACGTTTTAGACTGTAATGCATTGGATCCATTGGTATATAGTTGGGGACTTTATCCCTGTTTTGGGAGTGGAAATTATTTATGGCTAGCGGGAGCTCGAGGTATAGATCGTGGGTGGTTGAACTCCATGCCTGTTTGTAATTATTCATCGTGGAATTTAGTGTTCGCGTTTGAAGTCTAGTGACTAGTGAGTGGTTCCCAAGTCATGTTTTTATTTAAGCTTGTGGTGGTGCTCTGCAGAGCCGTATATGAAGCTAAGTCTTGCGGTGGAGCCCATGGTGAGACGGATACGGGGACTTGTGGCTTTTGTGGTGACACTCATCTAGAGGTCGAGTAGACACTAGGGTCATTTGTGTATCTTGCGGTGGTGCCCATGGTGATCTAGATACGGGAATCCATGACTCTATGTGAAGCTCGAGAATATTGAGAAGTGGCTTAACTTTGTGTGCCCGCCACTTTCGATGGAATTCGGGTCTCCCCCGTCACCGAAAGGTGTTGTTTTGGGTACTGAGTTTTATTATCCATGTTTTCGGTGACGTTAGTGACGTTTTGTTTATATGCATTTTATCCATGGTTTATGGGTTGAGTATTATGCCCCACCCGTGTTTTGGGTGCTTCGGGATATAAAGTTTTATCCGCGTTTCATAAATTGGGAGTCCGCTTTCTATTCTCATTTTGAGTGAGCTTTGGGTTGAATTTAATTTACGAAAGAACGTTTTATATTGGGATCTTAGTCCTTAAAACAGTTTGGTTTGGAAAACGTTTATATTGGTGTCTCCTTCGTCTAAAATGCATATTATTGGAAAACGTGTCGTTTTCATATTTGAAGCATATCATTTTGAAAGACTATGATTTCAATCGCATTTTTCCTTTTTATTGATATATTTATTGATGTTGAAAATTATTGAACTCACTAGGTGTTAGCCTAACCTTTTTATTTGTCGGCATGTGCATCAGGTTCTGGTTGAGAATAGTTCTAGTGACACCGTACGTGAAGAGAGGAGTGTTAGTTGTGTGATCGAGAAGTGAATATCTTAGTGAAGCCTTCCGCATTTGCTTCGGGAAGAGCAACTTTATTTGGGTTAAGTAACACCTGACTTCGATTTAGTACTTGTGTATTTCTGGAGTTTATAATTTTTGAGTTTAAAACATATAATTTTAAATTTGAAGTATATTGGGTTTTGATTTGTAGGATGAAGTTTTGTCCTTTATTTGATGATTTTATCGAAATTTTTAATTAGTTTCTCTTACCAAATTTGAGGGTGTTACAACTTGGTATCAAAGCTTAAGTTTGAGAGAATTAGGTATTGATTTGGATGCCTAGACTCAAACTAGTGTTCTTTTAAGTGATTGGGATAAATAATTTCACCAACAAGCACTTTGAGATGAGATGTTTTAAGGTTGATGGAGTCACTAGGAACGAGAATCTCGTCGAGAGTAGCAAGGATGATCATGTACAGTATGTTCATAATTTCACTTGGCCATTGTTATGGTGAACCTACAAGTTACATGTGTATACTTGAACTACTAGGATGTGACGACCATTGGGGTAGTGAAGAAGTTTCTAAGTGGGTAACCGTTGGAAGAAGTTGATGGTTTTAACCTTCGTCACTTGGAGTGACAATAAGCAGGGAATTGTATTAAGTGAACCATTTTGAGTCGGAATGATTGGTTGGATTAGAACCATAGACTTTTGGAACCAACATTATTCTAGGAGAAATTGTAAGATGAACCTATGAAATCCTTGATTTTTGCCTTAAGATGTTTGAGCATCCAGATGACAATAGTGTGACTAAGAAATTAAGCGGCGTGGTTTCGAGATGTTGAGTATCGATCAACTTCACACACATAATTTATTTCTAAAAATAAATTGCATCAAATATTTCTTATGTTTCCAAATCATCATATGGATTATATTACGAAATCTTGGAACAATGTCTAACACACGCCAGATTTTAAACCATGATTTTAATCATGCATACAAATATTTTATTGCATGTGGTTTCAAACTTTGTTGAGACTTTCTTTATTCTCGTCTTTGTCCAACGCTATTTTCGGATATTGTGATGTTCGTATTTTGATGTTGTTTAGAGTCTTGGACAAGTAACTGCGACTTATGACTTTAACATTGGATTTTCTCCACATATGTTAAGGCTTTGGACGAAGAGTTACCTTCCATTATTTTGGTGTTTGAGTGTTATTGAGAATTTTATTCCATGCGATTTTGTTGATTTGATGTGAATATTTTAATGGCGTCCAGTTGTATTGTTTTCCCTTGAGTTTTGTGTGAGTAGTTTGGTTGCATATAGTATGCATACATATTTTATTTGGAATTTTCGTCATGGTGTTTTAGCCAATGTTTTAGAACGATGAGAGCATATTGTTATTTGCCTTTGAACTTGAAACCGACAAAAAATATTTTTTGTTTTAACCAAAGTGCATGCACATATCACCTTACTAGATTTGTGAATTAAATTGACCCATGCAAGTTTTTCCATGTAGTGTTGTGGCTAAAGAGAGAAAACTTTGGGAGTTTGACATCATAAAAATTCTGTTTTGAGTTTCTACAAATATTTTCTTGTACGCTGTTCAGTGCACGAATTAATTTACACCATAGCGTTAGTAATCGTATGTTGGGACTGAGATGGTCCGTACTAGTGTTACATTTTAATCATATTCATTTATTGTTGTTCTTGCTATTGGTCAACAAAGATGTGTTATATTGATCGATTTACGTGGGTGACAATTACGGTCACTTCAAATGATTTTCCAGTTGTACTAAAGACTTTTAGCGTAAGTGAAACTGGTTATAAAAGTTTTATGTTTGGCAAATCGTTAGAAATAATAAATTGGCATGCTTGTTGAGTCTTATAGTTGAAAAACCTTGAACTCATTAGAGCCATAGTTTTAAACCCCCTTGGTAAAAGGACTTGTTATTAAGGACTAGGGGCGTCCTTGAGAATTGAAGTGTCAGATGATATGAGTTGTGTTCAGTTTTGAATTTGGATTTCAGTTTTATGAACTGGTTCACGGATGAATAATTGAGGTATTAGATCTATGTATTCTCCCAGTTATTTAAGTGGTGATCTTTTTGTTTCGGTGATCTTCGGGTTAAAGCATTATGTGGGTGCTTACATATGCTTGGATTTGAATTGTTGGGGTTGTTGTTCGACACCATGTATGTATTGGTGGTGTGCCATCTTGGCGAATCTTCAGGAATAAAGAAGAGGTTGTGGTTCGTTCGTTAGAGGTGTAAGATTTGGATTTTTATTTCCATATCAGGTGTCAAATTTAATTCGGCATTGAAGACTGGCACAATGCAAACCTTTAATGAAATAATTGTTGGCATACCCAAGTTGCAGTATAGTCATTGTGAGGATAGGTGTCGACAATCCATTTCGAGGACAATGACCGTTGGGGTGCTTTAGTGCACTTTCGTTGAATTTGGTATGTTTGCAAGTTAAGTGGTAACCTTAAGGATATTAGAGGTTGACAATTAGGGATCCATCATTAGTAATTCTGTAATCAACGAGGTTTTCGCTGATTTGGCAACCGATGCTTGAATGCATTATGGGAATTGTGTAACCATGAGGTTTGGGATGATCGACTATCTGTAGAGCGTAATGGTACGTTTCTGGATGAAACATCATACCAATGTTTTGATCTATGGAAGTTTTGGGAATCCTTGCAGATGTTGTGTCTGTGTCAGCTTGAGGAACGGATCTAAGGTTGTGTTGGATCAGACAAACTAGTGTTAAGAATTTCGTCAAGGAAGGGACGATAAATCTTTCATAGTATTGATTATTGAAGGAATTAGTGAAACCTTCGGGGTAGAACTTAAGTAGAAATCGATTATTGAGGAGGCCTTGATTTGTCGGTATTACCACTCGAGTCAAGTCAATAAGGTTTCGGGTACTCGGGAGTATGGGCAACGATGGTTGGATCCTCTCCACGAAGATTGTTGTATTATTGGAGGCAAGAAAAGGGTGTGGAGTAATTCAATAAAGGGTGATTAGAAGTATTTGGGGGTATAGTTCGCTTTGGAGTACCCTTGGTGGAAATGGTTAGTTAAGGTCATGAGTTACTCTTGAGGGAATACGAACAACCTAAGGTTGGGAGGCAACCGAGATCTTAATGTTAGGAAAATGATTAAATAAGGACTGGATGTTCATTCCGTCATCTGTAAGGTATGTCGAACGTTGAAATCGGTTTTGTGGCTGCTCGTTATGAGGATATAGTGACAATCTTAAATGGGATGTAATCGGTTTCGTATATGAGGTAGAGTATTGTTGAGACATCCTATTTGGACAGGAACCATTCGTTTTATGAGAATGGTGTCATCTAGGGTCTCCACTTCATGATTGCCAACATCTTCGGAGTGAGTGGATGAAAAGCCATCTGTCAGAATGGTTTTTCGGGATGTGAGACATTTGAATTGTCATGTACATCTCCAATAAACTCTTGTCCTCTCTTAAAAAAAAGGAAATTGGTAAGATATCAATGTCAGGAGAATCCATGTGTCAAAGTTTGGGTTACCAGGGAGGGCCGGATTATGGAGAACTAATTAATTACGTTAAATTCCACTTTTGGGTGCTTGGTCGGTGCTAGATTTCGAGGACAAAATCTCCTTTAAGGTTGGGAGGATTGTAACACCCGTGATTTCCTATTAATGGTTGACGAACGACCAAGGAAACAACCACCGGCCGACCGAGGGAAAGGTCGGGGAATAGCTCAACACTAGGCGCGGGGAGGCACGACCTGCAGCACGCGTAGCTTGGCCCACGACCTCAAGCCGCGGCTAAGGCTCCGTAAGTCGCTGTAGGTGCCAAGGCCGCGGGAAACAGTCTGGGCGTTTAAATGCCCGATTTTTAAGGTTTCCTCTCATTATTTTCTCCACCACTTCATTTCTCTCTTCATTAGATCGACTTGGGGAAGGCATGTATCAATTTTGGGAGCCTTTTGGTGTGGATCTACATTAAAAGATCAAGGATTTGGTGACTTGAGGCTTGGCCTGTTGGAAATATGCATCATTCATGTAATGGGACGTTTTGAAAGTACGAACATGTCAGTCCTTTGAGTTTGATAGTTCCCGACTTTGCAAACATTTTAGAAATTGTAAACTTTTTAGTTTTGGGCCGAAGGCCAATTGTGATTTGAGAGACACAAATTTTTGGGAAAAGATATATTTTTGGTTTATGTAACCTTATTGGCTTACGTATTTTAGCCAAACGTTCATTATGCCTTTTGGGGCTTGGTTTATACTCATACGAGTGTTTGGAACATTTGTTCAGTCTTGGTAGCTTGTTAAGGAGCCTTGGACGTATGGTGTACTTAATTGCATCTTATTTGAGAGTTACATGTTTTGAATGCGTTAGTTCATTCATTTGAGTCATGTAACGTTTTAGACTGTAATGCATTGGATCCATAGACATATGAGTCAGTAAGTTGGTTTAGTTGGGGACTTTATCCGTGCTTTGGGATTAGATATTATTTATGCCTAACAAGATCTCGAGGTATAGATCGTGGGTGGTTGAACTCGATAATCGTGTAACCTTTAGTGAAGGGCTCGAGGTATAGATCGTGGGTGGTTGAACTCCATGCCCGTTTGTAATCCAGTCTGGTTATTCATCGTGGAATTTAGTGTCCGCGCTTGAAGTCTAGTGAGTGGTCCCCAAGTCATGTTTTTATGTAAGCTTGCGGTGGTGCTCTACAGAGCCGTATACGGAACTAAGTCTTGCGGTGGTGCCCATGGTGAGCCGGATACGGGGACTTGTGGCTTTTGTGGTGACACTCATCTAGAGGTCGAGTAGACACTAGGGTCATTTGTGTATCTTGCGGTGGTGCCCATGGTGAGCAAGATACGAGGATCCATGACTCTAGGTGAAGCTCGAGAACATCGAGAAGTGGCTTAACTTTGTGTGGCCGCCACTTTCGATGGAATTCGGGTCTCCCCCGTCACCGAAATGTGTTGTTTTGGGTATTGAGTTTTATTATCCATGTTTTCGGTGACGCCAGTGACATTTTTGTTTATATGGGTTTTATCCATGGTTTATGGGTTGAGTATTATGCCCCACCCGTGTTTTGGGTGTTTCGGGATATAAAGTTTTATCCGCGTTTCATAAACTGGGAGTCTGCTTTCTATTCTTATTTTGAGTGAGCTTTTGGTTGAATTTAATTTACGAAAGAACGTTTTATCTTGGGATATTAATCTTTAAAACAGTTTGGTTTGGAAAACGTTTATATTAGTGTCTCCTTCGTCTAAAATGTATATTATTGGAAAACTAGTCGTTTTCATATTTGAAGTATATCATTTTGAAAGACTATGATTTCAATCGCTTTCTTCCTTTTTAACGATATATTTATTAATGTTGAAAATTATTGAACTCACTAGGTGTTAGCCTAACCTTTTTATTTGTCGGCATGTGCATCAAGTTCTGGCTGAGAATAGTTCTAGTGACACCGTGAAGAGAGGAGTGTTAGTTGTGTGCTCGAGAATTGAATATCTTAGTAAAGCCTCCCGCATTTGCTTCGGGAAGAGCAACTTGTATTTGGGTTAAGTAACACCTAAATTCGATTTTGTACTTGTGTATTTCTGGAGTTTATAATTTTGAGGTTTAAACATAGAATTTTAAATTTGAGGTATATTGGGTTTTGATTTGTAGGATGAAGTTTTGTCCTTTATTTGATGATTATATCGAAATTTTTAATTAGTTGCTCTTACCAAATTTGAGGGTGTTACATAAGCATTATGAAGATTTTCAACGATTGTTTGTTGATTTGGAAAAGCTATTGTATGTTGGTTGTACAAAATAAACCAAACTTTCAGCAGTTTTGAAATTATTTAACCTAAAAGCAAACACTGGTTGGAGTGATAAAAGTTTCATTACTTTATTAGAGATTTTGCATGGAATGCTTCCTGAAGATAATGAGTTGTCTGTTTCTTTATACCAAGCAAAAAAATTAATGTGTCCAATGGGATTCGAAATTGAAAGGATACATGCATGTCCAAATGATCGTATGTTGCACCGAAACGAATATGCAAACCTACATGAATGTATTAGATGTGGTACATCACAGTATAAGCGAAAAAAACATGCGGAAGAAAACTGTGATAAGATGAAAGATGGTCCCCTGCTAAATTATTGTGGTATTTATCCATTGTGCCAAGGCTGAAACAACTATTCGCAAACCCCGAAGATGCAAAATTGTTGTGTTGGCATGCCGAAGAGCGTAAAAGAGACGGAAAAATAAGACATGTGGCTGATTCTCCTCAATGGAGAAATACTGATTCTGATTTTGAAGAATTTGGCGACGAAATTAGAAAGATACGGGTTGGGCTTAGTTCAGACGGGATTAATCCCTTTGGAAACATGAGCAGACGTCATAGCACCTGGCCAGTTTTGTTATGCGTCTACAATTTCCCTCCTTGGCTATGCATGAAACGGAAATACATCATGATTTCATTGTTAATTCAAGGTCCCAAACAACCCGCGAGCGACATTGATGTTTATTTGGCTCCGTTAGTTGATGAATTAAAAAAATTATGGAGTTCAGCCGTTCAAGAATATTACGGATACGGTAAGGAGGATTTTCGATTACGGGCCATGATATTTTGCACCATAAATGATTTTCCAGCGTACGACAATTTATGAGGATATAGTACAAAAGGAGCGAAAGCGTGTCCTGTATGTGAAGATGACACACATTCGTTGAGGTTGAGAAATTATAAGAAAAACGTGTTCATTGGACATCGGAGATCACTACCAAGGGGTCACCTATACCGCAAATTGAAGGAAGCGTTTGATAGAAAACTGAGCATGGAGTATTAAGGCCACCATTGTATGGAACAACTATATTCTCGAGTTAAAGATCTAGACATTGTTCTTGGAAAGGTGGTACACCTCCTCTTAAGAATATATGGAAAAAGAGGTCTATCTTTTGGGATTTGCCATATTGGGAGCACTTGCAAGTCTGACATTGTCTTGATGTTATGCATATTGAGAAAAATGTATGTGAAAGTTTGATAGGCTTGTTGTTGAACCCTACAAGGAAGACGAAAGATGGGGTCAAAATTCGAAGAGACATGGTCGAAATAGGAATTTGATCATAACTTGCTCCTATTGAAACTGGAAGTCGCACATATCTACCACCGACTTGCTATACTTTATCTAGAGTCGAGAAAACTAGATTTTGCCAATGCTTGCAAGGTATTAAGGTTCCATTTGGATATTCAGCTAACATTAAGAATTTGGTGTCAATAAAAGACTTAAAATTTCTTGGTACGAAGTCTCATGATTGTCATGTTTTAATGACACACATTATTCCCATTGTAATTCGTGGGATCTTGCCAGAACATATCGGGCACACAACCATAAAACTTTGTTTGTTTTTTAATTTGATTCATTCGAAAGTGATTGATCTTGAAGTGTTGGATTCATGGCAGAAGGATATTATCCTCACTCTTTGCCAACTTGAGATGTACTTTCTGCCTTCTTTTTTCGATGTCATGGTTTACTTGATATCTCACATTGTTGGAGAAATAAAAGCATGTGGTCCTTTTTTTGCGTTACATGTATCCATTTGAAAGATATAAGTGTTTCTTAAAGGGGTATGTACGAAATAGAAATCGACCAGAGGGCAGTATCATTGAAGGATATGCTTCTGAGGAGGTGATTGATTTTTGTACAAATTATCTAGCTGGTGTAACAAATGTTGGAATTCCGAAATCTCTCCATGAGGGAAGACTTGGAGGGTTTGGGACAATTGGCTTTAAAAAGATAGTTCCAAACCGGGATGAACTGCAACAGGCACATTTTTTTCGTTTTATAGAACATGACAGTTGTTGCTCCATACATACATGAGCACATGACAATGTTACAAGAAATGAATAGATCGAGGAGCGAAAAATGGTTGGCAAATGAGCATAACAGAACATTTGCATAATGGCTGAATAAGCGAGTGAAAACAAGTTATGAGGGAGGAAAAGTTGATAAGGTAGTGGAACGGTTAGCGTTTGGTCCCCGATATGATGTGTCATCATACCAAGGCTATGACATTAACGGATATACATTTTACACCAAGCGGCAAGATGAAAAAAGTACAATGCAAAATAGCGGAGTAACTCTAATAGACACAACAACAGAATACGATAGATCGAATGATGATGATAGATCGAGGATTGCTAAGAACTCGTTTTATGGTGTCATTCAAGAGATTTGGGAGCTTTCATATAATTTATTCAATATAAATAGGTCGAAAATCGACGAGGTGTTAAAGTTGACAATGATGGCTTCACAATTGTCGACCTTTCTAGAGACGCCTATGCATTTGAACTATTCATTCTAGCCAAACAAGCCTCCCAGGTGTTCTTTGTTGAGGACCCGAAGGATGCCAAATGACATATCGTCTTGCATGATAAAAGATACATCGTCTTGCATGATAAAGGATTTTGGATTGATGATACCCGCAGTGCGAAAAAAATAATCAATCATATCAACCAAAAAATTTGTTTATAAATGTGATTAATTTATAAAAATCAATATATTCACACATTGTTTTGTTTGCGGGAATCGACAATAGAAAAATACACGATGATTATGGCAAGAAATGAAGACAAGCAAATTGTACTTTGTTTTTACTATGCTAATTTCTTTACTATGCAAATTATATATTATAAATATGGCATTTTACAGTGATGTAGTTTTTTGAGAGGGATACTATGATGAATTTATGATCGCGTTTTTATTTAATATACGGTAATACGATTTAAAAAGTAACATTTTATTTCCAAAAACAAGTAATATTTTACTATGATGTAGTTTTTGAAATATTATTTATTTTCGTCAACAAATTTTAATTTAAAAATAAAATGGTTTTTTTAAAATAAATTTTATACTTATGCCTTAATTAACCCACATGAACACAAAACCCAATTTTGAAGCCCGCCTAAAATTCCTTCACGATGCCAAAACCAGTCCATCGAAATTGAAGAAACTGAAGCACCATTTCAAATTGAAGAAGGGTATACGCCAAAACCATTCGCTTGAAATTGAAGAACCAATTGCTCGACATCTTTCTCTTCTCATTTTCAGTCTAGAACAACTCCTCGGGTACAATTCCTTATGCGATTTATTTTCCCTCAAAACTATTTAATTTGCATTTTACGAAAATTTATTGTTATTAATGTTTAATGATGGTTTGTCAATTCGGAAAGTCTAATGAATCCTTACACTTTTTCCTGACCGGACTTTGTGTACTGTTAGATAAATAGTGAGCATTGGTTATCGCATTATGTCATGTTATTAACAATATGCAGTAGATATTTTAATAATCAATATATGTTGTTGAGTGTTGTTTGTATAACATAGTTATTTAAGGGTTAATTACAACGTGTAGTTAATCATGATGGATTGTTTATATATGCTGGAACTTATAAACTTATTTTTAGCAAAAGGTATGTTTACTCTATATCATATCTCCTGGTCACCACCTTGCTATATATTGGATAACATAAGAAACCATGGACATCGCCTTTTATTTTTCAATTTTTACTATCCATTAATCCATTTGCTCCTGCTACACCTATGGGTTTACTACCTCAGTTAAAACCATATCAATTTGTTTGCTGAGATCAATCAGTATTTCTCGTTCTAATTATGGATTTCATGTACTTCTTGGTCTGATGTCAATCTGGTAGAAGAAATTGATTGTTAATATAGATATGTCAGATGACACTGGGCCATCGATATCTGGGGAGAGTCTTGATTCTCAGCCAAGCAATACAGACGAGAGCCATGGTTCTCTACCAATCAACACAGATGGGAGCCATCGTTTTCAGCCGACACAACAAAGACGAAAGAGAAGTGTTATGTTGTTGAAAAAACATAAAAAAAACCAGATTTGCGTGTCAAGTTCAATGAAAATGGTGAGGTTATTGGAAAATATGAACGTAGATTCAGTTGTTGGGTAGGGGTCAACACAAGATCAATTGTTTCTATCAGTGAACCATCTGGGACAAAGTGGATAAAAAAGTAATGTATTTATTGTGGTTTGCTATCAAGGTATGATATCTAAGATGTGTTTACATGTACACATAGTTTTATTTACTTATGCTAATGACAACTAACATACTTATTTTGAAACAAAAAAAGGATCATTGGAATATAGAGGATGACAAGTATAGAATTCCAGTGCTCAAGATAGCCGGTACATCATGGAAGAACTTCAAGAAGAGCCTTAAAAGAAAGTACCGTATGCAAGGTCGCAATCCTTGTTCTGATTACCCGTATCTCGATCAAAAACATGGGAAGAATTTTGTGTCATGAAATCAACTGACGAATTTCAGGTTTGTTGCAACTTACAGACTTACAGTCTTTTCATTATTTTTTGTCATGTTTTAATTGCGTTAGTTATTCTTTTTTGACGGCGAAAAGTGAAGAAGAGAGAAAGAATGCGGCTCTAAACACAAATCCGGCCCGGTTAGGTGCACGTGGGTATCATTCGAATTATGATAATTGGAGCAAAAAGATGATGGAGTTAGGCTACTCGTTAGAACTATTTCAGATTTAGGATGAGCGAGCAAGGAATTATTTGTTGGCAAGGAGAGTCAGAGCAGGATCCCCACATATCTTCAGGAATTAGCAGATAGGATTGTAAGAGGAAGTTCCATAGTTTAGTTTATTTATACTCTTCATTGAAAATTGTTTATTAGTAGCTATCATTACTTATATATTATTTGCATTAACAGGATGAAAAAGATAGACAGGCTTCAGAAGGACTTTGGATCCCTGGGCCCGGAGAGGATGTTCTTATAGCAGTGCTAGGACATGAGTTGAGCACCCATGTCGGACCAGGGAGTCAGCCACATAGTAGGCTTGAGAAAGACCATTCCGAGGATTTCAGAAAAAAGAGAAAAATCCAAACTTCTACGGATATCGACTAGGAGGAGAAGAGGATGAACTTTGAGATCTAGTGTGAGGAGAAGAGAAAGAACTTTGCTGCCGAGTATGAAGAAAAAGAAGTTATTGAATGTTGAGTTTGAGGAGAATCGAAGGATCCGAAGGATCTATCGTGTCGAGATGGAATAGAATAATAGGTTGCTCGATGCTAAACTTGAAATGTTCATGCAACTAACTTCCTAGCATAACGGAACACATGACGGAAGCCCAAGCCCAGGGATGAGAAAGAGTAGTTGTGGCTCGGTGCCTTGTCTCGACGAATTTGATGGCATACATGTAATTGAGATCACACACACATACATATATGCTTACATACTTACTTACATGTATAGATACATACATACTTACATAAAAAATTATTTTAGTTACCCGATCATTGCGAATTGTTGGCGATAGAAGGTAATTACAAGTTCCCATATGCAAAAGGGATGGTTCATTCTATAGGGAATGGATTATGTCATTCAGTCCCTATCACAGAGAATTACGTGAAGGTACATGTTGACCAAGTGAAAAGTTATTTTGCAAAGTATCCTCTTCTTGTGCCGAATGAAGAAATGAGGGAACTAGGTCAAGCACGAACCTCCTTTATCCAATGGTCGCGTGACGCTATTGTTCTCACTCATGTATATATGCTTTAGTCTTCTCTTTCACTAGTATTGCAGTAAGATTTAGTTAGTTATATATTTTCTTACCAACATATTAATAGGCTTCCAAAAGTCAATATGCGGTACACGATGAAGGAAATTACACACAACAACCTATGTTGGCCAAAAGTGTGCCCATTCATCATTCAGTGTCGGCCAAGAGTTCACAGTCATTGCAGGGAAGGAGGAAAAAGACAACTCCTAAAAAGCAAACATTGTCGTTGAAGTGTGTGATCCCGGCGCAAACTTTGATCAAGAGGCCGAAATAATTACAATCGCTATATAGGTGTTGGGAGTCCCTTCCGAATCCAAAACAAGGGATTTTTATTCAGGCCGAACCCGGGGTTTTTGGATCTCAAACATTTGAGTTTACAATATTTCGTGAAGCCATACATTCTTTAGTTAACAAATCTTGGATCGATCATACCATTATTGCTTTGTTCCAGATGTGAGTCAATGATTAGTACATATTTGATCTTATGTTTCCAATATTTTAATTTATCGTTTTGTTACGTTTTTAGGTTTTTACATGGGGTTATGCAAAAAAAATGAGAAGAATCGATGTGGTTTCATATGTCCTACGTGGATTCATGCCGAAGAATGCATATCAAACAAGGATGGTGTCATAAGTAAAATTGCTAGTGTGATGTCTCATAATAGAGAATTATGGTTTTTTCTTGCATCATACCTACAGAGGTACCATATGCTAACATTATTTCTATTTTAATGCTTACGGTTTATTCATTTCTTATTTATACTGGTTTTAAACATTAACCGCGACGATTGGAGCTTGTTTTTTTATCTTTCCTCGCTGTCACATTGCCTATATATTGGATCCGATAATGTCTATAGAAAATTCGGTGGATTTATACATGGTCAAAGAGCACGTGGAAGTGCAAGCAATTCTTAAATTTGTATATAATTGGTCTATCTTTCTATCAATTCTAACACTACTATTTCTTATGTTTCTTGTAGCGCTGTTAGAAGATACCATGAAGAGGGCAGGCCACGCGATACCAATAAATCAATGCCATTTAGATGGGAACTCTCAAAGGTAATTCATCTTATTATACATCCACACAACTTACTTATGTAGTTGGTTTTTTCTAATGCATACCTTCTTTTGCCAATTTAGTGTAATCAACAAGTATCAAGTTGGAAATGTGAATATTATATAATGCACTTCATGTTCACTTTTGTGATAGATCAACAATCACAATTCCCAAAAAAGTATGTATTTATTAAATATCTATTAATTGCATCTATTATACACAACCTTGTAAACAAATAACAATTTGTTCATCTTATTATACATCCACACAACTTACTTACGTAGTTGGTTTTTTCTAATACATACTTTCTTTTTCCAATTTAGTGTAATCAACAAGTATCAAGTTGGGAATGCGAATATTATATAATTCACCTCATGTTTACTTTTGTGATGGATCAACAATCACAATTCCCAAACAAAGTATGTATTTATTAAATATCTATTAATTGCATCTATTATACACAACCTTGTGAACAAATAACAATTTTGTTTTTAATTTGCATCTAGATACCATGGCACGGCATGACTCCCATGACAGAAAAAATGTTGGACAATACAGCTATGATGTGGGCTAAACACTTTTACGGTACTTATCTAAAAAGTTTGAAGGCTTGATATCGGTTACTTTCTTCTTGGGCCTTGGTAACGACTTTATTGCTTTGTATTTTTTTGGGACCATTCAAGTTGTTTTTTGTACAACAACGTGCTACCAATTGATTTATTTTCATTTAATAAAGAGCTTACGGAATAGACATCATATTCTACATGGGACAATACAGCCTTTGACTTGACATGTAGTTTTTTGCAACGTTTATGTTGCCTAGTTTTCCAAGTTGACATTACTTTTTATATTTGGATTAGATGTTTGGTTTTTGTTGCAATGGTTGGGTTTGTCATCGCTATTAAATTATCTCTGATTAATAACTGTGTGAAATAATTACATTTACAGGCATTTCGACGTTTGTATGTCATTGCTATCGAAGCTCGCTTGGTTCAAATAGTTGATGTGGATACCGCCTACCATTTGACCATTTTTGGCACCACTTGAACTTGCTTGCAATTACGGAAACTTGTGTTATTGATAAAAAAGTTTTTGTGAGGTCACTTTTGTAAGTTGCACTTTTATTCTCATATAAGATTTGAACTTTTGTACTACTTTTGGTAGTTATCAAGATACTCTTGACTTATATGACAACTATTGATTTCGTTGTCGGTTTTCATACGCTTCATGTAATTCCTCCAAATCAATTGGGATATAGATCTGTTGATTTCCATCACTCTGCTGATATTCATTTTTATATATGGTTAGTATTTAAGTACCATAATATATGTTGATATTAAAAAAAAACAATTCCTACCCGCTTTCTTAACAAGAATTGGGTTCCATTTGATGTTCCTTCAGTACAATAGTACCCGTGGCAATAGTACCTGTATGCACGAATGAACTGGGTAGTATTATAAAATTCGCACTTGGTTGTTACAACCGGGTAGTATTATGTGCTAAATTGTACCCCCTTACAAAGTACCTGGCTGTATAACCGGGTACTATTAAGATTGACAACCGGGTTCCATTAAGAATTCTGTAGTAGTGTTTCTCCAGGGATACTTTAGTCATATTGTTCATACCTATAGTATTTGTTGTGACATACAACTATGGATGCCTTATGTACTTGAGTATATAACATTTAATAATTAAAATAAAAAAATAAAAAAATTTGTCGATAACTAGTACAAATCTCCAGAAACTCCCTCCTTCGGTTATCTTCTCCAAGCAGTGCCCCATTCCCGACCACCACAACATAACATACCCAAATCCAACTAATCTCCCAAACTCAAAATAAAAAATAAAACCCAAACCATCAAAATCAAATTAAAACTAAAAGTAAAACTCAATAGGTTGGAGGTTGTTTCAAGCAATAAAAGAAACATAATTCATCTTCCAATCGTTTGTACACAAGAAATTGAAACAAATAGTTGTTGATGCACTTGATAATCAATCTTCTTATTTACAATCATTGTATAATAGAAATCGAAACCTTGAACTTATTTTGTGGCTTTGGCTTGTTGTAACTTGTAATCAAGTAATTGTGATCGTGGCTTGCTCTTATGATCTACATTTATAGATAATCGATCTTCATGTCTCCAAGAAATTGTAACCATCTATGGCTCGATGTAGTAATTGTTGTTCATCAGGGTATGCGAGTGGTCAAGGAGTCATAGTTGGTAGGAGTCGGAGTTCGACCGAAAGATTATTGAAAGGTATGGAGATAGGGTGAAGGGTACACCGCTGTGGAGGTAGGGGAGGGTTTGCCGGAGTAGCAGTTGGAAGAACTAGGGAGATCGATCGACATAGTTGTATTCGTCGTTGGATAGGGTTTCTCGTGGGGAGGACGACTGCTAGTCTTGTGGATCATTTGAGGTTTGTAATTTACATACATATATATAGAGGTTCAAATGAAAACAAGGTAAAAATAAGTAAACATGATCGAGAAGGGCCAAATTACATGTGATTTTGGAACACGGTCAGTGTAAGAGGTGTGTGGGCGACTTGACCTGCGACATAGTCCACGACGAAGGTCGAGACGAATCACATGTGATTTTAATGAAAAATCACATTTGATTTGACCATTCTTATGTGTAACACCCGGGGTTTTCGGTAAGAAATAATGTACATATAGGTGTATATATTTATTTTTGAGAACATGCCTTTTAGGGTATAGTTTTGGTATAGGAAACGATTTACTTTGAATCCTAAACGTGTCGGGAACATTTCAGGATCGGAAAGGGAGTTTTCGGGTTTCATCACCGAGTGGGCAATAACGCCCTGCGACTGTGACATGTGTCACTATTGCCCAGGCAAAGTCGCGAGGGGAGAGGCCCTTTTGGTACATCTGGGGCGACAGTGCCCGACGACAATGCCAAGATCACAGTCGTGGAGTCACAATTGTGGGAAATGTACCGCGGGGAGTCCATAGAGGGAGATTATACCCAGCGACTATGCCAAGGCCCTTGGCATAGTCGTCGTGTCAAAGTCATTATCGGGCAACAAATTGAGCTCATTCTCATTTACGCACTCACCCAACCTTCACCAAACTTTCTCTCTTCCTTCTTTCTTTATTGATGTCGATCTAGGAGCCATAAATGCTTCAATTTCTTCTAACTTTAAGGTTTTCCATCATCAAACTAGGATATTGAAGACTAGATTTCAAGGGTTCATCATCTCACCATCTCCATCTTCATTCTCAAGATTTTTAGGTTTTCTTGGTTTTAACCATAAACCTAATTTGTGAGTTCATTCTAACTATTTAAACTTTATACATGTCAAAACTATACATTTTGAACTCCTAAACTTCACCTTCTTTATATTTTCTTGTTTGAAGGGTTTTTGACCTAACCTGATGTTTTGGAGATTTTAGGTTTTTACCATTTTGAAATATGATGAAGAGTTCTATGATTTGTGATAAAAAAAATGTGATTAACTTTACATATTTGTGGTTAAATACTTGGATGAACACATTTATGGCATTCACTATATTGTGAGATTTGCTTGATAAAAGTGAGTATTTGGTGAAAGAAATATGTGGATTATTGTTGGTATTAAGAATGATCATTTTAAATTTGTATAACTATTGGGAAATTTATTTTATGAACGACTCATATGGGAAATGGAAGTTGTCATGGTTGGACCTTTATATTGATTTAGTTCTATATGGTATTAATTATACAAAGAAGTGCATTTTATGGAATTATGATTTGAGAAACTTTATGTGTGATTATAGTTTGGTCACAAATGTAATCGTGAAAAGCCTTAGACTATTACTAATGGATCCATAGGTATAGGAGTCAACTTATTTTGGGATGTTTTTCCCCTTTTGTAACTAGTTGAGACATTGGGTCCTCGAAGGTAACTTGGTACGATTATGTGGGACCGGATACTAGCCATGGGCCGTAAATATAATCCTAGTGAATGAGTATGACTAGGATCCTCGGGTTCCCTCCCCTACATCAATGTATGAGCCAACGTTGCTTGTGGCCATGGGTCCTAGTATTGATCTCACAACTCGGAAAGTGGCTTATTTTTGTGTTCCGCCACGATCCTTGGAAACCGAATCTCCCCCGTCATCGCAAGATGCTTTTTTGGACCGTAAGGTTCTGTGGTTACTTGGCAAGTTTTACCATTCTATGTTATTGAAAATCCATTTATTAATATTTCATACATTTGCAAGTTTATATATAAAATGTTTGTTCTCACTAGGCGTAAAGCCTAACACTTTTTCTTAAATGACATGTATATCAGCTTTCATTAATGACCGGGTTCCCAAGGTTTAAGGGCAGAGAGTTGAGCCGGTAGCAGTAATTTTTGGAGACACATATTGGAAAGTTGGCGTATAGTGAAGATTAGATGTTTTGGGAGATTGAGTTGACAACCGTTATAATCTAGATAAATGGTTTAGATTAGTATGTTGTCGACTTTAATGTCCATTTATAGAAATTTGTAAACGCTATTACTATTTCCCCTTTTTGGGTGATTTCCCTTGCAATTATTCAGGTTAAACTTACCTCTATTTTTGTAGGGTGTTACAAGTTGGTATCAGAGTGATAGTCTAAGTGAACTAGGTATGAATATAGATACCTAGACTTAAGCTAAAAAACTAAGCTATGATTTGCGAGATTTGGGTAGAACTCATAGGATGGTCTTAGAGTCGATGGAATTACACTAATTGAGAATTGTGATAATAATAACGAGGATTCTTCGGTAAAATATGTTCATGATTTCACTTAGCTAATGCTATTATGAATGTGTTGTTACGTGAGAATGCTTGAATTACTATTGTTATGATGATTGATGAATGTAGTAGTACTTTAATTCATATAGCCTATCTCTTACCTCCATCCTCGCATGGTTGACAGTGAAACATGGTTAATACTCGAAGTAGACCTCAAACTCCTTCGGAAAGGTAATAAGGCGTCTTCGGAAAGTTAATCCATGGCCGATTAACTGGAAGGGGCTGTGACGACTGTGATTCCACCTAGGCCACCTTTGTGGGGCGGGGGACCCAAACACGTGCCTAGGGTCAATATAGATTTATCTAATCCTTTTATGGTGGAAGTGACCCCTCAAACTGAAATGATGGCTATTATGATGCAAGCGATGAATTCGACCATGTCGAAACAACAAGAGTTCTTCATGAAGATACTGGAGGACAGAGATGCCAGTAATCGTAGAAATAAGATGGTTATGGAGAATGTGTTGATTGTGGGGTCCGGGGGTACAGGAAATGCAATCCAAACCGACGAGCTTGCAAACAATGACACCCGTCGAGGCGAAATGACGTGTTCCTACAAGTCTTTCTTGTGTAGCAAACCGCCGGAATTTGCCGGGTCGGATGATCCAGTGGCTTATATGAACTGGATCCGGGAAAAAGAGCAAGCCTTTGGTGCCAATGAATGTGACGAGAGCCAGATGGTAAGATTTAGATCCCATATACTAAGGGGTCCGACACTCACTTGGTGGAACATCACAAAGTCTATTATTGAAGCTACAATATTGGTCAAGATGAGTTGGGTCACTTTCAAGGAGAAAGTGATGGAAGAATATTGCAACGAGCGGGATATGGATTACATTGAGGAAGAATTCCAACCTTAAGAAAGAAAACAGGTAGGTGAGAGAGTAGAACTGACTATTTTCTAGAGAATCTCGGTTTGGTGGGGCATGTGGCCCCGACTAAAAATGAGAGGATCAAGGCATATCTTAAAGGTCTACCGGAAAACATGATATCAATGGTCGGTATGTGTAAACCCTCTACCCTCCGTGAGGCAATAGAGGAAGGTCAAATCATGGAAGACGTCTACGCCTGGGGCAAAGAAGAGAGAGCAGTGGTAGAAGAGAAGAAGATATGGTAGAACAATGTTGGATCTCTCAAGAGGTCACGACCATTTACGGGAGGACGGGGTTTTGATAATCTGACAGGAGGCATAGTGGTGCCCGAAACACCGAAGCAAACATCATGGCATTTGCAACGTTCGTCCCATCCCTTGCTCTAAATGTGGGTAGACTAATCACCCCATAAAATATTTCCCAGTGAGGTAAATCATTTGCTTTAAGTGTAAGGCGATAGAACACGTCAAGAGAGATTGCCCAAAGCTAAAGACGGGAAATGGGCCGGAGAAGAAGGAGAACCCTCCAAGAGTTCCGGGCCGATTTTTTTAGATGAAGATCGAGGAGGCGAAAGCATCGACCGACGTGGTATCGGATAGGTTTCTCCTAAACTTCTTACCTGCACGTGTATCATTTGATTCGGGTGCAAGTTTCTCATTCATATCGGATCTATACGCACTACTAGTTTAGGAGATGAGTTAGTGGTATAAATAGCTAATGGTGGCTAATTGTTAATTCGTGACATATTGAAGGAAAGGAGTTTCTGGTTATTTGATTCCCATGACAATTGAAAGATTTGATGTAATGATCATAATGGATTGGTTAGCAGAAAACCAAGCCGAAATCATATGCTCAAAGAAGTTGATCTGAATCTCGATTTCGGATGGTGAAGTAGTAAACATTTATGGTGAAAAAAGAAAGGGTGATGTGGCGGTTATCACCATGGATAAGGCACGTAGGTTCTTAGTGAAGGGATGTTCGTCCTTTTTGGCATATGTGATAGATACCAAACTCGAGAAGAAGAAGCTCAAAGATGTGAGGGTGGTGCGCGAGTTTCCCGATGTGTTCTCGGATGACTTGCCCGGTTTACCACCCAAGCGTCAAGTAGAGTTTAAGATAGATCTAGTTCCGGGAGCAGCTCCGATCGCTAGCTCCTTACCGATTAGCTCCATCCGAAATGCAAGAGATGATGGCACAACTTCAAGACTCCTAGAGAAAGGGTTCGTGAGACCAAGCTCATCGCCTTGGGCAACACCAGTCTTGTTTGAAAAGAAGAAAGATGGCACGATGAGGATGTGCATCGATTATAAGAAACTACATAAGGCAACCGTGAATAACAAGTATCCACTTCTAGTAATCGACGACTTGTTTGACCAACTGCAAGGAGTGGGATGCTCCTCAAAGATCAACCTACATTCGGGATATCACAAATTGAGGGTGAAGGAAGACGACATCCCAAAGATGGTTTTTAGGACGTGTTACGACCATTACAAGTTTTGGTAATGCCGTTTGGTCTAACCAATGCACTAGCGGTGTTCATGAATTTAATAAATAGAGTGTGTCCACTGTTCCTTGACAAGTTAGTAATTGTAAGGAGAAGTTGTATGCAAAATTCTCCAAGTGTATTTAAAGAATGAGACGGATCACAAGCAACACTTTTGAGAAGTCTTAGAAGTGTTGAGAAAAGAGAAGTTGTATACAAAATTCTCTAAGTGCTACTTTTAGCTAAACGAGGTATAATTCTTGGGACACGTGGTCACTCGAAATAGAGTGAAAATGGATCCCTCTAAGATCGAAGCAATGAAGAATTGGGAACCTCCCAAGAGTCCATCAGAGATTCAAAAGTTTCTTGGGTTTGGCAGGATATTACAAGAGATTCGTCCAAGATTTTTCCAAGATTGCTTCATCCTTAACGGCCTTAACTAGGAATAATGTTAAGTTCATGTGGACCACGACACAAGAGAAAGCGTTCTGAACTAGAAGCTTTGTGAAGCTCCAATCTTATCTCTACCCGAAGGGTCGAAAGACTTTGTGGTCTATAGTGATGTTTGGAAAATGGGTTTGGGTTGTGTGTTGATGCAAAGGGGCAAGGTGATTGCCTACGCATCGAGGCAACTCAAGGTGCATAAAAAGAACCACCCTACTCATGACTTAGAATTGGCAGTGTTAGTGTTTTCCTTAAAGCTATGACGACACTATCTTTACGACACGAAGGGTACCTTTTACACGGATCACAAGAGTCTAAAATATGTCTTTGATCAAAAAGAGTTGAGTATGAGGCAAAGAGATGGCTTGAGCCACTTAAGGATTATGATTGTGAGTTGCTCTACCATCCGGGTAAAGCTAAAGTAGTAGCCGATGCTTTAAGTCGAAAGGACTATAGTAGAAGCATTCAGTTCGCCCTTTCAAGAATTGAATTGGTTTCTAGCCTCATCGAGCGAATTAAGACATCACAAGCCGAATCCTTATTGGAAGAAAATCTCAAAGATGAGGTAATTACAAACAACAATTACTTTTGACGGAGGATAGCTGTACAGTGAAGTTGTTCAATGGATGCGTGTGGGTGCCCAAGATTGGAGGCAATCATGAGCTACTTCTAAAATACACCTATAAATCCAAGTATTCCATCCATCCGCAAAGTACAAAAATGTATAGGGACTTGAAACTACCTTATTGGTGGCCGGTTATGAAGCTAGATGTGGCACACTATATGGAGCGGTGTGTGACTTGTTTACAAGTGAAAGCCGAGCATCAACGACCTTACAGAAATCTTCAATATCTAGAGATCCCGGAATGGATATGGGAGCATATTACCATGCACTTTATGACCAAATTGCCAAAAACCTTAAGAGGTCACAATACCATTTGGGTAATCGTCGATTGGTTGACCAAGAGTGCTCACTTCCTAGCCATGCGCGAGACTTTACCAATGGAGAATTTGGCAAAGCTATACATCGACGATGTGGTTTCTACGCATGGAGTACCTTTGTCCATTGTCTCGGATTGCGATAGTCGATTGACATCAAATTTTTGGGATGGCCTACAAAAAGAATTGGGTACAAGGGTAAAATTGAGTTTAGCCTACCATCCCCAAACCGACGGTCAAAGTGGAAGGAAAATACAGACGCTAGAAAATATGTTAAAATCTTATGTGATCGACTTTGGGGGTAGTTGGGACTCTCACCTACCATTGGTGGAGTTCGAGTACAATAATAGCTACTACTCATGTATTGGATTGACACCGTTTGAAGCCTTATATGGGCGGAAGTGTAGAACTCCTGTGTGTTAGCTAGAAGCGGGAGAGAAACAGTATGTCGACCCTAAAATCATGCAAGAGACGGCTGAAAAAGTTAAAGTCATCCAGGAGTAGTTGAAAGAAACGCAAGATCGGTAAAAGAGTATGCCGATAAGAAGATACATCCGATGGAGTTCCAAGTGGGGGATAGAGTGATGTTGAAGGTGTCCTCTTGGAAGAGAATTATTCGATTCAGAATGCGCGGGAAGTTGAGTTCTCGTTTCCTTGGATTGTTTATCGTGTTAAAACACGTGGGACTACAAGCGTATCAACTAGAATTATCACCATAGATGAATGGAATCCACAACACATTCCATATTTGATATCTTCAGAAGCGTTTGGAATGTATTATAAATGGAATCCATAAAACATTCCATTTTTTCCACCATAGATGAATTACCACCATAGTCAAAAATCTTAGACTATTACTAATGGATCCATAGGTATAGGAGTCAGCTTATTTTGGGATGTTTTTCCCCTTTTGTAACTAGTTGAGACATTGGGTCCTCGGAGGCAACTTGGTACGGTTATGTGGGACTGGATACTAGCTATGGGTCGTAAATGTAATCCTAGTGAATGAGTATGACTAGGATCCTCGGGTGCCCACCCCCACATCTATGTATGAGTCGACGTTGCTCGTGGCCATGGGTCCTAGTATTGATCTCACAACTTGGAAAGTGCCTTACTTTTGTGTTCCGTCATGATCCTTGGAAATCGGTTCTCCTCCGTCATCGCAAGATGTTTTTCGCAACGTAAGGTCCTTATCTGGTTACTTGTCAATTTACCATTCTATGTTATTGAAAAAACATTTATTAATATTTCATATATTTCCGAGTTTATATATAAAATGTTTGTTCTCACTAGGCGTAAAACCTAACACTTTTTTCTTAAATGACATGTATATCAAGTTCCGTTAGTGGCGGGGTTCCCAAGGTCTGAGGGAAGAGTGTTGAGCCGATAGCGGTAATTTTTGGAGACACGTATTGGGAAGTTGGTGTATAGTGAAGAATAGATGTCTTGGGAGATTGAGTTGACAACCGTTATAATCTAGATAAATGGTTTAGATTAGTATTTTGTCGACTTTAATGTCCATTTATAGAAATTTGTATACGCTATTACTATTTCCCCTTTTTGGGTGATTTACCTTATATATATGATGTCATATTTTGCAATTATTCAGGTTTAAATTTACCCTTATTGTTAGGATGTTACATCGTGTTTTCTTATTTTGTCATTGTTCTCATTTGAACACAATCCTATATATATAATATAAATAATAGAGTGAATTACAAATTTGGTCTTGTGATTTATGTGTTTTAACACTTTAGATCCCGATTTTGAAATATCTATGAATTACATCCCTGTGGTTTGCATTTTATAACACTTTGGGTCCCAAAATCTAACTCCTTCAAAAAAAATTGTTACTCAGTTGGTTTTGAGGGGTATTTAATCATTTAATTTATTTTTTATTTTCTATTAAAACCACATACCAACAATGTAATGTACACTATTTTTTATCCATCCACCACCACCCTGTTCTTCATCTTCCAAGAAGATTCCCAACGGTTCTTCCTCATACAGCAACTGACTCCTTCTCCAGTCTCCTCCCCTTGTCGAAAAAACCCATCCTACCCACCGATCTCCTACTCTCCTCCGAACCATAATATATCCAGAAACAAAGGGTGAAGAAACCAATTTATATCTTTCACCAATGTTCAAAACAAATCCCAAACAAATCTTTCACCATTGTTCAAGCCATGTTGTATACCAAGGTTCTTCCCACTTCTCTCTACCTTTTCTTATCTCGACCTACACACCAGGCTTGTGGGTTTTGAAGAACAACATGGAAGCGATATGGGTTTCGAAGGGTTTGACAGTAATGTGGTTGAAAGCAACTGGGAAGAGAAGAAAGGGTTTTTTTCTTCTTCTATATCGCTTGCTCCAGATCCTAGATTCGAGGTTGCCTCCCGATCATAACCATATATAAACCCATGTTCTTCCTCATCTTCTTCATTCTATTTAGGTTTTTTTTTTGAAATTGATTTAGGGTTTTTGATTATTTGGTTTATATTTAAGGTTTTTTGAAATTGATCTATGATTGTTAAGTTTAGATTTAGGGTTTTGGATAGTTAGGTTCAAATTTTGGATTTTTGATTCATATAGATTTAGGATAGTTATCAATGGATTTAAGCAAATTTATTGTATAAGACATATTTTTATGAATTTATACAAATTTGTTTATGTCGGAGTTATTGTCAGATGGTAGTGGATATCGTGGATGGTGGTTGGTGGTGGTGGTGTGTGTGTATATATATATATACACATATATATATGTGTGTATAATATGACAGTCTTATTTTTTAAAGGAAAAAGACAAAAAAAATGTAAAATGACCAAACTACCCATGAGTTAACGAGAATTATTTAACGAAGTTAAGTGGCAGGGACCTAGGGCATGAAAAACTGTAAACCACGGGAATGTAATCCATAAATATTTCAAAATAGAGACCCTAGAGTGTTAAAGAAACATAAACCACATGGACACCAATGTAATTTACTCTAAACAATATTACGTTATGTAAATTACTCTAATGTTTTAAAGGGAAAATTAAAATACAAAATGACCTAAATATCCATGATTTAACAAAAAAAATTAACGGAATTAATGTAAGGATAAAATATGTAATGATAATAAACCATACATACCTAATCAATAAAAAATGTGAGAGGCCCAATTGGCAATGTTAATATAACCACAAAGGCGGTATATGTAATTTACTCTTTCACTTTTTTATTTTTGTTGATCTAACTCTCTCAGTGATTTGATAATGACCCTCTGTTATACTTAGTGAAAATTACGTTTAACTACTGTATGTATAAGTGTTTCACCATCAGCGATTAAATACTGAGTGTGTTCAGTATCGCTGATGATTTCTCATGTAAACAGTAGACGTAATCCCTGAAGACAAGTTTCGCGACAAAAGACGTTCACTGCTGAATCGAAGACAAAGTTGCTAAATAAAGGACAAGTCTACTCATGACCTGATGCAGATATCAGCGAAAACAAGACAAGTCTACTCACACGCGAAGAAGTATGAGGAAAAGATTCAGCGATAGCTAAACTTCTTTCTATCTCTAAGAAGGAAGATATATTCAGCGATCGATGATCACATCGCTTATACCTCAAGTCTCTCTTGTCTTATCTCTGCACACATATTACGAGTGTCAGAAAAGACATACCTCTGCAACATTTCGTACAACTCTGATATCTACACTGTTCATCATACGGCCAAAAGCATGTCTCCAAAAGTCAGACGCATGCAACAAACCATAGAAGGACACGCGTAAAGTACCCTGCCATACATTTAATGAATAGGGTATAAATAGAAAGATCGAGACTCTATCTGATAGTTGCCTTCCGCCTTCAATCTTTCTAACAAATATAGAAATCCTTGTTTTCTATATTCTTTCAATTCCCATTCTCTAATTCTTTTGCAACCATCTTAGTGTTTCTTAAGTTTGTTTAGATTAGGTTCTTATGCCAAGGGAATTCTTGGAGTTGGCCCTGCTCATCTCAAGTTCTCTAATTCAACTGCTCATGGTCTCAAGGCAAATTTCGTTTATTGAAAGTGCTATCACTGTGGACTACTGACCATATTGCTAGTAAATGTCCTACTGCCATAAAATCTTAAAAGACAGCTAAAGTGAAGATGATTGCTTCCAAGGCTAAGAAGGTCACCAAAGCTAAGAAATCTGCTAAGGTGAAAAATGACACTAAGGTTAATCAAATAACCAAAGTGAAGGTTACCACTGAAGCTGAATCTTCAAATGTCGTGAAGATTGTTGAACCTTCCATCTCCACTAACACGGTTGGACCTATTGAATAGTGGTTACCAATCAAAACTTAATCTTCCTTATGTTTGCAGGGATCAAAGGGTATCTGGTATTTAGATAGCGGATGCTCTCGACACATGACTGGACAAAAAGACCTACTCATTGAATACAAGGAAGAGAAAGGTCCCTCAGTGACCTTTGGTTGAAATGGAAAAGGCTATACCAGAGGGTTTGGTGTACTCAGCAATGGGACAACTACCTTCTGAAGAGTCACCTACATAGATGGACTGAATCACAATCTTCTCAGTATCAGTCAGCTGTGTGATAAAGACTATGAGGTTCTCTTTTTTAAGAAAGCATGTTCAGTGATGAATGAAAAAGGGAAGCTCGCTCTTAGTGGTTATCGTATGGAAAATGTCTATGTAATAAACATGGACTCTACTACCACTAAAAACGTTTGTTTTCTCTCTAAGGCCTTTTCAAATATCAACTGGTTATGGAACAAAAGGCTATCTCATCTCAACTTCAAAACACTGAATTCTTTCTCCTCAAAAGAACTAGTCTCCGTTCTTCCTCAACATTCATGTGCCAAGGAACCCCTTTGTTTAGCATGTGAAAAGGGAAAGCAGACTAAAGCTAGTTTCAAATCAAAACAAGTTTCCTCAGTGACAAGTCCTCTTCAACTCTTGCATATGGATTTATTTGGTCATGTCAATATCCAATCCATAGTTGGAAAGAAATATACACTCCATAAGAACAGATGTATTTTGTTAGAAAGATGGAAGTGCTAAATAATCTAATTGTTCGGTCCATAAGAAGTGATCATGGAACTGAATTCAAAAACAGTTCCCTGAATAACTTCTTTGAAAGTAAGATAATTTCACACAATTTCTCCTCTGTAAGAACTCCTCAGCAAAATGGTGTCGCTGAAAGAAGAAACCGAACGATCATTGAAGTTGCAAGATCAATGCTCAACGATTCTCATCTTCCAACTCAATTTTAGGCAGAAGATGTCAACACTGCTTGTTTTACTCAAAACAGGTCTATGATAGTAAAACGTTTCAGCAAAACAACCTACAAACTCTTTCATGGAAGAAAACCTTCTATCAGTTTTCTTCACATCTTTGGTTGTCAGTGTTTCATCTTAAACAACAAAGATGGACTTGGAAAGTTCGACCCAAAAGCTGATGATGGAATATTTCTTGGCTAATCCTCAATTTCTAAAGCCTATAGAGTCTTCAACAAGAGAAGACAAACAGTAGAAGAAACAATTCATGTCACCTTTGATGAATCCAGATCAGCGAACTCTAAACCTATCACTGACAATGATGAACTGAATGCTTGGATGTTCTCTCATTATAGAGAAACAAAACCTCTCTTCAACACTCATCAGCATACAAATTCTTCTAATGCGGATAAGATCCAAACATCATTCCTCCTAACGCTGAATCCACCTCTTGGGTTTCAGCTGTTCCATTTAACACACTCCCTCCATCAGATCTTTCCTCGTCTGAAAACCTCTCAGTAAATAATGGTCTATCTGACACTCAACATCTGATAGCTGAAGAACCTCAAGTTTCTTCATCAGTGAACATTCCTATTGATGATCCAACTCATGAGGTAAGCGATTATACCCCAGCTTAGCGATGGACCAGAGATCACCCCATAGATCAAATTGTTGGTAACCCTGAAGCAGGTATTCAGACACGAAGAAGTTCAGGTAACATCTGTCTCTTTGTTAATTTTCTTTCTCTTACAGAGCCAAAGAATACTGATGATGCCCTCAAAGATCAAAACTGGGTCAGTGCTATGCAAGAAGAAGTGACTAAGTTTGCAAGCAACAAAGTTTGGAATCTCGTTCCCCGACCATCTGATAAATCTGTTATAGGCACCAAATGGGTGTTTAGAAACAAATTAGATGAACATGGGACGGTAACCCACAACAAGGCTAGACTAGTTGCTCAGAGATACAGACAAGAGGAAGGCATAGACTATGATGAAACCTTTGCCCCTGTGGCAAGGCTCGAAGCAATTCGACTCTTCTTAGATTATGAAGTTACAAAGTCTTCATAGTATATCAAATGGATGTCAAATCAGCATTCCTAAATAGAAAGCTTAATGAAGAAGTCTATGTTGAACAGCCCCAAGGGTTCTCTGACCCTAAGCATCCACATTATGTATATAAGCTGGATAAGGCTCTCTATGGGTTAAAACAAGCTCCTTGGGCTTGGTATGACACTCTCTCTTCTTTTCTTATCTCTGAAAATTTTGAGTGTGGTAAAATTGATAACACTTTGTTTTTCAGAAAGATAAAAGGTCATATTATTCTTGTAAAAATATATGTTGATGACATTATATTTGGTTCTACTAACCCATCTTTGTGTACTCGCTTCGCTGAAAGAATGAAGAAAGAATATAAAATGAGTATGATGAGTGAACTAACTTACTTCCTTGGACTTCAGATCAAGCAAACTGACAAAGGTACATTTATTAATCAAGATAAGTATGTTAAAGATATGCTGAAAAAGTTTGATCTCACTCAAACTTCAGCGATGAAAACTCCTATGGCACCTCCCCTGACATTAAACAAGGATCCAATTGGAAAACCTGTAAATGTCACTGCCTATAGAGGAATGATAGGCTCCATGCTGTATCTTACAACGAGCTGAACTGACATCATGTATTCTACCTGTTTTGTGATTGCTATTAATCAGAACCCAAGGAATCCCATCTGATCGCTGTCAAGCGAATTTTCAGATATCTTAAGGGAACTCCTAACCTCGGTCTTTGGTATCCCAAAGATTCATGGTTTGATCTCACTGGTTATTCAGATAGTGATTTTGCAGGTTGCAAACTTGATAGAAAAAGCACCACTGAAGGATGTCAACTTCTAGGAGGAAAGCTGGTAAGTTGGACAAGTAAAAAAGCAAAACTCAGTATCCACTTCCACAACTGAAGCTGAGTACATAGCAGCTAGAAGTTATTGTGCTCAGGTCTTATGGATGTGAAATCAACTACTAAACTATGACCTTCAGTTATCCAAGATCACAATATATTGCGACAGCACTAGTGCCATCACTATAGCAAACAATCCAGTGTTACACTCAAAGAAGAAACACATAGAGATCATATATCATTTTATTAGAGATCATATGATGAATGGTAATATAGAACTCCACTTTATCCCTACTGACTATCAGCTCGCTGATCTTTTCACCAAACCTCTTGATGAGACAAGATTTAACTTTCTCATCAGTGAGCTTGGAATGATGAATCTTGAAGATTAACTCTTCAGCTTTCATGCATTATGTCAGTGATAATACGTTCTACTTCATCATATAATCTCTGACTAAATGTTTCTAACTCTCAGGTATGTTTTCTTATTCTCTATCACTGAAGTATATTCAGTGAGAAAGTTTCAAGTGTTAAAAACCAAAACTTAATCACTCACCTTCTTCAAGTGAATTAAAGTTTTTTGAAAAATACTCTATCATTGATATTTCTCATCAGTGATCCTTTCAAAAGAAAATCTATCTCTGAATTTCCATCAGTGATACTTTCTAAAAACGAAATGTTTTTTTCTCTCTCCTATGACGTCATTCGAACCGATAATCCATGGCAGGACTTTTTCAGACACGTTCGTCCGTTGCACTTCATGTCTAATCAACTTCGTGGGACATGTCCGTGTCATGATGACCTTCTTTTCCTGCTCCAAATTCTCTCTCTCATAGAAAAGGAATGCCATTTACATTTTTTCCTTTTACACTCACAAAACTTCCAAGGCAAGAAAAGCACTCTCGACATTCAAGCAATCAAGCAAAACACCTTAATCTTCAAATCCTCAAGACTTCCACGTTTTTGTTCTTAATTTTTTTCTTAGTAAAAACACTTGTTTGATTCTAAAACTTCTGTTGTTTTTAGATTCAAGGTGTTTTTCATTCTTAAAATCATTTTCTTTATGATTTTACTTTGGGCAAAACCTTTGGTTTTTAAGACTGTTCTTCTTAATTCTTTTCTTTAGAACACTGTTTTACTCTAAAAACAAACTTATTTTTCAAGTTTCCTTCCAAAAAGGGAAACTGGTAAAATATTTTACAATGTTTTTAGACTCTAAACCTTCTATTCTATTCTACTTATTTCTATTCCAGAAATGGCCCAAGCTACTCTCATTGCCTCAAAATATGTCAAGTTCACTCTTGCTGATTCCGAAATTCACAAGAACAACCATTTGGCACGATTGGACTTCAGCGCTGAAAAGTTCCCTCATCTCGTGGAAGCAACAAACTTTCTGAAACAATCATGCCTATCCTATGCTCTGCAAGTTGATCCTATGCCAAGCAAGACTCTTCTTCAGCAGTTCTGGTTCACTGCTGACAAGGGCTCAGTGACAAACAAGAAAGGCCAATCCATCCCTGCCATCTCTTTCACGACTCAACATGGCCCAGGGAACATCACTGCCCTTGCCATTCGCACAACTTTGCGTTTCCCCTCCAAGACTCCCCAAGGTTTCGACCCTCTACCTACTGACGTTGAACTTATTCACTTTCTATATGATATGGAATACCAATGGTTTAACAAGCCTCGCATAACCATTCCCAACAAAAAGCTGACGAAGATCCTGAAGGCGAACATGCCTTCAGAGCTGAACTACATCTTCACTCATATCATTCAAAGTATGAGTGGAAAGATTGGATCGCTGGACCAAGCCAACAAAATTCAACTTCAGATGGGATACTCACTACTCGCTGGCAAACACTTTGACTACGCTGGAGCGATCTTTGATGATCTCATGTCAAAGATTGAGAATCCTAACGGGACACGAAGATTCCCTATGTCCGGTTCATCTCTGCAATCCTCCACTTTTTCCTCAGAAAGAAGTACCCCACCGAAAGTGACTGCAATTTCTCTAGGGTTGGTCCACGAGTCCTCGAGGTGAAGCCCGCTGACAATGAGGTAAGTCTTCAGATCTTACGCTTACGTATCTCCCAAATTTCTTCTCCTTCAGTGGCCACGCAGATGGTTTCTTCATTTCCTATACCTTCCACTACTACCCCTTTAAAACGACAATCATCAACTCTTCCTGGTCCTTCTAAAAAGGCCAAGAACACTAAGGAGTCAACCCCCTCGATTAAGGAACCTGAGGTAGTCTCTCAACAGACTACCTTAGATGATTTTGTGGCTCGCTCCTCCACATCAGCAACCACAACAACCATACCAGTGACTTCAATCGTTGATACACCACCGGTGACTACACCCATTTCTTCAATGACTCAAGCGCCACCTAAGGTAATTTCAATAATCACCAGTGCTCCTTCTTCTATCCCTGCTATCTCTTATTTTTCTACTTCTTTGGTCACTAACCTTTCCACTTTATAGCATCCAACTTCTATCGCTGCTGCAAATGTAGGACCTGTCGTGGTTCAAACATATCAACCCTTCTCTCAATTTGAAAGAGACTTGAACTTTTTCAGCATGTTTGACACTTCAGGTAAACCCAAAACCATATACACATCTCCCACCTCTCTAAATAAGCCTAAGCATAAATTTTCTCAACTTCTAACTTCTGTTTCAGGTTCTACTTTGAGCACAGTGAATGCCAACGTGACCCAGCTTGCTTCAAAAGTGGACTCTCTATCTACCTCCATCAACACCAACACCACCGCTGTCAATACAGCGGGTGAAGAGCTAAAGACCCTTACTGTTGCTACTTCCACCAAAGTTGAAGCTTCTTAGCTTAGCTCTCTTCAGGTAAAGGTCAACACGCTGAAGGAAAACATGGCCCGAAATACAACTCAAATTCAATTCCTTACTGGCCATGTTGATCACCTGACTGGTGAAGTCAAGAACCTCAATAGCAAGTTGGAGAATGCCAATTAGCTGCTCACTCATATTATATCCGCAGTAAATGCACCAGCTCCCGATTCCACTCCCTCATTCACTGAGAATGACAGAGTGTCCCTGAATGTTGCAGTGGAATTCATTCATGAGGCCACTTATGTTATTCTAAAGATAGAAGGACGACTGAATAAGCTGGAGGCTGATGCCCGCCAAGTCCCTGTTGTTGATGTTGCTGATGCTCCCTCCACTGACCTCCCCCAAGATGATGACAAAAAGGGGGAGAAGAATCTTAATGAAGAAAATTCAGCGGAAGCACGGGAGGAAAAAGCGGAAGAATCTCTCTCCCATGCTGAAGGGGAGAAGGTTGATGAACCTCTCTCTCAAGCTGAGGGGGAGAAGATAGCTGAAGATCAAGCTCCTCCTTCTCAAGTATTAGAAGAAGAAGAGGATGAAAAAGAAGAAGAAGAAGAAGGCGAGGAAGAACTTGATCTTCCAAAACAAGATGATGACAATACTGCTGATGATGATGATAAGGATGAAGACCCTTCTCTGTGTTATTCAGTAATAAATGAATCATCAGCGCCTGTATCAAAAGGCATTGTCTTAAATGAAGCAGGGGGAGATAGAAAGATAGTGTTCCAGATTCCTCCACTCAAGGCAAGCAGAAGGGGATCAATGCAGAGGGGAACCTAAAGTTACTATCACTATCTGAGGGGGAACAGCCTTCTCAGACAGTTCTCTCCCCTGCTTAAGGGAACTCAGTCTCAGCAAATAATCCCATCTATTATAGATGATGAACCAATAATCCCAACCTCCTTCAATGAGGTTGATGAACAACAAGAAGAAGAAAATGAAACCCTGAACCATCCGGGAAGGCCCTCTAGACCACCTAAATGGTCAAAGGGTGAGCTAAAAAGTAGACCAGGGATGATCTCTCATCTAGAAAGTCAGCGAATAAAGATCCCTCCTTAGTCTCTACCAGAAGAACTCAACTTTCCCTCCAAAGCCGAATATGATGAATCCGTCAGGACTGAAAAGTTGTTCGCTGACTGCCGAAGAGATGTTGACTTAGCTCTCAAGGTACATGTGTCCATGTTTGAGGACGACAAGATGAAGGAGAATGCAGCGGTAGTTCAAGCTGTAATTCTGAAAGTGATTGAAGAGGAGCGCTCAAAAGAAAAAGAGGTCAGCGATAAAAGTCTAGAATGGTGTAAACAAAAGATGAACTATCACTATGAATCAATGAATATCGTTGTTGTTACTATCTCTGGGAGAAAGAAGAAGGATCGAACATCAGTCACTATGGAGATACTTAGAGAGGATGGAAGCTCAAAAGCTATGTTCGTGAACATTTTGGTTACGTTGAGTGGTTAGAGTTCAAAGAAGCAGTAAAGAAATCAAAATCAATGTACAAAGGCTATGTTGAAGGTCTGGTTGGAGCTCTCATCAACAGAGTCGCTGCTATATTGAAGAATCGTTCAGCTCTTCCACCTAAGCCAAAACAACTTAAGAGAAAGCTTGCCTCCTCCTCCTCTGAAAATGTCGCAGTGATAAAAAACGATACCTCCATCAAGTTTTCAAAAGAAGCAATGTTTGGGCCTCCTCCTGACCTCTCAGTTATTGATCTATATCTTCCTCCTGGTGGACCATTCATCCCAGGTCAAGTTTTAAAGAAACCTTTTGGAATCTTCTTCAGAGATGATGAAGGTCAGCTCAGGTTCCAAAGAGTCTCTGAAATCCCTCTCTTCCCTCTAAGCCATCTCAAGGACCTTCTATTCTTATGGTGTACTTACTCTCCCTCATCTGAACCAATCAAGACTCTCATTAGACAAGAATCAGCTGATCGAAGACAGAAAGGAGAGATAGCACCAGATTATATGATCAAGGTCCTGAAGTCTTATATAGATAGCTGATAGATTCTCTTTTGTTTCATGTAATCTATTAGTTAGACTTGCAGTAGATTAAAACTTCACTTGGACTTGTAATTGTCATATATTCACTTGTAATTCTTTTTTTTTTTTGAATTAATGAAAATTTCAGTGAAGTACTTAAATCCATCAGTACTGTAAAAGATCCCTCAAAATAGTAATTGGGACATGTATGTTATGAGTCCTGGTTATCCTTTATTTTGACTTAAAGTAATTTCTTCATAGTTACTTTGTCAACATCAAATAAGGGAAGATTGTTGATCCAACTCTCCTGGTAATTTGATAATGACCCTCTATTATACTTAGTGAAAATTACGTTTAACTTCTGTACGTATAAGTGTTTCACCATAAGCGATTAAATACTGAGTGTGTTCAGTATCGCTGATGATTTCTCATGTCAACGGTAGATGTAATCCTTGAAGACAAGTTTCGCGACAAAATACATTCACTGGTGAATCGAAGACAAAGTTGTTGAACAAAGGACAAGTCTACTCATGACCTGATGCGGATATCAGCGAAAACAAGACAAGTCTACTCACATGCGAAGAAGCCTGAGGAAAAGCTTCAGCGATAGCTGAACTTCTTTCTATCTCTAAGAAGGAAGAGATATTCAGCGATCGATGATCACATTGCTTATACCTCAAGTCTCTCTTGTCTTATCTATGCACACATAGTACGAGTGTCAGAAAAGACATACCTCTACAACATTTCGTACAACAACTCTGATATCTACAATGTTCATCATACGGCCAAAAGCATCTCTCCAAAAGTCAGACGCATGCAACAAACCATAGAAGGACACATGTAAAGTACCCTGCTATGCATTTAATGCATATGGTATAAATAGAAAGATCGAGACTCTATCTGATAGTTGCCTTCAGCCTTCAATCTTTCTAACAAATATAGAAACCCTTGTTTTGTATATTTTTTCAATCCCCATTCTCTAATTCTTTTGCAACCATCTTAGTATTTCTTAAGTTTGCTTAGATTAGGTTCTTACTTAATCTTATTCCTCAACAAACTTGTATTTTGATTTATCAATAAACAATTTATTAAACTTTAAATTTTGTGTTTGTATTCAACCCCCCTTCTACAAACTTGTTAAGCACCTTCGGGACCAACAATTTTACACAGTAAATTACATTATTGGTCCATGTGGCTTACCCTAAATTATAATATAAATATATATATATATATATATATATATATATATATGCATCCCTGAAATGAAATAATATATGATATGCATGTTTATAACATCTTGGGTCCTGATAGCGGAATATCGTATAGGTCCACAAAGTGGCCACTATGTTGCCACAGTGGCGGTGCAAGTGCACACCGGACACTATGATCGCTATAAGTAATAAAGTGGTAAAAATACCGAGATCGTATCCACAGGGATCAGACTTCAAAGTTTCGAGTAGTAGGTCGAGAATACAATGGTTTCAATTAGAGAAGAAAAAAATATCTTTGAGCGAAATTGGTGCTTTTAACAATTAACAAATAATTTAAAGAAAAGGGTATGGGTGTAGGATTTATCTAAGACATTTGTAGTAACCTCGTGGTCAGAAACAAAGTATCACAAAAACATCTAAAAAATCCTTTTCTCTCGAAAGTGAACTTCCTCGGAACGTGGCCACGTTGCACCCACAAAGTCACCACTTTCGCGAACTCAAGACTTGCCGACTTAACTAAGTAAACCTCTAAGGATTTCAGTTCCACCAGTATGGATATAGAAGCCCAAATCTCTTTGTGACATCTATATCGACCGACATTTTGAACCTTAGTTAAAGTCATGCAAAAACCCGTATCTCTACGTGGTTATAAAAGACTTTCACAAATCTTCTTTGCATCACTCAAGCCGTATTTCGGATCCACCCCTGTTGAGGTCTAAGATCTAATATTAACACTAACAACTGATCGGCTTGTCCGCGTTGAGTTGAAGTCCCGACTCGAGCGACCAAGTCTAAGAGTTAGCAAAGATGGCAACACCCAAGTGTTGCCTACTAGTCTTAGATTTGGCACACACCCACACCCAAAGGGGTGTTTAGTTCATAATAACAGTAAAAGACATGAAAGAAGAAGGAGAGAACATAAACTTAAATTGCATAAATGAAACTTAAAAGCTGCTGCCAACGTGGTGACAACATGGCCACTTTGGCGACAGCTGGAAATTAAATACTAGAAAATAAATTACAACTACAATTACAACTACAACTATCTAAGAGAAAAAAAGAAAGAACAATAGTTGAATTATGCTACATGTTGGAGCTCCCCTTCAAATGACATCCATGGCTTCAATTTATAGTGGAAGATGAAAAGGGTGGTGGAGGATTTTACCCACAAAACCTTTCAATGAGTTCAAGCCTTCTTTGACCCAAAGGCTCCTTGCCTTTTTCATCTATTTTCTCATGAAAGCTCATATTTTGCTTTATCTCATTTAGGCTTTTAGATAGGCATTTTTGGCATTGATATATTTCCACCAAGATTTTGCTTTTATCTTTTGTCTTCTCTTCATCCCCTTGGTTTCTAAAGCTTAGCCTTTAAGAATGTCATTATGCAGCTGAAATGGACATAAAAATACATGCAAAATATGATATTTTTCAGCTGTCCTCGGATTTACATCGTTCACCAACGTGACGACAAAGTGGCCACTTTCTGCAGTCCAACATTTAGCCCAAAAATGATGCTTTCAACCATCAAAACACAAACTTTTATCCTCAACATCTCCAAATGAAAATAAATAAATAAAAAAGAGAAGCATGAACACGTAAAGAGAAAACACACACTAAAATTAAAGAAAAACACACACAAACAATGTGTAAATAACACTCAAAATGAGAGTTATCAGGTCTCTTGCCCTAAATTCATCTAAAATATTCAGTTAACTAAGTTAATTTAGAGGAGTATTTTAGTCTTTCATTAATTTCTAGTTAAAAAGAATTAGAAAAAGCTATGTTATTATATAATGTTATATCTCATATATATCTCATATATATATATATATATAGACACACATTAAACCTAGAAAGAAACGAAAGGCAGCACCGCCCCTCCCCCAATTGTCGCACTCCCTCTTCCCCCTCCGCCTCAATCGTCGATCCCCCTTTTCTCCTTGTCGCCTCCAATTTGTGTCCTACCTCTTCCCCTCTTCTGTGATATCAAACTAGTTCTTCGATCCAGACCACTTTAGTTGCATCATTGATTTTTTTTCTGAAAAGCAGAAGCAACTTTTATACCACACCAAAAAACCGAAACATTACAACGAGAGATACAAAACAAGAGAAACACAAAAAGAAACTACGATGTCGTGAAACCAAAACTACCCGATGGAGCAGCCCCTAACCACAGCCACAACGTCAGTTCACCAGGAGTGATCCAACACCAAGCCAAGGGGGACTGTTACCACTACCCTCACGAGCTAATGACCTGGGCTACGACGGTCAGAACAGGAACCGCGCTAAACAAAACTCTGGTTGTCCCCGGACAACTGCAACATCCAGAAGCCTCCTGTATACGAACACCATGCTTAGTGCAGCCATCACAAACATCTTAAAGACTCTGCTAGATTTTGTAACCACGATACCCAACTAATTTTTGACCTTTGGATCCTTATTGAAACCCAATCGAAACAACGGTGTTGTATCTCTAAAATCATCTATGTCGCTTTACGTTTATCTTCTTTGAAAACAATTTGGTTTTATGTGACCAAATCATATATAGGAATGCCTATACCACAGCAATCCACATTTTTATAGAGATGTTTTTCCATCAAAATAGGACTCTAGCGATGTAATCTCATTCACCAAATTAACCTCATCTCTCCTTATGTTCCACTACCTAAGAACTTCCTTCCACACGGGTTTTAGCTCCGAACATTTCACCAAGGCATGGTCTACCAATTCAACCTCCGAGCCACAACTTGGACACAACAATGAATGAATATCCATACCTATTTTGACTAAGACTTCCCGACAAGGAAGTCTCCCTAATCTTTCCCTCCACACAAAGATGTCAACCTTCTTAGGAACCAATTTTACCCGCTTTGTTGCTTCTACACTTTCCCCTCTTTCAACCACTTTTTCTTCAACTAGGGATTTAAGCCTTTGAATCGAGAATTCACCATCCTCACTCTGCCACCACTTCGGTTTGTCACCCCTCCCTCTTCTAAGATGTTTATCAAGAAAGACCCTTTGAAACTCTTATAACTCATGCAACTCTCTTTCTCTAGGCTCCCTCGTCCAACACCACTTCCAAACTCACTCTTCGCCCCTCCACCCTCCTCTCTCCATGACTTTTGCCTCCTTATTTGTTTCTAGTTGAACAATCTTTTAAATCTATCGCGCAACTCCTTAGTATCGACCCACCTATCTACCCACATTTTAGTTTGACAACCGTCTCCACTATCTTTCCCAAAGGAAGATGCAAATATAAAGCCCGCTTTATCCAAGTCTTGCATGGTCCTAATAATACTCGTCCATACCGAATTGGTCGACCTCCTCCTACTAGTTTCCCCATTTAGACCCCCCTCCTACCCGAATAAGCTTTTTATCACTATTACCTAATATGCTTCCTTTTCGACTATGAAATGCCACCACCACTTACCCAAAAGACCCCAATTGGCTAATTGTAAACTACCCGCATTAAGACCCCCGATTTTATACTCTCTCACTATTCTTTCCCATTTTACCCATGCCAACCCTTTGCTCTCACTCGTTATCTTACCCCACCCCCCACCCTCCCAAAAAAACAATTACTCCTCATCCTCTCTATTTCACTAACCACACCCTTAGGAGCACGAAACAACACGAAGTAGTACAAAGGAGTACTTTCGAGAACCGATTTTACCAACGTAAGTCTCCCACCGAAAGAGATGAGTTTTGCCTTCAACGACGTCAACTTTGTTGGGAACTGAAGATGTGAACAAGTCTTTAATGCTGCTAGTTCAGAATTAGTACTGCCAGAGCATATCAAAGATAATGCTGCTAGGTATTACTACTTCTAGTAGAATTAATACTGCTAGTCAAAGTTAGTGCTGCTTGAACAAAGTTAGTACTGCTTAGCTAGTTAGTACTGCTAGAGGTTAGTACTGCTTAGGAGTTAATGCTGCCAAGTTTTCGTTAATACTTCCAAGATGATTAGTGCTGCTTATGAGATGAAGATTCGAATTACAAGAATGACAGCTGGATAGACTGAAGATATTCATGGAAGATATTCTGAAGATATTTTATTTATTGTAATTATCTTTTACTCAGTATATGTATAGAATGTACAGAATAGTTTGAAAGTAAGTTCATTCTAAGTTTTTGTTTTAGAGAAAGAATCAACCTCAAGGCATAGTTCCTAATTCTAGAGAAGTAGAATTCGTCTTGAAAGAGTCTGTTCTTCAAGATTGAGGTTGAGTGTGTAATCTTGTGATTTTAATCATACAATACAAGTTTACAAGTTGTTAATCATACTCACTGTTTGTTTACTGTTACATTGAATATCAAAGTGTTATTCCGCAACTTCTTTGATATTGTTTCTGAGTATTCATAATTCTTGTTGAGAATTCGATCCTGACAAGTGGTATCAGAGCCTGCTCTCTCAGAAACAACTATTCTTTCATTATGGAAAACTTTGCAGAATCAAACAGTACTCTGGTCTCTAAGGTCCCAATACTCAAACCCAGTGAGTTTGACATGTGGAAGATCAGAATCAGACAATACATTCTTCTCACTGACTACTCAATGTGGGATATCATTGAGAATGCTCCTTCTGAAGCAGGAAGGATTGGACCAGATGGAAAAAGACCTCCACCAAAGACAGATGGTGAGAGGAAGATCAGACAGACAGAGATGAAGGCCTTGAGCACTCTGCTCTTGGACATCCCCAATGAATACCAACATCAATTTTGCAACTGCACTGATGCTCAGATTCTCTGGAATGCTCTAGAGAAAAGATTTGCTGGCACTAAAAGCATCAAAATAAATCAAAGAGATGTTCTAAAGCAGCAGTATGAGAACTTCACTTCTTCAAAGAATGAGTCTATGACTCAAACTTTTGATAGGTTCAACAAGCTCATTGGTGAACTGGCTACTGTTGGGGTGAAGATGGAGCAAGATGATATCAACAGGAAGTTCCTCAGATCTCTTGGGGATGAATGGACTATGTACACTATCTCATATAGACAGAGTGACAATCTGGAAGAGAAGGAACTTGATGATCTATATAATGATCTAAGAGTTTTTGAAACTGAGGTAGAAACCAAGAAGAAGCCCACTGGGTATATCCACAATGCTGCACTTCTATCAGCATCTACGGATACTACTGCCAACCCTGAATCAGTTAGTGCTGCCAGTGGAGTGAATTCAGAAAAAGGCACTGAAACTGTCTTTGAAGCCTTTTTGTCCAGTCACAGCAACAATTCATTGATTAATGATGATCTGGAACAACTTCACCCTGATGACGTGGAGGAGATGGACATTAAATGGCAGATGGCCATGTTATCTCTTAGGGTGAAGAAGTTTATTAAAAGAACAGGGAGGAACAACTTCTCTCAAAGAAGAGAAGATGGAGCTGGGTTTGACAAGACAAAAGTGGAATGTTATAAGTGCCACATGAAGGGACACTTTGCTAGAGAGTGCAGAAGTGGTGTGTCAAATAACAACCACCAACAAGCTCAGAATGGAGGCTACAATCAAAACAAGAACCCTGCTCAAGCCCTTGTTTCTCAACAAGGAATGGGGTTTGACTGGAGTGACCAAGCTGAGGAAACCATTCAGAATCAAGCTCTTATGGCAGAGGTGTCTGATCTCCCCTCTAAGGTAATTTCTAATCTTTGTACTCAATCTTGCATAGACACTGTCAAAAGGTACAGGGATCACAACCAAAACATGTGTGATGACCTCAAAAGATTAGAAAAGGACAGAAGAGATTATGTGTTGATAGTTGAGAGGTTTGAAGAACAAATCAAAGGCTTTCAAGCCAATGAGCTTCAACATTCTTATGACACAAACTATTGGGAGTGGGAAAAGAATGAGTTAGAGGCCAAACTGTCTAAGTCCAGAGAAGAGAATGATAGGCTGAAAGAAGAACTATCTAAGGTTAAGCTTGACATAGAAAAGTTCTCAATTGCTTCAAAAGCAATGGATTCTCTTCTAAAGACTCAGATTCATGATAAGATGAAGCCTGGTATTGGATACAACACCACACCCCCTCCTTACAACAATAACTATATCTCTCTTACTTCAGACTTGTTAGAGACCAAGGAGACAAAGGACTTGTCTGAGGAAGCCTTTAAGATAGATCCTTTGGATGAGGTAGTTGTTAAGGATATGACTGAGAAAGAAGCCAGTAAAAATAGGAACAATGCTGTGAATAAAGAGATACCCTTAGAAAACAACATTGTTACCAATGAGGGAGGTGGAAGGATCTGGGTCAAGTCTAAGAAGATAGAGAAGACCAAAGGAAAGGATAACAAGGTCCATTACAAACAAACCACTGTTGTGAATCCTGGACCTTGTAAACAGTGTGCTTGCAACAAATCTGAGAGCCTAAATTCTGGTATAAAAAGAGGTAACCAAAGAAACTGGAATAATCAATGGGCTCAGAAACAAGGAGTTGATCTGAATAAAATAATCAGACCAAAACCTTGTTTCATATGTGGTAAGTTAAACCATTTGGCTAAGCACTGTTTCTTTAACCCTATTAACCAACAGATGAACTTTCAAGGATTTGTGCAAAAACCTGTTGGTTATAGGAAGGCCGGAAAGAAACATGTGGTTAAGAAATCTGTTGAAACCAAAGGCACCATGAAGAAAAAGGTTTTAAAAGAAAGTATTAAAATGTGGGTGCCAAGAAGCACTAAAACTGTTAGTACTGCTGACAGGAATAGTGCTGCTAGAAGCATTACTGCTGCTACCAGTGCTAGTACTGCTGAAAATATTAATGCTGCTAATACTGTTAGTACCTCTTCAAAGGTTAATACTGCTAACACAGTTACTGCTGCCAACACAGTTACTACTTCAAACAAGGTTAGTACTGCTAAGCATGCAAGTGCTGCTAATGCAGTTAGTACTTCTAAAACCAGTACTGCTTCTAGCAAATGTGTTTCCAAACCAATCATTGTGACAAAGTACTCCAGAAATGAGGAGTCAAAGTTTAAAAATCTTGTCAAGAAAGAATGTAAATATTTTGATGAGAAAGGGGTACCCAAGACCACTTTGGCTTGGGTTCCTAATTCATACTAACTGATTCATCTTATGTGCAGGGCAACCAACAGCTCAAGGGGAAGAGCATATGGTATGTTGATAGTGGTTGCTCTAGGCACATGACAGGTAACATGTCATGCCTTCAGGATTTCAAGCATATCAATGGAGGACATGTTGCATTTGGAGATAATCTTACAGGTGGTAAAATAAGTGGAAAAGGTAATGTTACAAAAGGTAAGATGACATTTGAGGATGTCTACTATGTTGATCAGCTAAAGTACAACCTGTTAAGTGTATCACAGGTTTGTGACAAACAACATAGCATATTATTTACTAATACAGAATGTATGATCCTTGCTCCAGGGTTCAAGGTAGTTGATGAAAGCATGATACTACTTAGAATTCCAAGAAAGGACAATGTTTATTGTCTAGACATGGAAAATGTTTCAAGTGATTCATCCCTGAACTGTCTTGTTTCAAAAGCTTCTGTAGATGAATCCTCTCTATGGCACAGAAGGATGTGTCACATGAACTTCAAGACTATAAACAAACTTGTTAAAAACAACCTTGTAAGAGGTTTACCATCAAAAGTCTTTTCATGTGATGATCATTGTGTTGCTTGTCTTAAAGGCAAACAGCACAAAACTTCTCATAAGACCAAAGAGTTAAATACAATTTCTTCTTGTCTCCAGTTATTGCATATGGATCTGTTTGGTCTTACAAATGTTATAAGTATAGGCAAGAAATCTTACTGCTTGGTTATTGTTGATGATTACTCTAGATTTACCTGGATATATTTTCTAAGGACTAAGGATGAGACAAGTGGACTGATCAAATCCTTTATCCTAAGAATTGAAAACCAAACTAATCAAAAAGTAAAAGTTATTAGATCAGACAATGGGACTGAATTTAAAAATCTTGATCTAAACACCTTTTGTGAAGAAAAAGGAATTGAGAGACAATATAGTGCCCCTAGGACTCCTCAACAGAATGGAGTTGCTGAGAGAAGAAATAGGACACTAATAGAGGCTGCTAGATCTCTGTTGGCTGATTCAAAACTGCCAATTACCTTCTGGGCTGAAGCAGTTAATACTGCATGTTATGTCCAAAACAGAGTTCTAGTGGTCAAGCCAAAGAACAAGACCCCATATGAGCTTTTAAATAAAAGAAAACCCTTTATTGGATTTTTCAAACCTTTTGGGTGTCCTTGTACAATTCTCAATACCAAATCTCACTTAGGTAAGTTTGATAGCAAAGCAGATGATGGATTTCTTGTTGGTTACTCATCTCAGAGTAAGGCTTACAGAGTTTTTAACTCTTCTTCTAGAATAATTGAAGAAAGTGACAATGTCAAATGCAATGAGAACACACCAAATCCTATTGGGTCTGGTCCTCAGTGGCTATTTGACATTGATTCACTGACTAACTCTTTTGGTTTCAGTAGTGATGATTATGCAGGTTCAGGGAGTGGAGGATCAGGGACTACACAAGTTCAAGATAGTATATCTAAATCTGTGATCTTTCCTATACCTATAGTGGATCCTGTTGAAGTCTGTGAAAAGGAGCCATCTACTGAACCAAATCAAAGTGAAGAAGAAAGAAGAGCTGAGGAGAGTGAAGAAAATAAAGAATCTGAAGTAGTTGCTGAAATCACCTCAGTTGAGTTGAATGACTCAAATCTAGAGGTTGGACTCAATGAAGAGTCTAGTCATCACACCAGAACTCAAAAGAATCATCCTCCTCAGTTGGTAATAGGAGATATCTCTTCTCCTATGATGACTAGAAATCAAAGCAGACTGCAAGAGATGCAAGACCAACAACATACAGTGCTTTCTTGTTTTTTATCCCAGCTTGAGCCTAAGAAGGCTCATGATGCTATGAAAGAATCCAGTTGGATAGAAGCCATGCAAGAAGAGCTACTGCAATTTAAGCTGCAAGATGTTTGGGATCTGGTAGACCTTCCTAAAGGTCAAAGAGCAATAGGCACTAAATGGGTCTTCAGGAATAAGAGAGATGAGAGAGGAATAGTAATAAGGAATAAAGCAAGGTTGGTGGCTCAAGGGTATACACAAGAAGAAGGAATAGATTATGAAGAAGTATTTGCACCATTGGCGAGGATAGAAGCAATTAGATTGTTCCTGGCCTATGCTTCTTATATGAAATTCAAAGTTTATCAAATGGATGTAAAAAGTGCATTTCTATATGGCTCAATTGAAGAAGAAGTTTATGTCTGTCAACCACCATGGTATGACACTCTGTCATCCTATCTCTTGGAAAATGGCTTTGAAAGAGGAGTCATTGACAAGACTCTGTTCATCAAGAGAAAGAAGAAGGATATCTTGCTGGTCCAAATCTATGTGGATGATATTATCTTTGGATCCACAAGAGACATCATGTGCAAGGAGTTTGAGGAACTAATGCATCAAAGGTTCAAAATGAGTTCCATGGGGGAACTTACTTTCTTCCTTGGACTCCAAGTTCAACAGAAGTCAGATGGAATCTTTATCTATCAGTCCAAGTATGTGCAGGACATTCTAACCAAGTTTGGTTTCTCAGATTCAAAACCTGCCAGCACACCTATGGAGACACACAAGCAGATAACAGCAGATCTTGAGGGGGAGGATATGGATGTTCATCATTATAGATCCATGATTGGCTCTCTCATGTATCTTACAGCCTCTAGGCCAGACATAATGTTTTCAGTCTGTGTATGTGCAAGATTCAAAGTTAGGCCAAAGCAATCACACTATCAAGCTGTTAAGAGGATATTCAGATATCTCAAAGGGCAACCCAGATTGGGACTTTGGTATCCTCATGACTCACCATTTGACCTACTTGCATACTCAGACAGTGATCTAGGTGGAGCAAACTTGGACAGAAAATCTACTTCTGGAGGATGCCAGTTTTTGGGTGCAAGACTAGTGTCATGGCAGTGCAAGAAACAAACCACAGTGTCCACATCTACAACAGAGGCAGAGTACATAGCAGCTGCAAGTTGCTGTTCTCAAGTCTTATGGATTCAGAATCAAATGCTGGACTATGGGGTAACCTTTCTACGCACTCCAATTTTTGTTGATAATAGCAGTGCTATCAGCATTGTTAATAATCCTGTCAAGCACTCAAAGACAAAGCACATTGAGATCAGGTATCACTTCATAAGAGATTGCAATGAAAAGAAACTTATTCAAGTTGTAAAAGTTCATATTGATAACCAGTTTGCTGATCTATTAACCAAAGCATTTGATGTGGGTAGATTCACTTTCTTGGTAACAAGTGTGGGAATGATCAACTCGGAATAAGCTCCTACTTAAAAAGTGGTTCAATACCTGTATATTGTTTATTCTTGGTGGTCCTAATCTTCTTTTTCAGGAAAAGTATAGCAGTACTCAGTCCTTCACAAAGCTTTAAAGTATAAGTATGATTAATACTGCCAGTACAGTTTTAGTACTGCCAGTACATTTTTACTACTGCCAGTGTTCAGTTAATACTGCTCTCAGTTAATACTGCTCTCAGTTAATACTGCTCTCAGTTAATACTGCTCTCAGTTAATACTGTTCACTGTTAATACTGCTTTCACTAAATTTTTAGGGTTAATACTGCTTATAATCCACAAGCTATAAATACCCTTTCCCCGCCTAAAAAGTTCATAACGACTCTTTGCATACTGTTCACTTGCGCTCTAACCCTTTTCTCTCAAGTACCAAGTTTTCAGGCAAGAACACTCAAGTTCAATGGCATCCATGGCTTTCATTGACGAGCACAATGAAATCGCGATGCTCCAAAAGCCGAAACAAGCTGAAGGTTTTCACCAGATAGTCGACTTTCTGAAGTCCAGCCACATTGCCCATGCTCTCACTGTATCACCAACTATCTACATAGAGCATCAAAGGCAATTTTGGGCTAATGCCACCATTGTTACTGAAAATGGTGTGCAAATGATCAAGACAAGGGTGTGTGAAAAACCCCTAACCGTTACTGAAGAGGTACTACGCATCTGTCTACGTCTAGATGATGTTGCAGGTATAACCTCTATTCCTAATGAGGAACTTTTCTCAAATCTTTCAAGAATGGGGTATGAAGGCCAAATGGGGATTTTTAAGTTTTTCAAAGCTAAATTTTCACCCCAATGGAGGTTCTTTGTTCATACCTTGATGCACTGTATTTCAAAGAAAACAACTGGCTGGAGCCAATTTAGCAGTCCCATTGCATATGCTTTGGTGTGTTTATCCACTGCTAGAAAATATAATTTTTCTCAAATGATCTTCAATGATCTTGTCTCAAATCTGTACAACAAGAAGAGTTTCTTCATGTATACCAGATTTGTTCAGACAGTTATAACTACTGAATTGTCGGACATACCTCACTTTGATGGGGTATATGTACCTAAACCCCCTAAAGGCAAGGTTTTCTCAAATATGAGAAGATCTCCTAGGGACTCGGAAGGAGTTGACACCCCATTGTTCTCAACAATGATGGTGGTGTCCCAACCACAACAAGGTATGGCAGCAGGGTCAAGGCCCCCATTAGACCATCCCACTGCTAGCCAATCCCAACCTTCCCACTCTATATCAATACCCCAGTCTCTCTTTCATAAGCCAACTTCTCCAATCACCCAAACGTATCAAAGAAAACAGGTAAAGAAGGCTCCTTCCCTTCTTGTACCATCACCCACTGAGCCTTTAAGCCCTCTATTGGAGCATTCTCCAATAGAGAATATCAACAGGGAATCCAATAGGGTGTCTCCCAACCCTCAGGAGGTGCTCTCTAAGGAGATGGAAGAGCATATGGGTAAGAAGGCTGCCACTACTTCTGCTAGCACAGAGAAGGACAGTGGTAACATCTCTAAGACCTTCCCCATGGCAACTTTGGGTGAGCAATCATCCAAAGGTCCTAGGTGCCAAGAACCCAACGGGTGGATAGTGCTTCTGCTAGGCAGAAGGCTTCCACTACTAAAAGATCCAATGATCATTCAAAAGGGGGTAACACTCCTGGAGAAGGTAAGGACAGATATAACTATGACGAATTGATGGAAACCATGGGAAACATCAATATGGATGTGATCAAACAAGGTCAAGAGATTGAAGAACTTAAACTCATTGTTCTGTCACAACAAGAACAGATCCTCAACTTGAAGCAAATGGTAAGGAAATTGCTTCTCCAAAAGAAGAAGAAGCAATTTGTACTCAGAAGGAGGAAACCAGTGACTGATGCTCCCAAAAAGGGGGAGTCAGAAGCTGATGAAAATATGGAAGATGAAAAAACTAAGGGGGAGCAAGAGAATGCAAAGTTTGAGGGGGAGCAAGAGGAAAAACATGATGTTGAGGGGGAGAATGAGCAAGCAGCAGAAACAGAGCCAGCAGCAGAAACCATTAATACTGCCAGTTCAAGTAAAGCAGCAGAAATGGTTAATACTGCTGAGCTGAAAGAAGCAGCAGAAACAGTAAAAGAGGTCCTTACAGAGCTTGATATTGCAGAAACACTCATCAAAGCCAAACATGATACTCCCAAGGTCACCTCAAAGGCCAAAGGAGTTGTCATAAAAGAAAGAGGTGAAAAAGCAAAGAACTCTAGCATTGAGAAAGAGATGGGTAAAGAGAAAGGTAAGGCAAAGCTAGTTGAATCTGATAAACCAATGAAAAAGCAGAAGCTGATTGAATCAGATGAAGCTCTAGCTAGGAAGATACAGGCTGAGCTTGAAGAAGCAGAAACCATGCAAGTGCAAAAGGATAGAGAGATAGCTAAAGCAATGGCTGCAGAGTTAAACAAAGCCTATCAACAAAGCTTAGCAACAGAACAAGCCAAGCAGAAAGCCACATCTTTGAGGAAGCCTACTAAGATTAAAATGGATGCTAGGAAAAGACAACCTTCAAAGACATACCTGGGTGCTCAAGAGAGAAAGAAATTGATTACTTTTCTCAAGGGTGCAGTAGGTGTCAAGGTAGAGATGTTTTCAAAGATGTCTTTTGAGAAGCTCAAGAAGATGTATGATGCTGAGATGATAAAGCTTCAAGGGGATGATCTTTCAAGGGTTGAAATGGAGAAAAGAATGAAAGAAAGCAATGATTTCTTACAAAAACCATTCCCTGATGAGCAAGAAACTCCAGAGAAGGAAGCAACAATTGGTGAAAGTCTAAGGACTTTAAAAAGAACAAAGATGATTGCCAGGAGAAAGCCTACAAAGAAGCCTAGAATAGTGGAAGAAGAGGCTGAAAAGGTTGCTGAAGAAGAAGAGGCACCTGAGTCATCTACAATGAAAGAACCTGCAAGTACTGAGGATGTCAAGATGTACATGGTTGTGATGGACAAAGTGCCTGAACCAATTGCAGCAGAACCTGTAGGAGTTAAACCTCCTGAAGTTATTCACTGGGATGTTTTGGAAGTAGATGGCAAGGAGTATATTAGACTGAAGAGAAAAGATGAAAAGTATGAAGTCTACAGTACTTGGGCTAAAATTGTCAGAACATGCTCAAGATCATATATTGAAGAAATGTTTGATATAGGGATGAAGTTGTACACAGATAAGTTGAAAGCTCCAGGGATTTCAATTACAAAACTGGTGATGGAATATCTGTGTATGATGTTCAAACCTGATGAAGTGGATGAGATCATAAGGAGTGTTTTTCAAGCAGTTACCAATTGGACTTTGTATGAAACTAGTGGAGTATATTCTGTGACTTTAGATAGAAATCACATTGAATACTTCCTAGTGGATAAAGTATACAACCATAGCAGATTGAAACTTCATTTAATGTTGAAGAAGAAGCTTGGATGTGTTGAAAATTCAGAGATGGCTAAGTATTTGATCCAAAGAACAATTAATCAGAGTTTGGGGTTGGATGCAAACACTGGAATATAAGCCATGACAAAGTTTTGGGAGCATCTTAAAGATCAGATCTGAAGAACTTGACTTCTCTGTCAAAAGTCAAGTTAGGGGAGATTGTTGGGAACTGAAGATGTGAACAAGTCTTTAATGCTGCTAGTTCAGAATTAGTACTGCCAGAGCATATCAAAGATAATGCTGCTAGGTATTACTACTTCTAGTAGAATTAATACTGCTAGTCAAAGTTAGTGCTGCTTGAACAAAGTTAGTATTGCTTAGCTAGTTAGTACTGCTAGAGGTTAGTACTGCTTAGGAGTTAATGCTGACAAGTTTCAGTTAATACTTCCAAGATGATTAGTGCTGCTTATGAGATGAAGATTCGAATTACAAGAATCAAAGATGGATAGACTGAAGATATTCATGGAAGATATTCTGAAGATATTCTGAAGATATTTTATTTATTGTAATTATCTTTTACTCAGTATATGTATAGAATGTACATAATAGTTTGAAAGTAAGTTCATTCTAAGTTTTTGTTTTAGAGAAAGAATCAACCTCAAGGCATAGTTCCTAATTCTAGAGAAGTAGAATTCGTCTTGAAAGAGTCTGTTCTTCAAGATTGAGGTTGAGTGTGTAATCTTGTGATTTTAATCATTCAATACAAGTTTACAAGTTGTTAATCATACTCACTGTTTGTTTACTGTTACATTGAATATCAAAGTGTTATTCCTCAACTTCTTTGATATTGTTTCTGAGTATTCATAATTCTTGTTGAGAATTCGATCCTGACAAACTTATTTTTCACCTTTTCCACAACTACTTTCCAACTATTAACTCTTCTCATATGTGCACCAACCGGAAGCCCGAGATATGTGAACGGTAAGGTACCTATCCCACACCCCAAGCCTCTCGCCCATAATTTAACATCTTCTTCATCCACCCCCACCTCATAAAGCTTGCTCTTACTCAAATTAAATTTTAAACCCAACAACTTATGAAATCATTTCAAAGTCAACATGAGGTTTCTAAGTTTATTTATACTCTAATTACCGAAGAATATTACGTCGTCGGTGTATTTTAAATGTGACACCTTCACATCTTCATATCCGACTTTTATCCCGTCATAAAGGCCTTTCTCTTTTTCTTCTGTCACTAAGATATGTAAACATTCCGCTACAGTTAAGAAGATGAACGGAGCCAAGGGATTCTTTTTCCTTAAGCCCTTCTCCATATTGAACTCCCTTGTTGGTGATCCGTTCACAAGTACCGAAATTGTCAATGAATCCAAACAGGCCGATATCCATCTACACCACCTTGAACCAAATCACATTCCCTCCAATACGCTTATTAGGAATGGCCACTCTACGCTATCGTATGCTTTCTCAAAGTCTACTTTGAAAAGCATACCTTTCTTCTTAGAACTTCGAACGAACTCCAATGATTCGTTTGCAATTAAAATCCCATCCATGATGTACCTTCCTTTCACGAACGTCGTTTGCGTTTCACTAATGACTTTTCTAATGATCGTTCTCATTCTTTCTACAAGCACCTTTGAATATAAAACACGCCAATTAGACTAATCGGGCGGAACTCTCCAAGGCTTATCAGGTTTAGGTTCTTTAGAATGAGTGATAGGAAGGATGCATTGCAACCTCCACTAATAGTCGCCTCTTCCTAAAATTGAGATAAAGCCTTCATCAGATCACTTTTTAAGACATCCCAAAAAATTTTAACAAAGGAGAAAGTAATATTGTTCGGACCTAGAGATTTGTTGTTACCACAATTCTTCACAACGTTCCGAACCTCCACTTCTGAAAACGGCTCTTCGAGTCTGTCTGAATCCTCTTTGCTCAATTTTAAACTTATCGTTGCTCATGACCACACCAGATCTTTGTTTCAATGAAAATTTATTTTTAAAATACTCGAAAACATAATTTTTAATGACCGCATGGAAGAATTTATTCTTCCTTTCACGTTTCTTAATGACCGCATGGAAGAATTTCTAGTTCTCGTCCATCTCCTCTATCCATTTGATCTTTGCCTTCTTTTTTCGTGATCTCCACTTTCTTTTTCTCTCTGTTGTCAACCAATCGTTCTGTGCTTTCAACCACATACACCTCTCGATCTCGTTCGATTCCATATTCTCGGCAATAGTATCCCACTTTTTTGCTTCCTCCTTGCTTCGGATCAAGTTTTCTTCTAGCACTCCGTACTGGACATTACTTCATTTTTTCAACTCTTCTTTAACTCTTTTTAACTTATCTTTAAACACACGGTCCGGTTTTTTCGAAAGTGCCTCTTTGCTCTACGCCTCTCGCACCTCATTGTCGATATCATCATCTTCAAGCCACGTATCAAACATCCTAAATGGTTTAGGTCCGAAATCGACCTGATTATCCAAAAGGAGGATCGGAAAGTGATTCGATCATCTCCTCTCAAGTGTCTTAGGCCCCAAGCTCTTCCAAAAGTTCCAAACTCGCTCGTGACTAGAAATCTATCAAGTTTTCTAATTTTTTTTCCATTGTCACTTATCCTCGTGAACTTTTGGTTTCCTAGTGAGATATCCGTCACTTGACTTCTTCTTATAAAATCGTTAAATTCCTCAACTCCTCTCGTATTTGTAATGGAATTAAGTCTCTCATGGTCACCTCTTACTTCATTGTAATCTCCAAATAAGCACCACTTGACCTCTTATTTGTCACACAACATCTCCAGTTTTTTCCAAAGGTCTATTCTTTCTTTAACATCTCCCGACCTATAAACATTCACGCATCCAACCTTGTCGTCCACACCTTTCCATTACCCACTACTGCCAAAATGTTTTTTTCCTTAAATACAAATTCACACAAACACTTTAGTATCCGAAATTATCAACAATCCTCCAGAATTGTCGGAGGCTTCCACTTGTGAAAAATCTCCATCATCGCAACCCCATAGTCTTACATTGTAGTCTCATCCCACCCTCCTTCTTTCATCTATTGGATACCAATCGTACAAGGCTGTTCTCTCGCGCATAAGTCCTTTATCCACATTCTTTTTTCTGCTGCCCCCAACCCCCTTATATTTAAGGATATAATCTTCATAAAACACGGACATAATCGACCCTAATTACTCGACTGCTCCTTATCGCACAAACCCTCTCCCTTTTCCTCTATCATCTTTAGCCTCGATTTCTTTCCAAATCACACCAATTTTCTTCCCAAATGTCTCCAAATTTTCTGAATTTTCGTAACTTCTTAATTCGTTCGACAAGGACTGTTTATTCCCCACATTCCTACTCGCCTGCCTTATTCTTTTGATTTTATTTTCTTTGATGCGATCCGACGACGTGTAGGTTTTTTTCTGCCCACTTAAAGGATGGATCGTGCCATTTGTTTTAACAGGTGGAAGCTTACTTTTACTCTACCGAATCCCAAACCATCCAACTTTTTTCCTTTCCCCTTACTGGTTATGCCCTTCTCCCTGTTTAGAATCGCTCAACGTCTTCCTTTTTTTATTTCCCCCCGTCTCCACATTTTGATCCACAGTTTGATTTTTCCTTTTGTTAGTGTGTGTCCCTGATTTATTCATCATAATCTAATTTGGGTTGTTACATTGAGTTTCAGCCCAGTTGTCCTCTAGACCGTACTGCTTTTCCAACACCGTTCCAATCGTTTCCAACACAGGCCCATTACTGATATTATTTTCACAATGAGCAGCCCAGTTGGTATTAGCCCCAACTTCCAAACCTACTTTCTCCTCCATGTGCCTCCCTTCTAAGCTGCCCATCATTGCCTCATATTTCCTTGAATTTCCATTTCCCATGCTGTTAAGAAAAAAGTCATCCGCCTTTTTTTTCAAATTAACTGACTTTCCTAGAGAGACCCACTGTGTCTCTTCGATTCCAACATCTTCTTCCCGTCTCTCTTTTTCCTTTTTATCTCCGAAAATGCTCTCATCTACGACCCAATCATCATCGTTTTCTTCCTCTTTCGACCATTCTGACGGAATAAGAGAGCTTTCTTCGGAATAATCGTTTTTGTAGTTATCGTCCTCCAGAAAAACCCAAGGTTTACTTTCTTCTTCCACTATACTTGCACAATAATACAGATTACCCACCTTTATACTACGTGGTTCACTGATCAGAGATCTTATGGATGTTCCTATTAGCACTTTGCCATACTCCAACAACAATGTATCTTCCATTGAGCAATTGACTGTCTTAAGCACCATCCCCCACTTCCTTGCGATTCCACCCAACACCTCTTCCTTTCAAGCATGTAAGGGAACCCCCGATATCCTTACCCACGTGTCTCTTTCGGATGAGTAGAAACCTTCCGACGAATTCCTAAGGTTTTTTACCCAGTGGTGCAAACCGTGAACCTTATTACTTAGAACACTATTCTTCATCTCCTCCGTCTCAAAGCTCAACAAAAATTTCCTCCCGCACAAGTTGTTCAGCTTGCAGTCTGACATATTCTTGCTTTTGCACGCTGCCTGAATTTCTTTCCCAATGGTCTAGAGATACCATGTTACTGATGAGACATTTCCTCAGCTTATCTTTTTGCTCTTCTTCCGCATTCCATTCTCCAATCACTTCCTACGACTGTTCTAACCCCTTATTACCCTCTGTATTTATTCCTTCTTTGAGCACATCCCTGTAAGACTTCTTTTGAAGTTGGCTTTGAGTCTTATTGTTGTAATTCCTCCTAGTTTCTCCTATATCCTTCTTCCGATCACCTGCATCCACTAGGAAAACTCTAAGCTTGAACGATCCTATCCAAATTTTGTCCAGTTTCTTCTCCATATTTCTTGCGTCGTGAACATTCTTGAACCTTACGAATCCAAAGTTTTTACCATTCCTCATCCTTTTCCAGGCCATGTATACGTCAGACATTTCTCCATACAACTTAAAAATTCTCCATAAGTTCGACACCTCCCAATTTTCAGGAAAGTTGAAGAACAAGAAGAATGTTAACTTAGCTCCCTTCAAAGACTCGTGAAAATCCTTGTTTCGGAAGTTCTCTCTGTACCAGTTTTGTTGCGCGTACCCCAAACACTCTGCCTAACCCTCGCCCCTCTCACACTCACCCCTCGCCCTCTCTCTCTCTCTCACACACACACACATCTTTAAAATTTCTATTTTTGATTCAATTGCATCATTGATGATCTTTGATCCACCTCTTTAACCCCCCCCCCCCCCCCTTCCTTCTCCGGTGAAACAAACACTGTGGCCCCCCTCCCCATTCTATGCCATTCGAGTTTTGGGTTTTTGAAGCCGATTGAGTTATGAGATTTTGAAGACCTAGTTTTTCAAATCGAGATATGGTTTTTGAAATAGATTGAGTTATGAGTTTCTGAAGATCTATATAGTTTTTGTAGCCTTATTTTTTAATATCTAGATTTGGGTTCATGAAGATCCGTTTTTTAAGATTGATTTGTTTCTAGTTTATGAGCTATTGAATTGGTGTTCTATTTTCTCAAATTTTAGGATTTTGATTTATGATATGATTTGGAGTTTTATGTGTTTTGATTACACGGATCCAAACTTTCATGTATTTTTTTTTCATTTAGAGTTTTCGTTTAAGTGATCTAAGCTTGATTTAGGGTTTTCATTTTGTATTACAAATTTAGTAAATAAAAAATTTATATAAATTTGTTATTGATGTTCATATATGTTCTTAACGTTCCAGTGATGCTTCTGTGTTCTTGATCAGATGATTTGGTTTTGAAATTTGATTTTGATGTTGAATTTTGACTTTGGTTTTGAGTTTTGAATTTGGTAATATAACTTGCAATTTTTTTTTTAAATATAACGTAATTTATATAATTAGAAAATAAAAACAAGAAGTAAAAACTCAAATGTCCTTTTAATTAACCTATCTAACACTAAAAAAAAAGTTAGAACAAAGGACCTAAGGCATTCTAAAATGTATACATATAGATAAAATCCATAATTGTTTCTTGAATATGTATTTTATATACATTTTATTTTAATACTTTCTTCATATAATATATATATATATACACCAATGAATAATAAAAAAAATTATTTTCTAAAAGAATATTTTCAAACACAATGGGTTATTTTTTTTCTTGTAATAATGTAGCCAGGGGACAAAAACAAAAACAATAATAATGTAAGGACAAAAACAAAACCAAAACCAAAAACCATAATAATACAAGGACAAAAACCATAATTTACCTAAATGCTAATTTATATTAAAAAAAATCTCCAAAAAATAATTCATTAAATATATATATATATATATATATATATATATATATATATATATATATATATAGGGAGAGGTTCATTTGAGAAAATGGTAAATGTATGAGAAATAGAGAAGTAATCTTAGTCATTCATCTGGTCAACATTTGCGGCTTTGACCGCGAAGCACCGGATAATTCCTTGTATGGTCTATAGAAGGTAGAGGGGTAGTTTCGTAAAATACGCGTGATGAGTTCATATATGAACCTATATGATTCACATATGAACTATACGTTCATATATGAATCAGTTAATTAGTTCAAAAATGAATCACAAAAGTTCATATATGAATTTGTTAATTAGTTCAACTGAATCATATATGAACTTACAGTTAATTAGTTCATATGTGAATCAGTTAATTAATTCATATATGAATCAGTTAAAAGAGTTCATATGTGAATTTTACATGTTCATATATGAACACAGCCCGTTTATTTTGTAAAAATTACAAAAGTGTCATTCTATTTTTGGAATAGCCGCAACTTTTGACCAGTCAAAGTCGTAACTTTTGACCAGTCAAAGCCGCAATATTTGACCAGTCAAATCCGATCTTGACCATATGAATGGCTAGGATTATTTCTCTATTTCTCATATATTTACCATTTCTCAAATGAACCTAAGGTTATATATATATATATATATATATATATATATATATATATATATATATATAGAGAGAGAGAGAGAGAGAGGGGGGTGTTCAAATGCAAACTTTTTAATGGTGCAAACCCATGCAACCCACTTATCTACCACATATTTTATTTTCTCATTTTTTTATTAAAAAGGTAAAAACAAAATATGTGGCAGATAAGTGGGTTGCATGGTTTGCACCATTAAAAAGTTTGTATTTGAAGGTGCCTCTATATATCTATATCTATATATATAAATATATATAAAGTATCATTTTTAGTCACAACCAAACATCAATGTAACACTTTTAAAATTCAAAAATTACTATAGACAAATACTTGTCAAAACCCTATAAAACTAACTGATCAACAATAAATAAGTTTTACAGATTTAATTACTTCGTTTTCTAAAAATTATAAATTAATTTAAATATAATAAATTACAAAATTTAGAAATTATTTTAACTATAATGAATTATGTAATCAAACAAATTATATGAAAATGAGTATTTTATTTTTCTAAATTCATATTATATATATTTTTAAATCAAAATTTTGATCATAAATATGTTTATACTACCACCTTTTACATCAACCTCATGTTTTTAAACTATCTTAAAATTTAAGGGCCATTTATCAAATTTTTACCGACAAAAGATTAACTTTCATTTCTCTTATCGTGTAATATTATTGGCCATTAAAATGAATTGTTTGTAAGTATTTTAAACTCGATAAACACTTATAGGGTAAAAGTCATTTCCCACACTAGGACAAGACTCTCGATCTTTCCCTTGTCTCTTACCGGGTAAGCTTCTTATTCCTTGCTATACTCAATCAATAAGATAAATGATATTGGTAAGCGTTTACCCGATAAGCGTTTTGTAAACGGCCCCTAAGTTTAAACTTATTGGTGTATACATACAACTTTTTAGAATTTCACGTTTGAACTCCATAAAACCAACTGATGACTAAATTATAAACAAAATCAAATAAAAAATAAACGTTGTGTTCTACAGAGGAATATTCTCTTGCTGCCACAAAACCACATAAAACCACAAATAAAATTTAATAGAACAAATCATAAATTTTCAACTTTTAAAATCGAAATATATCACGTTACATTGCAAGACTGTAATTGTAATATCCCGTAATTTATATAGAAATATTAATCAAACATATGTATTGGTATGAATTTGAAAACCTTATAATACTAAAGGGACTAGATATGTCAATAAGCAAAAGTTTGAAAATTTGGGCTAATTTCATACATGGTTGGCGCCGTATGCTTCCTAAACAAATTAGGATTATATTTTATGTTTATCCTATTGATTGAGTTAATAATTAGTTAAGGGGAAAAGAAAATGAGAGTTAGAGTTGAAATAATTGGAGTTTCAAGCATTAATATTAGCGTTAGACATTAGGTTCGTGTTGGAAGTTTTGATCGTGATTCTAAAGGCTCGTTGAAGAAAGCCAATGGAGTTTTCATTAGCGATTTTTGGATGTTAGCTAAGGTACGGATTCCTTAATTTTTTTTCTTCATTAATCTGCGTTTATTTGAGTCGTTATATATATATATATATATATATATATATATATATATATATGTGTGTGTGTGTGTGTGTGTGTGTGTGTGTGTGTGTACGGATTCTATATTCCCCACGTTCGTGTCTATCTGATCTCTTGTATATGTGTACGAATTCCTTTTGAATTGTGTTTGTTTGATTCATTGAATACGTGTATCGTTTCTATGTTTTTCCTTCGAGTCGTTCCGCTCGATTTGGTGATCAATAACATCTTCTTACTTCCATCAAAGTTATTTTTTTGTTGTTTCATTCATTTAGTTGATCGTTTATTCGTATGTATTCTCGGGTGTGTCTTCTTCCGGTTTTACATATAATAAATCGAGATTCGGATATTCTAGAAACGTGGAACTCTATTTATAATCTGCTGAATTTTATTCTGAAAATTTCATATTATTTGTAAATATCATAACTAATCGCTCGTTTATCGGATTAAGGCATACAATATGTTTTTGAAAAGCTGGAGATGTCGTCTACGATTTACTGTCACACGAGCAAACTGTAATTTTTACGTTAAGGGGTCGAAAATCTGGGTTTTCCAAAACTGATCTCGTTTTAGGCTAAAACAACGCGACTGTTTTCAAAAATTCGTGTAAAATCTATTTTAAATCTGATTCAGTTAATTCTTGATTCTTTGGAATCACAAGACGTTTATTCAAAACTTTTGTTTAAATATAGTTTTCTAAAACCTCCTTCAAGCATGAAAAAATATTGGAGTTTTAAACGTGTAAAATGCTGAAATAAGTATGTCATGATTTAGAAAAGTTGAAAGTGTTAAATTCCTAGTCTACGTTCGGATTTTAATCGCCATATGTTTTTGGTTTTAAATATATGTCAAGAGTTCGTATGTGATGTTATGTCAATGGTTTATCACGCTTGTGCCATTTAAATTCCTTTTCGATTTGTAAGTCTTTTGACTTAAGGTGTTCGAAAAATAAAGATTTTAAGGAAAGTGATTAATATTTTTGTAAATTCAAATACCTTTTTGATTCGGTTTGTATTTGTATGATTTTTTTATTCATCTAGTGTGATCACATGTGTTGTGACATACTTTTGAAGTTTATGTGTTAAGGTATACCGAGTTACTAACCACCTATGGGGGTACCATAGGCACGTCACTGTGGCACCGATGGCGTGACACCAACCGTGGTGGTGTGATGGGTGATTTTGTTCAGGAGGCGTATGGGTCGGCCCTAGGATATTTGATTTATTTGTAGGGTGGATGGCGGCGTAGTTCCCAACACCACATCTCACATTATTCAATACAGTTGGATGTTCATGTCCAATGTACGTGTCTGTGTGGCTTATGTCTGACACTTGTTGTATCTGTCTATGTGTGACATGGAACTCAAGCATATGCAATTATTTGTTCGAGCTCGGTATACAATCTCAGTTTATGACTTTGACTTGAGTTTCTCTGATTCGTTGGGTACTAGTGATCAATTTTTATTCTAAATTGACAATTTGATTTTTGACAAAATTTACTGTCTCAATATGATGAATTTGGATTTATTCATTTTGTTATGATTTTTGATTAAGCAATTAAATTTAAGTCATTTTGTCTAACTTCTTTTGATTTCATTTTCTTTGTTTTGGGGTATTTCGGTTTGTAGTTGAAGTTCGATGTGGAATGATTATACTCAATTTCACTTTCATGAGCACTCAAAAATTTGAGTCTCGTGTCCAAAATTCAGATTTTTATTATATTCGGTATTGGGTTCGATTATTCGTTTGTTATCTATTGTATCTGTGCACCGAGCGTTTGGTTCAGCCGCATTTCTTTCTTCGCGACAGGTATTTAAAGGGAATCTAAAGAGTTTAAGGGATTCAGAGCTTCATCCTATATAAGAGGTTTGTTGATAAAATTTTGTAGAGTTATTTTTTTTTAAATGCATCATTCGAGACAATTGTTATATTTGATGGTGTTTATTTTAAATCAGGTTTAATAGTGCTCTGTATGTTTTATTGACGGTTTGTTTTAGGTTCAGATGTAACCTCCTTTTCCATCTCAGGAAAGGGTGTTACAACTTACAACAATCCTTTTTTTTGAAAGGCAAACAAATTTTATTAGAACACGAGGAGAAATAAGGTACAATAAACGATAAAACACGAGAACAGATTCTGCAATGTGCAGAAATCAAAAAGAAAAAAGAACAAGCGACGAAGAAAAAGAGGGGATAAGAACCGCGGATCAAGCTGCTCACGACCACGACGAAGATCTATCCATAACCATAATAACCAAAGTTCCCTGCAAGCAATGAACTCCAAGAGATGCTAAGATTTTTGACCGCGAAGAAGCCCAAAAAAACGACAACAATTGGGGTTCAAAAACTATGTCCGAATGATTATGACGGTGGTTGTCAACAGAGAAGACCAGTTTATTTCGATTTCTCTTATGTAAAGAGCGGTCCAGATTGTAGATTGTGTTACTTCACGTAACGAAGTTGGAGTTGCCCGATTAGGAAGATCCAAGATGTCGTTGGCTGTCAATGGGGATGCCAGGGATAATCCGCACCATCTCCGAATGTTCTCCCAAACGTGCAAAAATTAGAATATGTTGCAAAGCAATGATCTAAGGATTTAACCTACAATCCGCATCTTGGACATAACACCGAGTGGACATCGATTGTTAAAAGTTTTAATATTTAAAACGATAATCTAATATATATAAATTGATTATTATTAAAAAAAAATATTTCAATTAATATAAGTAAACCATTGAAAATGAAAGGGAGTAGGGAGCCATCATTTTACATTTATCTTTCAATGAGCAGGTCTTGACTTTAGAGATGAAAATTTTCACACGTTGGACCCGTTCCTAAAAGGGACGAAGATTCCTAGTCTTTGGTCGGTAGTAGGATACGCACAAACGTTAATTTTTATATTATGTTTTTTTTTTTTGAAAACTATTTTTACACGATTTTTTATTAAAGAAACCATAGAAAAGTCTCCATATATACGGTTTATTTATGAAACTATATTAAGAAAGTAAAGGAATTTTATAACTTTTTTACACTGTTATTAGACAGACACTACTAGAAAAATCAAAATTTCTGACGAAAATTACCGACGGACAAAAACCGTCGGTAAATAGCGACGGAATATCGACGGATTTTGAATTTTACCAATGAAAAATTTTGCCGTCGGTAATCCGTCGGTAAAATAATGTTTTCCGACGGACCCTTTAATATTTTAATTTTTATTATATATTCCGTCAGTAATCCGTCGGTAAATAATTAAATTTTTATTATTTTTTTAAAATTAAAAATCCGTCGGTAATCCGTCGGTAAAAATCCCCATCCGTCGGTAAAATAATGTTTTCCGACGGATTACCGACGGACCCTTTAATATTTTAATTTTTATTTATTTTTATTATATATTCCGTCGGTAATCCGTCGGTAAATAATTAAATTTTTATTATTTTTTTAAAATTAAAAATCCTTCGGTAATCCGTTGGTAATTACCGACAGAACATTTAATATTTTGATTTTCATTTATTTTTATTATATATTCCGTCGGTAATCCGTCGGTAAATAATTAAATTTTTATTATTTTTTTAAAATTAAAAATCCGTCGGTAATTACCGACGGAACATTTAATATTTTTATTTTCATTTATTTTTATTACATATTCCGTCGGTAATCCGTCGGTAAATAATTAAATTTTTATTATTTTTTTAAAATTAAAAATCCGTCGGTAATTACCGACGGAACATTTAATATTTTTATTTTCATTTATTTTTTATACATATTCCGTCGGTAATCCGTCGGTAAATAATTATATTATTATTATTTTTTTTAAATTAATTTTGGATTTTGTATGTCATCACTTGTGTGTTTGGGCTTTAATAAGTCAACAACAATCATAATGGGCTTTGATGGGTTCAATTGGCTTACTGATTAGTATTGAGATGTGTTGGTTTAGTTGACTTATCGATATGACTGCAAACCACACACATATATATGTGTGATACATATGTTAGTACACAAACACGTATTAGTTTAAATATGGTGTTATGTTGGGCCCTAATAAATTGTAAAATATCATATTGGGCTATAATGGTGGTTTAGTGGTTAATAGCGGGGGTATAATGGTGCTTAGTTGTCTAATTGACCCGAATACACGACACATTCATCTATGAAGTCGATACGTGTAAATAAACACATAATAAGTCATCACTTGTATGTTTGGGCCTTAATAAGTCAACAACGATCATAATGGGCTTTGATGGGTTCAATTGGCTTACTGATTAGTATTGAGATATGTTGGTTTAGTTGACTTATCGAACTGACTGCAAACCACACGCATATATATATGTGGTACATATGTTAGTACACAAACACGTATTTGTTTAAATATGGTGTTATGTTGGCCCTAATAAATTGTAAAATATCATATTGGGCTATAATGGTGGTTTAGTGGTTCATAGCGGGGTATAATGGTGCTTAGTTGTCTAGTTGACCCGAATACATGACACATTCATCTTTGACGGATGGATTGGGCTTTAATGATATCAATATGTATATATAGTACATATATGTTTGTATGTCATGTGTATATGTCTATATGTTTATGTATGTTTGTATATGTGTATATATGTATGAACGTTTGTATGTATATACATGTATGTATGTGTGTATACATATGTAGTTGCTTATATGTATACAGTACATACTCTACATACATATGGCTTTAAAGGCTTTTCATTGGCCCTTAATGGATTTATTGGGCTTTAAAAGGTTTCATTGGGCCTTAATGAATCTATCGGCCTTTAAGGGGTTCTATTGGGCTTTAAAGAGTTTCATCAGGCCTTAATGGATCTATCAGAGTTTAAAGGGTTTTATCTGGCGTTCTATCTGGCTTTAAAGGGTTCTATTGGGCTTTAAAGGGTTTCACTAGGCCTTAAGGGATTCTATCGGGCTTTAAAAGGTTATATTGGGCTTTAAAGGGTTTCATTTGGCCTTAATAAATCTATCGGGTTTTAAGGGATTCCATCGGGCTTTAAAGGTTTCTATTGGGCTTTAAAGAGTTTCATTGAGTCATAATGGATCTATAAGGGTTTAAAGGGTTCTAGTAGGCTTTAAAGGGTTTCATTAAAATTCGTTAAAGGGTTATATAGTGCTTAGTGTCCCATTAGTGGATCTATCGTGGTTTAAAGGGTTCTATTGGGCTTTGAAGGGTTTCATTGGGCCTTAATGTATCTATTGGGCTTTAAAGGGTTCTATTAGGCTTCAAATTGTTTCATTGGGCCTTAATGAATCTATCGGGATTTAAATGGTTCTACTAGGCTTTAAATGGTTTAATTGGGCCTTAATGGATCTATCAGGCTTTAAGGGATTCTACCGAGGTTTAAAGGCTTTTATTAGGCTTCAAATGGTTTCATTGGGCCTTAATGGTTCTATCGGGCTTTAAAGGGTTTCGTTGGGCCTTAATGGATCTATCAGGGTTTAAGGGCTTTAAAGGGTTTCACTAGGCTATAAGGGATTCTATCGAGCTTTAAAAGGTTATATTGGGCTTTAAAGAGTTTCATTTGGCCTTAATAAATCTATCGGGTTTTAAGGGATTCTATCGGGCTTTAAAGGGTTCTATTGGGCTTTAAAGAGTTTCATTGAGTCATAATAGATCTATAAGGGTTTAAGGGCTTCTAATAGGCTTTAAAGGGTTTCATTAAAATTCATTAAAGGGTTATATAGTGCTTAGTGTCCCATTAGTGGATCTATCGTGGTTTAAAGGGTTCTATTGGGCTTTGAAGGGTTTCATTGGGCCTTAATGGATCTATCGGGCTTTAAAGGGTTCTATTAGGCTTCAAATTGTTTCATTGGGCCTTAATGAATCTATCGGGATTTAAATGGTTCTACTGGGCTTTAAATGGTTTAATTGGGCCTTAATGGATCTATCAGGCTTTAAGGGATTCTACCGGGGTTTAAAGGCTTTTATTGGGCTTCAAATGGTTTCATTGGGCCTTAATGGATCTATCGGGCTTTAAAGGGTTTCGTTGGGCCTTAATGGATCTATCAGGGTTTAAGGGGTTCTATTGGGCTTTAAAGGGTTTCATTGGCCTTTAATTGTGGCTTTAATCTATTTGGTGGTTCACACATCCCAGTTATTCTGGTTTCGCTTGGTCGCACTTTTTGGATTGAAGTTGTAAGATTAGACATACTTCTACATAAACGACCTTTTTATAGAATGATGAACATGACAAATTGCCGATATTTTGGTACACAGTTTACTACGTGCATGTTGTACTGGTCCTTATCTAATATTGCGGAGCCATCTTACATGTTTAGAATAATAAATTACATGCAGTATGAGCAAGATTTAAAATAAGATATTGTTTTGTATCGTAAATTTGATAATCTTTTCAAACGAGAAGTAATTAAGTATGCGATTTGCTTTTTTCAGCCTGATTTGCTTCAGCTATTCCAGCCTTTTGGAGTCATCAACAAACTAGTTATGCTTCGTGCGAAAAACCAGGTCTGTGTCTTTGTGATTGTAACACCCTGGATTTTCATTATATATAATCGTTGTATTCTTGCGCTTACCTTTTGTCGTAAACGCCGAGTCTTGATCTGAGAGTTAGTGTTTGGGTTTTGGTTGAAATTGTGGGAAACAGAGAGTTACGCGGGCTATGTCGCGTCTTGTAGGCCGCGAGGTAAGTCGCGTAACCCTCTGGAGGATTCCCAAATTGTTGACACACGCGGGCTATGCCGCGGCTAGTAAGCCGCGAGCTAAACCGCGTAACCCACTGGAGTATTCCAGTTTTATGGCACGTGCGACTTTTCCCGCGGTTTGTAGGCCGCGGTGTAAGCCGCGCAACCCTCTGGCCGACTTAATGGTTGTCAGCCACAAATATCTCATTTTCGAGATTTTTTCTCTCTCTCTTAAAATCTCTCTCTCTCTAAGTTATTCTCTTTGGTTTCTTCGATCTTTGAAGCTCCGTTGATAGCTAGTATTAAGTGCATTGCTCGGGGTTTCGGTGTAGAAAGCTTCACCTATTCGTCGTGGTCGATATCTGATTTTTCGGGTTTTCGTATAAACCTGTTTGGTGAGTTCCTACTATCATTTTAAAAACTGTATACATATCAAAAGCTACCTTTTGGAACTCCTATATATCTCCATGGTTTCATCTAAGTTTTCTGCATATTTGATATAACCTGAGTTTTGGGAGATTTTAGGGTTCCCGATCATTTTTGACTAAAATGATGGATTCTATCTTATTTGAAGTAAAAGGATGTTTTACTTGCTGATTATGTAGCTTATGCAAAAGAATGTTTATGAACTCATTTTTATGATTCTCATACTTACCAGAAGTTGAACTTGAAAAGGCATTTTGTTTATAAAATGTTTTGTATACCATATGGTTATATATGGTTGGTCACGAATGATGTTGTGACCAGTCTGGACTATTACTAGTGGACCCCTAGGTTTTGAGTCGACTGATATTATTTGGAGGTTACCAAGTAAAGTAAATATAGAGCTACATGTGCTTTAAATTGTGAGGCTCTGGCCGTTAATAAATGTAGAGCTACTTGTGCTTTAAATTGTGAGGCTCTGGCCGTTAATAAATGTAGAGCTACTTGTGCATTAAATTGTGAGGTTCTGGCTGTTAACAAATATCGAACTACATGTGCATTAAATTGTGAGGTTCTGGCTGTTAACAAATATCGAACTACATGTGCATTAAATTGTGAGGTTCTATATGGTTACTAAAACGAATAACTACATGTGCATTAAATTGTGAGTTTCTGGAAAGAATGTTTATGACCTTATTTTAATGGATTATGTTCCTATCAATGGTGATCTTGGAAATGCTTGTTTGAAAGATTTCCATTTGGATGCAAATGTTTATATCTCTGATTTTGTATAAACTGTATGTTCTCACTAGGCTTTATAAGCCTAACACTTTTTCTCAAATGATATGTATTCAGGTTCTCGTTAGCGGCAGGTTGCCAAGGGTTTGAGTGCCGGGACTGATCCCGAGGGCTTTTTGAGATGTTTAGTATTGGATTGTTGGGCATTGTTAAGTCCCACATTTTTGGATGATTCTGGATCAACAACTTATGTAATCTAGATAATATATATTTAGATTGGGAAGTTGTTGGGATCCTTATCCGTATTCTGATTTTTGTAAAGGTTAAGTACAGTTCCCGTTTTTGGGAGGTTTATACCTATGGTTGATGCTTAATTTTACTGTTTCCGCAGTTTTAAATTTACCCTGGTTTTTAGGGTGTTACAGTGATATAGAATTGTGTTATACCAGAGAGTTATATGTTTGACTACTCAGAACTAATTGACAAAATGTGAATGTTTTTGGTTAATTTGCCACATCTGCAGGCTCTGCTTCAAATGCAAGATGTTCCCTCAGCTGTTAATGCGATGCAATTCTATGCCAATGTTCAGCCAAGCATAAGGTGTATTGACTACTAATGTAACAAAATTAAATGATGTCATGTATTATCTTTGTTAAGATGATTTTAGTTTCATTACCTTTTGTCCACAAGCTATGGGGAGTGTTTTTTTTATATTAAGATTGGCAAGGTGAAACTAAGAATGCAAACTCGATATTACCTCCAGGGGAAGAAATGTCTATGTTCAGTTCTCGTCTCATCAAGAGCTAACTACTATGGAGCAAAATACTCAAGGACGAGGAGACGAGGTTAGTATTATCAATTTCGCAGCAATCTTTTAAATTCACTGTTATGGATATTTAACTAAGAATGTTTCATTGCATTCACCTTTTTATCCGCCTTTTCTGTCATAGAACTTCTACAAATTGATATTGCCACATTGGCATATTTTTGTAAATACGTGTAGTAAATGGGTGCATGTTACTAAACAATGAGTAAAAACGCAAATAAAAAGCAAGGTTCTTTGTTAACAGTTAGTTAAACTGTTTTAGTAATTTTTCCGTAGAATGCTATGTTCTACTAAGCACAACTAAAATCTGTTCTATCTGAGTGTCTTCATTTATACATATATGTCCCTCCTTTTGTGTTCAAGATGAAGGGACTATGAATGATTAGTCCAAGTCATTCGATATATCTTATACCTACGTAGTCATACAAACACTGAGAGTGGCCAACTGGGCTTGGCTCCAAGCGTGATTCCTCATGCATACCCAACCCCACAGCCTGCTATTGAAAAGGCAGTAAATTAGAACCAACAATTTCAATACAGTAACACTAGCTACAGCGTATTGAAAAAGTAAAAAAATTAACATCCAATGCATACTGTCATAACTGCCCCATGGTTATATTTTAATTGACCAAATTTGATTGAACATTTCTCCTCTGTATTTGTCTTGCATATGCATATGAAGTCAACATATGCATCTAGAATCTGTCCATGCTTTTTTTGCAAATATACATACACCAGAGGAAGTTTTCATGTCCATCTACTGTTGTCCCATCCCTCAAGACATTTGTCTGGAATTTCGTAAAATAAACGCACTTATATTTTTGTGGTTGCACATCGATGGGGCATGCAAAGCTAAGAATGGAGCTCATAACGAAAGAGAAGACCCGAAACACCACTTACCAGAAATGTAAACTTGGGATCATAAAGAAAGCTAACGAATTCACCATTCTTTGCGATGTTGATACCGTTATCATCGTCTACCCTCCCAATTGAATTTAGTTTACAGATTTGAGATGATATTGTATTAAAGACAATAGTGTTTTGTAATGGTTTTTGCATAGGAATTACCAATGTTTGAACAGGTTTTTATACAGATTTTCTGTATTTTTAATTGTTTTTTTTAAATTAAAATATCAATTACCGACGGATTACCGACGGATAATCCGTCAATATGTTTAAATAACATAATTTAATATTTAAAATAATTTAATTTTAATTTAATTTAATTTAAATAAATTTACCGACGGCTAATCCGTCAGTAATCCGTCGGTAAAATAAGACCGTCGGTAATCTGTCGGTAAAATATGGCCGTCGGTAATCCGTCGGTAAAATAAGCCTTCGGTAAATTAAGGCCGTCGGTAATCCGTCGGTAAAATCAAGCCGTCGGTTATCCGTCGGTAAATAACGTTCTGTCGGTAAATGTCACCGTCACTTATCCGTCGTTAATCCGTCGGTAATCCGTCGGTAAATCAATTACCTACGAGATAATTTCTGACGTTGATTACCGACGGATTCCCGACGGATTTTACCGTTTACCGACGGATTACCGACGGTTTTTGTCGTCGGAAATTTCTGTTTTTTTTTTGTAGTGAGAATCGTATAAAAGATTTTATATGGTTATTTAAGAGAAACCGTATATAATAGTTCGAAGACGGTTTTACATGATTTTCCCCCTAAAATTCATGTAAAATAATCCTTAAAAAGTTTAAATTGGCTTTAAAACTCTTAAACTCCCTGTTTCATCAACTAATTCCTCTCTCTCCCTCTTTCTTCCTTGATCTGAATGTCATGGAGTTTGGAGCATCTGTGAGAACTATGTTAATTTTGGTTATTTAGGGGATATATGTGCTTCAACAATTATGTTATATAGTATTGTAACAGTAAAAAGAAGGGAGAGGGTGTAAAAATCTCTAAATTTAGAAAAATCTCTAAAACTCTATATAGGTGAGAAATAGTATTTTATTTTTTTTCCTACTAATAAATTGTATTAAAAATAAAATATTTAGTAGAGAGAAATAATATCTAATTAAATATATAAAATATTTTAATCATATAGTTAATGCTAGAATTATTAAAATGGAATAGCTGTTTAAGTTGGATGTAATTTTTTTAGAGAATTTATATTTTGATACCCTATTTTAAGACTACTGAAGATGCTCTTACATTCAAAATGCATATCATTAAAATAGCAAGGTAATAATTAATTAATTTTTTAAAATAATGTTTATTATATACTATATTAATCAAGTTCATTTATTGATGTTTTGTTTATGAGGTCACCATTATTAATGACGATGCGTACGTACACTACTAGAAAAATCGTAATTTCCGACGGACAAAAACCGTCGGTGAATAGCGACGGAATACCGACGGATTTTGAATTTTAGCGACCAAAAACTTTGCCGTCGGTAAAAATCCCCATCCGTCGGTAAAAATCCCCATCCGTCGGTAAAATAATGTTTTCCGACGGATTACCGACGGACCCTTTAATATCTTAATTTTTATTTATTTTTATTATATATTCCGTCGGTAATCCGTCGGTAAATAATTAAAATTTTATTAGTTTTTTTAAATTAAAAATCCGTCAGTAATCCGTCGGTAATTACCGACGGACCCTTTAATATTTTAATTTTAATTTATTTTTATTATATATTCCGTCGGTAATCCGTCGGTAAGTAATTAAATTTTTATTATTTTTTTTTAAATTAAAAATCCGTAGACCGACGGACCCTTTAATATTTTAATATTTATTTATTTTTATTATAAATTCCGTCGGTATTCCGTCGGTAAATAATTAAACTATTATTGTTTTTTTTAAATTAAAAATCCGTCGGTAATCCGCCGGTAATTACCGAGGGATTACCGACGGACCCTTTAATATTTTAATTTTAATTTATTTTTATTATAAATTTCGTCGGTATTCCGTCGGTAAATAATTAAATTATTATTTTTTAGAAAAATATTAAAAACATTTGTTTTAGAAACCATTTATTTAATAATAATTATTTTAAAACTAATTTTGGATTTTATTTTAAAATTAATTTTGGATTTGATACATGTAAAGAAGCACGTAATATGTCATCACTTGTGTGTTTGGGCCTTAATAAGTCAACAACGATCATGATGGGCTTTGATGGTTTTAGTTGGCTTACTGGTTGGTATTGAGATATGTTTGTTTAGTTGACTTATCGAACCGACTGCAAACCACACGCATATATATGTGGTACATATATTAGTACACAAACACGTATTAATTTAAATATGGTGTTATGTTGGGCCGTAATAAATTGTAAAATGTCATATTGGGCTGTAATGGTGGTTTAGTGCTCTGTATTGTGGTATAATGGTTCTTAATTGTTTTATCGACCGTAATATACAACACATACATCTATGAGTAGATACGTGCATACAAACACATGATAAGTCACCACTGGTGTTATTGGCCTTAATATGTCATAAAATGTCAGATTGGGCTATAATGGTGGTTGAGTGGTTCATATCGGGGTATAATGGATCTTAGTTGTCTAATTGACCCTTATACACAACACATGCATCTATGAGGCCGATATTTGCACACAAGCACGTAATAAGTCATCACTGGTGTTATTGGATATTAATAAGTCATAAGATTTCATATTGGACTATACTGGTAGTTGAGTGGTTCATAGCGGGGTATAATGGTGCTTAGTTGTTTAATTGGGCTTTAAAGGGTTTCTTTGGGCTTTAAATTAGTTCTACTGGGCTTTAAAGGGTTTTATTGGGCTTTAAAAGGTTTCATTGGGTCTTAATAGATCTATTGGGCTTACAGGGTTCTATTGAGCTTTGAAGGGTTTCATTGGACCTTAATGGATCTATCGGGCTTTAAGGGTTCTATTGGGATTTGAAGGGTTTCATTAGGCCTTAATGGATCTATCATGGTTTAAAGGGTTCTATTGGTTTTAAAGGGTTCTATTGGGTTTTAAGGGGTTTCATTGGGCCTTAATAGATCTATCGGGATTTAAGGGATTCTATTGGGCTTTATAGGGCTTCATTGGGCCTTAATGGATCTATCGGGGTTTAAACGGTTCTATTGGGCTTTAAAGAGTTTTCATTGGGTCTTAATGGATCTATCGGGATTTAAAGGGTTCTATTAGGCTTCAATTGGTTTCATTGGAACTTAATGGATATATCGGGCATTAAAAGGTTCTATTGGGCTTGAAAGGGTTTCATTGGGCCTTAATGGATCTATCAAGCTTTAAGGGATTCTACCGGGCTTTAAAGGGTTCTATTGGGATTTAAAGGGTTTCATTGGGCCTTAAGGGATTCTATCGGGCATTAAAAGGTTATATTAGGCTTTAAAGGGTTTCATTAGGCCTTAATGGACTATCGGGTTTTAAGGGATTCTATCGGGCTTTAAAAGGTTATATTGAGTTTTAAAGTGTTTCATTGGACTTTAAGGGATTCTATCGGGCATTAAAAGGTTATATTGGGCTTTAAAAGGTTTTATTGGGCCTTAATGGACTATCGGGTTTTAAGGGATTCTATCGGGCTTTAAAGGGTTCTATTGGGCTTTAAAGGGTATCATTGGGCCTTAATGGACTATCGGGTTTTAAAGGATTCTATCAGGCTTTGAAGGGTTCTATTGGGGCTTTAAAGGGTTTCATTGGGCCTTAATGGATCCGTCGGGCTTTATGGGGTTCTAATAGGCTTTAAAGGGTTCTAATATGCTTTAAAGGGTTTTATTGGGCCTTAATGGATCTATCGGACTTTAAAGGGTTCTATTGGGTTTTAAAGGTTTCATTGGGCCTTAATGGATCTATAGGGATTTAAAGGATCTCATTGGGTCATAATGAATCTATTGGGGTTTAATTAATTCTACCGAACTTTAATCGGTTCTATTGGTCTTTAAAGGTTTTCATTGGGCCTTAACGGATCTATCAGACTTTAAGGGGTTCTATTGGGTTTTAAATGGTTTTATTGGGTCTTAATGGATCTATCGGGATTTAAAGGGTTTCATTGGGTCTTAATGAATATATCGAACTTAAAGGGTTCTATTGGGCTTTAAAGGGTTTTATTGGGCCTTAATGGATCTACTGACCTTTATTCAGTTGTATTGGACTTAAACCCAGGAAAACTAATAGCTCATGAAGAGCACTCCCATGAATTGCGACTTAGAATGTAATTGATCTGGTACATCTCATCCTAATGTGCCGTCGGTAAATAACTATCCGTCGGTAAACGTCGTCGTCGTTAATCCGTCGGTAATCCGTCGCTAAATACCGTCGGTAATCCGTCGGTAAATCAAGTTCCTACGAGATAATTTCGGACGCCGATTACCGACGGATTTTAGCCTTTACCGACGGATCGGGCCGTCGGAAATTTCTGTTTTTTTTGTAGTGGTAGGTACCTATTATGATTATTCTTCATTAATAGTTTTTATATGAATTATCTATATTTAATTAATTTGTATGTATATATATACACACAAGTATATATAGTCGGTTTATAAAGTTTGTAGGATGTATTATTTGATTAAACGTATATACGTAAAGACGTACGATTACGTTGAACTTTTCATTAGTTAAGTTGATCCGTTTAATTTTGATGAGGTACATTTTTTATATTACTTTAGATGCATTCTTTTTATTTCAATTTTTCGACCATGATTAGTGGAGATGGTATATTTTAATTGTCGATAATCGTTGTAATTGCAAATTATTGTATAACAATATGTATTTATTATACAAGTCCATATGCCTTTAGGCCATCTTTTCGAAATTGACCTAATAGGGATTAATTTTGGATACTCTCCTGTTTGGGACACTGTTTATTGAAAACTTTGTTTCATCTATGATGTGAATGCATATAATTTAGTTATTTAGGAAAAATTCGCCAGACATTTCCTTTACTTCTACGAATATGTGTTTTTATTATATGCATATTTGGGGAGTTAGAGAAAAATGTTGTCGAAGTTATCTTAAAAATGAATCAGTTATACGTGTTCACATATGACTATATGAGACAACGTATTCAAAAAGTGTATTAGGATGACCACATACAACCTTTTGTTCTCTACTTATGTCATGCATGTATTTAATTAATAATTTATTTTTTTTAAATTATAGATGGATCGCAATGATTGGATTTAAGAAATACCACATTTATTTTCGAAATTACAGAGAGATACCTAAAAGGCACACCCTCTTTTGACATATGAGACCTAAATCTGAACCGGCACGATGTGAGTCAATCTTACTCTATCAGATCTACCAAGTACAATGACCGCAGTATGCACTGGTAATCTCTCAACAACTATGTACAAATCAAGTCATCCTTATCATGCATGTACCCGTTCTTTTCATCTTCACAGTGCCCCGTATTTTTATAACGGTCTCTCGGTACTTAACCACACACACGTCGCCAAAAATATTTTTAAACATAACCTCGAAACTTATATCACTACTGGAAAATTGCTTATTTCCGACCACATTTCCGACCATGGATCACCGACGGTAAAGAAAATTTTGCGACGGATAGACTATCCGTCGGTCATCCGTCGGTAAATGTACAAATTACCGACGGATATTAAATTTTTTTATTTTATTTTTATTTTATTTTTAAATCCGTCGGTAATCCGTCAGTAATTTATGTAATTTAATAAATATTTATTTTTTTTGACGTCTGTCGGTAATTACAGACGGATTACCGACGAATTACCGACGACCTTTAAGAATCCGTCGATAATCCGTCGGTAAGTTTAATAATTTAATAAATATTTATTTTTTCTGTGATCATGTATGTATATATATATATATATATATATATATATATATGTTTGTATGTATGTGATCATGTATGTATATACACAAGTACGTATGTGATCATGAATGTATGTACACCATGTATATATAAAGTATGTATGTACATCATGTATATGTATAGTATGTATGTACATCATGTATATGTATAGTACGTATGTGATCATGTATGTATATACAAGTACGTATGTGATCATGTATATACAAGTACGTATGTGATCATTTATATACAAATACGTATGTGATCATGTATATACAAGTACGTATGTGATCATGTATAGTATGTATGTTAAAACCCAACTGTGTATGTTAAAACCCAATTGGATACGTTAAAGGCCAGCTCAGAACGTTAAAGCCCCACCGAATCCATTAAAGCCCAACTGGATCTGTTAAAGCCCAACTGGTAACGTTAAAGCCCAACTAAATCCATTAAAGCCCAATTGGATCTGTTAAAGCCCAACTGGTAATGTTAAAGCCCAACTAAATCCATTAAAGCCCAACTGGGTATGTTAAAGCCTAACTGGATCCATTAAACCACCTCTATCTTGATTATGTCGATTAACTACTTATTTCTTCGTTGTAGTGGTTGAATATGTCGACAGATAGAGGATGGTTGAATATGTCGACAAATGACGAAGCTAGCGAGGAAGCTGCACCAGATCACGAAGCTAGCGACGAGGAAGAAGAATTTGAAGATATGGATGATGATGATGAAGATAACGAAGACGAACTTATGTTATCTGATCACTCGTCTGATAACTAGTGTGTCTTTCATATGTAGACATTTTTGTGTTAAACATTCTCTATTTTGCCGTTCTTATGTAGACATTTTTAGGTCTTATGATTTATGTACACTTATATCATTATGTGTTAACCATTCTCTATTTTTAGATGTCTGGACACCCTTTTAGGGGTAGTAGGGGTAGTAGGAGTGGTAGGGGTAGGGGTAGGGGCAGTAGCAGCTCCGCTAGGTGTGGTGACCCCCATGCCGATGAGTTCACCGGCGACGACCTAGATCAGATCCAGTCTGGTGACAGAGCAGCGGGCTCGAGGGTTAGAGGCCCAAATGTGGCATCACAGACGCCCCAGCCTAGTCAGCGACCGCCACTTTTGTTGTCTGATGCGGACGGGTAAGTAGATGTGATCTATTATTTATTCTAGTACATAATAAACCAATCCTAATGTTTTTTATGTTGTATATTTTACAATTGTGAAGGTTTAAGGACAAGTCGGCAGTCCAGAGGTCCATTGCCGTCTTTAAGTCCATGTTTGATGGTCCTTGGGCTCATTTTAGGGATGTCCCTAATGAGCACTATCCACGGTTGCTGGATCGATTTTGGATAGGTATTTTACTCTATTTAACTTATTGAGTGGATTTATTTTTACTTAATCCAAACAATGTGTTTGCAGTTGTATTATAGTTGGCCTCCTGAGATGGACGCCGATGTATTAGTTGCATATCGGCGTCACCTAAATAATAGGTACGCCGACATGATGAGAGATGCACGTGTCTTCGCCGAGGAAAGGTCTTTAGCCATTGATGGTATCTAGTTCGACGGACGTGACTACAGGATTCTTGCGCCACACCCTCCAGAGTGGATCCGGAGTGAGTTTTGGGACCAGATGATTGAGCAGGTTTGTTTTGTTTTGAATACTTGTATCTGGTTTTACTAGGATTTATATTGATTTGTGTTTTCTTTTTAACAGGTATGGAACACCGACGCGTTCCAGCGTGTAGTTTCGGCCAATACAGTCAATCGGGCCACCGAGTATGAGGGGATGACATCCAAACACTGTAATGGATCTATTAGTATCCCTATGCATCGGGACCGCTTGGTAATTTATCATACACTAGACTAAATGTATATAATTGATGAATATATGTACTATATACATGATTTTATTACCTACTAACAATTTAAGTTGTGTATTGTAGAGAGATGCATGGGGCCGTGAGCCTACTAGCGACGAGGTTTGGGAGGCTACACACTGCACCAACAGGAATCTTGTTCCGGGTGCGACTGGTCCGACCACGGATCCTCCGATCTACGTTTATCCAAAGGCGGCTCATATGATGGTAAGTTCAATTATGCATGACTAGATATTTGTTTGTTTTATAAGATAGATAGAAATTATAGCAAACTTAGTTTGGGCTGCCAATTGTTGGGCAGACGATAGGATTGTTTTGATAAAAGTAGGTCATGGATATATGTTCAAATCACAGTTGAAATGCTGCCGAATTTTCTATAGGTTAGTTGACTTGACAATGTCTAATTTGGTAAACTGTAGGATGCCTACCATCGGAATAGGGAGGAGGAGTACCCGGACTTACCTCCTGGCACTGTACCTCCCAATGACGCCGAGTTGTGGGAGCGTAGTGTCGGAGGACGGCGTAAGGGCCGTCTTTTTGGATGGGGGACCAGTCAGGATCCCTATTATGCTATGACCGGTGATTAAGGTGCCAGTTCGAGCGGGAGCACGCGCGGCCGTCGCGATGAGGAGGTATACTTGTCAAATGCTGTTTAACATTGTTAATCATATGTTTGTTAAATGTTGTCTGACATTGTTCTATATATGTTTGTCAAATGTTGAATTTCAGTTGGAGGAGCTGAGGAAGAGGTTAGAGAGAGAGGAAACAGAGAGGATCCAGTTGCAGGAGCGACTACAGAGAGAAGAAGCAGAGAGGATCGGGATTCAGGAGCGAATGGATAGAGATGAAGTAGAGAAGAGACAGATGCGGGAACAAATGACCCAGTTTGACGCGTTCATGATCAAGTTTAACAGTCAGCACCCCTTTCCCCCCTTTCCCCCTCCGTAGGATTATGTTTATGTATTTATAGATATTTTGTACACTTTAAGAATTAGTAATATTTAAAAATTGACAGGTTTTGTATGGGATAAAAAACTAGAAAATTTTAATTTTTAATTATTTAAAAAAAAAAATTACCGACGGATTATCCGTCGGTAATCCGTTGGAAATTATTTTTTAATTTAATTTTTATTTAATAAATATCCGTCGGAAATCCGTCGCTAAATTCGTCGGAAAGAATCTGTCGGAAAGAATCCGTCGGTAATCCGTCGCTAAAGGAAGACCGTCGGTGATCCGTCGGAAATAACCTCGCCGTCGGTATCCGTCGGAAAACATAACCGTCGGTGATCCGTCGGTAATTTGAACGCCGACCACCTCTTTACCGACGGATCACCGACGGATTTCCATTTTACCGACGGATCACTGACGGATTCATCCGTCGGTGATAAGCCTCTGTTTTGTAGTGTATCTATACTATTATATTAAAATTCTAATATAGTTAGACGGTTTTTGGAAAGCCACCCCATGTTCTCCCATGTTAATTACATTAAAATTAAATGTTTCATTTACACCCTTACAATTAATTATTTAATTTACTTTATATCCCTTGTTTTTTCATTTTTTATTTTACACTCTTATCATGTTAACACAAATAATTGTATATGAACAAAAATGCAATGAAAAAATACGTTTCTTTTTTTACAATTTATATCATTATAATCGTTTCGTCAATACCTCCAAAACGAGCCCAATATTGAATATTGTTTAATTTAACCGTACTATTAAAAATTATGAATATCTATGAAATAATTTGTTTTCTATCCATACGTTTTATTTTTTTTCACCGTTAGCATATTAAAAATACATAATTGTAGATCAACTAAAATATATTAAAAATATGTTTCATTATTATTATAAATTCTAATATTATAATTTTTTCGTCAATAATTTTAATATAAACTAATTATTGAATATTTTTATGGGTAGCATAAATGTGTAACATTATATATATACTATCTATATCTATATTATTATATTAAAATTGTAAAACGGTTATTTTCAAAATTCAATGTTACATTTAGCATCTTTACAATTAGTTATTTAATTTACTTTATATCCCTTACTTTTTCATTTTTTATTTTACACTTTTGTTATATTAAAACAAATAATGGTATATGAACAAAATGCAATGAAAAATATGTTTCTTTTTTTTTACAAATTATACCATTATAATCGTCTCGTCAATATCTTCAAAACGAACCCAATATTGAATATTTTTTAATGTAACCGTACTATTAAATATCATGAATATCTATGAATTAATTTGTTTTCTATCCATACGTTTTATTTTTTTTTCACCTTTAGCATATTAAAAATATATAATCGCAGATCAAGTAAAATATATTAAAAATACATTTTATTATTATTATAAACTAGGCTTACCTGCGCACGATGTGGCGCGAAAAATCGTGAAATCGTAGGAACAATTGACAAAGGTATGTATCCGCTCGTGAAACACCTCGAAATCAAAATGACAACAACGTTTCATTTTAAGTTTGTATTTCTTCGTCCTTATCGATACTTTAGTCTATGATTCACATATAAGTGCACCAAACGACTCAAACACCGTGTTTTCATAGACTAAAGTATCGATAAGAAGGAATAATACAAACTTAAAATGAAAACGTTGTTGTCATTTTGATTTCGAGATGTTTCGCGAGCGGATACATACCTTTGTCAATTGTTCCTTCGATTTCACGATTTTTCGCGCCGCGCACGATCGTGCGCGGGTATATGCCTAGTATGTAGGGGCTTTGGCCTGGTGGCCAGCCTTACTCCGTAAACGCTCCTTTGAGGCTTGAAACGCAAGAGTTCGAGTCTCGGGGGGGACAGGGGGACTTTTCCGGTGCATATCCATGAGGCTAGGATATGTAGGGCCCACAAAAGTGGGCCACGTGGCCATAGGTTCACGCCAGGAAACCTTTTTTTATGCTTTAACTAAACATGTAATGTTTTAAATTACAAAAGCATGTAATGATACCGTGAACATATATATATATATATATATATATATATATATATATATATATATATATATAGGGTCGCCTTCTTTTGTAAACCAAAGATTTTGTGTTAACTTTGTTAACCATTTTAGACCAATAGGATTTCAAGGATTTTTTAGGTTTAGTATATGTAACCGTTTTTTATCAAGGGTAAATTAGGAATTAAGAATTTTTAAATTTAATTAATATTATATTATATCATAATCACATTATGAGATATTATGGGATTTGAGATAATTATGAAATTGATTTGTTTTTTTAATTGTTTATCCTAATTTTCTTATCATAACTTTGATTCTTTTATTTTTTTTTTAATTTTCATTCCTTCACTGTGTTCAATAATCGTCTCATATATATGCAATCACCAAGTGCATTTATGCACATGAATGGGCATAGCAAATTACATATACAACTCCTTAATTTTCTTATATTCAAATTCTAAACAGTAAACAAAAATCTTATGTTTCTTATATGAATAATAAACCCTAATCCACTCTTCAAAAACATTCATATATATGAACAATAAACCCACCCTTTACAAAGTGCATTTATGCACATTAATGGTCATTCAGTCTTCATATATGCACACCAATAATCGTGCATATATGCACATAACAAATTACATATGCAACTCCTTATTTTTTTTATATTCAAATTCTAAACAGTAAATAAAAATCTTCTGTTTCTTATATGAACAATAAACCCTAACCCACCCTTTAAAAACATTCATATATATGAACAATAAACCCACCCTTCACAAGTGCATTTATACACATTAATATGAACATCCAATCTTCATATATGTACACCAATAACCGTGCATATATGCACATAGCAAATTACTCTAACACCATAGAGAGTAAAAGACGTGATCCCGAATATTTTGGGATTTGATACCTTTCCTTGATTATCAACAAATACAATTTTACCTTTTTACCCTTGTTCATATAGGAACATCAAATTTGAACCACTTTTTTTCCCCTTTTTTTAATTTAAAAAACTGTTTTAATCACAACCATTAATTTTCAAGATTAAAGGTCCAGATTAGTTAACAAAATTAACACAAAATTCTTGGTTATATAACAAAAGAAGGGCCCTCTCTCTCTCTATATATATATGCATACATATGTATGTATAGCGAAAGGATCATGCGAGAAATTAAACATTTGACGAGAAGACGATAATTCTCAGTATCATATATGATTACACTCATTTGAGTGTGTTTAATCATATATGATTAAATATCTATGTTTTGTTAATGCAACATGTCTTTAAGCATAAAAAATTAAGCTTGTGATATGAATCCGATTCGAGATGGCTAATCTTCAAAGAAACAATAAAGAAGCAGAGTGTTTTTGGGGCAATTTTCTGATATCCCATTTCAATGAAAAACGATACAATTTATAGTACTAAAGACTAAACATGCAGTTACTGTTAGTCCTAAAAGATTGCTACTTCTAGTAAACAATTAAGTGAAACATGATGCAAATAAAAGCACTAAAAATGACGAACATCCCTATAATTGCCTCCTAGCCAACTTCCATCATATTAGCCTTCAAGATGCGACATTTAGAGGTATCAATTCTCGCCTCTCACAAAAGGGCCTTGCCCTCAAGGCTAGTAACCGTAAGACTAGGATCTGGTTCGAAGGGAATGGATGTTGGGATCTCTTCTGTGGACTCAAGAAGTAGAAACTTAGGCGGATTACAATGGTGTCCAGGGTGATACTTTTCAGATCAACGAAAGCATAGGCCTTGGGAGCGGCAATCTCGGACTTCTTCCGGTGTTAATCGATGAAAAGGAAGAGTGGTTGGGGTTGAGGTGGTGTGGGGAGGATCGCTGGGGATGGTGGTGGAGGAGACGGGGATGGCTAGAACATGGCGATAGGAGAGCTGCTGGAGTTGTGGGGAGAAGCGGCGGCTAATTTATCTTCAATTAATTTGGACAATCCATAGGCCTGGTGAATGGAGGAGGGTTTGTGGAGTAATAACTCTTGTTTGATGTCGATGCGACGGCCTAAAACAAAGGTCTTTCGGATTCGGTTTGATAGTGGGAAACCGATCCTGTTTGGTGAAGATTGAATAAGGTGTCTTGATGGTTTTCAAAGGATGACAGACCAAATCGGAGCTCCAAAGCTCGAGTAAAGGCTGGCTAGTCAGTGAGTACATGATTGTTGTGAAGGTATTTATACCAACTGAGTGCGTCACCTTTGAGATGAAAAGCAACGACTGAAACACGTTGGTTGAAGGGAATGTTGTAAATCTGAAAGTACTGGTTGACTTGGAAGAGCCAATCCAGACGTCCAGAACCTTTGAAGACAGGTAATTGAATCTTTGGGGACTTGATGGGAATGCTGTTTGGGGGTGGGGTGGAGGAGGAGGGGACCATGGTTGTGATCGGTTTCGAGCTTGGCAAAAGCAGTGACGAGGTTGGAAGTGGTGGCTGTGTTGGTGGCGATTTGCGTAGCGAGGTTTTCGATTTGGGTGACGGTGGAGGTAGAGGCAGCAAGGAGCTTTACGAGGTTGTCGGCCATGGCAGCCATAGACTCCTCCAAGGATGATGGATCATGTTTGGGAAGCATGTCTCCCAATGAAAGCACCAATGATATGAAGCCGATTCGAGATGGCTAATCTCCAAAGAAACAAGAGAGAAGTAGAATGTTTTTGGGGGCAATTTTCTGATATCCCATTTCAATGAAAACTGTTACAATTCATAAGACTAAAGACTAAACATGCAGTTACTATTAGTCCTAAAAGATTGTTACCACTAATCAACAATCATGATGCAAATAAAAAAACTGAAAATGAGGAACATCCCCATAACTGTCTCCTAGCCAACTTCCATCCGACTAGTCTTCAGGTTGCCACGTCCAAATGAGAGGTTCGTATCAGCTTGTGTATCATGTGTGTAATCATATATGATATTAACACTTCTCGCATTCTCACAAAATATTTAACTTTTCGTTTGAACCTGCCTATATATATATATATAGAGAGAGAGATAGAGACACCTTCAAATACAAACATTTTAATGGTGCAAACCATGCAACCCACTTATCTACCACATATTTTGTTTTTACCTTTTTAATAAAAAAATGGGAAAATAAAATATGTGGTAGATAAGTGGGTTGCATGGGTTTGCATCATTAAAAAGTTTGCATTTGAACATCCCTCTCTCTCTCTATATATATATATATAACATGCTTTAATTTTACTGAACACATAAATCAGATCTAAAATATGCTTGAAAATAATGTATATTTACATATGTATGTACCCCGTTTTGAAAATCTCATGATACTCACCTTGTCAGTTTACCACGAATTAAACCAAAATAAAACTCGAATCCAACCCCGTCTCCTAGAATCACTAACCAATACTTCATTTCATGTTTCGGTAATTGAAAACTAGAAACATCCTTTTGTTGTCTTCTTCTCTCTTATGTTTCTTTCCTTTCTCTCTTTTCTTTTTCATTCTACGATTGCATGAAAGAAGCTTGGGGTTGTTTAATAACTATTCTTACAACATAATTATATTTCATATCTTATATCGTAACTCAGTGTTTTGTTTATGTGAATGTCGCCAAATCTTTATATTTTTTAAAAAGGAAAAGGCCAAGAAAACCAATGGACTTCAGTGTTTGGAGTAATTTAGTTCTTGGACAATTTTTTGGAACAAATAAGTCCTTGGACATTTCAAAACATGTTAAATAAATCCTTAGACTTTTGGAACCTGTTAAATACATCCTTATTACTTAAAAATTTAACGGATATCAGTAGTTATAGTGAAGTCCTAACCAGACAACAAGTCAGAAATGAGTTTTTTTTTCTTTTTCGTATGGTTTATTGCAGCACTTCCAAAATCAGTTTAAGGTTTGTGGGATTAGTTTAGCATTGAGCAAAGTGCTTTGGGTACCACCTTTGTAAGTTTTGGAATAATTAATGATTTTATATGCAATGATTTATTCATTAAAACTCATAAAGAATGTATTTAAGAGGTTTTCAAAAGTCTAAAGATTTATTTAACAAGTTTTGTAATGTGTAATGACTTATTTGTTCCAAAAAATTGTCCAATAACCTAATCATTCCAAACACAAAAATCCATTAAGTTTTCCTATTTAAAAACAGATAACTCCTAATCAATCGATATATGGCCTTACCTAACATAGAATAAGTCAAATATTGATAAAATCTTAGGAGTTTTTCAAGTTTACTTGGTCACCGTTTACTTTTCTATCAACCAAATAACTCTTTTGGGCTCTCAAATTTCTTCAAATACCATCATCACTTTTTTCTTTACTTAATTTATATCCCAGAAAAATAAATCCATCGAAACTCGCAAGATCGACAAGATGTTAACTCATGCGTTATGGGGAATGTTCATGGCAATTTTATGCTTTCATCAGTTTTGTGGCGGCGAAATACGTATGTATTCTATACTGATGGTCAAGTTAATTTGAGAACATGTATCTTAGTTCTATATTCTGCATTATATTTGTGAATTTTTAGTTACTCCATATTTGTTAGTTTATTTCCTTTTCTTATTTTATTAAAAAATTGATGGTTATATATACACTACAAAACAGATGCTAATCACCGTCGGTGATCCGTCGGTAAAAGTGAAATCCGTCGGTAAATGGACGTCGGTATAGATGTGATCGGCGTTTTGATTACCGACGGATATTACCCACGGATCACCAACGGCTTACTTTTCTGACGGATCGCCGACGGATATGGTCCATCGGAAATGGGTGGTCGGTGATAAACCATTTTCTAGTAGTGATATATATAGAGAGAGGGGTAGGTTCAACGGAAAAAACCTTAAAAAAATGAAAAACTGAGGAACATCATGGTAATCATTCATCTTGACGGTATGCACATATACATACAAATAAATTAAGTTGTTTTTTGGTTTTATGCACGAGTGCATTATGCACATTTGCATATTACAAAATACTTTTATCCATATGCGCATACAGTCTAGATGAATAGCTAACCTACCGTATATATACATATTGTCTTGTTAAATATAATGTTTATGTTTGAATTTCAATAAACTATTTGTTTGAATATATGTTATTTATTTATTAATATTGTGGTTGTCAGGATCGAATTCTCAACAAGAATTAATTCTCAGAAACAATATCAAAGAAGTTTGCGGAATAACACTTTGATATTTAATCAAACAGAAAATCAAAACAGAATATAATCAACAAATTGTAAACTTGTATTGAATGCTTTGAAGTTACAAGATTACACACTCAACCTCAATATTGATGAACAGACTCACCAATACGAATTCTACTTCTCTAGAATTAGGATCTATGCCTTGAGGTTGATTTTCGTTCTAATAGAATGAAGAAAACAAAAGTTAACTCATTATTCTAAACTATACAATATATATACTGAATACAAAGATAATTACAATAAATAAAATATCTTCAGTATATCTTCCATGTATATCTCTAAGCTTCCATGTATATCCTTTCATACGAATCTTCATCATATAAGCAGTATTAATCTTCAGCAGCATTAAATTCCTTCTAGCAGCATTAACTACTAAGCAGCACTAACCACTAGCAGTACTAACTAGCTAAGCAGTACTAACTTTGTTCAAGCAGCACTAACTTTGACTAGCAGTATTAATAGTACTAGCAGTAGTAACACTCAGCAGTATTAACTTTTAAGTCTTCTAGCAGTAGTAACTTTGAACCAGCAGCATTAACCATACTTGATGAATTCTTCAGTTCCCAACAATCTCCCCCTAACTTGACTTTTAGGAAGAGAAGTCAAGTTCTTCAAATTTTCTTAAAGATGCTCCCAAAACTCTATCATGGCCTAAATTCCAGTGTTTGCATCCAATCCCAAACTCTGATTGATGGTTCTTTGAATCAAGTATTTAGCCATTTCTGAATCTGGAACACATCTTAACTTTTTCTTCAGCATGGCATGAAGCTTCAATCTGCTATGATTATACACTCTATCCACTAGGAAGTATTCAGTGTGATTTAAATCCAAAGTCACTGTATATACTCCACTAATTTCATATAGAGTCCAACTGTTTACTGATTTGAAGACATCCTTGATCAAATGCTCTACTTCTTCAGGTTTGAACATCATACACAGATACTCCATTACCAGTTTTGTAATTGAAATCCCTGGAGCCTTTAGAATATCTGCATACAACTTCATTCCTATCTCAAACATCTCTTCAATATCTGATCTAGAGCATGTTCTGACAATTTTTGCCCATGTGTTGAACACTTCATACTTTTCATCCTTTCTTTTCAGCCTTATGAATTCCTTTCCATCCACTGTCAATGTATCCCAGTGAATGACCTCAGGAGGCTTAACTCCTACAGGTTCTGCTGAAATTGGTTCAGGCACTTTGTCCATCACTACCATATACAAATTTACATCATCAGTGTTTGATGGCTCTTTCTGTTTAGATGACTCAGTTGCCCCTTCTTCTTCAGCTACCTTCTCAGCCTCTTCTTCAGATACTCTAGGCTTCTTGATTGGCTTTCTTCTTGCCATCATCTTTGTTCTCTTTAAAGTCCTTAGACTTTCTCCCAGAGTGGACTCTTTCTTAGGAGGTGTTTCTTGCTCATCTGGAAATGGCTTTTGACAATCAAAGTCATTACTTTCTTTTATCCTCTTCTCCATCTCCACCCTAGCAGTTTCATTTCCCCGAAGCTTCAACATCTCTGAATCATACAACTCTTTGATCTTCTCAAAAGACATTTTGGAGAACATCTCCTTTTTGACTCCTACAGCACCTTTGAAAAATATAATCATCTTGTTTCTCTCTTGGGTACCTAGGAATGTCTTTGAGGGTTTTCTCTTCTTTGCAACTGTTTTCACCACTGATTTCTTCATACTTGCAGCTTTCTTCTGTGCAATTTCAGTTGCCATACTCAGTTGATAAGCTTCATTCAATTCAGCAGCTAGAGTCTTTGCCATCTCCCTGTCTTTTTCAACCTGAACTCTTTCTTCTTTTTCAATATCCTCCTGCATCTTCCTGGCTAGAGCTTCATCTGATTCAACCAACCTTTGCTTCTTTACTGGTTGATCAGATTCCACCATCTTTGCTTTTCCTTTGTCTTTGTTCATGGGCTTCTTACTGTTATCTTTCTTGCTCACTTCTCCTTTTTCTCCCCCTTCATTTATGACCACTCCCTTTGTTTTGAGAGTGTCATTCTTTGCTTTGATGAGCATTTCAGCTACTTCAATTTCTGTTGGAGATAACTTTGTTACTACTGCTTGTGAAGTTTCAGCAGCATTAACAGTTTCTGCTTCTAACTCCCCCTCAATACTTTTCTTCTCCCCATCATGCTCCCCCTCAACTGTTTCTTTTTCCTCATTCAGGTTTACTTCAGCCTCTGACTCCCCCTTTTTGGGAGCATCAGACACTGGTTCCCTTCTCTTTAGCACAAATTGTTTCCTTTTCTTCTTTTGAATCAGCCTTGTCACCATCTTCTTTAGTTTTGCAATCTGGACTTGTTGTGACAGTATCACCAGCTTCATCTCCTCTATTTCTTTTCCTTGTTTCAGAACATCTAGGTTGATGTTACCCATTGTCTCCATCAATTCATCATAGTTATATCTGTCCTCACCTTCTCCAGGAGTGTTACCCCCTATTGAAGGATCATGGGATCTTTTATTAGTGGAAGTCTTCTGCCTAGCAAAAGCCCTGTCCACCCCTGTGGTTTCTTGGCACCAGGGACCTTCAAATGATTGCTCATTCAAAGTTGCCATGGGGGAGGTCTTATTGATGTTACCACTTTCCTCCTCTGTGCTAGCAGGAGTAGTGGCAGCCTCATCACCCATATGCTCTACCTCCTCCTCAGAGAGAACCTCCTTTGGGTTGGGAGACACCCTTGTGGTTTCCCTTTGAATATTCTCTAGGGGAGAATTCTCCCTTAGAGGGCTTAAAGGCTGAGAGGGTAATGGTACAAGAAGGGAAGGAGCCTTCTTTACCTGTTTTCTCTTGTAAGTTTGGGTGATAGGAGAGGTTGGTTTTTCAAGAAGGGACTGGGGAATTGATTTTGAGAGGGAAGGTTGGGCTTGGCTAGCAGTGGGTTGGTCTAATGGGGGCCTTGACCCTGCTGCCATACCTTCATTGGTTTGGGACACCACCATCATTGTAGAGAACAATGGGGTGTCAACTCCTTCAGAGTCCCCAGCAGATCTTCTCATATTTGAGAAAACCTTGCCTTTGGGGGGTTTAGGTACATATACCCCAACAGGTTGAGGTATATCCGTCAATTCATGAGTAATAACTTCTTGAACAAACCTGGGATACATAAAGAAGCTCTTTTTGTTTCCCATGTTTGAGACAAGATCACTGAAAATCATTTTAGAAAAATTATACTTTCTGGCAGTGGCCAAGCACACCAAAGCATAAGCAATAGTGCTGCTGAACTCACTCCATCCAGTAGTCTTTTTGGAGATACAATGCATAAGAGTATGGACAAAGAAACGCCATTGGGGTGAAAATTTTGCTTTAGAGAATTTGAAAACTCCCAATGGGCCTCCATACCCCATTCTTGTAAGATTTGAAAACAGTTCATCATTTGGGATAGAGGTTATACCAGAGGCATCGTCTAGACGTAGACTGATGCGAATAACCTCTTCAGTAACCGTGAGTGATTGATCACAGATTCTTGTCTTGATCATCTGCACACCATTCTCAACAACAATGGTTGCATTAGCCCAGAACTGCCTTTGATGCTCGATATAGATTGTAGGGGATACAATAAGAGCATGAGCAATGTGGCTTGACTTGAGGAAATCCACAATCTGATGAAATCCTGCAGCTTGCTTTGGTTTTTGTAGCATCGCAATCTCATTGTGCTCGTCAATGAAAGTCATTGATGCCATTGATCTTAGTGAAAAGCTTGCCTGAAGACTTCGAACTTGAGAGAGAAAAGGTTTAGAGCACAAGAGAACAGTATGCAAAGAGTCGTTATGAACTTTTAGGCGGGCAAAGAGTATTTATAGTATTTGGAACATAAGCAGTATTAACCTAGAGCAGTATTAACTACTAGCAGTATTAACTAACTAGCAGTATTAACTACGAGCAGTATTAACTACTAGCAGTATTAACTAACTAGCAGTATTAACTACGAGCAGTATTAACCACTAGCAGTATTAACTGGAAGCAGTATTAACCACTAGCAGTATTAACCACTGAAAGCAGTATTAACCACTAGCAGTATTAACCACTGAAAGCAGTATTAACCACTAGCAGTATTAACTGAAAGCAGTAGTAACTACTAGCAGTATTAACCACTGAAAGCAGTATTAACCACTAGCAGTATTAACTGAAAGCAGTAGTAACTACTAGCAGTATTAACCACTGAAAGCAGTATTAACCACTAGCAGTATTAACTGAAAGCAGTAGTAACTACTAGCAGTATTAACTGACTTACTCCTTTTAAGCCTGCTAAACACTGAGTACTGCTATGCATATCCTAAAAAAGAAGATTAGTAACACCAAGAATAATATACAGGTATAAAACCACTTTTTGAGAAGGGGATTATTCAGAGTTGATCATTCCCACACTTGTTATCAAGAAAGTGAATCTACCCACATCAAAAGCTTTAGTGAATAGATCAGCAAACTGATTATCAGTGTGAACTTTGACAACTTGAATAAGTTTCTTTTCATTACAATCTCTTATAAAGTGATACCTGATCTCAATGTGCTTTGTTTTTGAGTGCTTGACTGGATTATTCACAATGCTAATAGCACTGCTGTTGTCAATAAAGATTGGAGTGTGTAGAAAGGTTACCCCATAATCCAACATTTGATTCTGAATCCATAAAACTTGAGAACAACAACTTGCAGCTGCTATGTACTCTGCCTCTGTTGTAGATGTGGATACTGTGGTTTGTTTCTTGCACTGCCATGAGACTAGTCTAGCACCCAAAAACTGACATCCTCCAGAAGTAGATTTTCTGTCCAAGTTTGCCCCACCTAGATCACTGTCTGAGTATGCTATTAGGTCAAAGGGTGAGTCATGAGGATACCAAAGTCCCAATCTGGGTTGCCCTTTGAGATATCTGAATATCCTCTTAACAGCTTGAAAGTGAGATTGCTTTGGCCTAACTTGGAATCTTGCACATACACAGACTGGAAACATTATATCTGGCCTTGATGCTGTGAGATACATGAGAGAGCCAATCATAGATCTGTAATGATGCACATCTATATCCTCCCCCTCAGGATCTGCAGATATTTGCTTGTGTGTTTCCATAGGTGTGCTTGCAGGTTTTGACTCTGAGAAACCAAACTTGGTTAGAATGTCCTGCACATACTTGGATTGACAGATGAAGATTCCATCTGACTTTTGTTGAACTTGGAGTCCAAGGAAGAAAGTAAGTTCCCCCATGGAACTCATTTTGAACCTTTGATGCATTAAATCCTCAAACTCCTTGCACAAGTTGTTTCTTGTAGATCCAAAGATAATGTCATCAACATAGATTTGTACCAGCAAGATATCCTTCTTCTTTCTCTTGATAAATAGAGTCTTATCAATGACTCCTCTTTCAAAGTCATTTTCCAAGAGATAGGATGACAGAGTGTCATACCATGCTCTTGGAGCTTGATGTAGTCCATAAAGTGCTTTCTTTAATTTGTATACCCTGTCTGGATAGCTTGGGTTTTCAAACCCTGGTGGTTGACAAACATATACTTCTTCTTCAATTGAGCCATAGAGAAAAGCACTTTTTACATCCATTTGATAGACTTTGAAATTCATGTAAGAAGCATAGGCTAGAAATAGTCTGATTGCTTCTATCCTAGCCACAGGTGCAAAAACTTCTTCATAATCTATACCCTCTTCTTGAGTATATCCTTGAGCCACCAGCCTTGCTTTGTTCCTTATGACAATACCTCTTTCATCTCTCTTGTTTCTGAAAATCCATTTTGTGCCAATTGCTCTGTGACCTTTAGGAAGGTCTACTAGATCCCATACATCTTGGAGCTTGAACTGTAACAGTTCTTCTTGCATTGCTTCTATCCAGCTAGATTCTTTCATAGCATCATGTGCCTTTTTAGGCTCAAGCTGTGATAGAAAACAAGAAAGCACTGTATGCTGTTGATCTTGCATTTCCTGAAGCCTGCTTTGATGTCTAGTCATCATAGGAGAAGAGATATCTCCTATTACCAGTTGTGGAGGATGATTCTTTTGAACTCTGGTGTTATGACTAGGTTCTCCATTCAGTCCAGCCTCAAGATTGGATTCATGCAACTCAACTGAAGTGTTTTCAGATGCCACTTCATTATTTTCTTGAGTCTCCTCATCTCTAGTTTCTTCTTCACTCTGACTTGGTCCAGTAAATGATTCCTTTTCACAGTCTTCAACAGAATTTACTGTGAGTATGGGAAAAATCACAGATGTAGATATACTTTCTTGAACTTGTGTGATTCCTGATCCTCCACTTCCTGTTCCTGTATACTCATTACTGAAACCAAAAGAGTTAGTTAGTGAATCAATGTCAAATAGCCACTGAGGTCCAGACCCAACAGGATTTGGTGTGTTCTCATTGCATTTGACATTGTCACTTTCTTCAATTATTCTAGAAGAAGAGTTAAAAACTCTGTAAGCCTTACTCTGAGATGAATATCCAACAAGAAATCCATCATCTGCTTTGTTATCAAACTTACCTAAGTGAGATTTGGTATTGAGAATTGTACAAGGACACCCAAAAGGTTTGAAGAAGCCAATGAAGGGTTTTTTTTGATTTAAAAGCTCATATGGGGTCTTGTTCTTTTGCTTGACCACTAGAACTCTGTTTTGGACATAACAAGCAGTATTAACTGCTTCAGCCCAGAAGGTAATTGGCAATTTTGAATCAGCCAACATAGATCTAGCAGCCTCTATTAGTGTTCTATTTCTCCTTTCAGCAACACCATTCTGTTGAGGAGTCCTAGGAGCACTATATTGCCTCTCAATACCTTTTTCTTCACAAAAGGTGTTTAGATCATGATTTTTAAACTCAGTTCCATTATCTGATCTAATGACTTTTACTCTTTGATTAGTTTGGTTTTCAATTCTTAGAATAAAGGATTTGATAAGTCCACTTGTCTCATCCTTAGTCCTTAGAAAATATACCCAAGTAAATCTGGAGTAATCATCAATAATAACCAAGCAGTAAGATTTCTTGCCTATACTCATAACATTTGTAGGACCAAACAGATCCATATGCAGTAACTGGAGACAAGAAGAAACAGAATTTAACTCTTTGGTCTTATGAGAAGTTTTGTGATGTTTGCCTTTAAGACAAGCAACACAATGATCATCACATGAAAAGACTTTTGAAGGTAAACCTCTTACAAGGTTGTTTTTAACAAGATTGTTCATAGTCTTGAAATTCATGTGACACATCCTTCTATGCCATATAGAGGATTCATCTACAGAAGCTTTTGAAACAAGACAATTCAGAGATGAATCACTATCAACATTGTTCATATCAAGACAGTAAACATTGTCCTTTCTTGGAGTTCTAAGTAGTATCATGCTTTCATTAACTACCTTGAACCCTGGAGCAAGAATCATACACTCAGTATTAGTAAATAATATACTATGTTGTTTGTCACAAACCTGTGATACACTTAACAGGTTGTACTTTAATTGATCAACATAGTAGACATCCTCAAATGTCATCTTACCTTTGGTGACATTACCTTTTCCACTTATCTTACCACCAGTAAGATTATCTCCAAATGCAACATGTCCTCCATTGATATGCTTGAAATTCTAAAGGCATGACATGTTGCCTGTCATGTGCCTAGAGCAACCACTATCAACATGCCAAATGCTCTTTCCCTTGAGCTGTTGGTTGCCCTGCACATTAGATAAATCAATTAGTATGAATTAGGAACCCAAGCCAAAGTGGTCTTGGGTACCCCTTTCTCATCAAAATACTTGCATTCTTTCTTGACAAGATTTTTGAACTTTAACTCCTCATTCTTGGAGTACTTTGTTACAATAATAGGCTTGGAAATATTTTTGCTAGAATCAGTACTGGTTTTAGAAGTACTAACTGCCTTGGCAGCACTTGCATGCTTAGCAATACTAACCTTGTTAGCAGTAGTAACTGTGTTAGCAGCAGTAACTGTGTTGGCAGTATTAACCTTTGAAGAGGTATTAACAGTATTAGCAGCATTAATATTTTCAGCAGTACTAACACTGTTAGCAGTAGTAACTGTGTTAGCAGTACTAATATTGTTAGAAGTACTAACACTGTTAGTACTTCTAGGTACCCACATTTTGACACTTTCTTTTAAAATCTTTTTCTTTAAAGTGCCTTTACTTTCAATAGATTTCTTTATCACATGTTTCTTTCCAGCCTTCCTATAACCCACAGATTTTTGCACAAATCTTTGAAAGTTCATCTGTTGGTTAATAGGGTTAAAGTAACAATACTTAGCCAAATGATTCAACTTGCCACATATAAAACAAGGTTTTGGTCTATTGATTTTATTCAGATCAACTCCTTGTTTCTGAGCCCATTGATTATTCCAGTTTCTTTGATTTCCTCTTTTTAAACCAGAATTTAGGCTCTTGGCTTTATTGCAATCACACTGTTTACAAGATCCAGGATTCACAACTGTGGTTTGTTTGTAATGGACCTTGTTATCATTTCCTTTAGTCTTCTCTATCTCCTTGGACTTGACCCAGATTTTCCCACATCCCTCATTGGTGATAATATAGTTTTCTAATGGTATCTTTTTACTCACATTATTATCCCTGTTCTCACTAGCTCCTTTCTCAGTCAAATCCTTAACTACTACCTCATCCAAAGGATCTATCTTAAAAGCTTCTTCAGACAAGTCCTTTTTCTCCTTAGTTTCTAACAAGTCTGATGTAGAAGAAATATAGTTGTTATTGTAAGGAGGGGGTGTATTGTTGTATCCAATACCAGGTTTCATCTTATCATGTATCTGAGCCTTTAGAAGAGAGTCCATTGCTTTTGAAGCATAAGAAAACTTGTCTATGTCAAGCTTAACTTTTGACAGTTCCTCTTTCAGTCTATCATTCTCTTCTAAGGACTTAGACAGTTTGGTTTCTAACTCATTCTTTTCCCACTTCCAATAGTTTGTGTCATAAGAGTGTTGAAGTTCATTAGCTTGAAAGCCTTTGATTTGCTCTTCAAATCTCTCTACTATCAACACATAATCTCTTCTGTCCTTTTCTAATCTTTTGAGGTCATCACACATACTTTGATTGTGATCCCTGTATCTTTTAACAGTGTCAATGCAAGATTTAGTGCAAAGATTAGAACTTACCTCAGTGGGGAGATCAGACACTTCTGCCATAAGAGCTTGATTCTGAATGGCTTCCTCAGCTTGATCACTCCAGTCAAATCCCATTCCTTGTTGAGAAACAAGGGCTTGAGCAGGATTCTTGTTCAGATTGTATCCTCCATTCTGAGCTTGTTGATGGTTGTTGTTTGGAACAGCACTCCTGCATTCTCTAGCAAAGTGTCCTTTCTTGTGACACTTAAAACATTCCACCTTGGTTTTGTCAAAACCAGCTCCATCTTCTCTTCTTTGAGAGAAGTTATTTCTTCCAGTTCTTTTAATGAACTTTTTCACCCTCATGGATAACATGGCCATCTGCCATTTAATATCCATCTCCTCCAGATCATCAGGGTGAATTTGATCAAGATCATCATTAATCAGAGAATTGCTGCTATGACTGGACAAAAAGGCTTCAAAGATAGTTTCAGTGCCTTTTTCTGAACTTACTCCACTGGCAGTAATAACTGCTTCAGGGTTGGCAGTAGTATCAGTGGATGCTGAAAGAAGTGCAGCATTGTGAATATAACCAGAGGGCTTCTTCTTGGTTTCTACCTCAGTTTCAAAAACTCTTAGATCATTGTATAGATCATCAAGTTCTTTCTCTTCCAGATTGTCACTCTGTCTATATGAGACAGTGTACATAGTCCATTCATCCCCAAGAGATCTGAGGAACTTTCTGTTGATATCATCTTGTTCCATCTTCACCCCTACAGTAGCCAGTTCACCTATGAGTTTATTGAACCTATCAAAAGTTTGAGTCATAGACTCATTCTTTGTGGAAGTGAAGTTCTCATACTGCTGCTTTAGAACATCTCTTTGATTTCTTTTGATGCTCTTAGTTCCAGCAAATCTTTTCTCTAGAGCATTCCAGAGAATCTAAGCATCAGTGCAGTTGCAAAATTGATGCTGATATTCATTGGGAATGGCCAAGAGCAGAGTGCTCAAGGCCTTCATCTCTGTCTGTCTGATCTTCCTTTCACCATCTGTCTTTGGTGGAGGTCTTTTCCCATCTGGTCCTATCCTTCCAGCTTCAGAAGGACCATTCTCAATGATATCCCACATTGAGTAGTCAGTGAGAAGAATATATTGTCTGATTCTGATCTTCCACATGTCAAACTCACTTGGTTTGAGCATTGGAACCTTAGAAACCAAAGTACTGCTTGATTATGTAAGATTTTCCATGATGAATAACTATTTCTGAGATAGTTAGGCTCTGATACCACTTGTCAGGATCGAATTCTCAACAAGAATTAATTCTCAGAAACAATATCAAAGAAGTTTGCGGAATAACACTTTGATATTTAATCAAACAGAAAATCAAAACAGAATATAATCAACAAATTGTAAACTTGTATTGAATGCTTTGAAGTTACAAGATTACACACTCAACCTCAATATTGATGAACAGACTCACCAATACGAATTCTACTTCTCTAGAATTAGGATCTATGCCTTGAGGTTGATTTTCTTTCTAATAGAATGAAGAAAACAAAAGTTAACTCATTATTCTAAACTATACAATATATATACTGAATACAAAGATAATTACAATAAATAAAATATCTTCAGTATATCTTCCATGTATATCTCTAAGCTTCCATGTATATCCTTTCATACGAATCTTCATCATATAAGCAGTATTAATCTTCAGCAGCATTAAATTCCTTCTAGCAGCATTAACTACTAAGCAGCACTAACCACTAGCAGTACTAACTAGCTAAGCAGTACTAACTTTGTTCAAGCAGGACTAACTTTGACTAGCAGTATTAATAGTACTAGCAGTAGTAACACTCAGCAGTATTAACTTTTAAGTCTTCTAGCAGTAGTAACTTTGAACCAGCAGCATTAACCATACTTGATGAATTCTTCAGTTCCCAACAGTGGTATATTACAAATAAATTATTTCCCAGCTTCGTACATTCTCAACGGTCAAAATTAATTTATAAGTTTTATTTATAAATAAAATTGACTTTCGTGATGTTAAGCTTTGAAACCCTGTAATATATTATGATTATTATCTTTTTTCTTATATGAAGAACGACAGTTTTGTCTTACTCCTGTTCATATTGTTTTCAATTGGAAATTAAGGCTCAAACACTTTGTTTTAGAACCACAAGTTGTGGCGTACTGATTAAGGTCCAGGGGGATATGATAAAATATCATATCTGCCCAGAGTTCGAATCCAGATGTACACAACAATTATGGTCACTGAGGTTTAATCAAGGCTGATGTCTTATAGTCATAATTTTGTCAAAGGATTAGTCCAGGCATAGCTTAGGACACCCCTCCAAAAAAAAGGAAAAAAAAAAAATAAACACTTTGTTTGTTTTAGGTAATATAGAGGCAAAATTTTATGTTAAACATCTACGTACCTGATTTCCATATATCTTACAATGTAAATTTTAATAAAATTCAAATGCATTTTAGTCTGATTCATATTTTGTGTAACATACTTTGATCTAAATATTTGAAGTATGACATCTAAGATAACAAACTGAAAATTTATAAAATACGTTACACAAAGTAAAATTCTGATAGAAATACGTTACATTTTCATGCAATTTTCGCTCATCATTTATTCAAATATTTAAAAAATCCTGATCTTATACAGCTCCAAACTACACCTTTATGCACGAAGCAACAAAAGCTTCAAAGATTTCATTCTATGACTACATAGTCATCGGTGGAGGCACCGCCGGAATCCCAATCGCCACCACCCTCTCTGAAAAGTACTCGGTTCTACTCCTTGAACGTGGTGGCTCACCTTACGGCAATCCTAACATTACCAACTTAGCCAACTTTGGCACCTACTTTTCCGACACCTCATCAGACTCCCCTTCTCAGCAATTTGTTTCTGGTGACGGCGTTGTAAATGCACGGCCACGTATCTTGGGCGGTGGTACTTCAATTAATGCAGGCTTCTATTCCCGTGGTGAGGCAAGATTTATAAAAGACGCCAACCTAATTGATGAAAGGTTGATGAATGAGTCGTACCGATGGGTAGAAAAAGTGATGGTCTTTGAGCCGGTTGTGACGAGGTGGCAGTCAGCGTTACAAGGGGCGCTTGTCGAAGCTGGAGTGGCCCCGGAAAATGGGTTTTCGTATGATCACATCATGGGGACTAAAGTGGGAGGTACTATTTTTGATCAAAACGGCCACCGGCATACTGCGGCAGATTTGCTACAATATGCAAATCCTAAGGGCTTGTTTCTTCTTCTACATGCAACTGTTCACAAAATCTTCTTCAAAACCCAAGGTACATTTTTAAATTTAATACTAATATTTATATTACCAACCGTTACAACGTATGTAGAGATTATTAATTAAGGGATATTTATTTTGTTTTTCAGGAAGATCAAGACCAAGGGCTTATGGAGTAGTCTATGAAGATGCATCAGGCATAAAACATAGGGCATACTTGAAAGGAGGACAAAAAACTGAAATCATACTATGTGCTGGTGCCATTGGAAGCCCACAACTTCTAATATTGAGTGGCATAGGTCCAAAGGACCAACTTCAAGCCCACAACATCAAGCCTGTGCTTCACAACCCTTCTATTGGTCAAGGCATGGCCGATAACCCGTTAAACGCAATCTTCGTTCCTTCTCCAATCCTCGTCGAGCCATCCTTAGTTCAAGTTGTGGGTGTTACTCAGTTTGGTAACTATATTGAGGCAGCCGGGGGCATTAATTTGATTGGTCGACCACCTTCCGACTACCAGGGTTATTCCTTTGAGGTATTTTTGTTTATTAATAACTACTTTTATTGACAAAAAACACCCCCGTTAATACCAAGGGAAGAACAACTACTTTGAGAATTGTAAAAGAAGGATTTAGCGATGGATTAACAACAAAGGAGAGACCGTCGCTAAACTATCACAATTACCAAGAGATCAACGGCGACTTAGCGACAAGGATAATTTCCATTCGTTAGTCTGTCGGAAAAAGTTCAAAGTATTTTATTTTTAATTTATCTTATCGATTATAAAATTCCTCGATAATCTATTGATAATTAACTTATACATGTTACCGACAGATTATTGATGACTTTATTTAGAATTAACTTTTACTTTTGACCTAGATTTTTTAAACCCCACAATAATCCATCGGTAATTTATACGTGTTATCGTAGTATTATTGACGACCTTTTATTTAAATTAACAGTTACATTTAACTTATATTTTTTTTTTAAATTTGTCCCTAAAATCTATAGCGATGTGTTTTCAACAATATTGTTTCCGACATACTTATTCCGTTGGGTAATCTCTCTCGTTCTTACACTTTACCGATAGAAAACCAATGAAATGATCATCTCTACTTGTTTCCAGATGGGTGGGTTTATATTCGAGAAAATCAATGGCCCGCAGTCCATGGGCTACCTAAAGCTTCAAAATAATGATCCAAGCGACAACCCATCAATAACATTCAACTACTTTAAAGAACCCGAAGACTTGCGAAAATGCGTTGATGGGATTAAAACTATGCTAACCACAATTAAATCAAAAGCATTCTCGAAATTCAAATATGCAAATATGACGGTCCAAGATATTCTCGATCTTAACGTGAAAATGCCAACCAACTTGACTGTACATGCCAATACAAGCTCATCGCTGGAACAATACTGTAAAGACACCGTAAAGACTATATGGCATTATCATGGAGGCTGTCAGATTGGGAAGGTAGTTGATGACGAGTATAAGATTCGTGGTGTAGATGCACTTCGAGTCATTGATGGATCAACTTTCACTAACTCTCCGGGAACTAATCCTCAAGCGAGCGTTTTAATGCTTGGAAGGTATTGAAAACTAAAAGATCGATACGTGGTTTTTTTAACATCAATAATTGATTGGGTTTCAACTTGTTGCAGGTACATGGGAGTTACAATACTTAAAAAAAGACTTGCAAGCGACAAATTGAAATGATTCTCAAAGTTGTGGTTCTTCATTCGGCAATCTATTGGTGAAATTTGTAGCATTTTTTAGTTGTGAGACGCTATTCGATTAGTTAATTAGGTAAAATATTCAGTTTCCGTTCTTCATTATTGATGTAAAATGGCAATCCAATAATTAATTACTTGTGCCAAAAGGCCCAAAGTGATGAACATTCAAAACCACATACACCTAGCTTTACGCAAGTTTGGCCTGTTTTGCTTTCATCAATTGTTAAGAAATCATGTAAAAAGGTTGAGAGACTCTTTGACACGGTTTTACATAAACAACCGTGTAAATGGGTATTCAAAAAAACGTGCGCCATTTTTTTATACGGTTATCAAAAACGTGAAAAATAAAGTGTGTGAAATGTCACATTTTGTACTATTTGTTAGAATATATTTATGTTTTGTATTGTAACCTATGTAATCTACATTAATTAGACCCATTGTAATCTCTATATATTGTGAATAATGAGAGAAGAATGATTCATGGGTAAATAATCAATTAGCATGGTATCAGAGCTAATCATCTCTGATTCTCTCTCAATCAAATCCCTTCTCTCAATCGCCTCTCCCAATTTTCTCTCAATCTCGGCTCTCCCTCTCTCTTCTAAACCGGAACCACCGAAATGGCCGACCAACCCACAAACACCGCTTCCGAAAAACCTTTTGGTCAAAGCCTTTGTCCCTCTTACCCTTGATCTTGACGAATTGAACTATGATGCATGGCGAGAACTCTTCGAAACTCATTGAATAAGTTTCGGTGTTCTTGGATATGTTGACGGAACCTCTCATCCATCCTCGGACGATGATTCTGAATGGAGTAAACTTGACTCTCTTGTCAAACTATGGATTTACACGACAATCTCGAAACCATTGTTGCAAATGATCCTAAAGAAAGGAGTAACCGCTCGTGCGGTTTGGACAAGCCTCGAGAACCTCTTCTGAGACAATAAGGACGCCCTTGCCATCCAACTCGATAACGAATTGCGCAACATCGTGATTGGAGACGACTATTGCCAAAGAATCAAATCTATGTCAGATCTTCTTGCTAACATTGACGCTCTTGTCAATGAAAAGAATCTCGTCACATATATGATCAACGGACTCTGTGACAAGTTTGAACATATCGCACGTATTATTCGACACCGAACCCTCTTACCATCTTTTTTGCAGGTACGCTCTATGCTCCTCTTGGAAGAACAACATATGGCACAACCACGGAACCACAACCCGTATCACCGTGATCACCCCTCCTCACGGTTCTTCATACCGGAAACTCTGCATATGGCGGCACAAATCAACGCCGCAACTCTGAACGTCGCAATAATTGCCATCAAAGTCGTTGGACCGACGGTCGTATCGACCGCCGCCAACACCCCCTACCCTCCAACGAAATCATATGGGGTTTTACCAAACCCCTTGGGGTGTCTACGGGTGGCCGCTACCCAATCCTCAGGCATCGTTCCGACCGCCGCAACAATCCGACTCCCGCCGCACCGGACCGCCGGCCTCCCCTACTGCTGCCAACGGCCTCCTTGGACCCGGTCCTCAACAAGCATTTCACTCATCCACTTCTACGATTCCCCCTCCCCCCCCCCAGCAATGGTTTATGAATGGGTCACCCAATCAACCTACCACCCTTCCTCAAGCGTTCAACGTTATGTCTCACCTTCGACAAACTTTCGACTATTTGGATACTTATGCTACCCATACATCTACCCCCCACACAAACTTTCCCCGCATACCACTCCATGCATCTTTCTTGGTTAGCCGTCCAATCATCGCGGTTTTCGGTGCCTTGACCTCTCAACCAAGAAAATCATCATTTCTCGCCACGTAACTTTCAATGAGTCCACTTTTCCTTTCGGGTCCATCACTTCAAAACCCGACATGTCTTACGACTTTCTAGATACTTCTTACGACCCCTCCCCCATATCTCGCCGCCTCCTAACAACGACATCTCCACCCACCACCTCGCTACCGCCACCGTCCCCGCCCACTCCTCCCGAAACCGCATCGCAACCACCCAATTCACCACCCTCTGCCACACCGAAACCCACCTCCTCACCCCTTCACGAGGTTACCTCCTCGCCACCTTCGGCCGAAATGGCCCCTCCTCCCCTCCCATACAACATCCTATGGTCACCCGCTCCCAACGTGGTATCTCCAAACCACTTACTCGTAGGGGTGTTCGCGGTCCGGTTTGGGTGGTTTAACCCCTTAGACCACAAACCAAACTGCAAGTGACGGTTTATTAAATTTTCAAACCGAGCGGTTTGACATCAAGTGCCCAGACCGGTCAAACTGGACCGCGGTTTGAGTCTTTTTATGGGCTTTAAAGTTTAAACTTAAAAAAACATATATAATTTTGAAATATAAAGCTTCATTGGCTTGAGTCCATTTGAAGTAAACAAAGTCCACAAAAAAGTAAACAAAATATCCCAACAAAACATTAAAAATCAAAGTCCAAAAAAAAGTTAACAAAGTCCACAAAAGAAGTGAACACATTTTTTTAGACGGCCGATGTTAGTGAATAGTTGTCATTTAGGGCTTTTATGTTTTAAATGTCAAAAATCAAAATATATTTTATGTTTGGGATATATTTAAGATAACATTGGGTTGTATAATGGATATAAATGCATATATATAAAAATAAAAAATATATATGTATTTGGCGGTCGGTTTGGTCCAAACCGCCCAAAAAGACCTCCAGACCGCAGACCGGACCGGACCGCCCAGTTTGGCAATTTTTCAGACAAGACCGCTCAAACCGCCAAAAATGGTCCGGTTTGACTTGGTTCGACCGGTTTGAGTGGTCCAACGGTTTTTTTGAACACCTCTACTTACTCTCCTAAATCTATACACCGCTACCACCTCCCCCGTACCTCGTTCTTACTTACAGGCCTTAAACGACCCTCACTGGCAATCTGCCATGCAAGAAGAATACAATGCTCTTATTAAAAATGGTACTTGGGTCCTCGTCCCGAGACCCCAACGGGTGAATATTGTACGGTCCATTTGGTTATTCAAAAAGAAACTTAATGTCGATGGCACTCTTGGTCGATACAAGGCCCGTCTAGTGGCCAATGACAAAAGTCAACGTCCCGACATAGATTGTGACGAGACATTTAGTCCCGTGGTAAAACCTGCAACTATTCGCACCATCCTCAGCCTTGCGGTGTCTCGCCATTGGCCCATTCACCAATTAGATGTAAAAAATGCTTTTCTTCATGGCACCTTGCAGAAACAGTTTTTATGCATCAACCACCGGGCTTCGTTAATGCATCTCATCCAGACTATGTTTGCCACTTGCAAAAATCATTGTATGGGCTTAAACAAGCTCTACGGGCTTGGTTTCAACGGTTCACACAATTTGCAACATGAAGAGGCTTCCATGCCAGTAAATCAGAATCTTCTCTATTTATTTATAAAAATGGTGACTCTGTGGCATATCTACTTATTTATGTAGATGTTATCGTTCTCGCAGCTTCCTCTCTAGACTTATTGAAACAGGTCATCAACTCTCTCAGCAAAGAATTTGTTATGACCGACTTGGGCCCCCTTAACTATTTTCTTGGCATCTCGGCTACAAGGTCAAAAAACGGACTCATTCTAAGTCAGCAAAAATATGCTCTTGACATCCTTGAGCATGCCAAAATGCTAAACTGCAAACCTTGTCAGACACCGGCCAACACGACGTCCAAACTTGGCCCTCCGGCACACCTGTCTCGAACCCCACCTTGTATCGTAGTCTTGCGGGTGCACTACAATACTTTGCATTCTCTCGCCCTGACATTACTTATGCGGTACAACAGATATGCCTATACATGCACAACCCTCGGGAACCTCATCTCAACGCCTTAAAGTGGATCCTCTGCTACATCCGCGACCCTATCGATCATGGCCTTTAACTTTATGCCTCATCCACGACTGGGCTTACGGCCTATTCAGACGCTGACTGGGGCGGGTGCCCCACCACACGTCGGTCTATGTTTGGATATTGTGTTTTTTTGGGTGCCAACCTCCTTACTTGGTCCTCTAAGCGCCAAGCCACAATTTCGAGATCTAGTGCGGAAGCCGAATACCGGGGTGTTGCCAATGTTGTGGCTGAGACATGTTGGATAAGAAATCTACTTCTTGAGCTCCACTCTCCTCCCACGAAAGCCACCATCGTCTACTGTGACAATGTCTCCGCTGTCTACCTATCTACCAACCCGGTCCAACATCACCGCACAAAACACATCGAGATTGACATCCATTTCGTCCGCGATCAAGTTGCCTTAGGACGCGTACGAGTTCTACATGTCCCATCCTTACTCCAATATGTCGACATCTTCACCAAAGGACTCCTATCATCCCTCTTTCTTGACTTTCGGTCCAATTTGAATGTTCGATCTCCATCTCCCGTTCCAACTGCGGGGGCGTGTTAGAATATATTTATGTTTTGTATTGTAACGTATGTAATCTACATTAATTAGGTAGATTGTAACCTATGTAATCTACATTAATTAGGTAGATTGTAACCTATGTAATCTACATTAATTAGGCCCATTGTAATCTCTATATATTGTGAATAACGAGAGAAGGACGATTCATGGGTAAATAATCAATTAGCACTATTGAAACATAAGCATCTGGTTTAGTTTCGATCTTTTACTTCAACTTCAATTGAACCATCAACATCTTCCGAAAATCAACAAACCAATAAATCTGATTCAAAGCAACCATCCAATAACATCCCATCCTCATAAAACTTCCAAACCAAATTATTCTCCTTCCCGGGAATAGAACAAACCCAACAGAAGTAACAATAAATCTTCCAGCAAAGCCAGTAGAAACAATATCTCTTTCAAATTCAATTGGCTGGCCTCCAACAAAAGACACCCAAACAACCAAGCTTATACCCACTCTAATAAACTAAATATTGGGAGCCTACAAGCTTCCAATTGGGGTTTATTGGGCAAATGGTGGTAGAGGTTCATGATTGAAAGGAATCGTTGTGGGTAAAGGTATAAAGAGCTTATACGGAAGGGATGACATATTACTACAAAAACAACAATTTTACATGCCCTTTTTTACACGGTTTTTAACACAAACCGTGTAAAAAACGAAAAGCTTTTTAAACGGTTTTGGGTAAAAAAACGTGTGAAAAGGTATTCGTACATTTTTACACGGTCTTTACCTAGAACCGTGTAAGAAAGTGAAACATTTTTACACGGTTTTGGATAAGAAAATCGTGTGAAATAAAATCGTGTGAAATGGTCTCTGTGCCTTTTTACAAAGTGAAACCTCTTCTTAAACGATTTAGGTAAATAACCGTGTAAAAAGTTAGGAGACGTTATTTACAGAACCTTTGTAAAAAAAGTGAAAGTTATTTATAGAATTGTGTAAAAAACTTGAAACATTTTTACACAATTGGGGTAAATAACTGTGTAAAAAGGCTAGAAGAGGGGTTAAAGTTTTAATTTATGAAAGTGAAAAACCCTGGTTTTCTATTTTCATCGACTCCCCCTGTTTCATCGATCAACAGCCCATCCCCACTGTTCTCATCGTCACCACCATTTGTCGCCGGTGAAGCAGCACCACAAGCCACCGTGGCCACAAATGATTAACCACCACTCTGTGTCGCAAGTTGGATTTCGAATTTCAACAACAAAGGTTTGAGTTTCATCCTACACTTACATTTATTCGGTTTTGGTTCTCTTTCTAGATGTAACATAAGTTCGAATTCTACTGTTGGTATAAACAGATAGTAGAATGCTTGGTTTGTTTTGGTTTTGGATTTGTTTCCTCTTACTTGGTTTTGGTTTGATTATTTGCGGTACTTTTTTTTTTTGTTTTTTTTATGCACACCAAGTGTTCGATAAAAGTTGCCAATGAGAGTTTTATGATGTTTTAAAACCTCAAAGAGTTAGTAAATTTGTTGAAAAAGACAGCATGTACATCTTTTAAATGTATTCGTAGACACTTGTACACAAATTCTTCGATACATGAATAAGTTAGGTGTTTTGGTTTGTTCAAGATTGAATTTAACATCACTAGTAAGCTATTGCAAATCGCAGCAGGCATGTTCGATTAGCAACAATAGTTGGAAAAACCTCATCCTAAAACTAACAACCCGGCTATGATTGATGAGATTTTGTGTTTTGATATAGACTTGAGGATGCACTTGCGTGTTTTTATGAAATTCAAAATTGTGGTATGGTTCGAGATGTAGTTACGACTCTACTTTGATTGCGCAGTTGACCGTGTATGAACCATGAAGTTTCTTTTACATGAAAGTTTAGAAATTTGAGGGGCTCTAGCAACTACCTAAATAGGTGCCGCTACTGATATTTTGTTCTTTTTGCTACCGATTTTTTTTGTCCTTTTTGTTCTTCAAATCCATTCTTGATACACTAAAATTCTTGTCAAACAACAGTAATAAAGATGCGAAATGAAACCAATCTGGGAAATTCATTGCCATGGCTTTGTTCAGTAAAAGATTACATTCTCACCATGAGAAATACCATTCTTGATACACCAAATCGAAGGCCAATATTATGTTGGTAGCTATTTAATAAGATACACGAAATCAATGACTAATAGTTCATTGCCATGGCCCTGTTTAGTATGTTGGTAGCTGATAGAAATGTCTTATATTTGGTCTCTGTAAATAAAGCCAATGCCAAAGCTATACCATGATACTACAATTTCATATAACTTTCCATGATGCAGTTATATCATGATGGTTAAGCTATACCATGATGGTTAAGTTTTAGGAGTTGAGTTTAGATGTTTTGTTGTTGGTATGTATGATTGGATAAAGACCTCTGTCTTAAAGTCATTAGATACATTATGTTTGACTATTTCTATGATACAATTTGCCTATGATGGTGGAAAATGGAAAACAATTTGAAATGATGTTGTTTTTATTTTACAATGATATGGTACATGTTAGTTGTAATTAATAATGATATGGTAATTGTTACTTCGTGCCCACAATATATAAGTTTTCTAGATCGGCCACTGCTTGAGATGGACGACGACATTGACCTCAGTGGAATAAAACTCTTTGGAGAAGATATAAACGACGCCGAAATCGTGATGGATGATGCCGAACTCAACCTAAACGACATAGATATGGATGGCAATCACCAACACAACAACAACAATGTGATTCCAGGTACAATATTAATTCTTATATTGATTTAAATTAATTCTAAAGGTACATCCTTGTGTGGTTGAACAAGTCATATAGGGAAACAAAAGCAAAACCAATAACTATGTGGACTGTGCTTATTAATCTTTGGTGTAGGCGGATAAGAATGCGGTTTTTCTGACTTTTGATTGCTCAAATAAGTCTTGGTTTAGGATCTGACGTATGCTTTATGGGAACATGTTTTTACTTATATTCTTTTTGTTCAAGTGAGTCATTGATATGAGAAGCCATGTCTTTCTCAAGGGGTTCCTGATCGAGCTCATAGACAATTGGGTTGATGCATACAACTTAACAATATTTACATGTAAGCCGGTAAGCACTTACTTAGTTAGCGTTTGGGTACATAGTGTAATGCTCAATTTGTTAAGTGTTCAGTTGATTTTGAGTTTTGAGTTAAATAGATGTAGAAAGGACTAGGTTTCTAGGTTTTCTTCTTTATTCATAGATGGGGGTGGGGTAGGTAACTCCGCCTATGTCAGTGCACGACATTGCCGGTCCCAAGCCCGGATAAAGGAGGAGGGTCGACCCTAGCTAGCTATCTTTGCTTTTCTCTTACTTCTTCTTCTTGTTGTTGTTGTTAATACAAAGTTAGATGTTATTTGTATTTTAATATTGATTCATATAATGGTATTTTGGACCCTGGTCGATACAAAAATGAAAAAAATAACACTTTTTACACGGTTGTTAGAAAGAACCTTGTAAAAAGATATGGCCTTTTTTACGCGGTTTTGACTAAAACCGTGTAAAAATATGTATTTTTTACACGGTATTACAAAACAACCGTGCAAAAAGTCCTATATTTTTACACATTTGTACTAACAACTGTGTAAAATTGAGCATTTTTTACACGTTATTTTCACCTTTTTACACGGTTTTAGAACCGTGTAAAAAAAGGACATTTTTACACGGTTCTAAAACCGTGTAAAAAGGTCGGCCGCTTTCTTACACGGTGGGCTTTTACACGGTTCCAAAACCGTGTAAAAAGCTCTTTACAACCGTGTATAAATGTCTTTTTTGTAGGCTAGTATTGTGGAGGTTGGAAGTGATTTGGATAAGTTGGATATGAACTTTTCATTGTCATTTTGGAAAGAAGTGGGAGATGGAAGGGAGACATGTTTTTGGATAGACAAGTGGTCGGATAATAACGCCCTTAGAACTAAATTCCAGTGGCTGTTTCAATTGGAAACGGATAAATATGCGATAGTGTTCGATAGAGGAGAGTGGAATGGTGAAAATTGGGTGTGGAAATGGAGGTGGAGGAGGGAACCTAGAGGAAGAGAACTAGGGAAAATGGAGGATATGCTACGAGTGATTTTAGAACATCAACCAAGAAAGGGTAGAAAGGAGCAAGGTAAGTGGCGTCTAGATCAAAGCGGTGAGCTTTTGGTCAATAAACTTCGGCATCTAATTGATGAAAGACTGACCTCAGTGGAGGGGAACATGGTGGAGACTGTTTGGACAAACTTAGTGCCAAAAAAAATGTGTATTCATTTGGAGGGCGAGACACAACCGACTACCATGCTGAGCGGTGTTGGAAAAGATGGGGATAGACCTTCATTCTACATTGTGCCCAAGGTGTGAAGATGTGGCTGAAACGATCGATCATGGGTTGGTAGGATGTGTAGAGTCCAATAGGCTATGGCAGCAAGCAGGTAAATGGTGGAAGCAAAATACAGGTACTACGACTACTTTAAACGATCTGTTAAGCAACGGTTTACAAGCGGGTGGAAATTCAAAAGTATCATCGGTTTGGACAGCGGTGTTGTGGGCGTTTCTGTACCTAATTTGGTCGCACCGTAACAAAGTAGTGTTCAAGGCGGAGAAAAATAAGCTATCAGACCTATTCTTCAAATTTCAAATCAGAATGTACGAATGGATTACGAGAAGAGATAGGAAGAAAGGAGTCGATCGGGTAAAATGGTTGTCGGACCCCTTGAAAATTTCATTTTCCTTAAGCTTCCCAACTGTTTCGTCGTACTGCAGGTCGGAGATTTTTACTGGTGACAAGCTGTTGTTTCGAAGGTAGCAGCGGTGGTCTGCTTCTGTACTTTTGTTTTGTTTGCTTTTGGTCAATTCGACATGGCGTTTCTTTCTGCTTTTAAGTTTGCTTCTTGCAAACTTGTATCTTGTTTTCTATACCCTCTGTTAACCCTGCATGTCAACCCTTTATTAGAAGACCTAGTATATATATATATATATATATATATATATATATAATAGGAGCTATTCATATTCTTTTATCCTTAAAGGTATAGAAAATCACAAACAATTTTATTCAAGTAAATGTAAAAATTATAACACAAACTTTCTCAATGTGATATAAAATTCTAGTTACAAAACTTTCTCAAATATTAAAACTCTAGATAAAATTATGAAGGAAGAACTATATATAGAGAGAGAAATATCTAAAGAAAAGTTTAGAGAAAAGTTTTATAGAGAAGTTGTAAAATGAGATTATGCATCTCAAAACCCACTTTGTATATATATATATATATATATATATATATATATATATGTGTGTGTGTGACGGTAATCAAATGAGAACTATAAAAAGGTTGAGGACCGTGAAAACCAATCTAAGCCTTACATCAAATTTGATCTTATGCTTGTAATTTAAAGGTGCTTTTAATTAAAAATGGGCATAATGGTCATTTGGTAATAAATATGATTTTTTTTCTAATTAATTAGCTTTCTTTTTTATGCAATACCTTCCTTTTATACGATAAGTGTTCAAAATTTTCAGGTTCAAATGATTGAGTTCCAATTTTGTGAGTTCTAGGTTTTCGTATTCTTCTCGATTGAAGTCTCTCTGACTATTCTTCTTATTATATCGATGGAATCAAATGATTTATCACATTTCACCCTATGAATCAGATTCACCCTATAAAACATAAACACATTCACCTTATGAAATATAAACATATTCACCTTATAAATCAGATTCACCTTATGAATCAGATTCACCTTATGAAACATAAACAACTTCACCCTATGAAGCATAAACAGATTCACCAAATTAAACATAAGTTTCAAAGTCATAAACATATTCACTGTTTCAAAGTCACCTTAAGAAACGTAATGATTGTGTTTCACCTTATGAAACTTCAACTCCTTGTTCAATAACTACTTTTCTTTGATCAAATTGTTTCTTCACTTCTTCCACAATCTTACGAAATATCACATTATTGGCGTCATCGTAGTCATCTCGTATTTGGCAAAATCTAAAAAAATGAGATGGATGAGAAAGAATGAAACTAATCTGGGTTCGGAGAACACCTACATCCCAGATCCCATTTCTTGGTTCGATTTGTGGGTTCGAAGAACACCTCCATCCCAGATTCCATTAATGGGTTTGATTTCTTGGTTCGATTTTTGGGTTCGATTTTTGGGTTCGAAGAACACCTCCATCCAAGATCCCAAATTTGGGTTCGATGCACAAGGGGGATGAGTGTCGACGTTTTTTCAAAGGGGACGGACGCTGATCTTCGTGTGCGATTGAGATGCAGGTGGTTTTGGATTTGATAAGAGATGGATGATTGAGAGGGTAGATAGAAATTAGAGGGTTTACACATAGAGAGAGATGGGTTTATAGATAGACTTGATAGGAGTGTGAGTCTAGCCTATAATACCTTTTCAATCTACTTTAAATTTGACAAAAATACCTTTATTTCACCTTTTTATTACAAATATGCTTAATTCTTTAATGACCTTTGATTTAAGCTAATCTATGGAATAGATTAGTCCTCAAGGTCCTCAACATATTTTTGGTCCTCACTTGTTTTATATATATATATATATATATATATATATATATATATATATATATATATATATAGGGGCAGGTTCAAACGAGAAGCTAAACATTTTGCGAGAAGGCGAGAAGTGTTTAATCATATATGATACACAAGCTTAATCACATATGATTAAACACATGTTATATTGGCAATACATAGACGTTTAATCATATATGATTAAGCACACCCACATGCCGTGATATCATATATGATTAAACATTTCTCGCCTTCTCGCAAAATGTTTAACTTCTCGTATGATCCTTCCTCTCTCTCTCTCTCTCTATATATATATATATATGGGAGCTTTATTATAGAACCTTCACTATTTCTTGAAACCCTTACAACCCACTTAAAAACCATTGACTAAATAATGGACGTACGAGATCATTTCAGCCCTTCCAAAATATTCATTTTAATTTTTATTTATTTTTTTGCCCTATTTCAAGCCCGCTAAAGGGTATAATTGTCCAAAAAAAGGGATTTATTTCGAATATTCAAAATATAATCGTGGGCAACTGAATCCTTATCCCCGTGAATCAAGAAACCAGTTGATTCAGTTTCCAGAAAATTAGCAGAGGGACTGAAAACTGATTTATGCAATCAAATCTCATCCATGGCAGAACCACATCGAGGTAAGATGAAACCCTAACTTTTTGATTTTGGATTCTGCACAACGATAAACTCACTAGGGTATTGGAAAATCGATTTTGTAGTTTGTCGAAAGAGTGCCAGAATCATGCTCAAATACTCCTCAAAATTCAAGAACACTGCATCTACACCAATCATGATCAACTTCGAATCAGAGGAAGAAGACGACCGCGAAGAGGAAGGAAGAGACCGAAACAGTAATCAACCCGTCATCCAAGTTCAAGAAATAAGTAGCAACTATGGGTCAAATGATGGTCAACAACAATCGAATGAAGGTATATCAACTCAACCTTAACTTTGAAATACCAAAATGTTCAATAAATATGAGCAAAAGGTTTTAATATTATTTTAAAAAAAAAATCTTCAAAATCACAGGGAAGAAATGCTTCTGGTTCGAATAATTATAAAAACGTGATGGATATGATGACAGAATTTAAATACAATAATTTTTTTTTAAGAAATAATGTATATATTAAAAAAATCTTTGAATTTCGTTGGAAGTTATGCACAAGTGCATGTTTATTGGAGTAAAACAAATGTTATTTGAATGATTCTTATATTCTTCTCAATTACATGAATAGGTAATCATGTTTTGGGGGGGACCATTTGATGAACTCTGGTTCATGAAAGTGAAATCACCCAATGGCAATTTGAGATATTTCTAATAATGAATTGTCATTCAAGAGGATACATACATGAACCCCAATACATTAACTATTTTGACACACACAATTAAATAGGAACATGGTTAGGTCATATAAGTAGAAGTTTTGAACTTGAAGCAATTTGGCAATACCAATCTATTCATCGTTGTTGGTGCTCACACTTTCAAATATGTCTGTCTATACATTATGTCTCTTTTATACAACCTGACCTGGATAAAGGTGTTGCTTATGGCTTTCTGTTTACTTCTTTATGTCAGCACTCCCGTATTATTATTATTATTATTATTATTATTATTATTATTATTATTATCCCCTTAAGTTTTTAATATGTTGCAAGTTATCACAATTTTGCTTTTGGGTTAAAGACCATGACTTCGTCATTAGGAGTACCCAATAGAATAGAGATCACTTAAGTTTATGGTGGAAACATAACCACGATTACTACAACTTCTTAAAATACTTGTATTCTTACCAACTCCTTTGGGTGGCAGATACTTGACTTTGATACAACATAAACACATTGCATGTAATCTGAAGTTGTAACTGTATAATCTTGGGACTTTCAAGCTCTCCCAGATAAGTAAGCTAAAGGCCCAACTATAGCTGCATTAATGTATGTAGCAGGTTCTGCGTGACTATAGTCGGATCACTCATCAGGGTAGAAATCATTCTCGTTTGGACCACCCACGATTGCGCCAGTTAGTATGTTGGGGTTCGGGTTAGAGGTGTAGTAGAATGGCTGAACATTGGCTTAACAATTTTCAACTAATTATAAGCACATTCACTAAACTTTGGACATTTTGAGACTTTATTTGAACATTCTGATCTTAAAACCCCAGTGGTGGAGACCCTTCTTAAGGACTTGACTATATTGGAATGTTATATTGTCCATATATATCCTGATTTGCTTCTGTTTTCTTGCCTCTTAATTAGGCTAGCTTCCTTTTTTATTTTTCCTTTCCTCCTGTATTTATGTACTGCCTCGGCACCTTTTTTTTCATTATGAAATACACAACAACTTTGAGACCATCGATTTTATGATGGTATCAGAGCGGTTCAACCTAAAACACCAACCCTAGTCGGCCTTCTGTTCTACCCATGGCCGGCGATAAAGAAGGCTCCTCCTCCTCAAAACAATAAAGCACCATGGATACGAACTCTCCGTTCTACATTCATGCTCCCGACTACCCAAAACAAATGCACGTCAACGAGACTCTCACCGACAGCAATTATGCCAACCGGTCGCAAGAGATGATGAATTTTCTCTTTGCCAAAAACAAAATGGGTTTCGTTGATGGATCGATCAATAAACCCGAGAAGGCCACTGATGAATATATGCCATGGATGCGTTGTGACGCAATGGTGAAAGGATGGCTCACAACCGCCATGGAAAGGGATATCAGGAATAGTGTCAAATACGCCAGTACAGCCGCTGAAATCTGGACCGATTTACTCGAAAGATTTGGAAAAGAGAGTGCACCTAGAGCATACGAATTGAAGCGGACCCTCACAGCAATCCAACAATAAGGTATGTCGGTTTCCGCTTACTATACTAAGCTACGCAGTTTATGGGATGAGATGCAATCTGTTTCGTCTATCCCTCGATGTACATGCACCGGCTGCACGTGTGACATAGGGAAAAGGATGATTGATTTCAGGGAGAAGGAAAGACTGTATGCGTTCCTTATGGGATTCGATGATAATTTTTCTGTGATTAGAACACAGATTCTTGCAATGAGCCCAACCCCAAGTCTCGGAAATGCTTATCACCTCGTTGCTGAAGATGAACGTCAAAGAAATATTTCCACCGACAAAAGGGCACCCACCGAATCTGCTGCGTTCAAGACCTTCATGCCAGGCCGACGAGAAACGAGCGCAGGGCAGCGCCGTGAGAAACCTTTCTCAAAAGAAAACAAACGCAGTGATGTCACCGAACATTGCAACTTCTGTGGGAAAGACGGACACAACCGGGATGGATGCTTCAAACGAATCGGATATCCCGATTGGTGGCCGGGAAACAAGAAACGTGATGAAAACAAGCCCAAGGCAGCTTGCATTAATACTGGTTCAAGTCCTATTCCAGGTTTGACTAACGAACAATATGAGTCTTTCTTGAAACATTTTGTAGAAAGTGGGAACACGAGCAAAGTCAACAAGACTCCGATGGCATGCGTGACAGGTAAAACTAGTTGTGATGCTGAGTGGATAATTGATTCGGGCTCGACCGAACATATTACACAAATCAAAAACATCCTTGAAAACAGAATTGAAACTCGAAATGAAACTCCGGTCGTCATTCCGAACGGAGATGTTATACCTGTTGAGGGAAAGGGAGAATGTACCTTACCGGGGGGGGACTAAGATAAGAGGCGTTCTGCACATTCCTAAATTCACGTGCAATCTATTATCTGTTAGTCTCTTATGCCAAGATCTTCAATCGGACATAACCTTTTTTCCCGATTTTTGTGTCATGTAGAAACTCTACACGAGGGACTTGATTGGTGCGGGTGAGTGTAGAAAGGGTCTCTACCGAATGGGGATGTTTGGAGCCGAGAAGAAAGCCTTGATGACGACTGTTGATGCATGGCATAAAAGGTTGGGTCATGCTTCTAGTGACAAACTTACCCATATTGAGTTTCTTAGTAACATTTCTTTCAATAAGTCATGTGACTCGTGTTCTAAGGCAAAGCACACCAGACTTCCTTTTGAAAACAGTGAGATTAAAACTGTTAGTTGCTTTGAATTATTACACTGTGATGTTTGGGGAAAATACCGCACACCTTCTTTTTCAGGTGCAAAATACTTCTTAACGATTGTTGATGATTATAGTAGAGGCGTATGGGTGTTTTTACTAAAACACAAACATGAAGCAAGCAAGTGTTTAGTAAATATCCATAAAATGATAAAAACCCAATTTGGTAAATGCGTTAAAAGAATTAGGTGCGACAATGGTGGCGAGTTCACGTCGAATGAAATGTTAAATTTTTACAACGAGGAAGGGATTTTGCTCGAGACGACGTGTCCCCACACCCCACAACAAAATGGGGTTGTGGAACGTAAACATAGACACTTACTCGAAACCGCCCAAGCAATTATATTTGAAGCCAATTTGCCCAAAAGATTTTGGGGCGAGTGTGTTCTAACGGCCTCTTACATCATTAACCGATTACCTTCAAGGGCAATTGGAAACAAAACACCATACGAACTCATCTTTGAACGAAAACCAGATTATGGTTTCATGAAAGTGTTCGGGTGCTTAGTCTACTATAGAAGCACTGAGACCAGAGGAGACAAGTTTGAAGCGAGAGGGAGGCCCGGGGGTTTTTTAGGATATCCACCAGGGACTAAAGGATATAAAATTTTTGATCTTGAAAATAAGAAAATAATGGTCTCCAGGGACGTTAGGTTTCATGAAGATAAATTCCCTTTTGACCAATTGTCCCCTGAGACAACCGAATTATTTGAACCTCATGATGAGCCCATCCATGATGAAACCACAAACAATGAAGAAGTCAGTGATGTTGGGGTCTCAACTGGAACTGAAAGCTCAAGGGAGGAGGCTGACTTAAATCAAAGAGAAGACAATGAAGCCCAAACAGGAACTCCAAGTGAGCAGGCTGAGTTAAATATAGATCAAAACGAGCAACAAGGCCCAAACATCGAGCCATTGCGGGAGAAAAAAAGTCGGTCACAACCGAAACGCTTCAACGATTACTTTGTCCAACTTCCCCCATCGGTTGACCACGCACAAGCCTCACCAAATCAAGGATCCTCCACGGTAAATCCCTTGACTAACTTTGTTTCATACAAACATTTTTCTGAGACTCATAAAGCTTTCTTAGCTGCCATTGATTCCAACAATGAGCCACAACATTTCTATCAGGATGTTAAAAGCGATAAATGGAAGGAAGCCATGAAGAATGAAATACGCGCTCTAGAAAAGAATGGCACATGGACTCTAGAAGAACTGCCTGAAGGAAAACACGCTATTGACTAAAAATGGGTATACAAAGTGAAATACAAACCCAATGGAGAAGTCGAAAGAGACAAGGCACGGTTAGTTGCAAAGGGGTTTACACAATTAGAAGGAGTAGACTACCATGATACTTTTTCCCCGGTAGCAAAGCTAGTCACTGTGAGAACTCTCTTAGCGGTGGCCGTCAAGAAAAATTGGTCCATCCACCAACTCGATGTCAACAATCCCTTTCTACACGGAGATCTAAATGAAGAAGTATATATGAAGGTCCCTCAAGGTTTCGCTAAAGAAGGGGAGACAAGAGTTTGTAGACTAAGAAAATCCTTGTACGGTTTGAAGCAAGCGTCTCGCAATTGGTATAAAAAATTCACCAATGCCCTACTCGACCTCGGCTTCAAACAATCTAAGGCCGACCATTCTCTCTTCATCTACAAACAACAAAAGGTTTTCGTGGCAGCCCTTATTTATGTTGATGATGTCGTCATGGTAGGGAACGACACGGGAAGAATGCAAGAAATAAAGGATGAACTCGATAAAAGATTCAGTATAAAGGACCTCGACAATCTCAAGTATTTTCTTCGGATTGAAGCAGCCTGGACCTCAAAGGGGTTGGTTCTGAGTCAAAGAAAGTACATCCTTGACATTCTAGGAGATTGCGGTTTGCAAGGTTGTAAACCAAGCCCCTTTCCTATCGAGCAGAATCTCAAGCTAGACAAAGCCGAGAATGAACCAAAGGTAGATGCTGGGCAGTACCGTCGAATAGTTGGGAGGTTGCTGTATTTGCAAGCCACAAGACCGGATATCACCTACTCAGTTAACGTTTTGAGTCAGTTCGTTGCAGATCCAAGACAACCTCACATGAACGCGGTTCACAGAGTTCTTCGGTATCTGAAGGGCACACCGGGGCAAGGCATTCTTTTCCCTCGTGAGGGAGGCTGTACCCTTACTGCGTACTGTGACTCTGACTGGCTGGGGTGCCCTTACACCAGAAAATCTCGAACAGGATACTTACTTCTTCTAGGTGGGGCACCCATCTCTTGGAAGACCAAGAAACAATCGGTCGTATCCCGCTCCTCCGCTAAAGCAGAATATCGATCCATGGCATCCACCGTTAGTGAAGTCCTTTGGGTTAGATGGCTCCTAACCGAGCTGGACATCTTCTCCACAAAACCGACCCCCTTGTTTTGTGACAACCAAGCAGCTCGTCACATTGCAAATAACCCCAGTTTTTCACGAACAAACCAAACATGTAGAGATGGATTGTTATTTCGTCCGGGAAAGGGTCGAGTCACAAGAAGTTGAACCTCTTCCAATTGCCACCTCCATGCAGATCGCCGATCTTCTAACGAAAGGATTAAGGACTCAACAGTTCAGATTCCTACTTGACAAGTTGGGCACTAAAGATCTCCACGCTCCAACTTGAGGGGGAGTATTGGAATGCTATATTGTCCATATATATCCTGATTTGCTTCCGTTTTCTTGCCTCTTAATTAGGCTAGCTTCTTTTTTTATTTTTCCTTTCCTCCTGTATTTATGTACTGCCTCGACACCTTTTTTTTCATTATGAAATACACAACAACTTTGAGACCATCGATTTTATGAGACTATGGAGGATAAAGATGACCAAGCCCCAGAAAATAAAGGTAAAATGTTATTTCCATACTATCCAATAAAAACCAACTCTTCATGACAATAACGGATCTGAAATTATTTCCAATATATTATGTAGAAATAGCTGCAGAAGCTAATAAACGAAAAGAAAAGCCACTTAAATCATATTCCAGGAGAAATAGGAGGAGGCCAGGTACCATTATTTTCAATATTGAATTTACATAATTGTTTTATTAAGCAACACTATCTAATAGATTTCATGATTTTAATGAAAAGTGAAAACTCAAGAAGACAGTGACTTCATAGCCAACCCAATAATAGAAATTGGGAGTTCATCGAGATGCACGAGAAGCACCACAAGAGCAAATGAACAGAAAGGAAGTTATATGAACAATTCCCCGGAAAATCATGTCCACGTGGAAGATCAAACCAAAGGACCATCCATTCAATCAGCGGTAAAAAGAGAAGGTATGACTCCCAGACCATATAAAATATATTTAACAATGTACATTTTATTATGTTAATTATAAATAAATATGTCGAGAATGTGTTCATCAGTGTGCAAATCGGATGAGGTGCATGAAACAGATAAGGGATCGGATGACTCTGATAAAATGGGGAAACAAAGTACAACATAATCTCATGAGTCGATCCGTAAGAGGCCAAGATTTGCCAATTTGAGGACACGAACATCTCCAAAAACTCTGCATGACACAATCAAGGGACTGACACCAAAGCATAAGACAACTGTTAAGGACATGGGATTAGGAGCATTGGTAGACATGACAATTGCTGGAGTACCCTCTAAATTAGGATTCTACGTTGTGGACATGTTAGATACCAGGAAAATGCAACTAGATTTGAGAAGTGGGAGTATAGCAATAACAGCGGAGTCTGTACATGACATCTTAGGCCTACCAATAGGTGGGATAGACCTACTAGACTCAGATGATAGCAGTTTCAGATTGAAATTGACAAAGGAATGGAGTCGTCAGTTCCAAAAACTGAACATTAGGCCAACCGATATCATGAACCTCATACTCAAATCAAACAATACGGACTTCATGTTCAAGATGAACTTCCTTGTTTTGTTTGTAAACCTAATGGAAGACTGTAAGTATGGGGAGCGTTAGCCTGAGCTTCATTGCAAAGTTGAAGAACGAATCGATGGTGACCAAAATTAACTGGAGTAAATATATCTTCGACAAAGTGAAGACATGCAAGGAAAAATGGAGACGGGATAATGACATGTGCTTTTATGCCGGTCCACTTACTTACCTAACTGTAAGCATATCCTAATACCTTACATGATTATTGTTTATTGGATTACATTATATTTGAATTTCGTTGGAAGTTATGTACAAGTGCATGTGATGCACACGTGCATGTGATGCACAAGAGTAGGTTATGCGCACGAGCATTTCAGTAATTATTTGGGATTGGGTTAAACAACCAAAACGATACTGCAGCTGCTATACGTCGAAGCAACCATCAGCGACAAGCTCAAAATGGAAGAAACAAAACCGACACTAACAGTTTGGAATATAGGGCATCTGCGCAAAAGAGAGACCACAGAGCTCGAGAACGGAGGATTTGGCTTACTCCCTATAAAGGACAAGTACAAAGTAAGAAGACCATTTGTCAAAGGAGAATGGAACAAGATTCCCCATACACCTCCTCATGATCTGGGAAAGCCAGTAAGAAACCTATTTGATAATCGAATCAAAATATAGACAACAAATGTAGTATTAATTTTTTTTGATTTTATAGGAATATATAAGATTCTTGGACATAGTGATGAAGCAATTGTTGAGTGCAAAAGAGGAAGCGGAAAAGTGGCTGGAAAGTGCAACATCCAAGTTCCCAAATGATGATTCATTCGATATTTACACGGCACAACTGGAGAACCTATTCAAGACTGGCAAATGGGAAACAACTAAGCCAGTAAACTCATCATCATACCAAGAAAAAGAAGAGAACGGTTCCCTGGCAATGGTAGTGTTTGAAGATGTGGACACAACAACTCCTATTGACGCATACCTCCATATGATTTGATTTTTACAGAAAATAAATGTATTAATATTCATTTCATGCAGGGACTGCGTCTATTGGGGGAATGACGAAACATGAATGAACAGGGTCGAAATGGAAAGCTTAGCATCGAACGTAGCAGTAAATAAACGTGTCATTGATGCATGGTGCTCGGTGCTGAATTATGAAGAACGATATCGCAGTCGCGATTCTCTGAGAAGATATTTTTTCAACACTAATGTTGTGGTAAGAAAACGTAATTACTTCAGTAACGTCAAATCCAATAAGTTAGCAATATGATGTTGATGTTAAATTGATAGTAAACATAACATAATTTTCTTCAAAAAAATTTCAGGGAGATTTGCAAATAAGCAGCAGTAGAATAAACATTAACAAAATGTATGGTTGGTTCAGACGGAACCTAGTGACGTCGACGAGGAACAATACACGAGCTATCAGCCTAAAGGATATTGACCTGGTAAGATATCAAAGGATGAATTTTATGCGAGTTCATATCTAAAGTCCATACAATTTATATACCTTCAATAATAATATGTGTTGAATAGACATTTTTCCTGATGATAAAGAACGAACACTTTTATGTTGTTGTTTTCAACTTGAAGAATCCGAAAGTGCTAATCCTCGATAACGAACATGCCGAACCGATGAATGATGAAGAACTATTCAAGCATTATGGATATGCCACGGACATACCGGTATGAATTACAACTTCCAAATACCACCCATTGAACTGTTGAAAAACATGCAATGTAAACCCTTAATACCAATGAAAAAATATATTAGCAAATGTTGGTGATAAAGCATCTCAACGAGATTGGAAATTCGGTGGGAGAAGAGCTTGACGGAGTAGGCCAACAAAGAGTGCATACTGATTGGCAAACACATCATAACTATGAGGATAGCGGCGTTTTTTCGATGCGTTCAATGGAGACTTTCATGGGTGATTTGAGGAGATGGCGTCCAGGATTTGAAACTATTGAAAAGAAACAAGAGACACAAATCAACGACTTGAAGATGAAGTATGTGTCAAAGATCGTTATGAGCGAATGCAACAAAAAGAAAGATTGGGTGCAGGCTGAAGTTTTTTTCAATTCCGCAAAATGTGCGTTCGGACATATTGAAGACCGCTAAAATCAGACGTTGGGATCGAATCATGAGTTAGACGATATATGGAGCATACGTTTTACATCCTTTGGTTTTGTTTTAGGATTATTTATGTTCATGACTAGCACTGGAATCTTCTAATGACTTTGAAGACTTTTTCAATTATGATATTTAGATGTGTTTCTGCATATGGTTTGCTTAATATGAATTCAATACATCTTCAAACATCACTCTTAAATTTAAAAAAAACAGAATCTTATTCACAGATTGTTAGTGATCAGTGAAAACTTCATTTGATTACCAGATTTTTTTCTTATATGAATTATAAAACATCTCAAACATCAAACCATAGATGTTTTTCTTATATGAATTTAAACAAGGATCGACAAGATTATGATCTAAATCGATGAACAACAACACCAACAGACATCGAAAACAAAACAAATCCTATAAATTTTAGCATCGTGAAAGAGGGTACTTATCTGCACAACTAAAAACTTTCTTCAAACACACCACATTTCATCACCAAAAAAATTAAAAATGAAAATAAATTCATAACTAAGATAAAACTTTATATTATCAATAAAATATCTTTTAAAATTTCAGTTACCTATTTTCCCAAATAAGCTATTAACAATAACACATAACCCAATAAACTTCTTACCAACAACCATGTTATCCAGATACCTTAACTTACACCTACCAACAAACCACTATTCACATATGGTGTTAAACAGACAACCCCCAAAACGCAAAAACCCTAACCAGAATAATAAAGAACATATATGTTCTTGTTTGATACCAAAAGAAAACCCCATCAGATCAATCTTAAACCCAATATCAATCTTCGAAAGGGTAGGGGAACTGCTGAATGGCATCACACTTACACACATTCTGAATGCATTTGTATCGATACTTCATAGTCTGACTCTCCATCTTCGCCACCATCATCTCATCGACAACCTTTTCAAGCTTCTCCGCCAACTCCTTCTTCTTGCTGCGACAGATCTTAAGGGATTCTTCAAGATCACAAATCTCAGCAACCAACTTCATGTGTTGTCGAACAATCACACGAGCATACGAATCAGGAAAATTTACATCACTGGCTTAGGGAGAAACGGATGATGATGAGAAGCTCATTTTAAAAAAAAGGGGTTTTCTAAAAAGGAGTGTTAAGATATGAAGATGATCCATCCAAGCCAAAAGGCTTGATATATATATATATATAATTAAAAAAAAATAGTCTCAATCATCACAAATATCGAGGGTCATCAAAAAGAATTTATATTTAAAAAAATGTGAATTCATTACATTTCAACCAAATAAATGATATCATAAATTAAATGAAAGTCATGCAACTGCAGAACAAAGGAAAACTACTACTAAAAAGATGAAAATTGTCTGTATCCTAAAATTACCTAATTTAAAAAGCCTGAAATTGTTATAAAAAATAAACAGTGTTTTCCCATGCATATCCCAACATTTAATTAACATAAAAACTCTAGCGAAAAACCCAAAATAAACTAATGAAATTCAAACACCTCGCATCGGACAATTCCTAGAATCATGTCTGGCCATTTTTTTGCATGAACGACAAAGTCGTTTTGGTTTCTTGGCCTCTTCAGTTGTTTTTTCACATACACCCACCAAACGCTTTCCAGTCCCACATCCTTTATTTCTAACACCGGAAGGAGGAAGTATTTCAACTTCATCAGGCCTAGAAACCCCAATAATTTCTTCGATACTTTCATTCCGACGCGACACGTTAGATCGAACCGGAAACTCACCATCAATCTCTTCATCCCATGATGTCAACAAGTCAAAAAATTTCTCCAACATCGCCTTATCAGTACGAACTCGGTCAACGATGCACTCAACAGTAATAAATGCTCGCGCCATCAACCTTTCCCTCTCAACATCAATTTCACCATAACGAACTCAAGAGGGCAGCCATTGAGCAGGGATTAAATCCCTTGTCTAACGACGCAAAACGTTCTCAGGTATGCGATTATACTCATCTTCAATCATTACCTTCAAAGCATGCCGACAAAGAATCCTGTCTCGAACAAATAAGTTGCAACTACATTCAAGAGTTCCTACCTCCTTATCATGAACAACCTACAACCAACCATCACAGGAAACAAAAACTTATAAACAGTACATAAACCCAAACTCTAAAAAAAAAATCCAAACAAAAAATCAACATAATACCTTAAACTTTGCTTTGACCTCATCATCCATGTTCTTTTGCGTAATGGTAAGAATTTTCTTCCCATCTAACTTCTCGATGTCTACCAAACCACAATAATGCAAAACCTTGTGTAGCTCCTTTTGGAACTCAAAGAAAATAACGTGGGTGTAAACCTTCGCTGCATGCGCCTCAATATTCCCTTGGCGACACCTTTCTCTGAACAGTATATTTGGTTTTCACTTCCTCAACACAGTGCTTCCTCCTTTGCGATTCAATCGCCAAGTCAAACGACTTCAAAAACACAACCAAGTCATCCCAAAAAGCATGAAAAACATTGAAGAAAGCGTTTATACTCTCAGACCTGGATGTGGTTTTCATTAACCCCGACATCGGATTATCTTTAAAAAATGCCGGAAAAATGCCGGAATCCAAATCTCCCTAATATCGTACAACTCATCAAACCAAGAGTCACCGTATAAACCATACGTATCAATCAAATCATGCCAACGCAGCTCAAATTCAATAGGGTCCAAGTTAACATTCCAAACAACTTTCTTGAAATCCGACACAAAATTGGTTTGTTTCGCCACGTATACACTTATCTACATACAATAAAATCCAAAAACAAAATCATTAACAAAATGCATTACATTCTATATATTTAAAAAAAATGGAATAATGAAAATACCTTCTCTTTCACCTTCTTCGTGATATGCCACATGCACAAACGATGAACACTATTCGGGAAAACAACAGGAATAACTTGTTTCATGACTGCACATTGATCAGTGATAACAAACTTCGGTTCTCGACCATGAGCTTTCAAGAAGGCTTGAAGAACCCATTTATAGTTAACCACAGTCTCTCCACGCATCGAGGCGGCTCCTACAACAACTGAACGTTTATGGTTATCGACCGCAACAAACGGCACAAATACCATGGCATACCTTTCCAAACAAATCGTCACCAACATTAGTCAGGAATAATTAAAACTAAAAACAACAAAATTAAATAAACACAAACTACAAGATATGTACTTGTTTGTGCGGAATGTTGCATCAAAAGAAATTACGTCCCCAAATTCCCGAAAATTCAATCTCGCAATCTCATCAGCCCAGAATATTGATATTAACTCTTTTTCGTTACACTTAAACTCGAAAAAAAAATCAGGACAGGCTTTCTGCCTACCAACCATCGTGTTGACCAACATTTGAGCATCCTTGTTACCCACAAATGTAACCATATCACGCTTGAAGTTCTGAAAATCTTTAACCGTCCCACCCGATTCATTTAAACAACCTTTCATTGCACTTCGCATCCTATGAGATTTAGAAATTCCTACTTTGGAGGTAGAAGCATTACAGACACTCATTTGGTCTATAAAGGTTAGACCACATTTTGCACGGGATAGAGACATTTCATTTTGGTCAAACAATAATGGTTATGCTTAGCAATAAATTTGTATACCTCGAAACGAGCTCTATCCTTCACATAATGAATCTTCATACATGTTAGACAGCCACACCTCTTCAAATTTGAATTTCTTTGGCGTCTTGCTCCGGACTTTGCTCCCAATGAATCATACGTTTTCTCAGCCGGAGTCCCTTGTTTACTACATTACTACATAAAAAAACCGGGCAGTGATTTGACCATCAACGTTCTTTTTTTTTTTGTTAGAAAGCCGAATATCAAACCCTGCTACCTCGGCGTATTTTCGATAGACTTTCTCGGTCATCTCAATGCTGGGGTAGTAATCACCCACTTTAGGTGTAATGGACTCATCAACATACGGGACATAGTATTTCGTTCCACCGGGAGATTCTTCAAAATTGGAACACCTTTCATCTACGATTATTTAAAACAAAGAAAAACAATCAAATTTTTAAAAAAGAAAGTCGAGCAAATGAACAATAAAAACATAAACGTTTGAAAATTTATGATTCCATTGTTAACAAAACAATAGTTCATCAAATAACATGCAGTTGGCCAATACATGCACATGTGCATAAAATTCAATTGTGCATTACATCTGGATATTCTATATAAACAAGCACTTCCTGAAACTGCAATTGAAGAGTATTACTGAATTGCATGATTTACTGTTCATGTGAATCGAATTATGAATAAAAAATCATGAACTGAAATCATCCCATTATCAGATTTACATAAAAGCATGATTTACGATTCATATGAAACGAATCATGAATAAGAAATCATGAACCGGTATCATCCCATTCACTAAACCTCATACCCATGCATAAACAGAAAATAGAAATAGAGCATGCAACATATAAAAAATATGATTGTTATTTAAAAGGCCAATACTTTACACATCAAAACAACAATACAATATACATAATTCATGAACGAAAAAATCAAAATTACCGAAATCAAAAATAATTTTACAAACCTGTTCCACGTCAAATATTTTAAACCTAAACAAAAAACCAAAAATAAAAAACGCACACCTTCATCGAAATCCTCATCATCTACGAAACAATCACCGACCCGAAAAACCTCTGCTGAATTAGAATCTCCATCCAAAACGTCAAGCGGTTTACAGTTAGGGAATCAAAAGCCAATACTACTTCTTTGCTAGCAACCGACCTAGTCATAATCTGACAGTTCTCTCCGGTAGCAACTTCCGATTCATATTCATCAACAATACCAACAGCCGCAGGACAATCTTCTGCACGATCAACACCATCTTCTTCGACGCAAATAGGAACAATATCAGAAGGAAAATCCATAGAATCCAAACCCAACAATCACCAAACGTAATTCAAACTAACATCGGCTTCAAAAAGAAACCACAAAAAGGAAGCAATAAGAAAGCAAACACTAACTGCAAAAAGGAAACTATATCTTTCAAAAACTAAGAACCAAAATAAAGCAATCAGTTTCATAACTGATTCAAAAATAAACTCCTAAAATTAAGGAAAACATTAAATAATAAAACAACTTAAAAAAAATAGGAAAATCCCTTCAATTTGCAAAAGACTATACTACCCCCGCTATAATAAATTTAAAAAAAACTAAATTATAATTAACAACTATGAGATGTACGGCTAAGATCGAGGTTGCAACCTTTTTGAAGGTTTCAAAATATCCTTCCCCTATATAGATGGTTTCAATTACAAACCCCATTTTTTGAACAAACTGTGTAAACCCATCTGCACCATCTATTTTCATTTTCTATGGTCTGATGATAACCAATGGCATTTTCAGTAATTATTCATTAATTTCCAATTATTTACATGATTAAAGAGGCGTGCACAAGGTAAAATAGGAACAAAAAAAAATGAATTTGAACTTACTGAAATCACTCCCAAAAAAGCACGAAATCATCTCCCGATTTATCATCCCTCATCTTCGGCGGTTTTAGAATCCTAGATTCCTTTGATTTCGGTAGAAGATACACATCGATCAACCATGAATCACCCAGGAAGAGGTACGATTGTCAAGCATAAATATCATATTTGATACAGATAGCAGTTCACTGAAATTAGGGTTTCTTCCACAACTTTGCAGTTCGACGCCATGCTTAATCATGAATGGAATAGAGATATTCATGATTACCATGGGTCTATTTATGAACCGCATATGCTTAATCATGAATCAATGTAACCACATGGGTCTATTCATGAACCGCATATGCTTAATCGTTTAGAAAACTGTTGTTGTGGATTTGTGAGATTCGAGATTAAAAAAGATGATATGATCAAAAAAAAAATTCATTTATGATAAGGATTTAATGAAAGACCTGACAATGGATGATGACAAAGAACGGAGGGAAAAGGTACAAGTATAAGTGGTTGTTTGTTTTTATAAAAAAATCTCTTAATGACTCTTAAGTCTGAATCGTTTAAACCTTTTTACACATAACCTCTTATTAATCATAAGTAAATTAAGATTTCAGACTTTAGATCTCTTAAAAAACAAACGGCACCTAAGTGTGAAATATATGTTGATTAATTTGTTTATTTCTGAAATCCCATTTTTCTCACAGGAAAAGGCATATCTAGAGAAAAAGCACCATTTAATGGAAAATTATCACTAAAAGGTAAGTGTTATACCGTATGTATATTTTATTATAAATTGAATTCAATACTTCATTCTGTTCACAGAATCATCGAGGGCAGATTTGAAGGCTAATTCACAGGCTCGTTCCTGACATTTTATAGGCCTTGGGCGAGAATTAGAAAAGGACCCTAGATAACTATGGGAAAAAATCTTAATATATTGTTTTTATCATAAGAAATTAAATGAATTCAAGAAATACTAATAATTCATATAAAATCGTTTTTCCAAGTACGCCGAGATGTAAAATCAATCGATAATTATTTTTAAATCAATATTATCTGAACCACAAGAGTTGTGGCGTACTGGTTAAGGCCCTGGGGATGTGGTGGAATATCTCATCTGCCTAGGTTCGAATCCAGGCGTACACAACAATTGTGGCCACTGAGGTTTAATCGACTGATGTCTTACAGCCATAATTTGCCAAGGGATTAGTCTAGGCATAACCTAGGATACCATTACAAAAAAATTAATATTATCTGTCATATCATTTTTACATAGCATCGTTAATCTGTTCCACAGACAAAAACATCCTTATGATGTACATATATATATATATATAGAGAGAGAGAGAGAGAGACTTGAGATCATGTGAGACCAGACTATTTTCGTGAGACCCGTGAGATCACAAAAATAACACTAAACTTTCACATCGAAACACTGTGAAGGTATTGTAAAGGTAAACCTTCACAGTGTTTTTGTTGTGAAGGTTTGCTGTTTTTCGTTCCTTCACAATGAATCACTGTGAAGTTTTAACGTTATTTTCTGGTCTCACCGATCTCACGAAAACAGGTTGGTCTCATTTGAACTCAACCCTATATATATATAACGACATAATTTTGGGTCAAAATGTTGACTAATCGGAGTAATACTCTATATAAATCAATATAAATCACTTGAGTTTTTATCTCCGGTTTAAACTTTTAGCGGTTTAAACAAACTTTTTCGGGATCATCTCTTAGAATCAAAATCCAGTTATATCTTAAGATTTTATTGTTGTTTTAGAGATATGTTAGTACTTAAGATTCATATACTCGGTATTAGGTAATAAAGAGTCAATAATGTTTGAAAAAACAATGGTATAGATATAAGTTGAACCGTCTCATATGGTTGGTATTTTTTTTCAAAAGGTATGAGGGCACTCTCTTAGTTACTAACACAAAAACTATTATATTATAATACAAATATAGAATTCATACGGATGAAATAATTAAAAGAGTCAGTGCGAGATGGATGATGGATAATATATCAATATTTTCTAGATACGTAATTTTAGACTTTGATATTAGATGAAAAAATCTTAAAGAAAACAATAAGCAATACTATAAAATAAACGACCAATTAACATTTTACATATTTTTTTTCCAATGTAATTAATTAATATATGTTTGGGTCCTTAATATAATACAAATTCTTTGGGGCCCATTAGATTTTGGATTTCTAATAGGACAAATGGGAGATGAATGATGAAAAATATATCAAAGATTTTTAGACAAGTGGTTTTAGACTTTGGTACTAGATAAAAAACTTAGAGAAACAATAAACAATACTATAAAAATATACAACCAATTAAGTTTTATCATATTTTCTTTTCCAATGTAATTAATTAATACATGGCCTAATATAATACGAAATTCTTTATTAGATACTAAAATAATTTGTCTCTTTTATTTTACTATATTTTTACTACTACTATATATTAAAAAAAATTGGGCCCCTATTTCTCGTGGGCCCTGGGCGTACGCCCGGCCCGCCCTCCCCCAGGCACGACCCTGCTAATTCAAACTCAGTGTAAAGAAGAAACAAACTCAGTGTAAAGAAACAAACTCAAAACAGTAAAATCTCTACAAGATTCTAAAAAAAGTTATTTGTACAAAATGGTTTCTTATACAATGTTATATTTATCACCATTACACTTACTTATTTAATTTACTTTATATCCTTTATTTTTTCATTTTTCATTTTACACCATTATCATATTAACACAAATAATCGTATATGAACAAAAATACAATGAAAAAATACGTTTCTGTTTTTAAAAATTATACCATTATAATCGTCTCGTCAATACTTTCAAAACGAGTTCAATATTGAATATTTTTTAATTTAACCGTACTATTAAATATCATGAATATCTACGAATTAATTTGTTTTCTATCTATACGTTTTATTTTTCTCCACCGTTAACACATTAAAAATACATAATCGTAAAATATATTAAAAATACGTTTCATTCTTATTATAAATTATATCATTATAATTTTTTTGGTCAATAATTGTAATATAAACTAATTATTGAATATCTTTATGGGTTTAGGGTTTCATAAGTTGTGATTCTTAGGTCATGGTTATTGTTGATGACATGTCTATAAGAAAATAGTATTAATTGTTCGTTCTTTACTTACATTCCGCTGCATTGCGCGGGTCTATGACTAGTATATGAAAAGGGAGAGGATATTCATCAAAAAAGGATAATCGTTTCATATAGCCGAAAAATGGGAGAATCCATACAAATCAGTAACTGCCTTGTTTAATAATTTACATAATTACAAAATTAAAAAATATTTCAATAGACAATTACTTAATTGCCCTTCCACGATTATTTTTATTAAAAATAAATTAATTATGATCTAATCAAAATGGATGGGTTAGATGAGTTTACATAGTTTGTTAGAAAGATCGAGTTTTCATTTGAAACGTGTCCTCTCTCTCTTTCTCTCTCTCTCTCTCTCTCTCTCTCTCTATATATATATATATATATATATATATATATATATATATATATATATATATATATATGCGAAAAATCATGTGAGAAGTTGAGTTAACGGTGAAAAACGTGAGAAGTGGATCTGAACGTTGATCTCTTTTAATCTTAAGCCCTCCAATTAATTGCATCTTAAAAGGGAATTATATCGGAATATCGCATCCTAATGTGCATCCATTTCTCATCTAACGGTTGATAAATATTTCTCACGTTTCTCACCGTTAACTTAACTTGTCACTGAAATCCAACCCTATATATATATATATATATACATATGTATAGAGGTGATTTCATTTGCAAATCACTCTTGTGATGCAAACTTTGCAACCCTTGTAGATGTCATTGATCTCATCAATCAAGGGTCAAGATTCATTTGTGTTATTTATGTTAATAGATTAATTAATTTAATATAACTAAAAATGTACCCTGGCAATGCAGCGGGCTTCTGAAATCTATAACTCGAACCCTCGATCATTATTCATATTTTTTGTTAGTCTTATTTTTATTTTATTTTACGATTTTGAGAAACCTAGATTTAAAACAAAAATATATTTTAGTTTAGTTTAATTATGGGTTTTTATGAAAAATAATAAAAAAAAAGTTTGTTATGGGTCAAAAAATGTTTAATTTAAATGATAACTATATTTAAGATATTTTATATTTAAAATTAAAAAGATAACATACTTCAATAAAAAATAAAAATAAGGTGTTTTATCTCGAATTTTCTTATATTTATCGGTTAATTATATCAATAGTTAAAAATTTTAGATATTTTAGAAAATAAAAATAAGTGTTTATCTGCAGTTAGTTACACGAATTCAAACATTGAGCTTTTATAAGTTGTACTTATGTTTAAGAAGTGATACCTAATGTATAAAAATTAGTTTTTAAGAGTTTAGCTTAAATGCTTTATAATATAGTATAGATATATTAGTTAAAATTCAAAATTACAAGTTAATGAAACATAATTATAACTTATTGAAGTCAAATGTTTTTATTTGTATAACTAACTGCAAATAAACATATTAAATACATGATAAACACTATGAGATAAACTACCTGTTTTATTGTTTTTAAATATATTTATTAGATCAATGCATGTTTTTATAGTATAGTATAGATATATTGGTGATATATTAGTTATGAGATTATAACTAATAGATATAGATATATTAAGAGCAAATCATAAAATAAAAAATATAATATTGATAATAGTAATGTTGATCAAATCGTCCAATAAATATAAAAAATAAATATTGATAATAGTAGATAATATTGATCAAATCGTCCATTAAATATAAAAACAAATATTTATATTAATAAATGAGTATCCATTCTACAAATAGATGATGATGTGAGATACTGTGTTTCGTTAAGTTGTACCAAAGCATTATGAAGTTGTAAATTAAGTAATTGGCTTTAATTAGTTGTATTTTGTGCTTAAGATATTGTAATTAAGAGATTTTTATGTCTCTTTTATAATATAGTATAGATAAATTTTAAAAAAATAGGACAAAAGGGCATAATGGTCCATTGCATTTCCAATTTCAAATTAGGAAACCGGATGATTCATCTATTTTTTAAGAAACATTATCACTTTTCAAATCAAATCGTTTATTCTGGTTACCAAATTCACAAGAACATCTTCAAGTATTTCATCAAACATGATTCATCTAAATGGACGTAACCTTTAAAGGTTTCATGGTTGTTGTCTGTTTCATGGAATCAATGAAACTTTATTCAACTCATGGTGAAACATTATGAGCCCGTATTGATATATAATGAACCATACTGAAAAATAAGTAACCCTTTACTGAAACGTAATGAAACTTTATTAAACTTATGGTGCGTTGGGTCTGAAATGTGCTAAGGATGGTTACTATTGCTAGACATGACCATTACTACTGCTTGAAGGAGTTAATGCTGCTGAGACAAAATTAATATTGCTTGCTGAGATTAATACTGCTAGTTCAGAATTAATACTGCTCATGAAGATAGTGCTGCTTATGAGATGAAGACTCCGTATGAGAATGAAGACAACTGTATAGATTGAAGCTAAAGTAAAGGAGATAATTATGGACTGAAGATCAATTTTATTTTGATAATTATCTTGTAATCAGTCTTGTTTATATAGTATAGAAGTCTTTGATAGAATCAATAATTATCATTCATAAGTTTTGTTTTAGAGAGAATTAACCTCAAGACTAGTTTAGTTCCTTTCTATAGAGAAGTATAGAACGTCTGTTGAGCATGTTCAATAGATTGAGGTTTTGTGTGTAATCATCAAGTTTAATCAATATAACTTGTGATTTAAGTGCATATACTGTTTCATTGATTGTTAGTGTTGAAGTGTTTTTCTGCAACTTCTTTAGCATTGATTCTGAGTGTGTGTGAATTAAATTCTTGTTTGAATTTCGATCCTGACAAGTGGTATCAGAGCTTTGTTAAACTCAGAAAAACAACAATCATCATGGACGGTTCAAGTGATAGCGTTCTGGTCTCAAAGGTTCCAATGCTCAGATCTAATGAGTTTGACATGTGGAAGATTAGGATCAGGCAATACATTCTTCTCACATATTACTCTATGTGGGACATCATTGAGAATGACCCATCTAATGAAGGAAAGATTGGAGCAGATGGAAAAAGAATCCCACCAAAGACGGACGGAGAGAGGAAGATAAGGCAGACAGAGATGAAAGCCTTGAGCACACTGCTCTTGGCTATTCCTAATGAGTATCAACACCAATTTTGCAACTGCACTGATGCCCAGATGCTTTGGAATGCTCCAGAGAAGAGATTCTCTGGTACCAAAAGTACCAAGAGAAATCAGAAGGCAATATTGAAGCAACTGTATGAAAACTTCATGTCAACTAAGAATGAGTCCATGACTCAAACTTTTGACAGGTTTAACAAGCTGATTGGTGAACTAGCTACTGTTGGAGTGCAGATTGATCAAGATGATGTAAATAGAAAGTTCTTAAGGTCCCTTGGAGATGAATGGACCATGTATATTGTCTCCTTCAAACAGAATGACAAGCTGGAGGACAAAGAACTAGACGATCTTTATAATGACTTAAGGGTGTTTGAGGCTGAAGTGGAAGCCAAGAAAATACCATCTGGATACACTCATAATGCTGCTCTTTTATCATCTTCTTATTCTACTGATTCTGCTGCTAATACAGAATCAGTTAGTACTGCTCATGTATCCAAGCAGGATGTATCTAATGACTCTGTATTAGAAGCTTTTCTTTCTAGTTATGCTAATTCTGGTTTAATTAATGATGATCTTGAACAAATTAATGCAGATGACCTTGAGGAGATGGATATAAAGTGGCAGATGGCCATGCTACTATTAGGGTTAAGAGATTCATAAAGAGGACTGGAAGGAACAACTTTTCTCAGAGGAGAGAAGATGGTGCTGGGTTTGACAAGTCAAAGGTGGAGTGCTACAAGTGTCACAAGATGGGACACTTTGCAAAAGAATGCAGAGGAGGAATTCCTCAACAATATGGCAGCAACCACCAGCAAGCACATTCCTCAAGCTTCCAAAACAACAGAAACTCCACTCAAGCTCTTGTTTCTCAAGAAGGAATGGGATTTGATTGGAGTGATCAAGCAGAAGAAGCTGTTCAGAATCAAGCCTTGATGGCAGAAATCTCAGAATCTTCAAGCACAGATATTCCAACAGAGGTAAAAACTAAACTGTGCACTAAAGAGTGTCATCGGACTGTACTAAAGTATAGGGATCATAACCAAAGCATGTGTGATGACCTTAAAAGGTTAGAAAGAGATATAAGAGAGTATAAAGTGATTGTTGAGAAGTTTGAAGATCAAATCAAGGCTTACAAGGCCAATGAACTTCAGCATTACTATGACACAAATTACTGGAAGTGGGAGAAAGATCAATTAGAGATTCAAATAGAAAAGTCTAAAGAGGAGTGTGAGAAGATAAAGAGTGAGTATGAGAAAGCTAAGCTTGACATTGAGAAGTTCTCTTATGCTTCCAAAGCAATGGACTCTTTGCTTAAAGCTCAAGTTCATGATAAGATCAAGAGTGGTATAGGATACAATGCAACACCTCCACCTTACAACAATAATTACATCCCTCCCTCTTCAGATCTCTTAGAGAACCAAAATAAGGAGGACTTACCTATAGGAGCAACAGAAGTAGATCATATAGATACTGTGATGGGTGAAGAAGAGAATGAGGAAGAGAATTATGAGAGTAAGAATGCATAAGAGATTCCTGTAGAAAATCATATCCTTACAAATGAAAGGGGGAGGGGGTAAACCATTCATCAAGAGTGAAAAGGTGGATAGCTCAAAGAGAGAAAAGGGAAAGGTACAGGGAGTCCACTATATGCAGACCACAGTTGTGAATCCCTGTACATGTAAACAACATCAACCCCAAAAACATGATAAAACAAGGGGTAATCAAAGAAACTGGAATAATCAGTGGGCACAAAAACAAGGGGTTGATCTGAGTAGAATCAATAGACCAAAACCTTGTTTTATTTGTGGAAAGCTTAATCATATTGCCAAATATTGTTATTTCAATCCTATGAACCAAAGGATAAATTTTCAAAATCATATACAAAATCCTGTTGGTGATAGGAATCAAAGATAGAATCATATGGCTGAAAATGTAAAAAGAGCACATTTAAAAGCTAATGTTCAAAACAAGTTTGCAAAATCAAAGAAAAATACTCCAAACAAGTCAAGGAGTAACTTAATGAAGAAGAAAGCAAACAAATTTGTCCAGGTTTGGGTCCCAAAAAGCACTAACCTAGTTAGTACTGCTACCTTAAATAGTACTGCTAACAGAAATAGTGCTGCTACCAATGTTAGTGATGCTAACAGAGTTAGTACTACAAACCTAGTTAGTACTGCTAATTCAGTTAGTACTGCTTCCAGTGTTAGTACTGCAAGACCTATTATCCTGACAAATTACTCAAGCCATAAGATTCCCCAGTCTGAAAAGCTCATCAAAACTGATTATGAATATGTTGATGAGAATGGGAAACCCAAGACCACTTTGGCTTGGGTTCCTATTAAAAACTAACCGTTCTACTTTATGTGCAGGGCAACCAACAGCTAAAAGGGAAGAGCATTTGACATGTTGATAGTGGTTGCTCTAGGCTGTCAGGATCTTAAATTCTTAACAAGAATAAACTCTCAGAAAACAATATCAAAGAAGTTTGCGGAATAACACTTTGATATTCAATAAAACAATAAATCTGATGAACAACTTGCAAACTTTATTAAATGATTGAAAGTCACAAGCTTTTACAAACAACCTCAATATTGATGAACAAACTCACCAATACGAATTCTACTTCTCTAGAATTAGGGTTCTAACCTTGAGGTTGATTCTCTCTATTGAAAGCTAAACTCAGAATAATAATTCTCAAAAAAAATTACTTAGCTATTGTAAACAAAACTATACATATATTGAAGATAAAAGATAATTACACAATAATAAAAGATCTTCAATATAACCTTCCATCTTTATCTCCAACTTCCATGAATATCTTCAGTCCATCCAGCTGTCATCCTTCCATGCGAAGTCTTCATCTTATAAGCAGCATTAATCTTCAGCAGCATTAATACTCTGAGCAGTATTAACTCCAACAGTACTAACTATGCTCAGCAGTATTAATTTCTTCAAGCAGTACTAACTATGAACTAGCAGTACTAATCTTGTTCAACAGTATTAATCTTCAACTGGCAGCATTAATCACAGAAGTAGTAACCAGAAGTAGTAACCATGTTCTTCTAGCAGCATTAACTTTACTTAGCATTTCTTCAGTTCCCAACAATCTCCCCCTAACTTGATGTCAGGATCGAATTCTCAACAAGAATAAATTCTCAGAAACTAATATCAAAGGAGTTTGCGGAATAACACTTTGATATTCAATGAAACAATAAACAAACAGTAAATATGATGAATAACTTGTAAACTTGTATTGAATGCTCTAAATCACAAGATTACACACACAACCTCAATCTTGAAGAACAGATTCTTTCAAGACGAATTCTACTTCTCTAGAATTAGGAACTATGCCTTGAGGTTGATTTTCTCTCTAACAAAAACACAGAATTTTATCACTTTTAAAACTACTCTATCAATTCTATACATATACTGAACAAAAGATAATTACAATTAATTAAAATATCTTCAGAATATCTTCCATGAATATCTTCAATCTATCCAGCTGTCATTCTTTTAATCCGGATCTTCATCTCATAAGCAGCACTAATCACCTTGGAAGTATTAACTCAAACTTGGCAGCATTAACTACTAAGCAGCACTAACCTCTAGCAGTACTAACTAGCTAAGCAGTACTAACTTTGTTCAAGCAGCACTAACTTTGACTAGCAGCATTAATTCTACTAGAAGCAGTAATACCTAGCAGTATTAAACTTGAATTCCTCTGGCAGTAGTAATTCTGTACTAGCAGCATTAAACACTTAAGCTTTTCTTCAGTTCCCAACAATCTCCCCCTAAGTTGACTTTTAGGAAAAGAAGTCAAGTTCTTCAGATCTTCTTCAAGATGCTCCCAAAACTCCATCATGACCTAAATTTCAGTATTTGCATCCAATCCCAAACTTTGATTAATTGTTCTTTGGATCAAATATTTAGCCATTTCTGAATTTGGAATACATCCTAGCTTCTTCTTCAGCATGGCATGAAGCTTCAGTCTGCTATGGTTGTACACTCTATCCACTAGGAAGTACTCAGTGTGATTCAAATCCAAAGTCACTGCATATACTCCACTAGTTTCATATAGAGTCCAATTATTCACTGTTTGAAAGACATTCCTTATTATCTCCTCCACTTCATCAGGTTTGAACATCATGCACAGATACTCCATTATCAGCTTTGTAATTGAAATCACTGGAGCTTTCAGTTCATCTGCATATAACTTCATCCCTATTTCAAACATTTCTTCAATATCAGACCTTGAGCAGGTTCTGACAATCTTGTTCCAAGTGTTGTACACTTCATATTTCTCATCTTTTCTCTTCAGTCTGATATACTCCTTGCCATCTACCTCCAAAACATCCCAGTGAATGACTTCAGGAGGTTTAACTCCTACAGGTTCTGCTGAAATTGGTCCAGGCACTTTGTCCATCACTACCATGTATATTTTGACATCCTCAGTACTTGCAGGTTCTTTCATTGTAGATGACTCAGGTGCCTCTTCTTCTTCAGCAACCTTTTCAGCCTCTTCTTCCACTAATCTAGGCTTCTTTGTAGGCTCTCTCCTGGCAATCATCTTTGTTCTTTTTAAAGTCCTTAGACTTTCACCAATTGTTGCTTCCTTCTCTGGAATTTCTTGCTCATCAGGGAATGGTTTTTGTAAGAAATCATTGCTTTCTTTCATTCTTTTCTCCATTTCAACCCTTGCAAGATCATCCCCTTGAAGCTTTATCATCTCAGCATCATACATCTTCTTGAGCTTCTCAAAAGACATCTTTGAAAACATCTCTACCTTGACACCTACTGCACCCTTGAGGAAAGTAATCATTTTCTTTCTCTCTTGAGCACCCAGGTATGTCTTTGAAGGTTGTCTCTTTCTTGCAGCCATTTTGATCTTAGCAGGCTTCCTCAAAGATGTGGCTTTCTGCTTGGCTTGTTCTGTTGCTAAGCTTTGTTGATAGGCTTTGTTTAACTCTGCAGCCATTGCTTTAGCTATCTCTCTATCCTTTTGCACTTGCATGGTTTCTGCTTCTTCAAGCTCAGCCTGTATTTTCCTAGCTAGAGCTTCATCTGAATCAATCAATTTTTGCTTTTTCATTGGTTGATCAGGTTGAACTAGCTTTTCCTTGCCTTTATCTTTACTCATTTCCTTCTCTTTACTTGATCTCTTTGAAGCATCACCTCTTTCTTTGATGACAACTCCTTTGGCCTTTGAGATGACCTTGGGAGTATCATGCTTTGCTTTGATTAGAGTTTCTGCAATTTCAAGATCTGTGAGCACTTCTTTCATTGTTTCTGCTGCTTCCATTGGTTCAGCAGTATTAACCATTTCTGCTGCTCTGCTTGAACCAGCAGTATTAATGGTTTCTGCTGCTGCTTGTGTTTCTGCTTCTTGTGCCACCTTTTCTGCAGTTATTAGCTCCCCCTCAAACTTTGCATTCTCTTGCTCCCCCTTAGCTTTTGCATCTTCCATATTTTCATCAGCTTCTGACTCCCCCTTTTTGGGAGCATCAGCCACTGGTTTCCTCCTTTTGAGTACAAATTGCTTCTTCTTCTTTTGGAGAAGCAATTTCCTTACCATTTGCTTCAAGTTGAGGATCTGTTCTTGTTGTGACAGAACAATGAGTTTAAGCTCTTCAATCTCTTGACCTTGTTTGATCACATCCATATTGATGTTTCCCATGGTTTCCATCAATTCGTCATAGTTATATCTGTCCTCACCTTCTCCAGGAGTGTTACCCCCTTTTGAATGATCATTGGATCTTTTAGTAGTGGAAGCCTTCTGCCTAGCAGAAGCACTATCCACCCCCTTGGGTTCTTGGCACCTGGGACCTTTGGATGATTGCTCACCCAAAGTTGCCATGGGGAAGGTCTTAGAGATGTTACCACTGTCCTTCTCTGTGCTAGCAGAAGTAGTGGCAGCCTTCTCACCCATATGCTCTTCCATCTCCTTAGAGAGTACCTCCTGAGGGTTGGGAGACACCCTATTGGATTCCCTTTGGATATTCTCTATTGGAGAATGCTCCAATAGAGGGCTTAAAGGCTTAGTGGGGGAAGGTACAAGAAGGGAAGGACCCTTCTTGACCTGTTTCCTTTTGTAAGTTTGGGTAATTGAAGAAGTGGGCTTTTGAAGTAGAGACTGGGGAATAGATATAGAGTGGGAAGGTTGGGATTGGCTAGCAGTGGGATGGTCTGAGGAGGGCTTTGACCCTGCTGCCATACCTTCATCAGTGTGGGATACCACCATCATTGTAGAGAACAATGGGGTGCCAACTCCTTCCGAGTCCCCAGCAGATCTTCTCATGTTTGAGAAAACCTTGCCTTTAGGGGGTTTAGGTACATATACCCCATCAAAGTGAGGTATATCCGTCAATTCATTAGTGATAACTGCCTGTACAAACCTGGGATACATGAAGAAACTCTTCTTGTTGTCCAGGTTTGAGACAAGATCATTGAAGATCATCAGAGAAAAATTATATTTTCTAGCAGTAGATAAACAAACCAAAGCATATGCAATGGGACTGCTAAATTGGCTCCAACCAGTAGTTTTCTTTGAAATACAGTGCATCAGGGTATGAACAAAGAACCTCCATTGGGATGAAAATTTAGCTTTGAAAAACTTGAAAATTCCCATTTGGCCTTCATACCCCATTCTTGTAAGAGTTGAGAATAATTCCTCATTAGGAATAGAGGTTATACCTGCAACATCATCTAGACGTAGACAGATGCGTATCACCTCTTCAGTAACTGTTAGGGGTTTTTCACACACCCTTGTCTTGATCATTTGGACACCATCTTCAGTAACGATGGTGGCATTGGCCCAGAATTGCCTCTGATGCTCTATGTAGATGGTAGGGGACACAGTGAGAGCATGATCAATATGACTTGTCCTCAAAAAGTCGACTATCTGGTGAAAAGCTTCGGCTTGTTTTAGCTTTTGGAGCATGGCTATCTCGTTGTATTCATCAATAAACGCCATTGAAGCCATTGAACTTGAGTGTTCTTGTCTGAAAACTTGGTACTTGAGAGAAAAGGGTTAGAGCGCAAGTGAACAGTATGCAAAGAGTCGTTATGAACTTTTTAGGCGGGCAAAGGGTATTTATAGTATTCAGATTAAAAGCAGTATTAACCTTAAAAAGAATAGGGAAAGCAGTATTAACAGTGAGCAGTATTAACCACTAGCAGTATTAACTGAGAGCAGTATTAACCACTAGCAGTATTAACCACTAGCAGTATTAACTAACTAGCAGTATTAACTGAGAGCAGTATTAACCACTAGCAGTATTAACTGAGAGCAGTATTAACCACTAGCAGTATTAACTGAGAGCAGTATTAACTACTAGCAGTATTAACTAACTAGCAGTATTAACTGTGCACTGGTAGTATTAATACTGTACTGGCAGTACTAATACTGTACTGGCAGTATTAACCATACTTACACTTTTAAGCTTGTGAAAAACGGAGTACTGCTATACATTTCCTGAGAAAGAAAGTTAGTAACACCAAGAATAAACTATATACAGGTAGTGAACCACTTTTAGGAAGGGGCTTATTCAGAGTTGATCATTCCCACACTTGTTACCAAGAAAGTGAATCTACCCACATCAAAGGCTTTGGTGAATAGATCAGCAAACTGGTTATCAGTATGAACTTTTACAACTTGAATAAGTTTCTTTTCATTGCAATCTCTTATAAAGTGATACCTGATCTCAATGTGCTTTGTCTTTGAGTGCTTGACAGGGTTGTTAACAATGCTAATAGCACTGCTATTATCAATAAAGATTGGAGTGTGTAGAAAGGTTACCCCATAGTCCAGCATTTGATTCTGAATCCACAACACTTGAGAACAGCAACTTGCAACTGCTATGTACTCTGCTTCTGTTGTATATGTGGACATTGTGGTTTGTTTCTTGCACTGCCATGAAACTAGTCTTGCACCCAAAAACTGGCATCCTCCAGAAGTAGATTTTCTGTCCAAGTTTGCTCCACCTAGGTCACTGTCTGAGTATGCAAGTAGGTCAAATGATGAGTCATGAGGATACCAAAGTCCCAATCTAGGTTGCCCTTTGAGATATCTGAATATCCTCTTAACAGCTTGATAGTGTGATTGCTTTGACCTAACTTGAAATCTTGCACACACACAGACTGGAAACATTATATCTGGCCTAGAGGCTGTAAGGTACATGAGAGAGCCAATCATGGATCTATAGTGATGCACATCCAAATCCTCCCCCTCAAGATCTGCTGTTATCTGCTTGTGTGTCTCCATAGGTGTGCTGGCAGGTTTTGAATCTGAGAATCCAAACTTGGTTAGAATGTCCTGCACATACTTGGACTGACTGATAAAAATACCATCTGACTTCTGTTGGACTTGGAGTCCAAGGAAAAAGGTAAGTTCCCCCATGGAACTCATTTTGAATATTTGATGCATTAGTTCCTCAAACTCCCTGCACATACTTTCTCTTGTGGATCCAAAGATGATATCATCCACATAGATTTGGACCAGCAAGATGTCCTTCTTCTTTCTCTTGATGAATAGAGTCTTATCAATGACTCCTCTTTCAAAGCCATTTTCCAAAATATAGGATGACAGAGTGTCATACCATGCCCTTGGTGCTTGATGCAGTCCATAAAGTGCTTTCTTCAGTTTGTATACTCTGTCTGGATAGCTTGGATTTTCAAACCCTGGTGGTTGACAGACATATACCTCTTCTTCAATTGAGCCATATAGAAATGCACTTTTTACATCCATTTGGTAGACTTTGAACTTCATATAAGAAGCATAGGCCAGGAACAATCTGATTGCTTCTATCCTAGCCACTGGTGCAAATACTTCTTCATAATCTATTCCTTCTTCTTGTGTATACCCTTGTGCTACCAATCTTGCTTTGTTCTTTATTACTATCCCTCTTTCATCTCTCTTATTCCTGAAGACCCATTTTGTGCCTATAGCTCTTTGACCTTTAGGAAGGTCTACTAGATCCCAAACATCTTGCAGCTTGAATTGTAGCAGCTCTTCTTGCATAGCTTCTATCCAGCTGGACTCTTTCATAGCATCATGAGCCTTCTTAGGCTCAAGTTAGGATAGAAAACAAGAAAGCACTGTATGCTGTTGATCTTGCATATCTTGCAGCCTGCTTTGATGTCTAGTCATCATAGGAGAAGAGATATCCCCTATTACCAATTGAGGAGGATGATTCTTTTGTGTTCTTGATTGATGACTAGGTTCTTCATTGAGTTCCACCTCTAGATTGGAATCATTCAACTCAACTGAGGTGATTTCAGCAGCTACTTCAGGTTCTTTATTTGCTTGAGTCTCCTCATCTCTCCTTTCTTCTTCACTCTGATTTGATTCAGTAGATGACTCCTTTTCACAGTCTTCAACAGGATTCACTTTAGGTATGGGAAAAATCACAGACTGGGATATACTTTCTTGAACTCCTGATCCTCCATTTTCTGAACCTGCATACTCATTACTACTGAAACCAAAAGTGTTAGTTAGTGAATCAATGTCAAACAGCCACTGAGGACCAGACCCAATAGGATTTGGTGTGTTCTCATTGCATTTGACATTGTCACTTTCTTCAATTATTCTAGAAGAGGAATTAAAAACTCTGTAGGCCTTACTCTGAGATGAGTAACCAACAAGAAATCCAACATCTGCCTTACTATCAAACTTACCTAAGTGAGATTTGGTATTGAGAATTGTACAAGGACACCCAAAAGGTTTGAAAAATCCAATAAAGGGTTTTCTTTTATTTAAAAGCTCATATGGGGTCTTGTTCTTTGGTTTGACTACTATACTCTGTTTTGGACATAACAGGCAGTATTAACTGCTTCAACCCAGAAAGTAATTGGCAATTTAGAATCAGCCAACAGAGATCTAGCAGCCTCTATTAGTGTCCTATTCCTTCTCTCAGCAACTCCATTTTGTTGTGGAGTCCTAGGAGCACTATATTGTCTCTCAATTCCTTTTTCTTCACAAAAGGTGTTTAGGTCAATATTTTTAAATTCAGTTCCATTATCAGACCTAATGACTTTTACTTTTTGATTAGTCTGGTTTTCAATTCTTAGAATAAAGGATTTGATCAGTCCACTTGTCTCATCCTTAGTCCTTAGAAAATATACCCAAGTAAATCTAGAGTAATCATCAACAATAACTAAGCAGTATGATTTCTTCCCTATGCTCATCACATTTGTAGGACCAAACAGATCCATATGTAATAACTGGAGACAAGAAGAAATTGAATTTAACTCTTTGGTCTTATGAGAAGTTTTGTGCTGTTTGCCTTTAAGACAAGCAACACAATGATCATCACATGAAAAGACTTTTGATGGTAAACCTCTTACAAGATTGTTTTTAACAAGTTTGTTCATTGTCTTGAAATTCATGTGACACATCCTTCTGTGCCAAAGAGAGGATTCATCCACAGAAGCTTTTGAAACAAGACAGTTCAGGGATGAATCACTTGAAACATTGTCCATATCTAGACAATACACATTGTCCTTTCTTGGAGTTCTAAGTAGTATCATGCTTTCATCAACTACCTTGAACCCTGGAGCAAGGATCATACATTCTGTATTAGTAAATAATATACTATGTTGTTTGTCACAAACCTGTGATACACTTAACAGGTTGTACTTTAGCTGATCAACATAGTAGACATCCTCAAATGTCATCTTACCTTTTGTAACATTACCTTTCCCACTTATTTTACCACCTGTGAGATTGTCTCCAAATGCAACATGTCCTCCATTGATAGGCTTGAAATCCTGAAGGCATGACATGTTGCTTGTCATGTGCCTGGAGCAACCACTATCCACATGCCATATGCTCTTCCCCTTGAGCTGTTGGTTGCCCTGCACATATGATAAATCAGTTAGTATGGACTAGGAACCCAAGCCAAAGTGGTCTTGGGTACCCCTTTCTCATCAAAATATTTACATTCTTTCTTGACAAGATTTTTAAACTTTGACTCCTCATTACTGGAGTACTTTGTTACAATAATGGGTTTGGATGCATATTTGCTAGAAGCAGTACTGTTTTTAGAAGAACTAACTGCATTAGCAGCACTTGCATGCTTAGCAGTACTAACCTTGTTAGAAGTATTAACTGTTTTAGCAGCAGTAACTGTGTTAGCAGCAGTAACCTTTGAAGAAGTACTAACAATGTTAGAAGCATTAAAATTCTCAGCAGTACTAACACTGTTAGCAGCAGTATTGCTACTGGCAGCACTATCCCTGTCAGCTGTACTATTTGATGTAGCAGTACTAACAGTTTTAGTGCTTCTAGGCACCCACATTTTAATACTCTCTTTTAAAACCTTTTTCTTCATTTGGCCTTTGGTTTCAACAGACTTCTTAGCCACATGTTTCTTTCCAGCCTTCCTATAACCAACAGGTTTTTGCACAAATCTTTGAAAGTTCATCTGTTGGTTAATAGGGTTAAAGAAACAGTATTTAGCCAAATGATTCAACTTGCCACATATGAAACAAGGTTTTGGTCTGATTATCTTACTCAGATCAACTCCTTGTTTCTGAGCCCACTGATTATTCCAGTTTCTTTGATTACCTCTTTTTATACCAGAATTTAGGCTCTCAGATTTATTGCAAGCACACTGTTTACAAGGGCCAGGATTCACAACAGTGGTCTGTTTGTAATGGACCTTGTTAGCCTTTCCTTTGGTCTTCTCTATCTCTTTAGACTTGACCCAGATCCTTCCACCACCCTCATTGGTAACAATTTTGTTTTCTAAGGGTATCTCTTTACTCACATCATTGTTCCTCTTCTTACTGGCTTCTTTCTCAGTCATATCCTTAACAACTACCTCATCCAAAGGATCTATGTCAAAAGCTTTCTCAGACAAGTTCTTTTTCTCCTTGGTCTCTAACAGATCTGATGTAGGAGAGATATAGTTGTTGTTGTAAGGAGGGGGTGTGTTGTTGTATCCAACACCAGACTTCATCTTATCATGAATCTGAGCCTTTAGAAGAGAATCCATTGCTTTTGAAGCATATGAAAACTTTTATATATCAAGCTTAACCTTATCTAATTCTTTTTTCAACCTATCATTCTCTTCTTTGGATTTAGACAGTTTGGTCTCTAACTCCTTCTTTTCCCACTTCCAGTAGTTTGTGTCATAAGAGTGTTGAAGTTCATTGGCTTGAAAGCCTTTGATTTGTTCTTCAAACCTCTCCACTATTAACACATAATCTCTTCTGTCCTTTTCTAATCTTTTGAGGTCATCACACATGTTTTGGTTGTGATCCCTGTACCTTTTGACAGTGTCTATGCAAGATTTAGTGCAAAGATTAGAAATTACCTCAGAAGGGAGATCAGACACCTCTGCCATAAGAGCTTGGTTCTGAATGGATTCCTCAGCCTGGTCACTCCAGTCAAATCCCATTCCTTGTTGAGAAACAAGGGCTTGAGCAGAGTTCTTGTTTTGATTGAAACCACCATTCTGGGCTTGTTGGTGGTTGTTGTTTGGCACACCACTTCTGCACTCTTTAGAAAAGTGTCCCTTCATGTGGCACTTGTAACATTCTACCTTTGTTTTGTCAAAACCAGCTCCATCTTCTCTTCTTTGAGAGAAGTTGTTCCTCCCAGTTCTTTTAATAAACTTCTTTACCCTCATAGATAACATGGCCATCTGCCATTTAATGTCCATCTCCTCCAGATCATCAGGGTGAAGTTGTTCCAGATCATCACTAATCAAAGAGTTGTTGCTGTGACTGGACAAAAAGGCTTCAAAGATAGTTTCAGTGCCTTTTTCTGAATTCACTCCACTGGCAGCACTAACTGCTTCAGGGTTGGCAGCAGTATCAGTAGATGCTGATAGAAGTGCAGCATTGTGAATGTACCCAGTGGGCTTTTTCTTGGCTTCTACCTCAGATTCAAATACTCTTAGATCATTATACAAATCATCTAGTTCCTTCTCTTCCAGATTGTCACTCTGTCTATATGAGACAGTGTACATAGTCCATTCATCTCCAAGAGATCTGAGGAACTTCCTGTTGATATCATCTTGCTCCATCTTCACTCCAACAGTAGCCAGTTCACCAATAAGCTTGTTGAATCTGTCAAAAGTTTGAGTCATTGACTCATTCTTTGAAGAAGTGAAGTTCTCATACTGCTGCTTCAGAACATCCCTTTGATTTCTTTTGATGCTTTTAGTTCCAACAAATCTTTTCTCTAGAGCATTCCAGAGAATCTGAGCATCAGTGCAGTTGCAAAATTGATGCTGATATTCATTGGGGATGGCCAAGAGCAGAGTGCTCAAGGCCTTCATCTTTGTTTGTCTGATCTTTCTCTCACCATCTGTCTTTGGTGGAGGTCTTTTCCCATCTGGTCCAATCTTTCCTGCTTCAGAGGGTCCATTCTCAATGATGTCCCACATTGAGTAGTCTGTGAGAAGAATGTATTGCCTGATTCTGATCTTCCACATGTCAAACTCACTGGGTTTGAGCATTGTAACCTTAGAAACAAGAGTACTGTTTGATTCTGCAAAGTTTTCCATGATGAATGAATAGATGTTTCTGAGAGAACAGGCTCTGATACCACTTGTCAGGATTGAATTCTCAACTAGAATAAATTCTCAGAAACTAATATCAAAGGAGTTTGCGGAATAACACTTTGATATTCAATGAAACAATAAACAAACAGTAAATATGATGAATAACTTGTAAACTTGTATTGAATGCTCTAAATCACAAGATTACACACACAACCTCAATCTTGAAGAACAGATTCTTTCAAGACGAATTCTACTTCTCTAGAATTAGGAACTATGCCTTGAGGTTGATTTTCTCTCTAACAAAAACACAGAATTTTATCACTTTTAAAACTACTCTATCAATTCTATACATATACTGAACAAAAGATAATTACAATTAATTAAAATATCTTCAGAATATCTTCCATGAATATCTTCAATCTATCCAGCTGTCATTCTTTTAATCCGGATCTTCATCTCATAAGCAGCACTAATCACCTTGGAAGTATTAACTCAAACTTAGCAGCATTAACTACTAAGCAGCACTAACCTCTAGCAGTACTAACTAGCTAAGCAGTACTAACTTTGTTCAAACAGCACTAACTTTGACTAGCAGCATTAATTCTACTAGAAGCAGTAATACCTAGCAGTATTAAACTTGAATTCCTCTGGCAGTAGTAATTCTGTACTAGCAGCATTAAACACTTAAGTTTTTCTTCAGTTCCCAACACTTGACTTTTAGGAAGAGAAGTCAAGTTCTTCAGATGATCTTCTTAGATGCTCCCAAAACTTCATCATGGCTTATATTCCAGTATTTGCATCCAACCCCAAACTCTGATTGATAGTTCTTTGGATCAAATACTTAGCCATCTCTGATTCTGGAACACATCCTATCTTCTTCTTCAGCATTGCATGAAGCTTCAGTCTGCTATGGTTGTACACTCTATCCACTAGGAAGTACTCTGTGTGATTTCTATCCAAAGTCACAGCATATACTCAACTAGTTTCATATAAAGTCCAATTGGTGATTGTTTGAAAAACATTCCTTATGATCTCCTTCACTTCATCAGGTTTGAACATCATACACAGATACTCCATTACCAGTTTTGTAATTGAAATCCCTGGAGCTTTCAACTGATCTGCATACAACTTCATCCCTATATCAAACATTTCTTCAATATCTGACCTTGAGCATGTTCTGACAATCTTGGCCCAAGTGTTGAATACCTCATACTTATCATCCTTCCTCTTGATCCTGATATACTCCTTTCCATCCACTGTCAATGTATCCCAGTGAATAACTTCAGGAGGCTTTACACCAACAGGTTCTGCTGAAATTGGTTCAGGCACTTTGTCCATCACTACCATGTACATCTTTAAATCATCAGTACTTGAAGATTCTTTCTTTTCAGATGACTCAGGTGCCCCTTCTTCTTCAGCAACCTTCTCAGCCTCTCCTTCAGTTATTCTAGGCTTCTTGGTTATCTTTCTTCTTGCCACCATCTTGGTTCTTTTAAGAGTCCTTAGACTTTCACCAAGAGTGGCCTCCTTCTTTGGAGTTTCTTGCTCATCTGGAAAAGGTTTTTGTAAGAAGTCATTGTTCTCTTTCATTATTTTCTCCATTTCAACCCTTGCAGTTTCATCCCCTTGAAGCTTGATCATTTCTGCATCATATAGCCCTTTGAGTTGCTCAAAAGACATTTTTGAGAACATTTCCACTTTGACACCTACAGCACCCTTGAGGAAAGTAATCATTTTCTTTCTCTCTTGAGCACCAAGGTATGTTTTTGAAGGTTGTCTTTGTCTTTTCTATGCAACCATTTTGATCTTTCCAGACTTCCTTAGAGATGTGGCTTTCTTCTTGGCTAGTTCTGTTGCAAGACTTTGTTGATAGGCTTTATTCAGTTCTGCAGCCATTGCTTTTGCTATCTTTCTATCTTTTTCCACTTGCACATTTTCTGCTTCTTCAAGTTCAGCTTGTATCTTTCTAGCCAGGGCTTCATCTGCCTCAATCAACTTTTGCTTTTTCATTGGTTGATCAGCTTCAACTAACTTTGCTTTTCCTTTCTCTTTACTAATTACCTTCTTACTGCTATCTTTCTTGAGCACTTCACCTTGTTCTTTGATGACTACTCCTTTGGTCTTTGAGGTGACCTTGGGAGTATCATGCTTGGCTTTAATTAAGGTTTCTGCAATCTCAAGATCTGTTAATACTTCTTTCACTATTTCTGCTGCTTGTTTAATTTTAGCAGTATTAACCATTTCTGCTGCTTTACTTGAACTAGCAGTATTAATGGTTTCTGCTGCTTGCTCTGTTTCTGCTGCTTGCTCTTTTGTTACTGCTGCTGCTTGTGTTTCTATTTCTGTTTCTGCTTCTTGCTCCCCCTCAACATCATGTTTTACCCCATCAAGCTCCCCCTTATCTATGACTTCTTCCATGTTAAACTCCCCCTTTTTGGGAGCATCATCCCCTGATTTCCTTCTCCTTAGCACAAATTGTCTTTTCTTCTTTTTGTGAACTAGCTTCATCACCAATTTCTTGAGTTTGGTAATTTGCACTTGTTGGGACAAGATTATCAGCTTTATTTCTTTTATGTCAGCTCCTTGTTTGATAACATCCAGGTTGATGTTGCCCATAGTATCCATCAATTCTTGATAGTTATATCTGTCCTCACCTTCTCCAGAAGTGTTACCCTCTTTTGAAGGATCATTGGATCTTTTTGTAGTGGGAGCCTTCTGCCTAACAGAAGCACTCTCCACCCCCGTGGGTTCTTGGCACCTGGGACCTTTGGATGATTGCTCACCCAAAGTTGCCATGGGGAAGGTCTTATGTATGTTACCACTGACCTCCTCTGTGCTAGCAGGAGTAGTGGCAACCTTAGCACCCATATGCTCAACCTCCACCTCAGTGAGCACCTCCATGGGGTTGGGAGACACCCCTGTGGTTTCCCTGTAGATATTCTATAAAGGAGAATTCTCCCTTAGAGGGCTTGAAGGTTCAGTGGGTGATGGTACGAGAAGGGAAGGAGCCTTCTTGACCTTTTTCCTTATATATGTTTGGGTGATTGGTGAAGTTGTCTTATGAAGTAGAGACTGGGGAATAGATATAGAGTGGGAAGGTTGGGATTGGCTAGCAGTGGGATGGTCTGATGAGGGCCTTGACCCTGCTGCCATACCTTCTTCAGTGTGGGACACCACCATCATTGTAGAGAACAATGGGGTGTCAACTCCTTCCGAGTCCAGAGGGGATCTTTTCATGTTTGAAAAGACCTTACCTTTGGGGATTTTTGGTACATATACCCCATCAAAATGAGGTATATCCGTCAATTCATGGGTTATTACTTCTTGTACAAACCTGGGGTACATAAAAAAACTCTTTTTACTTCCCAGGTTTGAGACAAGATCATTAAAAAGCATTTGAGAAAAATTGTACTTTCTGGCAGTAGCCAAGCATACCAAAGCATAAGCAATGGTGCTACTCAACTCACTCCATCCAGTAGTCTTTTTAGAGATACAATGCATTAAGGTATGAACAAGAAAACGCCATTGGGTATAAAATTTAGCCTTTGAGAATTTAAAACCACCCAACTGGCCTCCATACCCCATTCTTGACAAAGTTGAGAATAATTCCTCATTAGGAATAGAGGTTACACCTGCAGCATCGTCTAGACGTAGACAGATGCGTATCACCTCTTCAGTAACTGTTAAGGGTTTTTCACACACCCTTGTCTTGATCATTTGCACACCATTCTCAGTAACAATGGTGGCATTAGCCCAAAATTGCCTTTGATGCTCTATGTAAATAGTTGGCGATACAGTGAGAGCATGGGCAATGTGGCTTGACTTGAGAAAATCCACAATTTGATGAAATCCTGCAACTTGCTTTGGCTTTTGTAGCATCGCGATTTCATTATGCTCGTCAATAAATGCCATAGACGCCATTGAGCTTGAATAATCTGTACTGGAACACTTGGTTCTTGAGAGAAAAGGTTAGAGAGCAGATGAATAGAAAGCAAAGAGTCGTTATGAACTTTTGGGCGGGCAAAAAGGGTATTTATACGATTCGGAACATAAGCAGTATTAACACCTAGCAGTATTAACTAACTAGCAGTATTAACCACTAGCAGTATTAACTAACTAGCAGTATTAACTAACTAGCAGTATTAACTGAGAGCAGTATTAACCACTAGCAGTATTAACTAACTAGCAGTATTAACTGAGAGCAGTATTAACCACTAGCAGTATTAACTAACTAGCAGTATTAACTGAGAGCAGTATTAACCACTAGCAGTATTAACTAACTAGCAGTATTAACTGAGAGCAGTATTAATTACTAGCAATATTAACTAACTAGCAGTATTAACTGAGAGCAGTATTAACTACTAGCAGTATTAACTAACTAGAAGTATTAACTGAGAGCATTATTAACTAGTAGCAGTATTAACTGTGCACTGACAGTAATAAAACTGCACTGGCAACATTAACTATACTTACCCTTTTTGAAGCTTGAGGTACTCTGAGCAAGGTAATAGACTTCCTTTATTTGTACCTTATTTGCTCAACATCATCTCCCTTACCTTTATCACTTATCATACCTACTTCTGCATCAAATGAAACATGTCCTCCAACAAATCTTTTGATGAATTTGAAGGCAATCCATGTTCCCTGTTATGAGCCAAGAGCAACCACTATCTACATGCCAAATGCTCTTCCTCTTGAGCTTTTGGTTGCCCTGCACACTTGATAAATCAGTTAGTTTTGGAGGGAACCCAAGCCAAAGTGGTCTTGGGTTGTCCTTTCTCATCAATATAATCTGTAAGTTTAGTCTAGATGAGTTGTTTAGGAATCTCATGGCTGGAATACTTTGTCAAGATTATAGGCTTAGCAGCATTACTACTAGAAGCAGCACCAGCCTTGTTAGCAGTACTAACTTGGTTAGCAGTACTAACTGAGTTAGCAGCACTATTTCTGTTAGCAGTACTATCTGGGATAGCAGTACTAACAGGTTTCTTTACTTTTGGAACCCAAACCTGAACAAAGTTGTTTGCTTTCTTTGTCTTTAAGTCACTCCTTGGCTTATTTGGAGTATTTTTCTTTGTATTAGCAAGCTTGTTCTGAGCATGGGACTTTAAAGGTGCTCTTCTCACATTCTCAGCCATGTGATTCCTTCTTTGATTTCTATAACCAAAAGAGTTTTGTGTTTGTCTTTGAAAAGTGACTCTTTGGTTAATAGGATTGAAATAACAGTATTTGGCATGATGATTCAATTTTCCACAGATAAAACAAGGTTTTGGTCTATTGATTTTACTCAGATCAACCCCTTGTTTTTGTGCCCACATATTATTCCAATTTCTTTGATTCCCCCTTCTTTTATCATGTTTTAGGGGCTCAGGTTTACTGCAAGCACACTGTTTGCAAGGAACAGGATTCACAACAGTGGTCTGTTTGTAATGGACCTTACCAGACTTTCCCTCTGTCTTCTCTATGTCCTTTGATTTGACCCAAGTCTTTCCACATCCCTCATTGGTTATAATGTGATTTTCTAGAGGAATCTCACCACTCATAGTGTTCTCCTTACTCTTATCATTAGAGTACTCTTCTTCAGAGTCTGTTTCAACCACCACTTTGTCTAATGGATCTACCTTAGTGGCTTCATCAGACAATTCCTTCATATTCTTGGTCTCTAGCAAGTCTGATATAGGAGGGATGTAATTGTTGTTGTATGGTGGTGGTGTGGTGTTATAGCCTATTCCTCTTCTAAGTTTGTCATGGATTTGAGTTTGGAGCAAAGAGTCCATTGCTTTAGAAGCATTGGAAAATTTATCAATATCCAGCTTGGCTTTCTCAAACTCACTCTTTATCTTCTCATTCTCCTCTTCTTTCTGTTTAAGCTTAAGCTCATACTGATCTTTCTCCCACTTCCAGTAGTTTGTGTCATAAGAGTGTTGAAGCTCATTGGCTTGGAAACTCTTAATCTGTTCCTCAAAACTCTCAACAATTCTTACATAGTCTTTTATATCTCTCTCTAATCTTTTAAGGTCATCACTCATTGTCTGGTTGTGATCCCTGTACCTTTTAACAGTTTCAATACAGGATTTAGAAAAAAGATTAGATGTTACCTCTGTAGGAATTTATGAGCTTGAAGACTCTGAACCTTTAGCCATGATGATGCGATTTTGAATGTAGGTTTCTGAGAATACTAGCTCTGATACCACTTGTCAGGATCTTAAATTCTTAACAAGAATAAACTCTCAGAAAACAATATCCAAGAAGTTTGCGGAATAACACTTTGATATTCAATAAAACAGTAAATCTGATGAACAACTTGCAAACTTTATTAAATGATTGAAAGTCACAAGCTTTTACAAACAACCTCAATATTGATGAACAAACTCACCAATACGAATTCTACTTCTCTAGAATTAGGGTTCTAACCTTGAGGTTGATTCTCTCTATTGAAAGCTAAACTCAGAATAATAATTCTCAAAAAAAATTACTTAGCTATTGTAAACAAAACTATACATATATTGAAGATAAAAGATAATTACACAATAATAAAAGATCTTCAATATAACCTTCCATCTTTATCTCCAACTTCCATGAATATCTTCAGTCCATCCAGCTGTCATCCTTCCATGCGAAGTCTTCATCTTATAAGCAGCATTAATCTTCAGCAACATTAATACTCTGAGCAGTATTAACTCCAACAGTACTAACTATGCTCAGCAGTATTAATTTCTTCAAGCAGTACTAACTATGAACTAGCAGTACTAATCTTGTTCAACAGTATTAATCTTCAACTGGCAGCATTAATCACAGAAGTAGTAACCAGAAGTAGTAACCATGTTCTTCTAGCAGCATTAACTTTACTTAGCATTTCTTCAGTTCCCAACATAGGCACATGACATGCAACAAGTCCTGCCTACAAAACTTCAAAAGAATTGATGGAGGACATGTTGCATTTGGTGATAATCCATCTGGAGGAAAGATTAGTGGAAAAGGTAATGTGTCAAAGGGTAAGATGACCTTTGAGGATGTCTACTATGTTGAGCAATTGAGATACAACCTGTTAAGTGTATCACAAGTTTGTGACAAGAAACATAGTATATTGTTTACTGATACTGAATGTATTATCCTTGCTAAAGGGTTCAAGGTAGTTGATGAAGGTATGATAATACTGAGAACACCAAGAAAGGACAATGTTTATTGCTTGGATTTAGAGAATGTATCTAATGATTCATCATTTAATTGTCTATTTTCAAAAGCTTCTGTTGATGAATCATCTCTTTGGCACAGAAGGATGTGTCACATGAACTTTAAAACAATGAATAAACTTGTGAAAAACAACCTTGTAAGAGGTTTGCCACAAAAGGTATTTTCATGTGATGATCATTGTGTTGCTTGTCTTAAAGGCAAACAACACAAATCTTCTCATAAGTCCAAAGAGGTAAATATAATCTATACACCTCTCCAATTATTGCATATGGATCTGTTTGGTCCTACTAATGTGATGAGTATTGGCAAGAAATCTTACTGCTTAGTTATTGTTGATGATTTCTCTAGATTCACTTGGGTCTATTTTCTGAGGACAAAGGATGGGACAAATGGACTGATCAAATCCTTTATTCTCAGAGTTGAAAACCAAACAAATCAAAGAGTTAAAATCATCAGGTCTGATAATGGAACTGAATTTAAAAACCATGATCTAAACAGCTTCTGTGAGGAAAAAGGTATTGAGAGACAATACAGTGCTCCTAGGACCCCTCAACAGAATGGAGTTGCTGAGAGGAGAAATAGGACACTGATTGAAGCTGCAAGATCCCTGTTGGCAGATTCAAAACTGCCAGTTACATTTTGGGCAGAAGCAGTTAATACTGCTTGTATATGTTCAAAACAGGGTTCTAATAGTTAAATCTCAAGGCAAGACACCATATGAACTTTTTAACAAGAAGAAACCTTTTATTGGATTTTTCAAACCATTTGGGCGTCCTTGCACAATTCTTAATACCAAAACTCACTTAGGCAAGTTTGATAGCAAAGCAGATGATGGATTTCTGGTTGGTTACTCATCCCAAAGTAAGGCTTACAGAGTATTTAATACCTCTTCTAGAATAATTGAGGAAAGTGACAATGTCAAATGCAATGAGAGCACACCAAATAAACTTGGTACAGGCCCTAATTGGCTTTTTGACATTGATTCACTAATTAATTCTTTGGGTTTCAGTTATGAGAATAATGCAGGAACAGGGACAGAATCAGTACAAGACAAAAGACAAGAGCTTGTGTTGTTCCCAATCTCTACAGCAGATCCTATTGAACTCTGTGTTCAAGAGAAGAAAGATGCTTCAGATTCAAAGGATACTGCAACTGCTCAGAATGAAGAGGAGAGAGATGAAAAGGAGGATCAACTTTTGACTTCAGAACATCTAGAACCTGAGATGCCTGCATTGGCAGAAGATGATACTGATGATGAGAACTCCTTAGTGTTTGGTGGCAGCTCTCCTGAAAAGAATGACTCTAATCTGGATGCTGAGATTAATGAAGAGACTATTCATCAAACAAAAGTGCATAAAGATCATCTTCCTAAGTTGGTGATTGGTGACATCAATTCTCCAATCATCACAAGGAATCAGAGTAAGTTGGGAGGATTAAAAGACATACAATCAGGATTACTATCTTGCTTTCTATCTCAGGTTGAGCCCAAAAAGGCGCATGATGTAATAAAAGATCCAAGCTGGATAGAAGCAATGCAAGAGGAGCTGCTGCAGTTTGTACTGCAAAATGTATGGGATTTGGTAGAACTGCCTAAAGGACACAGAGCTATAGGGACAAAATGGATTTTCAGAAACAAGAAGGATGAGAGAGGGATAATGATCAAGAACAAGGATAGATTGGTAGCACAGGGGTACACTCAAGAAGAAGGAATTGATTATGAAGAGGTTTTTGCACCAGTGGCTAGGATTGAGGCAATTAGGCTGTTTTTAGCCTATGCTTCTTTCATGAAGTTCAAAGTCTACCAAATGGATGTGAAAAGTGCTTTTCTATATGGCAAAATTGAAGAAGAAGTATATGTTTGTCAGCCCCCAGGGTTTGAAAATCCCAAGTACCCTGACAGAGTATACAAATTGAAGAAAGCACTATATGGACTACATCAAGCACCAAGAGCTTGGTATGACACATTGTCTACCTATCTCTTGGAAAATGGTTTTGAGAGAGGAATCATTGACAAGACTCTGTTCATTCAAAGGAAGAAGAAGGACATCCTGTTAGTGCAAATCTATGTGGATGACATCATCTTTGGATCCACAAAAGATCAATTGTGCAGAGATTTTGAAGAATTAATGCATAAGAGATTCAAGATGAGTTCTATGGGTGAACTTACTTTCTTCCTTGGGCTACAGGTTAAGCAGAAACAAGATGGAATCTTCATAAGCCAAACCAAGTATGTGCAGGACATTTTAACCAAGTTTGGGTTCTCAGATTCCAAGCCTGCAAGCACACCCATAGAGACACACAAACAAATAACTGCAGATCTTGAGGGGGAGGATGTAGATGTTCATTATTACAGATCCATGATTGGCTCTCTCATGTATCTCACAGCTTCTAGACCAGATATCATGTTCCCTGTTTGTGTGTGTGTAAGATTTCAAGTTAGGCCAAAGCAATCACATTTTCAAGCAGTCAAGAGGATATTCAGATATCTCAAAGGTCAACCCAGATTAGGACTTTGGTATCCTCATGACTCACCATTTGACCTACTGGCATATTCAGATAGTGATTTGGGTGGAGCTAACTTGGAAAGAAAGTCTACAACTGGAGGATGTCAGTTTTTGGGTGCAAGACTAGTATCATGGCAGTGTAAGAAGCAAACCACAGTGTCCACTTCAACAACAGAAGCAGAATACATAGCTGCTGCAAGCTGCTGCTCACAAGTGCTATGGATTCAGAATCAAATGATGGACTATGGTGTGACATTTCTTCACACTCCTATTTTCATAGACAACAACAGTGCTATTAACATTGTTAATAATCCTGTCAAGCATTCAAAAACAAAGCATATAGAAATAAGGTACCATTTTATCAGAGACTGTAATAAGAAGAAGCTAATTCAGGTTCAGAAAATACACACAAGTAACCAGTTTGATGATATATTCACAAAAGCTTTTGATGTGGGTAGATTCACATTCTTGGTCACAAGTGTGGGCATGATGAACAATGAATAAGTATATTCTCATTCTATCTATGTACCTATATAGATTCCTCCTTATTTACTTTCATTAAATTGGTGTTATTAACCCTTGTGTGCTTAAGTGTTTCAGGATGAAAGGCCAAACAAAAGTGAAGTATAGTTAATACTGCTTGCATGTATTACTACTGCTAGTCTGTATTACCACTGCTAGTCTGTGTTACTACTGCTGGTTAGTTTTCCTACTGCCAGTCTGTGTTAATGCTGCTAGTCTGTGTTAATACTGCTAGTATGTATTACTACTGCTAGTCTGTAGTTACTACTGCGGGGGTCAGTTACTACTGCTAATGTAAATTAGTACTGCTCTGAACTATTTCAATGATTGTATAAATACCCCTTTAGTCCGCCAAAAATCAAAACGGCTCTTTGAATTTCTTGCGCTCATTTATCTTCTTTCTCTTTCATTCTCTCTAACGCTCTTGCTTTTCAAGCTCTTAATCCTAGTTCGCAGTCAAATCTCTCTCAAATGGCAGGTCTTGTATTTGTCGATGACCACAATGAGTTGGCAATGCTGAATAAGCCCAACCAAGCCGAAGGATTTCATCAGATTGCGGACTTCCTAAAATCCACACATATCGCCCACGCTTTAACGGTCAATCCCACATTCTATGTGGAGCATCAAAGACAGTTCTGGGCAAATGCCACCATCCATAATGAAGAGGGTACTCAGGTTATCAAGTCAAGGGTTTGTGATAAACCCCTAACCATCTCGGAGGAGACCATTCACATTCATCTACTTTTAGATGATGCCGCAGGTATAACATCTCTACCCAAGGAAGATCTTTTTGAAAATATAAGCAGAATGGGATATGAAGGTCCCAATGAGATTTATAAGTTCTTTAAGAACAAATTCTCACCTCAGTGGAGATTCTTTGTTCATACTCTCCAGCATTGCATTTCAAAGAAAACAACTGGTTGGAGTGAGTTCAGCAGTACCATTGCTTATGCTTTGGTCTGCTTAGCAACCTCCAGAAAGTTCAATTTTTCGAAAATGGTCTTAAATAATTTTCTGTCAAACCTGGATACCAAGTCAAAATCCTTTTTTATGTATCCCAGGTTTGTACAAGCTATATTGAATAAGGAATTGACGGAATTACCTCATTTTAATGAGGTATATGTACCTAAGGTCCCGAAAGGGAAGGTGTTTTCTAATATGAGGAGAACTTGTAAGGTCTTCTCAGGTATTGACACACCATTGTTCTCAACAATGATGGTTGTGTCCCACTCTACAGGTGAGGCATCAGGGTCCCAAGCCTCATTGGACCAACCCACTGATGACCTACCCACACCTTCCACCATAAAAACAATTCCTCTGTCCCTTCTAAATAGACCAACCCCTCCCATCACCAAATTATACACTAAAAAGAAGGTGCAGAAGGATCCTTCTCTTCATGTACCAACACCCTCTAAGCCTACAAGCCCTCTAATGGAGCATTCTTCATTAGAGAATATCCAAAGGGAAACCAAAGGGGTGTCTCCCAACCCCAAGAAGGTGCTTACTGTGGAGAAGGTTAAGTATGTGGGCAGAAAGGCTCACACTACTGTTTCTGCACAAAGTGCAAGACATGACAGTGTGAACATCTCTAAGACCTACCACACGGCAACTTTAGGTGAGCAATCATCCAAAGGTTCCCGGTGCCAAGAAACCATGGGGGTAGAAGGTGCCTCTGCTAGGCAGAGGACCCCTACTAAAAGTTCCAGTGATCCTCCAAGGGTGGTAAACACACCTAAAGGTGGTGAGGATAGATATACATACGATGAATTGATGGAAACTAATGCCAATATCAATAAGGTTGTCCTATCTCAGGGCAAACTTATTGAGAAGCTGCAACAAGTGATCTTATCTCAACAAGTCCATATTTTCAACCTCAAGAAAATGGTCCTCAAGCATGTGCAAAAGAAGAGGAGGACCAAATTCATACTAAAGAAGAGGAACATCCCTCATGATGCTTCCAAAGAGGGGGAGAATAGAGCTGAATCTGAGAAACAGAGTCCTGTTGGAATGGACTCTACTTTTGAGGTGGAGAAGGGCAAATAAGCAGAAACCAGTACAGCAGTAGAAACAGAGCCAGCAGTAGAAACGTTCAAGAAAGCAGGATCAATTGGCTTAGCAGCAGTAACAGAGGCAGCAACAGTAACAGGGCTTTCTGTTGAAGAAATAAAGATAGCATAAACCCTTCTAAAGGCCAAAACAGACACTCCCAAAGCCACTCAAAAGGCCAAGGGAGTGGAAATCAAAGAGGGAGGGCCTGAGATAAAAAGGAAAGAAATCAGTGAGGCTGAACTGAAGAGGAAAGGAAAGGCAAAGGTTGATGAATCTGCAAAGCCACCAAAGAAGCTAAAACAGATTGAACTAGATGAGGAACTGGCTAAGAAGGTGCAGGCTGAGCTACAACAAGAAGAAGAAACTCAGAAGGCCAAAGATAGGCAGATTGCTCTAGATCTGTCCACTAGGCTGAATGAGGAATATCAAGAAAGCTTAAGGGCTACAGCTGAGGCCAAGAAAAGCACTGTGAAAGCTTCCATACAAAGACTGCCAGCAAAGAAGCAGAAAAGACAACCTTCTAAAACTTACCTGGCCAATCAAGAAAGGAGAAAGATGATTAACTTTCTGAAAGGCTCAGTGGGGGTTAAGGAAGAAATGTTTGCTGATATGTCCTACTCAAGAGTTGAAGATCTATACAAGAAGGAAATGGCAAAGCTTCAAGGGGACTTCACTCAAAGGATAGAATTTGAAAGACAAATGAAAGAGAGACATGATCTCAATATTCAACAACCCTTCCCTGAGAGTGAGAAGACCACCCCTAAGGCTGAAGAAAAGAAAGAGGAAGCTACTACTAAAGAAGTCAAATCTGTTAAAAGGTTGAAGACAATAGCTTCCAAGAAACTGTCTAAGAAGCCAAGGGTTACAGAAGTTGAGAAAGAAACATAATCATCTGTTATAGGTCAAGCTGAGCAATTAAGTCAAAGTGCACAACAACCAAGTCAATCTGATGTGCATTTTGAACTTTACATGACTGTAACAGATAATGATCCAGTGAAGGCAGATCCCATTTCAGTCCAAGCCCCTGAAATCATCCACTAGGATATTCTTGAAGATCAAGGCAAATAATATTTCAGAGTCAAAAGAATGGGTGATCACTTTGAAGTCTATTCTACTTGGGGGAAGATAGTCAGATGTTGTTCAAGGACAGACTTGGATGAAATGTTTAAAGTGGGAATGAATCTGTATGGGGATGTGCTGAAGACTCCAGGGATGAACATCAAGAAACTAGCAATGGAGTATTTATGCATGATGTTCAGTCCAGATCTTGTCAAGCATGTCATCAAAGATGTATTCAAGTATGTGGACAACTGGATGCTTATAGAAAAGTGTGGGGTATATATCTTAACCATTGACAAAAGTTTCCATGAATATTACCTGGTGGATAAGATATATGACCATAGCCTAGCCAAGCTACATGGGATGCTGAAAGCCAAACTAATCTGTCCTCAAGGCTCAGAAATGGCAAGGATTGTGGTTAGCAGGATCATCAATTAAAGCTTGGGTTTGGATCCTAATCTAGGGGTGTAAACTTAGGTTTTGAAAGCATCATGAAGACCAGTTTTTGAAGAACTTAACTTCTCAATTTGAAAAGTTAAGTTAGGGGGAGATTGTTGGGTCTGAAATGTGCTAAGGATGGTTACTACTGCTAGACATGACCATTACTACTGCTTGAAGGAGTTAATGTTGCTGAGACAAAATTAATACTGCTTGCTGAGATTAATACTGCTAGTTCAGAATTAATACTGCTCATGAAGATAGTGCTGCTTATGAGATGAAGATTCCGTATGAGAATGAAGACAGCTGTATAGATTGAAGCTAAAGTAAAGGAGATAATTATGGACTGAAGATCAATTTTATTTTGATAATTATCTTGTAATCAGTCTTGTTTATATAGTATAGAAGTCTTTGATAGAATCAATAATTATCATTCATAAGTTTTGTTTTAGAGAGAATTAACCTCAAGATTAGTTTAGATCCTTTCTATAGAGAAGTATAGAACGTGTGTTGAGCATGTTCAACAGATTGAGGTTTTGTGTGTAATCATCAAGTTTAATCAATATAACTTGTGATTTAAGTGCATATACTGTTTCATTGATTGTTAGTGTTGAAGTGTTTTTCCGCAACTTCTTTAGCATTGATTCTGAGTGTGTGTGAATTAAATTCTTGTTTGAATTTCGATCCTGACATGGTGAAACATAATGAACCCTTAGTGGGCGTTTGGTTCGTAGAATGTTTTTGAATAAAATGGAATCTGTCAAAGGAATTTGACTTTAAAGGAATTGGAATGGAATGTTGTTAGGTTTGACCACCTGTTTTGGTTGACAGAATTGGAATGAATCTGTTAAATGAATTAGAATTTTTCTGTTTGGTTCACAGATTGTAGCTTCGGAATTGGAATGAAATTTTGGTAAATGACCAAAATACCCTTTTTGATTATTTTAATTTTTTTAAACAAAAATTACTTTATTGAAATAATCATTAAATAGTTTAATTTTTAACTAAAATTGCTTTGATCATTTTAACATAATAAAACTTTATTGAACCCATAGTAAAACATAAAGAAACCTTATTGAATAGAAAAAACAAAAAAAGAAAAATCTGAAATTTGACCAAAAAGCCAAGAAAAAAAAACTATTTACTAACCACATCAATGGATCATGAATCGATGCAAAAACAATTTAATTTCAAATTAATCTGAAAATAAAAAATGAAATAACTAGGAGACATTCAACCTAAAATATTTCAATAAAAACACATTAATATCGGATATTTTAAAAAAAAAATACCATAATTAACCGATTCACATTTAAAGCTATCCAAAAATAACCGCTACATAAAACTACTATATATATACGGATTAAATAGAAAAAGACCTACTTGTCCTTATAATTTAAATAAATTAAAAAGCAAAAGAAATTCTCTCATTGGTTGAAAATGGTGTGCAAAGTTTGCATCACAAGAGTGGTTTTCAAAACATCGTTCCCCTGTATACATACATATATACATATATATATACATATATATATTTGTTTAATTTGCAACCCGTAAAAAAGTTACAACCCTTGCAACCCACATCTTAACCGTCGGATTCATGATCGGCGGTTACAATAGATATGGGGCCCAATATTTTTAATTAAAAAAAACAGAAAAATAAAAATAAAATAACTGCCGATCATGAATCCGACGGTTATGATGTGGGTTGCAAGGGTTGCAACCTTTTTAAGGGTTGCAAAATATCCTTCCACTATATATATATATATATATACTATATTATAAAGGCGGAATAAAAAACTCTTAATTACTACTTATAAAACATAAGGTACTATCATTTTATGCATACATTTCAAAAATTTCTTAATCATATTTTAGTATGCATAAGGTACAACTCATTTGAAAAAAATTCAAACTTTACTTTTTCACTACCTTCCATATTCAAGTTTTTTCCCTTCCATTTGGGTTTCTCCAAAAGAAGAAAAGTTATTTACTTGCTCAAATTAACATATTTCTTTAATTATGATGGTACATGTATTTTCTTCATGTATACAAGTTTTTAAAGCCTTTTGAATTCTGTAAAACTAACTAATAATGAACCTATATATACGTTTAGATACAAAATAATACTATCCAACATTATATTTGTTATTTTTACCTATTCTATATTTCAGTATTTTGAAAAAATATTATCATTCGTTAGATATCGCTGACTAATACATGTTTTTAAAATTTAAATATATATTTAACGATTACTTTAATATAATTTCTTAATGCTTCATGATTGAAAAAACTCAAGTTATGTGTTTATCACTACTAATGCTACATAAATTATAAATATATGATTTACTCCATATATATCTTTTTTCTTTTTTTTTCTGATAATCTATTACATTAATTTTTTATTTCCATTTACAATTGCTCACCCCGATGCATTGCACGGGTACACTGCTAGTATATAGGAAAGTTCAAATGAAAACTCATTTTTTATTGTGAACGTGAGGATAAATCTCAACCACTCAATCTCTTTTCATCCAACAACTCATATTACATAGAGTTTTTAATTTTAAAATGTTTAAGGATAAAATTGGAAGAAAATTTTAACACACGCCTACCATATTTGACTTTTTATTTTATTTTTTAATTAAAAACTTTTTACCCAATTAAAGTTTAAAATAAATTGTCTTAAAAATTACTAATAATTTAATCAAACAAATTACATCAAAAAAACGAGAATTTTGTGCTCTTCGATATTACATCCATCTCGATATAGTTTTTTTTTCTCGTTTTAACCGTTTTTTACGTGAAATGTTATATATGTGTTATATTCATTATGAATGTTTATGTACGTTCAAGTTTGTACAACGCCTCGACACCGTAAGTGTGTAACTTGACGTCACCTTCTTCAACACTTTCTTCAACGTCGTAAGACATCACGTTTATTTAGCAGCGTAACCCAACACCAATCAAGACGAATCGAGAACCTATCGAGTAATACTGTTGTGAATCGGGGAACAAAAGAGAGTGTGTCACGTCTCCACATCTTCACATGTCATTCATGTGTTATTCATCATGAATAATGTATCATTCAGGATGAATAATACAACATTCAGGGTGAATAATTTACGATTCATGAATTCGTGTATTATTCGTCATGAATGTTGTGTAATTCATCCTGAATAATATATTATTCATCATGAATAATGAATGAACGTTCACATTTGTTATTCATACTGAATGTGGGACATCCGGGGATGCGCATACATATTCATAATGAATTAAACCAAATTTCGGTTGTGAACTGGGAAACAAAAGAGAGTGCTACATGTGTCTACACCTTCACGGGTCATTCATATATTATTCATCATGAATAATGTATCATTCAGGATGAATAATAGAACATTCAGGGTGAATAAGACACGATTCATGATAAATAATACATGAATCGTGGATTCATATATTATTCATCCTGAATATTGTATTATTCATCATGAATAGTGAATGAACGTTCACCTTTGTTATTCATACTGAATGTGGATATCCGAGGACGTGCATGCATATTCATAATGAATATAACACATATATAGAATTTCACATAAAAAACGGTTAAAACGAAAAAATCTTGCATATTGTATTATTTATCCTGCATACGGTATTATTCATCATGAATAGTGAATGAACGTTCACCTTTGTTATTCATACTGAATGTGGACACCCAAAGACGTGCATGCATATTCATAATGAATATAACTCGTATCTAGAATTTCACGTAAAAACGGTTAAAACTAAGAAAAAAACTATATCGAGATGGATGTCATATCGAAGAGCACGAAATTCTCGTTTTTTGATGTAAATTGTCTGATTAAAATATTATTAATTTTTAAGATAAATTATTTTAAAGTTTATGGGAGTAAATTTTTTTTAATTAAAAATAAAAATATAAAGTTAAAGAAGGTAGGCGTTGATTCAAAATTACAATTTTGTCCTTAATCACTTCCCAATTAACCTTATTATGTATTAACCATTGATTAGTTTTCTAAGTCTTGATCAATGGTTAAGATTTGTCCTTATGTGCACAATGAAATATGAGTTTTTATTTGAACCCACCCTATATATATATATATATATATATATATATAGACTTAAGTTTGCGTGAGACCAAACAGTTTCCGTGAGACCGGTGAGACTAAGCTTTAAAGTATGAAACTTCACACCAAAAAACTGTGAATGTAAAAAAAATCGAACTTTTCATAGGGAAAACACCGTAAATGTTACGTTCACGGTGTTTTTCGCTGTGAATGTTCGTTTTTTTTACCTTCACAGCGTCTTCACTGTGAAGGTTCGGATATACCTTCACAGTCTTTTACCTGTGAAGGTTTGATTTTTTTTAACTTGGTTTAGGTTTTTTTACCTTCATAGTGTGATTACATTATGAAGGTTCGAATGTTTTTTATGTTTCGGTGTGAAGTTTCATGTTTTAAGGCTTGGTCTCACGCGGTCTCACGGAAACAGCTTGGTCTCACGTGAACCTAACCCTATATATATATATATATAGGGTTAGGTTCACGTGAAACCAAACTGTTTCCGTGAGACCAAACCTTAAAACATGAAACTTCACACCGAAACACTGTGAAGGTAAAAAACATTCAAACCTTCATAATGTAATCACACTATGAAGGTAAAAAACCTAAACCAAGTTAAAAAAAATAAAACTTTCACAGCTAAAAGACTGTGAAGGTATATCCGAACCTTCACAGTGAAGACGCTGTGAAGGTAAAAAAAACGAACATTCACAGTGAAAAACACCGTGAACGTAACATTTACGGTGTTTTCCCTATGAAAAGTTTGATTTTTTTTACATTCACAGTTTTTTGGTGTGAAGTTTAATACTTTAAAGCTTGGTCTCACTGGTCTCATGGAAACTGTTTGGTCTCACGCGAACTTAAGTCTATATATATATATATACTAGTTGTGTACCCGTGCAATGCGGCGGGAGGCATAAAATTAAATGATTTTGAAGATTTGGCGGTTTTGTAAAGGAGACTTTGAGACATTATGATAATAGAGTTCCCGCTCTTAAAACCGAAACCACAAGTAAAAATCAACCTTTTAGCTCCACAACAACAAATCAACATTAGCTCATGTGTTTGACTTTCAATTCTCCATTTTAGAGAATTTGTTGGAGATGCTCTTAGCGAGTTTCTTTTCTTTGTGAGTCTTCCTCTGCACCAAATGAATGAGTGTATCACACCTCCTTGCAAGTTCCTGAGTGGTTCAAGAATTGACAAACCAAACCAGTCAAATCTGAACAAAGGTGATGTCTGGAATGCTTCCTTCAGCTCATCCCAGTTCCCATAACCAAGATTGTGAACCATGAAAATCTGTAAAATTCCAATCTTGTAATAGTAAAAACTATCCGTGCACAAAATCATATTCTGGGCAAGAGTCTTACAAAATCAAAATCCAATTCAAATTCAAATTCAAATTGGTTGCAGCCAACAATGATAATATGGGGTGATAAAGATCAAGTTTTTCTTTTTAGAATTAGGTTACAAACTTAAAAGGTTTCAATCTAATCCTCAAATTTAAAAAGCTTCTAGTCAAATACAATTAGTGATGAATGATATATATTTGATTGAAATGTTGCTGCAGTCATGGTGGTGCAATGTTATGACACCTTAGTTTTTGTATATTGAAAATGGTTTGCAGATATGTGGAACCCCATTGGATTACTCTTCAAAATAGCCTTTGAGTAGAGAAGGGGTTCCAACAAATACCAATAGAAAAATATCCAAGTTTATATTCAATGTTAAAAGAAAGAAATGGGTCAATGGACATACATAAATCAACATTATATATTTATATATATATATATATATATATATATATAGCCTTAGGTTCATTTGAGAAATGGTAAATATATGTGAAATAGAGAAGTAATCCTAGCCATTCATATGGTCAAGATCGGATTTGATTGGTTAAATATTGCGGCTTTGACTGGTCAAAAATTGCGGCTTTGACTAGTCAAAAGTTGTGGCTATTCCAAAAATAGAAGGACACTTTCGTAATTTTTACAAAATACACGGGTTGTGTTCATATATGAACATGTATAATTCACATATGAACTATATGTTCATATATGAATCAGTGTAGTTCATATATGAATCAGTGTAGTTCATATATGAATCAGTGTAATTCACATCTGAATTCTTTTAACTGATTCATATATAAACCTTTGTGATTCATATATGAACTAATTAACTGTAAGTTCATAGATGAATCAGTTGAACTAATTAACAGATTCATATATGAACTTTTGTGATTCTCATATGAACTAATTAACTGATTCATATATGAACGTATAGTTCATATGTGAATCATATAGGTTCATATATGAACTCATCCCGCGTATTTTACGAAACTACCCCTCTACCTTCTATAGACCATGCAAGGATTATCCGGTGTTTCGCGGTCAAAGCTGCAAATGTTGACAAGATGAATGGCTAAGATTACTTCTCTATTTCTCATACATTTACCATTTCTCAAATGAACCTCTCCCTATATATATATATATATATATATACACACCCCTATGGCTTGACTCAAGATATGTTTTTCTTGATCAAGTTGGCTACATGACGAGCCACTCAAGATATGGTTTTCTTATAGCTTTTCTTAACTAATTTACTATTGAATCATCAATCTTTCCTTGCATTTTTGTTACAAAGAAACAACAATTTATAAAACCTCAATAATCATGGTATTTTTTTACAAATTATGATCATATCAAAAACAATGTTATCGTCTTAAATCATATAAACTGTGACACAAAACAAATATAATGATTCAAATATTGATCACGTTTGCCATTGAAACGCGTAACTGCTTTGCATGAAATCAGTGAAATAATTTGTTAAGAAGTAACAAAAATACGAGAAGAGTAGTTTTACCTGCAGTATCCCAAAGGCCGAGATTAATGGTGCTCTCACCGACCACCACGTTCGCACTGAAGTTATCAAACACCGTAGGCATATAATCCTACACACAAGAGTAGAGGGTCTAGTGATTTTCAAATCGATCTGGATACAGAAATGATAAAGCAAAGGGTATGTTGATGGGGGAGAATAAGAGTTATAGGCACCTGCATCCCCCTGTCTTGTAATTTCTGGATGTTCTTGTGTTTCAGATCTGCAAAGTCAAAAAAAAGAGAATAAACATGAAATATGAAGCAGAAAGAGAACTATTACCTTGAATCGGTACAAAAGCTTCAAAAATGCAAATTTCATAAGGAAACTTACCTTGAATCGCGAATTAACCACTGAGAATAAAGTTTAGAAGATAAACTGGAGAACTTGATAAATATTAAGGCATGGACCAACATATAAGTAATTTTGATTGAATAAACAAAGGAGAAACAAATACAAACTTGAGCAAATATAGAAACCATAAATCAACAGACCCTGTTAGGGTTTAAATTGATACCTGTTGCTTCTAAACCCTAATCACAATCTAAAACCGCCAAAGAAGAAAAAGTTTAAGACCATTAGATAAGAACAAATTGCAAACGAAACAATTAAACTCATATCATATCACAAACTGGCAGAACCCTAAAGTTAAAAAAACCCTTTCGATTACGACCCTACCTTCATGACTTGTGTGAGACCCACCCAACAAGTAAGCCTGGTAGAGAATGATGAAGAGATGAAGCCTGGGAACGAGAAATCAAGGTTCCAACTAAGATTATAACACATCAATGAATAAAAGCGAGCCATGAAGAAAACTTGAAACACGAATCAGTCACATACGATGGATGAATCAAATCACAAACCTTTACATTGATTATAAGCATAAACTAAAGCACATTCTTGAAACTTACCCAAGGTAGATCAACTTGAAGATGGGAGAAAAGCACCAACAGAAACGGTAGATGGATGGAAGGTTTGGAATTGAAAATTCAAATTTCAAATAAGATGAGATTGTGTTGATGAATAATATTTTGCAGGTGAAGGTACAATAATCAAGGAAGGAGAAAGAAAGGGCTGAAAAATGAGAAAGAAAACATGGGGATATACCAAACTCGGAGGGGATAGTGTCAGAGGACAGGAAAATAAAGTTTATGCATTGAAAACTTGTACATTGTGCATTATAAGTTGTAATTAAGAGTTTTTCAAGTTTTATGCATAAAAACATTGTACATAATACATTGTAGGTGATACTTAAGAGTTTTATCCTAAATGCTTAAATATGTAGTATATATATATATATACATACATATATATATATATATATATATATATATATATATATCCATAAGTAACAGTTTCAGCTCCTCAAGAATGAAACAATATGCTCAGCTACCCTCCTGTTTCTCCCAAAAGTGAGGAGTGGTCCTCTCTATCCTTAACTTTAGTCAAATTATCAACCAGGGCCTGAAACAAGTAAAACATAACAAAACAATCAAGTTAATATAAAATTATAGGAAATGTCAAGATTGTAAATACCAAAAGAGTTTTAACACCCTCTCTTAATCTTGACATTTGAAAACATCATACATATTCAATTTAGAACAAAGATAACTATGGTGATCTACACCAAGTGACTTGGTACAAATATCAACAGGATTTTCAAAAGAAAAAAACTTAACAGTTCTTAAAACACCTGTCGAAATTTTTTCCTTAACTTATTGAATATCAATTTCGATATGCTTTGTTCTTTCATGAAAAACAGGACTATTAGCAATTTGCACGACAGACTTGTTATCACACAACAAATTTATAGGAAGTAAATTAGTTATATATAAATCCGATAAAGTATTAAGAACCCAAATAAGTTTACAAGTAACAGAGGTCATAGCCCTATACTCGGACTCAACAGAAGATCTAGAAACAGTGTTCTGTTTTTTAATTCTCCAAGTAACAAGACAATCTCCTAAAAACAAGCAATAACCGGTTACACAGAACACTTAGTAGAAAGACACTTACCCCAATCAGCATCAACAAATGTTTTTAATTTGAAAACTTCTGATCTTACAAAACTTATACCTTTGCCAGATGACTTTAGATATCTCAAACCTCTAAGAGCATGCTTAAAATGTGAAGGACGAGGTGAACGCATAAACTGGCTTAAATAGTGAACTGTAAAAGCAATATCAGGTCTAGTTGCAAGAAGATATATTAACCTACCAATTAACCTTTGGTAACAGAGAAATCAGATAAAGGAGGATCTGAAGATACAGACTCTGCAAAATTAGTCACAATTAAATTCATGTTCTTAAGAGTAGAAATAGCTTTGTCAGTCCAACAAGAAATGGCAATAACAAATAAGTATTGTAGAAAGGGGAAGGGTTGAATACAATACTTAAAAAATTTACTTAATTTAATTCTTTATTGATTATAAAATCAAGAATTTACACATAGAAACTTTTTAAGATTGTTTCCAAAAAAAAAAGATAAATCTATCCTAACAATCATTCACATAGAAAACAGAAAACAAAACATAACATGGAAAACACTAAGAACAAAGCTATGAAGTTCTTGAGGAGAGAGTTTCTGCCGATTTTGCTTGAGCATACTTAGATCTTTAGAAAAACGTAACCTTGCATTAGAGGAGTCATCATCTTTAAATACTACCATGTGCATTAAATTCATGGGACACTTGTCACAATAGGATTGAAAGTCATACTTGTCCTTGATAGAGACATAGTGTCCTTTTTGTATTATCATGGGACAAGGTTGACCTGTAGACTATGGTGTAGACAATTCTAGAAAAAGGTGTAAAATCCAAACATCCTTTTCCTGGTTCTTCAAAGAATGTCCCCACCACTTCATGATTTGATGGAGATCTTCTTGGCAAGAAGACAAAGGAGGATCATCCGAATTTGAGGATCTTACCGATTTGTCATTGAGGAAATCGACAAGAATAGCTTAGTTGAGGTTGAGAAGTGCATCTTCAATCCGCATTGATAGATTCTCTTCTTATTGATTTTGATTGATCTTTGACTTCATCGAAATTTAAAAACATGATTAAGCTATTACCAAGAACCTATAAAAATTATCAAAGTACAAAAGATGTTTTTCAAATACTATAAAGGAGATCGGGGGGTCATCTTCAAATCTTTGGTGATCCAATAAGGTTTAACACCAAGATACCCAAAATCACTAAACAGCTCCAAACGGTATTTCCTTTGAGACATACACAAACAACTTTTCCTTTTAAAATTTCAATTCATAAGAAAAACTCGAGATCACCTAAATCTTTAATCATGAAATTAGTTTTTTTTTGGGAAGGATGTCCTAGGCTATGCCTAGACTAATCCCTTGCAAAATTATGACTATAAGACATCAGCCTTGATTAAACCTCAGTGGCCACAATTGTTGTGTACGCCTGGATTCGAACCATGGGCAGATGGGATATTCCACCACATCCGCCAGGGCCTTAACCAGTACGCCACAACCCTTGTGGTTATCATGAAATTAGTTTTCAGATGTTGTTTAACTTTATTTATCTCATTATTGTTATGTCTTGTTACAACGATATCATCCACGTAAACAAGAAAGACTAAGAAAACATCACCTTTAGCAAGAGTGAATAAAGAATAATACTACTACTTTGAATGAAACCAAACTTAAACAAACAATCAAAAACAGTAGCATACCACTGTCTCGAAGCTTGTTTTAGGCCATACAAAGACTTAACAAGCTTATAGACCCTTTTATCATCACTAGAAAAATACCCCTCAGGAAGACTCATATAGACCTCTTCATCCAAATTACCATACAAAAAAGCATTGTTAGCATCAAGTTGATATAAACCCTAACAATTATGAAGTGATAGAACTATAACACATCTCACAATCACTATTTTACGTACTGGGGAAAAGGTTCTCTCTGAATATAACCTTTAGCCAATAATCTTGCCTTATATCTTTCTTCTCACCAGTTGACTTGTACTTAATTTTGTATATCTACTTACTTCCTATAGGCTTTCTACCTAGAGGAAGATCAATAATAACCCAAATTCCATTTCTATACAAAGCCTTCATTAAGTTCCATTTCTATACAAAGTCTCCATTTCATTATTCATGGCAGTAACCCAATTAGGATCCTTACTAGCTTCAAGATAACTAGTAGGTTCAACAGATTTATTAAGATTAGAAACAAAGCAAAAGTTTTCACTAGTAAGATAAGAATGGTTTACAACACTTTCCAAAGTATACTTAACTTGTCATTCTATAACAAAATCATCAAACTTACAAAGTAAACTAGAAACTCTGGTAGATTTTCTCACAGAAGTAGATGGGCCATTATTAGAGTTTTCAGAAAAACAACCCTCAGAAGGACTGTAACATGGGTATCATTAACATTTTCAAAATTTATAGCACTCTAGTTCCTAGCGGGCAAATCAGTGCTACTCATAGTCGGCTGACTGACAGCTCTATCCTAACTACCAAAGGAACTAGGGCCATAATATTGATTTGAATTCCCTGTCTAACCCGATTTTCATCCTACTTTCATCATTGGGCATAGCATAAGAAAAATGATCAGTGGGAACTAGAATATTATCAAAGAAATTTAAAGAATTCAAGTTTTCAGAGTTTGATTCCTGATTGTCACTCATTTTAAAAGGAAACACAATTTTGTAAAAGGTTACATCTCTTGAAACAAAAATCTGTTTTGAATCAAGACTATAAAGTCTATAACCCTTTTTTGAATTAGAATAACCAAGTAAAACACATATTTATTAGAGACATTTGGCTTCACAGCAAAACAGAGGCGATCGAACTTCTTAAATGAGTGAGAACCGGAACAAACTCATAAACAAGTTCATAAGGGGATTTACCATTTAAGACAAATGAAGGAGTTCTATTTATGATATATGTAGCTGTAAGAATACACTCACTCCACATGTTTAAAGGAACTCCTCCCTGAAACATTAAACCCTTGCCATATTAAGAAGATGTCTGTGCTTACATTCAACTACCCCATTTTGTTGGGGTGTATATACACAAGACGTCTGATGAACAATTCCTTGAAATTTAAAAACTTCAGTTAATCTATGATTAAAAAATTCAGACCCATCGTTGCTTCGAAAATTTTGAACACGTTTCCCAAACTAGGTCTGAAGTAAATTGCAAAAAACAACAATGTTTTCATAAACTCCATCTTTTCTTTTTAAAAGATAAACCCATCAACCACAATGAGGAAATATTTAAATCCATCTCTATTACTAACTTTGTAAGTACCCCATAGATCCAGATGAACTAATTCACCTATCTCCTAAGACTTGTGTTCACTTAGACCAAATTTAATCTGAGATTGATTTTCCTTATGACAAATCTCACACGGAGAGGAGCTTTCACTTCCTATGTTTAGTCTTTCTTACAGAACATTTAAAACTCGGTCAGCTAGATGGCCACCGTATAGAAAATCACAAACATTTTTATTCAAGGAAATGTAAAAAAATACAACACATACTTTCTTAAAGTGATATAAAATTCTAGTTACAAAACTTTCTCAAATATTAAAACTCTAGCTAATTCAATAATTCAATGGTCTGCCTAACATAATCAATGGCCTGCCTAACATAATTAGAGTCCTGAATCCTCAATCCCATCAACTTCAACCTGTAAGCACCAACTTTTCTTTCTTTCTTTCTATCACTCATGTCGTTTTACACCCAAATACGCAATTTTATCTTTGATTCTCTCATTCTGTCTTTTAATACTTCTCAATATCATCCCCCTCTAAACCCCTTCTTCCTCTTAAAAAGGGTATTTACTTGAAAAATCAGAAAATTGATTGATTGTTCATTTGTTCGAAGGGGTATGGAAAGACCAAATACGTTTGAGCACCATCTTGGTCTTTCTGAAAAAACCTTTCATAATTTTCTTATACTTGTAAATCATATGCCTTTGTTTTTTTCCCTGGTTTCTTGACCAAACTTGATACTTTACGGTGTTCATCTCGATAAACTGTTGGTTGCTCTAATGCAAGAGAGAAGGGTGCATTAATTATCAAATGTTCCTAAAAAAATCATCATAATCATGAGTTACACTGTACTTTGTTTGACCTGAAATGTCCATATATATTGTGGAGAAAAACCAATCTCTATAAGCATAGAATCTAAAAACTTACTCAAGAACCACTTTTGAGATCGATAGAGAGAGATCGAACTTCACAATGCTTAGAGACGATAACTGCTTTGAGGTGGCAAACGATCACCGCTTTGAGGTTAATCGAAACTCGGTTCAGGGGCGATCGATGGAAACTCGGGTCCAGAACAACTAGGTTTGCTTCGGGTTGGAGAAAATGAATCGGATTATAGAAGGTTGGTAGTCTTAGACCCGAGTCAGATTCATGTGTTTTTAAAATGAGAATAGAACATTGTTAGGTTTAGCCCCTAGACTTCAGGTTCTTATATTTATGCTATGATTTTACAAATTTGTTACCATTTGTTAGACTAGAATTGTATTCAAGATTAAATAGAGGGTAAAAAATGTCAATAGGTTGAAAGTGAAGGGTTTTGTGTTGTAAAGTTAACTTAGTTTGACTTAGTATAAATAGGCTTGTCTTGTTGTAATCTTAGAGAAGTAGACACATAGAATCATATTTAGAGAGATTGGTAAGAACTCGCACACACACACACACACACAGACACACACAGTAGACACATGTAAGACTTGTGATTACGAGTTAGATCTGTGACTAATGTAATTCTTGTGATTGATCTAATAAAATTGTGTTCATAATCTGTGTTGCTAAATTGTATGCTAGTAATCTAGGTCACAATTGGTATCAGAGCAAGATCAGACAAATCAGAAAGATTATTTTTTCAAGAAATAGAAAGTCACTGTTGCATTGGTCGAATTTATGAAATAGTGATGTTTTGAATGTGAAATTGAGTTCATAGTGATCATTCATAGTTCTGGATCATTTCTTGTTTTGGTTGAATGTTCGATTGAACAACAGATTGTGAGAATTTGATCAATCTTTCTTGTTTTTGAAAGTTATCACTCGTGGACTGTCAAGATTTGATTACCACATCTACATTTGTTAGTTGAAAAATTTACTCTGTAGGGTTGTTATCGATGACAAAGTGATAATTTCTACAAAGTTTCAGAGACAAACATCAAAGTTTGAGTGGATTTCAGTGGAAAAGTAATAAAAAAAATATGTCAAGATTCAAAGAATTCGCAGACTTGTTGAAGAACTCGCAAGTAGAACTCGTAGACTGAAGGAATTCGCATCTCACAGAGAACAAATTGTTATTAAGGGTAGATTTCGTAGAGTTGACGAATTCTCACAAGAACTATACGAGAAGTATAGAATTCGTACAAGAGACATGTACGAAATGCTTAGAATTCGCAAGAGAGACACATACGAATTGTGTTGAATTCGCGTCTGAGTGTTAGAAAATTCCAAGGGAGGAATTCGCATACAGGGTTATATGAAAACCTCAGATTTCGCACACTTCTATCTGCGAAAATCTCAGGATTCGCACATCAAATATATACGAAAAGCTTAGACTTCGTATTCTTTATTATATCCTTTCATGCAAATTGTGTCTACGAATTCTATACTTGTGAATTTTTGCTTGAGTGTCTTACGAATTGTGATCATACGAATTCTAACTCTTACGAATTCTTGCATGTGAGTGTTTTGCGAATTGCTTTATATGAATTGTGCTTGTTGTGAGTGTCTTACGAATTCTTGTCTTGCAAATAGTGATATACGAATTCTATACTTGTAATTCATTTTAAGTGATTTTTCTGCATTTTTCAAGTGATTTTCTGATTAAAGATCATTACTAGCTAATTTTTTGTGTTGTGCAGATTGTCAAGATGCCATACATTGATAAGAAAGGAAATATTGTGCTTACAAAGAGAGATTGTGCTTTAGCATACATGCCAGAAATTCCTGCTATGGAAGCTGAAATAAAGAATACGAAGATTCAGAATGCATCTCTTCATGAAAAAAATTAATAGATTGAAAGATGATAAATATTCAGAGAAAAGATTTATTTGCTCAGATTGTGTAGCTAACTCTAACATTAATTTTGCAGGGATTATTGAATCTAAAGAGAAAGAGATATTAAATCTTCAAGACAAGCTGAAAAGGTCTGAAAGTCTTAATTCAAGCTCTACTTGGTCTAAAAAGGAACAAATGCAAAGAGAGCTTGATGATCACAGAAGAAAAACTAACATTGCGAGTGAGACATCTGATGCACTTAGAAAGTCAAATGCTTTACTCTATGCTCAAAGAGATAAGCTGAAAGACAAAGTGTTCAGTTTGGAAGTTGAAATAAACATGCTAAAAGAGAAAGTGATTAAAGAAAACAAAATTTCAACAAACCAAGATGAGATGAAGAAGATTGAGAAGAAGAGAAAAGAAATTGAAAGAGATAATACTTAGCTGAAGAAGAAAATATCTGAAATAGAAGCTCAAATGGATAAAGAGAAGAAAGAAAGAGTTGATTTTGAGAAAGAAAGAAAAGATTTTGCTAAAAAGTTTTCTGAATTCTCAAGAAAAGCTTTTGAAGAGAAGAAATCAGTGGAGATTAAATGCGTAAAGCTTTCTCAACAAGTTTCAGACTTTGAGAAAGTAATCATAATGGAGAGAGATAAGTTTGATAAGGAGAAAAAGATAGATGAGCAAAAGTGTGTAAAGAAAGATTTTGAAGAAGAAAAGAAAGCATTTGAAGTTGAGATAAAAGAGTTAAATGGAAATCTATCTGAGCTGTCAACAAACATTCAGAAGGAGAAGAATGCAAAATCTAAGTTGGATAAAAAGTTTGACATACTATCAAAGGAAAGAAACTGTCTGTCTACAAAGATAAAAAAACTTGAGGAGATCATGTTCAAGGTGAAGCTGACTGAGCACAAGATGCCTAGATCAATAGCTCAATCACCAAGAGATGATCTAGCTGCATCCAAATGTTCATTCAAATCAGCTGCAAGTTCAATTTTCACACATGTTTCTATTAATCCTTTATTTGATTCAATTGACAGTCATACTTCTAAATCAAATGATCAGATTCGTCATTCTAACCTATTATTTGATAAAAATGTTGATGGTTCAGGTAATATCAAGAAGGATAAGTCTCAGAAGAAAAGATCAGAAAGATAATGAAAAGTGGATTTGGATAGTGAAAGGTTCCTCAGAGGAGAAGAAGGAACATAAATCATTTGAACATGTATCCAATGCTAAAAGGAACAGTGCTTCTAAAGGTAAAACCTTTGGCAAACCTGATCTGATTTACACTATCAATCAATTGATCAGGTTAGCACAAAAGAAAATTAGTTGTTCCTACTGCGACTCAAATGATTTTGTTGACAAAAATTATGAAAATAGCTGGTATGGTTCTTACTTTATTTCTCCTACTAGAACTGTAACTAATAATTCAGGATCCAAATACAGTGGATACCAAAACCTAAATCTGTGTTGCAGGCAAATAAAGACTATGGGGGAGAAAGAACTAAGACTTCTGAATATAACAGTTTATAACTCGTTCTTCAAAGAATATTGACTTCTAGACAAAGCAGTCTAGGACTCGTACTTCGGAGAAAGAACAATGGCTCTTGGATAAAACAGTTCAAGATGCGTTCCTCAATGTTTCAAAACTATGGTTTCTGATTACATCAGATCAGGACCCGTTCTTAATTGGTAAATCTGTAATTTACTATTGTCACCGGAGAATAAGTAATCATGGCTTCTTGTGAGTCCGTGATCGTTACCAGATAATTAAACAACAAACATATAGATGATAAACCAACCTGATTCGATAACAAACGATGATTACAAGGTTGATTCTTTAAGCTCTCTGTTTGTTTTCTCTCTGAATATTCTTGGTGATCGATATCTGATGTTTTGAGATATTAGAAGTTGTGAGATAATAAATATCTCATAACCTTATATATCTCAAACATAATATCTTAACAAAATATAATATATAAAACATAAACTATATATCCTAAATCTAATATCTAAATAATATCTAAACATAATATCTAATAAGCATCTAATTAAAAGATACCCTAAGATATTAAAACTAACTTTGACAACTAATTACAAATGACCCTAGACTATTGTTGAGAGTGACTTGTCAGCTTTTAGCTTCGGATTGCGATATTCGGATTGGATGATCTTGAATCCAATAAGACTGTGCTCTAACAATCTCCCCCTTTGGATCAAGATCATTTATTAAAATGATTTAGCAATTTAATCTTCTCTTTCAGCTCAGAAGATGCAATCTCCCTCTTAGTCTTTAATTTGAAATAATCACCAGGTTTAGCTCAGAATGCTTTAGCAAAGTATCTTCAAAGAAAATTTCTCTCAGATCAGTATGTCTTTAGAATACTTTGAAGAATCTTTTCTTGATTAGCTCTTCTCTTCTCTATCTTGGAAGAATTCTCTAAACCTTTGATCTTTCACATTTCTTGGTAGGCTCTCCCCCTTTTTGATGAAAATTGCAACGACTTCATCAAAACATATATCAAGAAATGTATTTCATGAGGAGCCTCTGATCCGTCAATTCAAAAGATATTCATCCAGATCTTTGCAAATCCAGACAAAATGATCGTGTAACACCTGAATCAACAAATGAATCAGTTAAAATGCCTGTCAGTAACACTAAGTTACTGTGTGTAACAAATACACATTGGAAAGGAGCTTTTGTGAAGTTTACTCCCCCAGGGCTTCCATTCAATCATCGAAACACCACAAAGGTTATTTCTATAAACGTTATGACAAAGAAACAAATTCCTTGTGTGTTCGTGCTTGTGATAGAAAGAATTAAGCACTTGATGATCGCTTATAAGGCTCAAAGTGTGTAAACCACTGAGAAAACAGTAAGTTAAACACAGACTCAATGTGCATGATTGAAGTGCGAAGGTGGGGCAGACTTCCTTCTTTTCAATATCCAGATTTTCCAAATGAAAATTAGATAGCAAACGTGCTGCTTCCCCTTTGAAAATGTGAAACACTTTCTATTTGAGTAGAAAAATGAGTAGTTGGTGAGGTTTGATCAAGAGTTGGCATGGGCTAGTTGCCCGTTTCAATAATGATCACCAAAGAATTGTGAAACATTAGAATTGTGGCTGCCCGGCTCAGAAAAAGTTGGTGCAGAATTGTGATATTCTTTTAACTCTGTTCTCACACCCTCTTTCTTTTAAACATTTAGCTTTCTCTAACCAAACTATCTTTTTCCGTATGACTCATCACACATTCCACACTCATTTCTTTTCGACTTCTCACACTCAATCACTATGGATTAACTTCTTGGGTAGAAATCACTGGTTAAGGTGATTCCATAGAAGTTGTGTTAATTCCTAGCACAATGAAATCATGTTTTCCTATGATGCATATGATGCTCAAATTCGTTTAACTATTTCAGTTAAAGCACAAATAGATCTTGAAAACATTTAAAGTCACACTTCCAAATGATGAAATCAGTTTAAGATTCTGGAAGTGGTTTGAACATTTAAGAACAATGTTTTCTATGATTGAAAGTTGTTCACCTTTCAACCATATATGAGATTAAGATAAAGGATTATACCTTTACGTGAGATCTTACATCTCATGAAGCTAAGCTTAAAGTCATAAAGATATGATCGTTTAAGCATCTCTCAAAAATCTGCAAAAGTCTTATGTCTATGTCAAAGCAAAATTTATTCACTTATATTGAAAAGACAAAAAGCAGTAAAACTATGAAAGTACGAGTTCTGATCAGAAATAATCAGAAGTCATATCCATACTCCTTTGATTTGACGAGCTCCCCCTAAAATCATGCATTACAAAAAATTTGACATAAAAGGTAAGTGCAGAATTTATGATCTCCCCCTCAAAATAATATTGATTGTATTTGGAGTTCTTCTCACACTCCTCCTTTGATCATGAACAAATTGTTAATGTGCAGATATCTTGCGAAAAATGAAGAAAAATGATGAAAAATTTACAATAAGAAACTTTAATAGGTAACCACCGATTAGGTCTTAAGATTTAACATACCAAGCTTAGAGACAAGAAAATTGAATCTCTTTTCGTCTAAGGGTTTGGTAAACAAATCTGCAAGCTGATAACCAGTTTTTACAAAGTAAAGTTCAATTGTTCCTTTTTCGACATGATATTTTATAAAATGATACCTCACATCGATGTGTTTGGTCTTTGTATGTTGGACAGGATTAGCAGTTATCGCAATGGCGCTCTTCGAGTCATAATATATCGGGATATGGTTGAAGTGAAAACCATAGTCTCGCAGTTGAGTTCTTATCTACAAGACCTGAGAACAGCAGCTAGCAGCTAGCAGCAGCTACATATTCTGCTTCAGCCGTTGAAGTTGAGACACATAATTGTTTCTTCGAAGCTCAACTGACGAGTTTATCATCGATGAACTATACATGACCAGACGTGCTCTTCCTGTCTAACATGCAACCAGCATGATCTGCGTCTGTATATGCTGTTAGTTCAAAACTAGTATCTTTAGGATACCACAGACCAAGATCTGCAGTCCCCTTCAGATACCTAAAAATGCGCTTAACGGCAGACACATGGGATTCTTTAGGATTGGCCTGATATCTTGCACATAAGCATGTTGAAAACATTATATCTAGCCTACTTGAAGTGAGATACATTAAAGAACCTATCATCCCTCTATAAGTCCTAGAATCAACAGGTTTTCCCGAAGGATCGGTGCCAATTTTAGTAACTGGTGCCATTGGGGTACCAATCGGTTTTGAATTTTCCATTTTGAACTTCCGAAGAATAATCATAATGTATTTTGATTGATTGATAAAAATCCCCGTTGAAAACTGTTTGACTTGTAATCCGAGAAAGAAATTCATCTCTCCCATCATATTCATCTGAAATCTTGACACCATAAGGTTTGAAAAATTCTTACAGTATTTAGGATTAGTAGAGCCAAAAATAATATCATCTACATATATTTGAATTAGAATGATATCGGCTTTGTCCTTTTTTAGGAATAAAGTGGTATCTACTGTACCTTTTGTAAAACCAGACTTCACCAAAAATTTAGATAATACTTCATACCAGGCGCGAGGAGCTTGTTTCAGTCCATAAAGAGCTTTGTCGAGAATCTACACATGATTTGGTTTCTCTTGGTTGAAAAAACTTTCTGGCTGCGAGACGTAGACTTCTTCTTTGAGAACGCCATACAGAAATGTTGTCTTCTCTTCCATTTGAAAGACCGTGAAGTTCTTGTGAGCTGCGTAGGCTAAAAACATTCGAATTGTCTCCAATCGCGCCACAGGAGCATATGTCTCGTCGTAGTCGATTCCTTTCTCTTGCCTGTATCCCTTGGCAACAACTCGTGCTTTATTTCTGATAACAGTACCATCTTCATCTTTCTTGATCTTGAAAACCCATTTCGTACCAATGATGGTTTTACCTTGAGGTTTGGGTACGAGTCTCCATACTTGAAGTGCTTCGAACTGATTCAGCTCTTCTTGCATTGCAGTCACCCAGTCTGAATCGGCTAGAGCCTCGGATACGCAAGATGGCTCGATCTTGCTCAGAAAGGATTCATGCATACACATATTCATGGAAGTTGACCTAGTTTGTACCGATTTTGATGGATCACCAATGACTTGGCTTCTCGGGTGCTCTTTGGTCCATTTTTTCGTGAGGGAGTGGATTATATGTAGATAGATCAATATAAAAAGGAATGGGGGGTTCAATTGAAGTAGATGGTATAGAAGGCTCAGTAGGTACAACTTGGATAGGCTGTAGATCAGTCCGTGTAGAACAACCTACTGATTCAGCGACTTCTGTAGATTCTTTATTGATCACAGCTTCAACTGTCGGAGTTGGCATTTCAACCTGAATTTCTTGTTGAATCGGTGAGACAGATTCATTAGCAATATCTGAAATGGTTGGATGAGTAGTCATTGAGTCTTCCATCCTGTCAACCACAACATATTTCTTTACATTAGATCTAAGAAATTCATCATAAAACAGTTCAAATAATAAATCTAAATCAGATAAATGATTAGTAGACGTTGATGCTTCATCTGATTTGTTCGCTTGAGATGCAGGTTCTGGACTGTGTTGCCCAGAAGCTAGTACTCCGGTTATTACGGGTTCTGAACGAACGTGCTCAGAAGCCATGTCTTCATCAAACGTGACGTTGACGCTATCGACAACTGTCTTTGACTTCTTTAAGTATACACGGTATGCAGTTGATGTAGAGGAATAACCAATGAAGATGCCTTCGTCCGCCTTGGCACTGAACTTGTTCAGACTCTCTCTATCGTTTAGAACAAAACACTTACACCCAAATATATGGAAATATTTGATTATCGGTGTTTGGTTGTTGATTAACGCATAAGGAGTCTTCTTGAATCTGCGGTGTATCATGGATCGATTCTGAGTGTAGCACGCAGTCGATATAGCTTCAGCCCACAAAAATAGAGGTAAGTCTGATTGACTTAGCATAGTACGAGCAGCCTCGACTAGCGTACGATTTCTTCTTTCGACCACTCCATTTTGTTGAGGCGTACGAGCAGCAGAGTATTGATGTGAAATCCCGACAGATTGGAGATATTCTTGAACTGTTTTGTTCTTGAACTCTGTCCTGTTGTCTGTTCTAAGAAGCTTGATCAATTTCTGCAGATTCACCTGGGTCGTCTTCAGGAATGTGATGAGAACATCTGGTGTCTCATATTTTGAACGTAGAAACTTGACCCAAGTGTATCGTTAATAGTCGTCCACGATAACTAGAATGTACTTCTTTTCGCCTAGACTTTGCGTTTGCATCGGACCACAGAGATCCATATGCAACAACTCTAACGGAGAGCTTGTACTTGGTTCAGGCTTTGGTTTATGTGGATCCCTCTTCATCTTTCCCTTTTCACATGCTGCACAAAGGTGTTCTTTTTCATACTTTAGCTCTAGAAGTCCTTTCACTAACTTCCCACTGACCAGTTTGTTGATGTACCTAAAGTTGAGGTGAGAGAGTCGTCGATGCCATAGCCAACTTTGCTGCATCGAGGCTTTAGAGAGTAGACAAACCTGCTTGTCAGTCTGGACGTTTTAGAAATTGATTGTGTAGAGGTTGGACTTTTGTGTGCCGACCAAGAGTTCCTGGCCTTCTTCAGTGCGAACAGAACACCTCTTGGCTTTGAAATTGACCTATAAGCCTTTGTCACAGAACTGGCCTATACTGAACAGGTTGTGTCTTAAGCCTTCTACATAGCTCACCTTCGTGATCGTGACCTTGTCGTGTACCATATCACCATAACCCAGTATTGGTGAAAACTGATCATTGCCAAATCTAACTGTCCCACAATATTTATCTGTATAATTGGACATCATCCCTTTCTGTCCTGTCATATGCTTGGAACACCCACTATCCAAGTACCACATATGACATTTCTGCATAAGACAAATTACGAAACACAAGATTTAGATATCTATAAAACAAGAAATTGGAATAAACACTTTTGAACATTGAAGCGCGAGTCTTGAACTATTGTATTCAAGAGCCATTGTTCTTTGAGGCACGAGTCCTAGACTGTTTTGTCTAGAAGTCATATCTCGTTGAAGTACGGGTTCTAAGCTGAAATTGCTTAGAAGCCACCATCTTGACATTTAAGTCCGGGTTTTGAACTGATTGTTCAAAAGCCTGTTTTCTATGCTCCCTCTTAAACTTTGGGTGCCTGCAACACAGATTTAGCTTTTGGTACCCTGATATTTGGGTCCAACTGTGTTAGCACATGATTTTGGTACCCATTTAAATTTGGGTCCGCTTTTCATTTGAAATTCATTTGAAGCATTAGAATGATATGAGTGCACATGATAATTTCCAAACCAAACCTCAGAATCTTGACAAGAAGTAGACACATGTTTATCATAAAAAGAATACTTTCTAGCAGATAAAGATAACTGAAATAATTGCTTCATAGAATATTGTTTGCGAGAAACAACTAGTTTTGGTTTCCAAATACCAACAGCAACAATTAAAACATCTTTACTAGGTGAAGTCTTATTACAATTAACAGTACAAAAAGATTTATCGGTCTTGTCATTCTTCCGTTCTGGTTGCCATTGAGATTTAACTTCTGGCTTTTGCTTGCTCAGATCTGAAACATTTGTAACTTGTGAGTTAGATCTCCGAGAAACAACTGAATGCATCTTCTTTGGGATACCAGTAGTGATCAGTTTATGTGAATACTGAGATTTATTCTTGCCTTTAGCATTCTTAGAGTTCACAGAAACTGATTTATCAACTTTCGTTGGTTTTGCACTTTTTACAGACATACTGGTTTTTCCCAATGATTTCACAATAAAAGATGAATGGTTAGGAAGTTTCGCATTAAAGTCAAATTGATCCAAACAATTATCCAAACCACCGTCAGAGTTTAGGAAATCAAACCCTCCATTTGTTAGACCAAAACTATCTTTAGATTTTAAAGCCTTAGAAATAACAACATTTTTAAGCACAGTTGAAAAAACCTTTTGTTCAATCTCAATCAAAAGTCTTTCATTTGTTAAAGAGTTCTCGAGTTCAGAGATTTTTCTTTCCAAAACGAGAGGAGGGACATATAGTTTACCTTTAATAGGCTTCGCCTCCATTTCTTTGACAGAATAACTTTGAAAAAAGTCATTTGAAAGATATTTCTTTTGATATATTGGATCATCATTATAACTATTATTCAGCTTCACATAATAAAATGGAAGGTGACCTTTAGATGATTTCTTTCGTTTTTCTGTTTCTTTGGCTTCATCCTCTTCAGATAGTGCAGTCCAAAAAACTTTAAGTTCAGGGCATCGTCGAGAGAGTCTTAAGAACGTAAAATCATAAAGTGCAGGCACTTCAGATATACTGTTTTTAAGGTAATAAGGATTCTCATACCCGAGTCCTCATTTCTCTATTTCCTCTTTGGGTTTGTTCAGATGAATGGTTTGTTCAGATTGACCCAATTTGTATAACTTATCTTCCAAAATTTTTAATTTAGCAAGTAAAGAAGTGTTTTCTTTGGAAGTTGAAGAATGCAATTTCGTAAGCTCGATGAAATCAAACTCACTTTTTCTCCATTTAGTCTTTGTTTCAGTTTCCTCTTGAAGAATTATAGTCTGTTCTTTGGCGCTGGTGTCAATGTTTTTGTGTAAGGTCTCAACCAATACTTTCTTCTCAGCAACAACATTGCTAAGTTTCTGTATTGATTGGTTTTGTTCAAGAATGACACCCTTTTCTCGCTTAAGTTTTGACTCTAACTCTTCGAGTTTAGTTAACATGGCATTCATTTGATTTAGGAAATCTGAATGAGTTAAATCACATACCTCATTTTCCTCATCATCTGCATCAGCTTCAGTATCTATTTCCATCTTTCCCATGAAGCATAGATGTGCTTTCTCATCCTTCTCTTCATCGTCATCTTCCTAGTCTGAATGATCAAGTCAATACTCATCTTCTGCCATTAATGCCTTTCCAGCCTCTTGTTGCTTGGCCAGAAGCATTTTGTTTTTGTAATAGTCTGAGTTTCTGACTTTAGGTTGTCAGCAGTCTCTTGCAAAATGTCCAAGTCTACCACAATTGTAGCACTTTGGAGGTTCTGACTGACTAGATCCTTCAGCTTGATGTCTTCTCTCTTCCAGCTTCCTTTCCTCTATTCTCTTTCCTTCAAACCTTTTTCCTTCAACCCTCTCCTTGTGAACATAGTTGCTGAGAATATCTCTGACTGTTTGAGCTCGGCTTTGTGAAGAACTTCTTCTGAAAATCCTTTGTCAACATAAGCATTGTCTGCTTCAGTTGTTCACAGTCATCCGAGTCAGAGTTCGCTTCAACTTCAATCTCTTCTGGTTCAAACATAAGCATTTTGTTCTTTTTCTTTCTCACAACAAGAGCAACTGAGTTATCAATTATCTTCCCAGTCTGCCTCTTTTCAGCCAGTATTTCATCCACCTCTTCTTCATTTTGTTTGAGGGTTTCATACACCTCATGAAGTGGAATCTCGTTTAGATCCTTGATCTGCTTCATTTGCCTGGTAAACCTCTTCCATTCAGGTTGTAGGATGCTGAGGAATTTGACATTCAACTCGATTTGTGATTTGTTGACCTTGTTCTTGCTCAACTCATTTATCAAGGTCACAAACCTGTCGTATGTTACTTCTAGTGACTCTCCAACTCTGCCTTTGAATTCTTCATAATTGTTTAGGCAGTTGGATATCTTGAGCTGGTTCCCAACCTTTGAACCTAGCATCATCTTCTCTAGCTGATCCCACATCTATTTGCCCGAGGCTTTATAGCTGTCAATCTTTACATAGATTTCGTTTGGAATTCCTTGTAGAATGTATGACTTTGCTAATCTATCACCTTTTTCTCTCTTTAGGTTATCATCATCGAGCTCATGATACTTAAGTTCATACTGTGTCGACATAGTTCCAACCATACGAGTCATCATAATTGGTTTCATAACCCCTTCTTCTATCGATTTTCTGATGAATTCACCCAAATCATGTCTTTCAATAAAGTCCATGAACCGATCCTTCCATTGTTCATACTCTCCCCTGAAGAGTACTGGTGGTTTTGAGTCGGTTCCGATAGCGAGTGCTTCTCTGGAAGTCATTCTGATTCGATAATGTGAAATAAAAACCTAAGGTTTGCGCTAGACTTGAGTGGCGCGAAACGAAGGTTTGCGCGAGTGAAGGTTGGAGCAAAGTGAGGAGTTGACCGGTAAAATGTTGTGACCGGAGAGATGTTCGACCTGGATCTGCTTGACCGGTAAGATGTAACGACCGGTATTATGCTCGACCGGTAAAATGTTATGCTTTCCGACCGATATTGAGATATATATGAAATGTGGATCGGTATACTGATCTCGACCGATATAGATGTAATTTGTGGGTCGACCGGATGATGAATAGTTGACCGGATCCTTGCTTTTTCTTTAGGTGATCGACCGGTACCTTGTAATTTCTTCGACCGGTAAGTTGCTAGACCTACAACCGCTATTAACCTCTTCGACCGGACCTGTAACGTGACCGTTGTTGATGCTGTTTTTCGACCGACCGGGTTGGGTTGTATAGAGTCGACCGACTAAGATTTTCTTGACCGGTATAATACAATGACCGGTAAGATGTGAGTCCAATGGAGTTCAACCGGAAGTAAATTAGTGGACCGGTTTTATTTGACCGGTACCAGGGTCTTGACCGAAGGTTAGGTCGACCGGTATGGTGACCGGTAATATATATTGAATAGTGAGAGTTTGGACCGGTATGAAATGTATTGACCGATATGGATGCTGGTCGACCGGTACAAAAAAAAAACTGGACCGGGCCTTGCTTGGAAATGTCCTTCGACCGGTAATAGGCTTGGAGGTATTCGACCGATATATTGTTTGAGAGTGACCGACCGGAAGTGATGCTGTTTGTATCGGGAATATGCTTGAGAGTAGTGGACCGATATGTGAAAAATGGACCGACCGGTATATGAACAATGGACCGGTATAGTGTTGTAAAGAGTCGACATGTATATAGAGAGAGTAGTGGACCGATAGGATGCTGACCGGTAGTTCGTAGGTCGACCGGTAATTTGTTCAATTTGAAGACCGGTACTAGGTAATCATATCCGTCGACTGGTATAGAACCTTCAACCGGTATAGTTTCTTCTCCGATAAACTGCCCTGCAACTCCCAAATTGAACTGCCTAGAAATCGTTTTACAGCCCCAAATTTTGACAAAACAATCGACTTACCAACTACAACAGGTTCCAACACTTTGATTTCAAAAACAACCACAAAATGAAGATTTGATCGATAAAACAGTGTGCGTCAAAATGAAGAACACAGAGACTTTTTAAAAGTTTGATTTTGATCTGGTTTAAGCTCTGATACCAATTGTGAGTCTGTGATCGTTACCAGATAATCAAATAACAAACATATAGATGATAAACCAACCTGATTCGATAACAAACGATGATTACAAGGTTGATTCTTTAAGCTCTCTGTTTGTTTTCTCTCTGAATATTCTTGGTGATCGATATCTAATGTTTTGAGATATTAGAAGTTGTGAGATAATAAATATCTCATAACCTTATATATCTCAAACATAATATCTTAACAAAATATAATATATAAAACTTAAACTAAATATCCTAAATCTAATATCTAAATAATATCTAAACATAATATCTAATAAGCATCTAATTAAAAGATACCCTAAGATATTAAAACTAACTTTGACAACTTATTACAAATGACCTTAGACTATTGTTGAGAGTGACTTGTCAGCTTTTAGCTTCGGATTGTGATCTTCGGATTGGATGATCTTGAATCCAATAAGACTGTGCTCTAACACTTCTGAATACTACTGTTCAGAACCTGATCTTAAATATTTTTTTTTTCTGATGGATGCTTTCAAGATAACATCTTTTTAAAAAGTTTTTTTTTTAATTTGAGGGAGAGTTAGTGAATTACACTGCTATATCTTTTAGGGGGAGGAGATAATAGCTAGTTGTACTTTCATTGTTATATTTTTTCTGATAACTTGAATTTTAACAGATATTAAGTGAAAGAATATCTGATGTTTTGTCAAGGAAAATTAAGAGAGAATATTCATTTTAGGGGGAGCTTACATGTATATTTTCTGAATCTTAATCTTTACCACTTGTTGAAAGATGAACAACTTTCACTTGTGCAAAATGATTTTCTTAAATGTTCAAAGCACTTTACATTCTTAAAATGTTTTCATGAATTGAGAAGTGCGATTTTAAATGATTTTTTTCTTGGATACTTTGATGCTTATCTGACCATGTGTTCTTAAAGAATAATACTTGTGTATTTTCTTTTCATATACTTTTTCAAGTATTCATACATGCATTGGTTCAATACCTTTCTTGAATTTGTTATTACCATGTATCAAATGATAAATCTTTCTATGGTAATACTTCTGATTGTACTCAATGTTGATTGAGATCAGACGCCATTTCATCATTATATGTGCTTTCACTGCTAAAATGTTTATATATCTTTCATATAAACATCTTACGTCTTTGATTTCCCAAAATATTGTTCTTCATGAATTTTGATCTGATTCTAATCATTGTCAGATTCTCAAAACATTTCTATTCTTTCATGATTATTCATTCATATAAAGTTTTAAGAAATCTTAAATGCTTAAAATGCTCAAATTTCATTCTGATTTTTGATGAGCATACATATACTAACATTGATTTCTTGCGCTTTAATGTCAAGAAAATCATTGAGCAAAACATATTGTTTTAAAACAAATACATAGGATTCAATGTGTGCGCTTAAATGACTTCCATGGATTCATGATAACCAGTGTTTCCTACCCCGGAAGTAATCCTTCGAGTGATTAAGGGGAGAGGGGTCAAAAGATTTGAGTGTTGGTGTGTGATGAGGTAAAATGGAAATGAGAGATTGGTTAGAAGTGAGCTTTAATTTTTAAAAGAAAGAGGGTGAGAGATTAGAGTAAAAGAATATCAAACTCTGCACCAACTTCTTTCTGAGTCGGGCAACCGCATAATCTGTTGTTTCATAATTCTCCGTGAACGACATTGAAAAAGACACCTAGCCCATGCCATCTCTTGCAAACACCCCACCAGCTACTCATTCTTTTCTCAAAAAGAGAATGTTTCACATTTTCTAGGGATGCAACACATACGGTATTGGTTCTTCACTTGGAAGATACTGATATTGAAAAAGAAGGAAAGTTGCCCCACCTTCGACCCTTTTTCATGCACATTTGAGTCTATGTATAATCATTGTTGTCTCAATGATTTGCATAATTTTGAGCCTTAACAACAATCATTGTGCTTAATTCTTTCATAACACAAGCACGAGCACACAGAAAATGTGTTTTTCTGTCAGAACATTCATAGAAAATACCTTGTGTTTTTCAATGATTGAATGGAAGTCCTGGGGAGTGAATGTCATCTCAAGCTCCTTACATTGTACATTCGTTGTACATAGTGGCTTTGTGCTACTGACAAGCATTCCTAACTGTTTCATTTGTTGATTCAGGGTTACCATTCCAATTTGTCTGAATTTGAAAAGATTTGGATAAATACATTTCATGAATTGACGGCTCATTATCAGATCTGTTGGGGAAGATTGATTTCTTTCATACATGGGGGAGATTGTTAATCATGAAGATTGTGCTTATCAGATGATTTGGGGGAGATTATTCAAAGACTGTGCTGACATTGAAAAAGTTTTGATGATTCTGATTCTCACAATTCATCAAAAAGGGGGAGATATATCAAGTTTTCAAAGTCAGACTAAAGTTGATACTTTCAAGAAGGGGAGAACACAAGTCAAATACAAAATTTCAGTTGTTCAAAGTTCAAGTCTGTTACAAAGAAGTTAAGAAAAGAGAGAGAGTTTGAAGAATGCCAAAGTTTGAAAGTTTTGAAGTTAGTCAAAGTTTGAAGAATTCAATGATTGTGAAAGAATATGTCAAAGTTGTTGAAAAGTCAAAGGAGGAGATTTACTTCAAGTGCTATCAAAGTTTGTTGAAGATGTCAAAGTTTTCAAGATTTAAAGCTGAAAAAGATTTTTGCTGAAGATATTTTTGAAGAAATGAAGACCTGAAGATAATTGTCTATTTTTTTAATCTTGAATCCAAAGGGGGAGATTGTTAGACTAGAATTGTATTCAAGATTAAATAGAGGGTCAAAAATGTCAATAGGTTGAAAGTGAAGGGTTTTGTGTTGTAAAGTCAACTTAGTTTGACTTAGTATAAATAGGCTTGTCTTGTTGTAATCTTAGAGAAGTACGCACATAGACATTGAAAGTATTACATCAATGGAATTGAACAAAATTAGAGAGTACTTACAATCTACTCGCCTAAATCGTAACACCAATGAAATTCCAAATCCAGGTCGTTGCAATATATTTTTAAGTTACACAGTATTTTCCCCACAAATTTTAGGTCGATTGCGATGACAACTCATTGCTGTAGTTTGGATATTTTTTTATCAAAAAATAGTTTAGAATATGTTTAGTAGTGAATGGGTATTCTTTTTGCCACCAATTATTTTGAGGTATGTTGCAAAAAATTAGGCTAAAATTGGGATAAGATAGATTGGAACTATTTGCGACAAGTTATGATAAAGTTGGGCTTCTCGACTCAATTGGTAAACATTATTGTTTTTTCAGTTACATAGGTCAGATACATTGTGCGAGTCAATGATCAGATTGTTAGACCAATTATCCCGAAACATGAGCTTCGACAACGTGACACATTGTCTTCGAACCAGTTCGCCATGCATAGAAGGCTTGTCAACGAGATTTAAAACGCAGAGCAACGAGGCTAACATGGGTGTCAAGTGAGTAGAAGAGCTCTGGCGATTTTCCACATCTTGTTTGCGAACAATTTTTTTGTTTCTATCGAGTTTCTATTAGTGAATGCAGACTATCTATTATTATTGTGTATGAAGAAGCATTGGGTTAATTGATAAATTTTGGGAAATTATGAGTCATTTGTAGTAACAATATTGCTCGAGAACTACAAAGAGCAGTTTCCTTTATATTTCTAGTTTCTATTATATCTTAGAGTTAGAATCACAGAAATCCGTAAAACTCACAACACAATTATTGAAGAATCGATACAAGAATCGAATCACTAACTTGATTATTGCAACGAATTTTGATGAAGAACGTATTGGATTGAGGCATGCGTTTGGCAGTGTACTTAGATATAAATTCATCCCTCGTACCGTGAGATTGACGTCTGACTAGAGGATTCAACAATCCGTTCAAGTTGCAAAACCCGAACCTGACGAATCGAACAATGCTTCCAAGATGAATGTTTGATATGAACTTTTTACCCAGAATTTCGTATATTATGTCTACCCAAAAATGAGATAATGTTGAGGTATTTATAGGTAAGTAATTTCCAACCGAATTAACTACCAATTATCTGCCGCTGTCCGCACGACCCGTGGCACGAGTGGACCCGTACGGAGACCCGCGCCAGGCTTTGTTTGGCGTAAAACTCCAGAGTCCCGTGCAACTATTGGAGCAGTTGCATGTGCGCCGAGACCCGCGCCGCGTCGGGGTCTGGAACAGTGTTTCAAGCGAGTCTTTGTGCGACCTTGGTCACGTCGTCATCCACGCCGACCTCTGCCTAGTGATCAATCAAGACCCCATCGATACCCTAAGTGCCCCAAGGCCTAAGGCCCTATCTTGACATTTAATATTTCTTGATCCCGATGTGTTGGTTAATCATTTTGATAGGATATGAGGGCTTGATGATATAAGGCAATACTAGCTTTAGGATTTGGTTTATATGGGACAAACCAAATACCTAAAAATACCCCACATTTTCTATTCAAACTCTAACAATACCCCACATTTGAATAGAAAATAAGTGAACTCTGAGTACTTATTATTCTATGACAGAAAACTAAACATGATATGCATCAGAAAAGGTGTCGAAAGACTTGAACCGATCATAGTGAGTATTCATCAGACCTACTTTGTGGGTAGTGACGATGAGTCTTGAACTAACCACGTTGTGTAGTAAGTCGAGACAATGAATATCACACACATCATGTTTATACAAAGATCGATTCTTACCGTTGTGTTCATTTCGGTCGTGAACAATTCCTTCTTCATGAGACTTTTAGAAGACGTAGCCATCTCCATCCTCAAAGATGCGAGCCCACATCAATCTCATATAGGTAATGCCAATCAAGAAAATTCCGTATTGTTTTACTGTAGAAGCTATTAGCATTATTAAGAATATAAATTCAACCCTAAAGCATCAACGGAAATGTACACGAGTAAAACATCATAGGAAAAGACATACCAGTGTACTATGAGCACTTGAGTTGACCTCAACGTGTTTTCCTATTGAACCTAGACCATGGGATCTCCAATGTTGCTAGGTTAGGTTGTTGTTGAGTCGTAACTCATTGAATTGACTTTAAACCCATTCCCCTTGATAAACCCAGATTACTAGTTGATAGATTAACAATCACACCACACAATAAAGATCAAGAGATAAACAGATCAGAACAACATACCATGATCTCTTGATTAATCAATGAAAACCAGTGTGAGTGTTCTTGGTACCTTGTGCGTATGATTACAAATTACGAATACGGCTACCTCTTTGATACTTAGAATTATCATAATAATCAGGATTAACCTAAAAAACTAATACCTAAAACCTATTAATACTTAGGTCGTATAAGCCTAATGGGCTTTGGGTCCAATTACAAATAACTATTAAATAAATACGATTTGAATCCTGAACTTTAATCTTGAATACAATTTATGATCTAACAATCTCCCCCTTTGGATTCAAGATTAAAAAAAAAATTGTCAATAACCTTTGGGTCTTCACTTTTCTTGAAAAACTTCAGATACAATCTTCATCTTCTCTTCAAATTAGGTCAGAGACTTTGATATCTTCAACAGTCTGATATCTTTGAAAAACTTGAGCAGTCTTTCACAAACAATCTTGTATCTTCTTTCTCTTTGTATTCTCCCCCTTTATATATATATATATATATATATATATATATATATATTTGTATATTCTCCCCCTTTTTGATGAGCGGTGAGAATCATCATCATCAAAACATAGCAAAAACAATCTCCCCCTTGTTTATGTAGGCATCAATTAAGCAGTCTTCATGTATAGATCCCTGTGTGGAAATAAGAGCAGTCTCTCCAAATGGAGAAAGTGATTATTTCAATTTTTTCATATTCAAATTAAATAAATGTGGTAACCCTGAATCAACAAATGACTCAGTTTGGAATGGATGTCAGTGACACAAAGTCACTGAGTAACACAAAGTTACTATATAAGGAGCAGGTTTTGATGTTGGCTCCCCAGGACTTCCATTCAATCATCGAATAACACATGGTTATCTATGAACGTTCTGACATAAAACAAATTTCTGTGTGATTGTGCATGTGTATGAAAGAATTAAACATAGACGATTGCTTTTCAATATAGGCTCAAAGTATGTAAACTTGTTGAGACAGCAACAAATTATACAAAGACTCAATGTGCATGAGAAAGGGTTCGAAGATGGGGTAACTTTCTTTCTTTTTCAATATTAGTATCTTCCAAATGAAGAACCAATAGCGTATGTGTTGCTTACCCAGAAAATGTGAAACATTCTCTTTTTGAGAAAAGAATGAGTAGCTGGTGGGGTTGTATGCAAGAGATGGCATGGGCTAGGTGCCTTTTTCATTGATGGTCACCAAAGAATGTGAACGAATCAGATTATGTGGCTGCCCAACTCAGAAAGAAGTTTGGTGCAGAGTTTGATATTCTTGTACTCTGTTCTCTCACCCTCTTTCTTTTAATTCTCACTTCTAACCAATCTCTCTTTTCCATTTTACCTCTTCACACACCAACACTCAATCTTTTGACCCCTCTCCCCTCAATCACTCAGGGAATACTTCCTGGGTAGGAAACACTGGTTATCGTGAATCCAGGGAAGTTCTGTTAAGCTCACACACTGAATCCCTTGTATTTTCCTAAAAGAACATGTTGTTCAATAGCCTTTCGTACATGAAAGCACAAAGAAATACAAACATGAAAAACAAAAAATTTGGAGAAGTCAAAACATAAGATGTTTGACAATGCAATTCTCCCCCTCAAACTAAAAAGAGCTTGACAATTAAGCTCTAAATAAAAGATCTAAAGGAGTTTTTCAATTAAGCTCTTTGACAATTAAGCTCTTTTTTTTAAACAAATAAAAAGAACACAAAACACTGAAGTGCGGGTTCTAATCAGATGTGATTAGAAGCCATAGTTACTTTATCCTTGAAGAACGGGTCTTGAACTGAATTATTCAAGAGCCATTATACATATTCTCCGGTGAGAATAGTATTTAATATGTTCCTGAAACATCAGAAAACACATCAGTAAAAGTATAAAGCATATAGGCTCCCCCTTAATATGTGCATAATCCTTAATTATGAAACCAAGTTCTGAATTACTAGATTTAGAGTAAATTCAGAAATCAAACTCTTTGACATTGAAGTCCGAGTCCTAAGCTGTTGTACTTAGAAGTCATCTTTTTGGCAATGAGGCAAGAGTTCTGATCTGTAGTAATCAGAAGTCATAGTTCTTTCTCCCCCTTAAACCTTGGGTGCCTGCAACACAGATTTAGCTTTTGGTACCCACTGGTATTTGGGTCCTAATGGGTTAGTTGCAGTTCTAGTGGGAGATATAAAGTAAGAAACATACCAGTTATTCACATAATCTTTTCTTACAAAATCATTTGAGCCAAAGTAGGAACAACTAATTTTCTTTTGTGCTAACCTGATCAATTGATTGATTGTGTAAACCAGATCAGGTTTCCCAAAAGTTTTACATTTTGAGGCATAGTTCCATTTTGCATTTGATGTATGCATAAATGATTCTTCTTTCTTCTTTTCCTCTGAAGATCCTTTAACTTTCCAGATCCAATTTTCTCTATCCTTTTCTTTATCTTCCCTTCTCCAGAATCTTTTGTTCTGAGACTTGTTTATCTTGAAGTTACCTGAACCATCAACATCTTTGTCATAGAAAAGGTTAGAAGGACAAATCTGATCTTTATGTTCAGAAGTATGATCATCAATTACATCAAATAAAGGATTATTAGAAACATTAGTAAAGCTTGAACTTGCTGCTGAATTGAATGAGCATTCGAATGCAGTTAGATCATCTCTCGGTGATTGAGCTATTGACTCTGGCGTCTTGTGCTCAGTCAGCTTCACTTTGAATTTATGATCCAACACCCCTCGATGTATAGGAGACTTGTTCTCTACTAAGGCCCTTTGTCAAAGGATCGACAACGTTTTCCTTTGACTTTACGTAGTCAATGGATATTATTCCATTTTTCAACAAGTATCGAATGGTCTTGTGGCGACACCTGATATGACGAGATTTGCCGTTATATATTCCATGCTATCACAGTGTATACATACGGCTGTAACAGGCTTTGCCACAAGGGAATTCCTTCTAGGAAACTTTTGAGCCATTCTGCTTCCTCGACATCTTTATCCAAGGCTATAAACTCTGCTTCCATAGTCGACCGTGTATTAACGGTTTGCTTTAAAGATTTCCAGGATATGGCTGCACCACCAAGTGTGAATACATAGCCACTTGTGGACTTGCTTTCTGAATGATTGGAAATCCAATTGGCATCACAGTATCCTTCTAGTATGGGAGGATACTTAGTATAGTGTAACCCATAGTTCATTGTGTATTTCAAGTAACGAAGCACTCAAATTAGTGCATACCAATTATATCTACCAGGGTTATGTGAGTATCGGCTTAGTCTACTCACACTATATGCTAGGACCGGTCTAGTACAATTCATGATGTACATCAGGCTCCCAAGGAATTGAGTATATTCCAATTGAGAGACACTATCTCCTTGATTCTTCTTTAATTGGCTAGAAGGATCAAATGGAGTCACAACCGGTCTATCATCATAGTAACCAAACTTCTTTAGTACTTTCTCAACATAGTGAGATTGAGTGAGTATGTAACCATTAGAATCCCTTTAGATCTTTAGTCCAAGAATTACATTTGCTACTCCCATATCCTTCATATTAAATGACGAGTGCAACATTTTCTTGGTTTGGTTGATTATATTTAAGTTGGTCCCCATGATTAGCATATCATCGACATATAGGCATTTAATGACATACGCATTCTTATATTGTTTCACATAAACACACTTATCACATTCATTTATGTGAAAACCATTTGACAAAAGCGTATTGTTAAATTTTTCATGCCATTGTTTCGGGGCTTGCTTAAGTCCATACATGGACTCAACCAATTTACAGACTTTGAGCTCTTGGCGTCAAACAACAAAACCTTCAGGTTGTTGCATATATATCTCTTCATCTAACCCACCGTTCAAGAATGCTGTTTTCACATCCATTTGATGTATTTGTAGGTTGTGAATTGCTGCTATAGCCATCAACGGCCTTATAGACGTGATTCAGGTAACTGGTGAGTAGTTATCGAAGAAATCTTGGCCTTCCTTTGGTCGATACCCTTTGGCTACTAATCGAGATTTATACTTCTCTGTAGTACCATCAGGTCTCATTTTACGTTTGAAGATCCATTTATGGCCAATCACCTTATGACCCGGAGGTAGATATACCAATTTCCAAGTGTTATTTTGGATTATGGAACTAACCTAACTTTGAATGGCCTCTTTCTAATAAGGTGCTTCAGATTATTCCATAGTAGCCTTATAGGTTTGAGGTTCTTCGTCAACAACGAAGGTCATAAAGTCGGGACCAAAGTCTTTGGCTATTTTTCCCCGTTTGCTTCTTCTAGGCTCAATGCTTTCTTCATGAGCCTTATAAGTACTCTCTTCATTAGTTTGTGCCATTTTGTTAGTGCCAGAGTCTTCACATAACCTTTTCCTTGGACTAGAGACTCCTTTCTCTTTGTCCGTGTAAGGAAAGATGTGATCAAAGAATTCTGCTTCAGCAGATTCTAAAATAGTGTTGTTGTGAATATCATCTATGTATGACTTATAAACGAGAAATCTATAAGCTGCACTATTACTTGCAGGACCAAGATACACACAATCAATGGTCTTAGGTCCAAGCTTTGTCCTTTTTGGTAAAGGTACTTGAACCTTTACAAGGCAACCCCACACTTTCAATCTTTTATAGGAAGGTAGTTTACCTTTCCATAACTCATATGGTGATTTATCACTCTTTTTGTGAGGAATTCTATTAAGTATCGAATTAGCAGCAAGACATGCTTCTCCTCATAAACTATGTGGTGCTCCCGAAGTAATCAACATTGAGTTAATCAAATTTTTCAATGTTCTATTTTTTCTTTCGGCTACTCCATTTTTTTGTGGAGTATAGGGAGCCGTAGTTTGATGGATTATGCCATGACTAGAACAAAATTCTGCAAAGTCCCTTGATTCATATTCTCCTCCTCTATCGGACCTCAGAATTTTTATTCTTTTATCAAGTTGATTTTTCAACTTCAGCTTTATATGTTTTAAACTTACTTAAAGCTTCATCTTTTGTATGTATTAAGTATACATGACAAAATTTGCTGCAGTCATCAATGAAAGATACATAATAGTTCTTTCCTCCACGTGTACGTGTTGATTTATAGTCACATAGATTGTTGTGGATTAGTCCAAGTATTTCATTGGATTTATGAGGATGACTTGTGTATTTTGATTCAACACACACTTCACATTTAGTCTTATTGTCCATAGAACACTTAGGCAACATACCAAGTTTAATCATCCTTTGTAAGGATCGATAGTTTACATGCCCAAGTCGAGAATGCCATAGGAAAGATGAGTCGATCATGTACATAGAAACAGTGTTAGTGCCTGCGTTATTCTTATTATTAGCAATAATATTTACATCATGATTGTTCATATGTACAATAGAAAGTTTAAAGAGTCCCTCAGATTGGTAACCCTTTCCAACATACACACCTCCCTTAGTCATCACAAATTACATCAGATAGGCAGCAACATGTAGCACGTTAGTCAACACAAGATCTTTTCTCGAAGACAGCTTTAGGTTCACCTTTCCTTTTCCTTCAACTTTTGCAGTAGTGGCATTCCCCATGTACATTGGCTCTTCATCATTGACCTTTTGGAAGGATGAAAACATGTTCTTTGAGTTTCAAATGTGCTTTGTGGCACCGGTATCGATCCACCATTCAATGACATTTGTGGCAAGAAATGCTTCAATTACTCCAACAAATTGATTTAGAGAATTGGCCACATTTGCTTGATTGGGGTTCCCACCAGCACCTCCTCTACTGGGTCCTCCTCCATGATCTCGTCGGTGGCGGTAATCTTTGGCTCGATGTCCCGGTTTTCCACACACCCAACAACTTAACACATGTTTCTTGAAATTCTTCCTTTGAGTAGCGAGTGGATTTGCAACATTTGTAGCATTTACAGCATGCTTGCCACCAAAAGCCTTGCCTTTCCCCTTTTGAAATTTGGCCTTTGATGTGCTACCGGTGACCACATTTGCATTCGGTTCCAAAGATCTCGCATCAGCCCTCTCGTTTATCCAATTATCGTCCTCCACCCGAAGTTTGAGTATCAATTGCTCAAACGTCATGTCCTCGGTCAAATGTTTAAGATAAAGCTTAAAATTTTTCCAAGACGGAGGTAATTTAACAATGATAGAACCAACAAGAAAGTTTGAGTTAATACCCATACCTTCTATTTCCAATTCGTGGACAAGGACTTGAAGTTCCTACACTTGCTTCACAACGGACTTTGAATTGTTCATCTTGAAGTTCAAGAACTTTCCCACCACAAATCTTTTGGAACAAGGAACCTCGGTTTTATATTTCCTTTCCAATGATTCCCAAATTTCTCTTGCGGTAGAGAATGTGGAATAGATATCATAGAGGCAATCATCAAGAGCATTTAGAATATAATTTCTGCAATTATATTCATTGCTCTTCGAGGCATCGAGACCTTTGATATGTCGAGACTTGTATTTGGGTAGGAGGATTTTGTCCTTCTCTAACCGGTGGTACCGGTGCTTCCTCGGTAAGCACATTGGAGACGTGAAGCGTCGTGAGATAAAACAACATTATGTTGCCATCTCCTGAAATCCGAGCCTTTGAATTTTTCGGGCTTTTCCACATTGGATTTCAACATGGAAGATTGATTCATCACGGAATTTCTGTCTAAGATTGTTATATCTTAGAGTTAGTATCACAGAAATCCGTACAACTCACAACACAATTATTGAATAATCGATACAAAAATTGAAGAAAATATACAATATATATATGTATGTATAAATCGTATATATATAGAAGTATATGTGTACGAAATCAAAACAAGAACAAGAATCGAATAACTAACTCGATTATTGCAATGAAGCTTGATGAAGAACGTAATTGGATTAAGGCCTGCGTTTTGCAGTATACTTAGACAGAAATTCGTCCCTCGTACCGTGAGATTGACGTCTGACTAGAGGATTCAACAATCCGTTCAAGTTGCAAAACTCGAACGTGAAGAATCGAACAATGCTTCCAAGATGAATGTTTGATATGAACATTTTACCCAGAATTTTGTATATTATGTCTGCCGAAAAACGAGATAATGTTGAGGTATTTATAGGTAAGTCATTTCCAACCCGCCAGGCTCTGTTTGGCGTAAAACTCCAGAGTTCCGCGCGAGTCTTTGTGCGACCTCTGCCTAATGATCAATCAAGACCCCATCGAGACCCTAAGAGCCCCAAGGCCTAAGACCCTATCTTGACATTTAATATGTCTTGATCCCAATGTGTTGGTTAATCATTTTGATAGTAGATGAGGGCTTGATGATATAAGGCAATACTAGTTTTAGGATTAGGTCTATATGGGACAAACCAAATACCCAACAGTTTCAAACCCCCTCAACACTATAAGATACGTGGGTAAAAATAAGAGAGCCATTTTTGGGTACTTGAAGGACATGCTTTGGAAAAAACTGTAGACGTGGTGCCAACGACCTATCTGTAAAGTAGGTCATGCATCACTTATGAGAGCTATAGCTCAAGTGGTTTCGGTATACTACACTAGTGTTTTCATTATCCCTAACACCACAATGGGAGAGTTGCATGCTAAACTCATTTTGGTGGGGTTCAAAAAAATATGGGTCTCGATCGATTAACTATTATCATGTTATCATGGGATTGTCAATGTTTTCCCAAAAAATATGATGGCCTTGGGTTTCGAAACTTTACGGCTTTGAATTTGGCAATGTTAGGAAAACAAGGTTGGGCACTTTTGTCAAAACCAAAATACTTTGGCCAACAAGGTTTTCAAAGCAAAATACTACTTACGAGGGGATTTTTTGGAGACCTGTTTGGGGCACTCTTCGAGTTTTATCAGGAGGAGTATACACACAACCCATTGGCATCACTTTCTCAAGCCCAATTCTATATAGGTAGCTTCATTTTTGGGTCTGAAAAAAAAATATTACCGTTATTTTCTAAGCCCAAAGACATGTGGCCTGTTCAAGAACTGAAAATGGAACGGACTGCTATCATCTCACTCCCTTAGCCTATCGCTCTCGCATCTGATTCTGACCTCTCGCCTTTGCCCTCTCGTTTCAACCTTGCTTCTTCGATTCAACCATTGTGGACGGTGGGCTTGTGGTTGTGGTTACAGACGAACTCGCTCTCGACTCTCATTTCTGACCATATCGCTCTCACTCTCGTTTCTGACCTTGTTGAGTTCTCGTCGCTCTCGTGTCTGAAAGAATAAAACTCATATATTCTATAACTCTTGTCTCTCTGCTGCCCTGGATCTCGATTTACTGTGGTAAATTCCTTAACTCTAATTTCTAGGGTTATGTGTGTGTTTCTATGTGTGGTTTCATGGTCATCTGATTCACAATTCTTTATACATTGCTTTTTTTATTGGGTTGGGTTTATCATGAACTTTAACAACTAGGATGGTTTAACAAGTGTTTTTGCTTATTTAGTTGAATCTTTTGCTTATGATCTAATCATCCAAAAGCTTTACATTGTTTTGAATATGGGACTGAGATTGTGTAGGTTTGTAGTCCATGCTTATTTGTTTGCACAAAATTAAGAATAATCATACATACTCAAAGATGCAGCGAAGTTGGTAACTAATCTATTTAATTAGTAAAATTAGCTTAAAGTAATTAGAAATTGAATGCCATATCAAAATTGGTTATGAGGTTTCTCTCACCTCTTGTTTTCGGATACCCTTAACCAATTCATGTTTTTTCTTATCTCTTCCACAACCAATTTTGAGGTTTGTAAGTGCTCTCATATCAAATTTGGTGGTGGTCGGTGTGAATCCACTTCTAAACCTCTTACATCCCGTAGATTTTCTACATTCCTACACAAGGATGCTTCTCAAGCAACTACTAACTTCCTCAGTTTTACCAATACATAACAAGTAGATGTTCAATAGCACTTCAATGGAATTACGGAACCACAATTGTTGGTGACCAACATCAACGTATTCTCACAGGGTTCCGTTTTGGTTAGTGACCAATATCAATAAGCCAACTACCTTGGCTACGTTCCAAACCCCTTTAATTAGTTTATTTTGTTTTGTATGTATATGTAAAAAAATATATAGGTGGCATTTTTTTGTCTTTCCGCCAAGGGCATATTAAATCTTTCTATGGGTTACATATGAAAGGTTGGTACGGGGAAGACTATTCGAGTCTGGAAAGACAATTGGCTATGTAACACGAGAAATATGAGACTCGAAACTCATATCAAGGAGGACCTTCAAGAGTTACGAGCAAGAGATCTATTTGTTCCCAACACCGTTGAGTGGAACACCGAGATACTTCATCATCTAGTCTCACCATGAGAGGTGAAAGAGATTTTTTGTCTGCCACCAAGGAGGGATATCAATGATAGAACTATCCGACATGGGCGTCTAAATGGAGATTATACGGTCAAAAGCGGATATCGTCTAGCTTCGGAGGCCTTAGAACCAAATTCTCAATACTTTGTTGAAGGCAATTGAAAGTTGTTTCGTTTTTCAAAAAAAAAAGAAAAAAGAACGACAGAAGCATTTGAATTATGCAATGTTGGAAAGTTATGTTGAGGTTGGAAGTTTTTCTTCCATCCCACATAAGAGAAAAAATAAACTAGGAAGGACTTTATAAGTCCATTCTTGGTAGTGGGTCTTGAATGTTATAGAGAGCATATGGTGGGGGTCTCAGTGAAGTGCAACGCACATGTACGCGTGCAAGTAGGCCGTGGCTGAGGCCAAGGGCGCGGGCCTGGTCCTTGCAATGAGACGCGCACTTTGCACTTTGCATCGGAGCTGAGGAGCCTCGGCCCGAGCTACGAGTTATTTTTTGGAGAAATTATATATAAATGTGAATAACTTAGTGATAATTATCAGAATTTATTCCAGCTTGAATTTTCTGATAATTATCTCAGTTTGATAATTTCGAATTTTAAATCTTTTCTCTAAATTAAAAAACGTGATTAACAGTTTGTTTTAGTCTCCAAGTTTTCAATAAAAACGTAGCCTTATTCTTAGGGATTTTAGTTAGGGTTTTAGGGTTAATAATCCAGTATATAAACTGGATTAACCCTCTATTTTCACACACTGAAAATCTCTAAACGGCTCTGCTCTATCTGCATTCTACTTCTTCTCTAGTTCTACATCTGTTTTGCTTTAAGTTTTGTGTTCCTAGCTGTTGGTACACTGAAAATGCTGCATCAAATCCTGGGGTTATCGACGTGTGACTCTACAGCCATTTGGAGTGTCGTATAAACCTTAAAGGACAGGTTTATACCGTGCAATTTTCTTCTTGTTTGTCTGCAAAAATCAGGTTGGTGTTTTAGTTTTTGTACTGTTCTTTACTTTCGTCCAGTAGAGTGGACAGTCTATTCTCTACTCCTTCTTCTAACGATTCTATCGCGAAGGATAGAAACGTTTATAGGAATCACTGTTTATTAACTTTTTTTTTGGGAAGGAGTATCCCATACCACATTGGGCCTAGACTAATCTCCGGAAAACAGGCCTTTGGCCCGCGGGCATTCATTCCGTGGCCACAAGGTTAATCAAGAGTTTGTTAAACTTGACCGATTTGACGGGTGCAACTACACCCCATGGGTCGAAAAGGTTAAATTTATGTTAATGGTCATTAAGCTCTATCATGTGTTGGACCCAAACCTCCCGCCTATCCTTGATGATTCGATTCCTGAAAAAGGAAAAGAACCGGACATGGCGAAAATAGCCGAACTTAACAAATTAAGGCTAATCTGCAAGGTGGAAATATCCTTGGCCTGCGGACACATTAAAAACGCCCTATCCGATAGACTCTATGATTTGTACTCTCAGATTACCGAACCAATAGAGTTGTGGAACGCGCTTGAGTTTAAATATAAGGCACAAGAAGAGGGTACAAATAAGTATCTTGTGTCTCAATTTTTATGTTTTCAAATGAATGATGAAAAACCAATCCTAGAGCAGATTCATGAGCTCCAGGTTATTACAAACAAACTCAAGGCGCTTTCCATAACTCTTCTAGAAATTTTCCATACTACACCCCATGGGTCGAAAAGGTTAAATTTATGTTAATGGTCATTAAGCTCTATCATGTGTTGGACCCAAACCTCCCGCCTATCCTTGATGATTCGATTCCTGAAAAAGGAAAAGAACCGGACATGGCGAAAATAGCCGAACTTAACAAATTAAGGCTAATCTGCAAGGTGGAAATATCCTTGGCCTGCGGACACATTAAAAACGCCCTATCCGATAGACTCTATGATTTGTACTCTCAGATTACCGAACCAATAGAGTTGTGGAACGCGCTTGAGTTTAAATATAAGGCACAAGAAGAGGGTACAAATAAGTATCTTGTGTCTCAATTTTTATGTTTTCAAATGAATGATGAAAAACCAATCCTAGAGCAGATTCATGAGCTCCAGGTTATTACAAACAAACTCAAGGCGCTTTCCATAACTCTTCTAGAAATTTTCCAAGTGGGGCGGTGATTGATAAATTGCCCCCATCGTGGAAATATTTCTCAAAAAGAATGATGCACAAATCTGAAGACTATTCTTTGGATGATCTGCTCAAACACATAAGGATCGAAGAAGAGACTAGAAATCGGGAAAAAAGAGGTAAGTCTGTGATGGGTGTAAACAACGTGCAGGCTGGCAACATCAAGGAAAAGGGGAAGGGAAAGGTTGGAGGTCCTAGTAAGAAGTGGAATCTGGGTCCACAAAAGAAGAGCTTTAAGAGATATGGGCAACAATCTAAACCGGTGTAGCACTTAAAGAGAACTGGGAAATGTCACGTTTGCGGAGAGATGGGACACTATGCCCGGGAACTCAAATAAAGGAAATCTGGACCACCAGCAGCAAACTCAGTTGAAGGAATCCAACATCTAGTTGCAAACTTGCAGATGGAGGAGATTGATATGATCTCGGAGGCAGCAACCAGAATCACGGCCAGTAGAGGAGGTTGGTACTTGGACACGGGAGCTACAGTTCACGTGTGTAACTCCCAGTCCAAGTTTGTTGAATATGGTCCTGTTAGAAAAGGAAAACAGGTGATTGTGGCTAACAATGGCAAGGCAGATGTTGCGGGTATAGGTACGTTGCTACTCAAGTTCACTTCTGGGAAAACCATCACTTTAAGGAATGTACTTCACGTTCCTTCCATCAATAAGTGCCTCGTTTCTGGGAACAAACTCGATGAACAAGAGTTTGGACTCAACATCGAGGCAAGGAATCTAGTGATCTACAAACGGAAGACTTTCATAGGAAAATGATACAACCAGTTGGGTATGTATCGGTTGAACTTGAGTGATGATGAGAATGGGGTCGGGCTGAGTGGGGGTAGTGATGTGTTAGCCGTTTCTGATGAAGTTTTCGTTTCTACAATTGATGTCATTCCCTCTGGTTTTAATAAAGTTAATTCTTTTGTGTATTTTGCTTGTTCAACATCGTTATGGCATAATCACTTAGCACATACAAATGTTAAAAATATTGAAAAAATGAAAAATAAAGGGTTAATTAATATTGACAACAAAGATTTTGGAAAATGTTAAACGTGTGTAAAATCAAAATTCACAAAGAAACCTTTTCCATCAGTTAAAAGGGATACTACTATTTTAGAGTTGATTCATTCAGATATCTGTAAATTGAATGGAATACTTACCCGTGGGGGTAAACGGTATTTCATTACATTCTGTGATGACTTCAGTCTGTTTTTATACGTTTACTTACTACATTCAAAAGACGAAGCTTTTGATGCTTTTAAACTTTATAAATCTGAAGTGAAAAATCAACTTGAAAAACGAATCAAAATACTTCGATCAGATAGAGGCGGGGAATACCTTAATAGAGAATTTGATACTTTCTGCGAAGAATCGTACTATTGTTGAGATGGTCAACTGTATGTTGAACCAATCAGGTTTCCCAAATAACCTATGGGGAGAAGCCCTATTGACCGCTTGTCATATTCACAATCGAATCACTAGTCGTGTGATACCAACTAGCCCATACGAGTTATGGAAAGGAAGAAAACCCAATCTGAACTACTTTAGAGTCTGGGGTTGTGTTTCCTTCTATCGAACTCCTGATCCTAAAAGATCCAAACTGGGAGCCCGCACGATTAAAAGCATATTTGTGGTATATGCTAGAAACAACAAGGCTTATAGGTTGTTGGATAAAGAATCAGGAGTAATAGTGGAATCCAGGGATGTGGAATTCTTTGAAGACAAGTTTTCAGAAGATGCTGAAAACTCTGAAAGAAATTTGGTTTCAAATCTTCCTAGTACATATTATGATAATTGGAAAACCTCAAACAAGGTTAATGAACCACGTATAAGTACTAGAGTAAGAAAAGAGAAAAGTCTAGGAGATGATTTCTTCTCCTACCTAGTAGAAGGAACACAAAAGAGACTAGATAAGTCATTTTATCGATAAACATCGAAGATGATCCTAAGACTTTTAAAGAGGCCATGTCTTTAAGGGACGTTCCACTATGGAAGGAGGCAATAAATGATGAAATGGATTCTATCATAGGAAATGGAACTTGGGAATTGGCCGATTCACCCAAGGGAGTGAAACCCATAGGTTCTAAGTGGGTATTCAAAAGGAAGTTGCATCCAGACGGATCAATATCAGCTTTTAAAGCAAGATTAGTGGTTAAAGGATATAGACCGAAAGAGGGAGTCAATTACTTCGACGCCTATGCTCTAGTTGCTAGAATTAGTTCTATTCGAACTCTTATAGCAATCTCAACCATAAAAGGACTGTACATTCATCAAATGGATCTGAAGACAACCTTTTTGAATGGCTATCTAAACGAAGAAGTTTATATGGAGCAACCTGAAGGGTTTGTGATACCCGGACAAGAGAACAAGGTATGTAGACTTGTTAAATCTCTATATGGTTTGAAACAAGCGCCTAAACAGTGGCATGAAAGATTTTATACGACTATCACTTCTTTCGGGTTCAGACACAACGAGGTTGATCGATGCATTTACTCAAAATGCACAACAGAATCCATTGTAGTAATCTGTCTTTATGTAGATGATATGTTGATCATCGGTACTAACCTTGAGGGTATCCTTGAAATAAAAGACTACCTATCATCAATATTTAAAATGAAAGATCTTCGAGAAGTAGACACTATTCTTGGAATAAAAGTAAAGAGGTCAGGATCACAAATCTCTTTAAGTCAATCACACTACATTGAGAAAATACTGACAAAGTTTCAATACAGGAATATAAAAGAGTTTAACCCACCTTTTGATTCAAGTGTAAAACTTCATAAAAACTCTGGAAGAGTAGTGGCTCAACTAGAGTATGCCAGTGCAATAGGATGCATGATATATGCAATGCATTGCACTAGATCGGATATCGCTTTTGCTGTGAATAAACTGGGTCAATATACTAGCAATCCGGGTCCAGATCACTGGAAGGCAATTAGTAGAATATTAGGTTACTTGAAAAGAATTAGTAATCTAGAATTGACATACTCTACACATCCAGGAATATTGGAGGGATATTCTGATGCCAGTTGGATAGATCACTCAGGTGACTCTAAATGTACAAGTGGGTGGATTTGTACTCTAGTCAGGGGAGCGGTTTCCAGGGCAAGCAAGAAACAAACTTGTATCGCCCATTCAATTATGGAAGCCGAATTCATTGACTTAGCAGCTGCTGGAAAATAGGCTGAATGGATTAGAGATCTGTTGACAGTTATCCATTTGTGGCCTCGACCAACACCCTCGATTCCCATGTATTGTGATAGTGAGGCCACACTGTCAAAAGTGTACAATGACGTATATAATCGGAAATCTCGACACATAGGTCTTCGACATAAATATGTGCGAAAATTGATCGAAAATGGTACCATCAGTATTGTGTATGTCAAGTCATGTGGTAACTTGGCAGATCCATTGACTAAGCCTCTGATGAGAGACCTAGTAGGATCAACTACCAGAGACATGGGTCTGAAACCACCTAGAATCGATTAGTGATGGGAACCCAACTTGAATTTAGTGCTCCTATCTCTCAAGTTTAATGGGTAATAACAAGTCACTTGACCGATTGAAGGTACTATCAACTAATAGACCCCTGTAAGGTACACGATAGTACGTCGTTGCCGAGAACAAGGATGAGATTAATCTCTTAACAAAATTTAGAGGCATCTTAGCAACGAAGATGTTATAGAATTTTGCCTATATGACTGAGATGTGGTGTCGCCTCAAATGGAGAGTTGTGGTTTCTCTTCTAAAAGGTCATGAAACAAGATTTTAGCGCATGGCCATATACACGCTCAGGGAGAAAGCAAAATTACGAGATAGTAAGTATAAGTAAGTCGAAGTGATATTTATATTCAAGGTTTAAATCCTAAGGATACCATTGAATTGATCTCTTCTTGCATACTTACATCAAGCAGGGTTTAATATCAGTGACACCTCTGTAACACTATCTCTTATGAATGTCAGGACAACTTTCCAACCTGGTGGGGGATTGTTGGAAAGTTATGTTGAGGTTGGAAGTTTTTCTTCCATCCCACATAGGAGAAAAAATAAACTAGGAAGGACTTTATAAGTCCATTCTTGGTAGTGGGTCTTGAATGTTATAGAGAGCATATGGTGGGGGTCTCCGTGAAGTGCAACACACATGTGCGCGTGGGCCGTGGACGAGGCTGAGGGCGCGGGAGCGGTCCTCGCGATGAGACGCGCACTTTGCACTTCGCATCGGAGCTGAGGAGCCTCGCCTCGAGCTATGAGTTATTTTTTGGAGAAATTATATATAAATGTGAATAACTTAGTGATAATTATCAGAATTTATTCCAGCTTGAATTTTCTGATAATTATCTCAGTTTGATAATTTCGAATTTTAAATCTTTTCTCTAAATTAAAAAACGTGATTAACAGTTTGTTGGAGACTTAATCTCCAAGTTTTCAATAAAAACATGGCCTTATTCTTAGGTGTTTTAGTTAGGGTTTTAGGGTTAATAATCCAGTATATAAATTGGATTAACCCTATGTTTTTCACACACTGAAAATCTCTAAACGGCTCTGCTCTTTGTGCATTCTACTGCTTCTCTAGTTCTACATCTGTTTTGCTTTAAGTTTTGTGTTCCTAGCTGTTGGTACACTGAAAACGCTGAATCAAATCCTGGGGTTATCGACGTGTGACTCTACAGCCATTTGGAGTGTCGTAAAAACCTTAAAGAACAGTTTTATACCGTGCAGTTTTCTTCTTGTTCGTTTGCAAAAATCAGGTTTGTGTTTTAGTTTCTGTAGTGTTCTTTACTTTCGTCCACAGTCTATTCTCTACTCCTTTTTCTAACGATTTTATCGCGAAGGATAGAAACGTTTATAGGAAACACTGTTTATTAACTTTCGACAATCTAAAACTGTTTTTCTTAATAAAGTTCAAATCTTTATAAATAAAGTAGTGATCTTTATTTATAAAACTGCTTTGTTGTTATTATTGAAGTTTCTATTTGCTAAAATTCAACATGCAATTCTGTTGAGGCTTGATTCATACATACTTCCATGGACACATAATCTGATGGACACGTCTTGACATGTGAAAGATTTCCTATATTTTCATTACCAAGAAATTTCAATTCATAGTCGATCATTTTACATGATTACATTCATCAACGCTTTTAAAAGCCTGGGCTTGGGGCACAAACTTTTTATTGAATAGGATAATGCTTACAGTCTCTAAAGCGATACCTTAACTTGTTGAACGTTCATATATGGATTAAATGAGATGTCTGAGTTAAATGTTGAATCTTTTTTAGGAACAAGTGAATATAACTATATTGGAGGTCTAGGATAAGTGGATAACGATTGAGAATTATAAAAATCAGAAAGAAAATTCTTGGCATTAATTGATTGGAACCTTAAAAAGTCAAATTCGTTTTGCCATTCCAATTGTACAATAATGCAAAAGTCTTGTATAGAAAGTCAACTATTTTACTTTCTTTGCATTTTATTTTGTCTAAATTATCCTGTAACGTATTTTTTATTATATGGTTATCTTAGAATCTTAGAAAATAAAGCAGCTACAAGTCATTTGCTCTAATTACCAAGTAATGTCGTTATACATTAACTTTCAACACATTTGACAGTATCAACAAAACATATAAATGATGCAATATTATATATTCCTTTTGTTTGAATAATATAAGCATAACTTGTTTTCAACCTGGGAAAACCCTTCAATAGCTGTAGCCTTGAAGTCACTGTCTGAACTCTTCAACATCTAGAACGGGCTTATGGCTTTCAACGAAGCAATGGAAGTGGCCCAAATCAAACATTCCAAGAGTGATATATATATATATATATATATATATAATTTAACGAGTACCTCCATACGGCATGAAATGAAGCAACGTAAACTTGCTTATGGCTTTGAATGAATCAATATTGTAAGTGGACCAAATACAACATATTCCAAGAATGATATAATTTACAGGTGCGTCTTTCATATGGCATCGAATGAAGCAATGTAGGTGGACCAGATCAAATCATAGAAAGTAATATAATCTGTTAGTATAAGTAATATACAAATGGTTTGGGAAACATCAATTCAACAGTTGTTAACTGCAACTGGAATCTTTGAAAGTAAAACTCTTATTGATAATAAACATCAAGAAATTAAGAAAGCATCTCATGTTCTCGATAGATAGAAAACCTGAAGCTATCGTTTGAAGATGTCGAAGTCGAACAGGCCCAAAAACATGGGTATTTAGTGAAAACAAAAGTGTCTTATCAGTAGGGAAGTAAATTCCAATAATTAGCTACGAAAATATATATGTCTATATCTGGAACGTTTCAATCTTTTTGGAGGCCTTTGTTACACCTAAAACTTTTGATTACAATGTAAAATGAGATAACAAAGATACATATATACAAATTATAGAGTCGATGATGAGGCTTATTATTTTTGTCTTTTGATAGAAATTAGAGATAAGGTGGGCTATAATTTTAGATTCGTTGATTAAAAACACTAAACAACATAAATTTGGGACAAAATTTGGGGGTCGCTTTGTTCATAATCATACATTTAACATGATAAAGAACGGCCTTTGTCTATTCTACTGGGCTTTGCATGTGCTTTGATGTGATGAGTATATTTGTTTGCAGTGGGGATTTTGCTAACAGATTTATAGAAGAACGTTGGCATGACATTCCAGCCAAGAGATCTACCACCGTTCACGCTGATACTTGTTTGATTGGACCGTTAAAAAGCATTGGAAATCTGCAAATTAAATGTTTATTTGTATCATTACCTTGTTAACAATTCATTGAGGATCTTATATTTTCAACCACATCTTTTAGGAACCACTGAATACACATAAATAATTTGATGTATATATATAAGAAATTTTTTTTAACGATAAACAATAAATCACATGGTAGGTGGCATTAATCTGCAATAACATATAATTCTTTAATCCAATAGCCACTTTTACTAAGAAAACAAGAAATCCTAAATCCCCATATACAATACAATAGTTAAAGCTTAATCAAAGTCAAGTTATTGGCAATCGTATATAACTACTCGATGAGAATGCTATCAAGTCTAGTCAATGTTCCATAGAGAGATTCAAGATTATGTGATTGCTATGATATCATATTTTAATTTATATTATTAAACCATTGCATTGGCATCTTTGTTACTTTGCTCAAACTTTGATAAGACTGTTTAGCTGATGAGCACCAAGTAAAAAGGCTTTACATGCTCGGTCAAGGAGGAGAATATTGTACCATCACTTTTCATAGAATCTTTGGTTAGAACACAGCCGATTATGGAACTTGATTCATGTAGTCCTACTTGATTAACCAAAATATTGTTAGACGTTTCATAAATTAGTTCTATTGTCTAATTTTTTTTTAACAGCAAAAGGCAAATTTAATAGAAAAAACCCAGAAAACTAGCGAGGCGCTAGAGTGTTCTGATTGTTTCCAAAGTGCAACGGGGAATTAATCCACAAATTCCAACAGAGGTGTCTACCAAACTTAGATATAATACTGGATTAGATTAATTCTTCATTTTTCCCGAATGGTGTTTCTCATTTCTTTGGTTCTACATCACCCAAAGGTAAGCCATGTAAATCACTTCCATCACCTCCTGTAGCATGGACGGAGCTACAGTGGTGCCGATGGTGGCATGTGCCACCGTATTGTTTTCTTCGCCGTACGGTAAAAAAATAGTTGTGAAAAATGCGACCGTATCGTTTTAGAAGGTGCAACCATATTATTTTAGAAGTGAAACCGTATCTTGTAATCAACCAAAAAAACGGAAAAAGTCTCGCGAAATCGATAAAAAAAAATCTTAAATTTTTTTGAAATCAAGCAAAAAACCTTTAAAAATCTCTCGAAACGGTGGAGTTAGGGTAAAAACGTAATGGGCGATATTAAACATTGGTAAAAAGATAAAGACACATCGATAAAAACGTATGAAAAAAATATGGTGCCCCCATATGAAAATGTTTCTGGGTCCGTCCTTGTCCTGTTGAATTCTCAGTTTCCTTTTTCAAAACCGTCCACAAGTCATGGACTGAGCGATGCGAGAACTTCCACCTTCCTAAATTTGTATATGAACCTAACTTTTTTTTTTTAACGGCGGAGATATTATAGAAAACTAGCAAAAAGCTAGAAAAAACCAATTACATGTAAGAGATAGCAAGAAAAGGGTTTTGTAACCAACTCACCCAATTAATGTTACACTTTCTACTCCTATTTCTTACCAAAAAGAACGAATGAGACACAATGTTATCCCACAGCGTCGCTTTCTTAGGCTTAGGGAGCCTAAAAAGAGTCTCATTCCAAAAAGACCAAATAGTCCATAAAGCCGTTAGAACAACCACCTCAAAACAAGCCGTCTCCATTTTCTTAAAATGCAAAGATAATAACCAACCAATCCACTCCGAATTAGACCTAAACTCTCGAATATCCAAACTCCACGATGGACCGATTTGCTTCCAAACATCCCGAACCATTTGACAAGAGAAAAACAAATGACTCACCAACTTAATCTCCAAATCGCAAACCGACATAAGAGGGAATGCACATCAATTCCTCTTTTATCAAGATTATTTCGAGTTGGAATTTTGTTCAAACTCAACCGCCAAGCAAAGACATTAATTTTGATAGGAACAAACCGTTTCCATCTTGTAGGAGAAGAATCTACCACCAGAGAATTTTAGAATCAATGTAACTACGAGCAGAACCCATCGAAAACTCACGCGAATTGTCGAGAGACCAAATCCATCTATCTCTTTGGTTTGAAATACTGACCGTAGCTAGAATCTCCCGTAAAAGTTGACATCTGGGACTCCTCCACACCCCTCTCGACTCTCTACGCAACACTGAGCCTCAATCTCCCGGGACCAAACGATCTTGCACCAATGCTTAACTTAGGTTGTATTGTAACGGGGATATTCATGCATGAACTTAGTTTACAATCGAAGAATTTGTTGGGAATCCTACATCCGTTAATGTTAATTCCTTTTTCTCTTTCTGATAGATGGTAGATGGATTCAAATCCTACTAAGAGAGGTATCAATAGACAATATGTCATATTAGAAAATATGTCCACACATATATGATTTATATGTCTCGAGAATATTTGTGCAAAGTGCTCGCAGAGACTCTCTTCAGATTGAGCCGAAATTTTCATTAACTTGAATTTAATATTTATTTTTTTTCATTTTAGAACAAGAGCTTAGAACCCTTCTAATTTTTCCTTTCTTACTTATATTTATTCTTTAATAGTTTTTGATAATTTTTATTTTCAATTTCACAAAATAAAATGTTGAATTTGTTTTCTTCAAAGAAGATTTGTATTTCAAACAAAAGTTTTTTTCCGTTAGCAATCGTCATTAATGATTTAATGGTATTGAAAGCATTAATTGATGGTGTTTCTTAATTAATTTCTCCTCCACTTTGTTTTATATATTAAGAAATATTTTGTTATATTATCGTTAGTTAGAAATTGTCCTTGTATTATATGTTGAGTTAATATAACTTTATTAGAACTTTAAGATAACGATATAGCTTTAGGAATTCTATTTGTGACTTTATGATTCATGTGTATTATACATTCTAGCATTTATTTGATTTGTAATCTGAACATAATATTTACCCGTATTCTAAAATATGAGATGTTTGTATTTAATTGTTTCTTCTCCTTGTATTTCTGTGAAATGAATTTAAAAAAATATTTACCCAGTTCTTATTTAAAGTATTTGTTTTTCAATATGCTTACAAGAAATTAAAACAAAATACGTAGTCAATCTTTTATTATGTGTTTAGTTGAAATGTATTGTAGTATAGAATTTGATATTTAAAAAAGAAAAAAAGAAATACTATCCTAAAACCATATATGTTTACATAGCAAAAAATTATCCAAAAAGTTATATTCTTTCAGTTTTTTTTTTTTTTTGATATATAGTACTGTCACTAAAATAATTAAGTAACGTCACTCATCAATGGTATTGCATAACATAACATTTATAAAAAACTATATGTTTTATTTGGTTTTAATTAGTAAGATCCTCTTAACGATGTATTTTATTAAACTATAACATGAATCATTTAGAATATGATAAATGTTTGACCGGAAATTTTATAAACAAATCAGCAACATTAAATTTTTGTGGCAAATGATTAATTCAAAGATTATTGGTGAAATCCATATTCCTTGAAGATTAAACTAATGAATATATATTTGCTATAGGAATTAAAATCTTTGAAGTCTTTACATTATCTAAAATTCCTACACCTTGTACTTGGTCGTTGTTGACCTTCTATCTACAAAATCACACTCTTTGGGGCTCTTAGATTTCTTTAAATACCATCACTTTTCTCTTTGATATCACAAACACAAAATACCAAAGACTCAACATATCATTTCGAGTTTTTGACATCCAGATAAATAAATATATTGAAACCGGCCAGACAAAATGTTAACTTATGCGTTATGGGGAACATTCGTGACAATTTTATGCTTTCATGAGTTTTGTAGCGGCGAAATACGTATGTATTCAATATTGATGGTCTGGTTAATTTGCAGTATATGTATTCAATATTGATGGTTGCAATATATATTTTATATGATCATTATTTTGCCCATCACATTTCATTGGACTTGTGAGATGTGTTCTGTGTTATGCATTATATTTGTGGTATATTACTTGGTCCATATTTCTTTTTTGGTTTTTTATTTTATTTGAAATTGATCATTTTCCCTTCATTATCTTGCAAAATATTAATTCTGGTACATATTTATTATTTTTTCTTATACAGCTCCAAACTATACCTTCATGCACGAGGCAACAAAAGCTCCGAAGATTTCATACTACGACTACATAGTCATTGGCGGAGGCACCACTGGAATCCCAATAGCCACAAGCCTCTCTCAAAACTACTCAGTTCTACTGCTTGAACGTGGTGCCTCACCGTATGGCAATCCCAACATCACCAACAAAGCCAACTTTGGCTCCTACTTTTCTGACAATTCACCCGACTCCCCTTCTCAACGATTTGTTTCTGTCGACGGCGTTGTAAATGCACGGCCACGCGTCTTGGGCGGTGGTACCTCAATCAATGCAGGATTTTATTCTCATGGCGAGGCAAGATTCATTAAAGAAGCCAAACTAAAGGATGAAAGGTTGATCGATGAGTCTTACCAATGGGTAGAAAAGGTGATGGTTTTTAAGCCTGTTCTGACTAGGTGGCATTCGGCATTGGAAGGTGCACTTGTCGAAGCTGGAGTTGCACCAGAAAATGGGTTTACGTATGATCACATCATCGGGACTAAAGTTGGTGGTACTATTTTTGATCAAGATGGGACCCGACATACGGCAGCGGATTTGCTACAGTATGCAAATCCTAAGGGATTGTGTCTTCTTCTACATGCAACTGTTCACAAACTCTTATTTAAAACAAAAGGTACATTTCTTAATTTAATTTTATTTCGATTACATTTCTTAAATTTTATTTTATTTCAATTACATTTCTTAAATTTAATTATATCTCGATTAGTGAAGTTCTAAGATAATGGTGACGGTGATCATGATTCACAAATTTACTTAGACTTTTTGTTACCAAGACATATTTGCAAGTAATTTCAAATCTTCTTGTACAGGGAGATCAAGACCAATGGCTTATGGGGTAGTGTATGAAGATGCATCTGGCAGAAAACATAGGGCTTACTTAAAAGGAGGACGAATGGATGAAATCATATTATCTGCTGGTGCCCTTGGAAGCCCACAACTTCTAATGTTGAGTGGCATAGGTCCAAAGGACCAACTTCATACCCACAACATCAAACCTGTGCTTTACCATCCTTTAATTGGTCAAGACATGGTTGATAACCCATTAAATGAAATCTTTATCCCTTCTCCGATACCTGTTGCACAATCCTTGGTTGACATTGTTGGTATCACTCAATCCGGAAACTATATTGAGGCAGTCGAGGGCGTTAATTTGATCGGTGGAACGGCTTCCGACTATCAGGGTTATTCTTATGAGGTATTTCATTTATTAATAATCATAACAAGAATTTACAAATTTTTTAGCTTTCAATCACACTACTTGTTTACAGATGGGCGGATTTATATTCGAGAAAGTTAACTATCCTAATTCCAAGGGCAACCTGAAGCTTAAAAATCGAAATCCAGCTAACAACCCATCTGTAACATTCAACTACTTCAAAGATCCCAATGACTTGCGAAAATGCGTTCTTGGGGTTAAAGCAATCCTAACAGCAATAGAATCTAAAGCATTCTCAAAATTCAAGTATGCAAATATGACGATCCAAGATATTCTTGACCTTAACGTGAAAATGCCAACAAGTTTCCCGGTACATGCCAATACGAGCTCCTCATTGGAACAGTACTGTAAGGACAATGTAAAGACTATATGGCATTACCATGGTGGGTGTCAAATGGGCAAGGTAGTCAATGAAGATTATAAGATTCTTGGTGTTAATGCTGTTCGTGTCATTGATGGATCAACTTTAATCAATTCTCCAGGAACCAATCCTCAAGCAAGCCTTTTAATGCTTGGAAGGTGATGAAATTTGAATATGAAATTATGTGTTATTTTAACATAAATAGATCAGTTATCCATTTTTCCTTACAACTACAAAAATGACAATGATTTGCTTTCAATTCATTGCAGATACATGGGAGTTACGATACTAAACAAAAGACTTGCAAGTGACAAATCCAAATGATGACCGTCAATCATGTCCTAATTGTCTGAAAATGTCTTAAACATATTCAAATATATATTAATGTTAAAGATTCAGTCTTCTTTCTTGATTATATATATAAAATTGCAATATAATAAATGTTAGTGTATGTGCAAAATTGTACGGAATAATGAAATTAATAAATGCATTGCCAAGTTATTGTGTTTACATGATATTTTTTTTTCCTATTTAGGCATAATAATAACCTTAGAACATAATCTATTTTGAAATGTCTTTGGTCAAATAATACTTTGAACTTAGGTTGAGTATATAATATGAGAATGACTAGCATGTGTATGAATCATACATATTGTGATGTCAAATCTGCATCTGTGGACTTGAAAATGACTTGCAAGCTATAAGAGTACTATAGACGTCATATGAGTGTAATAAGTGTTTCTCATATAGTCATTTTACATGTAGTCAATCGTTTCACTAGAGATAATGGAATATATTGTGTGTGAGTGGCATACCTTAACACTAATTATTATCATATCGTAACTTGGTGACAAAATGTTGTTGGGTACATCATGTATCATAGCGTAGTATTAATTAGCATCGATGAAGATAGGACATATCTCACATTTATGATGGGAGTGGTGTCTCTAGGTCCCTTGTGAAATGATATTGAGAAATTGCATGTGCGCAGATAATCTATGAAGGTATATGTGTTTATATAGTGGTCTAGTGTTTTTTTTTTTGGTTTTAATGCGATGAATATATTTGTTTCTAGTGTGGTTTTGCTAAGAGAATTTTCTTTTGACAGAAAGAAACCAAATTTATTACCACACAAAAGGGGCTAGTAAGATGCTAGAATTACAAAAACAAAGAAGAAGAGTCCATAGGATTGTTGGTATGAGAAGAGATTAATGCGATGAATATATCTGTTTATAGTGTGGTTTTGCGAAGAGATTAACTGAACAATGTTGGAATGAGAATCTATCCAAGAGTCATCGTTCACAGAAATAGTTGTTCAATTGGAATCAATTTACAATTCCATAAACCATCAAAGCGTTAGAAGTTGGTTGTTGATTAAAAGTTTTCAATATCCTTTTAACAATTCAAAGGAGATATTACTTTTTCACCCTTATATACTAGGAGATATGGAGACATGTAAATCTCATAGTTGGTGTCATAATTTGCAATAAGATGAATATTCGTTAGCAATATCGGGTTAACAGAATCCTTAATCATTTGTACAAGGGTTGGATTGTTGTTTTTGATGAGATTTCTACCACGTTCCCTTGTCCTTACTTAGTGCGTCACAACCCAAGTGGAACTTGATTTATATATGTAATGTGCCTAATCAATATGCTTGCATTTGACAAATCCAAATGATGATAACAATCACCTTACTAGCTTACGTTGCAGTAAGAGTCTCAAACAATATTCAAATATTTCTGAAAAATATACATTTATATAAAATATTGATTGCTCTTTATTGATTTTTGATGTAAAACATCAATCTAATAAATGTTGGTGTCTGTGTAAAAGTGACTCAAAGTGTTGTAACTTTGAATATTGTGTCATGCAATTAACAGAAGACATTATTCATATTCTTTTTGTTTACATGATACTTCGTGTTTTAATAACACATAATAATAGTCTTAGTCTTTCATGACATTTTTGAACCAACGAAAGCATAGATGAGGACAATACTAACTATTAGTTACTCCATTTGTAATACAACCAACCAAATAAGCTCTTCTTTGGTACTCGATCCCCTAAGAATATATGTGATAAGGCGGGTTTACATCCCCCCCCCTCCGAATCTAAATGCAAGTGTACGTGTTGGATCAGGATCAAGTAATGTGTATAGAAGTACGAGTATCAAATGGAATCAGAGAATGAGTATCACAATTATTGTGACTACTATTAACTAGACTGTCAACTAAGATAAGTTGATACTTCATGTTGTAGCCCAGTAGTTTGGTAACATCCTGGGGGTCAGTGAATGGTATCCCTGACACTACCTGGGTTCGAATCCCGTGGTGAGCATGTTGTGATATCCAGATCAAGATCATGGGTCTGCCACTTAGTGGTACCCTTAATTAGGTTGGGCCGTTGTAACATCCCATACTAGCTATACTCGCTTAAACGCATACAGAGCAACTAAGTAACTTTATAGCAATATAGTAATAGTTATAGACAACCGGATGTTAAGGTACATATATAAATATATACTATCCCAAAAGTTTCTATACAAAAGTAAGGTTGTCCGGTCAATCTTCAAAATATCCACTCCCGGTCACTCAGCCCGGATAATCCTCAAGTCTATCTCTAGAACCTGCCACGGAATAACAACCGTGGCTGAGCAATAACTCAGTGAACAAATCAATGAAATCAACAATAAACAATATAGGGTAAGTACAAATTATCCCTATAATCATGAAACGATAAAATAAATCAATCGAATATCACAAAGATATAACAAAGGGGTTCACATAATCACCCGTTCCGTGTTTCGTGTTATTCAAGTTCACATAAATCACCAGAATACACTAAACCCGTTGTTCCCAAAGAATGTACGGTTCTATGGCCATAAGTGAGAACTAGCGATGTGGGCACGACACCCACTAGCCCTCGACTACTATTAAAGCAGTCCTAGTTCAGTTCTGTTCTGTTCCTAGGATATCCATTCGCCCCTATGGCCGGATCAGGGCCAGCGCACTTTCCACGCATACACAAGGACGCCATAGTGATTATAGCCACCATGGAAGCATCACAAAGTCGGTGCCCCCGACTTAGTGTCTGGGTAAAGGATCACAACATATGTGATCTAACCGGATCATAAAGATATAACAACAATCAATGAACAATGTCAATATGGCTTGACTCTATCTAGTCGTGCCATTCTCAATCTGATAATATCACAGTCATTGGACCGATTCAACAAATCATATATATCATATTCCATTCACGCCTCAGCATTCAGAGTAAAACTCAAGAACCGGGCCAACGGTCCCTATTAGGGGCAACAAACTTTGGAACAGTCCTAAGTCGTGCTCAACTAATGGAACACCAAATGGAATTCAACAAATAAATTACACGATAAAAATCCAAGAATCAACATCATCGAGTTATTTTTGTATCTCAAGTTTACAATTCGTGAATCATATTTGAATGGATTAACCCTCAACAATAGGTCAATCCCGTTCCAAGAAAATAAGAGATCCGTACCTTTATATAGTCGAGATAACCAAAATACGATTCCCAAATGCCAAAGTGTCCAAAATCCTTGCTAGTCGGATTTTCCTATCACAAGTAATATATATGCACTTAGAATTATGCAATGATTTCATATATTTGTTTGATCTACTTAGCCTATTGACTCCCTTATATTAGCTTAATCTAACCTTATTTCCTTCTTTATAGTCTTATAGTTCAATACCATTGTTATGAAAAGGATTCTAAATGAATAGAACATAACAATCAAAATATTGCAAGGAAAAACTCCCCTGCACATTTCAGCTTCTGTCCATCTCTGTGTTGGACATATTGCTCATACTTAGGTGCTAAATTTCATGATATTGTATAAATGGAAGTTGTACCTATGCTTCTTAGGAATCCAATCGCACTGGATTCATGATTTGTGAAGCTATGATTAATTTTATATGAATTTTGCACTAACAGTGTGCAGTTCCCGATTTTACAGAGACCAGCTACTGTAATTTGCTATTTTACCATACTTAAGCTCAAAATCAGCTTTAGTACTCTTCATAACAATTGAACTAGACACACTAAGGTTTCCAACCACATATCACACACCTCAATTGGATCAATGGTTAATTTTATACACCTTTTTAAAGCAAGCTGCAGATTTCGGTTTGTTCCAACAGCATCATATTTAACATGTTTAACATACCAAACACTACCATTTGATTTGGAAACCAATCTAAACTATCTATTGACAAAACTAAAGTACTTTGTTTTAGTTTAACAGCCCTTAACACCATATAAATCAAAATCTACTTGAGTTTTAGGTTATTAAGTATCTAACTCCAAAGATTTTCAAAGTTCTTACCTTAGGGATGTTTACAACCTATTCAAGAAGTTGATTCCTTCAAACTCTTCCAATCTCCAGCACCTAGAAACAAAATTACTCACACACTTGGTAAGTATGTCAATCAATTAACCTAAATTTCAAGAATATAAGCTTAAACAATGGTTTACCTTCAAGATTTACCTTCAATTCTTCAAAATATCACCATTTCATCAAGGTTTTAGCTCTAATTGCATGATGGATTTTGATTCTAGGGTTTTAGGTCGATGGAGAGGAAGGAGAAGGCTGGAAATGAATTTATTATTTTCAAAATTGTTTTTATAATTTTCAGATTTTCACTTTTGGTCCCTTAACTTTCATAAATTGCATTTTTACCATGTTTGGAGAATTTCTTCACATTTTTGGTTTAATTATCGTTTCACTTATCCATGTTTAACCCCTCTAATGGTTATGTTTGACAAAGTTAGTTCGGTTTAAGACCATATGCTATATGTACAAGTGTACAAAGCAATGACCAACTCTAAACACTAACTTTTCACATAAAGTTCGATATGAAATGTCCGGTTATTATAGCCGTGGTCGACGGGGATTAATCGGGTGGCACCCTTAAGTGGGAGCCCGGATACCCCGGGAACATGTGCGTGTGTTAACTTGTCGTTCAAAAAAAAATTAAGATAAGTTGATTTATTAATTAATAAAATACTTTAACTACTGACTCGGGCATTTTTAGGTAATACAAAGTCATAAACTTTATAGTTGGAATCCTTTTGTTTTTTCACATGAAACATTTCAGTCGCAACAATCATCGGGTAAGACAACTAAATGAATACACCGTCACAATTACCTAATACTCGCTCTGAAATTTTAAAAGGTAATCCATTGAACACGTAGGTGTTTATCTCAACGTACGAAATTAGGAGCTTACTAAGATCCAAATTGTTAATGTATGCAACATCCCATACTAACTCCATATTCGCTTAAACATATACAGAGCAACTAAGTAAACTTTACAGCAAAATAGTACTAGTTATTGACAGCCGGACATTAAGGTATATATATATACAATCCCAAAAGTATCTATTCACAAAATAAGGTTGTCCGGTAAGTTAGTCTTCAAAATATCCACTCTTGGTCTCTCAACCCAGATATTCCCCAAGTCTGTCTCTAGAACCTGCCACGGAATAACAAACGTGGCTGAGCAATAACTCAGTGAACAGATCAATGAAATCAACAATAAACAATATAGGGTAAGTACAAATTATCCCTATAATCATTAAACGATAAAATAAGCAATCAAATATCACAAAGATATAACAAAGGGTTCACGTAATCACCCGTTCCGTGTTTCGTGTTATTCAAGTTCACATAAATCACCCGAATACACTAAACCCGTTGTTCCCAAAGAATGTACGGTTCTATGGGCATAAGTGAGAACTAGCGATGTGGGCACGACACCCACTAGCCCTCGACTACTATTAAAGCAGTCCTGGTTCTGTTCTGTTCCTAGGATATCCATTCGCCCCTATGGTCGGATCAGGGCCAGCGCACTTTTCACGCATACACAAGGACGCCATAGTGATTATAGCCACCATGGAAGCATCACAAAGTCGGTGCCCCCGACTAAGTGTCTGGGTAAAGGATCACAACGTATGTGATCTAACCGGATCACAAAGATATAACAACAATCAATGAACAAGTCAATATGGCTTGACTCTATCTAGTCGTGCCATTCTCAATATGATAATATCACGGTCATTGTACCAATTCAACAAATCATATTTATTCCATTCCATTCGCGCCTCAGCATTCAGAGTAAAACTCAAGAACCGGGCCAACAGTCCCTATTAGGGGCAACAAACTTTGGAACAGTCCTAAGTCGTGTTCAACTAATGGAACACCAAATGGAATTCAACAAAGAAATTACACGATAAAAATCCAAGAATCAACATCAATGAGGTATTTTCGTATCTCAAGTATACAATTCGTAAATCATATTTGAATGGATTAACCCTCAACAATAGGTCAATCCCGTTCCAAGAAAATAAGAGATCCGTACCTTTATATAGTCGATATAACCAAAATACGATGCCCAATTTCCAAAGTGTCCAAAATCCCTGCTAGTCGGATTTTCCTATCACAAGTAATATATTTACACTTAGAATTATACAATGATTATGTATATTTGTTTGATCTCTTTATCCTATTAGCACCCTTTTATTAGCTTATGTTAACTTTATTTACACTATATTTGCTTATAGTTCAATTCTAGTGTTTATGAAATGGTGCAAAAGGAGTTGAACAAAACAACCAAAATATTGCAAAAGGAAAACTCCCCTGCACATTTCAGCTTGTGTCCGTCTCCGTGTTGGACATATTACTCATACTTAGGAGCTGAATTGCATGATATTTTCTAAATTAAAGTTGTACCTATGCCTCTCAGGAATCCAATCGCACTGGATTCATGTTGTTTGAAGCTATGATTGATTTTATATGAACTTTGCACTAACAGTGTGCAGTTCCCGATTTTACAGAGACCAGCTACTGTAATTTGTTTTGACACACTTAAGCTCAAAATTAGGCTTTGGACTCTTCATAACAATTGTTCTAGACTTACTAAGGTTTCCAACCACATATCACACACCTCATTTGGATCAATGGTTAATTTTATGCAAATTTGTAAAGTAACATTAACTTTCTGCTTCCTTCCAACAGCATCATTTTTAACTATTTCAAGATATCAACACTACCATTTTGATTTGGTAACCATTCTAAACCATCTATGAACCAATTTGAAGTATTTTAATTTTGGTTTTACAGCCTTGAACATCACATAATCAAAAACTCACTAAAAGTTTAGGTTACCAAACATCTAATCAAAGATTTCCTAATTTCTTACCTTAAGGATGATTAAAATGTCTTCAAGATGTGGATTCCTTCATTTCCTTACAAACTCCAGCCCCTAACAACAAGAATACATATAATATTAATATGTATTTCAACCAAATAACCTAAATTTCAAGATTATAATCTTACCCAATGATTTATCTTCATGATTTAGCTCCAAATCTTCAAAATCTCATCATTTCATCAAGTTTTGAAGCTTAATTTCATGGAATAAGGTTTGGTCTAGGGTTTTGGAGGAGAAAAGTGAAGGAGAAGGAGAAATAAATCTGATTATGAGATTATTAATCTCAATATTTGTTTATATATTTTCAGAATTTTCACTTTTAGTCCCTCAAGTTTCATAAATTGCAAATTTACCATGTTTGGAGAATTTCCTCACATTTTTGGTTTAATTATTGTTTCCTTTATCCATGTTTAACCCCTCTAATGGTTATGTTTGACAAAATTAGTTTGGTTTAAGCCCATATGCTATATGTACAAGTGTACAAAGCAATGACCAACTCTAAACACTAACTTTTCACATAAAGTTCGATATGAAATGTCCGGTTATTATATTCTTCCCCCCTTAAAATAAGATTTCGTCCTCGAAATCTAGAAGAGGGTTATAGGACTTACAATTTTTGTAGAAATATGGATAATCGTTTTTGAACGATTCCTCTTGTTCCCAAGTCGCTTCCCGGTAATCTTGATTCTTCCAAAGGACTTTTATATATGGAATAGATCGGTTTCGTAGCTTCTTCGCCATCCGCCCGATTATCCGTTCAGGTTCTTCTTTGTATGAAAGGTCTGAGTCAATTTGATCTGGCGGGTAGTTGATTACATGTAGGGAATGATAATTATACACGCGTAACAAAGAAACATGGAAGACATTGTGAATGTGGGACATCTGTGGAGGTAAGGCAAGACGATAAGCATCTTCGCCCACTTTTTCTATAATTTCAAACGGACCAACATATCGATGGCTTAGTTTGCCTTTAATACCAAACCTTCGCATACCACGGATTGGAGACACTTTAATAAACACATGATCACCTGGATGGAACTCTAAAGGTCGTCGATGTTTGTCGGCGTAACTTTTTTGTCGAGACTGGGACTCTCGCATTTTCTGTTTTGCCAACTCGACCTTTTTAGTAGTGATCTGATCTAATCGGGACCCGCAATATTCCTTTCACCCACTTCATTCCAACATATTGGAGCTCTACACTTTCGTCCATATAGAGCTTCAAACGGGGCCATTCCAATCGAAGATTGGTAACTGTTGTTATACGCAAATTCAACCAAAAACAAATACTCGTCCCAATTTCCAGACCACTCCAAAGTACATGCATGTAGCATATCTTCCAAAGTTAGAATAGTTCTTTCGGACTGGCCGTCAGTCTGTGGATGATATGTGGTGCTTATATTCAACCGGGTTCCCCAAGCACTTTGAAGTCCGGTCCAAAATCGTGAAGTGAATCTTGGGTCTCTGTCAGAAACAATAGAAACAGGAGCACCATGTAATCGAACATTTTCACGGTTAAAAATATCGGCAAGTTTACCGATAGAATCCGTTTCTTTAATAGGGAGAAAATGTGCCGATTTTGTAAGTCGATCGAAAACAACCCATATTGCATTATTCTTCCGGGATGTTCTCGGCAAACCGGTTAAAAAATCCATCGTGATATTCTCTCATTTCCACACGGGAATATCCAATGGATGTAACAATCCTCCGACTCGTTGATGTTCAATTTTGACTTTCTGACAAGTTAGGCATTTAGAAACAAACTCGGCTACATCTCTTTTCATCCCGTTCCACCAAAAATGTTGTTTTAAGTCGTGATACATCTTTGTGGAACCTGGGTGAATAAAAAACGGAGAATTATGAGCCTCAACCAAGATTTCTTCCTTCAGTTTCTGAACGTTCGGAACACACAATCTTTCCCGAAACCACAACACACCTTTATCATCAACATGAAAGTTAGTTTCAGAATCACCTTGGATCTTTTGTTGTATTCCCCAAAGCTCCCCATCATATTGTTGAGCTTCTTTAATTTTGGAAATGAGGGTCGGCTCGACAGTAAGATTAGTTAACACTCCGTCTCCAACTCGACAACATAATTCACTCCCATCCTTTACAAATCTGTTGCTATTTGGGGTTGAACAGAAAAATATGATATAGACCCGACACCTTTCCGACTAAGAGTGTCGGCCACAAGATTTGCTCTTCCAGAGTGATATTGTATTCGGACATCATAGTCCTTCAACAATTCAAGCCATCGACGCTGCCTCATGTTGAGTTCTTTTTGTGTGAAAATATATTTCAGGCTTTTGTGGTCGGTGAATATGTCACATGTTTCACCGTACAAGTAATGCCGCCAAATCTTTAAAGCGAAGATAACTACAACTAGCTCCAAATCATGTGTCGGGTAGTTAACTTCATACGGCTTGAGTTGACGTGAAGCATAAGCTATAACCCAACCATTTTGCATTAATACACACCCTAATCCGGATTTGGAAGCATCACTGTAAACCTGATATCTGCCTGACCCAGTTGGCAGGGCAAGTACCGGTGCAGTTACGAGTCGTCGCTTTAATTCTTCAAAACTTTTATCCTGATCGTCACCCCATACAAACTTTACTCCTTTTCGTAGGAGTAGAGTCAACGGAAGTGCGATCCTAGAAAAGTTTCCAACAAAACGTCGATAATATCCAGCTAATCCTAGAAATGCACGCACCTCAGCAACATTTATTGGTTTTGGCCAATTAGTAACGGCTTCAACCTTAGTGGGATCAACTTGAATGCCATCCGCTGAAATAACGTGGCCTAAGAATGTCACTCGACCCAACCAGAACTCACACTTCGATAGCTTGGCGTAAAGGTTTTTCCTTTGGAGTGTATCCAAAGCTAATCGGAGATGTGTTTCATGTTCAGACTTCAACTTTGAATAAACAAGAATATCATCAATAAAGACAATCACAAAGTCGTACAAATAATTTTTGAATACTCTGTTCATCATATCCATGAGCATTTGTCAACCCGAATGGCATAACTATAAACTCATAGTGACCGTATCGAGTTCGGAATGCAGTCTTTGGTATATCTGATTCCTTAATTCTGAGCTGATAATAACCGGATCTCAAATCAATCTTTGAGAAACAACTGGCACCCTGTAACTGATCGAACAAATCATCGATCCTAGGTAAAGGGTATTTATTCCGGATAGTGAGGCGATTCAACTCACAATAGTCAATACACAGTCTCATGGAACCATCTTTCTTCTTTACAAAGAGTATAGGTGCACCCCACGGAGATACACTGGGTCGAATATACCCTTTGTTTAATAGATCTTGCAGTTGCTCCTTCAGTTCTTTTAGCTCAGACGGGGCCATACGATATGGAGCTTTTGAAACTGGGCCAGCTCCTGGAATAAGATCGATTGAGAATTCAATTTCCCATTCAGGCGATAACCCAGGAAGTTCATCTGGGAATACATTAGAGAATTCTTTTACAATTGGAATATCTTCCCATTTATGATTTGCTTTAGAAACATCCTGGACTGCGGCTAGAAAAACTTCACACCCAAGATCTATTAGTTTGTGAGCTTTTAAAGCAGAGATAACACGGATAGATTTTCGGGGCGTAATATCCTGAAGTACATGTTCAGGCTCAGTGACGTCCCCAAATATAACTTTTTTTTTTGGCTTCACAGTCAATTGTGACTCGATGTTTAGCTAACCCGTTCTTACAGAGTATGAGATCGAAATCTCTCATTCTCATAGGAAGTAAGGTGGTTATCCAGACTTTCTTCCCAATCATTAATGGACAATCAACATATTCATCTAAATAAAATTTAGTTAAATAACATATAATATAATATGACATAATAAACTATTTCTATCCCATCCTAAGTCTACCCATTTCTCACAGGTCAAACTTAGATTTATTCTACAGGTCGCAACCTATGCTCTGATACCATAAATGTAACATCCCATACTAACTCCATATTCGCTTAAACACAAATAGAGCAACTAAGTAAACTTTACAGCAAAATAGTACTAGTTATTGACAACCGGACATTAAGGTACATATATATACAATCCCAAAAGTATCTATTCACAAAATAAGGCTGTCCGGTATGTTAGTCTTCAAAATATCCACTCTTGGTCTCTCAACCCAGATATTCCCCAAGTCTGTCTCTAGAACCTGCCACGGAATAACAAACGTGGCTGAGCAATAACTCAGTGAACAGATCAATGAAATCAACAATAAACAATATAGGGTAAGTACAAATTATCCCTATAATCATGAAACGATAAAATAAGCAATCGAATATTACAAAGATATAACAAAGGGTTCACGTAATCAGCCGTTCCGTGTTTCGTGTTATTCAAGTTCACATAAATCACCCGTATACACTAAACCCGTTGTTCCCAAAGAATGTACGATTCATGGGCATATGTGAGAACTAGTGGTGTGGGCACGACACCCACTAGCCCTCGACTACTATTAAAGCAGTCCTGGTTCTGTTCTGTTCCTAGGATATCCATTCGCCCCTATGGCCGGATTAGGGCCAACGCACTTTCCACGCATACACAAGGACGCCATAGTGATTATAGCCACCATGGAAGCATCACAAAGTCGGTGCCCACGACTAAGTGTCTGGGTAAAGGATCACAACGTATGTGATCTAACCGGATCACAAACATATAACAACAATCAATGAACAAGTCAATATGGCTTGACTCTATCTAGTCGTGCCATTCTCAATATGATAATATCACGGTCATTGTACCAATTCAACAAATCATATTTATTCCATTCCATTCGCGCCTCAGCATTCAGAGTAAAACTCAAGAACCGGGCCAACGGTCCCTATTAGGGGCAACAAACTTTGGAATAGTCCTAAGTAGTGCTCAACTAATGGAACACCAAATGGAATTCAACAAAGAAATTACACGATAAAAATCCAAGAATCAACATCAATGAGGTATTTTCGTATCTCAAGTATACAATTCGTAAATCATATTTGAATGGATTAACCCTCAACAATAGGTAAATCCCGTTCCAAGAAAATAAGAGATCCGTACCTTATAGTTCAATTCTAGTGTTTATGAAATGGTGCAAAAGGAGTTGAACAAAACAACCAAAATATTGCAAAAGGAAAACTCCCCTGCACATTTCAGCTTCTGTCCGTCTCCGTGTTTGACATATTACTCATACTTAGGAGCTGAATTGCATGATATTTTCTAAATTAAAGTTGTACCTATGCCTCTTAGGAATCCAATCACACTGGATTCATGCTGTTTGAAGCTATGATTGATTTTATATGAATTTTGCACTAACAGTGTGCAGTTCCCGATTTTACAGAGACCCGCTACTGTAATTTGCTGTTTTGGCACACTTAACCTCAAAATTAGGCTTTGGACTCTTCATAACAATTGTTCTAGACTTACTAAGGTTTCCAACCACATATCACACATCTCATTTGGATCAATGGTTAATTTTATGCAAATTTGTAAAGTAACATTAACTATCTGCTTCCTTCCAACAACATCATTTTTAACTATTTAAAGATATCAACACTACCATTTTGATTTGGTAACCATTCTAAACCATCTATGAACCAATTTGAATTATTTTCATTGTGGTTTTACAGCCTTGAACATCACATAATCAAAAACTCACTAAAAGTTTAGGTGTCCAAACATCTAATCAAAGATTTTCTAATTTCTTACCTTAAGGATGATTAAAATGTCTTCAAGATGTGGATTCCTTCATTTCCTTACATACTCCAGCCCCTAACAACAAGAATACATATAATCTTAATATGTATTTCAACAAAATAACCTAAATTTCAAGATTATAATCTTACCCAATGACTTATCTTCATGATTTAGCTCCAAATCTTCAAAATCTCATCATTTCATCAAGTTTTGAAGCTTAATTTCATGGAATAAGGTTCGGTCTAGGGTTTTGGAGGAGAAACGTGAAGGAGAAGGAGAAATAAATCTGATTACGAGATTATTAATCTCAATATTTGTTTATATATTTTCAGAATTTTCACTTTTAGGCCCTCAAGTTTCATAAATTGCAAATTTACCATGTTTGGAGAATTTCCTCACATTTTTGGTTTAATTATTGTTTCCTTTATCAATGTTTAACCCCTCTAATGGTTATGTTTGACAAAATTAGTTTGGTTTAAGCCCATATGCTATATGTACAAGTGTACAAAGCAATGACCAACTCTAAACACTAACTTTTCACATAAAGTTCGATATGAAATGTCCGGTTATTATAATGTAACACCCCCTTCCCGAGATGGAAAAAGGAGGTCACGATCAAAATTTAAACAACCTGCTAAGAGAAGCATACAAAGCACTATTAAACCTTATTTAAAATAAACACCATCAAATGTAACAATTCTCTCGAACGATACATTTTTTCCGATACTTGTTTTATAAAATAATAAATCTACAAATTCTTATTGACAAACCTTTTATATAGGATGAAGCTCTGAATCCCTTACTCTTTATTTCCCCTTAAATCCCTTGCTCTTTATTTCCCCTTAAACACCTGTCGTGGAGAAAGAAAAACGTTTGAGCCAAACGCTCATTGCACAGATACAGTTGATAACAAACAAATACTCAAACGAATACAAAATAGTACAAAAATATGAATTTGGACAAGGAACAAACTTTAGACACGAAACTCGAATTTCTATTGCATACCACATCCAACTTCAACAACAAATCGAAATATCCAAACTAAAGAAACAAAATTAAAAGAAATTATACCCAAAAGTTGCTTAATCAAGTCATAATGAATATATCCAAATTCAATATATCACAATAGTAAATCTTGTCAAACATCAAGTTCGTCAAATCAGAAGAAACGAATTAATCACTACATACCAAACAAATCTGAGAAGCTTAAATCAAAATCATAAACTGGGATTGTATACCGAGCTCAAACAAATAATCGCATACACTTGTGTTTCATGTCACACATAGACAGATACAATAACATAAGCCACACAGCCATATACATTGGATATACACATCCAATTGTACTAAATAATGTGAGATGTGGTGTTGGGCACTACGCCGCCATCCATCCTACAAAAAAATCAAATATGTGAGGGTCGACCTATACGCCTCCTGAATAAAATCACTCATCACACGATGGTCAGCTCTCATCAGAGCACAAAAATAAATCGAAAGGAGACATTGTGGACTGATCACACCACCACGGTTGTTGTCACGCCATTGGTGCCACAATGACGTACGTATGGTACCCGCATAGGTGGTTAGTAGCTCGATGTACCTTAACGCGTAAACTTCAAAAGTATGTCACAACAAATGTGATCACACTAGATGAATAGAAAATCATATTAATTACAAACAAATCACAAAGGTATTTGACTATACAAAAATTTTGACCGCTCCCTTGGACGCATTATAATTTCGAACAAATTTTTTTTGGAACGACTTATGAAACGAAAAGGAGTTTAAATGAGACGAGTGTCGTAAAACAATAACATAACTTTATGTACGAATCATCACAAAAGAGTTAAAAACAAAAACATATGGCAAAAGCAAATCCGAATGTAGACTAGGAACTTCACACTCACAACGTTTCGAAATCGAGTTGTACTATTCTTCAAAACATTACACGTTTACAAATCCAACACTTTATCATAATTCCACCAAGTTTTAGAAAACTATATATAAACAGAAGTTTTAAATAACCGTCTTGTGATTCCAAAGAATCAAGAATGAACCAAATTGGATTTAAAATAGAGTTTTCACGAATTTTTGAAAACAATTGCGCTGTTCTCATCTAAAATGAGACCAGTTTCGGAAAACCCAGATTTTAGACACCTTAGCATAAAAATGACAGTTTGCCCATAACGGGTAATAGACATCTCTTGGTTTTCAAAAATATATCGTATGCATTAAGCCAATAACCGAGCGATTTATTATGATTTTTACAAATAACACAAATTTTTCATAATAAAAATCAGCAGATTATTAATAGAGTTCGATGTTTCTAGAATATCCGGATCTCGATATATTATATGTAAAACCGAAAGAAGGCAAACCCGTGAATACACACGAACAAATGATCAACTAAATAAATGGAACCGCGAAATAACGTTGATGGAAGTAAGAACATGTTATTGATCACCAAATCGAACGGAACGGCCGGAAAGAAAAACAAAGAAACGTACACGTATTGAATGAATCACATAACCCAACCCAAACAAAAGTGCAATCTGACCCCACCATCCCGTTCGGTTTCGTTGGCTTGGTCAGGTTGTGTTTAAACCAGGGGTGTCAATGGGTTAAGTTGGGTTGGGTTCGTGTTGACCCATTTACTTAAATGGGTTGAAAAATTCAACGTAACCCAACATGTTTAATTAAATGGATTGAGATTTTCAACCCAACCCAACCCAACCTAACCTAACCTAACCTAACCTAACCTAAATGGGTTGACAGCGGGTTGAAGTGTTTACGATTTTCTCAACCCAACCGGTTAATAAATGAATTGAACCTGGGTTGACCCATTTAATTTTAAATTTTTAAATAAAATAAAAAGGATTAGACTATTTAATTTTATGAAAAATACAAATAAATTGTTCAAAGTTTATAGAAATCAAGATGGACGCCTCTATAGAAATCGAGATCGACGCCTTTATAGAAAGAACGAACGCAACGCAGGTCACCGGAAAGGATGGACGTGGATTGGTCGCCGAAGAAAATGGTTGTCGTTGGTCGGTTGCAGGAAAGGAAGTATGGACGTCGCCACGTCGGTCGTTGCATGTCGTATCACGTATGGACGTCGGCTAGGTTTTTCCGTTTTTGAGAGGAGGCGACACAGGTATTAGGTATCGACCTTTGGAAAAGAAGTGGAAAGGGTTTGACTTAATATTTCATATTTGAATAAAATAAAATTATATAATATTTTAAATATATACTATAATTAAATAATGATATATAATTAAAAATAAAATAGGATTATATAATATTTTAAATGGGTTAGGTCAGAAATTTCAACCCAACCCAACTCATTTAAATAAATGGGCTAGACAGGTTGACACATTTAAATGTGTTGAAAATCTTAACCCGACCTGTTAATTTTTGGTTCGGTTGACGGGTTGGGTCATTTTTTGCCACCCTAGTTTAAACAAGGTAAAATCAACATCGGAAACATAAAAATAAAGGAAACCTTCCTATAAGATACGAATAATTATTTAAAAGAATATACGAGTTCATCAAATATTTAAGTATTACATATAACATTTCAAGAATGTCATCGTATAAGTTTAATTGCTCGTTGTTGACAAGTCGTTTTTGGTGACTTCTACATATTAAAGAGAAATACAAATAATTTTATAGAACTCGCTAAAACTTTCATCGGGTTCTCGGATTAGTTGGGTTACTTTGCGCCTAACCCAATTTCAACCTAATAGTTTGCCCTAATTTTGTATCGGTTATATGTCAGGTTACTTCGGGTTTATATTGTTTAGGATTTTTCGGGTTGGGTTAATCAGGTTGGTCGGTTTTTTGAGCACCCTTAGTTATATCTGCTTCGACGATGAAATTATTGAAGTTTCGGATGGCAACATGATCACAAAACAAACCGATTTTCTCAACTAGATCTCTAATGACATTGAATGACATTGAAATCACGTGTAATAATCAACACTCGAGTCCAATTGATTGTCAATTTCACAATCGAAAATAAGAGCATTTTTTTCTTAGCGTCTTGCTCGGGCGCATAGACGTTAATAATACAACACAACTCATTATCAGGAATCCACCTCCCGAAGAAAGCCAACAATCCATCATAACATAAAACTCTATGCTTATCAAAGACTTGGATATTCCAAACTAAAATAATATCTCTAGATCTTCCCCTGGCCTTGAGACACGCATAGTTAAATCCAAAATCTCCATTAATCCTTTTGATACTAAAATCATCCTCACTCTGAATTCTTGTTTCCTGTAATGCCAAAAAATTAATTTTATGGTCCTTATAATGACCGTTCACCCGATTTATTTTGTCTTCACTCCCGATACTTCTACAGTTTAAAAACATAAAAATCATTGAGACCTGATGAAAACTCCTTTCCGTAACATACTTTTCTCCGCATCCTCTTCCATCCCTTTCATCACAAATCCAATCATATCTCCCACTTCTAAGGTTCTTTCAACTTCAGACCGTGGATCAAAAACCCATGACGAAGAAATCCAGAACAAAGCTTCACTTTGCTGTAGCTATGGAGTGCCCTCGAATTTCATATGGAAATTTCAGAATCCACCACCTCCGGAATAATATCATCATCTACCTTTGGATCTTCCTTATCTTCGATCTTCCTTCTCTTCAAAAATAACACATGATCTCTTCTTTTTCCTCCCGTTCTTTTTTGGTTTTGTTTTTGGTTTAGGAGATAAATTTGAGATCTTTAAAAAATTATTTGGATGGTTTTGAGAGATGGAAACAATAGAGTGAGATTTCTTAATACTCTCTTTCTTGGACTCCTCCATTGCCTTTTTAGAAAAAGTAGACAGGTCACGAGAGATGCCATCTGCATCTTTATTTTCCTTGACTTTTCACTCTGTATGTATTTGTGCCTGTCCCTTAGCCTCCACTCTATTTTCATTAAAAATAAATGGCCCAAGAAATATGATCCCTTGAACCAACACTTTTTATGTATACAACCAACACTTTCTATGTATACAAAGTGAAAAAATTATAAGTTTTGGATGACAAGTTGGTTAGGTTTGGTCCCCTAGGTTCAAAGGATTGTCTTCCGGCACTAGCTAAATTGTAATGCCAATGAAAATGTTATAGTCGTTATAATATAAAAATAATTCCGTTCATGCCCATTTTCCCACAATATTTTTAGGTCTATTGAGATGACACCTCATCACACTAGTTCACGATGAATGTGGTTGTGTATGCCAATATTTGTTTTGAGGTATATTGCGACGACTACTGATGGGAAATACGTCACAACAAAAAACAATAAATGTGGAATAAATATTCGTTTCAGAAAACATTTTCCAAATTATATGACTAAATGCAATAGTAATCAGCTTGCAAATCGAAAATAAGCAAATCAACGCACACACGTAAGACATGAATTTTAGCAAGGAAAACCACTCATGGCGAGAGTAAAAACCACGGGACTCATAGGTCGCTTAAAGTCCACAACCACCGATAATAATGGAATACGAAGTCTTCTCTAGATAAAACTAGAGGCACACAAAAAGCATCACAACCACCGATAAGAATGGAATACGAAGTCTTCAATATGTGGGAAACAATCTTTTCTTCTCTTTTCTTTCTCACTTTTTAATTTTGAGGATTTCTCCTTCTTCTATAAAATCCTAGGATACAAGACCATATATAAAACCAAGAAATTTCCCCCGTTCTGCCTATGAAGAAGTGTTTGCCATCTCGGCGATTGCGAGAAATACTCGAGCTTTTCCTTTTTCTAAAGTCTTCGAGAGATTCTCACATCCAATGATTATTCATCTTGATATGTTGTGTTCTTCCATTAAAGATTGAATTCTTCACAAGATAACTTATACTCAAATTATCACAAAGAACCACGTAGCGATGTTACTTGGAACCAAGCTCCTTCATAAAGTACTACTTCAACTACAGTAATTCTTTACTCATTTGATTTTCGCAATATACACATCATAGGTTGTAGACAAGGGAACACATTCACTAGACAAGAAGGTATCACTGACGAAAATCACTGACGGCACAAATTCGTCACTGATTTCTGAAGGAAAATTAAGTTTGCCGATCACACGGCAATCCATCAGTGAGTCAAAACATCATTGACGGATAACCCAAAGTGATTAGGAATAAAAAAATCTAATCAAAAAATATTCATTGGTAATCCGTCGATGATCATTAACGGATCGTCAAGAATCAATTAAATAGTTTTATTTTCTATTTTGTAAGTGTCTCAAACATTATTCGAATATTTATGTAAAATCAATTTACTTTGCTGAAAGTGTCTCACACATTATTCAAATATTTTTGTAAAATATTGATTATCGAAGTAAAACAACAATCTAATAAATGCTGATGTTTGTCTAAAAGTGATTCCAAGGGTTGTGATTTTGAATATTGGATCATGAAATTTGAAGGAAAGATAAATATAGCCTTAAAATAAAATATGTTTTAAAGTTGAAGTAATATGAGAATGACTTCTATGTGTATAATTCATATACTAATATAGAATATTACATGGATCTTGTTTCTGTAAATGACTTGTGAGAGAAGGAGCAACTGGGCAAAGATACAAAATCTATAAACAAAAAAGCCATGAAAACAGTTCTTGTGAAAGCTTACATATCCTTCAGACATTTTCCAACCACTTTTAATCGTTCTTTTAACAAAGCAATCTTGGACTTCATTACATCCGCCAAACATGCTACATGGTCCCCCAAACAAATGGAATTCCTTTTATTTTCAATTTTCCAATCCGAGAGAAGAAATGCATCATTTTCTTTTTCCTTTCAAAAATACTTTTATTTGAAACAGAATGTATTTTTAATTGATGTTTCTCACTGCATTGAATATGAGGGTTAGGTCATATCAATGTAGGTGTTACTTAAAGGTCAACTGTTTTATGTTCTTCACTTTTTTATCTTTCAAGATATTTGGCATTATGATAAAAGAAAATACAATAAAATTGATGCAATACCAAGTGTTTGAAAAACAGAAGAATACATACTGTGTTTTTCAAGCTCGGAAAATTCTTTAGGATTAGGTTCTGTTTGAACTCTTCTACATCGAGAATTAGGTAAGTCCGTGAATGAAGAAATATAAGTGGAGCAAATTAAATATTGCAAGAATGATATAATTTACAGGTGCCTCTTTCTTATGGCATCAGATTAAGCAATATACATGAGATTAAATCTTAGAAAGTAATAGTATCTTTTGGTACAAGTAATTAACAAAGGACTGGGTAAACAAATTAACAGTATATTGAATGCAATGATAATTAATTAATTTCAACCTTTGAAAGTCTAACTGAATTGGGGATTCATGTAGTGTATATGGATATGAGTTGCGCCAATTTTGTTGAAATTGTCTTATTATTAGACCGTGTGTCTTTAAATCACATGATTGTGCTCATAAGTTGTTCTTAAGAATAGAGATTTCTTACATTGATTTTTTCTTCATATGTTATTGTTTGATTGTGTGGTTACACATGGCTTAAGAGATCGAGCCAAAAGGCAACGATCGGAATGAATTTATTAATCAAATCTTATGACATCAAGTATTGTATTCTTCTTGATTCGGATTTGGACAATGATATATAGCTTATCACAACAATGTTAAAATTACTGTTTTATTTTCTCAATTTATTTCGCCTATAATTTGTGATTAGGAGTCAATAATTAATTAACAATTAATGACGCTAACATAAGCTACCTATCGGCAAAATGTGGGAAAACATTATTTACAAACCAAGGACATAGAAATAATATGAAGATAAATAGACCACATTTTAATTAGGTATTAATTCATGATATGAAATGTTGTTGTGGTGGTGGTGAAAAAATATTCAGATAGTGGTTGCAAATATTTTGAAGTAAATGCAACCACATCTAGAAAGAATCAAATCCTATATTTTGAAATGTGATTTCAGAATGGATGATATCGATATTTCCTAAAACCATGATTCCCATGGAGCCCGTGTAATAATTTAATAATTATATTTTATTAGGATAACTATTTTGTGATATCACTACTAAAAGATCTTGGATCCGGCAAGACTCTTAACATGATTAGTGATACGGATGTTTGCACACCTCTAATACATATGATAATTGAATCTCAAGGCAAGTATACAATGAGACCCAATATCGTTTTTCAAGTAATAGAGTGGTAAAATACCGAATATCGTCCCACAGAGATTGTTGTAAAGGTGCAATAAAAGTGTAATAAAAGAGATGGCTTCAGATGGCGAATTTGAAAACTTTGTTTGACTTGAGTTACCTAAAGGTTAACACAGAATATAAAGGAAATAGAATGGGTGCAAGATGTTTGGTGAGACCTAAACACGAATTCGAGTAGCCAATGTTGCAGCATTACAATGCTACAACATTGTTTTACAGCATTGAATTTCACCATTTGTGTGAAGAACAATCCTCTAGGATTTTGACCCTTGTATCAACATTCGTCTTCTAAGATATGCATAATCTCTTATACAGTACCTTAGTTAACGAGGTAGCAACAATGGTGTTCTTAAAACGTATGGAATAACAAATCTCTTTGTTAAAAATCACCCTCTCGGGTCGATTCCCATATCATTCAAGTTGGTGTGTTCCAAGCGGTTCATCTTTGAATCCACTACACTTTAACACTTTGACAAGCGACCAACTCGTCGAGAATAAATTTATTTGGAAAATATAGGTAACAAATCTCTTTGTTAGCAACCCTCTCAAGTCTACTTTCTATATCCTCCAAGTTGATGTGTCTTTGAGTGGCTTATCTCTAAGTCCATGGCTCTTTAACACTCTTTGAGTGATCAACTTGTCAAAAAGTATCTTGGCTTTATAAAACTTGAATGAAAATAATAAAATGTAATTTTGTAAAACATTGGCTACCTTCCTGCAGTTTAAAATCTCACACCCAAACTACTAAAGATTAGCTACACATAATAAAAATAACTTGCAAATATAAAATAAATGGCATTAAGTAAGTGCATAAAATTAAATGACTGAAAATAAATGACAGAAAATAAATAACTTAAAGTAAATGACAAAATATAAAAGATTAACTAAAAATGCATATATTAAACTTCAAGCTTTTAGAGAGAGAGACTAAACTGCAAGTAGTTTTAGTCCTTAAACTAAAGATATCATATTAAGCCCTTACCCAACACATCCTTTTATACTAGAAGGAGTGGCAAAATGGTAATTAAAAAGGGCATAAAATAAAGTCTTTACCCACTAGTTAACAAAGTACATAAACCTTAATCCAAAAGATAATAGTCACAACTACAATTAGTTATCTAACTAAACTAGATCTGATTTTCTTCAAGGGATTTTTCCTTCAAAACTTCTAGAAAACTTCACCATGTCTTCTAGTTAATCCCATCCTTCCATGATTGAGCCGAATCTGCCAATACCACTTATCCAAATACTGCAACATTCCTGTAAGTACCAAATTTCAATTCCAACAAGTCCACATTAGCCCATTTATTGTTGTAAAACAAGCAAATCATAACTTTAGCTCCCTTAAAATAATAAATGTAAAATAAGATAATAAAAGACTCAAAGTTGGGAGTTGGGATATAAATGGTAGAATAAACTAAAATAAAGATAAAAATAGGCGTTTTCGCATTGATAAAGCAACGCGCATCACACCTCCAAACACAAAACGTTGTTTGTCCCCAAACAACAAAAAGACCAAAATTAAAATGACTCAATCAAGAAAAATCTGCAAGCTTTGAAAGCATTAAGTGCATGCATATAATGATCATACCCGAAAGTGCATAGTATAACCTGTCATAATTCCCAAGTGAACATCATGTCATAAACTGTAGTGTGGACCATAGGCTAGCATTACCTTCTATTTGTTATGCACAACACACCATATCATTGAGATTAATAAGTCTTGGGTCACTCTTTGGCATATTTTTACCTTTCTTTGCCTTTTCTCTCACTTTGTATCAACAATGGAATATTTTTTTCAATTTTGAGGCTTTCTTTTGTTGATAACTTGCACTTTGCCCCTATGGGACATTTGTAGTCCTTATGACTCAAAACATGATGAGGTTCAATGATTTATACGCATGTGTTTTGATCATATTAGCCATGAAGATACCCTCCCACCTCCAAACTTTGAATTTGACAATGTCCTCATTCGAAGGAAAGAAAGGTATAAAGAAATGGGTTCAAATGGCTAATAGAGAGAAATGAAACAAATGCCAACATCTTAACTCAATAATACGCGTGTAAAAATGTGTTAAGAAGTGAAATGCTAGTTCTAGCTAAACCCATATGTCATGAAAAATGGACGCCATACTTGATGAATTACTCGGGCTATACATGCATGAGATAAACACATATGATCAAATCCTAAAAAAAATGAAGTAACATCCCTGACTCAAAAACTGCAGATAAATAAAAAGGAGCTAAAGAAGTATGATAAAACCTGTCTTACTCCAACAGAGTAGGCTGTCAACTCATCAGGGCTGTGGATGTTGAGGCCAATGTTGCAGCATTGGTTGCTGCAAGTGCCTCCTTCAACTCTCGGTTTTGTGCCTTCAGATCCTTCAAACGTGCTTTCATCAACTTATGTTCGTTCCCCGCCTCTTCCATCTCAGTGCATAAAGTAGCAACTTCCCTCCTTGTCTTCAAATGCGCCTTCTTGATTTTTTTCAAGACCTTGGTCTTCATCGAGTTTATCTTGCTCATGAACTCGGTTTGTTGCTTCAAAATGGTATCCATCAATGTGTTGTTTTGCGCCATCATGTCCTGCATTAAACCAATCATACCAGCCCCTGCCGGTCCTTTTTCTTTGTTTTCACACAACCGCGAAACTGTCTTCATATCGATTTTCCACCCATCTCCATTCTCCTTGATGATGATATCTTCGTTGTACTGTGGTACCTCCCTCTCTAACAGCAGACTTGTGATCAACCCGGGAAAGTAAAGCTTCCCTTTGCCTCGCCCCGAACTGAACCGTATATTTTTTACAATGACCTCCCAAAAATCGATGCTTTTTCCTGCGATCAGACAAAATAACAAAAGCATCCGCTCCATGGCTATGGAGTGATCGTGGGTGGTAGGCGATATGAAGTGTTTACAAAATTCACCCAAATATTAGCGCCGGGTGTGAGGTTTTGGGCTTTAAAAACGCAGAGCATAAGGTTTTTGTGATACTCCCAAGTAGTGTTGGGTTTCCCCAAAAGCTCAACCACTTCATCAAGATGGTCTTCAGTGGCCAAACTTAACAAAAACAGAAAATCCGGGTTTTGAATACTCGGGAGGCCGAAAAATTTGTTTACCCTTTGTGCCGTAAAGGATACCATTCGACCTCTAACCCTCACCTTATCCTCGGTGGTCACCGTAACTTCCGCATAAAATTCTCGTAACAAAGTCAAGTTGTACGAGGTTGGGATTTCACTTTGTGCAGTTTATGGTGTTCAACTACTTTTTGAATGAAGTGAAATTCCCTAAGACTAAGTGCATCAAAACCCTTGTCTACGAGTCCTTTTTTACGTTTAAAAAGAGCAAGCATAACACGGGCTTCCCGACAACTAAAACCATCAAATGGTAGTTTTGGTCGTGGGATAAAGGGTAAAGTAGGATTACTAGCGGTTACACGGCTGGACTGGTGCATGCGTGATGGAACTTTGTTTTTGCTTCGGTAGGATCGACGGGTTACGGGTTGGTTAGTGGGGTTGTCCTTTGGGTCCGTACCAACTATGTTTCGTGAAACCCGCATTTTCTTTCTTAAGGTTTTCTCAACACCCGAATTTGGAACAAACTCAAATCTTGTTTTCGTAAAAACTCGCTTGTGTTTAGTTTTGGTCACGGTGGTGGGAGAAGGCGATCGACTCCTACAAACGAATTCTTCGTTTAGATCAGGAATATATGTCCTCGCATCATCGGTTGTCAATGGTACGAGGGGTTTCTTGGAGTGTCCCGAAATGGGGTTTTCGGTTACAGCCTCAATCTCATCAGCGGGAACTGAGGTTGTGGATGTGTTTAGAGTAGTGTGAGAAGGTACCTCATGGTTTGGCACCGAAGAAGAAGGGTCCACGATGGTGGTGGTGATGACCGGCGACAAGGTGGCCGACAACACTGTTGGTGGTTCTTCGATAATGGGGGACTCGATGGTGTTCTCGACAGGAGGTTGCACACCGGCGGTGTGTGGTTGGACAACGGCGCCGATGGGAGCTTCGACCACAGCGGCGACGATGGGAGTGTTGACCATAGCGGCGGTTAATTGTCGTCGTGTTCGTTGGGGGACAAACTCTACATCAGTTCTTAGCGCCCTTTGTTTCATTCGAGCCATGCCCGACAATGGTGTGTGGTGATGGCGAGAGAGATGAGAGGAGAGTGGTTGTGCATTTTTTTTTCTCGAAAGAAGATGAAGAGCTTTTCTTGGGGAGTGGGTTTTTAAGGAACCAATGGATTTCAAAAATTTATAACACAACAATTAAGAATTTTTTTTTTGTTTCAACCTGATAAGTTGAGTTTGAACCAGAATTTATAACACAACTTATCTTATTTCTTCAACACTTAAAGTCTGATGGCCGACAATCTTCCTGAAATCACAGTTGGATGCTGCAACATTCAACATTTTCCTTCTTGGCTGCAAAATTCAACAAACATACCTAATATTAACTAAGGAAAAAACACCTACATATTTACAAACAAACCTCGTGGACTTGGGACTATCCACAACTTTTCACTGATTTTAACAAGGCGTAGAAAGATCCACAGAGCAATTCTGTGGAATTTCTACCGCGTCATGATACAACTTGACTCTCTGTCCGTTGACTTTGAACACTGTGTTGTCCTCAGGGTTAATAAGGTCGATTGCTCCATAAGGGTAAACTTTATGAATAAGGAAAGGTCCAGACCATCGGGTCTTAAGCTTTCCTGGGAACAATCTCAACCTTGAATTAAACAAGAGGACTTTCTGGTCGGTGTGAAACTCTCTGTGTTTAATCTTATTGTCATGCCATTTTTTTTGTTTTTTCTTTGTAGAGTTTGGCGTTTTCATAGGACATATGTCTATGTTCCTCGAGTTCACACAATTTGTGTGAAGAACAATCCTCTAGGATTTTGACCCTTGTATCAACATTCGTCTTCTAAGATATGCATAATCTCTTATACAGTACCTTAGTTAACGAGGTAGCAACAATGGTGTTCTTAAAACGTATGGAATAACAAATCTCTTTGTTAAAAATCACCCTCTCTGGTCGATTCCCATATCATTCAAGTTGGTGTGTTCCAAGCGGTTCATCTCTGAATCCACTACACTTTAACACTTTGACAAGCGACCAACTCGTCGAAAATAAATTTATTTGGAAAATATAGGTAACAAATCTCTTTGTTAGCAACCCTCTCAAGTCTACTTTCTATATCCTCCAAGTTGATGTGCCTTTGAGTGGCTTATCTCTAAGTCCACGGCTCTTTAACACTCTTTGAGTGATCAACTTGTCAAAAAGTATCTTGGCTTTATAAAACTTGAATGAAAATAATAAAATGTAATTTTGTAAAACATTGGCTACCTTCCTGCAGTTTAAAATCTCACACCCAAACTACTAAAGATAAGCTACACATAATAAAAATAACTTGCAAAAATAAAATAAATGGCATTAAGTAAGTGCATAAAATTAAATTACTGAAAATAAATAACTGAAATTAAGTTACTGAAATTAAATGACAGGAAATAAATAACTGAAAGTAAATGACAAAATATAAAAGATTAACTAAAAATGCATATATTAAACTTCAAGCTTTTAGAGAGGGAGACTAAACTACAAGTAATTTTAGTCCTTAAACTAGAGATATCATATTAAGCCCTTACCCAACACATCCTTTTATACTAGAAGGAGTGGAAAAATGGTAATTAAAAAGGGCAAAAAATAAAGTCTTTACCCACTAGTTAACAAAGTACATAAACCTTAATCCAAAAGATAATAGTCACAACTACAATTAGTTATCTAACTAAACTAGATCTGATTTTTTTCAAGGGATTTTTCCTTCAAAACTTCTAGAAAACTTCACCATGTCTTCTAGTTAATCTCATCCTTCCATGATTGAGTCGAATCTGCCAATACCACTGTCCAAATGTTGCAGCATTCCTGTAAGTACCAAATTTCAATTCCAACAAGTCCACATTAGCCCATTTATTGTTGTAAAACAAGCAAATCATAACTTTAGCTCCCCTAAAATAATAAATGTAAAATAAGATAATAAAAGACTCAAAGTCAGGATATAAATGGTAAAATAAACTAAAATAAAGATAAAAATAGGCGTTTTCGCATTGATAAAGCAACGCGCATCAATTACTTATGTTTGCACCCTTCTTTTAGCTTAATTTATCATTGTTTGCTAGTGTCGGTAAGGAGATAATATGAGTGAAACAAACAAATAAGACATTGGAGAGGTAAATTTCATGACCTGCACATTTCAGCTTTTTCCCATCTTAGCTTTTGACATTTCCCTCATACTTAGGAGTTGAATTTGGAGTTATTGTCTAAACGAAAGTTGTAAATATACCTCTTGTTATGATTCCAATTCACACCAGATTCATGTTATTTGAAGCTACAATCATTATATATGAATTTTGTACTAATAGTGTGCAATTCCCGAGTACACTGAGACTAGCTACTGTAATTCAATATTTTGACACATTGAAAGCCATAATTAGCTTACAGACTCTTCATAACAGTTATAGAAGAAAGACTAACCTTTCTTGTTAGAGCACAAATTGTTGTCTTCAAGATCATCTAGATTGAAAGTCAATCGCTTAAGTCAAAACCTTCAAATGCAAAGTCAAAGTCACTCAAAGTCGAAAGTCAAAGTCAACCAATGTCAAGCTTGTTTGTTTGTTTCTTGTATTTATTCTAAGTATAAATAGGTTTCCTTGTGTTTGTAATTAGTAGTGAAGTGAAGGAGAGAGAGCTTAATTGTGTGAGTATCTTCTAGAATCATTATGTATATTCTAGTGAGAGAAAGTAGAGAGAGACACTGTATCTGATGAATTGAAGATCAATACATATGACTATTGGATTGAATTTCATTGTTAATCTTGATAATCTTGCACAAACTGGGAATAATAATTGGTACCAGAGCAAGCACAATTCAGAAGATTTTCAAGAATTTGAAGAATTGTGATCGACTTTGAGAACTCGCAGAAAACAGTGTTCATCATTTGATTTTCGAGATTTAGTGTTGTCTTTGGAGTTGTAATCAATGCACTGTATTCGTTTTGTGATCTAGAACAAGTTTATTGTTAGTTGTTTCGTCCAATTCACAGTCAATTTTTGTGAATTAGGATTTGATTAAGTTTTTGGTTCGAAGTTTTTTCACGCACTGTATCTTAAGATCATTTTGTAATTTTGTTGTTTTTGTTGTAATTGATCGATTGAAAGTTGTTCACATTGTTCTCGAGGACCAATTGTCAAAGTTTCAAGGTTGAATTCGAAGCTTTGAATCAAAATTTGGGTGATTACAGTGTTTTGGAGTCGACATCTGAAGAACACGTAAGATCTTTAGAATTCGCATCCTTCATAGACGAAGAACTCGCGGGGTGTTAAGCTGGGGTAAGGGAAAATTCTATGTCTAGAATTCGTAGAACCTTGTCTGCGAAAATAATAGATTTCGCAAGCCAAGGGTGAGAAAAGTCTAGAATTCGCAAGTTGTTGGGTGAGAAAAGTTCCGATTTCGCATAGAGTGTGATACGAAAAGTCATATTTCGCAGGCCATATTATACGAAAAGTGAGGATTTCGCATAAGGCATTGTGCGAAAAGTAAGAATTTGTACGCTTCTTTGTGCAAAAAGTCAAGAATTCGCATTTAGTGTTGTGCGAAAAGTTATTGTTCTTATTTTCAGGGTGTGAAGAGCTTTGATCTGCGAAAAGCTGAAGTTTGTTTGAAAATATTTGTAAGTGTGGATTTCGCACAATATTCTGTTGTGAAAAGTGAATCTTGTGGAGTTTTGCTATGTCAAGAATTCGTGCACCTCAAAGTGCGAAAAGCTCCAGATTTCGCACATAACTTCGTGCGAACAGCTTAGTTTTCACACACCTTTGCATGCAAAAAGCAGGATTTCGCAAGGAAGTATATGTGAATTGTGTTGTTTAATCTAGTGTGGTGCGAAAAGTGATATAAAAATTCTATACTTAGTCAATTTTTGACTATTTTCAAGTTTTTGGAAATTTTTCTGATTTGTGTTTAAAGATCAGTGCAAGTTTTATCAAGGTTGATACAAAATGTCATCAAAAGAAAAGATTACTAATCTTAAAGTCAAGATTGTCTCTCTTGAAGAACAGATTGTACCAAAGTGCGAGAGATATTAATTACCGGGAAATTGCTGGGAATCAATTTAGGCTAAATCTAGATTTTCCCCAACTTACGCTCCTTTTAAAGAAACTTGGATCTTCAAGCCAAAATATTCCAAAACCTAGATCCATAAACTTCAACCATAAATATTTACATCCAACCATTTAGAATCATTCCCTAAACATGGTACATGAAGATTTCTACTACACCAAAACCCTAATTTCTATAAATGAATAAAATAGAAGATTACCTTACCCATAGCTTGAATCCACCAACCAAAACACCTCTAGGTCACCAAAATGGCCACAAACCTCCAATCTACATCAGGGAGAACAAGGTTGGATGAAACCCTAGAAAACTTGATGGATAAGATGAAGATGAAGGATTATGGTTCTAACCTCCAAACTTGCTAGATGATGAAGAATCATGTGAATATAGAAGGAAAACCCTGAAAAATGGGTTCGGATTCATTTGGGAGTATGGGGATCGGTTTGGGAGAGAAGGGGGGAGAAGTTTGAGTGTTTTGTGAAAAAATGGGGTTAGAGGCCGAGTTTTTCTCTTTTGTCAGCGCACAGTGTCTCCGCGCGGGTGCTGACGCGGATCGACTCGCACGGACCTCTGGAGTCCAGACCCTCATGCGGATCATGGCGCGGTTTGATTCACGCGGAATACTGTTTGACATTTTTGTCTTTTCTTCGGCCAAAAGATTTCAGGGTGTTACAATTATGGAAAGAGACATGTTTGCAAAGGAGAAGAAGATAGTTGAGCAGAAAAATGTTGGATTTTTCAAACAAATTTATGATCAAAGAAAGAATGTAGAGAAGGATTTTGAAGAAGAAAGAAACATATTTGAGACTGAGATCAAAAAGCTTACAAATAAACTATCTGAACTGTCTACAAAGGCCATGAAAGAGCAGAACAGGAAGTCTGAATTTCAGAAAAAGATGGACCTACTCACCAAGGAAAGAAACAATTTATTTTCCAAGATAACAGAACTTGAAGAAAATTGTCTCTAAGGTGGTTTTGACTGAGCAGAAGACTCCAGATTCAATTCTTCAAACACCTAGAGATGATTCATAATTAGTTGATTCTGAATGACCATTCAAGACAGCATCAAGTTCACATCCTTCAACTGTTTCTACAAAAAGGTCAGTTATTCCAAAAGATCAGATTCGTACAACTAACCTTTTCTATGATCAAAGTGTTGATGGTACAAGTTCATTTAGAAGAAGAAATGGTAATGAGAAGTTAGTATGGAGAATGAAAGCATCTTCTGATGAGAAGAATGTGTGGAAATCATTTGTACATACACCCATTGCCAAGAAGTACAATGTGCATCAAGGTAAACCTGATCTTGTTTACACTGTCAATCAGTTAATCAGGTTAGCACAAAGGAAAATCAGTTGTTCTTACTGTGGTTCAAATGATTTTGTCCGTAAAAACTATGTTAATTATTGGTATGGTTCTTATTACATTACTCCGAAAAGAACTGCAACTAACAAACCTGGACCCAAATAACTGTGGGTACCAAAGCCAAAAGATCCATCAGTGTTGCGCAGGCACCTCAAGTCTAGGGGGAGTAAAGGAACCATGCCTTTTGAACAGTACTGTTCAAAACCCGCACCTCAATGTTAAGGAGTTTAACTTCTAGACAAAGCAGTCTAGGACTCGTACCTCAAAGATCAAGTTTGACTTCTAAACACAACAGTTTATGACTCGTACTTAAAAGATCAAAAGAGATTGTACTCCGATGCATAAAAGATGATCAACCTTCATGACGGAGTACATATCATCCTTACTGAGAAATATTGTGAATGCAATATTTCAGGGGGAGTAAATGACTTCTGATAATTCAGATCAGAACTTGTATTTCAAAGTTTTCTTTGACTAAGACTTTGTTGCGTTGACGACTCTTTGACCACTTGTAGACTTTGAGGGGAGCTTACATGATCATATCAATAATGACTTTGATGCCAATTAATGAGATTTATGCTGAGCGTAAGGATTATTCTAACTTTAATCTCATAGTATTTGAAAGATGAACGACATTCAAATATGAAAACATGTTTCTTTAAACGTTCAAAACACTTCTTAATTCTTAAAAGTTTTCATGAATTCTAGAAGTGTGTATTTTAAATGTTTTCATATTATGAGCTTCAATGTTTAACAAATTGTGTGTTTCTAAAGATAAATACTTTTGTATTATCTTTTCCATATATATATTGTTAAGTATTCATACACACCGGTTTAGTACTTTTATTGACTATGTTCTTACCATGTCTCAAAATTGAAACTATTTTTCGATGGTAAGACACCCCGTTTGAAATTCACTTTTCATTAAGCGTAATTTCATTCAAAGCGTTTCTTTCAAGATTGTCTATATTTGTTCATATAGACAACATCCAATTTTTCGTGACCCAAGCTTTTATTGTTAAACCATTCACATTTGATCTTTTCCATACATTGTCAGATTCTCAAACAAACAGTTTGTATTCATTTCATTCATTCAATATACTTGTTTTGAGAATATCTTCCATGTTTAAAAATGTTCAAATCTTATTGTTAAATCTTCATGTTTTTGTTATTGAGCATACATATATCTGACATGTATTTCACACTATTGTGCTTTAATTGTTGCAATTAAACTGTTGAGCAATATTTTCTTTAGGAAAAAATACATGCCTACCGATGCATGAGTTTATTTGAACTTCTATGGATTCACGTTAACCAGTGTTTCCTACCAATGAAGTTATCCTGAGTGATTGAGAGGCGAAGGGTCAATATCTAAGTGTGGGTGTGTGATGATATAAAATGAAAAGAGAATTTGGTTAGAAGTGAGCTCAAATGATAAAAAGAAAGAGGGTGTGAGAACAGAGTTAAAAGAATATGTAAACTCTGCACCAACTTTTTCTGAGTCGGACAGCCATATCTACTGTTGGTTCACATTCTTTGGTGACCTTCATTGAAACAGACACTAGCCCATGCCAACTCTTGTATTAAACCCCACCAACTACTCATCTTTTTCTCAACAAGAAGATGTTTCATATTTTCTTGTGGATGCACAACATACTCTATCTTGTCTTCATTTGGAAGATGTGAATATTGAAAAAGAATGAAAGTTGCCCCACCTTCGCACTTCGATCATGCACAATTGAGTCCGTGTATTACTATTGTTGTCTCAATGGTTTACACATTTTGAGCCTATTGTAAAACAAAATGCTTAAATTCTTTCATACACAAGCACGTACACACAGAAAATTTATTGTTCTGTCAGAACGTTCATAGAATTACCTTTGTTATTCGATGATTGAATGGAAAACTTAGGGAGTGAACATCAATAAAAGTCCGTGTATATTACATTCGTTGTACTAAGTGGCTTCGTGCTACTTACATGCATTATAACTGATTCATTTGTTGATTCAGGTTTATATTCTTATTTGTCTGAATTTGCAAAGATTCGGATGAATACATTTATGAATTAACGGATATTCAGTGGCTCATATTGGAAAGTTCAGTGGTCAGAAAATGGTGACATTTCTTGAGGAAAGTTTTGATAAATGTTTTAGCACAGATTGTTGTCTTCAAGATCATCTAGATTGAAAGTCAATCGCCCAAATCAAAGCCTTCAAATGCAATGTCAAAGTCACTCAAAGTGGAAAGTCAAAGTCAACCAATGTCAAGCTTGTTTGTTTGTTTCTTATATATGTTCTAAGTATAAATAGGTTTCCTTGTATTTGTAATTAATAGTGAAGTGAAGGAGAGGGAGCTTAATTGTGTGTTTATCTTGTAAAATCATTCTGTATATATTCTAGTGAGAGAAAGTAGAGAGAGAGACATTGTATCTGATGAATTCAAGATCAATACATATGACTATGTGATTGAATTTCATTGTTAATCTTGATAATCTTGCACAAACTGGGAATAATATTTCCAATAGTATATCATAACCCTCAATTGGATCAACAGTGAATTTTATACACATATTTAAAGCATCTACAACTTTTTGTTTCCTTCCAACAACACCAGACTACTATCTTTAACATACCATCACTACCACTTGATTTGGTAACCATTCTAAACCATCTATGGACAAATTTGGAGTATTATTGTTTTGGTTTTACCACCTTGAACATCATGTAATCCAACATACACTAGAACATTAGGTTACCAAATGACTAACTTCAAAAGATTAGCAAAAGTCATAACTTAAGGATGATTAGAACCTCTTTAAGGAGTTGATTCCTTCAATCTTTTACTTACTCGAGCACCTAACAAGAAAAACACACACAAACTTGGTATGATTTTTCATTAAATAACCTAGATTTTAAAATTATTAACTTATCCAATGTTTTACCTTCAAGATTTACCTTCAAGATTTACCTTCAAATCTTCAATATTTCATCATCTCATCTTTGAGGCTCAATTTGCCGGTGGATTTTGTTCTAGGGCTTTTTGATCGATGGAGAAGGAAGAAGAAAGTTGGAGAATTATTTTATTAGTTTCAAATTTTGCTATTATATTTTCAATTTTTCACTTTTAGTCACTCAAGATTCAAGAATATCGTATTTACAATGTTTAAAGTATTCTTCAACATTTTTGTTTTAAACCCAACTTCATTTGTCCATGATTTTAACAACCCAACCAGAAACAACCAAATAACAATTTAAATCTTAATAATATATCAGAAATCCATGCCAATGCGGCCCCAAGCGTACAATAAAATTTCAAAGTTTGCAAAGGCAACCTATTCACAACTGAGATTTGAAATAAAAGAACTAAGATGATGGTCTTCTATCTGATCCCGCTACATCTTCTCCTTCCCTTTATCCGCCCTTTCTAAAACTCGCTTGCCTGAAAAGATTTTTAGTTTTGAAAGAGCGAGTGTTAGACCAAAGGTCTAATAAGTCCCCTCTAACAAATGTACAATAAAATAACTTTCCAGAATTAAATCAACATTTATTAAATGCACAAAGATAAACACGCTACTGACCACACGACCGTCAATGACGATGTGTCTAACTCGCGCTGCCTTAAATTTTGGGACACACCCCCAATGGCATAAACGGGCAACACTCCCCGGCACGAGTAGGCTGGCCACACTCCACGACTTAGGTCAAAATCACCACATATAATCTATGCATACATTTGAACATCAAAATTTTATAACACACTTAAATCATTTCATAATAAACATGCCATCGTAAATAATTCAAAGTTTAAAATTAAACTTCACATGCTTTCATTAACAAAAGGTTTAGTTCAGAAAAACTCACCTAGCGTCCTTAGCTTAAATCTCGCGCTTACTCTTATAGTTCGATCCGAAACCTATAAGGAAACATTGATCGGTGAACTCTCGATTCTTTCTATTTTTGCAAAGTTGACCCTAACACTCTAATTCCCATGTCGGCTATTCCCTTAATTAACCTCAACCCACACGAATCTCAACTCGAAACAGAATACTTGGATCCTTGAAATATAATATAGGCAATGGGTCGGCCTTAGTAAAGCAAGGCCCAACACTAAAATTTAATCAAACTAATGTTATCTTAAAATAAATTTGCTTTACATAATACTTGGGATTTCGGCCGACACTAAATGGCCCAAGGACCGGAGCCTCAATGGTCGCCCGGTGAAAGATGAGCGACCGAATCTAAAACCCCCCCGATGACCGGAGCATGTCGCTGACCGGTGCCTCCCAAGTACCGGGGTCTCCCCCCCCCCCCCCCCCATGGCCGACCGGGGCCAAACAATGACCTGTGTCGACCGGTGTCCAACCCGGGGACCGGACCACCAAGTCGACCGGTGCCAAACGAGCGAATAAAACACATAAATCGATTAAGCCAAAACTGCAGCTTCCATCCCAGTTCTTAAAATCAAGGCAACTCAACCCAAACTCCATAAACAGATGTAGACACTAAATTTCGACAAAATTCCATTGACCACATAATGATTCTATAATAACTCCTACCTAAAATCAAACCCAGAAAACTCAACTGTTGGGAACAATACACTACCCCCAAACACAACTATATGATTCAATCCTTTATAAACTGAAGAGTTTTAATCGCAAGAAAAGTTACCTTCGACGAATTCGATCCACATCTTGATGTTCTTGAAGAATTCCCTCTTTCTCTGTCTTTCTCTCTGAATTCACCCAAGAGCTCTTCTCAAGACCCAGCCTCCACACACACACACAACCCTAAATTCCTAAGGTTAAAACCCCTTTTTTCCAACTTTACTCAATAGACCCCTCCTTATTGAGATTTTTCTACTTTCTTACCCAACTTTTATATTGCTTGATTTAAGCCCAGTTATTACAATACCCCCCCCCCCCTCAAAAGGATTCCGTCCCCGGAATTCCTTTGTCGAACAAACTGGGGTATTGATTCCTCATAACCGTCTCTAACTCCCAAGTCGCTTCTTGACCCTTGTGGAATTGCCACTGCACTTTCACCAGTTGGATTTCTTTGTTCCTCAATTTCTTTACTTTACGATCCAGAATAGCTACCGGTTCCTCCACATACCTTATCTTCTCATCTATTTGGACATCCTCCAAAGGTATAACGACATCGCTTTCTGCTAGACATTTCTTCAAATTAGATACATGGAAAACAGGGTGAACTCCCCGCAGATCCACGGGTAATTCCAACTTATAAGCTACCTCCCCAACACGCTCCATGATAGAAAAAGGCCCAACAAATCTCGGCCTCAACTTGCCCTTCTTGCCCAAACGAACCACTCCCTTCCATGGCGAAACTTTTAACATTACCAAGTCTCCCACTTGAAACTGTATCGGATTTCTACGCATATTTGCATACATTTTATGACGATCTTGGGCTATCTTCAACCTTTCTCGGATCTGACAGACCTTGTCGGTTGTCATTTGAACAATTTCTGGTCCGGCTAGCTGCTTTTCACCCACCTCATTCCAACATAAAGGTGTTCTACACTTTTGTCCGTACAACGCTTCAAACGGAGCGACTCGAATATTTCTATGAAAACTGTTGTTATAAGAGAACTCTATCAAAGGTAGATGAGTCTCCCACGAACCTCTGAAATCAATAACACATGCTCGAAGCATGTCTTCTAACATTTGAATGGTTCTTTCACTCTAGTCGTCCGTCTGAGGGTGATACGTTGTGCTCAACTTGAGTTGCGAACCCAACTCCCGCTGTAGACCCCTCTAAAACGAAGACGTGAAGCGAGCATCCCGATCTGACACGATAGATGATGGCACACCATGACTAGATACAATTTCATCAATGTACAGCTTAGCCAGCTTTTCCAACGGGTACGTCTCTTTGATCGGTATAAAATGAGCAGATTTTGTGAGTCGATCCACTATCACCCAGATAGCATCATGCCCCTTAGGTGATCGCGGCAACCCTGTAACGAAGTCTATTGCTATCTCATCCCACTTTCATACCGGTATTTCTAACGGTTGCAGTTCCCCATACAGCCTTTGATGCTCCACTTTTACTTTCAAACACGTTAAACATGGCTCAACAAAGTAAGCTATGTCTTTCTTCAAGCCTGGCCAGCAGTAATTTTGCTTCAGGTATCGATACATTTTATTGGTTCCCGGATGTATCGAGTATCGCGACTTGTGAGCTTCTTCCAACACTCTCTTTCGAAGATCTCCCTGCTTTTTTATCCACACTCTTTTCTCATAACATCTAACCCCACGGTTGTCAACGGTCAACAAGTCGACAATTCCAACGATCCTTTCGCTTTTCAAGTTTTCATCCGTCACTGCTTTCTCTTGATATTTCTTGACTTCTTCTAAAAAGTTAGAAGTTTCCTCAACTCGAAACGCCACCACTTTAGATACTGCACTATGTTCTTTCCGACTCAAGGCGTCCGCCACCACATTAGCTTTACCCGGGTGGTTAAGAATCTCACAATCATAATCACTCAGCAGCTCCATCCATCTTCGCTGCCTCATGTTCAACCCTTTCTGAGTGAATAGATGTTGAAGACTTTTGTGATCTGTATAAATTTGTCACTTAACTCCATACAAGTAATGCCTCTAAATCTTCAACGTAAACACCACATCTGCCAATTCAAGGTCGTGCATCGGATAATTCTTCTCATGATCTTTTCGCTGACGAGAAACGTAAGCGATTACCTTCCCATCTTGCATCAACACGCACCCTAGACCCAACTTTGAAGCATCGTTGTTAATCACGAATCCTTCTGTACTGTTGGGTAAAGACAGAATAGGTACACTACTCAATCTTTTCTTCAATTCCCCGAACGCCTCTTCCTGAGTTCCTTTCCATACAAACTTAACATTTTCCTCGTTAGGGTCGTTAATGGTGTGGCTATCCTCGAGAAGTCTTGGATGAACCTTCGATAGTAGCCCACCAAACCAAGAAAACTCCTCACTTCAGACGATTTTTTCGGCACTTCCCACTCTTTAATTGCCTTAATCTTCGCTGGATCCACCTTAATGCCGTCTTCCGACACCACGTGCCCTAAAAACTGTACTTCTCTTAACCAAAACTCGCATTTCGAGAATTTGGCGTACAACTTCTCCACTTGAGCAACTCCAACACGGATCACAGATGCTCCTCATAGACGCTCATGGACTGTGAATAAATCAATATGTCATCGATGAAGACGATGACACACTTGTCCAAAAATGGACTGCACACCCTATTCATCAAATCCATGAATGCTGTCGGTGCGTTCGTCAACCCAAATGGCATGACTAGAAATTCGAAGTGTCCGTACCTCGTGCGAAAGGCAGTCTTGGGTACATCCTCCTCCCTCACTCTTAGCTGATGATATCCCGAACGCAGATCTATCTTTGAGAAATAGCTCGCTCCTTGCAACTGATCAAAAAGATCATCAATTCTGGGGAGCGGATACTTATTCTTGACTGTTACCTTGTTGAGCTCTTAGTAGTCTATACACATTCTCATAGACTCGTCCTTCTTCTTGACGAATAACACCGGTGCTCCCCACGGCGACGTACTGGGACAGATAAAACCTTTATCTAGTAGCTCTTCCAGTTGAGTCATCATCTCCTTCATTTCGGCCGACGCCAAACGATAAGGAGCCCTTGCTATTGGTGCCGCTCCCAGCATCAAATCTATTCAAAACTCCACTTGCCTATCCGGTGGCAAGGTGGTTAAGTCTTCCGGAAACACTTCCGGGTACTCATACACTATCGGGACAGATTCTAATCCCTTCTTCTCTTTCTTAGCGTCTTCCACATACTCTAAGAATCTCACACGCCATTTCACTAGGCATCGCCTAGCCTTCATCATAGAAATCAAGCACGAATTCCTATCCCGACGATCCCCACACACTATAACCTCCTTCAGATCAGGCAAAGCTATACGAATCAACTTCTTATTACAGACAATGTTGGCATCATTAGACGCTAACAAATCCATCCCCACAATGATGACAAATTCCCGCATACCCATCGGGTATAACCACAATGGAAAAGTATGACCGTCAATGTCTATATTACACCCATCATATACTTCTCCCACTAAGACTCGACTATCATCTGCTATTTCTACTTCAAACCCTTGACTAAGCTTCTTGGGTTTTACAAGAAACTTATGCACGAAGTTCGGAGACATAAATGAACGATTTGCGCCCGAGTCAAATAACACATTAGCAAAAGTCGAGTCTATGGGAAAGGTACTTGTTCCCACATCTGGCGTCTCCACCGCCTCTTCTGTTGTCATATTAAAAGCCCTAGCTCTCGCCCGAGCTGGATCCACCTTCTTCTCGCCTCCCTTATCTCCATAACCTCCAGCAGCTCCTTTCTTCAACTGAGGGCAGTCGGTCCTAATATGATCAGGTGACCCACACTGATAGCAAGATCTAGACCCGCGGCAGTCACAGGCCATGTGTCCAGTCTTCCCACATTTGAAACACCCTTCCCGCTCCAGCAGACACTCTCCCTTATGCATTCTATTACATTTGTTGCACATCCTATTCTCAATCTTGGCAACAACCCGCTGATCAGGTTTAGCGGATTTGAATGGTCTGGAATCACGGACCGTTCCCTCCCATTTCCGCTTGTCCCCACTCCTCTCAGTAGCCTGACGGTTCTTTTCCTTCTCTCTCAACTCGGCGGCATTCACTGCCGCTTGAAACGTTGCAGGTTCCTATTCGAGACAAACTCCCGAATATTACTTCTCAATCCAAATATGAAATTCTCCACCCGCCTTTCTTCATTAGGTACATAAATTTCTGCAAATCTGGATTTCTCGATGAACTTGGTCGTATATTCTCGAACTGTCATATCCCTCTACTCCAAGCTCATAAATTCTTCCTCTAACTTTTTAATTGTCGTCAGAGGGCAAAACTGCGTCTTGAATTTCTTCACGAACTCATTCCAAGACATCTCTCTAGTTACCGACGAATCCTGTCCCCCTGACTCCACGTCCCACCACATTATTTCCTCATCCTTCAGCATAGACAACGCGTACACGACCTTATCCCCTTCAGAACACTTCCTGGTATCGAACGACAATTCCATTCCTTTCACCCACTTCATTGCCAGTACCGGATCACATTCTCCTTTGTAAGTAGGAGGTTTGCAAGCCGCAAACTCCTTGAACCCTTTCTCAACCACTGCCTTGGTCAAAACTGCAGGAGTCGACTGTGAGTGACTCCCCACCACAGTCACCGGCGAATCAGATATTTCAGTTACTTCCCTATCCTCACTCTTTTCCTTGCTTGCCGATACCTCGTTAGTCCGCTGAGCCAACAATGCATTCAGAGTTTCTTGCAATTTCCCCATCTCTGTCGCAAAGGATTCTTGCGTAACAAATCCCTGTGTTCCTCCACCGCCACGGTTCCTTGCCTACCTCCGTCCCCTTACCGAAGTTGAACTCTCTTGAAGAGAGTGTTCCTGACCAGGTCTCACCTCCACACTTCTAGCTCGGTGGACAACACGAGTCGCCTTTCCCCCTTGAGTTCCCACAGTTGGCTCGTTCACTTGGGTAGTCGCTTTCTTAGTCATTGTTAGAGCACAGTCTCATTGGATTCAAGATCATCCAATACGAAGATCGCAATCTGAAGTTAAAGCTGACAAGTCACTCTCAACTATAGTCTAGGGTCTATCTTGTAATAATAGTCAAAGTTATGTTTTAGTATTTTAATTAGTTTAATTAGTTATTAGTTTATTATTATATTAGTTTTAATATAATATCTAGATATTATTAATATCTAGATATTATGTTTATTTGTTAGATATTGGTTGTTGGGCTCTCAACTGATCAGAACACAACAATCACACAATACACATATTCAAGGTGTAAAAACAGAGAGAGCAAAACTGATCAACATTACCGACCCTTTGTAATCCGCGTTTATAATCTAAACAGGTTGGTAATCGTTATATGTTTGTTATTTGATTTATCTGGTAACGATTATGGACTCACAATTGGTATCAGAGCCGTATACCAGGATCAAAATCAAAACTTTTCATCTCTGTGTTCTTCATTTTTGAAGAACACTGTGTTATAAATCAAAACTTGATTTTACGGTTATTTTCGAAATCAAAAGGTTGTGTCTTGTTCTAATTGATAAGGAGATCGTTGTGTCAAAATTTGGTGTGGTAAATCGACCTCTAGCTTGGTTAATTTTAGAGTTACAGTCGATTTAATCGGAGAAGACGACGTATCAGTCTTAAGCGTACCGGTCGAACCTTAGTTTTTACATTCTATCGGTCTTAAGCATTCGACCGGACCCTCACTTCCCCGGTCGAATATCACAAACTTTGTACCGGTCGAATATTTGTTTTATCCGGTCGAGTTTTTTTTGTTGTTATCCGGTCAAAGTAAAACTCACTTCCCCGGTCGAATAAAATTTTTCCACTACATTTCCCCGCTCAAAGTAAAACTCACTTCCCCGGTCGAATAAAACTTTTCCACTACCTTGCCCCGGTCTTCCTCTCTCCCTCGGTCAAAGAATTTTACTCACAAACCTTGCCCCGGTCTTCCTTAAGCCCCGGTCTTACCTCTCTCTCTTCCAGTCTTAGGAACAAATCCCGGTCGAATCACACATTTCACTTCCGGTCCTTTGTAATCAAATTGCATTAATAGGTCCACTCACAATTTGCATACATTTGGTCTTCACACTCTCGGTTCTCACACTCTCACATAGAATTCTCACTCACACTCACATTCAAATACACTATATCAGTCCATTCATTTTAATGCAAAACAATTTCTCACCACCTTCCTTTGATTAACTCTCACATTTTTCCGGTCGCAACTTTTTCCCGGTCGAAAAATTTACCAGTTCTTACGTCTTATCGGTCGATCCTCACTTTGCGCAATCAACATCTCGCGCAAACTTTTGAATTTTAAAATTCTCTCATATCTCAAAGCCTCTCGCATCTCAAGCCTCACGCATCTCAAAGCCTCTCGCATCTTAAATCGTGTTCAATTATGACTTCCAGAGAAGCTCTTGCCATTGGAACTGATTCCAAACCACCAGTTCTATTTAAAGGTGAATACGAACAGTGGAAGGATCGGTTTCTAAACTTCATAGACAGACATGAGCTTTGTGAGTTCATCAGACAGTCATTTGCAGAAGGAAATATGCAACCAATAAAGACAACTCGTCTGGTTGGAACATTGCCAACACAAGTTGAACTGAAGTACCATGAGCTTGACGGTGACAACCTAAACAGAGCTAAAGGTGATAAGCTAGCTATGTCATACATTCTTCAAGGAATCCCCAATGAAATCTACATAAAGATTGACAGCTACAAGGCCTCAGCTAAGGAAATGTGGGATCAGCTGGAGAAGATGATGCTGGGTTCTAAGGTGGGAAATCAACTGAAGATCTCCAACTGCCTAAATAACTATGAAGAATTTAGAGGCAGAGCCGGAGAAACCTTAGAAGAAGTACATGACAGGTTTGTGACCTTGCTGAATAAGCTAAGCAAGAACAAGGTCCACAAATCTCAAATTGAGCTAAACGTCAAATTTCTAAGCGTTCTACAGCCAGAATGGAAGAGATTTGCGAGGCAGATGAAGCAGATTAAAGATCTGAATGAGATTCCACTTCATGAGGTGTATGAGACCCTCAAACAAAATGAAGAAGAAGTGGATGAAATTCTAGAAGAGAAAAGGCAGAGAGGAAAGAAGGTTGAAGACACAGTTGCTCTTGTTGTCAAGAAGAAGAAGAACAAAGCGACTGTGTATGAATCAGATGAAGATAAAGCTGAAGCAAACTCTGACGAAGATGAATGTGAACAACTAAAGCAAGCATTGCTTTTGTTGACTAAGGCTTTCCAGAAGAAATTCTACACAAATCCAAGCTCAAACAGTCAGAGGTATTCGTCTGGTCCAAACAACTACGCTCATAGAGAAAGGGTCGAAGGAAGTAGATTTGACGGAAGAAGGTTTGAAGGAAGGAGAATGGAGGAGAGGAAACCAGAAGATAGAAGAGATCTTGCTGAAGAAAAGAGATCAGAGGAAAGGATACCTGAAGAGAGAAGGTTTCAAGCAGAAGGATCAGGTCAGACAGAACCTATAACGTGCTACAACTGTGGAAAAACCGGTCATTATGCCAGAGATTGCCGAAAGCCAAAAGTCAAGAACTCGGACTACTACAAGAACAAGATGTTGCTTGCAAAGCAACAAGAGGCTGGGAAGGCATTGATGGCTGAAGACGTTTTCTGGCTCGATCATTCTGATGATGATGAAGAAGATGAAGAGAAAGATGAAGTTGTCAACCTGTGCTTGATGGGAAAGCATAAATCAGATGATGAAGCTGATTCAGAGAATGAAGAAGAGGTATGCAACTTATCGTATGCTGAATTCATAAATCAATTGCATGCCATGAATGATAAACTCAAAGAGTTAGAGTCGAACCTAAAGTGTGAAAAGGGTGTCATTACTGACAAAAACCAATCAATACAGAAACTTAGCAATGAAATTGCTGAGAAGAAAGTACTGGTTGAGGTTTTACATAAAAACAATGACACCAACGCAACGGAGAAGACAATAATTCTTAGTGAGAATTCTGAACTCAAGTCTAAACTGCTAAAACGTGAGATTGACTTATACGAGGTTACACAAATGCATTCTTCGTCTATCGAAGAAAACAAATCTTTAATTGCAAAAATGGATGCTTCGGAAAAGAAGTTGTACTCATTAGGTCAAACTGAGCAAACCATTCATCTTAACAAACCAATAGAGAACAAAGAAAGATGGGGAATCGGTTATAAGAATCCTCACTATCTTCAAAAGGGAATGTCTGAAGTGCCTGCACTTTATGATATTCTTTCTATGAAGTTAGCTAGAAGAATCCCTGAACTTAAAGTTTATTGGACTAAACTATCTGAAGAGGATGAAGCCAAAGAAACAGAAAAACATTTAATATCATCTAAAGTTCATCTTCCATTTTATTATGCGAAGCTGAATAATAGCTATGATAAGAAACCTGAAAAGAAGAAAACTCTTTCAGATGACTTCTTTCTAAGTTATTCTGAAAAGGAAATGGAGGCGAAACCTACTCAAGGTAAACTATATGTCCCTCCTCTCGTTTTAGAAAGTAAAATTTCTGAACTCGAGAATTCCTTGTCAGATGAAAGACTTTTGATAAACATTGAACAGAATGTTTTTACAACTGTGTTTACAAATTATGTTCTTTCTAAGGCTTCAAACTCTGAGAATATGGTTAGTTCATCAAATCAAGGGTTTGATTTTATGAACTCTAACGGTGGTTTAGATGATTGTCTTGAACAATTTGACTTTAATGCAAAACTTCCAAACCATTCATCCTTTCTTAAGAAATCCGTTGGATCAACCAGTAAGCCTGTTAACAGTGCAAAATCAACGCGAGTTGATAACTCAGTCTCTGTGAAAGCTAAAAATGCTAAAGGCAAGAAGCATTCACAGAAGCCGATCAATACTGGTAACCCAAAGAAAATACATTCAGTTGTTTCTCTAATGTCTAACTCAAAGGTTTCAACTGTTTCAGATATGACCAAGAAATGGCAACCCAAACGGAAGCTTGACAAGACTTTTAAATCTTTTGATTCTGTTTATTGTAATAAGAATATGTCTAGTTCAGATACTTTAAATATGAATGTTGCTCCTAAACTGAAATACTCTTTTAAGCAACTATTCCTGTTATCTAAAACTGCTAGACAGTTTTCCTTTTATGATAAACATGCTTCTAATTTCTGTCAAGATTCTGCTATGCGGTTTGAATCATCTCATGTGCATTCTTATCATTATCCTACTTCATATCTATTTCAAAAGAAAAGAGGACCCAATTTGCAATGGGTACCAAAATCAAAACCTTGTGCTAACACAGCAGGACCCAAATTCAAGTGGGTACCAAAATCTAAATCTGTGTTGCAGGCACCCAATGTTTAGCAAAACATGTGGCTTCTGATTACAACAGATCAGAACCCGTACCTCAATAGAGAAAATGGTTCTTGAGTAAGACAGCTCAAGACTCGAACTTCAAAGACAAGACGATGGTTTCTGAACACGTCTGTTCAGAACCCGTGCTTAAGAAAAATAGGCTTTTGAATTCATCAAGTTCAAAACCCGCACTTTAATATTAACGCTCCAACGTCTTACTCATTTATAATGCTTAAAATCTAAATCTGTGTTTCGTTATTTCTCCTATGCAGATCCGTCATATGTGGTATTTGGACAGCGGTTGCTCCAAACACATGACAGGACAGAAAGATATGCTGACAAACTTTACAGAGAAATACTGCGGAACAGTCAGATACGGAAATGATCAGTTTTCACCAATATTAGGCTACGGTGATATACAACGGGAAAATATAACGATCAAGAAGGTGAGCTACGTAGAAGGATTAGGACACAACCTGTTCAGCATAGGTCAGTTCTGTGACAAAGACCTAGAGGTCAACTTCAAAGCCAAGAGGTGTTCTGTTCGCACAGAAGAAGGCGAAGAACTCTTGGTCAGCACTCGAAAGTCAGACCTCTACACGATCAATTTATCAGACGTCTAGACTGACAAGCAGATTTGTCTACTATCTAAAGCATCGATGCAGCAAAGCTGGCTATGGCATCGACGACTCTCTCATCTCAACTTTCGCTACATCAACAAACTGGTCAGTGGCAACTTAGTCAAAGGACTTCCAGAGCTCAAATATGACAAAGATCATCTGTGTGCAGCCTGTGAGAAGGGCAAGATGAAGAGGGCTCCGCATAAACCGAAGCCTGAACCAAGTACAAGCGCTCCGCTAGAGCTATTGCATATGGATCTCTGTGGTCCAATGCGAACTCAGAGTCTAGGAGGCAAGAAGTACATTCTAGTGATCGTGGACGACTACTCACGATACACTTGGGTCAAGTTCCTACGATCAAAGGATGAGACACCTGATGTGCTCATCACTTTCCTGAAGACGACCCAGGTGAATCTGCAGAAACCGATAAAGCTTCTAAGAACAGACAACGGCACAGAGTTCAAGAACAAAACTGTTCAAGAATATCTCGAATCTAAAGGGATAACTCATCAGTACTCTGCTGCACGTACGCCTCAACAAAATGGAGTGGTGGAAAGAAGGAATCGGACGCTAGTCGAGGCAGCTCGCACTATGCTAAGTCATTCCGACCTACCTCTATTCTTATGGGCAGAAGCTATATCTACCGCATGCTATACGCAGAACCGGTCCATGATTCACAGACGATTCAAGAAGACTCCTTATGCGTTGATCAACAACCGAACACCTACAATCAAATACTTCCATATCTTTGGATGTAAGTGTTTCGTTCTAAACGATAGGGAGAATCTCAACAAGTTCAGCGCCATGGCAGATGAAGGAATCTTCATTGGATACTCCTCATCATCAACTGCATTCAGAATCTACTTCAAGAAGTCAAAGACGGTGATTGAAAGCGTCAACGTCACCTTTGATGAAGAGATGGCTTCCGAACAATACTGTTCAGAACCCGTTTTAACCGGAGTACTAGCTTCTGGGCAACTCAGTCCAGAACCTGCGTCTCAACATAACAAATCAGATGAAGCTTCAACATCAACTAACCATTTATCTGATTTAGATTTATTATTTGAATTGTTTTATGACGAATTTTTTGGAACTAACATAAAGAAATTTGTTTTGGTTGACAGGATAGAAGAGCCAACGCCTACTCATCCAACCAGTTCAGACATTCCAAATGAATCAAGTACCCCGATTCATCAAGACGTCACAATTCAAATACCAACTCCTACAGTTCAAGAAGTGCCAAGTCATGCAGAGTCAGAAGAAGCTGAACCAGCAGGATGTACCGTACAGATCCAACTACAGCCGGACCAAGCTGTACCTGCTGAGTCTTCTGAACCAACAACTTCAACTGAAGCAACTATCATAACTCCTCCCAATCAAACTGAAGAAGGTGCAAGTGGATTTATAGATGACACAACTGACATTCATTTCTATAATCCACTGCCTCGTGAACGTAAATGGACTAAAGCGCACCCTGCAAGTCAGATCATAGGTGATCCATCCAAGCCGGTGCAAACTAGGTCAGCGTCAATCAACTGGTGCATGCACGACTCCTTTCTAAGCAAGATTGAGCCAACTCGAGTATCAGAGGCTCTTGCGGATCCAGATTGGGTAGTCTCTATGCAAGAAGAATTGAACCAGTTCGACGCACTGCAAGTCTGGAGACTCGTACCAAAGCCTAAAGGTAAAACAATCATCGGTACGAAGTGGATCTTCAAGATTAAAAAGGACGAAGCTGGTACCGTCATCAGAAACAAGGCGAGACTAGTAGCCAAAGGATACAGACAAGAGGAAGGATTAGACTATGACGAGACATACGCTCCTGTGGCGCGTTTAGAGGCAATCAGAATGTTCTTAGCCTACGCTGCCCACAAGAACTTCACGGTCTTTCAAATGGACGTGAAGACAGCATTCCTGAACGGAATTCTGAAAGAGGAAGTATACGTCTCTCAGCCAGAGGGATTTGTCAATCAAGAGAAGCCGGACCACGTCTACATTCTCGACAAAGCTCTCTACGGTCTTAAACAAGCCCCTCGAGCCTGGTATGATGTTCTTTCCACTTTTCTAGTCAAGTCTGGGTTTTCAAAAGGTACGGTGGATACCACCTTGTTCATAAAGAAAGAAAAAGCCGATATCGTTTTAATACAAATCTATGTCGACGATATTATTTTTGGTTCAACTAATACTAATTACTGTAAGAATTTTGCAAACCTTATGGTGTCTAGATTTCAAATGAACTTGATGGGAGAGATGAACTTCTTTCTCGGGCTTCAAGTAAAACAATTTTCTACGGGTATCTTTATCAATCAATCTAAGTACATTAGTGAAATTCTCCGGAAATTCCAAATGGAAAATACAAAACCGATTGGTACCCCAATGGCACCAGGAACTAAGATTGGCACCGATCCTTCGGGAAAGGCTGTTGATATTAGGACCTACAGAGGAATGATAGGTTCTTTAATGTATCTTACTAGTAGTAGACCAGACATAATGTTTTCAACATGTCTGTGTGCCCGATATCAGGCTAATCCAAAAGAAATCCATTTGACTGTTGTCAAGCGTATATTCAGGTATCTGAAGGGCACCGCAGATCTCGGTCTGTGGTATCCCAAAGATACTACTTTTGAACTAACAGCGTACACAGATGCAGATCATGCAGGTTGTATGTTAGACAGGAAGAGCACGTCAGGACACGTACAGTTCCTCGGTGACAAACTAGTAAGTTGGGGATCGAAGAAGCAACTTTGCGTTTCAACTTCCACGGCCGAAGCAGAATATGTAGCTGCTGCTAGCTGCTGTTCTCAGGTTTTGTGGATGCAAACACAACTTCGCGACTACGGTTTCCACTTCAACAAAATCCCGATCTACTGCGACTCCAAGAGCGCCATCGCAATAACAGCGAATCCTGTTCAACACACAAAAACCAAACATATCGACGTCAGGTATCACTTTATCAAAGATCATGTAGAAAAAGGAAACATAGAACTTTTCTTTGTAAGAACAAATTATCAACTTGCAGATTTGTTTACCAAGGCGTTAGATGAAAAGAGATTCAACTTTCTTATCTCTAAGCTTGGTATGCTAAATCTTAAGACATAATCAGTAGTTACCTATAAAAGTTCACTATTGTTTACTTTTTCCTCATATCTTTATGCTTAATTGTGAATGATATCTGTATTTCATATGTTAATGTTCATGATTCTAGGGGGAGTATGAGAAGAAACTCATACTTGGTCAACATTAATTTGATGGGGAGCTCATAAGATTTCTGCACTTACGTTTTATGACAAATTTTTGTAATGCAAGATTTTAGGGGGAGCTCTTCACGTCAAAAGAGTTCGGATATGACTTCTGATTATTTCTGATCAGAACTCGTACTTTAAAAAGTTTTACTGCTTTTTGTCTTCTCAATTTAAGTGAATAAATTTGCTTTGACTTTGACTTAAGACTTTTGCAGAAGTTTGAGAGAAGCTTAAAAGATCATATCTTTATGACTTTAAGCTTAGCTTCATGAGATGGAAGATCGTACGTAAAGGTATAATTCCAAATCTTCATCTCATATATGGTTGAAAGAAGGACAACTTTCAATCATAGAAAACATTGTTTTTAATGTTCAAACCACTTCCCGATTTTTTCAACAGATTTTATATTATGGAAGTATGATTTTAAATGTTTTCAAAATCAACATTGTGCTTTAACTAAAATAGTTAAACCAATCTGAGCATCACGTGCATCATAGGAAAACAAGAATCATTGTGCTAGGACTTAACACAACTTCAATGAAAACACCTTAACCAGTGATTTCTACCCACGAAGTTAATCCTTAGTGATTGAGTGTGCAAAGAGAATAGAAATGAGTGTGATTAGAGAAAGCAAAACGTTTAAAAGAAAAAGAGCGTGTGAGAACAGAGTTAAAAGAATATCACAACTCTGCACCAACTTTTTCTGAGCCGGGCAGCCACCATTCTAATGTTTCACAATTCTTTGGTGATCATTATTGAAACAGGCAACTAGCCCATGCCAACTCTTGATCAAACCTCACCATCTACTCATTTTCTTCTCAACAAGAAAGTGTTTCACATTTTCAAAAGGGGATGCAGCACATTTGCTATCTGATTTTCATTTGGAAAATATGGATATTGAAAAGAAGGAAGTCTGCCCCACCTTCGCACTTCAATCATGCACATTGAGTCTGTGTTTAACTTACTGTTGTCTCAGTGGTTTACACAATTTTGAGCCTAATAAGCAATCATCAAGTGCTTAATTCTTTCTATCACAAGCACGAACACACAAGGAATTTGTTTCTTTGTCATAACGTTTATAGAAATAACCTTTGTGGTGTTTCGATGATTAAATGGAAGCCCTGGGGGAGTCAACATCAAACAGATCCTTTCCAATGTGTATTCGTTACACACAGTGACTTAGTGTTACTGACACGCATTCTAACTGATTCATTAGTTGATTCAGGTGTTACACGACTAATTTGTCTGGATTTGTAAAGATCTAGATGAATATCTTATGAATTGACGGATCAGAGGCTACGAATCAAAGACATTTCTTGTCAACAAAGTTTTGAAGATATCGATGCTCAATCCATCAAAAAGGGGGAGAGCAGAGCAAACAAAGTACAAGAAATGATCAAGAAACAAATGTCCAAGCTAACACTGAAGAAAATTTCTTCCCAACAACCGAAAGAGAGTTTCTCTACATCAAAAGGGGAAGATTATTACAATTTGAAGACAAAGATGGAGATTGCATCTTCCAAGCTGAAAGAGAAGATCGAATTAGATAAATCTTTTTATTTAAATGATCTTGTTCCAAAGGGGGAGATTGTTAGAGCACAGTCTCATTGGATTCAAGATCATCCAATACGAAGATCGCAATCTGAAGTTAAAGCTGACAAGTCACTCTCAACTATAGTCTAGGGTCTATCTTGTAATAATAGTCAAAGTTATGTTTTAGTATTTTAATTAGTTTAATTAGTTATTAGTTTATTATTATATTAGTTTTAATATAATATCTAGATATTATTAATATCTAGATATTATGTTTATTTGTTAGATATTGGTTGTTGGGCTCTCAACTGATCAGAACACAACAATCACACAATACACATATTCAAGGTGTAAAAACAGAGAGAGCAAAACTGATCAACATTACCGACCCTTTGTAATCCGCGTTTATAATCTAAACAGGTTGGTAATCGTTATATGTTTGTTATTTGATTTATCTGGTAACGATTATGGACTCACAGTCATTTTCCCCTTAGGTCGGCCGCGACCCTTCCCTCGGTTGGAAGCTGCATGAGGAGGAGCAACTGGTCCATCCTCCACAACTTCATTAACAGGTGCCACCTCTACTGCTGGCACTGATCTGCTCCTAGTCACTCTTTCCGACATAGCTACAAATAAAGTACCAACAGACAACTTCATTAAGGTAAACCCCAAAGCAATAAAGCAAGTTAAGCATGCACATGTACCTGTAAATTTATAATTACACTAGCCAGATGTAATTTTAAATTTACCTTACATGTTAGTCCTCACTACTCTATCACTCGACTTTCTACAGTCATCCTATAATCTCAGTTGTGATTTACTCCCTAAGTTTAAGTCTAGGCCCGTCCGGTCACCTAGATCCCTTAAACTATGGCTCTGATACCAACTTTAACAACCCAACCAGAAACAACCAAATAACAATTTAAATCTTAATAATATATCAGAAATCCATGCCAAAGTGGCCCCAAGCGTACAATAAAATTTCAAGGTTTGCAAAGGCAACCTATTCACAACTGAGATTTGAAATAAAAGAACTAAGATGATGGTCTTCTATCTGATCCCGCTACATCTTCTCCTTCCCTTTATCCGCCCTTTCTAAAACTCGCTTGCCTGAAAAGATTTTTAGTTTTTAAAGAGCGAGGGTTAGACCAAAGGTCTAGTGAGTCCCCTCTAACAGATGTACAATAAAATAACTTTCCAGAATTAAATCAACATTTATTAAATGCCCAAAGATAAACACGCTACTGACCACACGACCGTCAAAGACGATATGTCTAACTCGCGCTGCCTTAAATTTTAGGACACACCCCCAATGGCATAAACGGGCCACACTCCCCGGCATGAGTAGGCGGGTCACACTCCCCGACTTAGGTCAAAATCACCACATATAATCTATGCATACATTTGAACATCAACATTTTATAACACACTTAAATCATTTCATAATAAACATGCCATCGTAAATAATTCAAACTTTAAAATTAAACTTCACATGCTTTCATTAACAAAAGATTTAGTTCAGAAAAACTCACCTGGCGTCCTTAGCTTAAATCTCGCGCTTACTCTTATAGTTCGATCCGAAACCTATAAGGAAACATTTATCGGTGAACTCTCGATTCTTTCTATTTTTGCAAAGTTGACCCTAACACTCTAATTCCCATGTCGCCTATTCCCTGAATTAACCTCGACCCACACGAATCTCAACTCGAGACAGAATACTTGGATCCTTGAAATATAATATAGGCAATGGGCCGGCCTTAGCAAAGCAAGGCCTAACACTAAAATTTAATCAAACTAATGTTATCTTAAACTAAATTTGGTTTACATAATACTTGGGCTTTCGGCCCACACTAAATGGCCCAAGGACCGGAGCCTCAATGGTCGCCCGGTGAAAGATAAGCGACCGGGGTCTAAAACCCCCCGGTGACGGGAGCATGGCGCTGATCGGTGCCCCCCAAGGACCGAGGTCTCCCCCCCATGGCCGATCGGGGTCTCCCCCCCTTTGGCCGACCGGGGTCTCCCCCCTTTTGGCCGACCGGGGCCAAACAATGACCGGTGTTGACCGGTGTCCAACCCGAGGACCGAACCACCAAGTCGACCGGTGCCAAACGAGTGAATAAAACCCAGAAATCGATTAAGCCAAAACTGCAGCTTCCATCCCAGTTCTTAAAATCAAGGCAACTCAACCTAAACTCCATAAACAGATGCAGACACTAAATTTCAACAAAATTCCATTGACCACATAATGATTCTATAATAACTCCTACCCAAAATCAAACCCAAAAAACTCAACTGCGGGAACAATACACTACCCCTAAACACAACTATATGATTCAATCCTTTATAAACTGAAGAGTTTTAATCGCAAGAAAAGTTACCTTCGACGAATTCGATCCACAACTTGATGTTCTTGAAGAATCCCCTCTTTCTCGGTCTTTCTCTCTGAATTCGCCCAAGAGCTCTTCTCAAGACCCAGCCGCCACACACACACACAACCCTAAATTCCCAAGGTTAAAACCCCTTTTTTCCAACTTTACTCAATAGACCCCTCCTTAATGAGACTTTTCTACTTTCTTACCCAACTTTTATAATGCTTGATTTAAGCCCGGTTATTACAATGTTTAACCCTCTAATGACCATGTTTGACAAAGTTAGTTCGGGTTCAAGTCCATATACTATATGTACAAGCATACAAAGCAAAGACTAACTCCAAACACTAACTTTTCACGTAAAGTTCAAGTATGGTTATATATCCTTCTTTAGCAATCATTAATGCGTTTTATAATTTTTCCTCCACCTTGTTTTATAAAGACTGTTACAAACTTTCTTTAAATAATATGCTGTTAAATGTTGGAATTATGAGGAACGAGTGAATTTTAGTTTATTGGAGCTTTTAGATAACGTATGAAAAACAAAATTTTAAATCCGAATGAAAATTCCTGGCAAGTTTTTTTAATTGACGTTGTCACTGCATTGAATATGTGGGTTAGGTCATTACTAATGTAGGTGTTACTTAAAAGTCAATTGTTTTATGTTCTTCGCTCTTTTATCTTTCCACACATTTGATATTATTCTAAAAGAACATACAATATAATTGATGCAATGCCTTCAGATCAAATGTTTGAAAAATATAAGCATATATACTTTGTTTTTCAAGCTCGGAAAACACTTTAAGTTTAGGTACTGTTTGAACTCTTCTATCTCGAGAATTAGTCAAGGCCGTGAATGAAGCAATACAAGTGGACCAAACTAAACATTCCAAGAATGATGAAATTTACATGTGCCTTTTTCAAATGCTAACAGATGAAGCAATATACATGAGATTAAATCATAGAAAGTAACAGTATCTTTCAGTACAAGTAATTAACAAACGACTAGATAAACAAATTAACAGTATATTGAATGCAGTTAATTTCAACCTTTGAAAGTCAAATTGAATCGGGGATTCATGTAGTGTATATATATATGGATCTAAGTTGCCCAGAAATTTGTCGAAACTATGTGTTTTTTAAATCGCAAGATTGTGCTCATAAGTTGTTCTTAATACAGATTTCTTATATTGGTTTTTTCTTCATATGTTTTTCTTTGATTGTGTGGTTACACGTGGCGTAAGAGATCAAGCCAAAAGGCAACAATCGGATTGAATTTATTAATAAAATTGTATGACATCAAGTAAAGTGGGTTCAAACGAGAACAATACCGATTTAAAAGAACACGAGAACTAACAAAATCATTAGTGATTTTACATTAACACACGAAAAATGCACTTTGGCCGCGGCTTTAGGTCCGCATGACTTTTTTGCACGTTAATGTAAAATCACTAATGATTTTGTTAATTCTCGTGTTCTTTTAAATAGTTACTGTTCTCGTTTGATCCTCCCTCACATCAAGTATTAAGTGTATTCTTCTTGATTCGTTTATATGATGGTTCCCATTTCGACAATGATATATAGGTCTTCATACCATTGTTAAAATTACTGTTTTATTTTCTCAATTTATTTCTCTTGTAATTTGTGATTAGGAATCAATAACTAATAAATAATTAATGAAGCTAACTTAAGCTACGTATAGGTAAAAAGCTGCAAAACATTATTTACAAACCAAGGACATAGAAATAGTATGAAGATCAATAGACGATATTTTATATGTAGGTATTTATTCCTGATATGAAATGTTGTTTTTAGAAGGTGTTTCGAAGAGTGAAACCAATGATGTTTAAATATATGAGGAATGCAGTAGACTAACGTAGTAGCACTACAAAAATATACCTTTCAGCGACGAACAGTTTCCATTGCTGAAAATGACTTCCGTCGTTAATCCGTCGTGGGTGATACTATCAGCAACGGGTTAGCGTTAGCAATGGAATTCAGCGACAGATCAGCTTTGGATCAGGGACCAAATTATAGCAAGTAGTACCCGTAAAACCTCATACGGGTACAAAAAACTAGAAAAAACAAAAAAAATATAGAAGAGCCAACATTGATCCGTCGCAAATAAGCGAGGGATTACCGGCGAATGACCCCGATCCGTAGGTGATTCGCGACGAACCACCGACGGTCACACGAATTCTTGTTTTTTTTAAAAAAAATAAATATTATTCTGACTGATTATCGATGGAAATGAATTTAAAAAAAATTATAAATAATGTAATATTCTGTATGTCGGTAATTCGTTGGAAATAGAAAATTTCACCGATTCGTCATAATGTCTTCATTCCGTCGGAAATTAGTCGGAGATTGGTCGGTAAAAGTCAATTGTATATTAGTGGATTGAGAAGTATACAATCAAAAAGAAAATTCTTTGGCATTTATTGATTGGAACTTTAAAAAGTTAAATTCTTTTTGCCATTCCAATCGTATGTATGCAAAAGTCTGTAAGTCAACTATTATAATTTCTTTGCATTTTATTTTGTCTAAATTATCCATTAACGTACTTTTTGTAATATGGTTACCTTACAATCTTAGAAAATAGCAGCTACAGGTCATCTGCTGTAATTACCAAGCATGTCTGTTATACATTAACTTTCAACACATTTAACAGTATCAAGAAAAAACATATAAAATGATGCAATATATACTTTCCTTATGTTTGAATAATATAAGCATGTATAACTTGTTTTCAACATGGGAAAACGCTTCATGTTGTAGCCTTGAAGGTACTGCTTTGTGGTTTTGAATGAAACAATGGAGGTGGACCAACTCAAACATTCTATGAATGATAAATATAATTTAATTAACGAGTGCCTCCTTCTTACGGCATGAAATAAACTTTCTTATTGCTTTGAATGAAGAAATTAATATTTTAAGTGGATTAAATCAAACATTCCAAGAACGATATAATTTACAGGTGCGTCTTTCGTATGGCATGCATCTAATGAAGAAATGTACTTGGACCGGATCAAATCATATAAAGTAATTAACCTGTTAGTATAAGTAATAAACAAATGGTTTGGGGAACAATTCAACAGTTGTTAACTGCAATTGTAATCTTTAAAAGTCAAACTCGTTTTGAGAATCTAGGTGATTAAGAAAACATCAAGGAATTAAGAAACCATCTCATGTTCTTGATAGATAGAAAACCTGAAGCAATCTTAGTAAAACTATGTAAAAAAAGCCATTTATAATCGTGTACAAAGGTCATTTATAACCGTGTAAAAACGGCCCGTTCTATATTTTGATCCTCTGGAAAAAAAAATAGCAAGATCCTCTTGACGATAGTATATATTTTATTTAAAAACAATATATATTTTTATCGTGTTTATTTAATAAATAACATCCGTCATTTAGAATATAATAAATGTTTAAGCTGTAATTTTATGAAGCGAAGGAACAGATCAGCAAGATTAAATTGTTGTGGCGAATGATTAATTCAAAGATTATTGGTGAAATCCATATTCCTTGAAGATTAAACAAATAATGAATATATATTTGCTTACAGGAATTTCTCTATGAAGTCTTTACATCATCTAAAATTCCTGCACTTTTACTTGGTCTTTGTTGACCTTTCTATCTACAAAATCACACTCTTTTGGGCTCTCAGATTTCTTTAAATACCATCACTTTGCTCTTTCATATCACAAACACAAAATACCAAAGACTCAACATATCATCTCGAGTTTTTGACATCCAGATAAATAAACGCATTGAAACCCGGCCAGACAAAATGTTAACTTACGCGTTATTGGGAGCATTCGTGACAATTTTATGCTTTCACAAGTTTTGTAGCGGCGAAATACGTACGTATTCAGTATTGATGGTCTAGTTAATTTGCAATATGTATTCAATATTGATGGTCTAGTCAATTTGCAATATATATTTTAGATCATTATTTTGTGTCATCACATTTCATGAAATTCACAACGGTTACAAAATTTTAGTGACTACCTATTTTTGGGTCACTAACTGTAACGAAAGTTGTCACTAAAATTTGGTCACTATTACGAATTTAGTGACAAAAATTAGAATTTGGTCACAAAATAATGATCATTCGACTTGTGCCATGAGTAATGTGTTCTATGTTATGCATTATATTTGTGGTATATTATGTTATGGATTTGTTACTTGGTTTTTTATTTTAATTGAAATCAATCATCTTTCCTACATTATCTTGCAAAATATTAATTATTGATTTTAAGTCGGTAAGTTGTTTGAATACATGTTTTTATTATTCTGGTCCATATTTGTTCTTTTCTCTCCACTTCATTTGTGCTTTATTATTTATTCTTATACAGCTCCAAACTATACCTTCATGCACGAGGCAACAAAAGCTCCGAAGATTTCATACTACGACTACATAGTCATTGGCGGAGGCACCACTGGAATCCCAATAGCCACAAGCCTCTCTCAAAACTACTCAGTTCTACTGCTTGAACGTGGTGCCTCACCGTATGGCAATCCCAACATCACCAACAAAGCCAACTTTGGCTCCTACTTTTCTGACAATTCACCCGACTCCCCTTCTCAACGATTTGTTTCTGTCGACGGCGTTGTAAATGCACGGCCACGCGTCTTGGGCGGTGGTACCTCAATCAATGCAGGATTTTATTCTCATGGCGAGGCAAGATTCATTAAAGAAGCCAAACTAAAGGATGAAAGGTTGATCGATGAGTCTTACCAATGGGTAGAAAAGGTGATGGTTTTTAAGCCTGTTCTGACTAGGTGGCATTCGGCATTGGAAGGTGCACTTGTCGAAGCTGGAGTTGCACCAGAAAATGGGTTTACGTATGATCACATCATCGGGACTAAAGTTGGTGGTACTATTTTTGATCAAGATGGGACCCGACATACGGCAGCGGATTTGCTACAGTATGCAAATCCTAAGCGATTGTGTCTTCTTCTACATGCAACTGTTCACAAACTCTTATTTAAAACAAAAGGTACATTTCTTAATTTAATTTTATTTCGATTACATTTCTTAAATTTAATTTTATTTCAATTACATTTCTTAAATTTAATTATATCTCGATTAGTGAAGTTCTAAGATAATGGTGACGGTGATCATGATTCACAAATTTACTTAGATTTTTTGTTACCAAGACATATTTGCAAGTAATTTCAAATCTTCTTGTACAGGGAGATCAAGACCAATGGCTTATGGGGTAGTGTATGAAGATGCATCTGGCAGAAAACATAGGGCTTACTTAAAAGGAGGACGAATGGATGAAATCATATTATCTGCTGGTGCCCTTGGAAGCCCACAACTTCTAATGTTGAGTGGCATAGGTCCAAAGGACCAACTTCATACCCACAACATCAAACCTGTGCTTTACCATCCTTTAATTGGTCAAGACATGGTTGATAACCCATTAAATGAAATCTTTATCCCTTCTCCGATACCTGTTGCACAATCCTTGGTTGACATTGTTGGTATCACTCAATCCGGAAACTATATTGAGGCAGTCGAGGGCGTTAATTTGATCGGTGGAACGGCTTCCGACTATCAGGGTTATTCTTATGAGGTATTTCATTTATTAACAATCATAACAAGAATTTACAATTTTTTTAGCTTTCAATCACACTACTTGTTTACAGATGGGCGGATTTATATTCGAGAAAGTTAACTATCCTAATTCCAAGGGCGATATGAAGCTTAAAAATAGAAATCCAGCTGACAACCCATCTGTAACATTCAACTACTTCAAAGAGTCCAATGACTTGCGAAAATGCGTTCTTGGGGTTAAAACAATTCTAACAGCAATAGAATCTAAAGCATTCTCAAAATTCAAGTATACAAATATGACGATCCAAGATATTCTCGACCTTAATGTGAAAATGCCAACAAGTTTTCCGGTACATGCCAATACGAGCTCCTCATTGGAACAGTACTGTAAGGACAATGTAAAGACTATATGGCATTACCATGGTGGGTGTCAAATAGGCAAGGTAGTCGATGACGATTATAAGATTCTTGGTGTGAATGCTGTTCGTGTCATTGATGGATCAACTTTAACCAACTCTCCAGGAACCAATCCTCAAGCAAGCCTTTTAATGCTTGGAAGGTGATGAAATTTGAATATGAAATTATGTGTTATTTTAACATAAATAGATCAGTTATCCATTTTTCCTTACAACTACAAAAATGACAATGATTTGCTTTCAATTCGTTGCAGATACATGGGAGTTACGATACTAAACAAAAGACTTGCAAGTGACAAATCCAAATGATGACCGTCAATCATGTCCTAATTGTCTGAAAATGTCTTAAAACATATTCAAATTAATATTAATGTAAAAGATTCAGTCTTCTTTCTTGATTATATAGGTAAAATTGCAATATAATAAATGTTAGTGTATGTGCAAAATTGGATGGTTGTAGTTTTGAGTATGGAGTAATGAAATTAATAAAATGCATCGCCAAGTTATTGTGTTTACATGATAATTTTTTTTTCTATTTAGACATAATAATAACCTTAGAATATAATCTATTTTGAAATGTTTTTAGTCAAATAATACTTTGAAATTAAGTTGAGTATATAATATGAGAATGACTAGCACGTATATGAATCATACATATATAAATATATAGTGAAGTCGAATCTGCATATCGGTAAAAGATAGATACCCTGTGGACTGGAAAATAACTTGCAAGCTATAAGAGTACTACAGAAATCATATGAGCGTCATAAGTGTTTTTCATGTGATCATTTTACATGTAGTCAATCTTTTCACTAGAGATAATGGAGTATATTGTGCGTGAGTGGCACACCTTGACACTAATTCTAATCATATCGTAACTTGGTGACAAAATGGTGTGGGGTACATCATGTATCATAGAGTAGTATTAGCATCGATGAAGATAGGATATATCTCCCATTTATGATAGGGTGATGTCTCTAGATTCCTTCATGAAATAATCAGCAACCAACTTCCAACGCTTTAATGGTTTATGGAATTGTAAATTGGTTCCAATCAAATAACTATTTCTGTGAATGGTGGACTCTTGGCTAGATTCTCATTCCAACACTTTTCACTTAATCTCTTAGAAAAATCACACTATAAAGTATAAACAGATATATTCATGGCATTAAAAGCAAAAAACACACTAGACCACTAATGATAGTGGTCTAGTGTGTTTTTTGCTTTTAATGCCATGAATATATCTGTTTATACTTTATAGTGTGATTTTTCTAAGAGATTAAGTGAAAAGTGTTGGAATGAGAATCTAGCCAAGAGTCCACCATTCACAGAAATAGTTATTTGATTGGAACCAATTTACAATTCCATAAAATAGTGGTCTAGTGTGTTTTTTGCTTTTAATGCCATGAATATATCTGTTTATACTTTATAGTGTGATTTTTCTAAGAGATTAAGTGAAAAGTGTTGGAATGAGAATCTAGCCAAGAGTCCACCATTCACAGAAATAGTTATTTGATTGGAACCAATTTACAATTCCAGAAACCATTAAAGCGTTGGAAGTTGGTTGCTGATTAAAAGTTTTCAATATCCTTTTAATTCGAAGATCTTACTTTTTCAACCATATATTCTATGAGCTACTGAAGACCTGTAAATCTCATAGTAGGTGACATAATTTGCAATAAGATGAATATTCCTTAGCAATACCGGGTTAACTGAATCCTTAATCGTTTGTACAAGGGTTGGATTGTTGTTTTTAATGAGATTTCTACTACTTTCCCTTGTTCTTAATCAGTGTGTCACAACCCAAGTGGAACTTGATTTATATATGCGATGTGCCTAATCAATATACTTGCATGTGATAAATCCAAATGATGATAACAATCACGTCTTAGTCACTTACGTTGCAGTAAGAGTCTCAAACAGTATTCGAATATTTATAAAAAAATATACATTTATGTAAAATATCGATTGCTCTTTATTGATTTTTGATGTAAAAGATCAATACAAAAAATGTTGGTGTCTGTGTAAAAGTGACTCAAAGGGTTGTAACTTTGAATATTGTGTCATGCAATTAACAGAAGACATTATTCATATTGTTTTTGTTTACATGATACTTTGTGTTTTAATAACACATAATAATAGTCTTAGTTTTTCATGACATTTTGAATCAACGAAAACATAGATTAGGACAATACTAAATATTAGTTACTCCATTTTTAATACAACCAACCAAAAAAAAAACTTAACGGCAAGTGTACGTGTCGGATCAAATAATGCGTATAAAAGTACGAGTATCGAAGGGATTCAGAGAATGAGTATCACAATTATTGTGACTACTATTAACTAGATTGTCTATTAAGGTAAATTGGTTTATTAATTAATAAAGTACTTTAACTACCGACTCAAGCACTTTTAGGAAATAGTCATACACTTTATCCAGAAAGAAAAACCAGCTGGGAGTTTGAATCCTTTTGATTTTTCACATGAAACATTTCAGTCGCAACAATCATCGGGTAAGACAACTAAATGAATACACCATCACAATTACCTAATGCTCGCTCTGAAATTATAGAAGGTGATCCCTTGAACACGTAGGTGTTTATCTCAACAGTCAACATATGAAATCAGGAACTTATTAAGATCCAAATTGTTAATGTAACACACCCTTCCCGAGATGGAAATGGAGGTCACGATCAAACTTAAAACAACCTGCTAAGAGAAGCATACAGAGCACTATTAAACCTTATTTAAAATAAACACCATCAAATGTAACAATTCTCTCGAACGGTACATTTTTTTCTTCCTGTACTTGTTTTACAAACCTCTTATATAGAATGAAGCTTTGAATTCTTACCCTTTATTTCCCCTTGAACCTGCCGTGGAGAAAGAAAAGCGGCTGAGCCAAACGCTCAGTCAAAGATACAATTGATAACAAACAAATACTCAAGCGAACACAAAATATTACAAAAATATGAATTTGGACAAGAAACAAATTTTGACACGGAACTCGAATTTCTAATGCATACCACATCCAACTTCAACAAAAACAAATCGAAATACCCAAACTAAGGAAACGAAATTGAAAGAAATTATACCCAAAAGTTGCTTAATCAAGTGATAATGAATATATCCAAATTCAATATATCACAAAAGTAAATCTTGTAAAACATCAAGTTCGTCAAATCGAACAAACGAATTGATCACTATGTACCAAACGAATCTGAGAAGCTTAAATCAAAATCATAAATTGACATTGTATACCGAGCTCAAACAAATAATCACATACGCTTGTGTTTCATGTCACACATAGACAGATACAACAAGTGTTAAACATAAGACACACAAGCACGTACATTGGACATACACATCCAACTGTACTAAATAATGTGAGGTGCGGTGTTGGGCACTACGCCATCATCCACCCTACAAACAATTCAAATATATTAGGGCCAACTCATACGCCTCCTGAATAGAATCATTCACACCATGGCCAACTCTCATTAGAACACAAAAATTAATCGAAAGGAGATGTTGTGGACTGATCACACCGCCACGGTTGGTGTCATGCCATTGGTGCCACAATGACGTGCGTATGGTAACACCCCCCCCCCCCCCAATAGGTGGTTAGTAGCTAGGTATACCTTAACGCGTAAACTTCAAAAGATGAATAGAAAATCATAATAATTACAAAAAAATCACTTTGCTTCCTGTTGTTCGAAAAAAAATTACAAAAAAAACACAAAGGTATTTGACTATACAAAAATTTTGACCGCTCCCCTTGGACGCTTTATAATTTCGTACACATTTTTTTGGAACGACTTACAAATCGAAAAGGAGTTTAAATGAGACGAGTGTCGTAAACCAAGAACATAACTTTATGTACGAATCATCACAAAAGAGTTAAAAACAAAAACGTATGGCAAAGCAAATCCGAACGTAGACTAGGAATTTCACACTCACAACTTTTCGAAATCGAGTCGTAATATTTTTCAAAAATTTACACGTTTACAAATCAAACATCTTGTCATAATTCCACTAAGTTTTATAAAACTATATATAAACAAAAGTTTTTTAAATAAATGTCTTGTGATTCCAAAAAATCAAGAATGAAGTGAATCAGATTTAAAATAGATTTTCACGAATTTTTGAAAACGGTTACGTTGTCTAAAACGAGAAACCTGAATTTTGGACACCTTAGCATAAAAATCACAGTTTGCCCGTATGACAATAACGGGTAATAGACATCTCCTGGTTTTCAAAAATATATCGTATGCATTAATCCGATAACCGTGCGATTTATTATGACTTTTACAAATAAGACGAATTTTTCAGAATAAAAATGAGGAGATTATAAATAGAGTTCGATGTTTATAGAATATCCGGATCTCGATTTGTTATATGTAAAACATTAAGAAGACAAACTCGAGAATACACACGAACAAGCGATCAACTAAATAAATGGAACCGCGAAATAACTTTGATGGAAGTAAGAACACGTTATTGATCACCAAATTGAACGGAATGACTCAAAAGAAAAACAAAGATACCATACACGTATTGTATGAATCAGACAAACACAATTTGTATGGAATTCGTACACATATACAAGGGATCAAATAAACACAAACGAGGGGAACATAAATAATTTGTACCTTAACCAATGATATATCCCTTATATGCCTTCAACGAACTCAAAGTCCTTTAAATCACGATCAAAACTTTCGACAAGAATCCAATTTGAAACCTAAAAATTGTTGCTTGGAACATTCAAAAATGTTCAACCTACCTCTCCATTTTTTCTTCCTCGTGATTTCTTCAGCCATTGAACATGAAAAGGATAATAAAATTTAATCCTAATTCATATACATAACTACGCCACTAAACCCTAAAGAGATATCAAATATCTTTTTTTTCCTTTTCTTTTTAGCATAATACATACATATATATATATACACAAATATGTATAGAGGAAGGTTCATACGAGAACGCTAACTATTTAAGAAAACAACAAAAAACACTAGATAATTTACAAAATCATATGTGACATTATACTAACCCGAAAAAATCGGACGCAAGAATCATATATGATTATGTACGTGAATTATATATGATTTTGCATGTACTCGACTGTTCTCGTGTTTTCTTAAATAGATGTTGTTCTCGTATGAACTCACCTCTCTCTCTCTCTCTCTCTCTCTCTCTTTCTCTCTCTCTCTCTCTCTCTATATATATATATATATATATAATCCTAATTTGGTTTGCGACGCGACTTCCATTCATGTATGAGTTCATCCAAAAATATTTCAATGTTTTGCTTAATGACATTATTGTCCCTCTAGTTTTCTAAGGTTTCTATACTCAAACTAGTACATTTATTTGAATATATATTTTCTTAAAAAATATGGATTATTACATGTTAGCGCACAGATCTATTGGATTCAAGATCATCCAATCTGAAGATCCAATCTGAAGCTAAAGCCCGAAAAGTCGCTCTCGATATAAGTCTAAATGTTACTTTGTAATAAATGTTAAAGTTTATTGTATTTTACTATTAGTCTTAAATATCTAATTAATAGATATTTACTTTACTTTAGATATTATATTAGTTTAATTAATATCTAGATATTATTTTGAGATATTATGTTTGTGATATAAAAGGTTTTGAGATATTATAATCTCATAACTTTCAATATCTCAAGAACATACATATCGATCCAACAAGAAGAACATCAGAGAGAAGTGCACTTAAACAGAGAAAACATCAACCCTGTAATCCGCGTTTGTAATCTAAACAGGTTGGTAATCTAATATATCTGTTGTTTGATTTATTTGGTAACGATCACGGACTCACAATTGGTATCAGAGCCCATACCAGATCAAAATCAAATTATTAAAGTCTTTGTGTTCTTCATTTTTCATACACACTGTGCTATCAATCCAAATGTTAAAATTGTGGTTGTTTTCGAAATCAAAGTGTTGTTGTAGTTGGTAGTCGATCGTTTTGTCAAAGTTTGGGGCTCTAAAACGAATTCTAGGCAGTTCAATTTGGGAGTTGCAGGGCTGATTTATCGAACAAGAAACGTTACCAGGCGAAGTTTTGTACCGGTCGAAGTTTCAATATCGGTCGACCCAATTTCAAGCATATCCGGTCCACTATCAGGTCAAGAAAAGCTAGTACCAGTCAATTGTCGATCTACACATTATCGGTCCACTACCCTACCGGTACTTGCTAATACCGGTCAAACATGCTAATACCGGTCGGTCAACTACTCTCTCTTGGAAACACAATACCGGTCAAGGACACTATCAACTTCCCGGTCGACCAACTACCCACATATTACCGGTCGACTGTTTCAATACCGGTCAAAGAAATTGCATTAGTCCGGTCAAGCATAACTTCACTCTACCGGTCGAAATCTATTTGATCACCAACAATATACCGGTCGAAGTCGAAAATCTATATCCCGGTCCCGGTCCTTGCACTCTCCCGGTCGAACTACTACCGGTCCAAGGCTTTGTACCGGTCGGGAAAAAGCAAGAAAACGGTCTACACTATTCAGTCCGATCGACCCACCTAATCCGGTCGTGAATAGTGAACCCCGGTCGATCTATTTCACCAAGACACCGGTCATACAACGATCCGGTCGACCACATTCCCGGTAGAAGCAAGAGTTCGGTTGAACAATCATTTGCGCCAACCACTTCTCACGCAATCTTTGCTTTGCGCCATACACGTCTCGCGCAAACCTTCAGTTCGCTCGACCCGCTACTCGCGCAAAACCCCTTTTGCGCCAGCATCTTCTAAACGCAAAGTTGATTTTTGCTCCATTTCCAGACTTGGTTAAATTTGGAAATTTTTATTTCTAAATTTTATCTGTTTTTATTTGCATTAACGATCATATTCAAGTTTTTATTATCAAACAGAATGTCTTCCTTTTTTCCAATGTTGAATAAAGGAGAATACGAAAAGTGGAAAAAGGATTTTTTCAGCCTTGTAGATAGTGATGAACTGGGTCAAAACATGAGATTATCATTGTCTAAGGGAACACAGGAGCAAAGAGATTTTGCTGATTATAGAGCCAGAGTTTATTTGAGAAATAGTATTTCTAAAGAAATATATGATTTAATGGATATTACCGAAGCTTTAGGGAAAAAGATTTGGAAGCTGAGAATGATGAGCTAAAAAGATAGATTTCTGGTCTTGATGCTCAAAAACAGAAGCTAGATCTTGTTGAGAGCAATGAGAAGAAATCTAAGGATTTGGAGCGTACAAATGTTGAGCTACAAAAGAAAATATCTGAGTTTGAAAAGAAGTTCTCAGATCTTTCCAAGAAGAGTGTTGAAGAGAAGAAGGTGATACACTACTAGAAAAGTGAATTTCAGCGACGGGCCTTTCGCGACAAAGTGTTTCAGCAACAAGCTATTGCGACAACATGTCGTCTCTATAAGCCATTTCTGACGATAAATTGACTTTTAGCGACGACAAAAGTCGTTGCTAAAACACCTATTTCTTGTGGTGATAGAGCTAAAAAGTTTAAAGCTTTCTCAACAAGTTAGTAACTTTGAGAAAGTAATAATTTTGGAAAGAGATCAGTTTGCCAAGGAGAAGAAGGCAATTGAACAGAAGAACGTTCGATACTTAAAAGAGTTATCAGATGGAAGAAAGGGTGCAAAGAAGGAATTTGAAGAAGAAAGAAGTACCTTTGAAGCTGCAATTAGAAAGCTTAATGCAAAGCTATCTGAACTTTCTAAGAATGCACAGAAAGAGAAGAAGAAGAAGTGTGAGCTTGAGAAGAAGATTGACCTTCTTGTCAAAGAAAGAAACAGTTATTCTTCAAAGGTTAATGAGCTTGAAAAGACTATCTCAATGGTGGTGGTGACTGAGCGCAAGACTCCAGAGTCAATTGTCCACTCACCAAGAGATGATTCAGCTGATTCAGAATGCTCATTCAAGTCGGCTGCAAGTTCAACATTCAAACCTGTTTCTTCAAAAAGGTCAGTTAAATCTTCTAATCAAATTCGTAATTCTAAATTTTTCTTTGATAGAAATACAGATGGTTCAGGTACACATCAAAGAAGGAGAAGCAACTACAAAGAAGATGAACTGGTCTGGAACAGAAAACCAGTTGAAGAAAAGAAGAAATATGAGCTTAAATGTAAAAGGTCATGTGTACATACGCAGAATGCCAAGAAGAACAATGCGCATAAAGGTAAACCTGATTTTGTCTACACGAGAGATCAATTAATCAGGTTGTCAGGTAAGAAATTCTATTGTTCTTATTGTCGTACACATGATCCTGTTCATAAGACTAGTGATCATTACTGGTATGGTTCTTACTCAGTTACCCCCACAAGAACTGCAACTAACACTCATGGACCCAAATACCAGTGGGTACCAAAGAAGGATAATGATTATGTGTTGCAGGCACCTACTGTCAAGGGGGAGTAGGAGAGAAAGAGGTTCTTGAATACAACAGTTCAAGACCCGCACTTCAAATATCAAAATACCTTACTCCTGTGCTGATATGAAGAGTGTACTCCAATACTCAAATGAGGAAATCAACCATCAACGGGGAGTACATATTTGTCTGAAATTTTAAATGCATATCTTTTTAACTGATAATGTACTGATGCATAATTTCAGGGGGAGTAAAAAGGTGATGACTTCTGATTATTTCAGATCAGAACTCGTACTTTAAATTGTTTTCTGCTTTTTGTCATTTTAATTTAAGTGAATAAATTTGCTTTGACATAGACATAAGACTTTTGCAGTTTTTAAGAGAAGCTTACAAGATCATATCTTTATGACTTTAAGCTTAGCTTCATGAGATGTAAGATCGCACGTAAAGGTATAATCCTTTATCTTAATCTCATATATGGTTGATAGGTGAACAACTTTCAATCATAGAAAACATTGTTATTAAATGTTCAAACCACTTCCCGAATCTTAAACCGATTTCATGAATTGGAAGTGTGACTTTAAATGTTTTCAAGATCTATTTGTGCTTTAACTGAAATAGTTAAACCAAATTGAGCATCATATGCATAATAGGAGAACGTTATTTCATTGTGCTAGGACTTAACACAACTTCTACGGAATCACCTTAACCAGTGATTTCTACCCAAGAAGTTAATCCATAGTGATTGAGTGTGAGAAGTCAAAAGAAATGAGTGTGTCAAACAAAGAAAGAGTGTTTGGTTAGAGTAAGCTAAATGTTTAAAAGAAAGAGGGTGTGAGAACAGAGTTAAAAGAATATCAGAACTCTGCACAAATTTTTCTGATCCGGGAAGCCACATTTCTAATGTTTCAAAATTCTTTGGTGATCATTATTGAAACAGGCAACTAGCCCATGCCAACTCTTGATCAAACCTCGCCATCTACTATCTGATTTTCATTTGGAAAATCTGGATATTGAAAAGAAGGAAGTCTGCCCTACCTTCGCACTTCAATCATGCACATTGAGTCTGTGTTTAACTTACTGTTGTCTCAGTGGTTTACACAATTTTGAGCCTATAAGCAATCATCCGTGCTTAATTCTTTCAATCACAAGCACGAACACACAAGGAATTTGTTTCTTTGTCATAACGTTTATAGAAATTACCTTTGTGGTGTTTCGATGATTGAATGGAAGCCCTGGGGGAGTGAACATCAAAAAGCTCCTTTCCAATGTGTATTCGTTACACACAGTGACTTAGTGTTACTGACAGGCATGTTAAGTGATTCATTAGTTGATTCAGGTGTTCCACGATTATTTTGTCTGGATTTGCAAAGATCTGGTTGAATATCTTTTGAATTGACGGATCAGAGACTCCAAATGGAAGACATTTCTTACTCCGAGTTTTGATGTAGTCGCTGCACTTTTCATCAAAAAGGGGGAGAATCTAAAGCTTGAAGAAATGCAAGAGATCAAAGTATTCTGAAGACATGCTGATTTTAGAGAAATTTTCTTTGAAGATACTTTGCTAAAGCATTCTGAGCTAAAGCCTGGAGATTATTACATTTTCAACACAAAGAATAAGATTGCATCTTCTGAGCTGAAAAAGAAGACTGAATTGCTAAATCTTTTTAGTAATGATCTTGATCCAAAGGGGGAGATTGTTAGCGCACAGATCTATTGGATTCAAGATCATCCAATCTGAAGATCCAATCTGAAGCTAAAGCCTGAAAAGTCGCTCTCGATATAAGTCTAAATGTTACTTTGTAATAAATGTTAAAGTTTATTGTATTTTACTATTAGTCTTAAATATCTAATTAATAGATATTTACTTTACTTTAGATATTATATTAGTTTAATTAATATCTATATATTATTATGTTTTAGATATTATTTTGAGATATTATGTTTGTGATATAAAAGGTTTTGAGATATTATAATCTCATAACTTTCAATATCTCAAGAACATACATATCGATCCAACAAGAAGAACATCAGAGAGAAGTGAGCTTAAACAGAGAAAACATCAACCCTGTAATCCGTGTTTGTAATCTAAACAGGTTGGTAATCTAATATATCTGTTGGTTTGATTTATCAGGTAACGATCACGGACTCACATTACAATCTACCTCCCTTGAAAGAATTTTTTTTCCGTTCTTGGAATTCAAATAAACAAAGATATAACATAAACCATTTCTGTATCACATCCTTATAATTGTGAACACATATGATGATTCTTATAAGAGACAATTCTAGACATTAATTTACGACTTCGATCAACTAAATCCACCAGGTAAAAAAAGCCATCCTCAAAAATTATATAAATAACTGTGAACTGTGTGTGAAGAAAGAACAAAGAAGGGGCGGGGGGAGAGGAGGGAACCGTGAAATAATTGGGGGTAGTAAAATTTTAGAGGGATGGGGTTAGGTTTCAACCAGGAAAAAGGGAGGGGAGAGGGAAAATAAAGGATTTAAGTTTTTGGGAAATTTTTAAAATTTTAAATAGTTAAACTCCAAATTTTGAACTCTCAATATTTAAACCAGTTAAAACTTTAAAAAATTTATACTCCCAATTTTTTATGAATATATACATGATAATTGGATGGGTAATTGTATGTGAATATATACATGATAATGTATATGTTGTGTACTCATACGTTGCATCGAGATATAATTTTTATTTTTATTTTTTTGACATTTTTATCGGAATCGTGGGTGATCTTGGATGTATGTATCTATGAAATGTATTGAGTTTTGATGGCTTATAGTGGCTCTTAAGCCTAATATAATTAATTAAAGCCCAATAAATTGAATAAAGCCCAATAAACCCAAATAAAGCCCAATGAAACCGAATAAAGCCTAATAAAACCGAATAAACTCATTAAAAATCAAAAGATCCGTTAAAGCCTAATAAGATCGAATAAGGCCCAATATAATCGATTAAGGCATGGTATAATCGAATAAAGCCCAATAGAATCCATTATAGCCTAATAAACTCGAATAATAACCAATGAAACCCTTTAAAGTCCGATATATTCATTAAGGTCCAATGAAACCCTTTAAAGGCCAACAAAACCAATTAAAGTCCAGTAGAATTAATTAAAGCCTAATAGAGCCATTAAGGTCCAATGAGACCCTTTAAAGCCCGATAGATCCATTAAGGCCCAATGAAACCCTTTAAAGCCTGATAAGATCCACTAAATCCTAATTGGATCCATTAAAACCCAAATTGATCCATTAAAGCCCAATCGATCCATTTAAGCCCAAGTGGATCCAGTATAGCTCGATTTGATCCATTAAAGACCAAATTGATCTATTAAATCCCCCAGTGGATCCATTAATACTCAATCCATCCATTAAAGCTCGATTGGTTCCAATTAAAGCCTAAATGGATCAATAAAAGCCCAAATTGATACATTAAAGCCCAAATGCTTTCATTAAAGCCAAAGTGGATCAATTAAAACCCAATCGATCCATTAAAGTCCAACTGCTTCAATTAAAGCCCAGTTGGTTCCATTAAAACCCGATTGGATCCATTAAAGTCCACGTGGATCCATTAATACCCAATCCATCCATTAAAACTCGATTGATATCATTAAAGCCCAAATGGATCCATTAAAGTCAATCCATCCTTCAAAGCCCAAGTGGATCCATTAAAACCTGAGTGGATTCATTGAAGCCTAAGTGGATTCATTAATACTCAATCCATCCATTAAAGCTCGATTTGTTCCATTAAAGCCTAAATTGATCAATGAAAGCCCAATGCATTCGTTAAAGCCAAAGTGGATCAGTTAAAACCCAATTGTTCCATTAAAGTCCAATTGGTTAAATTAAAGCCGAATTGGTTCCATCAAATCCCAATTGAACCCATCAAATCCCATTATGAGTGTTGTTGACTTATTAAGGCCAAACACACAAGTGATGACTTATAATCATGTGCTTATTTACACGTATCGACTTCAGAGATGAATGTGTCGTGATGACTAATACCCAACTATAGGTCAATAAGACCTATTGAAATCCATTAAAGCCCAATAGAACTTATTAAAGCTCAATATGACACTTTATGACTTATTAAGGTACAATAACATATACACATGAATATATACATATATACAACACATATATACATCATTAAAACCAATCAAAGCCCAACTTAACTTATTTAAGTCCAACTGAACCGATTTAAGCCCAATTGAACTGATTCAAGATCAATATAACCCATCAAATCCCAATTGAATCCATTAAATCCCAATTGTGTAGTTAAAGCCCAACTGGATCCATTAAAGCCCAACCGGGTATATGTTAAAGCCCAACTGTGTACGTTAAAACCAAACTGCATCCGTTAAAGCCAACTGGGTCGATTAAAGCCCAACTGTGTACGTTAAATCCCAATAGAACCCTTTAAATCCAATGTATCCGTTAAACCCAAAGTGGATCAATTAAAACCCAATTGATCCATTAAAGTCCGCTTGGTTCAATTAAAACCCAATTGATCCATTAAAGAACACTTGGTTCAATTAAAACCCGATTGGATCCATTAATACCCAATCTATCCATTAAAACCCGATTGATTTCATTAAAGCACAATTGATCCAATAAAACCCGACGGAATTTATAATTTAAAAAAAATAATAAAAATTTAATTATTTACCGACGGATTACCGACGAAATATATAATAAAAATAAATAAATATTAAAATATTAAAGGTCCGTCGGTAATTACCAACGGATTACCGACGGATTTTTAATTTAAAAAAATAATAAAAATTTAATTGTTTACCGACGGATTACCGACGTAATATATAATAAAAATAAATAAATATTAAAATATTAAAGGGTCCGTCGGTGATTACCGACGGATTTTTAATTTAAAATAATAAAAATTTAATTATTTACCGACGAAATATATAATAAAAATTAAAATATTAAAGGGTCCGTCGGTAATCCGTCGGTCCGACGGATTTTTAATTTAAAAAAAATAATAAAAATTTAATTATTTACCGACGGATTACCGACGTAATATATAATGAAAATAAATAAAAATTAAAATATTAATGGTCCGTCGGTAATCCGTCGGTACCGACAGATTTTTAATTTAAAAAAATAATAAAAATTTAATTATTTACCGACGGATTACCGACGGAATATATAATAAAAATAAATTAAAATTAAAATATTAAAGGGTCCGTCGGTAATCCGTCGGTCCGGCGGATTTTTAATTTAAAAAAAATAATAAAAATTTAATTATTTACCGACGGATTACCGACGGAATATATAATAAAAATAAATGATAATTAAAATATTAAAGGGTCCGTCGGTAATCCGTCGGAAAATATTATTTTACCGACGGATGGGGATTTTTACCGACGGCTTACCGACGGCAAATTTTTTCGTCGTTAAAATTCAAAATCCGTCGGTATTCTGTCGCTATGCACCGACGGTTTTTGTCCGTCGGAAATTTCGATTTTTCTAGTACTGTTGGTTAATACAATTCACCCTACTTAAAAGAATTTGGTCCACCAAATTTATACACTTGAAGTCACTACATAATAACACTCACAAGTCATAAGTAACCATCCAATCTTAGTACAATATGTGAAACACCAAAAAATATTTCAATATAACAACTAACATCACATCAACAATACCACTCTACCAACTCTAAAATAGAATAAAAATATGTGAATTCTATTCATACCCCCTCCAGTAGGGGGTATGTGAGTGAGATAGGGGGTATGGGGTGTTTTGTGAGTGAGGAGGGGGTAGGAATAGCAATCCCCTAAAAATATCATGAACGACACCAATTTCTAAATACAATATATCTTAATTCTATATAGAAAATTGCACAACTAATAATGTGTAACACCCTAAAAATCAGAGTAAATTAAAACCTGAAAAAAAAAACCTGGCAACATGACATTCGTATTGATAATAAACTCCCAAGAAGGGGATCAGTCCTTAAGACTTTACAAAAACCTGTATCGATATAGAGTTTGTCAACATACTAATCTAGACACCTATATCAAGATTACATCAGTTGACAATCCATAATGTACCAAAAGAATGGGACTTAACAAATGCCCTGAAACAATACTAGTCATCTCAAAATGCCTCGAGACCAAACCCGTCTCTCAAAACCCCGGCAACCCACCGCTAAGGGAACCTGTTGTACACATCATTTGAGAAAAAGTGTCAGACTTAAAGCCTGGTGAGAACATACAGTTTATAAAACTCAAAAGATATAAACATCAGTATCATAAGGAAATCTTTTCATAAAGGTTTAACTCATAAAGATAACATTTCGCCACAACCGGGCCTTTTCGGTCCAAAACTCATTATATGATGACAAAAGGACCATTTTACCAAGGATGGTGGCGTAACACTAAGTAGGCCAAAATCCGAGTTATGAGCTAAACACTTGGAATCCAAGGATACGAACACATAGGTCCGTGCTACGATGTGAGATCGCGCCCCCAAGCAAAACCAATGTATACTCCTTCACTAGGATCACTACGAACCATGGCTAGTATTCGGCCTCACATAACCGTACCAAGTTGCCCTCTAGGAACATATGCATCCATAGTTACAAAATGGGGAATATGACCTCCCAATAATACAGTCGACTCAAAACCTAGGGATCCGCTAGTAATGGTACAGACTCGTCACAACAACATATGTGACCAACCATAAATAAACATATGGTATTAACACATTTTATAAACAAAATGTCATTTCCAGTTCAACTTCTGGTAAGAATGAAAATCATTAAAATGAGTTTATAAACATTCTTTTCACATATCCATATAATGTGCAAGTAAAACATCATTTTACTTTAATAAGGCGGAACCAGTCATTTTAGTCAAAACTGATCGGGAACCCCGAAAATTACAAAAAACTTCATTTATATCAAAATGTAGAGAACATAAAATCATACCGTAGAAATACTTCAGATTTCGCAAATAAGAGTTTTGACATGTATAAAGTTTGTAAAATGGTAGTAGGAACTCACCGGTAGGTTTTCAGAATAAAACCCGGAAAACCAGATAACGATCACGACGAAGAGGTGAAGCTTAAAACACCGACCCCTTGCTAGAAACACCGAAAACTAGCAACCAAACGAGCCTTAAAGATCGAAGAAGAAAAAGAGAGAAAAAGGAAGAGAGAGAGAAAGAATCTGAGGTTTTAAAAAAAATCTCAACAAAATGAGATATTTAGACAAGGCATCACACGCTTCCCAACACAGCGCACGGCCCGTGCGTTTTCAAAGGGGAATGGCGCACGGCCCGTACGAAAGTCACTGTCTCGCACCCTGATCCATGCGCACGACCCGTGCGTTTTTCCTGAAGGAGGGCGCACGACCCGTGCGGCCTGTAGACAGAAACAGGAACCTCAATTTCTTCCAACATCTTCGCAAAACAACGAAATCCGGGGTGTTACAATCCTCCCCAACTTGGGAATGATTTCGTCCCCGAAATCCCAACTATTCAAAAAGGTGAGGATATCTTCGCTTCATATCCTCCTCGGCTTCCCACGTCACATTTGCTCCGCGGTGATGCTTCCACTGCACCTTGACCAAAGTGACTTCTTTATGACGCAACTTCTTAGACTTTCTCTCTAAGATGGCGTCGGGTTCTTCCACACAACGGTTTCCTTCGTCTACCCTTAACTCTGAAAGGGGAATGACGCTGTCTTCTACCGCCAAACATTTCCGGAGGTAGTAGACATGAAACGTGTTGTGTATTCTGCTCAACTCCGGTGGCAGTTCCAACTGGTAGGCTTGCAAACCCACCCGTTTAAGCACTTGAAAGGTCCGAGGAAGCGGGGACTCAGCTTCCCACGTTTTCCGAACCGTATAATGCCCTTCCATGGTGACACCTTAAGCATAACGCGGTCGCCTACTTGGAATTCCATCGGTCGCCTCTTCTTATCTACATAACTTTTCTGACGATCCTGAGCCGCTTTCATTCTTTCACGAATACACTTGACCTTATCGGCAGTCTCTTGCACGATTTCAGGTCCGGCGAACTGCTTTTCTCCCACTTCAAGCCAGCACACGGGAGTCCGACACTTTCGCCCATACAAAGCCTCAAAGGGTGCCATTCCGATACTCGAGTGGTAGCTATTGTTGTAAGCAAACTCCACCAAAGGCAGGTGAGAGTCCCAGCTACCCCCGAAATCGATGACACAAGACCTCAACATGTCTTCCAAAGTTTGGATCATTCGCTCGCTCTGCCCGTCGGTTTGCGGATGGTAAGTCGTACTCAACTTAACTCGTGTACGAAGCTCTTTCTGAAACCCATCCCAGAAGTTCGAAGTGAACCGACTGTCGCGATCCGACACGATCGACAATGGTATGACGTGCCTCGAGACCACCTCATCGATATAAAGCTTTGCTAACTTATCCATCGGTAGAGTCTCGCGCATAGCCAAGAAGTGAGCGCTCTTTGTCAATCTGTCAACTATCACCCAAATGGTATCGTGACCTCAAAAAGTTTTAGGTAACTTTGTCACGAAGTCCATAGTGATATGCTCCCACTTCCACTCGGGAATCTCTAAAGACTAAAGACTCCCATATGTTCGCTGATGTTCGGCCTTAACTTGCGAACACGTCACACAACGCTCAACGTAACGCGCTACATCAAGTTTCATTACCGGCCACCAATAGTGCAGCTTCAAGTCCCTGTACATCTTTGTACTCCCCGGATGAATGGAATACTTGGACTTGTGAGCATCCTCTAGCAACAGATCACGGTTACCCCCAATCTTGGGTACCCACACACGACCGCTGAACAATTTTACTCCGCGGCTATCTTTCGTTAAGAGTAAACGCTGCTTCGTCATGACTTCATCTTTTAGATTCTCTTCTAACAGTGCTTCCACCTGTGGTGTATTGATCTTCTCAACAAGACTAGACACTAGCTCGATTCTCGAATGGGTAGCTCGAATACTTCCGCTATAGTCCTTCCGACTTAACGCATCGGCCACCACGTTCGCCTTACCGGGATGGTAAAGCAATTCACAGTCATAATCTTTGAGAAACTCGAGCCACCGCCTTTGCCTCATATTCAGCTCTTTCTGATCAAAGACATATTTCGGGCTCTTGTGATCCGTGTATAGTGTGCATTTCGTGCCGTAGAGGCAATATCACCAAAGTTTCAAAGCGAACACCACCGCCGCTAACTCCAGATCATGGGTTGGATAATTCTGCTCGTGTATCTTAAGCTGCCTCGAGGCATAAGCGATCACCTTGCCTCGTTGCATCAACACACAACCCAATTCCATCTTTGAAGCGTCGCTGTATACCACGAAATCTTCCGACCCTTCAGGTAACGTCAAGATCGGAGCTTCACACAGCTTCTTTTGAAGGATCCGGAACGCCTTCTCTTGGGATTCAGTCCATTCAAACTTCACATTCTTCCGTGTCAGAACTGTCAAGGAAGAAGCGATCTTTGAAAAGTCTTGGATAAATCTCCTGTAGTATCCCGCCAGACCCAAGAAACTTCGGATCTCGGACGGACTCTTAGGAGGCTCCCAATTCATCATAGCTTCAATCTTGGAGGGGTCTACTTTTACTTCGACCCGAGTGACTACGTGACCCAGAAACTGTACTTCTCTAAGCCAAAAGTCGCACTTGGAAAACTGGGCGTACAACCTTTCTTTTCTCAACACTTCCAAAACTTCACGTAAATGTTGCTCGTGCTCTGACTCACTCTTGGAGTACACGAGTATGTCATCAATGAACACAATGACCGACTTGTCGAGGAATGGTCGGCATACTCTATTCATTAAATCCATAAACACAGCTAGTGCGTTCGTTAGACCAAAAGGCATTACAAGAAATTCGTAATGGCCGTAACGCGTTCTGAAAGCCGTCTTCGGAACATCATCTTCTCTAACCTTCACTTGGTGATAACCAGAACGTAAGTCGATTTTGGAAAAACAACCCGCTCCTTGAAGTTGATCGAACAAGTCGTCTATTCTCGGAAGCGGATATCTGTTCTTTACTGTAGCTTTATTCAAATCACGATAGTCAATGCACATTCTCATTGTGCCATCTTTCTTTTTGACGAATAAGACCGGAGCTCCCCAAGGTGACGAACTCGGTCTTATGAAGCCTTTCTCCAATAGCTCTTGGAGTTGTGCCATCATCTCTTGCATCTCCGACGGCACTAAATGGTAAGGAGCTTTAGCAATTGGTGCTGCTCCAGGCACAAGATCAATCCGAAACTCTACCTGGCGATTGGGTGGTAACCCGGGCAAGTCGTCCGGAAAGACGTCTGGAAATTCACGCACAATCTTCACATCTTCCAGCTTTGATTTCTTTAACTTGGCATCGATCACATAGGCTAGGAAAGACGAACATCCTTTTACTAAGTACTTGCGTGCCTTTGCCATTGTGATTATTGCCACTTCACCCTTTCTCTTTTCACCATAGATGACAACGACTTCGTCAGAGGGGTTGGGAAGTCGAATCAACTTCTTGGAACATACGATCTCGGAATGATTGTTTGACAACCAATCCATGCCGACCACCACATCAAAACCCCCGATTAACATCGGCAGTAGATCGATCGAGAATTCTCTCCCCTTGATACTAAGTGTACACTATTTCATAACCTCGTGGATCAGAACTTGACTACCATCGGCTATTTCTACCACTAATGCATCCTCAAGACTAGTAGTGGGCATAGAAATTTTCTGACGGAACAATTCAGATATGAAAGAGAAACTAGCAACTGTATCTAACAAAATACGAGCAGGTACAGAGTTTATAAGGAAAGTACCCGATACCACGTCAGCAGATGCCCTGGCCTCTTCGACCGTCATCTGAAATGCTCGACCCGGAACCTTCGGCGGGTTCTCCTTCCTTGCTGGCGTGCTACCCGACACAAGCTTCGGGCAATCTTTTCTCACATGCCCCAGTGCCTTGCACTCATAACAGACGAGTCCTTTGACCGGGCAATCTCTGAAAGTGTGACCAGGCTTCCCACACTTATAACAAGTTTGAGCAGTGGTAAAACAGTCACCGTGGTGTTTGGTTCGACACTTGTGGCACCACCTAGCTTCCTGCTGATTGCTGAAGTTTCGGTTTCCGCCAAAAGGTCGTGATCTCTTGGGGTGAGCAGAATTGCTCTCCCACTTTCTCTTATCAGTCACCACTACGGCTTTCTCAACTTTGTTCCTTGCGAACATCTCTTCCATGTACTGAGCTTCTTCAATCATCTCGCGGAGGTTAGAAGCTTTAGAATTGTGGACCATAGGTTGCATGTCCGCAGGTAGGCCATTCAGATAGGCCTTCATCTTATCCTTCTCTGTTGGGGCAACATGCCCCACCAGATCTAGCTTCTCCATGAACTGACGGGTGTACTCCCTCACCGTCAGGCTTCCCTTCACCAGAGACCGAAATTCTTTCTCAATTCGGTCCATTGTTCTTTCATTGCAGAATTCTTCTAACAACTTTTTCTTGAACTCGGCCCAAGTCAACTGAGCCAACACAACAGCAGATAGGGTGGATTGAATGACATTCCACCAAATGAGCGCGGTATCCCTCAACAGTTGGGTACCGAACCGCACTCTTTGATCATCTCCGCATTCGGAAGAGCCAAAAGCTTGCTCGACCGCTCGAATCCACTTTACACACAAGACTGGGTCGTCGGAACCATAGAACTCTGGCGGTCAGCAACCCAGAAAGGACTTGTAGGAACAACTTTTCCTATTTCCCGGAGCACCAACAATCCTGTTTTCCTCAGCCCTGACCCCTGTACCAACGCCTCCAGAACCTGCTATAATGTTTTCCACAACCGTCTCACTTCTCCGATTGTTCACATCGCGGTCCTCAATCACTTTCAGCAGAAACTCTTGCTGCTTTGCCATCTCTTCCCTCATTGCCAACATCATGCTGGCCATCAACTCAGACGGGGAACTAGCATCCCTGATTACTGGGTGGGACGAAGCCAGGTCCACACGCGGAATGACCTCTGGCCCCCCACCTAGTATTTGTTGAACTGGCGGACGCACGACAACCTCAACTCCTTCCGGCTGATCAGCGGTGGAGGCTGTCGCTTCCAGACCATCAACACGAGTACGCGGTCTACCACACGTATTCACCATACTGAACTGCTTCACAGAACAGAGACAGAGATAAGAGAGAGATTGAATAAACACAAAGGAAACGTACTACCACATTACCAATTGTCATAGCAATAGAAGTTCAAGCACACTTACGTACGATATCTTCATAATAACATTAGCTAAGTGAGATTATGAACATATAACACATACAAGTTCTCGTTACGATCACCACAACGCCTGATAAACGTACTTTCCGTTGACTCTAAGACTAACCCATCTTAGAAGATCTACCCAATCTCGCAGATCAATTCTTAGCATACTCAGTCTAAGTCTAGACATCTTACATTCATGCCTAGTTCGCTTAAACTAGAGCTCTGATACCAACCTGTAACACCCTAAAAATCAGAGTAAATTAAAACCTAAAAAAAAAACCTGGCAACATGACATTCGTATTGATAATAAACTCCCAAGAAGGGGATCAGTCCTTAAGACTTTACAAAAATCTGTATCGATATAGAGTTTGTCAACAAACTAATCTAGACACCTATATCAAGATTACATCAGTTGACAATCCATAATGTACCAAAAGAATGAGACTTAACAAATGCCCTGAAACAATACTAGTCATCTCAAAATGCCTCGAGACCAAACCCGTCTCTCAAAACCCCGGCAACCCACCGCTAAGGGAAACCTGTTGTACACATCATTTGAGAAAAAGTGTCAGACTTAAAGCCTGGTGAGAACATACAGTTTATAAAACTCAAAAGATATAAACATCAGTATCATAAGGAAATCTTTTCATAAAGGTTTAACTCATAAAGATAACATTTCGCCACAACCGGGCCTTTTCGGTCCAAAACTCATTATATGATGACAAAAGGACCATTTTACCAAGGATGGTGGCGTAACACTAAGTAGGCCAAAATCCGAGTTATGAGCTAAACACTTGGAATCCAAGGATACGAACACATAGGTCCGTGCTACGATGTGAGATCGCGCCCCCAAGCAAAACCAATGTATACTCCTTCACTAGGATCACTACGAACCATGGCTAGTATCCGGCCTCACATAACCGTACCAAGTTGCCCTCTAGGAACATATGCATCCATAGTTACAAAATGGGGAATATGACCTCCCAATAATACAGTCGACTCAAAACCTAGGGATCCGCTAGTAATGGTACAGACTCGTCACAACAACATATGTGACCAACCATAAATAAACATATGGTATTAACACATTTTATAAACAAAATGTCATTTCCAGTTCAACTTCTGGTAAGAATGAAAATCATTAAAATGAGTTTATAAGCATTCTTTTCACATATCCACATAATGTGCAAGTAAAACATCATTTTACTTTAATAAGGCAGAACCAGTCATTTTAGTCAAAACTGATCGGGAACCCCGAAAATTACCAAAAACTTCATTTATATCAAAATGTAGAGAACATAAAATCATACCGTAGAAATACTTCGGATTTCGCAAATAAGAGTTTTGACATGTATAAAGTTTGTAAAATGGTAGTAGGAACTCACCGGTAGGTTTTCAGAATAAAACCCGGAAAACCAGATAACGATCACGACGAAGAGGTGAAGCTTAAAACACCGACCCCTTGCTAGAAACACCGAAAACTAGCAACCAAACGAGCCTTGAAGATCAAAGAAGAAAAAGAGAGAAAAAGGAAGAGAGAGAGAAAGAATCTGAGGTTTTAAAAAAAATCTCAACAAAATGAGATATTTAGACAAGTCATCACACGCTTCCTAACACAGCGCACGGCCCGTGCGTTTTCAAAGGGGAATGGCGCACAGCCCGTGCGAAAGTCACTGTCTCGCACCCTGATCCATGCGCACGACCCGTGCGTTTTTCCTGAAGGAGGGCGCACGGGTGTAGACAGAAACAGAAACCTCAATTTCTTCCAACATCTTCGCAAAACAACGAAATTCGGGGTGTTACATAATGTCTTAGAAATCAAATTCTAACTCGGAGCATTTGTCTTAAGCATTTGCATATTTCCAACTAAACGTCTTTAAATTATTTGACCGACAAAAATACCCATCTTTGAGCATATATTCACCAAACACCGAGACACTTTTAAGACATAGAATGCAATTCAAATCTTATGCATATAATGAGAAATTATCCAAAGCCATATGGTACCGTCGAATAAATGTCATCCAACATTCAAAGTTATCCTAATAAGATATTCTAGGAATTTCCATATTCCTTAGATAACCCATAATTATTTCATCGATACTGCTATATTCTAAGTATACCAAATTGTAACTCTCTTTAAGAATAGTCGAGTGTAACACCCCGAATTCTGAGAACCCATGTATTATTCTTCTCATTTTGGAAATCTCCTAAATTTTAAGGATTTATCAGTGTAATATCGAGTTGTTCGAATTTAAGCATCGTGGGCTGAAAAGTATCAAATTTGAGGATTTTGGGGTTGCTCGCCACAGTGCCCGCAAGAGTGACAGGGGGTCACAATCGGGATGGCACAATCGCCGGAGGTCAAGGACCTACGGTACATTTCTCGCGATTGTGCCATGCGAGAGTGACATGATCACAATCGCGGGGCACTATCGCCCCATTTGTACCGAGAGGTGTGATCCTGGCGCGACCTTGCCCGCGAGAGTGACAAATGTCACTCTCACATGTCACTATCGTCGTCGGGGTATTTTGGGTATAAAAAGTCAAGTCGCGATTTTTAGTCATTTTATCTGATTCTAGGGTTTGCGGTGCGATTCTCTCTGCTGAAGTCAGTAAGTATTATCTCCTTAAAACCTCTTTCATCATTTATGGTGATTCTAGGTCATTAATGGTGGTTCTTAACACTTTTAGGAAGTGTTGATAGGAAGCTCTCAAGTGGTTAAACATCTCATCTTCATCTCCTTCATTCCTAGGGCTTGGTTTTCTTTTAAGAAAACTACTAAGGTGAGTTCATACACTTTTACTAAACCTTATACATGTCAAATGTGGGTTTTAAATGCCTAAGCATCTCCTTTTTCATGTACTTGATTTGTGGGTTTTGTACCAAATCTAACTTTTGGAGATTTTAGGGTTTTATGATAACTTTATGAAATATGATTATGTGAGCTTGTTGACGCTACTATTAACCTACCTTTACCTGGGAAAATGTATTTCAAGAGATGGCTCTATTCATGTATCACTTATGGGTTTTAGAAATGATATTCTTGTGGTTAACTGCTGATAAGTTTGTATTTGGGAATTTATCATGTTTAAAGAGTATGGCTTATAATAGACATTTATGTTTCAACCGATGATCGTTCGGTAAAGAATGGAAATTGTCTTGGGAAAAATCATTCTTTATGTCCTTTATGCATAATTACACTTGTTGAAATATTCGTTGGGCACTATGAGCATTATTTGGCTTATTTGTTGCATTTGGGAGTCATGACCCTGTAAGTTGCTATATTATTGTTCCGGCGTTGGGACGACTAGTTTTCCACGTCGAGGCACGTTAGGCATCGGAATGGGTTATAAGTCCTTCGTGCTCAAGTATTACGATATTGGATGAGGAGCTCGACGTAAGGACCCCTCGGGGTTGAACTTGAGTTTCCGTGGGTGTACATTTAAAGCCACTGAGCCTGACATCCCTTGCGTGTACTTTATTTGTTTATTGGCTTTTTACTGACTCGTCGAATGGCTTACTTTTGTGTTCCGTCATTTGTGTTAGTAAGCGGGTCTCCCCCGCTAACCCAAGAGGTACTTGCTACATTTCAAAGAGCATTATTGTTACTATTACCATTATTATTATCGGTGTACAAAAGAAACTCCTTTACTCACTTTTACCTTTGATTATCTAAACTGCAAATGTTGGATCTCACTAGGCTCTAGCCTAACACTTTTTCTTAAAACGACATGTATAACAGGTCAGGTTTCCGGTGGGGTTCGTCGGGATTGAGTGGATGACTTTGAGGTCAAGAGCGGTCTTTTTGGGAGATGTATAGACCGGTATTTTGGATAACGGACATACTTTTGGAAGAATAGCAACACCCGATACTAATCTTTCTTATTTAAGTTAGATTTTTAGGTTGTTAGTGTATTCTTCATTTGATTCATTGTAATGTTTATAGTATTGTTTCCCCGTTCTATCGGGATGATACTTTGGGGTTGTTTCATCAGGTTTTATATACCCAGGTTTACCAATTTATAGCCGTCATATTGCAGAAATTTCGAATTTTTATTCCAGTCATTTTTAGGGTGTTACATCGAGGTCAAGAATTACATCTATATCCTACATTCAAAGACTCTAAAACCTAATCACTTAAATACTATTGACTTAGCAAATCAATCCACTTATCTTAACCATTAACATAGCATGCAATGACCTAAAACACCTATTACAATTTCAATGATGAAATTCATGAACTTAAATGATGATACCAAACCACAGAACATTAATCCTCTTGCCAAAAAAGGAGTTATTTAAGAAAAGAAAAGTAATTCAACCGCCACACTTTTGCTACACAATTAAGCTTTTGCTACACAATTCAGCTATCCTTTCTTAATTTACCCATACTCAAACCTTTTAAATTTTCTACAAGATAGAACCTAGAGCTCAGATACCATTATTGTAGCACCCTCTTCCCGAGATGGAAAAGGAGGTCACCATCAAACTTAAAACAACCTGCTAAGAGAAGCATACAGAGCACTATTAAACCGTATTTAAAATAAACACCATCAAATGTAACAATTCTCTCGAACGATACATTTTTTTTCTTCCAATACTTGTTTTACAAAATAATAAATCTACAAATTCTAATCAACAAACCTCTTATATAGGATGAAGATCAGAATCCCTTGCTCTTCATTTCCCCTTGACATGTCGCGGAGAAAGAAAAGCGGCTGAGCCAAACGCTTTGTGCACCTATAGAATTGATAACAAGCAACTACTCAAGCAAACACAAAACATTACAAAAATATGATATTGGACATGAAACAAAGTTTTTCACGGAACTCGAATTTCTAGCACATCCACATCCAACTTAAACAACAAAAAATATAAATACCCAAACTAAGGAAACGAAATTAAAAGAAACTATACCTAAAAACACATTTAAACTGTATAATCAAGTCATAAAGAATATATCAAATTTCAATATATCAAAATAGTAAATCTTTTCAAACACAAAGTTCGTCAAATCAGAACAAACGAATTGATCACTACATACCAAACGAATCTAAGAAGCTACATCAAAATCATAAACTGGGATTGTATACCGAACTCAAACAAATAATCGTATACGATTGTGTTTCACGACACACATAAACAGTTACAACAAATGTCAGGCATAAGCCAGACATCCAACTGCACTAATTAATGTGAGATGCGGTGTTGGGCACTACGCCGCCATCCACCCTACAAGCAAATCAAATATGCTAGGGCCAACCCATACGCCTCATGAAAAAAATCACCCATCACACCATGGCCAGTTCTCATCAGAGCTCAAAAATAAATCAAAAGGAGACGTCGTGGACTGATCACACTACCACGGTTGGTGTCACGCCATTGGTGACACAATGGCGTGCCTATGGTACCCGATAGGTGGTTAGTAGCTCGGTGTACCTTAAAGCATAAACTTCAAAACTATGTCACAACATATGTGATCACGCTAGATGAATAGAAAATCATACTAATTTCAAAAAAATCAAAAAGTTATTTGACTATTCAAAAATTTTGACCGCTCCCCTTGGACCACTTCATAATTTCGAACACATTTTTTTTACGAGTTACGAATAGAAAAGGAGTTTAAATAAGACTAGTGTCGTAAACCAATAACATAACTTTATGTACGAATCATCACAAAAGAGTTAAAAAAACAAAAACGTATGGCAAAGCAAATCCGAACGTAGACTAGGAATTTCACACTCACAACTTTTTGAAATCGAGTTGTACTATTTTTCAAAACTTTACACGTTTACAAATCCAACATTTTATCATAATTCCACTATGTTTTAGAAAACTATATGTAAACACAAGTTTTAAATAACTGTCTTGTGATACCAAATAATCAAGAATGAACCAAATCCGATTTAAAATATATTTTCCACGAATATTTGAAAACAGTTGCGATGTTCTCGTCTAAAACGAGACCAATTTCGAAAACCCAGATTTAAGACACCTTAGCATAAAAATCGCAGTTTAGGTGTGACAATAACGGGTAATATACATCTCCTCGTTTTCAAAAGTATATCGTATGCATTAATCTGATAACCGATCGATTTAGTCTGATTTTTATAAATAACACGAATTTTGAAAAATAAAAATCAGCAAATTATAAATAGAGTTTGATGTTTTTATAATATATGAATCTCTATTTATTATATGTAAAACCAAAAGAACACAAACCAGAGAATACAAACGAACAAGCGATCAACTAAATGAATGGAACCGCGACATAATCTTGATGGAAGTAAGAACATGTTATTGATCACCAAATCGAACGGAACGACTCGAAAGAAAAACAAAGAAACCATACACATATTGAACGAATCACACAAACACAATTTGTAAGGAATTAGTACACATATACAAGCGATCAAATAAACACAAACGAGGGGAACATAAAGAATACTTACCTTAATCAATGATATATCCCTTATATGCCTTCAACGAACACAAAGCCCTTTAAATCACGATGAAAACTTTCGACACGAATCCAACTTGAAACCTAAAAATTGTTGCTTACCTCTCAAATTTTTTCTTCCTCCTGATTTATTCAACCATTGAACATGAATTGGATAATAAAATTTAATCCTAATTCATCTACATAACTACGCCGCCAAACCCTAAAGAGTTATCAAATATCTTTTTTTCTTTTCTTTTTAGCATAATACATATATATATATATATATATATATATATCCACATAATTGTATTGAGGAAAGTTCAAACGAGAACACTAACTATTTAAGAAGACAAGAAAACAAAAAAAAACAACAGATCATGTTCAAATTCATATGCAATTTTATACTAACCCGAAAAAATCGGACGCAGCGATGTCCATTAGGTCGCGCCCATAGTCACGTGAATCATATATGATTATATACGTGAGTCATATATGATTTTTATGTACTTTTCCCGTGTTATAAATGATGCTCTTGTATATATATATATATATATATAATCCTAATTTGGTTTGCGAAGCCGCTTCCATTCATGTATGAGATCATCCAAAAATATTTCAAAGTTTTGCTTAATGACATTATTAGTCCCTCTAGTTTTCTATGGTTTCTAAACTCAGACTAATACATTTATTTGAATATATTTTCTTAAAAATTATGGATTATTACAATCTACCTCCCTTAAAAGAATTCCGTCCTCGGAATTAAAGAAACAAAGATATAACATAAACCATTCCTCTATCACATCCTTATAATTCTGAACACATATGATAATTCTTATAAGAGACAATTCTAGACTTTAATTTACGACTTCGATCAACTAAATCAACCAGGAAAAAAAAGCCATCCTCAAAAATTATATAAATAACTTTGGTTAATACAACTCATCGTACTTAAAACAATTTGGTCCATCAAATTTATACACTTGAAATCACTACATAATAACACTCACAAGTCACAAGTAACCATCCAATCTTAGTACAAAATGTGAAACACCAAAAAATATTTCAATATAACAACTAACATCACATCAACAATACCACTCTACCAACTCTAAAATGGAATAAAAATATCATGAAGGGCGCCAATTTCTAAATATCATATATCTTAATTCTATATAGAAAACTGCACAACAAATAATGTCTTAGAAATCAAATTCAAATTCAGAGCATTTGTCTTAAGCATTTGCATATTTCCAATTAAACATCTTTAAATTATTTGACTCAAAAAAATACCCATCTTTGAGCATATATTCACAAAACACTGAGACACTTTCAAGACATAGAATGCAATCCAAATCTTATGCATATAATGAGAAATTATCCAAAGCCATATAGTATCGTCAAATATACGTCATCTAACATTCAAAGTTATCCTTATAAGATATTCTAGAAATTTCCATATTCCTCATGTAACCCATAATTATTTCATCGATACTTCTACATTCTAAGTATACCAAATTGTAACTCTCCTTAAGAATAATCGAGGTCATGAATTACACCTATATCCTTCATTCAAAGACTCTAAAACCTAATCACTTAAATACTATTGACTTAGTAAATCATTCCACTTATCTTGACCATTAACATAGCATGTAATTACTTAAAACACCTTTTATAATTTCAATGATGAAATTCATGAACTTAAATGATGATACCAAACCACAAAACATTTATCCCCGTGCCAAAAAGGGAGCTATTTAAGATAAGAAAAGTAATTCATCCGCCACGATTTTGCTACACAATTCAGCTATCCTTTCTTAATCTACCCATACTCAAACACATCAAGCCTTTTTAGTTTTCTACAAGATAGAACTTAGAGCTCTTATACCATTATTGTAACACCCCCTTCCCGAGATGGAAAAGGAGGTCACCATCAAACTTAAAACAACCTTCTAAGAGAAACATACAGAGCACTATTAAAACATATTTAAAATAAACACCATCAAATGTAACAATTCTCTCGAACGATACATTTTTTTACTTCCAATACTTGTTTTACAAAATAATAAATCTACAAATTCTTATCAACAAACCTCTTATAGTGGATGAAGCTCAGAATCCCTTACTCTTTATTTGCCCTTAAACACCGGTCGCGGAGAAAGAAAAGCGGTTGAGCCAAACGCTCTGTGCACATATACAATTGATAACAAACAAATACTCAAGCAAACACAAAACACTACAAAAATATGAATTTGGACATGGAACAAACTTTTGCACGAAACTGGAATTTCTAGTGCATACCACATCCAACTTCAACAACAAAAAAATATAAATACCCAATCTAAGGAAACAAAATTAAAAGAAACCATACCCCAAAAGCACAGGTTTAAATTGCTTAATCAAGTCGTAATGAATATATCCAATTTCAATATATCACAATAGTAAATCTTGCCAAACATTATGTTCATCAAATCAGAACAAACGAATTGATCACTATATACCAAACGAATCTAAGAAGCTAAATCAAAATCATAAACTGAGATTGTATACCGAGCTCAAACAAATAATCGCATACGCTTGTGTATCATGACACACATAGACAGATACAACAAGTGTCAGACATAGGTCACTCAAGCATGTACATTGAACATACACATCTAACTGTACTAAATAATGTGATATGCGGTATTGGGCACTACGCCGCCATCCACCCTACAAATAAATCAAATATGCTAGGGTCGGCCCATATGCCTCCTGAGTAAAATCAACCATCACACCAAGGCCAACTCTCATCAGAGCACAAAAATAAATCGAAAGGAGACGTCGTGGACTGATCACACCACCACGGTTGTTGTCACGCCATTGGTACCCCATAGGTGGTTAGTAGCTCGGTGTACCTTAAAGCATAAACTTCAAAAGTATGTCACAACACATGTGATCACACTAGATGAATAGAAAATCATACTAATTTCAAAAAAATCAAAAAGGTATTTGAATATTCAAAATTTTGACCGCTCCCCTTGGACCACATTATAATTTCGAACACATTTTTTTAACGAGTTACGAATAGAAAAGGAGTTTAAATAAGACTAGTGTCGTAAACCAATAACATAACTTTATGTACGAATGATCACAAAAGAGTTAAAAAAAACGTATGGCAAAGCAAATCCGAATGTAGACTAGGAATTTCACACTCACAACTTTTTGAAATCGAGTTGTACTATTTTTCAAAACTTTACACGTTTACAAATCCAACATTTTATCATAATTTCACTAATTTTTAGAAAACTATATATAAACACAAGTTTTAAATAACTGTGTTGTGATTCCAAAGAATCAAGAATGACCTAAATCCGATTTAAAATAGATTTTCCACAAATTTTTTAAAACGGTTGCGCTGATAAGACGAGACCGGTTTCGGAAAACCAGATTTTAGACCCCTTAGCACAAAAATCACAATTTGCCCTTGTGACAATAACTTGTAATACACATGTCCTCGTTTTCAAAAATATATCGTATGCATTAATCTGGTCAATTTATTGTGATTTTTATAAATAACACGAATTTTGAAGAATAAAAATTAGCAGATTATAAATAGAGTTTGATGTTTCTAGAATATCCGGATCTCAATTTATTATATGTAAAATGGAAAGAAGACAAACCGGAGAATACAAACGAACAAGCGATCAACTAAATAAATGGAACCGTGAAATGACCTTGGAAGTAAGAACACGTTATTGATCACCAAATCGAACGGAACGACTCGAAAGAACAAACACAATTGGTAAGGAATTAGTACACATATACAAGCGATCAAATAAACACAAACGAGGGGAACATAAAGAATACTTACCTTAATCAATGATATATCCCTTATATGCCTTCAACGAGCAAAAAACCCTTTAAATCACGATCAAAACTTTCGACACGAATTGAACTTGAAACCTAAAACTTGTTGCTTAGAACTTCAAAAATGTTTAGCCTTCCTCTCAATTTTCTTCTTCCTCGTGATTTCTTCAACCATTGAACATGAATAGGTTCATCTACATAACTACGCCGCCAAACCCTAAATAGATATCAAATATTTTTTTTTCTTTTCTTTTTAACATTATATATATATATGTACACACACATAAATGTATAGAGGAAGGTTTAAACGAGAACACTAACTATTTAAGAAAATAAGAAAACAACAAAAAACAACATATCATGTTCAAAATCATATGTGATTTTATACTAACCCGAAAAAATCGGACGTGGGTGATGTCCATTACGTCGCGTGCATTGACTCGTGAATCATATATGATTATGTACGTGAATTATATATGATTTTGTATGTACTCGGTTATTCCCGTGTTTTCTTAAATAGATAATGTTCTCGTATGAACTCACCTCTCTCTCTCTCTCTTTATATATATATATATATATATATATATATATATATATATAATCCTAATTTGGTTTGCTTCCATTCACGTATGAGGTCATCCAAAAATATTTCAAAAGTTTTGCTTAATGTCATTATTAGTCCCTCTAGTTTTCTAAGGTTTCCAAACTCAAACTAATACATTTATTTGAATATATTTTCTTAAAAATTATGGATAATTACAATCCACCTCTCTTAAAAGAATTATGTGCTCGAAATTCAAATAAGCAAAGATATAACTTAAACCATTCCTTTAATACATCATTATAATTGTTAACACATGATAATTCTTATAAAAGACAATTCTAAAATTTAATTTACGACTTCGATCAACTAAATCCACCAGGAAAAAAAATTATATAAATAACTTTGGTCCACCAAATTTATACACTTGAAGTCACTACATAATAACCCTCACAAGTAACCATCCATTATTAGTACAAAATGTGAAACACCAAAAAATATTTCAATATAACAACTAACATCACATCAACAATACCACTCTACCAACTCTAAAACGGAATAAAAATATCATGAAGGGCGCAAATTTTTAAAAACCATATATCTTAATTCTAGATACAAAACTGTACAAATAATAATGTCTTGGAAATCAAGTTCTAACTTAGAGCATTTGTCTTAAGCATTTGCATATTTCCAACTAAACGTCTTTAAGTTATATGACTGACAAAAATACCAATCTTTGAGAATATATTCACCGACACTTTCTAGACAAAGAATGCAATCCAAATCTTATGCATATAATGAGAAATTATCCAAAGTCATATAGTACCGTCAAAAATATGTCATCCAACATTCAAAATTATCCTTATAAGATATTCTAGAAATTTCCATATTCCTCATATATTATTTCATCGATATCGCTACATTCTAAGTATACCAAATTGCAACTCTCCTTAAGAATAGTCGAGGTCAAGAATTACATCTATATCCTTCATTCAAAGACTCTAAAACCTAATCACTTAAATACTATTGACTTAGCAAATCAATCCACTTATCTTAACCATTAACATAGCCTGCAATGACTTAAAACAACTATTACAATTTCATTGATGAAATTCATGAACTTAAATGATGATACCAAACCACATAACATTAATCCTCGTGCCAAAAAGGGAGCTATTTAAGATAAGAAAAAAAATTCAACTGCCACGGTTTTGCTACACAATTCGGATAACCTTTCTTAATCTACGTACCCATACTCTTATACCATTATTGTAACAACCACTTCCCAAGATGGAAAAGGAGGTCATGAGCAAACTTATAACAACTTGCTAAGAGAAGCACACTATTAAACCTTATTTAAAATAAACACCATCAAATGTAACAATTCTTTCGAACGATACATTTTTTTTCTTCCGGTACTAGTTTTACAAAATAATAAATCTACAAATTCTTATCAATAAACCTCTAAAATAGGATGAAGCTTAGAATCCCTTACTCTTTATTTCCCCTTGAACAATTGCCGTGGAGAAAGAAAAGCGGCTGAGCCAAATGCTCTGTGCACATATACAGTTGATAACAAACAAATACTCAAGCAAACACAAAAAATTACAAAAATATGAATTTGGACAAGGAACAAACTTTTGACACGGAACTTGAACTTCTAACGCAAACCACATCGAACTTCACGAACAAAAAATATAAATACCCAAGCTAAGGAAACGAAATTAAAAGAAACTATACCCAAAAGCACGGGTTTAAATTGCTTAATCAAGTCATAATGAATATATCCAATTTCAATATATCACAATAGTAAATATTGTCAAACATCAAGTTCGTCAAATCAGAACAAACGAATTGATCACTATAGATCACATGAATCTGAGAAGCTTATATCAAATTCATAAATTGGGATTGTATACAGAGTTCAAACAAATAATCGTATGCGCTTGTGTTTCATGACACAAATAAACAACTACAACAAGTGTCAGACATAAGCCACACATGCATGTATATTGGACATACACATCCAACTGTACGAAATAATGTGAGATGTGGTGTGGGGCACTACGCCGCCATCCACCCTACAAACAAATCAAATATGCTACGGACGACCCATACGCCTCCTGAATAAAATCACCCATCACACCATGACCATCTCTCATCAGAGCTGAAAAATAAATCGAAAGGAGACGTCGTGCACTGATCACACCACCACGGTGGTGTCACGCCATTGGTGCCACAATGACATGCCTATGGTACCCAATTGGTGGTTAGTAGCTCGGTGTACCTTTAACACATAAACTTTAAAAGTATGTCACAACACATGTGATCACTAGATAAATAGAAAATCATACTAATTTCAAAAAAAAAAATCAAAATGGTATTTGACTATACAAAAATTTTGACCGCTCCCCTTGGACGCTTTATAATTTCGAGCACATTTTTTTTGGAACAACTTACGTTAAGAACCAAAAATATTTGTGCCAAAATAACAGATGCGAAGAATCGAAAAGGAGTTTAAATGAGACGAGTGTCGTAAACCAATAACATAAATTTATGTATGAATCATCACACAAGAGCTAAAAACAAAAATGTATGGCAAAGCAAATCCGAACGTAGACTAGGAATTTCACACTGACAACTTTTTGAAATCGAGTCGCACTATTTTTCAAAACATTACATGTTTACAAATCCAACATTTTATCATAATTCCACTAAGTTTTAGAAAACTTTATATAAAAATAAGTTTTAACTAAATGTCTTGTGATTCCAAAGAATCAAGAATGAACCGAATCAGATTTTAAAATATATTTTTCACGAATTTCTGAAAACAATTGCGCTGTTCTAGTCTAAATTGAGACCAGTTTTGGAAAACCCAAATTTTAGACACCTTAGCATAAAAATCACAGTTTGGCCGTGTGACCTCCTGGTTTTCAAAAATATATCGTATGCATTAATCCGATAACCGAGCGATTTATCATGATTTTTACGAATAACACGAATTTTTGCAGAATAAAAATCAGCAGATTATAAATAGAGTTCGATGTTTCTAGAATATCCGGACCTCGATTTATTATATGTAAACCCGAAAGAAACCGAGAATACGCAAGAACAAACGATCAACTAAATACATGGAATCGCGAAATAACCTTGATGGAAGTAAAAATATGTTATTGATCACGAAATCGAACGAAACAATTTGAAAGAAAAACAAAGAAACTATAGATATATTGAACGAATCACAAAAACACAATTCGTAAGGAATTCGTACACATATACAAGAGATCAAATAAACACAAACGTGGGGAACATAAAGAATCTGTACATTAACCAATGATATATCCCTTATATGCCTTCAACGAATACAAAGTCCTTTAAATCACAATCAAAACTTTCAACACCAATCCAACTTGAAACCTAAAAATTGTTGCTCGAAACATCAAAAATATTCAACAAACCTCTCGATTTTTTTCTTCCTCCTAATTTCTTCAACTATTGAACATGAATAGGATAATAAAATTTAATCCTAATTGATCTACATAACTACGTCGTCGAACCCTAAAGAGATATCAGATATCTTTTTTTTTCTTTTGTTTTCACCATAATACATATATAGAGAGGAAGTTTCAAACGAGAATGCTAACTATTTAAGAAAACAAAAAAACAGCAAAAAACAACATATCATGTACAAAATCATTTGTGATTTTACACTAACTCGAAAAAATCGGACACGGGCGATATCTAGCGCGACCTTCATAGTTGCGTGAATCATATATTATTTTGTATGTACTCGGTTGTTCTCATGTTTTCTTAAATAGATGTTGTTCACGTATGAACCCACTTTTATGTATATATATAATCCTAATTTGGTTTGCAACACCGCTTCGATTCATGTATGAGGCCATTCAAAAATATTTCAAAGTTTTGCTTAATGACATAATTAGTCCTCTAGTTTTCTAAGGTTTCCAAACTCAAACTAATACATTTATTTGAATATATTTTCTTAAAACTTACGGGTTATTACAGTTAAATTATACTAAGGGTTGATTGGTATATCACTCATAACAGGAGGCCATTTCCGGTGGGCAAATCCGCCTGCAGTTTTCGATGGATTTGCCGGTCGAAAAAAAAGGCGCCGAAAGCCGCCTTTTTCGGCGGATTTTTCGGCAGACCACAAATTTTCGGCAGATACATCCGCTAAAAATCCTCCCGAAATATTTTTCAAAAATTAACCCGACAATTTTTCGATGGAATAATCCGCTGAAAATATTTTTCAAATTCTTAGAAAAGTTTATTTTTTAATAAAAAAGAAAACTTTTTTCGGCGAAAATTTGCGGCGCAAAAATAATTATTTTTATTTTTTATTTTAATTATTATTTATTTAATTATTTAATTATTTAATTATTTAATTATTTTTGGCGGATAAATCCGCAAAAACTTTGAGAAATCAAAAACAGAAAAACGTGTTTTTCATTTAAAAATGTGTTACGAAACAGTGAAAACCTGTTAAAAGTTGTAAAAGCCGTAGAAAAGTTGTAAAAACCGTAGAAACAACTAAAAACTGTAAAAGACATAAAATACAACTAAATAGTCATAAATTAATGTTCTAAATTCTGATACATTGTTCAAATATTGCTCCAAAATATGTTCCAGCAACACAATTCAACAAATTATTCAAATACACAAATGGCTCATCACATGAATGGCGGTGGTAGGGGCTGGGACTGACAGAAACGCCTTACCGTTTCACACATCTCATCGTATTGGGCAGCACGTCCCGCTTATTCGGCCCGACGTGCCTCTTCTTCTGCCGCACGTCTCTCTTCCCGCTCCCTCAACTCCTGAACTTGGTACCTTAGATCCTCAATTTCCTATAAAATAAAAAAGACGTTAGAATATTTAACATGAATTATAAATGAAATTGATAAACCTCGTCTAATGAAATGTGGTACGCACCTGTCGGGAAGAAGAACAAGCACCACCCTGTTAGGCTGTCCTAGTCAAGATCGAGTTAGGATCTAGGTGGTACTCGAACCCAAACAGACGACCTTGCTTCGGTCCCAGCAACCTTCTGCCACAACTCGGTAACAACTAGCGGATACTGGCTAGGGTCATCGTCGTACTTCTGGCTAAGGCCTGTCGAATACTCACCCTGTTGGTTTTTACAAAATACATACAAGTCAATTTCGACAACATAACGACTGTAAATGGGATGTACCCAACTAAGTTAAACAATCCTAATGTTTACCCAACAAATGGAAACCCAATATATATATATATATATACATACACACATACACATACTAAGTCCACTTATTAGGCAATTTGAAACCCAAACCATGCATATAGAACAAATAGGGTTGGGTTTGTGTGCATAAAAGCTCTAAATGCACCCATTTGACTATTTGGAAGTCCAACCATGGATATAGAAGAAACCCGGGTTGGGTTTGTGCACTTAAAAGCTCTAAGTGCACCTATTAGGCTATATGAAAGACAAACCATGCATATAGAACATATAAGGTTGGGTTTGTATGCTTGAAAGCTCTAAGTGAACCTATTAGGCTATTTGAAAGTCAAACCATGCATACATAACATATAAGGTTGGATTTGTGCGCATAAAGGCCCTAAGTACACCTATTAGGCTATTTGAAACCCAAACCATGCATATAGAACAAATAGGGTTGGGTTTGTGTGCATAAAGACCCTAAGTGCACCTATTAGGCTATTTGGAACCCAAACCATGCATATAGAACAAATAGGGTTGGGTTTGTGCGCATAAAGGCCTTAATGCACCTATTAGGCTATTTGAAACAGAGACCATGCATATAGAACAAATAGGGTTGGGTTTGTGCGCATAAAGGCCCTAAGTGAACCTATTAGGCTATTTGAAACTCAAACCATGCATATAAAACAAATAGGGTTGGGTTCGACGACATAATGACTGTAAATGGGACATACCCAACTAAGTTAAATAATCCTAATGTTTGCCTAACAAATGGCAACCGAAACTAGATATATATATACATATATACACACTAAGATAGAGTCTTACGGTATAAAGATCATAATGTTTGCCCAACAAATGACAACTCAAACTAGATATATAAAGTTTAAAGTTAAACACAAAATATATACAGATATTCTAAAGTATTGTGCAAAATACTTACCGCAACCCGTCTACACCTCGATGTCACATAATCCCCGGTGGATGAAGACGAGGTATCCGAACAGGGAGTTTCTTTGGTGTCTCTGTGCTTTGTAGCCATGTAAACTCTTCGCTTTCTTTTATAATTCGGTCACCCAATTTTTTCCGGCAAATCTATAGCTTATAGTTATGATTTCAAATTTATATTGTATTTACTTGACCTTTTTTGCAAGCGGGGGCTCTACTCGGAAACAATCTCTGTCTCTTGAAACAGAGGTAAGGTCTGCATACATCATACTCCTCGTAGAACCTACCTCCGGGTGGGTTATATTGAGTTCATTTGATTTAATATACTATCAGTTGTGACCTTTAATCTGCTCCATATGAATTGCAGGCTCAATAATTCATTGTTGAGAATAGTATTGATGCTCTAGCAATGTGTATCGGTAACGTTCATGGGAAGTACCCTGCAAGTGGGCCAGAGCTTCGGCTTGAGTTACTCAAGGTAGAGTTTCAATCGTAATTACACTAAATTTGTGTTGGGAAGTCGTATTTGTGTCTTTTTCCCAAGAATAACTAACTACATATTTATTAACATCAAAATTACAAGAAAAGATATTCTATGGATATACAAATTGTGATCAATATGTTTTAAAATTCTTATCAAACAAACAAAATAATAATAATTTCTTATCTTTTAGTGTTGCTACCATAACCTCTATGACTTGCTTCAAATAGTGGAGTCTTTCTAGTTCTTCATGGAGCCTTCGAATTGCCTCAAGAACTTGTCCACGTACTGATCATTATTAGAGTACTCCGTCCAATGATTAAATGGTACAACAGTTTTCATTTCCGGATGTACAATAAAAATGAAGTGCTCTAGTGTTTTAGCTGATGAGATTTTCTTTATCCCCCAACTTGGTATCTTTATCTACTTCCATTTCTTGATTTACCCATTTCAGACTCTGTTCTATCTAATTTACCTGTTTGATATCTCAAACTATCTCAGTTTTAATCCATGTTCTATACTCTCTGTTTCTCTAAATTTTCTAGAATTCCTCCAACATTTAGTTGATGTTAAGATCCTTTGTAAATTGTGTTTTCCTTTAAGACTTTCGATTATGAGCACCATGCTGTCATTGGTGGTGTGTAAATGTTAAATACTATAATCTTTTGAGAATGTTGATAATGTACATGATAGTGATGTGTTTGATTTTTTGTTTGGATCAAAGAATTTTATGTCACGCGAATGGAATTTATATTTTTATTATACAAATTAGTAGGTTTTAATTTTATTGCAATACAATTGTAATAGAAATTAGTGACAATTTTTTTTGTTCACATTTTATAATTAGTGACCACTTTTTTTGGTCACTAATATGCCAGTGACCACATATATGCCAGTGACCACATATATTAACGGACGTTAACGAAATTGTTATCTTGAACCCAACTAGTGACGTATTTCGTGGCGGTCACTAACTTGGTCACTAAATTAGTCAAGTTAGTGATGACTTTCACCGTTTAGTGACGATATTTAGTGACCAAATTAGTTGTCACAAACACAGTGACCACTCCATTTTTGTCACTAATAGTGACCATTTTCGTTTTTGGTCACTAACGCAAATTAGTGACGGACCTTTAGTGACGAAAAGTGACCACCCAAATTTTAGTGACTAAAGTGTCTCAGTGACCTTTTTTGTGTAGTTAGTGACCAAAATTTTTTCGTCAATGATTGGCAATTTTCTTGTAGTGTTAATGTTTTTATAGGAGATGACATTTTTGAATCAAGGGTGGAGGAATGTCATGGACCTAAGTTGCTCCAGCCTTCAAGCTTATATCGTCGTACCAAAAGGTACGATTATGTCTGTGTGTGTATGAGAGAGAGAGAGAGAGAGAGAGAGAAACTTGAATGTATGTATGTATCAGGTTAGCTTTTCTGTTTTATAATCTGCTAGATTCAGTTACAGTTGGATCTGCAATGGAAAAGACATAAAATGTGTGTAGCAATGTCATGTGCTTGGTGTGTGTTTATGCGCTTGCAAGACATAAATCATAATCATGATTTTCAGTTTTGCAACAATTTTGAGAGTTGCACGATTTCTTTCTGCTTTAATTTGCATTCGAATTTTAGTGCTATTAAGAGTTGAAGTCAAGTTATGATTAAACAATTTATCAACTTTGTGTTGGGTTTATTTAAGATTCGTTGAAGAATCAAATACGTCACAAGGTCGTCTTTTGAAGTAGAAATCACTTGTTTTAAGTTGGTTCGTGTTTGATTCTTATCCGCCAGATATATCGAATATGTTCAATGAAATTTTTAGAGAGAATAATTCCTCTAGGAGATCCAGCGCTGTTCTTGCCTGTGTCACGAGCTTGACGAATTCATGTGTCGATTTACGGAAGAGAAATGTTGGATACCAGAGGCGGATGTCTCACCGGAAAACCTTCAAGTGGTATGGATATATTGTTTACAAACAATTATTTGTATAATTATATAATATGCATTTCTGATTGCTTCAGTTCTACCAGGCTATGCTTGTAGGTTACCATGAATAATGATTATATTTAAATAAGATCGAAATGTTACTCGGGAACAACGATAAATTTTGCGAAGGAGGAAAGGAGCTTGCATATGGTGAAGAGAAGAGTTAAGTTGGTACTGTCTTGGTCTCTTAATATGCCTGCAAGTCCCTGAAATAGTTAGTTTGTTGCTTTCATTTTCCATTTTGTTTCATGATGAATCAAGTAGCTTTGAGAGCAAATGCTATGAGTAGAGATGTTATTAGTTTAGTAATTTGTGCTAATTCAAGTTTGTAATTCCAATATGCTTGCTTGGTGCATGTTTATCTTTCTTTTTCTTGCAAGTACTCTAGGTTCCTAAACGTAAGACAACCCCATATCATATTGGCTCAAAACACTTTCCTTTTAGATTTCTTTCAACAATAGAAATGTGTTCTTATAAACTAAGGGGCCATTGATAAATTGCATACCGACTAAGTGCTTAAGTGCTGCTTATCGAGAAGAGAAATTTCCCTCACTTACCGGACCTGTAACATTTTCAATCATCAAAATGGATTGTTGTTAAGCATCTTAAACTTGAAACTTGGTAAGTGCTTACCAGTTAAGTCTTTTTTCTCACTTACCAGGTAAGACTCTCGGTCCTTGTTATGCCTCTTATCGGGTAAGATTCTTGATCCATATCATGCACAATCGGTCGGTGTCAAAGCTTTGGTTTCATCTAGATTTGGGCTGCTCGGTGAGCGCTTACCGGCTCATTTACCTTACGAGATGAACATATCAAGGGCCGATAATCTTACCCCGTAAGAGCGACGATAAGGATGGAGCGAGAGACTTACCCGGTAAGTGAGGATGACGACTCTTACCCGGTGGTAAGCGCTTACCGGGTAATTTATTGCATATAATACCGTTTTGATGGACTACAATCTTACTCGGTAAAGTAAGTTAGAGTGTTGAATCTTACCGGTAAATGCTTATCGGGTAAGCGTTTGAGAAACGACCCCTTAGTGTCCTTTGATGTTGAAAAAAGTGTGTTGGGATTAAAATGCAGATGCCGAGTCTGTCACTTGCTGCATTGGGATCTTTGATGTGGCTAAGGAAAAACAAGCCCAAGACTTTGATTCATATCATATATTATGGATGTGCAGGAATTGTGGCAACAATGTCATCCATCACAAGGTCTGATTCTTTTACACTAGAAAGCATGTTTATCATATATATTGATTGATATTGGGGTATGTTGAAAAAAATGTTTGTTGAATATTGATGCAGCTATTTGAGGTGGGGGTTAGGATGACACCTTCTGGAAGTTAAGTATATGAAATGATGATTTTTCTAAATATGTTTGATAGAATATATAATGTCTTAATAAGGAGAAAATATAAAGTATATTGTTTTAATAAAAAGTGATATTGTAAGACAAATGTGAAGATACTATGATGCAGCTTTGAACCGTTTCTTGTGTTGTATCTTGGGTTTGTTGTAAAAGAGTTTGAATGGAGATTTTACCAAAATACTTTTGCACATATATACGATTTAAATGTGCATTTTTCTAAATTTTTTGTATAAAAATATATTTGTAATAAATGTGATAACCAACATAAAATTCTCAAACTTCTCAATTGAAAACCATAAAATATAACTTAAGATTCTCTTCCTCTTTCAAGTTAAATTAAAGCACACAAAAAACATAAAAAAACTAAAAATCTAGAGAATGAAATGTAAAACGAGTTAAGTATTGAGGGTTCGAATTTTCGGATGTAGATTTAGATGCATCACACGGAAATGCGCCTGTACTTTCGTACATAAATCATTTAAGTTAGAATACTATATAATTATATCTATTAAAAAAACTTAAACATTAAAACAAAAAATAATTTCATTTTATTATATTTTATAAATAAAAATTCAATTAAATATATTATAAACCTAAAAACGAGAGTTTGCAATACATTTTCAACCACCACTTGTGATTTCTATTTTATTCAATCATAAAATACGAGATTTAATTAATTTTCCGTTCTCGGTTTACAATAAAATTCCTTAAAACTTAAGCTTAAAACTTATTACATACATGTAATTTTAACAAACAATTTTATAAGACTTCATAATTGAATTCCATGAAACTAATTGAAAGACGTTCAACTAAAAGATAGACGATGAATCCTACTTAACAATGTAAAATACTCAAATAAGTTTTATGTTTTTCTAACGAAAAATTGAGTCGATTTTGTATCCTCGGTTACAAGAAAATTTCACATCCCGTGCATTGCACGGGTAGACAACTAGTGTATATATATATCTATACTACCTTATAAAGCATATTTCAAAATCTCTTAAAAACACCTTTTTGTTGCACAATGTACTGCTGTTTAATGCACATATCTTAAAATCTCTTAATTACAACCCTTTAATGCGTGATGTACAACTTATCAATGCTTTTGCCTCTTTACAGATGTGAGTTTATATTCCTAACAACATTGATTATCGGCCCTTCCTCTCGATCGTCGCCCACCTCCCCCTCTCAGACGATTCAAAGTGACGATTCACTCTCATCCCTCATCCCAAAGCGACGATTCACTTTCTCATCTCATCGATATTTCTGATTCACTTTCTCATCTCATCCCTCATCCCAAATCGTGGATTCCCATCGCGTTGTCATCCATCGCAGAATTTGCTCAGTGTCGTTGTTTTCCTTGCTTCTTGCCGGTAGTTGCTGCCCTTCTTCCGCTGTACGTCGTCCTTCCTCCGCAAACTCATGTCGGTAAGAATCAAATCGAAACTTGTATGATTCTCCTTTTCTATAGATGTATTTTTTGATCATAATTGATGGCTATGGTCAATCGATTTTATTGTTCTTTTGTTGGTATAGGGCCTCATTCGATTTGATCGGTTGTTTTTTGACTTAGAAATCTCTTGTGCAGTACGAGTTTGTACTTTTTTGTTCTATTTTCTCTTCCTTTATGTTCACGATTATAATCGTAAAGATTATGGATGTATGTTGTGGTCAGTGGTGGACTTGAGGACATAGTGCAAACGCAAGTTTGTCATAGTGCAGGTAATATATATGTTGACCTCTTTCTAATTTTATCAAAGTTTGGTACTATTTATCTGTTGAGAAATACGCGATGGTTATAAATGACGTTATTTTTTCTTTTTTACAGGTTGGAGAGAATGAGCGATTTGTTTCGGAACTTCTTACAACTCTTCCAAAAACCATTACAGACCTTGAGCCCCACCAGATACATACGTTTTATGAATCTGTAAGTTCAAGTGTCTCAATTCGATCCTAATGGTTTCTATAATTGCTTAAGTTTGTATTTGTCTCATTTTATTCACTCAAAATTATTTATATGTTGGTACATGCCTTAATGTTGATAAGGTTCGTCAATTTATCGTCTAAACTTTATTCGCAGTGATTCATTCGCTTCTGTATGAACTTTGCATTTTTGGGATTTTGTGTGTTTGTTCTCTTTTGAAGCTTTTGTATGAATTCAAGGTAATAGTTCTCTTTCTGCTTCATACTTCATGTTTATTCTCTTTTTTTTTTACTTTGTTCCACAACCAACTAAAGAAAATGTTTTTATCTTTCCACACAACTATAAGAACTCAGGTTTGTTTGATCGGGTTTCTGTGAATCTCCTCTATGGTAGGTGGTTGGGAGCAACTGTAATTGTAGTGCATATCAATCTTCAAATGTTCTTAGGCAACAACCAACAATTAATGTCAATCCGGTATATCATTCTATTACCTCTCCACCCTCCCCTGTCCTTCTCTATACATGCATAAACAAACCTTCACGTGATTAAATGTATTCTACTTAAACATCTTCTAGATCATCCAAGTTCTCATATTCAATGTATTTTACTTCAGCAACCCCCACCTCATTTCCATTCACAAGTGATTTAACCAAAGAAGCCATGTTTGTTCTTTGTTTATCTTCAACATGTTCAACAGAATGCTCAACATATGGTTTAGCAATGATGTCTTTACTTGAGTTCTCAGAATTAGGTAACAAATTAAGATCTCCAAAATTGAATCACCTACTTTCTTCAGTGTTATTGGTTATGTTAATGGTTTATTAAGTTTTTGTTCTTGAAAAGATGAGTTGTTCTTTTTGATTTAGAACCTTTCTTCCTCGGCCCTTTTAACCCTCCTACCATGTGTTATCTCACTCTGTGGTGATATTGATGTTTTTAATATCCGATTTGGGTTTGATTTGATCCCAAGACCGATGATTACAGAGTTGTCAAAGGCACAATATTCGTTTGAAGCTCGGATCTAAATAACATCTCTAACGATCATGGATTTTTTGAAGGAGAACTGAGTTGAAGTTGTGTATTCAATCATCACGGCAAACACACAATCGATTTTGGTTTGTCTGTTTTCTAATTACGTTGTTGCTATAAATAGACAAAACTGGATATGGGTATATTATGTTTCTATTCAATTTAAGGGAAGAAGTAGCTTGATCACATGATCTGCTACAAACCCCACCATTTTTTAAATAACATTTAATTTGATTTTTTTGGGTGGGGGTGGGGTGGGGAAGATGATTCCCAACTGTAAAGCAACGGAGAGATTCAGGTAGAACTTCTCTGTGTGATTTACCGTGTTTACGACTACACTTGGTTTACTTTTTTTGTGTGATTTACGTGTACATTTTGTTTACTTTTTTTGTGTGATTTACCGTATTTACGACTATATTTTGTTTACCTGAAGGTATTTTCTCACATCTGAAGTTGATCTACTCGGTGAGCTCCCATCTATTTCTCATTCAGTTTTTTTTTCTCGATCTACAAATAGTTGTACAAATATTGTGCTTATAATCTTCATCAAGGAATGCACAACCAACAATCTAACAATTCTCTATCTGTGATGTCTGATGTTTAACACTGTCATTAGCTTAAGGTAGTTTACACATTTTTCCTGATATTTACGGTTGCTGATAATTACTGCTACTTTGCTTTCGTTAAATATATGCAATTACTGAGTTGTTCCATTTTGATGATCGAATATGTTTTGGAAAGTGATGGTATATATATGTATATATATATATATTCTAATAATGTGTTTTAATTAGTGAATATGAAACACAAAGATGCTTTAACGAGAATGATATTTGTGTATATATATTGATGTATTTTTTCAGATTGCTTATTTTTTCCCTTTAAAGATTGATCTTAATTGGTAGACAAATCACTCATACAATCATTAGTTTATTCATATATGGGATGCCTTTTTCGAAACACCATCTTGATGTTTTTAAAATTTTATGCGTTTTGATTCTCCATGTGTCTCTTTGTAATCTAAATTTATGTCCTTTTTTTGAATCATTGATTAACGTGTTTTCTAATACATCTTTCATTTCATCTATTCAACACATTTAGCTACAGCCTTGAGGTCGGAGGGAATGGGAGAAAGCTAAAATGGCAAGGGTGCCGAGGAACATCCGTGATGGTCACAAGATGGTTAGATATAGACTAGACGGATTCATCATAATATAGCATTGTTCTCTTCCGGTGGTGATTGATAGAGTTAAACCTTACCGCCACCACCCCCACCCTATGTTGTACATAGCCATAGCTACGTTTTTTTGGTTTTCTTTCTTGTGAAATAGCAAAAGAAAGAAGGGTGGTTTGAGAGCACTCATAATATATATAAATATGCTTCGTTTTTTATTTATTTTTCAATTTAGATTTGCAAAAGCACTTTTAAAATATCATATATTCTTTTTGGTGTAGATCCAGGATTGATTTTGGGTCGAGCTTGGTACGAGCTATAGAATCTGTTTAGGCCCATTTATGTCTAACTCCTAGACATGTTGGGTTTAGGACATCGTTATGGTCAAAACTAGGTGTCACTTAACGGGTGAGCACGACCCTTCTAAAGTTGTTAGCTATCGATATGCTTACGAGTATAATGTTATTGAATTTCAAAATATGAATTCAAATAGATACCATTTCTTGGCTCTTGTCCTGCAAGATAGATGATCGTGTGGAAATCTCATGCTCTGAATTGCATGATGAGAACACCGGTTCGATTGTCTAAATCCTTCTCAAAGTTTTGGTTAATCACATAGAAGCCATTCTTGTATTTATTTAAGGGTGCCTTTGATTCTCACAAGATAACATGGATATGCATTATTTCTATGTATGTGTCATAAATTAATTTGTTGGTTTATTTCTATTGTATTTTTCATTTTTAGACCAAACAACCATTCTATTAATGTTCTATCATCGGTTTCCCCTTCAAGTGTACAACTTATTACCGAAAACTTCTTTTACGTTTGAGGAGTAAGTGATAAAGATATTCGAATTTTAAATACAAGATATTTAACATTGATTCCTATGTAAATCATATAATCGTTTGATCTTCTAAGTCATTTGCCAATTAAAGATACTAATCTTAATAAAAACACAGGAGAAGTATAGAATGAAGTGCCATGAATAAAGATTTATTTCTTGAATTTAAATTGTAAGGAGTTGTTGAGAGAAGGATGCATCACATCGCCTTACACTAGATAATACAGTTGGAAAATTACATGATGGTGGCGATATTTATTGGAATTGACCATGACGCCACCCAATTATACTTGAGTTTTGTTCAAGATCATTTCCGTTTGATAAGATTATGTTTTAGTTTATATGTGACTCTAACAAACATTGGTAATTAAGGAAAAATGTTTTCGTAGTCATAACACTTTTTTCTTTCCATTCTCACTCTACATAAAATCGAACCGAATGTTTTATTTTATAAATACGTATTTATACTTTGCATTTTTTTACGTTTATATGAAAATCACATCCCGCCGCATTGCACGGGTACACTACTAGTATGTATATATATATATATATATATATATATATATATATATATATATATATATATATGGGTTAATCAAATGAGAACTACGTATTTTGTGATAACTGTGAGATCTAATATGAGCCACACATTTAAGATACTTAATATAAATTTTAAATAAATATAAAAGGGTATTTTAGTAAATTTGTTTTATACATCTAATTAAATTATTTCATTCTCTTATACGTCTCCTCACACACACACACTCTCTCTCTCTCTACCAAATAACTAAACCCTAAAATATTTCTATCATTTCTTCAAAAATGTTGCTGCCTATATCTTCACCATATAATTTGTCTTCAAGAATGTCGCCAGAACTGGCCTTTTGATCTGCCACATCACCGAAATCATCATCCTCTGAAGAATCGAATGTCGGAGAGTCCACATCATCATCTTCTTTGCCCCTTCTTTTTCTTCTTCGACCGACAACTACGCCGTCGTCTTTCGTTCGCCAGTCACGACCGACACCTATGTTGATTTGTGGGTGATGTTTCCTCAATTATCATCTCCTTCGTTTTCGAGCGATGAAGAATTTCAATCGGAAAACCTAACACTATCGAACAGATCTAGTAGCTTTAATTCTTTCGTTTCTTCTGTTTTCTCACCACTCCCTTTAGAACCACCTATAAATTATGGAAAATTTTCTTATCGTCGAAAACCCTACTTTCAATTCGTCGTAAACACCTTAATTCTTCCAACCTATCTCACCTTATATGTATTTTCACTAACGACCCCACAATTTCCCCCTTACATATTTGATCCCTAAAATCTTGTTTGGTGTCATCTCCCTCTTTTGCCATATATTCCTCACCTATACGGTCTCTGTAATTTCACCTCTGTTTGTGATTCGATTTTCAGGATAATTCCAAAGGGGTTTATACATGACTATAGTGGTCAGATTTGTGGTAATTTTGTTCCAATCAAAAGTCGTTTGAGCTTGATTTTTAGGGTTGGGGTATCACAACGGGTTTGATTTTGAGTTTTGGGTTTGGGCGTATCACATTGGGTATCACAGTGTATAACAATGTGTATCATTATGGGTTTGATTTTGATTATAGGGTTTGGGTGTAACACAATGCGTATCACAATGGATTTCACAATGCATCTTGTATCACATTGTATATCACATTGTGTATCACAGTGCAACACACTCGATATCACATTGGGTATCGCAGGCCGGTATCATCGGAGTCCGAAGGGAGGTTAGAGGCATGAGAGAGGAGAGAGAAGAAAGAGGAGAGATAATATTTTTAAAATATCTAGAATGCCCTAAACTTTAAATTTCAAATAAAATTACCAAAATTAATAATTTCCTAATTTATTCCTTAATTAGATTCGACCCCGTGTATTACACGGGGTAATTTAAAAAAATTAAATAATGCAAAAAAACTTATCTTACAGATATGAGTAATCATCGAAAGTACAATGTTACTTTTTCAATTTTTTTCCCCTTCAGAGTTGTTTTCTTTTTGCTGCTGTTTATAAAATGTCCTTGTTTTAGACAATTTTCACAAAGAAAGTTTTACAAAAATTAATAAAAAATATGAATAAATATTAAAAATTTATAAATTTTTTTTTATAATATAACGTAAATGAAATTATAGAAAAGTGTATAGTTAAAATATTAATAAAATAAGAATCACGTATCATAAATTACCAAATACTTTTTTATATACAACATTTTTTGTTCTATTGTTAATTATGCCTTCATCATCTATAATTAATATTTTTAAAATTAAAATATTATAATGTCAATAAAATTAAATTAAAAATTAAAAAAATGTTATTTTAAAAAACTTCATGATAAAAATAAAAATTCTTGTATAAAAATTTAAAAAGGATGAAGTTTTTATAAAAAATTCTTGAAGTAAAAATTGATATGAAATTGCCAAAAGAAAATTAAGACAACTTAGTGATTATTTGTATCAAATCTCATACTAATCACGACACATTAATTCGTATATATTTATGATATTTAATAATATAATTAAATCCAAAAATATTCAATATTTGACTCATTTCGAAGGTATTGACGAAACGATTACAATGGTATAATATGTAAAAAATAACAATATTTTTTTAATGCATTTTAATTCATATACATTATTTATGTTTATATGATAAGAGTCTAAAATGAAAAATAAAAAATAAAAAAGTAAGGGATTAAAAGTAAACTACATAACTAATTATAAGGGTAGTAAATGTAAGGTATAAATTAAAAAAAATTGAATTTAGGAAAGATTTAAGGAGGAATGAATGTGGATGTGATAAATGAATTTATAATGTAAAATGCGTCTAAATACATGTTTAGACGGGAAAATAAAAAAATGGGTTCATCAGAAGGTGACACGTGTCCTTCTAGTTACTTATTTATTAAATGTATAGATGTGTGGCTCACATTGGATCTCACAGTTATCACAAACAATCGAGTTGTCCCTTGAAGGCCCCTTATATATATACATATATATATATATATATATATTTACATATTGTTAGCGACACAGATTATTGGATTCAAGATCATCCAATTTGAAGATCGCAATCTGAAGCTAACGCTGGAAAGTCGACTCTTAATATAAGTCTAATGTCGTTTGTAATAATATGTCAAAGTTTATTGTATTTTAGTATTTTAGTTATAAGTCCTAAATATTTTAGGATATTATGTTTTAGATATTTTAGGATATTATGTCTTAGATATTTAGTTTAGGATATTATGTTTGAGATATAAAAGGTTTTGAGATATTATAATCTCATAACTATTCATATCTCAGATCATCATATCGACCCAACTAGAGAGAAAGAGAGAGAGCTTAAACATTGAAGAACATCAACCTTGTAATCCATCATTTTGTAATCGAAACAGGTTGGTTAATCTATATCTTTGTTGTTTGATTATCTGATAAAGATCGTGTTCAATCATACGGACTCACAATTGGTATCAGAGACGAAACCAGATCAAAATCAAATTTTAAAACTCTCTGTGTTCTTCAGTCTTCAAAAACACTATGACATCGATCAAAATCTTCAAACAGGGGTTGTTTTCGAAATCAAAAGGTTGTGTGTTGCTCTACTTGGTTAGTCGATCACATTGTCAAAGATTGGTGTTGTAAAACGATTTCAAGTTTGGTTTATTTGGTGATTAACAGACCGATTTATCGAAGAAGCACACACTGGTAGCAAACTCGACACCGGTAACACTCACATTCAATACCGGTTGAAAGTTCCAATCCGGTCCTGTCGAATAACTCTACTCCGGTCGATCACATCTCCGGTCGACACAGCCCCGGTCGGTCGAAGGTAATACCAGTTGCTAACCCCGGTCGGTCATCAACCCCGGTCGACATACCTCCAGTCAAAGCATAACACCGGTCGAGCAATAGTACGGTCAACATCATACCGGTCGACACACCGGTTTGCGCCACCAACTGCTCGCGTAAGTCTCACCTTTCCGCCATCAACGTTTCACGCAAACCTCAGTTCGCGCGACCGACTTCACACGCAAACTTTGCATTTGCGCCATCAACTTCTAGCGCATTCCTCCATTTTTGCGCCAACCATTACTCGCGCAAACATCAGTTCGCGCAACACGCCTCTCACGCAAAACTCCTTTTTGCGCCAGTTCCAGACTTAGTCGTTTTTGTTCAGTTTTTATTTGATTTTATCTGGACTAACGATAAGTACAAGTTCTTATTGCATAATAATAAAACAGAATGAATTCCAGCGAAGCTAATTCAATCAGTATGGATGAGAATTCACCTGTACTTTACAAAGGAAAGATTTCTGCCTTAGAAGCAGAAAGAGAGAAGAAAGAGACAACACACTTGTGCTTGACGGGTCAGATGAAGATAAAATCCGAAGCTGATTCTGATGAAGAGGTGTGTGATTTAACCAAATCTGATTTCTTAAATTAAATGCAAGCCATGATGATAAAACTCCAAGAATTAGAGTCGAAACTCAAGCGTGAAAATGGTGTCATAAAAGACAAAGACCAGTCAATACAGAAACTTAGCAATGGCCTTGCTGAGAATAAAGTATTGATTTAGATTTTACAAATAAACAATGACACTAGCACAAAAGAAAAGACCATAATTCTTAAAGAGAATATTGAAAGAAAGTCTAAATTGAAAAAGAGTGAGTTTGATTTCAAAGAGCTTACGAAATTGCATTCTTCAACTTTCGAAGAAAACAAATCTTTACTTGAAAAATTAAATGCTTTGGAAAAGAAGTTATACTCATTGGGTCAAACTGAACAAACCATTCATCTAAACAAACCCAAAGAGAATAAAGAGAGTTGGGGACTTGGTTATGAGAACCCTCATTACCTTAAAAAGGGTATATCTGAAGTGTCAGCACTTTATGATCTTACATTTTTTAAACTAGCTCGAAGAATCCCTGAGCTTGAAGTTTTCTGGACTGGACTATCTAAAGAGGATGAAGCCAAGGAAACCGAAAAACGAAAGAACTTATCTAAAGTTCATCTTCCATTTCATTATGCGAAGTTGAATAATAGTTATAATGATGATCCAATATATCAAAAGAAATATCTTTCAAATGACTTCTTTCAGAGTTATTCTGTAAAAGAAATGGAGGCGAAGCCTATTGAAGGTAAAGTTTATATCCCTCCTCTCGTTTTGGAAAGTAAAATTTCTGAACTTGAGAATTCTTTAACAGATGAAAGACTTTTGATTGATATTGAACAAAAAGTTTTTTCAACTGTGCTTAAGAGTACTGTTCTTTCTAAATCATCAAAGGCTTCAAAATCTGATGATTTGTTTGGTCTAACTGATTGAGGGTTTGATTTTCTAAACTCCGATGGTGTTTTAGATGATTGTTTTGATCAATTTGATTTTAGTGGCAAACTTCCTAATCATTCGCCATTTGTTGTGAATTCCTTTGGATTATCCAGTAAGTTTGTGAAAAGCAAATCATCAATGAAAGTTGATGAAACAGTTTATGTGAAAACTAAGAATGCGAAAGGTAAGAAGAAATCTCAGCATTCACAGAAACCGATCACTACTGGTAACCCAAAGAAGAAGCATTCGTTTGTTGCTCAAAAATCTTACTCATGAGTTTCAAATGTTTTAGAACTGAGCAAGAAAAAGCCAGGAATTAAATTTGAATGGAAACCAAAACAGAAGATTAACGAGACTGCTAAATCTTTTACAAATGTTGCTTGTATAAAATCAAAACTTGTCGATTCTCGCAAGAAATATTCCGTACAACAATTATTCCAGTTATCTCAATCTACTAGAAAATTTTCAAATTATGGTAGATATGATCATGCTTCTCGTAAAGATCCTGATGTTTGTTTTGGCCCATATCATGTTCCCTCTTATCATCATTATTCTTCATTTGATTCTCAAAAGCAAAGCGGACCCAAATTTCAATGGGTGCAAAAATCGTATACTAACACAGTTGGATCCAAATGGAAATGGATACCAAAGAAAAGGGATGATTCTGTGTTGCAGGCACCTACTGTCAAGGGGGAGTAGGAGAATAAAGGCTCTTGAATACAACAGTTCAAGACCCGGACTTAAATGTCAAGACGGAGGCTTCTAAGTAAATCAGCTTAGAACCTGTACTTCAACGAAGAATGACTTCTAAACACAACAGTTTAGGACTCGTACATCAATAAACAAAAGACCTTACTCCTGTCCTGATAAGAGATTGTACTCCAATACTCGAATGAGGAAATCAACCTTAAAGGGGGAGTACATATTTGTCTGAAATTTTAATGCATATCTTTTTAACTGACATATTTTTGGATGCATAATTTCAGGGTGAGTAAAAGAGCTATGACTTCTGATTATTTCTGATCAGAACTCGTACTTTCATTGTTTTACTGCTTTTTGTCATTTTATTTTAAGTGAATAAATTTGCTTTGACTATGACATAAGACTTTTGCAGTTTGAGAGACGCTTACATGTTCATATCTTTATGACTTTAAGCTTAGCTTCATGAGATGTAAGATCGCACGTAAGGGTATAATCCTTTATCTTAATCTCATATATGGTTGAAAGAAAGACAACTTTTAATCATAGAAAACATTGTTCTTAAAAGTTCAAACCACTTCCCAAATCTCAAAACGATTTCATGAATTGGAAGTGTGCATTTTAAATGTTTTCTAGATCTAATTTGTACTTTAACTGAGATAGTTAAACCATTTTGAGCATCATATGCTTTATAGGAAAACATCGGATTTCATTGTGCTAGGACTTAACACAACTTCTATGGATACACGTTAACCAGTGTTTCCTACCCAAGAAGTTAATCCATAGTAATTGAGTGTGAGAAATCAAAAGAAACGAGTGTGGTTAAAGTGAGCTTAATGTTTAAAAGAAAGAGGGTGTGAGAACAGAGTTAAAAGAATATCAGAACTCTGCACCAACTACTTTCTGAGTCGGGCAGCCACATTTCTAGTGTTTCACATTTCTTTGGTGAACATTATTGAAACAGGCAACTAGCCCATGCCAACTCTTGATTAACCCCACCAGCTACTCATTTTCTTCTTAAAAGGAAAATGTTTCACATTTTCAAAGGGGAAGCAACACATTTACTATCTGATTTTCATTTGAAAAATTTGGATATTGAAAAGAAGGAAGTCCTCCCCACCTTCGCACTTCAGTCATGCACATTGAGTCTGTGTTTAACTTACTGTTGTCTCAGTGGTTTACATAAATTTGAGCCTATAAGCAATCATCCGTGCTTAATTCTTTCTATCACAAGCACGAACACACAAGGAATTTGTTTCTTTGTCATAACGTTTATAGAAATTGCCTTTGTGGTGTTTCGATGATTGAATGGAAGCCCTGGGGGAGTCAACATCAACAAGCTCCTTTCCAATGTGTATTTGTTACACATAGTGACTTAGTGTTACTGACAGACATTTTAACTGATTCATTTGTTGATTCAGGTGTTACACGATTATTTTGTCTGGATTTGCAAAGATCTGGATGAATATCTTTTGAATTGACGGATCAGAGGTTCCTAATGAAAGACATTTCTTACTCAAAGTTTTGATGAAATCGTTACTCTATTCATCAAAAAGGGGGAAAACCTAAAGCTTGAAGAAATGTCCATTACAATTACAAGTTGTGTCTCAAGAGACATTGGAGAAGAGAAGAGCTAACCAAGAAATGCGAGAGATAAAGGTATTCTAAAGACATGTTGATTTTAGAGAAATTTTCTTTTAAGATACTTTGCTAAAGCATTCTGAGCTAAAGAAAGAGATTCCATCTTCTGAGCTGAAAAAGAAGACTGAATTTCTAAATCATTTTAGTAATGATCTTGATCCAAATGGGGAGATTATTAGCGCACAGATTATTGGATTCAAGATCATCCAATTTGAAGATCGCAATCTAAAGCTAACGCTGAAAAGTCGACTCTTAATATAAGTCTAATGTCGTTTGTAATAATATGTCAAAGTTTATTGTATTTTAGTATTTTAGTTATAAGTCCTAGATATTTTAGGATATTATGTTTTAGATATTTAGTTTAGGATATTATGTTTGAGATATAAAAGGTTTTGAGATATTATAATCTCATAACTATTCATATCTCAGATCATCATATCGACCCAACTAGAGAGAAAGAGAGAGAGCTTAATGTTAGATCACAGATTTATTGGATTCAAGATCATACAATCTGAAGTCTGGAATCTGAAGCTTAAGCTGAAAAGTTGCTCTCGATATTAGTCTAATGTTAATTTGTAATAATTGTCAAAGTTGTTTATTGTATTTTATGTTTGTCCTAAATATCTAGTTAATAGATATTAGGATATTAGTTTAAATATCTAGATATTAGTTTAGATATTATATTTTGAGATATTATGTTTGAGATATAAAAGGTTTTGAGATATTATTTATCTCATAACTATTCATATCTCAGATCATCATATCGACCTAACAAGAGAGAAAGTGAGAGAGCTTAAACATTGAAGAACATCAACCTTGTAATCCATCATTTTGTAATCGAAACAGGTTGGTTAATCTATATCTTTGTTGTTTGATTATCTGGTAAAGATCGTGTTCATTCACAAGGACCCACAATCAGTATCAGAGCAAATACCAGATCAAAATCAAAATTTAGAACTCTCTGTATTCTTCATTTTCAAACACTGTTCAATCGATCAATCTTTCAAACAGTGGTTGTTTTTAAAATCAGAAAGTTGTAACCTGTTGTAGAAGGTTAGTCGATCATTGTGTCAAAGTTTGGAGCTGTAAAAACGTTTCTAGATTGGTGTATCTGGTGATTCTTAGTACGATTTATCTAAAGAACTAGCACACACCGGTCGACACCGGTTACACACACATCGGTCGCAACACCGGTCGAAGACACTGTTCAATCCGATCACTGTTCTATCCGGTCGATACAATTCCATACCGGTCGAAGGTTCTATCCGGTCAAAGCACTTAACCGATCGAAAACACAATACCGGTCACGGTTTAAAACACGGTCGACCACACCTCCGGTCAATACTCCGGTCATCGCATCACCCCGGTCGAACATTTGTCCGATCGACGCAACATACCGGTCAAGGCCCCGGTCAAGCAACAGTCCGGTCGAACGTTTATCCGGTCGCAACAACACACCGGTCGTATCTCACTTTGCGCCATCAACGACTAGCGCAAACCTCCAGTTCGCGCCATTAACTACTCGCGCAAAAGACCTTTCACGCGACCAACTGCTCGCGCAAAACTCAAAGCGCGCGACCTTCATCTCACGCAAACTCTATTTCGCGCCAACCTTCACTCGCGCAAAGTTCCAACTCGTGCGACCGTCTTCACATGCAAAGTTTGACTTTTGCGCCATCTTCAAGTAGCGCAAATTAAGCTTTTTGCGCCAGTTCCAGACTTAGTCAAATTATTCATTATTTATCTGATTTTTTCTGGACTAACGATAAGTACAAGTTCTTATTGCATTGTTAACCAAACAGAATGAATTCCAGCGAAGCTAATTCAATCAGTATGGATGAGAATTCACCTGTACTTTACAAAGGAAAGATTTCTGCCTTGGAAGCAGAAAGAGAGAAGAAAGAGACAACACACTTATGCTTGATGGGTCAGATGAAGATAAAAACCGAAGTTGATTCTAATCGAGAGGTATGTGATTTAAGTGAATCAGATTTCTTAAATCAAATGCATGCCATGATGATAAAACTCCAAGAATTAGAGTCGAATCTCAAGCATGAAAAGGGTGTCATAAAAGACAAAGACCAGTCAATACAGAAACTTAGCAATGACCTTGCTGAGAATAAAGTATTGATTGAGATTTTACATAGAAACAATCACACCAGCGCGAAAGAAAAGACCATAATTCTTAAAGAGAATACTGAAACAAAGTCTAAATTTAAGAAAAAGTTTGATTTCAAAGAGCTTATGAAATTGCATTCTTCATCTTCCAAAGAAAACGAATCTTTACATGCAAAATTAAAAGCATTGGAAGAGAAGTTATACAAATTGGGTCAAACTGAACAAACCATTCATCTAAACAAACCCAAAGAGAAGAAAGAGAGTTGGGGACTGGGTTATGAGAATCCTCACTATCTTAAAAAGGGTATATCTAAAGTGCCTACACTTTATGATCTTACATTTTTGAAACTAGCTCGAAGAATCCCTGAACTTAAAGTTTTCTGTACTGGACTGTCTAAAGAGAATGAAGCCAAGGAAACTGAAAAACGAAAGAAATCATCTAAAGTTCATCTTCCATTTTATTATGCGAAGCTGAATAATAGTTATAATGATGATCCAAAATATCAAAAGAAATATCTTTCAAATGACTTCTTTCAGAGTTATTCTGTAAAAGAAATGGAGGCGAAGCCTATTAAAGGTAAATTTTATGTCCCTCCTCTCGTTTTGGAAAGTAAAATTTCTGAACTTGAGACATCTTTAACAGATGAAAGACTTTTGATTGATATTGAACAAAAAGTTTTTTCAACTGTGCTTAAGAGTACTGTTCTTTCTAAATCATCAAAGGCTTCAAAATCTGATGACATGTTTGGTTCAACTGATGAAGGGTATGATTTTCTAAACTCTGACGGTGGTTTGGATGATTGTTTTGATCATTTTGACTTTAACGCCAAACTTCCTAATCATTCATCTTTTGTTGTGAATTCCTTCAGATTATCCAGTACATTTGAGAAAGGTGCAAAATCAACGAAAGTTGATAAATCAGTTTCTGTGAAAACTAAGAATGCGAAAGGTAAGAAGAAATCTCAGCATTCATAGAAACCGATCACTACTGGTAACCCAAAGAAGATGGATTCAGTTGTTTCTTAAAGATCTAACTCAAAGGTCTCAAATATTTCAGATCTGAGCAAGCTAGGAGTTAAATCTGAATGGAAACCAAAACAGGAGATTAACGAGACTGCTAAATCTTTTTCGAATGTTGCTTGTATAAAACCAAAACTTGTCGATTATCGCAAGAAATATTCCGTACAACAATTATTCCAGTTATCTCAATCTACTAGAAAGTCTTCAAATTATGGTAGATATGATCATGCTTCTCGTAAAGATTCTGATGTTTGGTTTGGCACATATCATGTACACTCTCATCATTATTCTTCATTTGATTCTAAAAACCAAAGCGGACCCAAATTTCAATGGGTACCAAAATCATGTGCTAATACAGTTGGATCCAAATGGAATTGGATACCAAAGAAAAGGGATAATTCTGTGTTGCAGGCACCTACTGTCAAGGGGGAGTAGGAGAATGATGGTTCTTGAATACAATAGTTCAAGACCCGGACATCAATGTCAAATAGGCTTTTGAACAAACAGTTCAAAAACCGGACATAAATGTCAAGATGGAGGCTTCTAAGCAATTCAGCTTAGAACCCGTACTTCAACGAAGAATGACTTCTAAACACAACAGTTTAGGACTCGTACTTCAGTGATCAAAAGACCTTACTCCTGTGCTAATAAGAGATTGTACTCCAATACTCGAATGAGGAAATCAACCATCAAGGGGGAGTACATATTTGTCTGAAATTTTAATGCATATCTTTTTAACTGACATATTTTTGGATACATAATTTCAGGGAGAGTAAAAAGGTGATGACTTCTGATTATTTCTGATCAGAACTCGTACTTTCATTGTTTTTCTGCCTTTTGTCATTTTTAATTTAAGTGAATAAATTTGCTTTGACTATGACATAAGACTTTTGCAGTTTTTTGAGAGATGCTTACATGTTCATATCTTTATGACTTTAAGCTTAGCCTCATGAGATGTAAGATCGAACGTAAAGGTATAATCCTTTATCTTAATCTCATATATGGTTGAAAGAAGGACAACTTTCAATCATAGAAAACATTGTTCTTAAATGTTCAAACCACTTCCTGATTCTCAAATCGAATTCATGAATCGGAAGTGTGATTTTAAATGTTTTCAACATCTATTTGAGCTTTAACTGAAATAGTTAAACAAAATTGAGCATCATATGCATCATAGGAAAAACATGATTTCATTGTGCTAGGCTTAACACAACTTCTATGGAATCACGTTAACCAGTGATTTCTACCCACGAAGTTAATCCATAGTGATTGAGTGTGAGAAGTCAAAAGAAATGAGTGTGTCAAACAGAAAAAGAGAGTTTGGTTAGAGTAAGCTAAATGTTTTAAAAGAAAGAGGGTGTGAGAACAGAGTTAAAATAATATCACAACTCTACACCAACTTTTTCTGAGCCAGGCAGCCACAATTCTAATGTTTCACAATTCTTTGGTGATCATTATTGAAACAGGCAACTAGCCCATGCCAACTCTTGATCAAACCTCACCAACTACTCATTTTCTTCTTAACAAGAAAGTGTTTCACATTTTCAAAGGGGAAGTAGCACATTTGCTATCTAATTTTCATTTGGAAAATCTGGATATTGAAAAGAAGGAAGTCTGCCCCACCTTCGCACTTCAATCATGCACATTGAGTCTGTGTTTAACTTACTGTTGTCTCAATGGTTTACACAAATTTGAGCCTATAAGCAATCATCCGTGCTTAATTCTTTCTATCACAAGCACGAACACACAAAGAATTTGTTTCTTTGTCATAACGTTTATAGAAATTGCCTTTGTGGTGTTTCGATGATTGAATGGAAGCCCTGGGGGAGTGAACATTAAAAAGTTCCTTTCCAATGTGTATTTGTTACACACAGTAACTTTATGTTACTGACATACATTTTAACTGATTCATTTGTTGATTCAGGTGTTACACGACTATTTTGTCTGGATTTGCAAAGATCTGGATGAATATATTTTGAATTGACGGATCAGAAGCTCCTTAAAGATAGACATTTCTTACTAAGAGTTTTGATGACATCGTTTCTCTATTCATCAAAAAGGGGGAGAACCTAAAGCTTGAAGAAATGTCCATTACATTACAAGTTATGTCTCAAGAGACATTGGAGAAGAGAAGAGCTAACCAAGAAATGCGAGAGATCAAAGTATTCTGAAGACATGCTGATTTCAGATAAATTTTATTTGAAGATACTTTGCTAAAACATTCTGAAGTTAAAACTGAAGAAGGAGGTTCCATCTTCTGAGCTGAAAGAGAAGACTGAATTGCTAAATCATTTTAGTAATGATCTTGATCCAAAGGGGGAGATTGTTAGATCACAGATTTAATGTATTCAAGATCATACAATCTGAAGTCTGGAATCTGAAGCTTAAGCTGAAAAGTTGCTCTCGATATTAGTCTAATGTTAGTTTGTAATAATTGTCAAAGTTGTTTATTGTATTTTATGTTTGTCCTAAATATCTAGTTAATAGATATTATGATATTAGTTTAAATATCTAGATATTAGTTTAAATATCTAGATATTAGTTTAGATATTATATTTTGAGATATTATGTTTGAGATATAAAAGGTTTTGAGATATTATTTATCTCATAACTATTCATATCTCAGATCATCATATCGACCTAACAAGAGAGAAAGTGAGAGAGCTTAAACATTGAAGAACATCAATCTTGTAATACATCATTTTGTAATCGAAACAGGTTGGTTAATCTATATCTTTGTTGTTTGATTATCCGGTAAAGATCGTGTTCATTCATAAGGACCCACACTTAAACATTGAAGAACATCAACCTTGTAATCCATCATTTTGTAATCGAAACAGGTTGGTTAATCTATATCTTTGTTGTTTGATTATCTGGTAAAGATCGTGTTCAATCACACGGACTCACACATATATCTTCTCTCCCCTCTCGTGTAGTAACATGCATATACTTTCACAATTAAATATGTACATATATATTAAAGATTTTATAAATATTGAATCAGAGCACTTAAATATTTACAAAGATCTTGATGATCAAGAAAAAAAAATTTAAACGTTGAAGACACTGTAAAGTTTTTTTCAGAAAAAAGTAGACTTTTTTGAAAGGCAGATAAAGGGAAAAGATGTGATTGATGAAAATTTAATCCAGCAAGACTATGTCCAAGTTGTTTGTAATTCTGATAATTTAAAATCATTAAAAGTTACATGCAAAATTTGAATTGATGATTAAAATGCTTGGCATTAGTAGATTCTTGTTGTTCAAATTGCATCATATAAATAAGGTGTTGTTCGGTTCATTTTCTGTTAATACATAGTTGTGTCTGTATGGATATAGTTGTTTGTATGTTAACAGATAAGTAGTTATTATGCTGAATAAACAGTCTGAATGTCAGGATTGACCATTTTACCCCCAGTCTTTATTTTTGTCTGAATAAACAGTTTTTTGATAAAAATATTGAATAAATGACTTATAATTATAAAAAAAACAATTTAAACGTTTTCTAAATAAAAACAACTTGATTAAATTTGCCCTAGATTTGATTTATTTTTATCCATCTCAATTGGAGAATTTTGTTCCCACTCTTCTACATATTTTTCTCCAAGTCAAAGGGATGATATAGATATGGTTTATCCATAAATTAACAACTCATAGAGTGAACATTTTCAGTAATTGACAATCTAAAACTTGAATTCGAATACAAATTAGACCAAAAATCATGTCTTTTTTAAACAATAGTTTAATATGCTACCTCACTAATATAACTCATAGAAAATCAATGATGACTACCAAGAAATGGTCTATCCAAATAACCAGTGGTGGATCCATCTCTTGTAGTGGTGGATCCATCACCACAAGAGAGGAGCAACAAAAACAATAGAGCAAAATCAAAACCAAAACATTGATCTCAGAATCTGAAAATCACGTGCAAAAAAACATATTTCAGGTGAAGAACAGATTGGTAAAGACCAAAAACCTAGCAAAAAATCAAAGAAAAAATATTGCCACTGTAAACAACCAAAGATGAAGAACAGATCAGGAAACACCCAAATAGCTAGCAAAATATTGAGGGGCAGATTTCAAGAACAAAAAGGGCTCGATTTCAGGGAGGACCGCACGTCAAACACCCAAAAAAACCTAGCAAAAAACGAGGGGTAGATGAACGAATCAGGGATGAACGATTTCGCCGGAGATGTCTTTTGAGGAAGCGTCTTTTTGAGGGAGGACCGTACGTCTTTTTTCATGTTTCAAGGAGGAATGAATTAAGGGAGGAAGCTGTCTTTTTCATGTTTCAAGGGTAGGAGATGTCTTTTGAGGGGTTGAGTGCATAGGACTTCCTTCCATCGACCGAATCAACCCTATTCTGAGCCAATAAGCCGCTACCGAACAAGTAGATATGGCTATGCGAATCAGCCATATCTCCCACACAGCCCATTAAGCCATAAATGAACAGACCCTTAAGTCTCTTGTGCCTGCTAGATATATAGTTAAATCAGACTCGCCAATAGAAGCCCAGAAAATGGACGGAGAAGTTTATTCTTACAATGAAATGTTGAGGCCAAATAGTAAAGTTAGTTTCGAGACCAATTGTGGATTTAGCAAAGATTATACTTTACCTTATAAAAATACTTTTGTTAGAGAGCTAAATCATACAAATATAGACTTTATCGTTGGTTAAATTTTTTTTATTAAAAGACGATGGTAGTGTCATTTTAACTAAAGACTATTTACATTTTCACAAGCACACTTTCTTCACTCCTGCCATCACTACTTATTTTCATTCAAGGGTAGATCAACATAATGGCCAGATCTTAGAAAAACCCTGCAATTGTAAAAAGGAAAGGGAATGCCAATTAGAAAAGGAGGAGTTAGAAGAGTTAATAGAGTCTGAAGACAGTGACGGACTAACAACTTTTTCATACGGTGACACCATATTTTTTCATACGGTTTTTATCGGCGTGTATTCATTTTTTTTACCGGCGTTCAATATCGTCCGATGTATTTTTATCCTAATTCCGTTGTTTCGAGGTATTTCTAAAGTTTTTTGTCCTTGATTTCGAGACATTTAAAGTTTTTTTTTATCGATTTCGAGAGACTTTTTCAGTATTTTTGGTTGATTTCGAGAGATTTTTTCAGTTTCTTTTGGTTAATTTCAAGAAATTTTTTTGGTTTTTTTGGTTGATTTCAAGAGTTTTCTTGGTTTTTTGGTTGATTACGAGGTACGGTTGCACTTCTAAAATAATACGGTTGCACCTTCTAAAACGATACGGTTGAATCTTTCACAAACCTAATTTTTTTTACCTTACGACGGAGAAACGATACGGTGGCACGTGCCACCGTGGACACCTATACAGGGAATCTGTCTAAAGAAGATGATCTTATAGACTATGATTTAGACTTTGTTAAATAACGAGAAGTTATACACAACACTAGTTACATAAAAACCTATCTTCATTCCCACCGTTTTATATAATAGTTTTCAATTTTTTCTTGTTTTGATTTTATGTATCAAACCTATCTTCATTAAAAACAATGATTAGTATTTTTATACAATATCTTTTAAATAATTAAACGATTCTTGATAAACTTATGTAATTATTTTATGTTTTACTTACATTCTAGCAGTTTCACTCATTTGCTTTAGAGTAATAAACTACGATTTCCGTCCTTGTGGTTTGTTGTTTATAACCATTTTCGTCCTTTACTTTAAAAGTTGCTTTGCAATGGTGGTTTGCAATTCCTTTCCATTTTCGTCCCTAAAACTAATATTCTCAGGACTAAAAGTGAAAGGAGTTGCAAACCACAAGAACCAAAAAAACAATTTTTAAAATTTAGGAACGAAAATAGTTATAAACGACAAACCACGGGGACGAAAATAGTAGTTTACTCTTTGCTTTAAGAACAATGGAATGTGGAGTTTTTTTTTTTCATTCGATTCTCCATCTTTTACAACAATTTAATGGAGTACATATAGACGGGTCCAAAAATAGGAAAACCCAAAAAAACGATCAAAAAGAGAGATATCGATGGCAGGGGATAATGACGGTGATAGGTGGTGAGTACATGACGATGGCGATATGAGAGGGAGCAATGACGTTGGGTGAGAGGGGTAACAATAATAGCATTGGGTGCAAGGGTTCATATGACATAGGGTTTGAGAATAGTAAAACTAACTTTTCCCTATTCAATTTTATGTAATTATTAATTATATTTTAACCAATTTTCAAAAATGGTACATAGGTTTTATTTATTAGGTTTTTTAATAGAACTTATATATTGTTACAATTAAAAAAATTAAAAAATTAAATGTTTAAAATTATAATAGATAATAGACGCTTATGCAATCATTTGTCGTTTTTCTAATTGTTTTTGTCTTTTATTTATGGAACGTAAACTTTACGAATGCTGAATAAAATAAAATTAAGAGTAAATTACATTCTTAGTCCCTGTGTATATTAACACTATGGGCACATAAACATTCTGGGTCCTTATTTTGAAATATATATGGATTACATCCCTATGGTTTACATTTTATAACACATTGAGTCCCTAAATCTAACTTTGTTAAATATTATTTGTTAAATAGGTTAAGTAGGGGGTATTTTAGTCATTCTATTCTTTTTTCTATTTCTATTAAAACAACAAGGACCAAAAATGTAACTTACTCTATCATATTATCTCTCTCACTCCCACGTCTTCATCTTCCCCACCCCCACGCCATGGCCGTCCCCATATCCGACCACATAACTGCATCTCCGACCACATAACTGCAACTCCGATCTCGCCATCACTTCTATCCCTGCTCTCAATCTAAAACTTCCACGCAACGACTTACATCTCCTACGACGACGATGGTGGATCTAAGGGCATCTCCATCTCTATCACAATCTCACACCATGACTCCCCTTCCAGTTGACCTACGAATCCCTCTACACCACGGATCCACGGTTTCCTCTACACCACGACTCCATCACCGGCCTGCCCCGAACCATCGTGACTCCTCCCCTCCCAATTTCCGGTTTACACTTCGATGTGGATGACGATACAACACCAACCTCCCGATTTTCCAGTTTACATTGTGGATTAGGGGTTTAACTTTTGAAGATATGTGGTTTTTACCTTCAATTTAGGGTTTGCATTAGACATTTATGGAATGTTTGGTTCATGTATTTTGAAGGAATTGGAAAGAATTGGAATGTATAATTTCTTTGACCAAATTACAATTCCTTTATTTGTTCACATATTAATCATGATGGAATCCTTTGAATTCCGTTGAATTCCACAAATCAAGAAATTCATCCTTTAGCTAAAGTGAAAGAATTGAATTCCATCCAATTCCTACCAACCAAACGCGTGGTCAAATTCCATCAAATTTCATTCAAGTTCTTTCAAAGTCAACTTCCTTCAATGGATTCCAATTCCATTAAATTCAATTATGTGAACCAAACATCCTTAGAGTTTTATCCTTCTCCTTTTTTTATTGGAGATATGTGGTTTTCATCTTCAATTTAGGGTTTGTATTACACAAATTTGAATTACACAAAAAATTCTTAATCTGTTATTCTCCCCAATCTTTTTGTATTAGACAATTTTTTTGTTGTGTTAGAAAAATGTTTAGACAAATTTGGGTTTTTGATTGTTGTTTGGGGTGAAGAATGACGAGGCACGGGGTGTTGTCGGAATAGTGGCCGGAAAAATCTCTTAATCAACATATGGGAAGAAGGAAAGGGAAGAGGGACACATGGCAATATTTTATTGGTATTTGTTTTGGTTGTTTTTATTTCTTTAATGTAAAATAAAAAAAATGCATAAAATGACCGAACTACCCATCATGTGTCGTACACATGACCACTGTAACAGAAAGATTTCAAACAAAGTTAGATTTAGGGACACAGTGCGTTATAAAATACAAACCACATGAATATAATTCATAGGTATTTCAAAATAGGGACCCAGAATGTTAAAACACATAAATCACATGGACCAAGCATGTAATTTACTCTAAAATAAATGTAAATATAAAAGTTACATAAAATATAAATGTAAATATGGAATATAAATTTGGTAGAAATTTAAATTTTAAAAAAGCTAAAAACTCCCAAATCGTTGAATGAAGCCCTAACCGCCGCTCTCGACTTCCTTGCACCGTCCCTGACCGTCGCTGCTACACAGTCCCCCGCCCTAGGTCACGCTGTTTTGGGTGAGGGTTTTCTGCTTCACCACACATTTCTCAGTCTCATAAGGCCAATGTGATACATTTCTCAGGAAAAAGTTTTCTACTACACTGTTTCTCAAAATGTTGAGAATCTTTCCCATCTTTAGTCTCAATCACGAAGGTTAGCGTACATATTCTTTACTAATTGTCTTATTTTATGTAAAGTTTTGTTTAGATTGATTCTTTTCTTACGTCTTACCTCTGGGGTTTTGTTTGATTCATTTTCGTTATTTATGGTACCTATTTTAAATAGATTTTTGGTAGAAAATGAAATTTTCGTTAGTTTGATTGCATCTGGATATTTGATGTATATAGAGTTGTACTTAGTTAACTTATGATGATAGAATGAAGCTCTTGTAGTGAACACTTTAGAATGGATTATGAATAAAAAAGAATGCTGCAACTTCTATTAAGATTCATGCTTGATAATCTAGCCTTGATGAAAAATTCTTTTGATGTTTATAGATGGAGCTACAAAGTAAGTATAATACACACACATATATATATATATATATAAGTACTAAATGGATTGAAAAAATGCAATATGAATAGTTTTACTTATGAGAGCCTATAATCAATCGATACCATACATATCACATGATAGTTACTATCAACATTTGTATGCTTACGTAAATGAATTTCTTATTTTAGTTATTTTCAGTGAACATTAATCTGATTTTGTTTAAATTTAATATCAACATTATTCAATCTGTGTGTCTTCCTGCTACTTCTTCTCCTCAAGGAATAGAGGGTCTTTAGGGGACGTTTATGAAACGTTAAACAAGGTAAGCGCTTATAAGGTCACTTACCTTACCAGGGTTAGCATGGTATGGACTGAGAATCATACCCAATAAAAGGCATCGCAAGGACCGATAATCTTATGCGGTGAGGGTGTTGATTCTTTACCGGTTAGTGCTTACCAGGTAAGATTATTGCCTACTATGACATTTTGATGGCCTGTAAGTGAGAGTTGTGACCCTTACCGCTAAATGCTTACCTGGTACGCATTTGGTAAATGACCCATTATTTTTTTGTTCTGCAATTTAGATTGTTGGCATAATGATTTGAGAACTTATGGGTTTTTCTCAAGTCCTAAGTGGTCAGCTATTAACTTATGGCTCTGTTATTAAGCTGGTTGTCATCATTTTTGGTTTTCTATCAAGAACCAGCAAAGTCCTTGTACGCTTCTTGCTCTTTGTGAATGTATAATACATTTTTTCATTTATTATTTATAGCTTGAATTTTGATGGTTTCGCGCAACCGAGATTTCGGAGCTGCATTCGTGTCCGCAGGCCGCCCATGCACAAGTTCGCCGATTTAGCTTACGAAAATCTCAATTGGCACCCCTCCTGTGCGCGGGTAGGTGTTGGAGTAAAACCAATCAAAGGAGCTTGTAACCCCCTCCCACTTTCATGGTTATAAACCATTAAATGTTTACTCCTTCTTCCTATGTGGGACACATTCCCACACCCACTTGATTTTTACTAATTTCATCTCAAGTACTCAACTTTGAGTATCGATATCCCATTCACACATACTCCGTTTTGGACACATAATATATCGTTTCGAAGCTCTCATATAGGAAAACACAAACCCACTAAGAGTTAGATATATACAATACATATATATGTATTTAAATGTGTCCAAAGTTAGTAAAAAACATATATTTTTACTAAATTTTCCAACACATTGCACTTCTATAATCATCAACCGATAAAATTGGCTTCCTTTGGAATTTTTTCGACAATTTTAGTTGTATCCTTGATTGTTTTACAAATTGCATTTGTTATTTTTTCGACAACTTTTGTGAGTTGTGCCAAATACATTTACGGGTTGTGCCAAATTCTACGATGATCAACTCCAAATTTGTTAATAGAGTACTTAGACACGCCTAATATGCTATACCATTTCAATTATCCCCTCGTTGGATGTGGTTGTGCCAAATACTATACTCATTGAAATGTATATGATGCGAACACTACTAATAGAATTTAAAAGTCTCCCTTCATTGTATGAAGAATATCCTAATGCGGTTCAAGTGTTAACTCTAGCAAGTAAGTATTCTATATTTAGAGTCAAGAGATAGCACTTAGCATGTGCGAGTGTGTTCTTTTCCTTATCCAGCTTACATTTTTTTTTCTCTTTCTCTGCTTGCTTTTTCTTTTAATGGCCATCACACGATTGATCTATGAATACTCAATCATTGTTAGTTTTGAAGTTAGGTTTTGCTATATTTCTTGTCGTTGCACTTTTCTTGATGCCTAGTAATCTACCCATAAATCATGGTCGATATAGCAACTATCTTATGTAATACCTAACAGTTGATGATACTCATTCTTGACTCTTGATGGACTAGATATTTATTTTCAATTTAATCAAGCCGATATGTTAGTGTTCTTTTTTTGTGTTTTTATCGATTAATAAATCATTTCCCAATCTATTCATATAAATGTTTTATGTGTTATATCTAACGGGTTTTATTTTCTTGTAGGTACCACAAATAACTTCTAATCATAATGGCCGTAAGCAAAAGTATACGAAGTGAAACAACTATTAACGAGATCGTGAAAATATCAGATCAAACAAGGAATATAGCATAAATAAGAAAAAATGTTCCAGATGTTTAGTACTTGTATCATTCAAGTTCTCATACATTATTCATATGATTTATAATATTACTTGTATTCTTATATGTGTTGATAATAATATTGGTTCATATTTTGAGTTTTCAAATGTAATTTCATTTTCCCCTTAAATAATAAAAACCGTCACCAAAAAATAACATATAGCAACCGTTTTGATAATTTAACGTTACTGTATGTGTCATTCTATATGACTGTTTTGAAAAATAAACGTCACCATATGCCATGCTATAGTAACGATTTTGAAAAATAAACGTCACTATAAGTCATTTTATGATAACAATTTTGAAAATAAACGTCATATTATGTCACACTACGGTAACGGTTTTGAAAATAAATGAAACTCTATGTCATGCTACAGTGATGGTTTTAACCAATAAACGTCTACATATATTATGTTATAGTGACAACTTTAAAAAATTAACGTCACCATATGTTATTCTACGGTGACAATTTAAGGATAATATACGTCACTGTATGTCATTCCAAGGTGACGATTTTCACAAATAAACGTCACCGTATGTCGTGCTACTGTGAGGGTTTTGAAAAATAAGTGTCATCTTATGCTATGTTACGATGACAATTTTAAAAAATAAACGTTACCGTATACCATATTACGATGATAATTTTGAAAAATAAATATTTCGAGAAATAAACATCACCGTATATTATGTTATGGTGATGATTTTGAATAATGAAGGTCATTGTATGTGATGTTACGGTAACAGTTATGAAAAATAACCGCCACTGTATTTCATGCAACGGTAATGGTTATGACAAAATTCCGCCACTGTATCTCATGCTATGGTCACGATTTTGAAAAATAAATGTCACCATATGTCCTACTACGGTGATGGTTTTTGAATACAAACGTCAAAGCATGTCTTTCTACGATGATGATTTTAGTAAAATAGTGTCACCCTATGTTATGTTATGGTACGATGGCGGTTTTAAAAATAAATGTCACTGTATGTTATGCTATTGTAACGGTTTTAGAAAAAAAAACAATTTTTTTATACTTTTAAGGTAACGGTTTTTTATGTTATTTGGTAACGTTTTTTAAACGTAACCAAAAGTGTACCAAAAGTGACGGCAGATAAGATGACGATTTTTATGTCCATGAAAACCGTTACCGAATACCAATGGTAACGGTTTTTAACCGTCACTAAAGACCTTTTTTGTACTAGTGGTTATGGTAATGGTGATGATAACTTTTATGTATTGCATGTTCATAATTTCGCTTAGCTAACGTTATTATGAGGATGTTTTACGTGATTATGCTTGTTTTCCATTGTTGTGATGATTAATGAATGTGGTAGTACGTTTCCTTGTTTATAATTCGTATAATCTTTATCTCACCTATATTCTCGCATGTGTGGCAGTCAATGGTAAACACTTGGAATCGGCCGGAGGGCCAAGAGGCGTCGGCATCTACGGCCGACCACCCTAGAGTTACAAAAGCGGAATTGCCACCTCGACCACAAAATGTGTTGGGCGGAGGGCCCGAGCATGTGCCTCGTCGCAACATAGCCTCATCCGATCCCTTAATGGAAGAAGTGACCCCGAAATCAAGGATGATGGATCGGATGATGCAAGCCATGAATTCGGCGATGGCCCAACAACAAGAAATGTTTCTGAAGTTACTGGAAGACCGAGATGCTAGCAACCGTAGGCACGAAGCGATCGCGGAGAATATCGTGGTGGTGGGATCCGGGGGTACCGGACTTGTAATCCCTTCTAATGAAACCCCAACCCCAAAAGTGAGGCAAGCGTCTAAGACTTGTACCTTTAAGGCATTCCTCGGATGCCGACCACCGGAGTTCAAGGGCTCAGATGACCCGGTGGCATGCATGAACTGGATCCGAGAGATGAAACATGCTTTCCGATCGAGCGAGTGTGGGGAAAGTCAGAAAGCTGTATTCGGGTCTCAAATGCTGAGAAGGGTTGCCCTCACATGGTGGAACGTGTATTCCACTTCTGTCGAAGCCGCGGTGTTGGCCAAGCTGAGCTGGGAAACTTTCAAGAAAAAGGTTATGGAAGAGTTCTGTAACGAACGAGCTATGGATCGAATCATCGACGAATTCCGGGGGTTGAAGAAAGGGAATTTGTCAGTCAAAGAGTACAACAAGCTATTTATGGATAAGCTGGGTTTGGTGGGACATCTGGTCCCCACCGAAGGAGAGAAGATCAAAGCTTATATCAAGGGTTTACTTACAGAGATGATGAACATGGTTCGAGTGTCAAAGCCCGCTGCTCTTAGAGAGGCAATCGGAGAAGCACAACTTGTAGAAGACTCTTATGGCTCGAGCAAGGTGGAGAGAAGCGGGGTGGTTGAGAAGAGAAGGTGGGAAGGGAGTTTGATGCACTCCAAAAGATCAAAGTCGTTCAACAACAACAGTCAACGAGGAGTTGGTCCGAGACAAGACGTTCCTTGGTGTTCCAAGTGTCGAAGCAAACATCTATGTCCTTGTAACACGGGATCCGAACCCTGTTTTAAATGTGGCAAGGGCGGCCACAATTTCTGTGATTGTCCAATCAAAGGACAAATTTGTTTTGGATGCAGAGAGTCGGGTCACATTAGAAGCGAGTGCCCGAAAGCAAGGACATGTTTCAGCGGCGGAAAGAAAGTGGACTCGCAATAGGAAGAGCTTTTCAGATGACTACTGAGGAAGCGAAGGCATCGTCAGATGTAGTGTCGGGTACGATTCTCCTAAACTCCGTACCTGCACGTGTTTTGTTTGATTCGGGAGCTATCTTTTCGTTTGTGTCAAGTTCGTTTTGCCCAAATCTATCCATGCCTACTACTAGTTTAGAGGATGCGTTAGTGGTAGAGTTAATGGATGGAGACCAAGTGGTAGTTCGAGACGTTCTTAAGGGTTGCAAGCTAGAAGTTGAAGGGAGAGAATTCCCGGTTGATCTAATGCCAATGATCATTGGGGGATTTGACGTTGTCATCAGGATGGATTGGTTGTCAAATAACCAGGCCGAAATCCTTTGTGCAAAGAAGCTCATCCGAATCCCAATTTCGGATGTCGAGTCGGTGACCGTGTACGGCGAGAGGCGAAAAGGTGAAGTAGCAATTATCAGCATGGTGAAGGCACGAAAGTGTTTATCAAAAGGATGCTCATCCTTTTTGGCGTATGTGATAGACGCCAAACTTGAGAAGAAGAAGCTAGAGGATGTAGAGGTAGTGAAGGAGTTTCCCGATGTGTTCCCGGACGACTTGCCTGGGTTACCACCCGATCGTCAAGTAGAGTTCAAGATCGATCTAGCGCCGGGGGCGGCCCCGATATCTAGAGCTCCGTACCATTTGGCCCGTCAGAAATGAAAGAGATGATGGGACAACTTCGAGACCTTCTTGAGAAGGGATTCGTGAGACCGAGCTCGTCACCTTGGGGAGCACCGGTCCTATTTGTAAAGAAGAAGGATGGAACTATGAGGATGTGTATCGATTATGGGGAGTTGAATAAGGTGACCGTGAAGAATAAATATCCACTCCCTAGAATCGATGACTTGTATGACCAACTTCAAGGAGCGGGTTGTTTTTCGAAGATTGATCTACGATCGGGTTACCATCAGGTGAAGGTCAAAGAGGATGATATTCCGAAGACCGCTTTCCGGATGCGCTATGGGCACTACGAATTCTTAGTGATGCCCTTTGGCTTGACGAACGCCCCAGCGGTGTTCATGGACTTGATGAACCGCGTGTGCCGACCCTTCCTGGATAAGTCGGTCATCGTGTTCATCGACGATATTCTGATCTACTCCAAGGACGAATCCGATCATGAACGTCATCTCCGAGACGTTTTGGAAGTCTTAAGGAAGGATAAGCTCTATGCAAAATTCTCCAAGCGTGAGTTTTCGTTGAAGGAAATGCAGTTTTTGCGCCACGTGGTCACTAAAGACGGAGTGAAGGTGGATCCGGCGACGATAGAAGCTATGATGAATTGGGAACCTCCCAAAAGCCCATCCGAGATCCGGAGCTTCTTGGGCTTGGCGGGATACTACCGGAGGTTCATACAAGACTTCTCTAAGATTGAATCTTCGTTGACGGCGCTGACCAAGAAGAATGTAAAGTTTGTATGGACCGAAGCACAAGAAAGAGCTTTTCGGACATTACAAAGGAAGTTGTGCGAGGCTCCGATCTTATCCTTGCCGGAAGGATCGGAGGACTTCGTAGTCTATAGCGATACATCCAAGATGGGGCTCAAGGCAACTAAAAGTACACGAGAAGAACTACCCCACTCATGATTTGGAATTAGAAGCGGTAGTGTTCGCCTTAAAGTTGTGGCGACATTATATTTATGGCACAAAGTGTACCTTGTACACGGAGCACAAGAGCCTGAAGTACGTCTTCGATCAGAAGGAACTCAACATGAGACAAAGGAGATGGTTAGAACTACTCAAGGATTACGATTGTGAGCAACTTTACCACCCGGGGAAAGCGATTGTGGTGGCCGACGCCTTGAGTCGGAAAGAGTATAGTGGGAGGCTTCAAGACAAGAATACGAGGATCGGGCTAGTGTCAAGTCTCATGGAGAGGATTAAATCATCGCAAACCGAGGCGTTGTTGGAAGAGAATCATAAGGATGAAGTGATGGCCAAACAACGCCTACTCTTGACCGAAGATAGCCGAGGGGTAAAATGTTTCAATGGACGAGTTTCGGTGCCAAAGATTGGTGGAAGTCGGGAACTACTCTTGGAAAACGCGCACAAGTCCAAATACTCTATTCACCAGGGGATTACAAAAATGTATAGGGACTTGAAGTTACACTATTGGTGGTCGGGTATGAAATTAGATGTGGCAAGTTATGTGGAGCGATGCGTGACTTGTTCGCAAGTGAACGCCGAATACCAACGACCTTATGGGAGCCTTCAACCATTGGAAATACCCGAGTGGAAGTGGGACAAGATTACTATGGACTTCGTGACCAAACTACCGAGGACCTTGAGGGGCAACGACACCATTTGGGTGATTGTTTATCGTTTGACGAAAAGCGCGCATTTTCTAGCAATGCGAGAAAATTTGCCCATGGATAGGTTGGCAAAGCTGTATATAGACGAGGTGGTCTCTCGACACGGTATACCTTTGTCTATAGTCTCCGATCGAGATAGCCGATTTACATCTAGATTTTGGGGAGCCTACATCAAGAATTGGGCACACGGGTGAATTTGAGCACGACATATCACCCGCAAACGGACGGACAAAGCGAAAGGATGATTCAAACCTTGGAGGACATGCTTAGGTCTTGTGTGATCGATTTTGGCGGTAGTTGGGATAACCACCTACCTTTGGTGGAGTTTGCATACAACAATAGTTATCACTCTAGCCTCGGGATGGCACCATTCGAAGCCTTGTACGGGCGAAAGTGTAGAACCCCCGTATGTTGGTTGGAGGCGGGGGAGAAACAATTTGTTGGCCCCGATATTGTACAAGAGACGGCCGATAAGGTCAAGGTTATCCGAGAGCGTTTGAAGGCGGCGCAAGATCGACAGAAGAGCTATGCCGACAAGAAGAGACGACCTGTGGAGTTTCAGGTGGGCGACCGGGTGATGTTAAAGGTGTCTCCTTGGAAAGGATTGATTCGGTTCGGAAAACGAGAAAAGTTAAGTCCCCATTTCCTCGGACCGTTTACTATTCTAGAGCGTATTGGACTCTAAGCCTACAAGTTAGACTTACCGCCGGAGATGGACGGAATCCACCCTACATTCCATGTGTTCTACCTACGGAAGTGTATGGCGGAGGAAGAAAGCGTCGTACCCTTGTCGGAGATTTAGGTGGACGAAAACCGTTGTCTAGAAGAACCCGAAGCCATTTTGGAAAGGGTAATCAAGAAGCTCCGACATAAAGAAGTGACAATGGTAAAGGTTCAATGGAAGCACCATCGTGGTGCCAACGTAATTTGGGAGGCGGAAGAGGACATGAAGAGTCGATATCCTCATTTGTTTACATAGTACAGATTTCGGGGACGAAATCGTTTCCAAGTTGGGGAGGATTATAACACCCGTATTTTCGTGTGGATATTTCATTTATCTTTTTGTGTGTCGTTATGGGATTTGATTATTGGTTCGATTAATGCTCATTGTTCATTTTGAGTTTACGTTGTGGTCAACCTTCTTGCGTTGGTAACGGATCAGTTCAGGGTGAAAAAAGGAAATTTCCAGAGCACGTCACACCCCAGGCGACATTGCCCGGTGACTGTGACACCTGTCAATGTCGCGTTGGGCAAGGTCGCGGGGAGGAGAGGACCCTCGGTACGTCTGGGGCAACAGTGCCCGACGACATTGCCCGGGTCACTGTCGCATGGTCATAATCGCGGGAGGTGTACCGCGAAGGGTCAAACGCGCAGTACAAAAAAGAAGCCTATCAGTGACGGAAATTTCCGTCGCTAATCTGCCGCTAAAAGTTATTTCCGTCGCTGAAAGTCTGTCGCACAATACGTGGTAGGTGATGCTTATCAGCGACCGATTAGCGACGAAATTATAGCGACGGATCTTTTTAGTGACGGATTAACGACGGATATTTTTTGTGATGGATTAGCGACGGATTAAATTAGCGACGGATTAGTGACATATTTCCGTCGCTTATCTGTCACTAATTTTTAATAATTTAAAAAAAAATTATTTAAAAAAATTAAAAAATAATAATCGACTTTTTATTCAATTTTGAGTTTATTGTATTATATATATAACAACGTAGTGGAAGGTAAAGCTTTCTTTCTAAAATATAAACAAGATAAAATTATAAATTCAATTGAATTGAATTATAAATCTAACATTCACCATTGTTCTCAAAATCCTAGACAAAAAAACCAAAATGAAACATTTCGCATTTGCAATGTTTGTTTCCAAACCTAATAATAAGATTTTCCTCCAAAGCATGTCATCTTCTTAAATGTCTGTTATAACTTCTTCTTCTTCGTCATACTCCTTAAGAACATGGAACCTGTAACACAGATGATTTAACTAAAGTTCATTACTTATAATTCCTCGCTAAAAATAGATCGAACCAACAAAAATAAATCCACGATAAACAACAAAGATCTACCAATTTTAAAGAAAAATCCAAAGGAAGCAAGGTAAAAAGAATGAGTGAGAAAAAAAACCAGACATCATGTTTAATTACCAAACAAAATTACTCGAATTGTCATCTAGATATGGAAAGATATAGTGAAATTGGCTGATCAAACCACTATCGTCATCTCTTTCTCAAAATCTTCCTGACTCCTAAGCTATCTGTTTGCAAAGAGTACTTGTAAAAAAGATAAGGCCGCACAAATCACTCTTATTATGGTGTACCAACATCTCCATGCATACTATTAAGAGAGGGTTCTCTAGCTTTCATGTAGAAAATTTGATTTTAGTTTCCATAAATTTGGTTATCATGGTATACAGAAGTGATCATTGCTAATGGCCATCTAACAAACTCGGTGTACCTGGTTCTATCTATTAGATATACACAAACAACAATAATGCATACATAACATTCAAGTAAAATTAATTAAGCATCTATATGAAAAAGATACAATTAGTTAAAAGAAGATACAATACCCAAACTACCTCTAAGTTCTCACAAAAATAAAACAAATTAAGATGAAGATACCTGGTGAATCATCTATGGTGTCAAGTTAAATGTGACTTTGTTCAACTGAAAAAACAATTGAAAACAACAACAACGATATAACTCCAAGTAGAAAGTTGCAAGAATAATATTGTCCTTAAAAATTTAAGACCAAAAGCCAACATCTTAACTTCTCTACAAAAGACATAGTACAGTAATTGCACACCTGCATGAAGATGTGATTTTTGTTCCAGTATAATGGGAAGACCTAACGTCTACCTTGTATTAAAAATATATTTGTTTAAACATGTATTTCCTTTCGCATCACCATCTTTCAAAAAAAGTATTTAGTTTATATTAAATGGAAGACCTTATTGTGTTCTATTTCCTATCGCATCACCATCTTTCGAAAACAAAAAACACATGAACATAAAAACAACCATAAATCAGAAAGTTGCACATGATGTTGCCTACCTATGGAACGAGTCCAAGGCCTGGTTTTTATTTGGCGCTTGAGCTGGCCCTCAAGGTTAGGCTCATTAGCTTTGCAAACAGTAGCAGTTGCTTAAAGGATCACTACAACAAAATATCAAGTAGAAGATAAAAGAGGAGAAAAGAGGAGTAAAAGCTATTTCCTATCGCATCACCATCCTTGTTGACTTATTACATGATTGTAAGCAAGTGTGTGCTGCATATTACATGTGGTATCTATTGGGGCTCGACAACACCACTAAGACCAATTATAACTTAGTACAACCCAATAAGATCCATTATGGTATAACAAGACCACTAAGGGGTTGTTTACCAAATTTTCCATTAAGTCCTGTATGGATAAATGTGTCTGTCTGGATAAATTGATGTTGTTGTTTACTTTTTTATCTGAATTAACAGTCTGAATAACATAAATGACCAATTTACCCCTAAATATGAATTTTAAGTTGTTTTATAAATTGTTGTTTATTTTTTAAGCTATATATTCATAAATTCATTGATATAATCCAAAAATCAAACAAAAATTCATTAAGTAAATAAACTTCCAAGTTCAAACACAAAGTAGCAAGTATGAAACAAGTATGAAATTGACATTGTAGAAATTATGGTTACAAAAATCTACATTGCAGAAATGTCGAGCAACTATGGAGAAGAAATAAGTATGGAACAAAAACCGACTGAAAAAACAAGTAACGAACAACAATCGACTGAAGAAAACAAGTATGGAACAACAATCGACTTAAGAAATAAGTATGGAACAACAATCGACTGAAGAAAAAAGTATGGAACAATCGAGTATGGAGAAGAAACATGTATTGAATAATCAGTAAAATCATTACCTTTGGAGAAATCGACCAAAGGAAATTATTGTCTAGGGTTGAAATCGAACCAGCAGTGAATTGAAATAGTGTAATCGAACCATCAATGAACTCGAAGCAGTAAAATCGAACGAGCGGTGAAGGTGAAATCGAAATTGAACAAGCAGTGAAGGTGAAATCGAGCAGCTAGGTTTTTATTGCGTGATTATTGAGTAGGAGGGTAGGCATCTTTTTATTTTTAAAGGGTAGAAATGTCAAAGATGTGTCTTAATGGGGACAACACATCTTTCCCTACTTAGTGAATAATCCGGAAATGTTTGCGCGAATAAGCCGGTTTTGTCATTAAGCCCCAAGTAAACACTCCAAACGTCTGCACGAATAAGCCGGTTTTGTCATTAAGCTCATTATGAATGCTTTTGAAGTGATAAACAACAATGGCCATCACTTATTACTTATATTGATATACATGGTTATATATACACACCTATACGTCTTAATATACATTCACAACATATATAGTGCGTGGTTTATTAACACATTCATATGTACATCATATATGGTTACCAATAAACAACACACAAACATATATTATTAATACATTAACATATACACATGGTTATAAACATACACACGTACACACACACACACATATATATATATACAACACAACATATATATAAACAAATAGATTCAATCGTGGTTAGCAACATGGACCGAAGAATACATAAAATATAAACATATGTATAAATATAACACATACAAATAAACATGTAACACATGCGAATTAATGACAATAAAAGAAAATATGTTTTCCGTCACTAATCCGTCGCTAATTAGTGACGGATTAGCGACGGAATATAATTTAAAAATAAATAAAAAAGAAAAATCCACGTGTCCGTCGCTAATCCGTCACTAATTAGCGACGGATTAGCGACGGAAACATGGATTTTCTTTTTTATTTATTTTTAAATTATATTCTGTCGCTAATCCGTCACTAATTAGCGACGGAATCATTTTTGTCACTAATTAGTGATGGATTAGTGACGAAATTGATTCCGTCGCTAATTGGTCACTAATCCGTCGCTAATTAGTGACGGAAATCTCCGTCACTGATTTTCGTCACTGATATCCCTTTTTCTAGTAGTGGCGGACGACATTGCCCTGCGACTATGCCATTGGCATAGTTGCCGTGTCATAGTCGCGGACAGGCTTGGACTCTTAAAGCGGGTTCAGCAGCTTGAGGGTCATTTATCTGATTTTGGTTGAGAGCTTGGGTCACGATTTTCTCTTTAGAACTTGGTAAGTTCAGCCCCAACTCTTTTTCCTTTGTCATTAATGCTTTCCAACAACCAAATTCTTGACCATTAATGATAATCTAGGTTTTGTTAAAGCACTCTTTGTTGAAGATTCAAGTCTCCTCATAGTTCTAGTCTCAACTCATCATCTCTAGTTCTTGGTATTTTAGGGTTTCAAAATACAACCCTACAAGGTGAGTTCATCCTTTTTCATAAACTCTATACATGTTAAAATCAAGCTTTTAACCTACTAGACATCTCCATTTACATTTATACAATTTGAGGTGTATTATCACCTAAAACCCTAATTTTGGAGATTCTAGGGTTTATGTGTTTGGATGGGATTTCAAGAAAAGAAAATGATATTATGGATTTATGTGTGTGTATGAGACTTGATATTATGGTTTTCATGCTCTAGTCTTCAAGTTTATAAATAATGGGTTAAGGAAGTTTTATGTTGAACTGCTGATAAGTTTGTATAATTGGAATCTTATTTTGCCATAACATGGGATTGGGTATTTAGGGACTCAATCAAGGATTTCAAATATTTAAGTGACCTAAAGGGGTAGAGTACATGTATGCGATTCTTATGTAAAATGGAACCTCTTGGTAAAATTATGCATTATTGGGCGAAACCTTCATTTGTCAACATCTTGAATATTGTATCGCAACATTGATTTATCGGTTAGTCGATTTACTCTATGTGGCATATTTGGTTTCACTTGGGAGTCATGACCCCATATTTGTTGTTTCATTTAGTCCGTCGTAGGGACATTAGTTCCTCTCATCGAGGCACGTCTAGGCATCGGATTGGGTTATAAGTCCTACGTGCCAAGTATTACGATATTGGATGAGGGTCTCAACATAAGGACCCTTTTGAGTGGAAGTTGACTTTTCGTGGGTGTAAGTTTAAATCCACTTAGCCTGACATCCCTTGCGTGTACTTTTATGTGTTTGGCTTTACTGACTGTCTAGTGGCTTACTTTTGTGTTCCGTCACTTATGTTAGTAAGCGGGCTCCCCCGTTAAACGAAGATGTAACTGTTTATGGTAAAAACATCATTACTACTATCATAACTTAAATTTCTTTATTTACGTCTATCGTTAAATATTTTAATGCTACCGTTTGATCTCACTAAGCTTTAGCCTAATACTTTTTCTTAAAACTGACATGTATAGCTGGTCAACCTAGTGGTGAGATTCGTCGGGAATGAGCGGTCGGCCTAGAGGTCGAGAGCGGTCTTTTTGGATGATATATTGACCAATGCGATAGCGATAGTGGATACACATTTTTGGAAGAACAGTAACACCCAATATTACTCTTTCTTGTCTAAGTTAGATTATTAGGTTGTTAAGTAATATTCTTCATTTGATTTATTGTAAAGGCTACAAATTTATTCCCCGTTCTCGGGATGTTAATTTGGTATTGTTATGACAAGTTTTGTATACGCAGGTTTACCTAGTTTATAGCCGTCATGTTGCGAAATTTTCGAATTTTTATTTTGTTAATTTTTAGGTTGTTACAACATCATATCCAGCTGCTGATGCTGTTTTTGCGAGTACAATCCGGTATATCCAGTCACAGAAGGACAAGGGTGGAGCAATCAGGGAGAAATTTGAGGCGATCAAGGTGTGATTTTTTGCAGTTTTTCATCAAGGATGTAACAATAGTGTGCTGCGGGTACCTATTCAGGTATGGATATGATTTCGAGTCCTGATGGAGTATGTGTTCTATGGTTGTCTATATTTTTGACTTACTTACCTGATGGCTCTATTTTACACTAAAAATTCAAGAACAACAGTATGGATTTCTAATATAGGAAGGAAGGAAGGAACATGTTTGATTTTAAGAAACCTTTTTCTTTTTATATTTCAACTTCACTTGGAGAAATATAGTTGTTGGATGCACCTTGATAGTGTTTAAAGGTATATATAAGATGAACTTGCGTCATGTTTATTTTGCATTACTTGCTTATCTGTAGCGCCTGCACACACACACACACACATAGGAGTAGGTTCGATTGCAAACTAGTTTTAGGTTGTGAACGGGGGAAAAGGAGAGTGCACCACGTGTCCTATATATTTCACAGGTTATTAATCATGACATAAATGAAGTATCATTCATCATGAATAGTTCACGAATGTTCACCTTCATTATCCATGATGATTATGGACACTCTCCTTCCCCCCCCCCTTCACAAACGAAAATCAATTTGCAACCGAACATTCCTCCCTCTCTCTCTCTCTCTATATATATATATATATAGGGTATGGTTCAAACGAGAAGTTAAACATTTTGCGAGAAGTTTCAATATCATAAAGCTTAAACAAGCTTAATCATATATGATTAAACACATATTGCATTGACAACATATAGACGTTTAATCATATATTATTAAACACATGTAAAGGAGACAAATGATATATGATATTGAAACTTCTTGTTTTCTCGCAAAATGTTTAACTTCTTGCATGATCATTCCTCTATAGATTAACTCCTATACATTGTCGGATTGACTCAGATAGTAACATGAGAATTGCTAACTAATTTCATGAGGCGTGTGAATCGATCCATTGATTTACTTAAACATTTTGTAATTTAATATATGTATTCGCATATAAGCAACTTGATAAATGTTTAAGCTAAAACTTGCCCATATTGGTCATTATTGTTGTCTTATGCCATTTGTCATACTTTATGAGTTTGTTAGAAAGAGCAACTTCTCTATTCATGTAGCTTCTAATAATTTCTGGATCCGTCACACTCTAAACAGAAGTCCAAAAACAATACAAGCACATTATAAAAAATAAGTTGGTCAACAGTATTTATAACATTTTATGCTAATGTGATAGGATTTTCTAGCTGGATTCTGGTTCATTGATGCAATTGTATTATATGTTTCATGAATTGAACTGAACCGTAAAGATCGGACCCAAGTATGTTGCGACTGAATGCTTGTTCTTTTCTCTGTATTTGGAGTGAAGCAAATGAAATTTATAAAATTTGCAGTGTGATAGGGAGCCGGTTCATAGGCTGAGGGACTTCAGCTTGCAAGTCCCATCAATTATCAGTTTCAGAGGATAGGCTGATTTTTTATTTGCTTTTCTCATTGTGTGTAGATTAGAATTTTATTTTGCGCCAATGTAATTAATATTTTAGATTTTCATTGTTATAAATCATTAGGTTTTATTTTTAATGCAATAACAATTATAGTAGAAATTAGTGACAATTTTTTTTTCTTCACATTTTATAATTAGTGACCACTTTCTTTTGTCACTAATAACTATTAACACTAGTGACCACATATTTGGTCACTAATGGATGCTAACGGACTTTAACGGATCCGTTATCTTGAACTCAATTAGTGACGTATTTTGTGGTGGTCACTAATTTGGTCACTAATTTAATCAAGTTAGTGACGACTTTCTCCGTTTAGTGACGATATTTAGTGACCAAATTAGTCGTTACAAACACAGTGACCACTCTATTTTTGTCACTAATTAGTGACCATTTTTGTATTTGGTCACTAACGCAAATCAGTGACGGACCTTTAGTGACGAAAAGTGACCACCCAAATTTTGGTCACTAAAATGCATTAGTGACCAAATTTTTTTTGTCACTAAATAACAATTTTCTTGTACTGCCGGTTCCGGTACCGGTACCGGGTACCCACCGTCTAATTTTAAATTTTTTTTATCATTCATATTATAAAAAGGTAAATATTAATTATATTAGAAAGTCCAAACGTAAATAAATAAGTACCACAAACGTGAAAACTAATAAGATAAAAACTAAAAACTAATAAATACTACAAACGATATTTACAAAACAAATAAATATTGATAACGGTGCTAATAAAACAAATAAATACTACAAACGGTGCTTCCGAAACACTTCACGTCATTAAAATTAGTTGATGCTGATAAATACTATAAACGATGTTTCACTAAAAGGTAGTTTATTATATTTTTATAAATAAACAAAATATATTTTATTAAAAAAATAGCAGGTACCCGCCGGTTTCGGTTCTGGGTACCCAGCAGGACTGGGTACCCGGTCCCGGAATTGGTCCTGCTGGGTACCGTACCGGTTCCAAAAAAATGAGAACCGGAACCGGTATGGGAACCGGAACCGGAACCAATCACATCGGTTCCGGTTCCGGAACCGGCAGTTCCGAAGGAGTTCCGGTTCCAAAGACGGATACCCGCTTCCGATGCTCACCCCTAATCAAAACTGTTCACAAATTATATTAGTATTTAAAAAAATGTCCACAATGTGTTTACAAATATCTTCCTTCAAAACAAAAACGTTAGTGTGCATATTTATTGGTGTGAATGTGTGTGTGTGTGAGAGAGAGAGAGAGTTCTAATTTAAATTAGATTTTACTTTTTAACTATTTTTTATGTTGTAAATTAGATCTCACAAATTAGTAAGTTCCTTAAAAATTACCCCATATATTCACAAGTTATACCAAACCAGTACATCTAATATCATATGAAAATTTAAAGATTAAATTATATTGGTGAATGATCAATTCAAAGGTTATCGGTCAAATCCATATTACTTGAAGATTAAACAATCGTATTCGCTTAAAGTAATTAAACTCCTTGAAGTCTTTACATCATCTAAAATTCCTACGCTTTTACTTGGTCTTGGTTACCGGTCTATCTATAAAATCACACAACTCTTTGGGGATAGAGATGGCAAAGGAGTTGGGATATTTGGGATTACCATTCTCATCCTCATCCCCGTTAGGGAACAATATTCCTTCGCCATCCCATCCCTATCGTGGAACGCGTATCTCAACCGGGTAATTGGGGATTTTCTGCGTTTACAAAATTTAATTTTTTAATAAGATCTTATAAATATCAATTTCATGTTTAAACAACGTATTACTCTAAAACTTTAGCGAACCAAACTTTAATTCAGTAGTTCAAAAGTAAATATATGAATTACATTACTTAATAATCGATATTTTATATATCATCGTTGTTATATCACTGAAAGTTTCTCTGAACAATAAAACCAATACTATAATATCTTTTTAAAGTTTTCTCATAATCAAATATGGATTGTATTTACGTGTTATATAGAGAGGGGTTCAAATGATAACACTCTCGCATTACGAAAATGCGGGAACATCTCTGGTCCAAAGTATTTAACCCGTTATTAAAAATTAAAGAATAAAGTAAATAATTAAGGATAAAAATATGGTTTCTTATTTGTGTGTAATCTTAGTGATTATTTCTAAAACCACGTACATATAATATACTCATTGATCACAGTGTATCACGTGATAAGTATGCATTCAACGTTGTTAACACTAGAATTATGTCATTATCTCTACATTATCACATCATTATTACAATAAAGTCATGCATAAGAAGTCTTTAATTTATCAAAGCCGTATCATATTATTATCACAACAAAATCATATCGTTATCATAATATTATCACACCATTATCCACAATGGAGTCATTCGACCTAAAAGTTCTACCATGATATTAGCAACAATTTTAAGAGATAACGACAAAATATGCAGTAAATTGTTGATAAATGTGCTAATCTATTTTTTATTTATTATAATTTTTATTACAGATTAATTAATTTGGAGGTCCAAAAGTGTTTTCATATTTTCTTAAAACAAGAGTGTTTTTGTTTGAACCTCTACCTTATTATATATAATATACCTACTTTTTGGTTTTATCATCTAATAATGACATTTTATATAGAATAACATTAAATACTTGGGGTCGGGATCAGGTTTGAGGAGTATCCCCATCCCCAAACCCCTCCCTGGTTAACAAATTCAGGGATTTCTCGACCAAACCAGATTCGGGTATTAATTGGGTTCCCCGTCAGGGACGGATTTTTACCTTCACATTTCTCCAACTTACTATTCAAAAACACAAAAACCCAAAGGCTCAAGAAACCATCTTGAGTTATCGACAAAAAGATAAATAAACACATTAAAACTGTCCAGAGGAGATGTTAGCTTACGCATTATGGGGAACAATCGTTGCAATTTTATTCTATCATGAGTTTTGCTGCTGCGAGAAACGTATGTATTCTATATTGATGGTCAAGTTAATTTCAAATATATATATAATATAATATTAATATATGATCAGTATCTTTTGTCTCTCATATTTTATTGACATCTCTAATGTGTTCTAAGTAATTGATTTTATTTGTGCTATACTAATCGTCATATTTGGTTTTTTAATTTTATTTAAATATGATATTTTTCAAAATATTATTGTTTCCGTGTCTGTAACTTGTATGATATTTTTTGTAAGTCATCACAATAATTTTACAAAATAGTCAATTCATTATTTATTTAAAATCTCATAATATTTATTTAAAAGAGGCCAATCCCTCTCCACCCTTTGGCCATTTGAGCTAATTTTTATAAAAATATTGATTCTTTATTTATTTAAAATTTCATAATCGTCTATTCATTCTTATACAGCTCCGAACTATACCTTCATGCATGAAGCAATAAAAGCTCCAAAGATTTCATTCTACAACTACACAGTCATCAGCGGAGGCACCACCGGAATCCCAATAGCCACCACACTCTTCAAAAGCTACTCAGTTTTACTGCTTGAACGTGGTGTCTCACCGTATGGCAATCCAAACATAACCAACATCGCCAACCTTGGGTCTACCTTCTCCGACCTCTCACCCGACTCCCCTTCTCAACGATTTGTTTCGGTCGACGGTGTTGAAAATGTACGGCCACGTGTCTTGGGTGGTGGTACTTCGATCAATGGAGGTTTTTATTCTCATGGTGAGGCAAGATTCCTAAAAGAGGCCAAACTAGTGAATGAAAGGTTGATCAACGAGTCTTATCGATGGGTAGAACGGGTGATGGTTTTTGAGCCCGTTCTGAGTAGGTGGCATTCGGCGTTGAAAGGTGCGATTGTTGAAGCTGGAGTGGAACCCGAAAACGGGTTTACGTATGATCACATCATAGGGACTAAAGTGGGTGGTACTATTTTTGATCAAAATGGGCATCGTCATACGGCAGCGGATTTGCTACAATATGCAAATCCTAAGGGGTTGCATCTTCTTCTCCATGCAACTGCACACAAAATCTTATTCAAAAACAAAGGTACTGTTATAATAATTATTTTTATATTATATTTAAATGATACACATGTGATTAAATGTCAAGTTTGGCCTAACTTGGTCACCAATCCTCCGTCTTTTACTTGGTGGCTACTCCTTTTATGGCTATAAATATGGCATCTTCCCTAACCATTTTGATTATCCTTTTTTCTTAACTTTCACTAGTTAACACTATAATACTCTCCCTAATATATCCTTTCGATATATTTAGTTTATGTAAGGTCAAGAGTGTTCTTGATATTCGGTGGTGTTCGTGAAGTTTTGTTAGGTGATCGTGGATCTCAAGATCCTTGTACAAGCACTTTTTAATCTCCTTGGTTGATAATAATATCCTTGCTCTCTCTTTTTGGTGGATGTACACTATCACACCGATAGTGGAACCACGTTAAATCACGGTGTTATTTGTTTTGAACTTGCTATAATTATAGATAATAATGTATTTATTATTATCTATATTTCGTGGGTTTATTTGTCTACATTAGAGAATTATTGTGCAACATCTAGATTATTGTTATCCGCATTTGTTGTTGGGTTAATTGTGCACTTGAATTTTTACCCGTTTGAGACCTTAGAAATCAATTCGCTAGTTTTGCTTTTGTGAGGCACATTTTAAGTACATCTTTTAAATATTATTATATAACTATATATCAACATATTTTCAGGACAATGACGTTGATCATGATTGGTAAGTTTACTCCATTTTCATTTTAGTAAGACATATTTGTAAATAATTTTAGAAAATATCACCCCCAATATCAGGGACGAAATCAGAAATTTTTTCATACGGTGACACCATATGTACACAAAAAATAACTACAAAAAACACAGTTTTTATCGACATGTCTTCATCTGTTTTAGCCTAATTCCATCATCTCGAGAGAATTTTAAAGTTTTTTGCTTGAGTTTGAGAGATTTTTAAGTTTTTTATATCGATTTCGAAGGTTTTTTTTTGGTTGATTTCAAAAAAAAAATTCCCGGTTTTTTGGTTGATTTCAAGATTTTTTTGGTTGATTACGAGGTACATCTTCTTGAAATTTCTAAAATAATACGGTAGCACTTTCCAAAATGATCCGGTTGCATCTTTCACGAACCTAAATTTTGTTACCCTTCACAAAGAAATAATATTGTCGCACGTACCACCGTGGCCACCATACTAGGTCCGTCCATACCCAACATCCACTCAATTTCAAAACAATTTTCTTGAACAAGAAGAACAAGACCAGTGGCTTATGGGGTAGTGTATGTGTTAGGTCCCAAGGCTTGAGCTTCCCAGGAGGTCACCCATCCTAGGATTGCTCTCGCCCGAGCACGCTTAACTTGTTAGGATCAAGTGCTTACCACTACACCAAAAGCAATTGCTGATGGTGAAGGCGCAACTTTATTTCCTTAAACCATGGTAGCGCAAAGCCCCGTACTAAGCGACAGGCGGACATGAGGGGCTGCACCACTTTCGTGGAGCCAGCGGGTCGGGATGTTAGTCCCGGCCAGTTACGTACTCCCGAGTCGAAGGTGAGGGCGCTGGATGCTTGTGGCATTCCCAGCAAATGTTGGGATTTCTCCTCAACAGTATGAAGATGCATCAAGCATAGGGCTTACTTAAATGGAGGACAAAAAGATGAAATCATACTATGTGCTGGTGCCCTTGGAAGCCCACAACTTCTAATGTTGAGTGGCATAGGTCCAAAGGACCAACTTCATACCCACAACATAAAACCTGTGCTTCACCATCCTTTAGTTGGTCAAGGCATGGTTGATAACCCGACAAACGAAATTTTTGAACCTTCTCCAATACCCGTCGCACAATCCTTGGTTGAGATTGTTGGTATTACAATGTCCGACAACTATATTGAGGTATTGGAGTGAAAGGTTTTGAGCAAACCTACTACCACATAATATAGGCAACGGAAGCATATTTAAAATTATCATCTATGGCAATACAAACTAACAACTTTTTAGGATACATATGTTCTAGATGATTAACTACAAAAGAATGAACCAAGATTACTTACTTATTTATTGTGATTGTCGAAAACCACAATGATAAATCAAACCTTTGATCTCGCTTCTTGGATGTTAAGGACCAATAGTATGAATCCCTCTAGTGGTTCACACTTAAGAACACCAAATACCAACAATCTAGAAGAGGTTTAAACCTTGAACCCTTATTATAGGGTTTACGATTTTGGAAGAGAGGGAGAGGGAGAGGGAATCGACGACCACAAGAGAGAGAGAGGAATAAACTTATTAGGGTTTGATCCCTAGCAGTTTATTTATAACCACTTTTCTGCTTCTCTATTTTACACTTAGCCCCCTTGAACCGATAAGCTCGTTAAAACTATTTTAACCAATTATCATTTATCCCTTGTATTTTATATATAATTAATCTAATTAATTATATTTTATCTTATAATTAATTTATTATCAAATGACAAATTAATAAACTAATTGTTTCCCTTTATCCTACTGATTGTTTATTTGGGTCTTAAGGGAAACCCAAAAAAACTCTGCTATTATAAGAAATATGAACAATAGTTAACACTCTGGACACTATATCGAATAGTCTCCTACTTGGACAAGTTATAAACTCTATTTGGTTCAATACATTCAAATAATCAGCAGAGAGCAAGCCATCCAATGCAGCTGCCGAACTCTAATAAAGATTCGGTCCTTAATAAGTGATTTAATGTTCCTTTGTTCTACAACATATCATATGAACCTGAGACATGGATAAATGTCTATCTCATGGATCAAGATTATGTTTCCCGATTTCCGATATGTGTTGAATTCTTCAGACTACTCAATCGAACACATCAATTCTAGTAAGGGTTTGGCCAAACACTTAATGTCAACACCAAATCATCGAGGGGCCCATGGATATCGCTTCTCCTGTTTAGGCAGAAGGAACAAATAAACTTTGACTACACAGTTCATTTCTACTCATCATATTATACATGGACATACCTTGTATAGCTGCCAGTTACGGTCAGCGTGGGAGTACACCAAAGCATAACAAAATCCTAGAGCAAAACTCTATGTATCTCCGTTTGAAGAACATAAAATATTATTATTTCAAAATTACTCTGACTTAATCCATGAAGTAAACTTTTAAGTACGGGTTGTTCCAATAGTTAGATCACTATTAAGTACTCATGAGTGTTAGTTGCATTCTCTATGCTTCTAACACTCCATGACAGTCTTGAATCACTACTTACTTCCAGGAGTACGACTGACTGTGGAGGTTTAAATAAATTAATACTTAGGAAGTTGGTTCTAAACATGCAAAACGAAACACGATAATAAATTAATGTTAATGGACGCAATCCAACATATATTATAATCTCCATATAATAATCTCCAAATCAAATACAATTTATTACATTTTTAATACATCAAACTAACAACAAAAACATTCAAGGTATATTGATAATTCTAACACCTATGGCTTTAGTATGATACTCATGTTTGGGTCGAGTTAATGCTTTCGTGAAAGGATCCGCCGGATTCTCTTCAGTCGGCACTCTACTCACCATGATCTGATTTTGCGCAACCTTGTGTCGCACAAAGTGATACTTCCTCTCTATGTGCTTTGACTTCCCATGGTCTTTAGGTTCTTTAGTCAATGCGAATGCACCTTCGTTATCACATAAGATTTCAATGGGTTCACTGATGCTTGGTACAACGCCTAAATCACCTATGAAATTCGTCAACCATGTAGCCTCTTTCGCTGCTTCACTAGCTGCAATATATTCTGATTCACACGTGGAGTCAGCCACCGTGTCCTGTTTGGAAATTTTCCAAGTCATGGCCCCACCATTCAACAAGAACATCCATCCTGACTGCGAGCGGGAATCATCCTGATTTGTCTGGAAACTCGCATCAGTATAACCCGTTACTTGTAATTCATCATTTCCACCGTAGACCAAGAACACATCTTTAGTCCTCCGAAGATACTTATAAATGTTCTTTACAGCCGTCCAATGACTTTCGCATGGGTTCTCTTGATATCTACTCACCATGCTTAAAGCAAATGAGACATCATGTCTAGTACATGTCATGGCATACATGATCGATCCTATAGCAGATGAATATGGAAATCGACTTATCCTGTCAAGTTCTTCACTAGTGTTGGGACATTGATCTTTACTCAATCTTATGCATTGTTGCATGGGCAAATACCCTTTCTTGGATTCACTCATATTGAATTTCTTCAATATCTTATCCAAGTATGTACTTTGGCTAAGTCCAATTAAACGCTTGGTTCTATCTCGATAAATTCTTATTCCATGTATGTATGCTGCATTTCCCAAATCTTTCATGGTGAAATATTTCCCGAGCCAGACCTTTACATCTTGCAACATCGGAATATCGTTTCCTATGAGTAGTATGTCATCAACATACAAGACTAGAAATACAACATTACTCCCACTAGCCTTAACATATACGCAGGACTCATCTTCGCTTCGAGAAAATCCAAACTCCTTGATCTTTTCATGAAAACAAATATTCCTGCTATGAGACGCTTGTTTAAGTCCATAAATGAATTTTTCAAGCTTACACACCTTATCTGGATGCTCGGTATGTATAAAACCTTCAGGTTGTGCCATATACACATCCTCATCAAGTTTCCCATTAAGGAAAGCGGTTTTTACATCCATTTGCCATACTTCATAGTCATGAAACGCAACTATGGCAAGTAATATCCTGATAGAATTAATCTTTTCCACTGGTGAGAAGGTTTCATCATAATCAATCCCTTGAGTTTGAGTGTAACCTTTTGCAACCAGTCTAGCCTTGAATGTGTGCACATTCACATCCATGTCGGTCTTATTTTTGAAGATCCACTTACACCCAACTGTCTTGCGACCTGGTGTATGATCAACCAATTTCCAAACCTGGTTATCATACATAGATTGAATCTCGCTCTCCATGGCCTCTTTCCATTTGGCAGCCTCAGGGCCTGCCATCGCTTCCTTGTAGTTGGATGGCTCATTCGCACTATCAAATGTTTTATCATTGACTAGTGTATCTCCTTCCTTTTTAATATGAAAACCATAATAAAACCCAGGAGGTCGATTAACTCTACTAATTCTGCGAAGAGGCGGTGAAGGTATGTTAGTTTCGTCAATAGGTGGTTCAACCTCATGTTGAGGGCTAGTGTCAACTATAGGTTCATCATTGGTTGTTTCTTGAATTTCTTCAAGATCAATACTGCTCCCACTATCCTCTTTGGAAATGAGCTCCCTTTCCTGGAAGACTCCCCTTCTAGCTACAAATACTTTGTTCTCAGAAGGTTTGTAAAATATATATCCAAAGGATTTGTAGGGATAACCAATGAACCGATACTTCTCTGCTCTAGGTTCTAGCTTGTCGTTAGTTTCACGCAGAACAAAGACTTCACAACCCCAGACCTTTATATGTGATAACGAGGGACGAGTCCCAGTCCACATTTCAGAGGGTGTCTTTGCAACCTTCTTAGTTGGAACGAGGTTTAAGATATAAGCTACAGTTTCTAAGGCATAGCCCCAGAATGATATTGGAAGTGTAGCACGACTCATCATGGACCGAACCATATCAAGTAACGTTCGATTTCTTCTCTCAGCAACACCATTGAGTGTGGTGTTCTGGGAGGAGATAATTGCGAAACTATTCCACAATCCCTTAGATAGTCGTAGAATTCATGACTTAAGTATTCTCCACCCCTGTCGGACCGGAGCATCTTGATCTTCTTGCCCAGTTGGTTTTCTACTTCGTTTTTGAATCCTTTGAACACTTCAAAGGTGTCCGATTTGCTTTTCATCAAATAGATAAATCCATATCTACTGAAATCGTCAGTAAAGGTAACAATGTATCTCTCACCGTTTCTCGTGGAAGATCTGAACGGTCCACATACATCTGTGTGGATCAAGTCCAACAGATCCTTACCCCTTTCCATTTTTCCTTTGAAAGGTTCTTTTTTCATCTTGCCAAGTAAGCAAGACTCGCATTCTTCATCCGACTTTAAGTCAAATGATTCCAAGATCCCGTCCGATTGGAGCTTGGCGATGTGTTTCTTGTTTATGTGGCCAAGACGATGATGCCATAACGACGACTTATCCAATTCACTATTGGAGGAACCAACATTTAGAGTTAAGTTATTATTATTTCTACCAGCACAAATCACGCTTTCATACACACCATTACAAGGAGAGGCTTTAAAATAAAAACAACAATGTTTATAAACCAAAATGCAACCATTATCAAATTGAAATTCAAAACCATCCTTGTACATTGCATGAAAATAAATAATATTTCGAGCCATTTCCGTCCAGCAGCAACAATCTAATAACTTTATTGAAAAACCACTACTAAGCACGAGCTCAAAATCTCCAATATTGGTAACAACGACAATCATCCTGTTTCCCATGATCAGATTTAGCTCCCCATGTTTCAACGTCCTACTTCTCTTTAGTCCCTGAAAATTAGAGCAAATGTGAGTACCATATCCCGTATCAAGGACCCAAGAGTTAGAAATCGAAGTACTATGGAGTTCAATCATAAAAATACCTGAGGTGCCACACCCTTTGACCTTGTTCTTTTCAAGTCCTCCAGATATTTTGGGCAACTTCTCTTCCAATGACCCTTTTCTTGACAGCAAAAAGCATATGGCCTCTTTAGGGTCACTTATGGGTGGTATGTCAGAAAAATCAGCTTTTCTCTTAAGGCCTTGGTTCCGAGAAACAACTTTAGCCTTTCCCTTCCCTTTAGGATGAGAAACTTTCTTCTTCTTACAACCACCTTCCCTAATGGCCAGGACGGGAGCAGTTGAGTGAGCACTTTGGGTCTTACCCATACTTGCTTCAGCAGATCTCAACATGCCATGGAGCTCCATCAAGGTCTTGGCCATATTATTCATATTGAAGTTCACTATAAACTGTTTATATATGCCCTACTAAGAGAGTTTAGCACCATGTCAATGGCAAGCTCTCTTGGGAAATCGACACCTAGATTGCCCAACCTGTCAATGTACGCTTTCATCTTTTGCACATGCGCACATACAGGGGCACCGTCCTGTTGCTTACATTCCACAAGCGATTTTACGGCTTGGAACCTTTCTTGCCTCGCTTGCTCCTGAAACATTTCACGAAGCTGCTCATTTAGTTCAAACGCTCCCATGTTCTCATAACTCTTTTGAAGTTCTGGGGACATGGACGCCAACATGAGACACGCGGCTTTTATGGATTCCGCGAATTGCTTGTTATATTCAGTTACTACTTCAGGGCTTGCATCATCATTAAGTATAGGAAGATCCTCATCGAGCAAATACTCTTTGTCTTCGTACCTCAAGGCAATTCTCAAGGCAAGAATCCAATCCAAGTAGTTTGGCCCACTCAACTTATCTTTACTTAGGATAGAGAGTAACGTAAGGTTGGATGTTGAGTGAGTAGGAGGAGGAGGAGGAAGATTTTCAGCCATCTGTAGATATAGTTTTAGTTAGTTTGATATTTATTTACCCGAAAATATTTAACAAGGTTAGGATCCATATTTTACTCTATGATGCGAAAAGGGATGCCGTAATCACATCACAAAGTTATTTAGGTAAACAAATGCTATTTGTTAATTTCATTCACTATGAAACTCCTAGGTCTTTTGAGATTCATTGATTTATGTCAATGGCATGTTAATCTCGATTATGCTTATCTTTTATTTGTGACTGGGATGCTGAGGATCACAAACTAGATAATGAATCGACCATGCAAAAACACATGGACCCCTCGGCTTGAGAATCACGAGCACCACATCATTTTCGACTATAGTTTCACATTATCGTGCCGGCAAACCGCACACGCTCCGTTAACAAACTATAAGAATATGTGTGTTCTTTTCATGGGTAGCATAAGACTTTCACATTTCTTAGTATATCTAAAACGGGATTTTAGTTTTATACTTCAAAGTTAATACTTTTAACTTGTCACATTGACCTATCAAACCTTATGGTAACACATGACGTTTTAAAAACCATTGACTCATTCGGCTACCATATTATAGGCAACCTCCTTAAACCCCTTAGAGTGCTTATAGTGAGTACGCCTAGTCTCGGTTTAACTATCAATGTATAGTTTAATTTTATATATATAATTAAGGTCTATTATATATGTAAATTGAATGGAATTTTAAACCAATTTAAAATTATGATTATCTAATTAATTATAATTAACCATGTGAGGACACATTTAATAATCAATATAATCGTTTCCATAATTAATTTCAATTAAACATGTAAGGATACATGTTAATAATTAATGTAGATATTTAAAATTATGATTATCTAATTAATTCTAATTAAACATGTGATGACACATTTAATAATTAATATAATCGTTTCCATAATTAATTTCAATTAAACATGCAAGGATACATGTTGATAATTAATGTAGATATTTAAAATTATGATTATCTAATTAATTCTAATTAACCATGTGATGACACATTTAATAATTAATATAATCGTTTCGATAATTAATTCAAATTAAACATGTAAGGATACATGTTGATAATTAATGTAAATATATGACATACAATTTATATCCACTATATAAATAATGTTAATATTTATCTTACAATATTATTCAAACATAAATATATATGTAAGATTATCTATTCAATATTTGTCAAAACTCAAATTTGTGTATTTAAGGCAAGTTAGAAAACTGGCAAAAAACAATTAGGGTTTAACATTGCATAAAAAATGGCTATCCTATACCCTTTAGGGATTTTGATAAAACTTACACGATTTAAACAAAACATAATCGCTAATAATACAAATCTTATATGCAAGTTAAAACCCTTAGTTTCTAAAAATTAGGTTTTGAGGTCATGACCATGAAACCCTAACTTAGGGATTAAGCAATCCAATGACCAATTTTTTTTTTGAAATCGAAATTGTAACCTCAAACCCTATTTTTCGAAAACTTTAAACCAACACAAATATTTTTGCAAATCAAATTGAAACTACTTTTGAGCTAATATCTAAGAACTATGACTCTGATACCACTGAAAGGTTTTGAGCAAACCTACTACCACATGTTATAGGCAACAGAAGCATATTTAAAATTATCATCTATGGCAATACAAACTAACAAATTTTCAGGATACATATGTTGTAAATGATTAACTACAAAAGAATGAACCAAGATTACTTGTTTATTGTGATTGTCGAAAACCACAATGATAAATCAAACATTTGATCTCGCTTCTTGGATGTTAAGGACCAATAATATGAATCCCTCTAGTGGCTCACACTTAAGAACACCAAATACCAACAATCTAGAAGAGGTTTAAACCTTAAATCCTTATTAGGGTTTACGATTTTGGAGGAGAGGGACAGGGGATCGACGACCACAAGTGAGAGAGAGAGGAAAAAATTTATTAGGGTTTGATCCCTAGCAGGTTATTTATAACCACTTTCCTGCTACTCTATTTTACAGATAGCCCCCTTGACCCGATAAGATCATTAAAACTATTTTAACCAAATATCATTTATTCCCTGTATTTTATATATAAGTAATCTAATTAATTATATTTTAGCTTATAATTAATTTATCATCAAATGACAAATTAATAAACTAATTGTTTCCCTTTATCCTTCTGATTGTTTATTTGGGTCTTAAAAGCAACCCAAAAGCTCCCTGCTATTCTCCAACATGGAGGGCTTTAATTTGATTGGTGCACGACCTTCCGACTATCAGGGTTATTCCTATGAGGTATTTCATTCATTAACAATCATAACTAGAGTTTAAAAGTTTTATAGCTTTTAATCACTTCTACTTGTTTGCAGATGGGTGGATTTATATTCGAGAAAGTTAACTACCCTCATTCCAAAGGTGACCTGAAGCTTCAAAATAGAAATCCAGCTGACAACCCATCCGTAACATTCAACTACTTTAAAAAGCCCAACGACTTGCGAAAATGCATCCTTGGGCTTAAATTAATCCGAAAAGCAATTGAATCAAAAGCATTTTCGAAATTCAAATATCCAAATATGACGGTCCAAGATATTCTCGATCTTAACGTGAAAATGCCAACAACTTTTCTTATACATGCCAATATGAGCTCATCGTTGGAACAATATTGCAAGGACAATGTTAAGACTATATGGCATTACCATGGAGGGTGTCAAATGGGCAACGTAGTCGATGGCAATTATAAGATTCTTGGCGTGGATGATGTTTGTGTCATTGACGGATCAACTTTAATTTTTTCTCTAGGAACCAATCCTCAAGCGAGTCTTTTAATGCTTGGAAGGAGATTAAATTTGAAAACGAAAAGATGTATAATTTTTACATTAATAGATGAATCTTTCTTCTTTACTTACAACTATTAACGACAATGATTTCTTTCAATTTGTTGCAGGTACATGGGAGTTACGATACTAAGCAAAAGACTTGCAAGTGAAAAAGCCAAATGATGACCAAAACAATAGCATCTTAATTTGCTTAATGTGCCTCAAATATTAAAATAAACATGGCAATCTAATAAATGTGTACTTTCAAAAGTATATAAAGGTTGGTTGTAGTTTGAGAATGGAGTCATAAAATTAATAGAAGGCACTGCCCAAATTATTATGTTTAAATCATCGTTTGTTTGTGTTTTATTTAGACATATAACTTTAGAATAATATATTTTGAAATGCCTCAGGTCAAGTATTATTTTAGGCTTAGGTTAAAGTAATAGAGAATGACTAGAATATGTCTAATGATACATATAGTGGTGTTATATGACTTGGTATGAGAACACGACTTTGGATGTTATATGAGTTTTATAATGTTTTTTATTAGAGACAGATCCAGAAAGAAAATTCAAGTACATACCACTACAAGAGAAAACATAATTAGTGACAAACAATTTAGTCACAGTGAAAAATAAAGATGACATGGATAATTCATAGCAAGTTATTTGCTATCCTAATCCATATAAAATAAGATTCCTTATGCTCCCTATTTTATTATATTGCAACATAATCGTACAACTCTACCAATGTACCAGCGGGTGGTCCTCCTTTCTAGAACAGTCATGTAATTGGTGAGCCAATATAAAGATGACATGGATAATTCATAGCAAGTTATTTGCTATCCTAATCCATATAAAATAAGATTCCTTATGCTCCCTATTTTATTATATTGCAACATAATCGTACAACTCTACCAATGTACCAGCGGGTGGTCCTCCTTTCTAGAACAGTCATGTAATTGGTGAGCCAATATTTGTCCTACATGTAGCTATGTACCGGTGTATAAATAAACCCTCCATGTCTCTATAAAATACATTGGTTAATAGTGAAAGGAATAACAAATTGATAGCTACAATTCATCTTCTCTATTCTCTCTTATATTTCCATCTTGGAATCAGAGCTATAACTATGTCGAACACTCAATAGAGTGAGCCACCCTCTAATAGCAATGTAGGCAACAATAGTGTTTCTTCCCCACTCTTTGTTGTTACCCATTTCTCAAATCATTCATCCTTTTTTCTCCCACCTTTCACCATCAAACTAGATAGGTCGAACTACACTTTTTTGAAATCTCAGGTCTACCTGCTCTTCGAGCCCAGGACCTTTTTTTTAAGGGTGTTTTAGGCTATGCCTAGACTAATCCTTGGCAAATTATGACTGTAAGACATCAACCCTGATTAAACCTCAGTAGCCACAATTGTTGTGTACGACTTTATTCGAACCTTGGACAGATGAGATATAACACAATTGTTGTGTACACCACATCCCAGGACCATGAAGGCTACATTTTAGAAACCAAAGCTATTCCTCATTAACATATTCAATTTGGTGAAAATGATTATCTTTCATTAAATCCAGCTTACTGATCAGTCTATTCTTAATTGGTTATTGAACTCTATTTCTGAAAATATGTTTGGGCATGTTGTTAACTACAACACCTCTCAAGACGTCTGGACAACTCTACATCTTCTCTTTACAACTAGTTCCAAAGCCCGTATCCCTACAACTTCGTTTTCAACTTTAATCCCTCAAAAAAGGAAATCTGTCAATCCACGATTATATGTTGAAGATGAGAAATCTTGCTGAGAGTTTATCTGTTGTTGGACAACTAATTTTTGATGATGATCTTGTTCTTTACATCCTTAGAGGCCTTTACCACGATTATGAATCTTTTGTGGTAAACCTTATGTTAGATCAATTTTAGTTGTAACCTTTGTATTTATTTTACCTTGTGGGTATATAAGCCCTTGACTTAGTTGTTTTTAAAAAGAACAGATTACTTTTGCATATCTTGAATACAATACTATTTTTGGCTCCACATTCACTTTCTCTCTCTAGCTTTCTCTCTCTAGAATCTTAAGATCTTAAGTTCACAATTGGTATCAGAGCATGTTAGATTTTGAGAGATTTGAGAGTAGAGTACTAAATTTCGTGTTAATCAGTTCAATCGATTTTCTAATTCGTCAGAAATTTTTTTTTTCAAGAAAATAGTTTTCTGGACATTTTTTCTAGATCTATGTTGATTTTCTGAACGATTTTCAGTGAATTTGGATTCAATTGCTTCGGAATTCAGTGTAGAACATGTTTTGTTCTTGATTCGTGCAAAGATTTGATCATTTTGTAATCGAAGTTGTCAATTTTGAATATTCCAGAAAATTTCTCGAGTTTTTCTGTTCTTCGCGAATTCTTGCTGATTTTTGGTGTTTGATCTATATTTGGATTAGTTTTGGATAAGTTTTGGATAATGAACCTGTTTCTAAGTGAATTCTGTGAGAGTGTTTTGAGAAATTTTGGACTTGTGTGATTTTTTTTAGATCGTTAACTTGGCAGAATCGTTTTTCGGTTCTTTCATAAGAGTTTTCGGATTATTCATCAAGGTTTTCGGTTCATTCTTCAGGATTTTCAGTTCATTCATCTAGTTTTTGGGTATTTCGTTTTTGGTTTGTTCTTTTCGGCTAAGGTTTTCGGTTAAGGGTTTTCGATCTTCTAAGTATCACACTTAGTTTTTCGGTTTATTCATCAACCGAGAAGCTAGGTTTTCGGTCATCTCTATAACCGAAAGGTGTGGTATTCGGTTTCTTCAACAACCGAAAAAGGTGGTTTTCGGTCTTTATTTTTCTTCAGCCGAAAAGCACTCTGCTTCTATTCAGCATGTCTCTTCAATCACAAGTTTATAAGAATGAGTTGATGATATCTCTCGGGACAGATACACGTCCCCCAGTGCTTATCAATGAGAATGAGTATTCTCAATGGAGAGATCGATTTATTAATTTTCTTGAGAGACAACAAAATGGGGATTACATGGTTCGAGCTTTAACCAATCCTCCTTTTGAGAGACCTGTCAAGATCATTCCAGCCACTGCTAATACTGAACAATCCACAATATTAAAGCCAGTTGATGAGTACAATGAAGAAGAATCTTTAAAATACAACGGAGAAAGAATTGCTAAGTCTAATCTCATTCTTGCCTTGCCAAATCACATATACAATCGTGTAGATTGTTACAAGAACAATCTAATGCTCATGTGAACTCATTTGGAGAAAATCATGCTTGGATCAGTGGTGGCTACTCAACTTCGAAAAACGAGATATATGAACAGTTTTGAGGAGTTCAAAGCAAAGAGTGGGGAGGATTTGAAGACTGTCTTTGATAGATTCTGTGCAGTGATAAATGATTTATACAAGATTAGTGTGGAAAAGTCCCCGTTGGAAACAAACTTAAAGTTTCTGAACGCTCTTCAACCTGAATGGACAAAGGCATGTCATAGACTCCGTATTGATCCAAAGATTTCAATCATGCCAATTCAAGAAATGTTTGAAATTCTCCTGAATGAAGAAAATCTGATTGTGGCAAAGAAAGAAAAGCAAGAAAAGAAGAAGAAAGGAAAAGATGTAGATCCTATTGCTCTAATGACTGCAAAATTTACTGAGCAAGCTTTTGAGAATACTTATGATGGGAATATTGATGATGAAGGAGAAGCTCTTCAAAGAGCAATGATCTTACTTTCTCAGCAGTTTGCACAAAAGTTTCCTAACCGGGCCAGCTCCAACAACAATCTTCGACTTTCATCTGGGTCAAGGAAGGTGGATTTTTCTGGGTCAAAGACTATCTATCCAAAGCCTGATCATCCAAAGCTTGTGGAAGAAAAGAGGGATGAGAAGAAACCTCCCACATGCTACAACTGTGGTAAAGTAGGTCATTACTCTAAAGAATGCCGAACAAAGGTGGTTCGTGATTCTACCTACTATCAAAAGAAGGCTGATATGTTGAAAAAGAAGGAAAGTGGAGCTGTTCTCTTAGCTGAGGGAGAATCATTTATTGATTTCTCTGATAATGAAGAAGAAAAAGAGGAAACTGCAGCAATGTGCTTTATTGGTGATGATCAATCTGATGATGAAGATGATGATTCAACTGATGAGTCTGAGGTATTTTCTGACTTAGAAATTAAGTTCATTAACTCTCAGTTTGATATTATCATTTCTGCCTTGCAAAAATTTCGAAAAATGCTTAAATCTGAAAAGGAAGTGAGTCAAGAAAAGTCTTATAAAATTGAAAAATTACAAATTTCTTTGGAAGATCAAAAATTGATTCTAAACGATACCAAAGAAAATTTGCAAAATAAAATAAATGAGTTGGAAAGTTCAAACAAGACTTATCTTGATTCATTGACTAGCTTGACCACTTCTAAAAATGAGCTTTCAAATAACATTGTTGATTTAGAAGAAAAATTATATATGAGAGCTCAATCTGAACAAGCAATTAATATGAATAAACCTCGTAGTTATGAGTCCATTAAAGAAAAGTGGGGGCTTGGATATGAAAGTCCTAAATATTTAAATTTAGCCATTAACAAATCCCCCACTATATATCACTTTGAATATTTGAGACTTGCTCGTTATGCTCCCCAATTTATAATAGATTGGATGAATGAACAACAAATCTTAGATATTGAGGCTAAGAGAAGAACGGAAAACACTAGAATGGAACTCCCATTTGTTTATTCGCGTAAAAATGCAAAATATTTTCCTGATCCTCAAAAGAAAAAGAAATCTGGAATATTTTTAAATACAAACTCATCTAACAAAACAACTTTACCAAACGACTATTTTGATTCTTATATTGTAAACAAAAATGAGGATAGTGTTTCTAAAACATCTTATGATACTAAGAAATACGTTCCTCCTTTGATTTTAGAATCTAAAATTGTTGAGTTGGAAGATAAGATAGATGATGTTTTTATTCAAAACAGTTTGGAAAAAGATATTTTTTTTACTGTTTTTAAATCTAGTTTTGAAGAGAATGTTATTTCTGAAAAACAAGTTTCTGGATTTTCTGAGGTTTCAGTTGAAAATAAAATGGGATTTTCATCAAGTGTTGGTTCTCGGTCCAAGCTAGAAACGAAAACTGGACTTTCTCGGTCTCAGTTAGAAACGAAAACATCAGTTTTCGGTTCATCCTTGGAACAAAAACCAGATTCTAACTCCTATCATTGTGATAATTTTACGACTTGTGCTACTGATGGTGAATCATATAAGTTGTCTGATCAAATGGATGATTCTTTGACTTTCAATGATTTTTATTTTTCAAAGAAAAGAAAAAGAAGACGGTCAAGAAAGTCTAAGAAGAAAGATAAGGTTAAGTCTGATAAATCTGATTCTGATTCTTTCTTTTCAGATCGGCCTTTGAGAAAGGAAATCAAGATGGAATGGCGGGTGAAGAATAGAAAAATAGATGATATACATGTATTAGATAAACGTGATGATACTTGTAATAATAACACATTTGCTAGTTTGAATAATGTTCAAAAATATTCTCGTGAGCAAATGTTGATTCTTCAACAGGATATCACATGTTTGTCTTCTCCATGTGATCTATCTTCTATTGCTTTACACATTTCATCTAAATGTACTAACTCTTCTTTGTTTCACTATGCAAAATCTTTTGTGAAAAGTACATTTTTCTTTAACAAACTCATGGAATGTTCTAATAAAAAGGGACCCATTCTGAAGTGGGTTCCTAAATCTTTGTGAGTTTTTCTACATGAATGCAGCCTAGTCATCTCTGGTATATGGACTCTGGATGTTCAAAACATATGACTGGCAATAAATCTTTATTGTCAAATTTTAAAGAACAGTCTGGAGGTCGTGTGAGATTCGGAAACAGAGACTCTTCTCCTATTCTTGGCTATGGCGATCTTGTACAAGGCAACATAACGATTAAAAGAGTTAGCTATGTTGAAGGCCTCGACTTCAATCTCTTTAGTATTGGGCAATTCTGTGATAAGAATTTGGGAGTCAATTTTAAATCAAAGAGAGTTACAGTCAAAGATGACAGTGGTAAGGAACTTCTTATTGGTAGAAGACGGTCAAATCTTTACACTATTGACTTCTCAACAGCCAAGTTCCCTTCCAAGACTTGTCTTCTTTCAAAGGCTTCAGTTCAAGAAAGCTGGTTGTGGCATAGACGGCTAGCTCATCTCAATTTCAAGTACATTGATCGTCTTGCTAAAATCGACTCAGTTCGTGGTCTTCCGACTCTTCGATTTCAAACAGACAAACTTTGCCGAGATTGTGAGAAAGGCAAAATGAAGAAAGTTGCACACAAGCCAAAGCCTGATTTTTGCACAAAGGATATTCTAGAAATCCTTCATGTAGACTTGTGTGGCCCAATGAAGACAAAGAGCATTGGTAAGAAACGCTATGTATTGGTCGTTGTTGATGATTATTCAAGATACACTTGGGTTCGTTTTCTGAAATCCAAAGACGAAACCCCGGAGATACTTATCACTCTCATCAAGACTACTCAGACTAACAAGCAAAAGCCAGTCAAGATTGTCCGATCAGACAATGGTACAGAATTCAAGAACAACATTTTACAAGCTTTTTATAATGAACATGGCATCCAACAACAGTTTTCTGTTGCACGTACACCACAACAAAACGGAGTTGTTGAACGCCGCAATCGTACGCTTGTAGAAGCTGCTCGTTCCATGCTTGCTTACTCTGGTCTTCATATCTCTCTTTGGGCCGAGGCTATCTCTACTGCGTGTTATACTCAGAACCGTTCGATTCTTCATCGCAGATTCAATAAGACTCCATACGAATTTATGAATGGAATCAAGCCCAATATCAAATACTTCAAAGCGTTTGGGTCAAAATGTTATGTTCTGAACGATCGAGATAACCTCAACAAGTTTGCACCAAAGGCTGATGAAGCAATCTTTCTTGGTTATTCAATTTCTTCAGTTTCTTATCGAGTATATCTCACTTCTTCACGCAAAGTCATCGAGAGTGTCAATGTCAGATTTGATGAAGCTGCTGGTTTGGCTTCTGACCAGCCTGGATCAGAACCCGGTGTTATTAAGTATGCTTCTGATCAACCAAGATCAGAACCAGTGAAGATTTCTGATAATCAAGATTTTTCATCTAATACTTCATCTATTATTCTTACTGATCTTGATTTATTATTTGAAAATTTTTATGATGATGTACCTAAAACTAATTCTTCTAATGTTTCTACTGCTGTATTACAGGAACCTGGCATTGCTTCTTCTAGTTCTTCCGCTGCTACACAAAATTCTGATGATGCAATTCCAGATGTTCCTGTGACTGAACTTCCTACATCAGCAGTTGAAATTACATCTCAACTGGAACCATCAATTGTTATAGAGCTGAATTTTTCTCCACCAGTTCAATCTGAAGATGCTCCAGCTATATCTGATGACTCTCAAACATCATTTCCAGATGATACTTTATCTGAATCAGTTGAAGTAGTCCCTCCTCCAACAATTCATACTACACAGATTATCTCTTCTGATTCAGAACCTCTCATAATTTCATCTCATGAGATTCAAAGTGTTCAAGATGAAATAATTCCTCTACCTCATACGACAAAATGGACAAAGGCGCATCCTCTTCATCAAATCATTGGTGATCCTGCTTCTTCGGTATCAACTAGGTCAAAAGTTGCTTCTTCAAATGAATGTTTGTTCACTTGTTTTCTAAGCAAGCTTGAACCTACAAAAGTTTCTGAAGCATTGGCCGACCCAGACTGGATCATTGCAATGCAAGAAGAACTGAATCAGTTCAAGGCATTAAAGGTATGGCGTCTTGTTCCAAAACCACGAGGAAAGAGCATTATCGGAACGAAGTGGATATTTAAAAACAAGAAAGATTCAGAGGGTATTATTGTCAGAAACAAAGCAAGACTTGTTGCAAAAGGCTATCGTCAACAAGAAGGGATAGACTATGATGAGACATTTGCTCCCGTTGCACGTCTTGAAGCTATTCGAATGTTTCTTGCTTTTGCTGCTTATCAGAACTTTAAAGTTTATCAGATGGATGTAAAGACAGCGTTTCTTAACGGTCGTCTAAAGGAAGAGGTCTATGTCTCTCAACCGGAAGGTTTTATGGACAAAGATCATCCAGATCATGTTTACATCCTCGACAAAGCATTGTATGGCTTGAAACAAGCTCCAAGAGCGTGGTATGACGAATTGTCTGCATTTCTGCTAAGCTCAGGTTTCACAAAAGGTTTAATCGATACTACTCTGTTTGTTTTTAGAAAAGATTCTGATATTTGCTTAGTTCAAATTTATGTTGATGACATTATTTTCGGCGCTACTAATCCTTCACTTTGTACTTGGTTTTCCGATCTCATGACTTCTAGATTTCAGATGAGTATGATGGGAGAGATTAAATTCTTTCTCGGACTCAATGTTCAGCAACTTTCAGATGGGATTTTTATCAATCAAGCCAAATATGTCTTTGACATTCTGAAGAAGTTCAATATGGATAAATCTACAAGCATTGGAACTCCAATGGCTCATGGTGCAAAGATAGGCTTGGACCCAGATGAAAAAACTATTGACATCAAGACTTACAGATCCATGATAGGATCTCTAATGTATTTAACTGCCAGTAGACCGGACATCATGTTTTCAACATGCTTACTTGCACGATTTCAGGCGAATCCAAAGGAATCTCATCTGTTAGCTGTAAAACGGATCATCCGTTACATCAAAGGAACACCATATCTAGGTTTGTGGTATCCTAAATCTTCTGATTATTCATTAACAGCTTTTTCAGATGCAGATTACGGAGGAAATCAGCTTGATCGCAAAAGCACTTCCGGGCATATCCAGTTTTTGGGAGATCGTTTGATTAGCTGGTCATCAAAGAAACAGAACTGTGTGTCAATCAGTACTGCTGAAGCAGAATATGTGGCCGCTGCAAGCTGCTGTGCTCAAGTGTTATGGATGAAAACACAGCTGCGGGACTATGGGATGAATTACAACAAGATTCCAATCTATTGTGATAGCAAATCTGCCATTGCTATTTCTGTAAACCCGGTTCAGCACACTAAAACAAAGCATATTGATATGAGATATCACTTTATAAAGCATCACGTCGAAGAAGGTACGATTGAACTTTATTTTGTACCTACTGAGTATCAATTAGCTGATATCTTTACTAAAGCATTGGATGAAAAACGCTTTAATTTTCTTCTGACGAAAATTGGAATGCTTAATTTAAAGATTCAAAATGATTAACATATATTGTTTAACAGAATAGAATTTTTATAAATTTTCTATCTTTTGATTGCTTGTGCATGCCTAGGAAATATTTACAAGTTTATTGTTTATAAATGAGTGTTATTTGTTCAAATTTCAAAATTTCTGATCTCGATTGGTCCACTTCATGAAAATTTTGATATGTGTTTTAAGATATGTAGGTCAATATATAATAGTCATCAAGGCTTTGAAATCCAATTTTACAAATTTTATGGATGATTATGGAGATATAGGCTAAACTAATTAGTTAGTTGATCCTAGTGATTGAGATGATAAAATAATTCATATTTCATAATACAGAAATCATTTAGTTTGATAGTTCATATCTGTGACCTTTCTGGTTTGGAAGAGTAAGATCCGCGGGTTGCTTGACAACTGACCCCCTAAGGCTACGGTTTGGGAGCGGTCGATCAGAAATTCTGCTATAAAACCAGTTAGAAAGTCATGTTCTACTGATATGAATGGGCTTAGGGAATATCGATATAGCCTTTCTGATCTGGGTAAGTAAGTTCTGTGGGGTGCTTGTCACCTAGTCCCCTAAGGCTATGGTCTGGGAGCGGCTGATCAGAAAACCTGCTATAGGATCAGATAGAAAGTTATGTTTACGATGTTTTCCAGGCTTACTAAACTCTCTGGTTAAAAAGATGCCATAGTGCACAAATGCAAAAGATGCTATAAGAGCACACTCATTTGAAGATGCCAATGTGCACACTGTTCAAAAAGATGCCAATGAGCACAACATCTCATGATACTTGGTGAAACTGCTAAGATGTGATAAACCTTTAAATCTATGAAAGTTCTATTTTTTTAGTGTGAGTAACAGCTGTTTTTACTCTTATATAGTGAAATACATTTTTCTTAAGACTGGTCATTTTTTCTCATGTTTGTCCACCTATTAGAAGGATGAAAATCTTTGTTTTCGAACTTATATACACTCTTTATTCAACAATACATGTCTATAGTTCCAAAAGCATGCATAGGATTTCATTAGATGGTTTATTTTATGAAAATTTTATTAGGTAAAATTTTATTTGTCAATTATTTTTTATTCTTTAAAATACTCAGTAATTACAAAATCTTGTTCAATTTTATTTTCTAAAAATGTTGATGTAATATGAAATGATTTTCTTTTCTCAATATTTTAAATTTTTTTTGTTTTTTTTTTGTTTTTGTGCTTTTCTTAAAAACCCGGTTCTTTAATTTCTTTTCAAATATCACTTTTCCCAAGGTCACTGTTCATCTTCTTCATTTTCAAAGTTACTGTTCATCTTCTTCATTTTCAAAGTTACTGTTCATCTTCTTCATTTTCAAAGTTACTATTCATCTTCTTCATTTTCAAGATCTCTATTCATTGAAAACCCGGTTCCAGTTCTATTTTCAATTTTCAGTTGTTTTCGAAACATTTTGTATATATTTGTGTGTTTCGTGGTTCGCCGATTCTTCTACGAATCGATTTTCTCATTTCGGTGGTGGTGAAGTTCAGGGGGTGTATTCGAATCGACTGGTTCTTCTAGATTTTAAGTCGATTTTTTGTTTTTTAACAAATTCCGCATTACAGGTATGTTTTTCTACTCTTATGCTTCGATTGAAAGGTTTTATGTATGCATTTTTGTAGGGGGAGCAAAGGAAGTTCTTTCGATTATAATCTGGAATGAGTATTTCACTTCTCGGTTCACTCATAATCGAGAACTTCACTTTTCGGTTCACTCATAACCGAGAACTTCACTTCTCGGTTCATTCATCAACCGATAACTTCACTTCTCGGTTCTTTCATCAACTGATAACTTCACTTCTCGGTTCTCTCACCAACCGAGAACTTCAACTCTCGGTTCACTAACTAAACTTCTTTTCTCGGTTCCTTCCATTCAACCGAGTACTTCAACCTTGGTTCACTATATATTTTTGCCATCTTTGCTTCTCGGTTCAATCCATACCCGAGAAGCTCATTTCTCGGTCTATGTTATAACCGAGAACCTCTCTTCTCGGTTCTTGGTGCAACCGAGAACCTTGCTTTTCGGTTCTTGTTTCAACCGAATTTTACCCTTTTCGGTTTGTTCTACAACCGAAAACCTCACTTGGTTCTTTCAGATTGATTATGTCCTAACTTTTTAACTATGCTTACTTTTCAGACTTAATGGCTGATGTTCAAGTACAACAAGATGAGAATGATCTCTTGGATCATCTTACTGATCAAGAACAGATTTCTAGGCTTCGTCCTATGCCTTCTCAGCCTTCAACAACAGCTGATCAATCTGCTCAAGGACTAGTTCCGGATGATTTTCTGCATCATTCTCACTTCCTTCCTTACAAGGGCAATAATCATTATGTTGATTTTGGACATCTGAACATACGTGGAGTGGTGAAAGAAATTTTAAGAGGACATCCCCTTGCTTATGCGTTGACAAAAACAGTTGATGTTCCTGAGGTATATGTGCAGCAAGCCTGGCACTATATTACAAAGAATGATAAAGTAAATCCTCCACATTTCCTGATAAATGTCGATCAGTTTGAATCTCGGCTTACTTTCAGAAGGTTACGTGTGCTTCTACAATTTCCAGGCCCTGATTACAGACCAGGCAAAGTTGCTTATGATCTGTTCCCTTCTGATCAAACTGTTCTTGATGGCATTATTGCACTTGGTTATAATGGTGAACTCAGGAAAGTGACTCAGATAGCACAGATAGCATTATTTCACAAGGCTAAGCTTCCACCTCTCTGGTATGATTTCTTCTCTATATTCAATCGGTGCTTAACTTCAAAGGCTACTGGTACAGATAGCACAAGCATGCCGATTCTGAAGCTATTCTACTGTGTTATTCACGATCTTCATATCGATTATACTTTGGCCATCTGGACTGGTCTTTCAGAAGTTGTATATGCTAAGGCGACAAACAATAGGAGAAAGTTTGTGCCGTTTTTGCGATTTTTGAAGATCTTTGTTCGGAGCATTATGGATAACACAGAGAATTTTCCTGCTCGCACACAGTGGCCTCGCATTGCCGATTATCAGTGTAAATACTTCCAGATTCAAAAGCATACGTTTACGAATGAAGATCAATGGATGCCCATTCCAGCAATTCTTATCGTGAATTATGCAGATTTGACAAATGAAGCTGTGGTCGAATACATGCTAGATCATGATTACGAGATTCCACAGGCAGAGAATGCTGATGCAGATGTTCAAGTTGCTCATTTACAACAACAAGATCAAGACCAGGTTGCAGAGGAACATGTTGATGAAATTCAAGAAGTTGCAGAGCAAATTTAGAAACAACAACAGGCATTCCCTGTTGGTTCTCATTTGGTTCAGGCAATCCCTGAATCAGGTTCAGATATTCACTTTGTCATTAAAGATGAACTTGAGGAATTACATGCTGATGATGATAATCAAGAGTTTGTTGATTTTCAATCCAATCAAGAAGGTTCTGATGATGAGTTTGTTCCAATAAATCCAATTGTTGGCCATCTTGCTGTAGACGAGCTTGATCTTTCACTGAAGAAATTTTCTGCTGCTCATGAATCTTCTACTATTGTTGTATCTACAACTGATTCAGCATTGACTATGGGGTTCACTTCTTCTGGTTTGCACTCTTCTTCAAAACTAGACATTGTTCATAATCTTCTACGGACAACAAAGGCTTCTATGGATGCAGAAAGAGATACTCAATTAGCCAGGATGGAGGCGTTTCTGCAAGGAAATCTGACAAATATTGATCCTTCTATTATCCCTCCACAGTTGTTGACCGGCAAACCCATAGAACTTCATCTTTCTCATTCAGCAGCTCTGGGTTCTGCACCTTCACTATCTGCACCGATCTTTTCGTCATCTACTATGTCATCGGTTCTTCTATCTTCTTCTGCCCAAATGGCTTCATGTGCTACTATGTCATCAACTTTTGCGGGTGCATCTTCTTCTTCTACTCCTGCAGGCCCTCGTATTGATGATCTTTCTGTTCAGGAAGTAGCTGAGCACTTAAGAGCTCGACTTGCATCTATGGCTCCAGTAAATCAACAGTCGATCGATCTTTTGTCTCTTCTCAGATCTTTTCAGCCATCATTTCGACCACCTACAACTGAAGATTCTCTCTCTGCTTTACGATCAGACTTTGAGAAATTTAGAGATGAGGTACAGTTAGGTTTGGGTCAATTGCAATCCACTGTTTTTGCCATTGCTCAACACTTGCAGGTTCCAAATGTCTCGTGTCGTGCTGAAGCTGGACCATCTAACAAGCGTTCACATGATCATGATGATTCTCAACCTGATCATGAGGGGGAGAAAAAGAGACGCTTGGATAAGTCTGCAGCTGATCTTTCTAAAGAAAATAAAGCAGAAACTGCTCCAAGTGAAACATGCTCTGCTGATAAAGAAAAGCCTAAAGAAGCAGAAACAGAAATGCAGTCTATGTTTGAAGACATGTTAAGCAAAGTAAATCTTCCAGAGACTGACATTTCTACAGAAAACAATTTACAGCTGGTACTTTATGTTGATCCAGATTCTGAGCCAGTTTCTTCTGTTATACCAAAATCTGTGAATATGACTGAGGCTGAAGCATTTGAGAATTTCAGAGCATCTTACGAAAATATTATTGATGTGGATTCTGAAAATGAAATTGATGCCAAGTTTGAAAGCTTTTGGAAAGTTAAAGAAGAAGAAGAAGAAGATGATGATGATAGTGATGCTGATGTATTGTATGCAGATCTTTCATCTCAAGAAGTTAGATTCCCTTTTCACGTTGAACAGAATTCTCCACAAGATGATTCTTCTCAGATTCAGTCTGAAGCAGTTTCAAATCCTCTGTTTGTCTCTACAACTCTTATATCTTCTACATCAGTTGTCTCTGAGCCTCCAGCAATTGTTTCTAATGTGTCTATTCCAGACGTGATTCCACCTACCAAGATTCCTCGTGCTCCAACAAGTAAATCTGATAAATCAGTTGATCCTAATTATATGGCTCCTGATTTTATTCCAGAAAATCTTAGATCTTCAGGAATTCCTATTTCAAGGGAGCATAGACGACAAAGGTTTGAGGCTAGAGATATGAGACAGGTGTTTCGAAATGTATACCTTGAAGATACTCACCGAAGTATTTTTGTGAAACACAAGACTGCTTTGAGTTTTGAGTTTTGAGTTTTTCTTGGGCATTGAAAAAGAGTCTGATCTTGTTAAACAGAACTATTTGATGGCCATGAGGTATTTGAGACAAGGGAAAGAAACAGTATATTCTGAGAAGGGGATTGTACAAGTTAAATGTGTTTCCATGTTCAACATATTCAACATCTGGGTTTCTAATTTCACTGTTCAACGAAGAGACTGCAAAGACTATACCTTCACAGAAGCAGATTTTAATGAAGTTCATGTGGATGATATTGTGTTTCTATTCAATTTCTTCAGCTCTCTCAATGAACGATCAGATGATATGAATAGAGCCTTCAACACTGTCAGAAGACATATTATCAGAACAATTCGCTTTTATAGCTTATTTGACTTTCAGTTGGGTGTTGAAAATCATCAACCTACGGTCAACTTGCACAAGCCAAAACAGAAGCTCGACAACATTGAAAGTTTCTTATTATATACTGTTGTTGATGAACCGTATGGTGTGGTGTACAGAAACTTGAAGGGTCGTCATTGTTTTATGAGATTTGAAGAAGTCTGCAAGTATTCTGATGGAACTTTGAAGCTTATCAAGATGCATCTAATTCAGAAGTTGAATTATGAAAAGCAGAATGTGGCAAACAGACAGAGATTCAATTTTTATCCACAAAAGGAAGGAAACAAGGAGTTACTGAGATTGGAGAAGGCAATTGATGTAATTCAAGACCGAATCAACTTTCGAAATGCTTTACGTCGCCTTGAAGCTCAAGTGGATATCAGAAGATTTTCTTGATTTTAGAGCTCGGCGCCAAAGGTTACAAAGGGGGAGATTGTTAGATCAATTTTAGTTGTAACCTTTGTATTTATTTTACCTTGTGGGTATATAAGCCCTTGACTTAGTTGTTTTTAAAAAGAACAGATTACTTTTGCATATCTTGAATACAATACTATTTTTGGCTCCACATTCACTTTCTCTCTCTAGCTTTCTCTCTCTAGAATCTTAAGATCTTAAGTTCACACCTTACATTTCGACATGACCAGGTAACACTTCACGAGGTTCAATATATGCTTCAGAGCCAAGAAATGCGTTTGGAACAACTAAACTCAAGCATCTACAAATATGACTTTTATACGCAAAAACTGTGTATAAAGAACGGATCTAGAAACTTTGTACATGGTTCAAGTCGAACCGTAGTTAAAAATAAAGTTTTATACACGGTTCTGGATTAAAAATCGTGTAGAAAGGGTACTCGACAAATACAAACGGCTGCATCGATAAAACCATGTACAAATGTTACCTTTTATACGTGGTTGTGTATTAAAAACCGCGTATAAAAGGGTCACTTTTATACACGATTATTGCTACAAAAACTGTGTCAAAGCTACATTTACACACGGTTTTTAGCAAGAAACCGCGTATAAAAGTTACCCTTTTGTACGCGGTTTTTAATACACAACCGCGTATAAAAGGTAACATTTGTACGCAGTTTTTAATAAACAACCGTGTTAAAAAGTAAACCCTTTGTACGCGGTTTTTACACACAACTGCGTATAAAAGTAACCCCATTATACGCGGTTTTTTACATACAACCACATATAAAAGGCCGCACCTAGGGTTTCTTTATAAATACAAAAGGATGTGCCGTTTTTTCTACCCAATACTGCTCATTCTCGAAAAAACACCTTTTTTACAATTTTTGGAGTCTTTTGGTGGGTTTTGGCATTATTCTTCACAAAAAGTAAGGTATGATCATCATCTTAAACAAATAGTTCATTAGTTACTAATTTTATATGCATTAACATCATGTTTTTAAGTAATATTAATTATCTATAAGTGATTAGCAGTTTGCTTTTCGTATAGGCGCGTACCGATTAGGTTGGATGATCAATTACCGAGCATACTGATCAAGTACTATACTATTCTACACATTAATTATATTAATAATGTACATGATTGCTAAAAACTTTAACTTGCATCCATTTATTATACAAGTTCATGCATTTGATGCCTTTAAGTCGCCCGTCCGAATTTTGATGTAATAGAGATTAATTTCGGATAGACTGCTTTTAAAATATTTGTCTCATTTACTACAACGCATATAACAGATTGGTTATTTACGAAAAATTCGGTAGACGTTTCCTTTACTCCTACGAATATGTGTTTTTATTATACACATATTTGGGGAGTTGAGGGGAAATGCTGCCGGATTTTTCTTAAGTAATCAATTTGTTATAAGCACTCACATATGAGACCAAATATTCAAAAAGTGGGTTAGGATGGCCACCTACAGCCTTTTGATATCATGCCATGCATGAATTTATGATTAATACTTTATTTCAACGTTACAGATGGATCGTTATGATTGGATGTACGAAATACCACGAGCTACAAAGGAATACTTGGCTCGTCTTGATTAGTTTATGGAGGTTGCTAAAATAATCGGGTGAACAATGGAGAAAGTGAAATTTGGTGTCCTTGTAGGGATTGTAATTTTCTTTGTATATATAATGATCATAGTTTAATCAAAGAACACCTTATTGTACGTGTGTTTAATGGAACGATATACCTGTTGGATTCGACATGGAGAGGATTTTGATAATTGTAGTTACACGGTCGATCGAGATTGTAATGACACCAACGATAACTATGAATGAAACAATGATAATCGTGATAATTTAGATGAAATGTTACATGATGTGGAGGATAATATTGCCAATAAGGATTATGAAAAATTTGAACAATTGTTTATTGACTCCGAAAAACCGTTGTATGTTGGTTGTTCAGAGTTTACCAAACTTTCAGCTGTGTTGAAACTGTTTAACTTGAAAGCAAGTAACGATTGGAGTGACAAAAGTTTTACTAGTTTGCTAGAGATTTTGCATGAAATGCTTCCCGATGATAACGAGTTACCTTTTTCGATATACAAAGCGAAAAAACTAATGTGTCAAATGGGATTCGAAATAAAGAGAATACATGCATGTCCGAATGATTGCATGTTGTATAGGAATGCCGATGCTGATCTACATGAGTGTCGTATATGTGGTATATCGAGTTATAAACGAAAGAACCGAACAAAAGACAATAGTGATGTGAAACAAAAGGATGGTCCTCCCGCTAAAATGTTGTGGTATTTGCGTATCGTACCAAGATTGGAACGATTATTTGTAAACACCAAAGATGCAAAGTTGTTGCGTTGGTATCCTGGAGATCGTAAAAAAGATGGGAATATTAGACATGTAGAGGATTCTCCTCAATGGAGGAATATCGACGACATCTTTGAAGATTTTGGTGATGAAATTAGGAATATTCGGTTTGGTCTTAACTCTGATGGAATAAATCCATTTGGAAGCATGAGCAGTCGTCACAGTACGTGACCGGTGTTTCTATGTATTTACAATCTTCCACCATGGTTATGTATGAAACGTAAATCCATCATGATGTCATTGCTAATTCAAGGTCCCAAACAACTTGGGAACGACATTAATGTATATTTGGCTCCGTTAATTGAAGACTTGAAAGAATTATAGAGTCTTATAATCAAAGTGTATGATGCTTACGGAAAGGAACATTTTCAGCTATGAGACATGTTTTTTTGCACCATAAACGATTTTCCGGCTTCCGGGAATTTGTCAGGTTACAGTACAAAGGGAGAAAAGACTGAGGGAAATGTGTGTACATGGGCCATGGTCTCTTCCGAAGAGCCACCAGTACCGTAAACTGAAGTCATTGTTTGACGGGAAAACCGAGCATGGAGTAGCAAGGCAACCGTTGTATGGACGAACTGTATATTCTCGAGTTAAGCATCTAGGCATTGTGCTCAAAAAATGTCGTCCAACTCCTTCCAAAAATATTTGGAAGAAGAAGACTATTTTCTGGGATCTACCATACTGGGAGCATTTGAGTGTTCGACACTGTCTTGATGTGATGCATATTGAGAAAAATGTCTTGATAGATCTATTGTTGAACATTCCAGGAAAATCAAAAGATGGGGTGAAAGTTCGAAAATATATGGTGGAAATGGGGATCCGATCAGAGCTTGCTCCTGTTGATAAGGAAAACGTACATACTTGCTACCAGCTTGCTATACACTGTCGAAGGTTGAGAAAACCAGATTCTGTCAATGCTTGCATGATATCAAAGTTCCATCCGGATATTCTGCGAACATCAGGAAGCTAATGTCGATGAAAGACTTGAAACTGCTTTGTATGAAATCGCATGATTGTCATGTTTTGATGAAACATATGATTCTAATTGCAATTCGTGGTATATTACCAGACCGCATCCGACACACAATTACATAGCTTTGCTTGTTCTTTAACATGATTCATTTGAAAATGATCGATCTAGAGGTGTTGGATTCATGGAAAAAAGATATTATCATCACTTTATGCCAACTGGGGATGTACTTCCCGACCTCATTTTTCGATGTGATGGTACACCTGGTGTCTCACATTGTTGGAGAAATAAAGTGTTGCGGTACTATCTTCCTACGATACATGTATCCGTTCGATAGATATATGGGTTTTTTAAAGGGGTATGTAAGGAACCGATCTCGACCCGAAGGCAGCATTGTTGAAGGATATGCTTCCGAGGAGGTGATTGATTTATGTACAGACTATCTTGTTGGTGTAAAAAATATTGGCATCCCTTAATCTCGACATGAAGGTAGGCTTGAAGGGGTTGGGACGATTGGAATTTTTTTTTTATCACTCTAGAAAATGTTGAGTTACATAATGCACATTTTTTCGTGTTACAGAAACTAACCGCAATTGCTCCCTACGTACATGAGTACATGGAATTGTTGCATGAAATGAACCCATTGAAGAGAGATAAATGGGTCGTTACCGAGCTTAACATAATATTTGCAACCTGGTTGAAAGAAAGAGTGAAACAAAATTATGGGGAAGAAAAAGTTGATCAAGTAGTGGAACATTTGGTGTATGGTCCTGTACATGTTGTGTCGACATACCAAGGATACGACATTAACGGATACACGTTCTACACCAAAAAATAAGATGAGAAAAGTACATTGCAAAACAGTGGGGTGACACTAATAGCCATAATGACAGAGTTCTCTAGATCGAACAATGATGCTAGGTCGAGGATCGCCAAAGACTCGTATTACGACGCAATTCATGAAATTTGAGAGCTTGATTATTCTTCAAAGTACCTTTATTCAAGTGTAAATAGGTCGAAAACCAAAGAGGAGTCAAAGTTGACTGATGGTTTTACGGTCGTCGATCTTTCTTGAGAGGGTTATGTATTAGAACCATTCATTCTTGCCAAGCAAGCCTCACATGTCTTTTTTGTCGAGGACCCGAAGGATTCCAAGTGACACATCGTTCTTCATGGTAAAAGACATATACTTGGGGTTGAAAATGTCGCAGACCAGGAAGAATATGATGAGTTTGAGGAGCTACCTCCTTTTTTTGTCAGTATACCCTCTACAAATTTGCTGATTGATGAAACTACCTACATGAGAACTGACCATGCCGAAGGATTATGGGCCAATGAAACTCAAACTACGAAATCCGACGAGATATCTAGGTATTTGTAAACCGCTTGTTACTAAAATTATTTCTTAATAATATTAATTACCTGATATTCATATAACTGTGTGAATCATTTTTTTCAGCGCTAAACTATTGAGAACATGACAAGCGGAGGATCTATTCAGAAGATAATTTTATAAACTTTGTTTTTTATGATGCTTGTATTTTCATTATAAATTGTGACACTTCGGATACTTAAAGTATTAACAAAGGAGTTTGTCGGTATTAATTATTGTGTTCATGTTAATAATAGAGATGAAAATTTGACCCATAAGGGCAGGTACCCGCGGGATCGAGCCGGGGATGGGGATTTATTTTTATACCCGAAGCGGGGCCCGGTTCTCGAAACAGGTACCCAACAGGTTCCCCAAACCCGTCGGGGATTCCTTTCCTCGAACCCATCGACGATTTAACCGGGGTGAGGTCGGGGACGGAGGGTTTAAATGGGGGTTGGGGAATGCATTACCCGCCCAATACCCGTCCCGTTTCCATCCCTAGTAAATAATAATAATAATAATAAGAGTATTAATAATATTAACCATTATAGTAACTATTATAACGATAAAAATGATAACAATAATAATCAGATTAGCAATACTAATTATAATAAGAGTAATAATACAACACTAATAATAAAAATAAGATAATAAGAATATAAATAACTAACTAATAATATAACAATGTCAGGATCTGATTCTTAACAAGAATAATGAAACTCAGAAACAATATTAAAGAAGTTGCGGAAAAACACTTTAATATTCAAAGATCAATGTAACAGTAAAGTAGAAATCACAACTTGTAAACTTTATTGAATGATTAAAGTTACAGGCTTTCACACAAAACCTCAATCTTGATGAACAGACTCACCAAGACGAATTCTACTTCTCTAGAACTAGGGTTGTAAACCTTGAGGTTAATTCTCTCTTAAAACAAAAACTCAGAATACTAGTATATCAAACTATTCTGAATAATTCTATACATATACAAAAATAAAAGATAACTACAAAACATAAAAGATCTTCAGTATATTCTTCCATAATTATCTTCAACCTTCCATGATTATCTTCAAACCTTGATCTGCACGACTTACCAAGATTATCACATAAGCAGTATTAAATCATAGCAGCATTAACACTCTGAGCAGTATTAATCTTCAGCAGTACTAACTATGCTTAGCAGTATTAATTTCTTCAAGCAGTATTAATTTGGCTCAGCAGTAGTATCTTGTCTCAGCAGTAGTAACCATGTTGTACTGGCAACAGTAATCATATTTGAGCAAATCTTCAGTTCCCAACAATCTTCCCCTAACTTGACTTTTAGATAAGAGAAGTCAAGTTCTTCAGATGCTCCCAAAACTTCATTGTTCATAAACGTATATCAGGATTCAGCCCCAAACTTTGATTAAGAGTTCTCTGAATCAAGTATCTTGCCATTGTAGAATCTGGTGCACAACCAAGCTTTTTCTTCAACATAGCATGCAGCTTTAGCCTTGATTAATGTTTCAGCTACCTCAATTTCTTCCAAATTGCTGCTAAGTATTAATTCTACTAGCAGTAGTAATACTCAGCAGTATTAACTTTGAAGTCTTCTAGCAGTAGTAATTCTGAACTAGCAACATTAAAGACTTGTTCACATCTTCAGTTCCCAACAATCTCCCCCTAACTTGACTTTTAGAAAGAGAAGTCAAGTTCTTCAAATGCTTCCAAAATCTTCATTGATCTACTCCAAGGTTAGGATCCAGTCCCATGCTCTGATTAATAGTTCTTTGAATTAAGTACTTTGCCATTTCTGAATTTGGTGCACAACTCAACTTCTTATTTAACATGGCATGAAGCTTCAGATTTGTATGATTGTATACCCTATCCACCAAGTAATACTCCATGTGAAAAGTATCCAATGCCAGTTCGTAGACTCCACTCCTTTCATATAGAGTCCATCCTCTAACAGCTTTAAATACATCTCTTATCAAATGCTTTACTGCTTCTGGTTTGAACAACATGCACAAATATTCCATAACTAGCTTCACAATTGGTAACCCTGGAGCTGTCAACTGATCTGCATGAACTTTCATCCCCACTGCAAACATTTCTTCCAAATCAGATCTGGAACACTCTCTGACAATTTTGCTCCAGGTGCTGTAGACTTCATACTTCTCATCCTTTCTTTTCAATCTAATGTATTCTTTGCCATCCACCTCCATAGTATCCCAGAGGATAACTTCAGGAGGTTTGAATCCAACAGGTTCAGCTGAAATAGGCTTTGGAATTTTATCCATTACCACCATGTACATGTTTACATCTGAACTCTGTGGTACTTCTTCCTGAGATTCAACTTTCTTTTCTTCTTCTACTCTAGACTTCTTGTCAACTTTCTTTCTGTTGGCCATCATTTTGGTTCTCTTCAGTATCCTTTGCCCTTGTCCTATAGTAGCTTCCTTCTTCTTTTCTTCCTTTTTCCTTTCTTCTGATATAGGGCCTTTAGAAGCAATAGACTTAACTCTTTTTATCTTTTTGATCTTCTGAGCTAGAGTCTCTTCTTCCTTAATCTCTGCCTTTTTCTTTGTTGGAGTTCCCTCTTCACTTTCAGGGAAGGGTTTATTGATATTCACATCATGCCTCTCCTTAGCTTTCTTTTCAAACTCCACTCTGTCCTTTTCATTATTCTTCAGCTTTCCCATTTCTTTCTCATATAGTCCCTTGACTTGATCAAAAGTCATCTTTATGAACATTTCTTTCTTCACACCAATTTCACTCCTCAAGAAAGTTATCATCTTGTTCCTTTCCTGAGTTGCAAGGTAAGTTTGTGAAGGTCTTCTCTTCTTTGCACTTGATCTGGCCATCATAGCCTTTCTCAAGCTTATTGCTCTTTGCTTAGCTTTCTCTGTTTCCAACCCTTTCTGAAATGCTTCATTTAGTTCATTGGCTAGTGCTCTTGCTATCTCTCTGTCTTTCTCAACCTGCTCCTTTTCTGCTTGATCTAACTCTTCTTGTACTTTCTTTGCTAATGCTTCATCTGACTCAATCATCTTTTGCTTTTTAGATGGTTGATCAGATTCTATCATCTTTTCTTTCCCTTTTCTTTTTACATCTGCAACCATGTCTTTCTTTTCTGATTTCTTTGCTCCCCCTTCATTTATGACCACTCCCTTTGCTTTAGGAGTGTCATTTCTTTGCTTTTACCAGCATCTCTGCTACTTCAACCTCTTCAGATGTCAATCCTGTTACTGCTGCTTGTGTAGTTTCAGCAGCACTAACAGTTTCTGCTGCTTGTTTTGGCTTAGCAGTAGTAACAGTTTCTGCTGCTGGGGTTGTTACTGCTGCTGGTGTTGTTTCTGCTGCTGCCTTTTCTCCAACAAATTCAGCCCTTTCTTCAACAAACTCCCCCTCAATCTGTTGATCTATCTGTTCTGAGCTTGAATTCTCCCCCTTTTTGGAAGCATTTTCCTCCTTTTTGTTTGCCCCATTTCTCCTCCTTAGAACAAACTGCTTTCTCCTTTTCTTGGCAATGAGTTTTCCTACCAATTGTTTGAGTTTGGAAATCTGCTCTTGTTGGGAGATGACCACTTGCTGCAATTCTTTAATTTCCTTTCCTTGATTAACCACATCAACATTGATGTTGGCTAATGCTTCAATCAATTCCCAGTAAGTATATCTATCCTCACCTTCTTTAGGTGTTTTACCCACCCTTGAAGGATCCTTGGAATGTTTTGCCATCAATTCATCAGTTTCAGCTCTGTCCTCACCCTTTTTGGATATGTTGCCCATCCTTGAGGGATCCTTGGATTTTTTTATAGTGGAAGTCTTCTGCCTAGCAGAAGCACTATCCACCCCCTTGGTTTCTTGGCACCAGGGACCTTTGAATGATTGCTCATTCAAAGTTGCCATGGGGGAGGTCTTATTTATGTTACCACTGTCCTTCTCTGTGCTAGCAGAAGTAGTGGCAGCCTCAGTACCCATATGCTCAACCTCCTCCTCAGAGAGCACCTCCTTGGGGTTGGGAGACACCCTAGTGGATTCCCTTTGGATATTCTCTACTGGAGAATGCTCCAATAGAGGGCTTTGAGGCTCTTGGTTAATAGTAGGTACACCAAGGGAAGGAGCCTTGTGTACCTTTCTCTTGACACAGATCTTGGATATTATGGGAGTGGGTTTAGCAGCAAAGGACTGAGGGAAAATTTGAGAGAGGGAAGGTTGGGATTGGCTAGCAGTGGGTTGGTCTAATGGGGGCCTTGACCCTGCTACCATACCTTCATTAGTTTGGGACACCACCATCATTGTAGAGAACAATGGGGTGTCTACTCCTTCCGAGTCCCCAGCAGATCTTCTCATATTTGAGAAAACCTTGCCTTTAGGGGGTTTTGGTACATATATTCCATCAGAATGAGGAATATCCGTCAATTAATGGTTGATTACTGCTTGAACAAACCTGGGATACATATAAAAGCTCTTTTTGTTTCCCATGTTTGAGACAAGATCATTGAAAATCATTTGTGAAAAATTGTACCTTCTGGCAGTGGCCAAACAGACCAAAGCATAAGCAATGGGACTGCTGAACTCACTCCATCCAGTGGTCTTTTTAGAAATGCAGTGCATCAAGGTATGAACAAGAAAACGCCATTGGGGTGAGAATTTAGCTTTTGAGAACTTAAAAACACCCAATAGGCCTCCATACCCCATTCTTGTAAGAGTAGAAAACAGTTCATCATTAGGGATAGAAGTTATACCAGAGGCATCGTCTAGACGTAGACTGATGCGAATTACCTCTTCAGTAACTGTCAATGGCTTGCCACATACTATCGTCTTGATCATTTGCACACCATCCTCAGTAACAATGGTGGCATGTGCCCAGAATTGCCTCTGATGCTCTATGAAGATAGTAGGAGACATAGTGAGAGCATGGGCAATGTGGCTAGACTTCAGAAAGTCGACTATCTGATGAAAACCTTCAGCTTGTTTTAGCTTTTGGATCATCGCGATTTCATTGTGCTCATCAATGAACGCCATTGATGCCATGAATCTTTGAAACTTCTTGCCTGAGTACTTTGAACTTGAGAGAAAGAGGGTTTAGAGCGCAAGAGAATAGTATGCAAAGAGTCGTTATGAACTTTTAGGCGGCAAAGAGTATTTATAGTATTCAGAACATAAGCAGTATTAACCTAAAGCAGTATTAACTACTAGCAGTATTAACTAACTAGCAGTATTAACTAACTAGCAATATTAACTACTAGTAGTATTAACTAACTAGCAGTATTAACTGAGAGCAGTATTAACTACTAGCAGTATTAACTAACTAGCAGTATTAACTGAGAGCAGTATTAACTGAGAGCAGTATTAACTACTAGCAGTATTAACTAACTAGCAGTATTAACTAACTAGCAGTATTAACTAAGAGTAGTATTAACTACTAGCAGTATTAACTAACTAGCAGTATTAACTGAGAGCAGTATTAACTACTAGCAGTATTAACTATACTTACTCCTTTAATCTTGCGAAACATTGAGTACTGCTATACATATCCTGAAAAAGAAGATTAGTAACACCAAGAATAAACAATATACAGGTATAGAACCACTTTTTGAGAAGGGGCTTATTCAGAGTTGATCATTCCCACACTTGTTACCAAGAAAGTGAATCTACCCACATCAAAAGCTTTAGTGAATAGATCAGCAAACTGATTATCAGTGTGAACTTTTACAACTTGAATAAGTTTCTTTTCATTACAGTCTCTTATGAAGTGATACCTGATCTCAATGTGCTTTGTCTTTGAGTGCTTGACAGGATTATTCACAATGCTAATAGCACTGCTATTATCAATAAAAATTGGAGTGTGTAAAAAGGTTACCCCATAATCCAACATTTGATTCTGAATCCATAAGACTTGAGAACAGCAACTTGCAGCTGCTATGTACTCTGCCTCTGTTGTAGATGTGGATACTGTGGTTTGTTTCTTGCACTGCCATGAAACTAGACTTGCACCCAAAAACTGACATCCTCTAGAAGTAGATTTTCTGTCCAAGTTTGCTCCACCTAGATCACTATTTGAGTATGCAAGTAGGTCAAAGGATGAGTCATGAGGATACCAAAGTCCCAATCTGGGTTGCCCTTTGAGATATCTGAATATCCTCTTAACAGCTTGATAGTGAGATTGCTTTGGCCTAACTTGGAATCTTGCACACACACAGACTGGAAACATTATATCTGGCCTAGAGGCTGTAAGATACATGAGAGAGCCAATCATGGATCTATAATGATGAACATCCATATCCTCCCCCTCCAGATCTGCTGTTATCTGCTTGTGTGTCTCCATAGGTGTGCTAGCAGGTTTTGAATCTGAGAAACCAAACTTGGTTAGAATGTCCTGCACATACTTGGACTGACAGATGAAGATTCCATCTGACTTCTGTTGAACTTGGAGTCCAAGGAAGAAAGTAAGTTCCCCCATGGAACTCATTTTGAACCTTTGATGCATTAGTTCCTCAAACTCCTTGCACATGTTGTCTCTTGTTGATCCAAAGATAATATCATCAACATAGATTTGGACCAGCAAGATATCCTTCTTCTTTCTTTTGATGAATAGAGTCTTATCAATGACTCCTCTTTCAAAGCCATTTTCCAAGAGATAGGATGACAGAGTGTCATACCATGCTCTTGGAGCTTGATGTAGTCCATAAAGTGCTTTCTTCAATTTGTATACTTTGTCTGGATAGCTTGGGTTTTCAAACCCTGGTGGTTGACAGACATATACTTCTTCTTCAATTGAACAATAAAGAAATGCACTTTTCACATCCATTTGATAGACTTTGAATTTCATGTAGGAAGCATAAGCCAGGAATAATCTAATTGCTTCTATCCTGGCCACAGGTGCAAATACTTCTTCATAGTCTATTCCTTCTTCTTGTGTATACCCTTGAGCCACCAGCCTTGCTTTATTCCTTATCACTATACCTCTTTCATCTCTCTTATTCCTGAAAACCCATTTTGTTCCTATTGCCCTTTGCCCTTTAGGAAGGTCTACCAGATCCCAAACATCTTGCAGCTTGAACTGCAGTAGCTCTTCTTGCATGGCTTCTATCCAACTGGATTCTTTCATAGCATCATGTGCCTTTTTGGGCTCAAGTTGGGATAAAAAGCAAGAAAGCACTGTGTGTTGTTGATCTTGTATTTCTTGAAGTCTACTTTGATTTCTAGTCATCATAGGAGAGGATACATCTCCTATTACCAGCTGTGGAGGATGATTCTTTTGTATTCTGGTGTGATGACTAGGTTCTTCATTAATTCCCACCTCTAGATTAGAGTCATTCAACTCAACTTAAGTGTTTTCAGTAGCCACTTCTGGTTCTTTATTTTCTTGAGTCTCCTCATCTCTACTTTCTTCTTCACTTTGACTTGGTCCAGTAGATGGTTCCTTTCCACAGTCTTCAACAGGATTCACTGTGGGTATGGGAAATATCACAGATTGAGATATACTTTCTGAGACTTGTGTAGTCCCTGATCCTCCACTCCCTGTACCTGCATAATCATCACTACTGAAACCAAAAGAGTTAGTTAGTGAGTCAATGTCAAATAGCCACTGAGGACCAGACCCAATTGGATTTGGTGTGTTCTCATTGCATTTGACATTGTCACTTTCTTCAATTATTCTGGAAAAAGAGTTAAAAACTCTGTAAGCCTTACTCTGAGATGAGTAACCAACAAGAAATCCATCATCTGCTTTGCTATCAAACTTGCCTAAGTGAGATTTGGTATTGAGAATAGTACAAGGACACCCAAAAGGTTTGAAAAAACCAATGAAAGGTTTTCTTTTATTTAAAAGCTCATATGGGGTTTGTTCTTTTGCTTGACCACTAGAACTCTGTTTTGGACATAACAAGCAGTATTAACTGCTTCAGCCCAGAAGGTAATTGGCAGTTTTGAATCAGCCAACAGAGATCTAGCAGCCTCTATTAGTGTCCTATTTCTCCTTTCAGCAACTCCATTCTGTTGAGGAGTCCTAGGAGCACTATATTGTCTCTCAATGCCTTTCTCTTCACAAAAGGTGTTTAGATTAAGATTTTTAAACTCAGTCCCATTATCTGATCTAATGACTTTTACTTTTTGATTAGTTTGGTTTTCAATTCTTAGGATAAAGGATTTGATCAGTCCACTTGTCTCATCCTTAGTTCTTAGAAAATATACCTAGGTAAATCTAGAGTAATCATCAACAATAACCAAGCAGTAAGATTTCTTGCATATACTCATAACATTTGTAGGACCAAACAGATCCATATGTAATAACTGGAGACAAGAAGAAATTGAGTTTATCTCTTTGGTCTTATGAGAAGTTTTGTGCTGTTTGCCTTTAAGACATGCAACACAATGATCATCACATGAAAATACTTTTGAAGGTAAACCTCTTACAAGGTTGTTTTTAACAAGTTTGTTCATGATTTTGAAGTTCATGTGACACATCCTTCTGTGCCAAAGAGAGGATTTATCCACAGAAGCTTTTGAAACAAGACAGTTCAGGGATGAATCACTAACAACATTATCCATATCTAGACAATACACATTGTCCTTTCTTGGAGTTCTAAGTAGTATCATGCTTTCATCAACTACCTTGAACCCTGGAGCAAGGATCATACACTCAGTATTTGTAAATAATATACTATGCTGTTTGTCACAAACCTGTGATACACTTAACAGGTTGTACTTCAACTGATCAACATAGTAGACATCCTCAAATGTCATCTTACCTTTGGTGACATTACCTTTTCCACTTATTTTACCACCAGTAAGATTATCTCCAAATGCAACATGTCCTCCATTGATATGCTTGAAATCCTGAAGGCATGACATGTTGCCTGTCATGTGCCTAGAGCAACCACTATCAACATGCCAAATGCTCTTTCCCTTGAGCTGTTGGTTGCCCTGCACATAAGATAGATCAGTTAGTATGAACTAGGAACCCAAGCCAAAGTGGTCTTGGGTACCCCTTTCTCATCAAAATATTTGCATTCTTTCTTGACAAGATTTTTAAACTTTGATTCCTCACTTCTGGAGTACTCTGTCACAATAATAGGCTTGGAAACACATTTGATAGAAGTAGTACTGGTTTTAGAAGTACTAACTGCATTAGCAGCACTTGCATGCTTAGCAGTACTAACCTTATTAGAAGTAGTAACTGTTTTAGCAGCAGTAACTGTGTTAGCAGTATTCATTTTTGAGAAAGTACTAACAGTATTAGCAACATTAAAATTTTCAGCAGTACTAACATTGGTAGCATCAGTAATGCTTCTAGCAGCACTATCTCTGTCAGCAGCACTAACAGTTTTAGTGCTTTTAGGCACCCACATTTTATTACTTTCAATCAAAACCTTTTTCTTCATGGGGCCTTTGTTTTTAACAGGTTTCTTCACCACATGTTTCTTTCCAGCCTTCCTATAACCAACAGGTTTTTGCACAAATCTTTGAAAGTTCATCTGTTGGTTAATAGGGTTAAAGTAACAGTACTTAGCCAAATGGTTTAACTTTCCACATATGAAACAAGGCTTTGGTCTATTGATTTTACTTAGATCAATGCCTTGTTTTTGTGCCCATTGGTTGTTCCAGTTTCTTTGATTTCCCCTTGGTTTATCATGTTTTTGGGGCTTAGAAGTATTGCATGCACACTGCTTGCAAGGGATAGGGTTCACAACAGTGGTCTGCTTATAATAAACCTTCTTGTTCTTTCCCTCAGTCTTCTCTATTTCATTGGACTTGATCCAATGCTTTCCACATCCCTCATTGGTGATTATGTGGTTTTCTATAGGAATCTCACCACTCACAGTGTTGTCTTTATCCTTGACAGCTTCTTTCTCAGTTTTATCCTTAACAACTACTTCATCTAAGGGATCTATCTCAGTGGCTCCCTTAGGTAGGTCCTTCCTATCCTTAGTTTCTAACAAATCTGAACTAGGAGGGATGTATTTGTTGTTATAGGGTGGTGGTGTGGTATTGTACCCTATTCCTCTTCTCAGTTTATCATGAATCTGAGATTGTAGTAAAGAATCCATACCTTTAGAGGTATTGGAAAACTTTTCTACATCTAGCTTGATTTTAGCTAGTTCTACTCTTAGCTTTTCACTCTCTTCTTTAGATCTGGTCAGTTGAAGTTCTAAGTCATTCTTCTCCCACTTCCAGTAGTTTGTGTCATAAGAGTGTTGAAGCTCATTGGCTTGAAAACCCTTAATCTGCTCTTCAAATCTCTCAACTATCCTGACATAATCTTTTATGTCCTTTTCCAATCTCTTAAGGTTATCACTCATGTTCTGATTGTGATCCCTATACCTCTTAACAGTGTTAATGCAATTTTGAGAACAAAGATTGGAAGTTACCTCTGTTGGGAGATCAGACACCTCTGCCATTAGAGCTTGGTTCTGGATGGCCTCTTCAGCTTGATCACTCCAATCAAACCCCATGCCTTGTTGAGAAACAAGGGCTTGAGCAGAGTTTCTGTTACTATTGAAGCTTCCAGATTGAGCTTGTTGGTGGTTATTGTTTTAAGGCATTCCACTTCTGCATTCTCTAGCAAAGTGTCCCTTCTGATGACATTTATAGCATTCCACCTTTGACTTGTCAAAACCTGCTCCATCTTCTCTTCTTTGTGAGAAGTTGTTCCTTCCAGTTCTTTTGATGAACTTCTTAACTCTCATAGAGAGCATGGCCATCTGCCATTTAATGTCCATCTCTTCAAGATCATCTGGATGGAGTTGTTCCAAGTCATCATTAATGAGAGAAGAGTTTCCATGACTTGCTAGAAAGGCTTCAAATACAGTTTCATTGCCTTTCTCTAGATTTGCTCCATTAGCAGCACTAACTGATTCAGAGTTGGAAGTAGAATCAGTTGATGCTGAAAGGAGTGCAGCATTGTGAACATACCCAGAAGGCCTCTTCTTAGCCTCTACCTCAGATTCAAAAACTCTTAGATCATTATATAGATCATCAAGTTCCTTTTCTTCCAGTTGATCATTCTGTCTGAAAGCCACAGTATACATGGTCCATTCATCACTCAGGGACCTTAGAAACTTTCTGTTCAGATTATCTTGATCAATTTGTACTCCCACTGTAGCAAGATCACCAATAAGCTTGTTGAACCTGTCAAAAGTTTGAGTCATGGACTCATTCTTGGTTGACATAAAGTTCTCATATTGTTGCTTCAGAATGGCTTTCTGATTTCTCTTGGTACTTTTGGTACCTGAGAATCTCTTCTCTAGAGCATTCCAGAGTATCTCTGCATCAGTGCAGTTGCAGAACTGATGTTGATATTCATTGGGGATGGCCAAGAGCAAAGTGCTCAAGGCTTTCATCTCTGTCTGTCTAGCCTTTCTATCTGCATCAGTTTTTGGTGGAGTTCTCTTTCCATCTGCATCAATCTTACCTGCTTCAGACAGACCATTCTCTATGATATCCCACATAGAATAGTCAGTGAGGAGTATGTACTGCTTGATTCTGATCTTCCACATATCGAATTCATTGGGTCTGAGCATTGGTACCTTTGAAACCAGAGTACTGTTTGATTCTGCAAAGTTTTCCATGATGAAAGAATAGATGTTTCTGAGAGAACAGGCTCTGATACCACTTGTCAGGATCGAATTCTTAACAAGAATAAATTCTCAGAAACTAATATCAAAGAAGTTGCGGAATAACACTTTGATATTCAATCAAACAGTAAACCAAAACAGTATATAATCAACAACTTGTAAACTTGTATTGAATGCTTGAAGTTACAAGATTAAACACACAACCTCAATATTGATGAACAGGCTCACCAATACGAATTCTACTTTTCTAGAATTAGGATCTATGCCTTGAGGTTGATTTTCTTTAAAAACTTAGAATGAATGAATTAATCTCTACTAAACTATTCTATCAAATCTATACATATACTGAACAAAAAGATAATTACAATAAATAAAATATCTTCAGTATATCTTCCATCATTATCTTCAAAATATCCTTGTTTATCTTTAATCACGATCTCTTCATCATTATCTTCAAATTACCTTATAAGCAGCATTAAGTCTTGGCAGCATTAACTACTAAGCAACACTAACTTCTAGCAGTACTAACTAGCTAAGCAGTACTAACTTTGTTCAAGCAGCACTAACTTTGACTAGCAGTATTAATTCTACTAGTAGCAGTAATACTCAGCAGTATTAACTTTGAAGTCTTCTAGCAGTAGTAATTCTGAACTAGCAGCATTAAAGACTTGTTCACATCTTCAGTTCCCAACATGATATGTGCCAAACCAAACATCAGGATCTTTACGAGAAGCATGATCATATCTACCATAATTTGAAAATTTTCTAGTAGATTGAGATAACTGGAATAATTGCTGTACGGAATATTTCTTGCGAGAATCAACAAGTTTTGGTTTTATACAAGCAACATTCGAAAAAGATTTAGCAGTCTCGTTAAACTCCTGTTTTGGTTGCCACTGAGATTTAACTCCTGGATTTTTCTTGCTCAGATGTGAAACATTTGAAACTCGTGAGTTAGACTTTTGAGCAACAAACGAATGCTTCTTCTTTGGGTTACCAGTAGTGATCGGTTTCTGTGAATGCTGAGATTTCTTCTTACCTTTCGTATTCTTAGCTTTCACAGAAGTTGATTTATCAACTTTCGTTGATGATTTACCTTTTTCAGACATACTGGTTGATCCAATGGATTTCACAATGTCAGGATCTGATTCTTAACAAGAATAATGAAACTCAGAAACAGTATTAAAGAAAGTTGCGGAAAAACACTTTAATATTCTAATATCAATGTAACAGTAAATCTAAAATCACAACTTGTAAACTTTATTGAATGATTAAAGTTACAAGCTTTTCACACAACACCTGAATCTTGATGAACAGGCTCACCAAGACGAATTCTACTTCTCTAGAACTAGGGTTGTAAACCTTGAGATTAATTCTTTCTTTTTAAAAACAAAAAACTCAAAATACTCGTATTACAAACTATTCTGAATAATCCTATACATATACTAGAACTAAAATATAATTACAAAACTTAAAAGATATTCAATATTTTCTTCCATAATTATCTTCAAACCTTCCATGATTTTCTTCAAACCTTGATCTGCTCAACTTACCAAGATTATCACATAAGCAGTATTAAGTTGTAACAGTATTAACACTCTGAGCAGTATTAATCTTCAGCAATACTAAATATGCTTAGCAGTATTAATTTCTTCAAGCAGTATTAATTTGGCTCAGCAGTAGTATCTTGTCTCAGCAGTAGTAACCATGTTGTACTGGCAGCAGTAATCATACTTAAGCAAATATTCAGTTCCCAACAATCTCCCCCTAACTTGACTTTTAGAGAAGAGAAGTCAAGTTCTTCAGATGCTCCCAAAACTCCATTGTTCATAAACCTATATCAGGATTCAGCCCCAAACTTTGATTAATAGTTCTCTGGATCAAGTATCTTGCCATTGCAGAATCTGGTGCACAACCAAGCTTTTTCTTCAACATAGCATGCAGCTTTAGCCTGCTATGGTTGTAAACTCTATCCACTAAGAAGTATTCAAAGTGACTTGTATCCATAGCCAGTGCATATACTCCACTTCTTTCATACAGAGTCCAATTGTTAATGGTTTTGAAAACATTTCTGATAACATGCTGAACTTCCTCTGGCTTGAACAACATGCATAGATATTCCATCACAAGTTTTTTAACAGGTATCCCTGGTGTTTTCAGCTTATCAGCATATAGTTTCATCCCCACCTCAAACATTTCCTCTAAATCAGATCTGGAGCATACTCTTACAATCTTGGCCCAAGTAGGATACACTTCAAACTTTTCATCTTTCCTCTTTATCCTGATATACTCCTTCCCATCTACTTCCAGAGTATCCCAGTGAATAATCTCAGGAGGCTTGACACCAACTGGTTCAGCAGTTATAGGCTCAGACACTTTTTCCATCACTACCATGTACATACTCACATCAGAAGTACTGGATGGTTCCTCCTGAGATTGAGCTTTCTGTTCATCAGACTTAGGTGCCCCTTCTTCTTCAGCTACCTTCTGTTCTTTCTCAGCTTCTTCCTCATCCACTCTAGGTTTCTTAGCTGGTTTTCTTCTTGCCATCATTTTTGTTCTTTTCAAAGTTCTCAAACTTTCACCTAGAGTAGCTTCCTTCCTTGGTGATTCTTGATCATCAGGAAAGGGTTTTTGAATTTGAAGGTCATGCCTCTCTTTCATCTTCTTTTCCACTTCAACTCTGGCTTTGTCATTTCCTTGTAGCTTAGTCGTTTCTGCATCATACAAACCTTTGATTTGTTAAAATGACATTTTAGTGAACATTTCCCTTTTTACTCCCACAACACCTTTGAGGAAAGTGATCATCTTCTTTCTCTCTTGAGTGCCAAGGTAGGTCTTTAAAGGTTGCCTCTTCTTTGCACCCATTTTGATCATCACATGCTTCTTTGGAATTTCAGATCTCTTCTGTGCCATCTCTGTTGCCAAACTCTTTTGATAAACTTCATTAAGCTCTGCAGCTAGAGCTCTTGCCATCTCCCTATCTTTCTTCACTTGAACTGTTTCTGCTTGCTCAAGTTCTGCCTGAATTTTCTTAGCTAAAGCTTCATCTGACTCAATCAACTTTTGCTTTTTAAGAGGTTGGTCAGATTCCACTATCTTGGTTTTGCCTTTGTCCTTGATAGCTACCTTATCAGCACAAGCTTTCTTGATAACCTCAGTATTGTCTTTGATAACAACTCCTTTGGTCTTTCAAGTGACCTTAGGAGTGTCATGTTTAGCCTTGATTAATGCTTCAGCTACCTCAATTTCTTCCAAATTGCTGTTAAGGAGGTCTGTTAATATCTCTTGAACAATTTCTGCTGCTTCATTTATTTCAGCAGCATTAACTGTTTCTGCTGCTTTATTTGCAATTGCTGCTTTTTCAAACCCTTTTTCTGTTTCTACTGCTTGTGCCTTATCCCCATTACCACCAGCAAACTCCCCCTCATCTCCATGTTTCTCCCCCTTTTTCTTAGCATTCTCCATGTTGACCTCAGCTTCTGACTCCCCCTTTTTGGGAGCATCATCCACTGGGTTCCTTCTTCTGAGCACAAATCTTTGCTTCTTCTTCTTTTGAACCACCTTCTAAACCAACTTCTTTAAGGTGTTCATCTCTTCTTGCTGGTTGATGATGACTTTCTTGAGTTCATTTACAACCATCTTTTGAGAATCCAGTTCAGATGCCATTTTGGACATGGCAGAAATCAATTCCTGGTAGTCATATCTATCCTCACCTTCTCCAGGCTGAAGCACCACCTATTCCCTTGGTTTCTGGGCACCCCGGACCTTTGGATGATTGCTCACCCAAAGTTGCCATGGGGAAGGTCTTAGTGATGTTACCACTGGCCTCCTCTATGCTAGCAGGAGTAGTGGCAGCCTTCTCACCCACATGCTCATGCATCTCCTTAGTGAGCACCTCCTTGGGGTTGGGAGACACCCCAGTGGTTTCCCTATGGATATTCTGTAATGGAGAATGCTCCATTAGAGGGCTTTGAGGTTCTGGATTTGTAGGAGGTACAACAAGGGAAGGAGCCTTGTGTACCTTTCTCTTAATATAAGTTTTGGCTATAACTGGTGTTGGCTTAAGAACAAGAGACTGAGGTAGTGATATAGTGGTTGAAGGTTGGGTTTGGCTATCAGTGGGATGGTCTAGTAAGGGCCTTGACCCTGATGCCATACCTTCTTGGTTGTGGGACACCACCATCATTGTAGAGAACAATGGGGTGTCAACTCCTTCTGAGTCCTTGGTAGATCTTTTCATATTTGAAAAGACCTTGCCCTTAGGGATTTTAGGTACATATACCTCATTAAACTGAGGTATATCCGTCAATTCAGTGGTGATAACTGCCTGGACAAATCTTGGATACATATAGAAACTCTTTTTATTTTCCAAGTTTGACACAAGGTCATTGAAAATCATTTTGGAGAAATTATACTTTCTGACAGTGGACAAGCAGACCAAAGCAAAAGCAATGGTACTACTGAACTGACTCCATCCAGTAGTTTTTCTAGAAATACAGTGCATAAGGGTATGAACAAAGAACCGCCATTGGGGAGAAAAGTTAGCTTTGTAAAATTTGAAAACACCCTGTTGGCCTTCATACCCCATTCTGGTGAGATTGGAAAACAAATCCTCATTAGAGATATAGGTAATACCTGAGGCATCGTCTAGTCGTAGACTGATGCGAATGACCTCTTCAGAGACTGTCAAGGGTTTGTCACACACCCTTGTCTTGATACACCGCACACCGTTTTCAGTAACAGCGGTGACATTGGCCCAAAATTGCTTCTGGTGCTCAATGAAAATTGGTGGTGACACAGTAAGAGCATAAGCTATACGACTGGACGTGAGAAAATCAACTATTTGATGGAATCCAGCAGCCTGCTTAGGCTTTTGAAGCATTGCGATCTCGTTGTGTTCATCAATAAACGCCATGGATGCCATCGGTCTTGAGGGTTCTTAACTGAAACACACTGGTTGCTTGAGAGAAAAGAGTTAGAGAGAAGACGAACAATATTCAAAGAGTCGTTGTGAGCTTTTAGGCGGGCAAAGAGGATATTTATATGATTCAGGAAAGAAGCAGTATTAACCCTAATTTCAGTTAAGGCAGTACTAACCCACTCGCAGTATTAACTGAGAGCAGTAGTAACCAACTAGCAGTATTAACTAACTGGCATTATTAACTAACTAGCAGTATTAACTAATACCTGAAGTAGTAACTCAGACTAGCAGTAGTAATAATGAACCTGCAGTAGTAACTTTGCACTTGCAGCATTAAAACTGCACTGGCAACATTAACTATACTTACACTGTTGAAGCTTGTGTTATTCTGAGCAGGGTAATACACTTCCTGAGAAAGATGATTAGTATCACCAAAAAAATAAACAAATAACAGGTATACAAACACTTTTTAAACATGAGCTCATTCAGAGTTGATCATACCCACACTTGTGACCAAGAAAGTGAATCTACCCACATCAAAAGCTTTAGTGAACAGATCAGCTTTAGTGAACAGATCAGCAAACTGGTTATCAGTATGAACTTTAGCAACTTGAATAAGCTTCTTTTCATTGCAGTCTCTAATAAAGTGATACCTGATTTCAATGTGCTTTGTTTTGGAGTGCTTGACTGGATTGTTAACAATGCTAATAGCACTGCTATTGTCAATGAAGATTGGAGTGTGAAGAAAGGTTACCCATAGTCCAGCATTTGATTCTGAATCCATAGAACCTGAGAGCAGCAACTTGCAGCAGCAATGTACTCAGCTTCTGTTATTGATAAGGACACCGTGGTTTGCTTCTTACACTGCCAAGATACTAGTCTTGCACCCAAAAGCTGACATCCTCCTGAAGTAGACTTTCTATCCATATTAGCACCACCCAAGTCACTGTCTAAATATGCAATCAAGTCAAAAGTAGATTCATAAGGATACCAAAGACCTAATCTAGGTTGCCCTCTTAAGTATCTGAAAATCCTCTTAACAGCTTGAAGATGTGACTGCTTTGGCTTGACTTGGAATCTGGCACACACACATACTGGAAACATGATATCTGGTCTTGAGGTTGTGAGATACATGAGAGATCCAATCATTGATCTATAAAAATGGACATCAACATCCTCCCCCTCAAGATCAGCAATGATTTGTTTGTGTGTTTCCATTGGTGTGCTTGCTGGCTTTGAGTCTGATAAACCATACTTATCTAGGATGTCTTTCACATACTTTGATTGACTTATGAAAATCCCATCTTTCTGCTGTTTCACTTGAAGCCCAAGGAAGAAAGTGAGTTCACCCATTGAACTCATTTTGAAGTTCTTGTGCATCAACTTTTCAAAGTCTCTACACATCTGATCTTTTGTGGATCCAAATATGATGTCATCCACATAGATCTGAACAAGTAGGATGTCCTTCTTACTTCTTCTAATGAAAAGGGTCTTGTCAATTATTCCTCTTTCAAACCTATTTTCCAAGAGATAGGTAGACAGAGTATCATACCATGCTCTTGGGTCTTGATGTAGACCATAAAGTGCTTTCTTAAGTTTGTATACTCTGTCAGGATATGATGGATTTTCATATCCAGGGGGCTGACAGACGTATACTTCTTCATCAATTGTTCCATATAGAAAGGCACTCTTTACATCCATCTGGTATACCTTGAACTTCATAAATGAGGCATAGGCTAGAAACAGCCTAATTGCCTCTACCCGTGCAACTGGAGCAAAGACTTCCTCATAGTCTATGCCTTTTCCTGAGTATACCCTTGTGCCACTAGCCTTGCTTTGTTCCTGATTACTATTCCTCTCTCATCCTTTTTATTTCTGAAAATCCACTTGGTGCCAATTGCTCTATGACCTTTTGGAAGGTCCACCAAGTCCCAAACATCTTGCAATTTAAACTGTAGTAACTCTTCTTGCATGGATTCTATCCAACTTGAATCTTTCATTGCATCATAAGCCTTCTTAGGCTCAATCTGAGATAGAAAGCAAGAGATTACTGTATGTTGCTGATCCTGCAAACCTTGAAGCCTGCTTTGATTCCTAGTTATCATAGGAGAAGTAATGTCTCCTATTACCAGCTCAGGAGGATGATTCTTCTGAGTTCTTGTCTGATGACTCGGTTCTTCATTAATTCCCACATCTAAATTGGAGTCATTTAAGTCAGCTGAGGGGATCTCATCAGCTACTTCTGGCTCTACATGCTCTGAATTCTCCTCATCTCTTCTTTCTTCTTCACTCTGAATTGGTTCAGTAACAGTTTCCTTTTCACAGAATTTAACAGGGTTTATTGTTGGTATGGGAAAGATCACAGACTGAGGAATAATATCTTGTACTTGTTCATCCCCTGATCCTCTACTTCCTGATCCTGCATGATCATCACTACTGAAACCCAAAGAGTTAGTTAGTGAATCAATGTCAAATAACCACTGAGGACCTGAACCAATAGGATTTGGTGTCTTCTCATTGCATTTGACATTGTCACTTTCCTCAATTATTCTAGAAGAAGAATTAAACACTTTGTAGGCCTTACTCTGAGATGAGTAACCAACAAGAAAACCATCATCTGTTTTGCTATCAAACTTTCCTAAGTGAGTTTTGGTATTGAGAATGGTACAAGGACACCCAAAAGGTTTGAAAAAACCAATAAATGGTTTTCTTTTATTTAAAAGCTCATATGGTGTCTTGTTCTTAGGCTTGACTACTTGAACTCTGTTTTGGACATAGCAAGCAGTATTTATTGCTTCAGCCCAGAAAGTAATTGGAAGTTTTGAATCAGCTAACAGAGATCTAGCAGCCTCAATCAGTGTCCTATTCTTTCTCTCAGCAACACCATTTTGTTGTGGAGTCCTAGGAGCACTGTATTGCCTCTCAATTCCTTTTTTCCTCACAAAAGGTGTTTAGGTCAATATTTTTAAATTCAGTACCATTATCTGACCTAATGACTTTTACCTTTTGATTTGTTTGGTTTTCAATTCTTAGAATGAAGGATTTGATCAGTCCACTTGTCTCATCCTTAGTCCTTAGAAAATATACCCAAGTAAATCTAGAGTAATCATCAACAATAACTAAGGAGTATGACTTCTTACCTATACTCATGACATTTGTAGGACCAAACAGATCCATATGCAACAACTGAAGAGAAGAAGAAATTGTGTTCAACTCTTTGGACTTATGAGAAGTTTTGTGTTGTTTGCCTTTGAGACAAGCAACACAATGATCATCACATGAAAAGACTTTTGAAGGCAGAACTCTTACAAGGTTGTTTTTAACAAGTTTATTCATTGTTTTAAAGTTCATGTGACACATCCTTCTGTGCCAAAGTGATGATTCATCCAAAGAGGCTTTTGAAACAAAACAGTTTAGGGATGAATCAGTTGAAACATTTTCCATATCCAAACAATAGACATTATCCTTTCTAGGAGTTCTTAGTAATATCATCTTTTCATCAACTACCTTGAATCTAGGAGCAAGGATAATGCATTCTGAATCAGTAAATAATATACTATGCTTTTTGTCACAAACCTGTGATACATTTAACAGGTTGTACCTTAACTGCTCAACATAGTAAACATCTTCAAAGGTCATCTTACCTTTTGTTACATCACCCCTACCACTAATATTACCTCCATCTGGAGTATTACCAAAGGCAACATGTCCTCCATCAATTTTCTTGAAATTCTTGAGGCAAGCCATGTTCTCTGTCATGTGCCTAGAGCAACCACTATCAACATGCCAGATGCTCTTTCCTTGAGCTGCTGGTTGCCCTGCACATAAGATAAATCAATTAGTATTGACTGGGAACCCAAGCCAAAGTGGTCTTGGGCCTCCCTTTCTCATCAAAGTACTTACACTCCTTTTTGATGAGATTTTTAAAATTAGAATACTCTTTACTGGAGTACTTTGTCAAGATGATTGGTCTAGAAGCACAAACACTAGAAGCAGTACTAATTTTAGAAGTACTAACAGAGTTAGCAGCACTAACAGGTTTAGCACTACTAACCTTGTTAGAAGCACTAACAGAGTTAGCAGTATTAACATCTGATGAAGTACTAACAATGTTAGGTTTAGAAGTACTAATACTCTCAGCAGCACTAACATTGATAGCAGCAGTATTGCTTCTGGCAGCACTATCTTTGTTAGCAGCACTATTTGTGGTAGCAGTACTAACAGTTTTAGTGCTTTTAGGAACCCACATCTTGACACTCTCTTTTACAGTCTTTTTCTTCATGTGGCTTTTAGAATTAACAGGTTTCTTAGACACATGGTTCCTTTCATCCTTCCTATAACCAAAGGGTTTTTGCACAGATCTTTGAAAATTTATCATTTGGTTAATAGGATTAAAATAACAGTGCTTGGCAAGATGGTTCATTTTGCCATATATGAAACAAGGTTTTGGTCTGATGATTCTACTCAGATCAAATCCTTGTTTCTGAGCCCACTGATTATTCCAATTTCTTTGATTGGCCCTCCTTTTATCATGTTTTAGGGGCTCAGACTTATTACCTGTACACTGTTTGCAAAGAACAGGATTCACAACTGTAGTCTGCTTGTAATGGACCTTTTTATACATTCCCTCAGTCTTCTCTACACCATAAGATTTGACCCAATCCCTTCCACCACCCTCATTGGTAAGAATGTTATTTTCTAAGGGAATCTCACCACTCACAGTATTATCCTTACTCTTACCAGCTTCTTTCTCAGTCTTGTCCTTAACAACTACTTCATCTAAAGGATCTATCTTAGTGGTTCCCTCATGCAAGTCCTTCCTATCCTTGGTCTCTAGCAAGTCTGATTTAGGAGGGATGTAGTTGTTGTTGTATGGTGGTGGTGTGGTATTGTATCCAATTCCTGGTTTAAGCTTATCATGGATTTGGACCTTTAGAATTGAATCCATGGCTTTAGAAGCATATGAAAACTTTTCCACATCCAGCTTAACCTTGGCTAGGTCTCCTCTCAATTTTTCATTCTCCTCTCTAGACTTTGCCAGTTGGATTTCAAGATCATTTTTCTCCCATTTCCAGTAATATGTATCATATGTGTGTTGAAGTTCATTGGCTTGGAAACCTTTAATTTGTTCCTCAAACCTCTCAACAATTTTCACATAGTCTTTTCTATCATTTTCTAACCTTTTAAGGTCATCACTCATACTCTGGTTGTGATCCCTGTACCTTTTAACAGTGTCTATGCAAGTTTGAGAACAGAGATTAGAAAGTACCTCAGTTGGGAGATCTGATACCTCTGCCATGAGAGCTTGATTTTGAATGGCCTCTTCTGCTTGATCACTCCAGTCAAACCTCATTCCTTGTTGAGAAACAAGAGCTTGAGTAGAGTTTCTGTTTTGGTTGAAGCTTCCAGTCTGAGCTTGTTGGTGATTGTTGTGAGACAATCCACTTCTGCATTCCCTGGCAAAGTGTCCCTTCATATGACACTTGTAGCACTCCACCTTTGACTTATCAAAGCCTGCTCCATCTTCTCTTCTTTGAGAGAAGTTGTTCCTCCCAGTCGTCTTGATGAACTTCTTCACCCTCATAGAAAGCATGGCCATCTGCCATTTAATATCCATCTCTTCAAGAACATCAGGATGAAGCTGTTCCAAGTCATCATTGATTAAAGAAGAGTTACCATGGCTGGAAAGAAAGGCTTCAAAAACAGATTCATTGCCTTTTTCTTGATTTACTCCATTGGCAGCATTAACTGATTCAGGGTTAGCAGTAGAATCAGTTGATGCTGATAGGAGTGCAGCATTATGAACATATCCAGTAGGCTTCTTCTTTGCTTCCACTTCAGATTCAAACACTCTCAGATCATTGTACAGATCATCCAGTTCCTTTTCTTCCAACATGTCATTCTGTCTGAATGAGATAGTATACATGGTCCATTCATCTCCAAGAGATCTGAGGAACTTTTGGTTGACATCATCTTGTTCCATCTGAACTCCAACAGTAGCCAACTCACCAATTAACTTATTGAATCTATCAAAAGTTTGAGTCATAGACTCATTCTTTGAAGATGTAAAATTCTTATATTGCTGCTTGAGAATATCCCTTTGATTTCTCTTAGTGCTCTTGGTGCCAGCAAATCTCTTCTCTAAGGCATTCCATAGAATCTGAGCATCAGTGCAGTGATGAGACTGATGTTGATACTCATTAGGGATGGCCAAAAGCAGGGTGCTTAAGGCTTTCATCTCCAATTGTCTCACTTTCTTCTCAGCATCAGTTTTTGGAGGTGGTCTTCTTCCATCTTGTCCAATTTTACCTTCAGCAGAGGGACTATTCTCAACAATGTCCCACATAGAAAAGTCTGTAAGGAGGATGTACTGCTTGATCCTAATTTTCCACATGTCAAACTCATTAGGTTTGAGCATGGGGACCTTTGAAACAAGAGTACTGGTTGATTCAACTGTGTTGTCTATGATTAATGAAGGTTTCTGAGAATACTAGGCTCTGATACCACTTGTCAGGATCTGATTCTTAACAAGAATAATGAAACTCAGAAACAATATTAAAGAAGTTGTGGAAAAACACTTTAATATTCTAATATCAATGTAACAGTAAAGCTAAAATCACAACTTGTAAACTTTATTGAATGATTAAAGTTACAAGCTTTTCACACAACATCTCAATCTTGATAAACAGACTCACCAAGACGAATTCTACTTCTCTAGAACTAGGGTTGTAAACCTTGAGGTTAATTCTCTCTTTTTAAAAACAAAAAACTCAGAATACTCGTATTACAAACTATTCTGAATAATCCTATACATATACTAGAACTAAAAGATAATTACAAAACTTAAAAGATCTTCAGTATATTCTTCCATAATTATGTTCAAACCTTCCATGATTATCTTCAAACCTTCCATGATTATCTTCAAACCTTGATCTGCTCAACTTATCAAGATTATCACATAAGCAATATTAAGTTGTAACAGCATTAACACTCTGAGCAGTATTAATCTTCAGCAGTACTAAATATGCTTAGCAGTATTAATTTCTTCAAGCAGTATTAATTTGGCTCAGCAGTAATATCTTGTCTTAGCAGTAGTAACCATGTTGTACTGGCAGCAGTAATCATACTTAAGCAAATCTTCAGTTCCCAACACACAACAAAAGACGAATGGTTAGGAAGTTTGGCACTAAAATCAAATTGATCAAAACAATCATCCAAATCACCGTCAGTTAGACCAAAACTATCATTAGATTTTGAAACCTTAGAAAGAACAGCCTTTTTAAACACAGTTGAAAAAACTTTTTGTTCAATATTAATCAAAAGTCTTTCATCTGTTAAAGAATTCTCAAGTTCAGAAATTTTACTTTCCAAAACGAGAGGAGGGACATATAGTTTACCTTGAATAGGCTTCGCTTCCATTTCTTTGACAGAATAACTCTGAAATAAGTCATTTGAAAGAGTTTTCTTTTGATATATTGGATCATCATTATAACTATTATTCAACTTCGCATAACGAAATGGAAGTTGAACTTTAGTTGTGTTCTTTCGTTTTTACGTTTCCTTGGCTTCATCCTCTTTTGACAATCCAGTCCAGAAAACTTTAAGCTCAGGGATTCTTCGAGCTAGTTTCAAAAATGTTAAATCATAAAGTGCAAGCACTTCAGATTTACCCTTTTTAAGGTAGTGAGGATTCTCATACCCGAGTCCCCATTTCTCTATTTCCTCTTTGGGTTTGTTCAGATGAATGGTTTGTTCAGTTTGACCCAATTTGTATAACTTTTCTTCCAAACTTTTTAATTTAGCAAGTAAAGAAACGTTTTCTTTGGAAGTTGAAAATGCAATTTCGTAAGCTCTTTGAAATCAAACTCACTCTTTCTCAATTTAGACTTTGTTTCAGTATTCTCTTTAAGAATTATGGTTTTTTCTTTGGCGCTGGTGTCATTGTTTCTATGTAAAATCTCAATCAAAACTTTATTCTCAGCAAGGTCATTGCTAAGTTTCTGTATTAACTGGTCTTTGTCTTTTATGACACCCTTTTCACGCTTGAGTTTCGACTCTAATTCTTGGAGTTTTATCATCATGGCATGCATTTGATTTAAGAAATCAGATTTGGTTAAATCACACACATCTTCATCAGAATCAACTTCAGATTTTATCTTCATCTGACCCATCAAGCACAAGTGTGTTGTCTCTTTCTCCTCTCTTTCTGCTTCCAAGGCAGAAATCTTTCCTTTGTAAAGTACAGGTGTATTCTCTTCCATACTGATTGAATTAGCTTCGCTGGAATTCATTTTCTTTGATTAATGTGCAAAGAGAACTTGTACTGATCATTAGTCCAGAAAAAAAAATCAGATAATTACTGAAAATTTTGACTAAGTCTGGAACTGGCGCAAAAAACACAATTTGCGCTACTTGAAGGTGGCGCAAAAATCAACTTTGCGTGAGATGCGGGTCGCGAGAACTGGAGGTTTGCGCTAGATGTGGTTGGCGCAAAACAGAGATTTGCGTAAGGTGAGGTTGGCGCAAAACAAATATTTGCGTATTAGGTGGGTCGCGCGAAAGGAACTTTGCTCGAGCAGTGTATGGCGCAAAGTGGAGGAATGCGTGAGTAGGTGATGGCGCGAAAGGAGTTTTGCAGGAGTCGTTATTGGCGCAGAAGAGAGTTCGACCGGTAATATGTTACGATCGGTAGTGTGAGCGACCGGAGATGGTTCGACCGGGGTCCTGCTTGACCGGGGTGATGTAACGACCGGACTCCTGCTTGACCGGTGTCCTGACCGGAGATATGTCGACCGGAATTACGACCGGTGAGTTGTTTGGACCAGGGTTATGCGATGACCGGTATTAACTGTAGCGACCGGGTCGATGAAGTGACCGGTGTTAGAGCAACCGGTATTGAAATGTGACTTCGACCAGGGTCTTGAAAATATCGGTCGATGGAACCTTTGTTACTTGGACCGGTATGTTCATGACCGGTAAAGAACAGTGTCGACCGGTAATGAGTAGTTCTACCGGTATCGAGTAGTTCTACCGGGACCGGTACAAATAGTGTCGACCTGTATTGAATAGTTCGACCGATATATTTCGATGGATTTCGACCGGAGTTTGATCTTCTTCGTTAAATCGGCCTTGTAAATCCCAAATTGACCAATCTAGGATTCGAATTACAGCACCAAACTTTGACACTTTGATCGACTAACCAACTAGAACACCTTACAACCATTTGATTTTAAAAACAACCACTTTTTTGAGATTTTGATCGATAGAACAGTGTTGAAAAATTGAGATTTTGATTTTGATCTGGTTTCAGCTCTGATACCAATTGTGAGTCCGTGTGATTGAACACGATCGTTTACCAGATAATCAAACAACAAACAAGATACGATTTACCAACCTGTTTAGATTACAAGCGCATATTACAAAGGTTGATATTGTTTCTCTGTTTGAGCTCTCACTGTTTCTCTCTATGAACAGTGTTTGATCGATTTCTTAGTTGTAGATATTGTGTTGTGTAAGATATGATAATATCTTAACACACCTAACTTAAACAAACATAATAATATCTAACTAAATATCTAAACTAATATCTAGATATTTAAACTAATAATAAAATACTAAAAACAAACTTTGACATTTATTACAAACTTAACATTAGACTAAGTTGAGAGCGACTTTTCAGCATTAGCTTCAGATTGCAAACTTCAGATGGGATAATCTTGAATCCAATAAATCTGTGATCTAACAGAAATAATAATAATGAGATTAACAAAGTTAAAGATCACTTGAAAACTAATTTCATGATTAAAGATTTAGGAAACCTTTAGTTTTCCTTTGGATATGAAATTTTGAAATGTGATAAAGGTTTGTGAATGTCGCAAAGGAAATATTCTTTGGAATTATTAAATGATTTTGGTTATCTTGGTTTTAAGCCTGTTAGTACTACTCGTATGGACATGAATCTTGTTGTGACAAATTCTGTAGGTTCTCTATCTTTAGATATTATTTTATCGGGTTTTTCAAGGTATCAATGATTAATTGGTTAATTACTATATCTTCTTGCAACTCACACTGACATTGAATTTGTTTTTTTTTGTCTAAGTCAGTTTATGCACTTACCTCAATGTTTGCATCTTAAACTTGCTCTTAGAGTTTTCAGATATTTAAAGTTATCTCGTGGTAAAGGTATAAGATTTTCTAAATCTGTTGATTTTAAGTTAAAAGCTTTTGTTGATGCTGATTGGGGTGAGTGTCTTTCCACAAGAAGATATGTAACCAGATATTATTTGTTTTTAGGACATTGTCTAATCCCTTGGAGAAGTAAGAAGCAAAATATATTTTCTAGGCGTTCTGCAGAATATAGAGCCATGTCTTTAGCGACTTGTGAAGTCATTTGGATTCTTAGCATTTTATCTGATTTATATGTAAAAGATTTATTTCCCGTAAATTTGTTTTCTGATAATAAATCAACTATTCAAATTGCTAACAATCCGGTTTTCCATGAAAGAACAAAACATGTTAAAATTGATGTACATCAAGTGAGAGAAAAAAAAATACAGCGGCCTTGTTAAAAACTGTAAAAATAGATTCTTTTGAACAACCTCCAGATATCTTTACTAAATCTCTTGGTTTTAGTCAACATCATAATTTGTGTTCAAAATTGAAGATATTTGATGTATTAAAACTCGGTCTTGATATTTGATGCAAGTTAAAGTTCTTTTTTGTAAAGCTTACTATATATTGTAAAGGGGTCTTATTAACATATTGAATAAAGCTGAGTGGTTTGAGGGATTGCACTTGCAAAGTGGATGATTCATGAAGCGTAACAGAGAATGGTTGCTGATGCTTGAAAGACTAATCCAAAACTTTCATGAAATATATATTGAGCGATTATATATGTTGATGTTTCAAGCGATCAAATTCATTTTTCATTGTTAGCTATTATTATTGTGGTGGCACACCATAAAAGTGTTTTTCACCTTGAAAAGCATACCCGTATTCCCTCCATATTTATACACAAGTCTATCCTAGATCCCTGATCCCTGATTTACATAGCATAACGAGACGGAACTCATCGAACAACACCTTCGGTAGACCTTTTGTGAAAATATCGGCGAATTGGTAATGAGACGGAAAGTGTAACACTTTGACATGACCCCGTGCCACCTTTTCCCTTACAAAATGAATGTGAAGTTCGACATGCTTAGTACGTTGGTGTCGGAGGGGATTCCCGGATAAGTAAATGGCACTTACATTATCGCAATACACAATGGTAGCCGTTGATAGAGGACATTAGAGCTCAAGAAGGAGATTTCGTAACCAACAAGTTTCTGATACTACATTTGCCACGCCTCTGTATTCCGCCTCGGCAGTAGACCTTGAAAGTTTCGGTTGCCGTTTCGAGGACCAAGACATCATATTGTTACCAAAAAACACACAATATCCGGACGTGGAACATCTCATGTCGGGGCACCCCCCCCCCCAATCTGCATCTGTATACGAGATGAGCTTCGTTAGTGGTGGATGGTGTAAGTTGGATCCCGAAGTTAAGAGTACCGCTAACATATCGCAAAATGCGACGTAGCGCATGCATATGATGTTCCCGCGGATCATGCATGAATAAACAGATTTGTTGTATGGCGTAAGCAATGTCTGGTTGGGTAAAGGTAAGGTATTGAAGGGCTCCCGCCAAACTGCGATACAGAGTGGGATCCGCAATCGGGGGACCGAAAGTGGCACTCAATTTTTCCTTCGTGTCGACCGGAGTCTTTGTAGAGTTACAAGACGACATATCCGCCCTTGCGAGAATATCCTGAGCATATTTCTGTTGGAAAAGAAATATGCCCGATTTGGTTCGTGAAACGGAGATCACCAAGAAATAATTAAGTTGTCCCAAGTCCTTCATGGAAAATTCAGCAGACAACTTCCTAATAATCTCTTGTCGTAGAGCATCGGTTGAAGCTGTGAGAATAATATCGTCTACATATAGTAAAAGTAGGCGGTGGCATTCCCTCGATGATACACAAAGAGACTATTGTCTAATCGGCTTTGGGAGAAACCAATGGATGAGATAAACCCGGCGAACCGTTGGTACCAAGCTCGTGGTGCCTGCTTAAGACCATATAGAGATTTCTTAAGACGACATACATGTTGGGGAGGGGAATTGTCGCGAAACCCCAGTGGTTGATGAATATAAACCATCTCTTGCAAAGACCCGTGAAGAAAAGAATTCTTCACATCAAGTTGGTGAATGTTCCAATTTTTCGATAGAGCAAGGCTGAGAACGACCCGAATGGTAGCCGGTTTGACTACCGGACTGAAGGTTTCCATGCAGTCCACTCCAAGCTGTTGAGACCTACCATTACACACCAAACGAGCTTTGTACCTTTCAAGGGTATCGTTACAACGATATTTGTGTATAAAAATCTACATACATCGGATAATATTAACGTCCTTTGGCCTAGGGAAAAGTTCCCATGTGTCATTTTTAATGAGTGCATCAAACTCGTTAATCATAGCTTTGTGCCAATTAGGATCGCGTAAGGCATCAATGTTAGACTTAGAAAGAGGCGAGATAGAAGTAGAAACACTAGAGAAGGTATATTTTGGATTGGGTTTGACAATCCCATGATGGCTTCTAGTGGTCATGGGATGATGATTTGGAGGGGCAACAGGAGGTTCAACCGGGGTCGGAGACATAGAAGATGTAGGAGAAGCATGGGGGGTCTGAGGTGATGTAGGAGAGGGAGGAGACATAGACGAAGAGGTAGGTGGGGTCTAAGGTGGTGAGGGGTCATCGACGGGTTGAAAATTATGGGTGGGTGTAGTAGTTGACGAGGACTGTTTTGGTATCGGGTAGGATGGTATGTTGAGGGAAGGTGTATCGGAAGGAGACGTCGATTGGTTGGTATGTGATTGGGATGGGGTTGTTGAGGAAGAGAAAGGAAATGTGTGTTCGTCGAAAGTGACGTGACGAGAGATAATAATGCGTTGCTGAGATACGTCATAACAAATGTATCCACGATGGTGAGTCGGGTAGCCTAAGAACACACACGGTGTGGAGCGGGGAAAAAGTTTATGTTGTGTGTTTGCGTTATGAGGAAAACACAAGTATCCAAAAACACGTAAATGAGAGTACGATGGGATTTTGTGATAAAGTAGAGTGGTGGGAGAAGAATAGTGAATGACGTGAGATGGAAGGATATTATGGAGGTATGCTTCCATATGAATCGAATAATGCCAAAACGTGGGTGGGAGATGAGCATGTATCAGTAAGGTGCGAGATATGTTGTTGAGGGTGCGTAATTTACGTTCCGCTTTTCCATTTTGGGAGGAAGTGTATGGACACGAAAAACGAAATTGTATGCCATGTTGGTTATAAAGTTGATGAAACATGGAATTATTATACTCTCTACCGTTATCGTACTGAAAAGTTTTGAATTCTTTGTTAAATTGAGTACGAATATATTGCCAAAATCTAAGAAATAGGGCGAATTTTTGAGAATTGTTCGCCATTGCAAAGATGCATACAAAATTCGTATAATCATCCAAGAATAAAAGGTAGTATCTATGGCCACTTGTGCTTAGAATTGGCGAGGACCACAAGTCGCTATGAATTATATCAAATGGTGCAATCGAGTTAGACATAGACGGGAAAAATGGCAATTTATTATGCTTACCAAGTTGACAAGAAACACAAACATTTGGAAAGGAAGAACTACAACTAGAAATTAAATTGTCACTACGTAATTTGCTTAGGATAGGTGAGTCGGGGTGGCCGAGACGCGCGTGCCATAGAGAAGATTGGGCGGCGAGGAAAGCTAAATGTGTGGAGACCTGTTGACCGGATGATGGAATCGGATAGAGATCGGTCGTACTATTACATCTCATGATAGGTGTCCCCGAATGTAGATCCTTGACACAAAAACCAAATGGGTCAAACTCGACTGAAACGAAATTATCTTTGGTAAACTGTCGAACATAAACAAGATTCTTAATAATATTTGGCACTAACAGAACTTGTTTGAGGGATAGCGGAGGATAGGGAGAAGATAACGTAGAGTCTCCATACGCGGTGATAGGAATAGAACTACCGTTACCGACTATGATTTTACGAGGATTGCACAAATTAAAAAGATTAGAGAACTTACCCGGGTTGGACATCATGTGATATGTGGCTCCATAATCCATGTACCACTCATCTTCGAGAGGGTTCAAAGACATAGTTTGGAACGCGGCATCAATGTTTGTACGAGTGTAGGCGGTTGGTATCGAAACATGGTGCGCCTGCTGTGGGCGGGCACCGAGAATTCCACGTCCCGAAGTCGGGCACTCACCATGAGGCGAGGATGGAGTCCAACCGGTCGTAGGATATGGACATGGGGGAGGCTGCCACTGTGACCATGGCGGTTGATTCAATGGTTGTGATCCATAGAGATGCCATGGGGACTGATTTCCACGACCGCAACCACGGTAGTTGCCGCGACCCCTACGGCCTCAGCCTCGTCCACGATACGAGCCTCGTTGGGATGCTCCGGAAGCCCCGACCGAGGAAACCAAGTCATCCGGTTGTGATGGTGGCAGACTGGTAGTATTGTTGGAGATAAGAGCGGTAGGACTCCCGATACCTCTAATTGTTTCATCTTTCGTGCTTCTTCTAGTGCGAGCATGCGCCGAGCCCGATAAAAAGGCGGTAACGGATCAGTTTGTTGTATGATGGTAGCCACTCCATCATAATTTTCGGTCAGCCCGACTACTAACCGGAGCAGTAGACGCTGTTCTAAAACCGGGGAACTAACATTAGAGAGTTGGTGTGCAAGCAATTTAAGAGCCTGACAATAAGCCGAGATCGAGGATAAATCTTCTTGACGCGTGCGGGAAAATTGTTGTTCAAGATATACGGCACAAGAGATTTTGTTGTCTTGAAAAATATCTTTCAAGCGATTCCATGCGATTTCTGCCGTAGAGTCCGACGCCAAAATAGTGAGAAGAAGATCATTCGATATAGTTCGGTATATCCATTGTATCACTACTGCATCAAGACGAAGCCAAAGTGCGGGGTCAACAGACCAACTTTTGGTGGGACGATGTGATCAAGAACGAGGTAGGCACGGGCATGTATTTTGAAGAGTTCGGCCCAAGAAGAATATTGAACGTTTTCAACCTCCAATACAACGGGGATGAAGGACTTTATGTTGGATACGGCGAGAGCGGGATGGTACGAAGATGGTTGAGTGTTGGGAATGACATCTTTATCGGTATTATTATTGGTTTTGTCACCCATGATGAAGGATGAATAACAGACGCGAGACAATAGAAAAGAAAAGACGTTGGTGGGTGACGGTGCACAATGCTACAAATCTGTGCTGCCGTGAAGAGGAGGGAATTAGGGTTAGCTCTGATACCATAAAAGTGTTTTTCACCTTGAAAAGTATAGCCTTATTCCCTCCATATTTATACACAAGTCTATCCTAGATCCCTGATTTACATAGCATAATTATAGGGATCATTCTATACAAATAAGGGAGCTAATCCTGATAACATAGTATCCATTTTGTTTCCACATTCGGTTTCTAGGTGGCTTGCACATATTTGACCTAGTTCGGACCTTGTGTATCGTCTTTCGGTACCCAACATAAGTTCCATTCGATCCAACGATGGAAATGAATCTTTACAACCCTTGAGTTATAAATTTTCAATTATTTTTAGAAACACCTACGCATCAGTTTGTTAATTAACCGTTTAAGTAAGAATCATTGGGAAGTCCTATAAACATGATACCACCACAAAAAATGTTGAACAACATATTGAACTTCAAACCTAGAAATGATATATTGTACAAGTTAGAAACAAAACAAGATCGATACCCACACATGTACACACACGACAACTTCAACGCCCACCCAAGGTCGTCATGGTAACTTCATTAAGTGTACTTGAATCACTAGCCGAGGTATCAAACTTCTTCGTATAACTTTCCCTGCAAAAACCTGGTTCTTTAGGCTCGGGTAGCTCCATTTTTTCGTAACTTAACATGGAATATACCGTAGACATTTTTGGCCGGTCTTCGGGGTACTGTTGCACACACAAAAGGGAAACTTGGATACATCTTATAACTTGATTTCCACTTGATGGCTCTTGTACTAGAGTTGGGTCTAGTATCTCCAGGGGCACTCTTCTGTTCCAAAGCATCCATGTCTAAACCAAGCAGTATTCCAGCAGCACTTGGTGAGATCGATCGACTAAAATGAGAATGCATTTGGGGTTGCGTTCCGGTGAGAAGTTGAGGTTATCGTGAGAAGCGTGAGAAGTGGTTATCAACCGTTGGATGAGATATGGATGCACGTTAGGATGAGATGCACCGAGATAAGATGTACCATGATGCATCCGATCAATTCCCTTCTAAGCCGCAATTAATGGGAGGACATTTGATTAAAAGTGATCAACGGTTCAGATCCACTTCTCACCCTTCTCACGCTAACCTCAACTTCTCACACGATCCTTCGCCATGCATTTGCATGTATATGTTTGTATATAAATATATATATATATATAGTTTTACATATATATGGCAATTTATATATTTAACATGTGATATACAGTGGTAAACAAGAAAGCATATAATCGTTGGTTATAAGTATCAGTAGGAGCTGATACTGTAACACTTCAAACAAAATTGAGTTTATATAAGACGTAAAAAATGTTTAAAAGTGTCATAATAAACATTTTTATAGGATAAGTTTATAACACCAAACAATAAAGTATTATATTTAAACGAATTACAATAATTTTATAGGACGTTTTTGGACATTTAAGTTATGTTAGCTAGCTATTTTATAGCACGCTATTTGAAATAAAAATTAATGTTCTATAAACATAAATGAAAAAATGTCTTATAAAATAACTAATACAATACTTTATTTTAAAAATGTTTAAAGAACTTGTTAAAATGCCCAAAAACGTCCTAAATACTTATTGTAACACTGTTACAAACGGAACGTTAATTTTATCGTTTGGTGCTATAATCTTAAGTCTTATATAGTAATATGTTAAGACACTAAAACTTTTTTAGTATTCTATAAACCCGATTTTGTTGTAGTAGAATAATATAATTGGTAGACAGTGTAGTTGTGAATGGAACTTACATGTCCTAAAAGGTTAAGATCATGATCTGGATGATGAAATGCCCAATTCTTCTGGCCGCTTAAAATTTCCAACACTATAACACCAAAGCTGTAAACATCTGATTTCACCGAATAATGACCATTCATTGCGTATTCTGGAGACATATAACCACTGTTGATAGAGCGAGATATGTCAAGAAATGGACATAAAATCAGTATGTTGCACATCAGGCAATATAAAATTAAGGCAACTTACTAGGTCCCTATTATTCTCTTGGTCATTTCTTGTATTTGATCTGTTCCAAATATACGAGCGATGCCAAAATCTGAAATTTTCGGGTTCAACTCGCTGTCCAGTAAGATGTTACTAGTTTTGAGATCTCTGTGGATGATTCTCAACCTCGAGTCTTGGTGAAGATAAAGCAAACCTCGTGCAACACCCTTAATGATGTGGTACCGCTTTCTCCAGGTCAATAGTTTCCGTGTAGGTTTATCTGTGTATGCAAAAAACTAAGTTAGAAAAAGATTGTGTAATTCTAACATGAATTATGTACTTAATTAACTGTCCTAACAAGATGGATTTCTGGAGTTGAACAATCATATGCTACTCATCATATGTTTCCATTTCCATGGGAATAGCAGGCCTGCTAAATAACCCCCCCCCCCCCCCCCCCCCTCTTTTACAATGGCATGACATAGCAGATAGAATTGCAAATTTAGAGGGGAGATGGAGTATATATATAGAGAGAGATGTGGGTTCATACGAAAACAATATCTATTTAAGAAAAGAAGAAAACAGTCGAGTACATAGAAAATCATATATATATATATATGATTCACGTACAAAACCATATATGATTCACGCGACTTTGCCCGCGATTTTAAGGCCACCCGCATCCGTTTTTTCAGATTAATGTAAAATCACATATGATTTTGTACATTATTTGTTGTTTTCTTAAATAGTTAGCATTCTCGTTTGAACCTTCCTCTCTCTCTCTCTATATATATATAAATATAAGGACTTACCGTAGATGAAGTTGTTTAAGCTTTTATTAGGCAAATACTCATAGACTAGCATTGTTTCATCCCCTTCAATACAGCAACCTAAAAGCTTGACCAGGTTGCGATGTTGTAACTTCGCAATCAATATAATCTCGTTTTTCAATTCTTCAACGCCTTGTTTCGACTTCTCTAAAAGCCTCTTAACTGCTATCTCTTGTCCATTCGATAATTCACCCTGTGGCATAACATCATGACAAAAGATAGTAACCAGGCACACAGGAAACATCATTCGGGATTTCAGTGACCCGTAAAAAACTTTGTGCAGTGATCACTCAAGAAACCTCTTTTTGTTAAAAAATCTTCCGAACAAGTGATACCTTATATACAGAACCAAAACCGCCTTGTCCAATCTTGTTTCTTTCAGAAAAATTGTTGCAGGCTAGAAATATGGTCTCAAGATCAAAAAGAGGTAGTTGAAAGCCTTCATCTTGAGTTTCTTCCATGTATTGGAAACTCCCACTCTGTTGAGCTGTTACAAAGTGATATAATAAGCTGGTGCAATGTAGGGGATGGTGAAAGAAAAGAAAAATGTTCCGAAAATGGAACTGGACGGCAAATATTTACACGTGTTGCAACAAAATCAGGTTTATAAAGTGGCATCGTAAACTACTTTATAGGAATTATGTTTGTAGGACCAAACAATTAATTATGCGTAAAAGTGTTACAATAATTTTATAGAACCCTTTTAGACATTTTAGACAAATATTTTAGGACATTTTTTAAATGAAGCGTCGTATTAATAGACAGGTGTCTTATAAAAAGGTGTTTTCATTAGACACTTTTACTTTAAGAAAGGCCAAAACTTGTTAAGAGATGACCAAAAAGGTCCTATAAACTTATTTTAACACTTTTACAAAAGACACACAATTGTTTGGTCCCATAAACTTAATCCTATAAAGTTGTCCTACAAACCCAATTTTGTTGTACTTATGACCGATCAAAACACAGGCTATGATCAAACCAGAAGTATGTAGAGCAACTATAGATATTATGCAACAAGAGTACCATTAGAGCTGCGTCCTATTTGGTCTTTTCTTTTTTCCCTCATTAACCAGCTGATGTACCATATGGTACCAATAGATAGAACCAGTACTCCAACAACTGTTGCCACCGAGACGATCTTGATTGTTACTCGTTTCCTCTTAGCATCGGCAATGGACTCTGAGAGTTTTAGTAAATTAAACCAAAGCAAAAGATATATGTAAATCTAATCAAAGTGCATGAACGCAAGATTAAATGGTATATATAGCAACAAGGGTGACCCTCAATTTGGCCTTTGATCAGAATCCATTTAGAAAGTTAAGATAACATACGTAATTCTGTGTGTGCCATCCGTATGTAGATCTGATCCCCACCATTGGGGAAGTTCTTCAAATCAACCAAATCACCAATCCAAACCACGCATCGACTGCTGCCATTTCCATAAATATTAAGATTAGCATAAGCCATACAGCTACAATTTTTCAAACACATGGCCTCACATTCATCATCTGTGTAATTTGCCCAAACAATTGGATTATCCGGTAACTTCAATCCCTCGTATTTCACAAATCCATCTCGATGACTACATTTCAGTTCGTGTCTCCTCCTACAACCACCTGAATAACTAAATAAGCCCCAATCCAATGGTGATTCTGGTGTAAACCCACTCAAACACTTGCAAGTACTTAGTGAATAACAGCTCCCGTACCACCCACATTTCACATAGCTATCGCAAGGATCACTGTTGAACGTTATCAGCCGGTTCCAATCTTTACTGCTATTAACCCTCCACGTATAATACTCAAGTAAACCCAACGGTGAAACCACAAATCTTGACAGAATGGTGTCATCCAACATTTCAAATTTGTAGTAAAGCTCTACAGAATTGTAAACAAATATGGCCTGAAACAACGGATTTGTAGTCAACATGGTGCTGCCACTAAACGAGCTCCCATCAAACGGTCCCCATCTGTATAGTGTCTGTGAACCACGTCGTAGAACCAACTGCGGTACTTCAGGTGAGTCGAGGCTAAAGGAATACTCACCCTCTGAAGGATCATCACTGCTCTTCCACGACCTAACGAGACGGTGCAATCCGACATCCAGTTTCCATCCCAGCTTAAAATTTGGTAAAAGGGTGTCAGTAGGAAAATCAAAGCTTTCCCAGAAAAAATTAGTGCCATTGCTTTTGTCATCTCTAACTACAAGATTACCCGAGTCTAATAATTGAAGAACCGGAGTGGAACTTTCCGCAACGGGTATGTTATTGGTTGACCACACGGTACCCAGCGAGCGATTATAAAGGATTAAAACTCCATTTTCATTCAAAGCTAGTTTTCCGAACGATTCCGACACAGGGTTGTTTCTGTTGGCCACCCAAACCACCGTGAGCGGTAGATTGTGATACCAAATTCCCAGATAACGACCGCCACCGGAGGAACCATTACCAGGACTGAAGAAGCCAAATTCGAATCTTTTGTTCGACGAAATTAACGTGAGGCGGTCGGTGATGTTTTGGTGGGGTTTCAAGGTGTCTGTTGAATGGGAGGTTTGCAAGTTTAGAGAAATGAGCGAATATAGAACTAGGAGGAGCAACCGAGTGCTCATGTTTTGCAGGTTTGAACTTGATCGATTAGTTTTGGAATTAAAATTCCAAACGTGGATTCAAATAGTCTCCATTTGTGAGAGATATTGAAAGATATATGCAATGGAGCATTATATTCAAAAAGTGCTTTATTGACTGGGCCAAATATATATACTAATACATCTGGTAACCACGTTATTATAATATTCATGATTTTATCGTTCCTAGCCTATCTCAAGGCTCCAGATAGTATGGCATGAAGACTCTATTGTAATAATTATAATAATAGACACTACGAGTTTAAATAATACAAATGAGTTAATCAATCTTATATAACACACCTTTGTGTAAAGCTAAAATTAAACATTCTAGGCTTCTAGGTGATCTGCATCAAATATTTCTTTGATGAAAACGGCAACGTAATCATACAGAAAAGAACGGTAATGACGCCGGACAGAAAACGGGATAGAACCCGGATATTTGAGAATCTACTCAACACGCCGAATTTTTTCCTTTTTTCCCATTGACATGATGCATGAAAGAGTTTGCTTACTCTTGGATCTGCTCCGCATCACAAAAAATGAACACAAATCACCCTGTGCGTAGCTATCTAAATAGTCGCAACCCAGTCTGTCTTTATTTCTAATTCCATTTCCATCTTTGGTTTTTTTCCCTAAACCCCGAGTCTGTCTTCCTTTTTTATTAGATATAACACAATTAAAGATGAACTCATTTAACTTATGATCGATTGCTTCATCAAGAATTATCCCAAACCCCAATTAATGCCATTTTCTAGAAGTTTGCCGTCATAGATCCGAAATTGATATGTCATGATAACTTTCTAGTGAATGGTGATTACGCAACTAGTTATAGTTTAATAGCCAATGATAATAGCTTTTTATTATTCTATGGTTTGAGAAGCAATAACTGAGAATTACAGCAACAATCTAATGCGTAATTCTTGTCCTCCTCCAGTTTTCTGAATAGTTAATCCTGGATTAGGTATAACACCACATGAAAGATAAACAAAGTGGTCCTAAATCTAGAACAAAGGAAAAACATCATTGAATATAATAATTCTGATTAGATCCTCTCCCCTCATTTTCTGCAGAAATAAATGCTTGTTAATTGGTGATAGCCATATAAGAATGATATTTTGAACATTAGCTGACCACGGGTCCTGTAGCTCACTAGAGGTCGAGCCACATCTGTGTTCTTAAAGGATAGGGCTGTTGGCCAACACAAAAGCCATATATTTGTCATCGTCTACTCGTCTTCTTTTTAATCCTTATATTCTGTGTTGTATGAATCAAAAAGCTAATAATCTTTTCTTGGAACTAATCGTAATTTAAAACAGCGCTTTTCATGGGACGTAGGGAGTGTCAATTTTCAATCGCAAAAAAGGTTTTAGGTATAGTTAATCATTTTCAATTGTCTTGTCATGATATTTAACTAATTATCATAAGCTTATATCATCACGGGGAAATCTAGAGCACTCGCGAAATTTACCATCTAGAAAACAGATGTCGATAGCTATGCATTATCTTGCTCATAGAAAATGACAAGATGGGTGGTGATCATGTATTCATCTTATTATCAAATGTTACATCTGAGGTAGTGTACTAAAAGAGCTATCAAGCCCAAGATGTCTACGATGATACATTGACTCTCAAAGCGAAAGGAAGAGTTTTAAGATGAACAATTTGATAGACAAGGAAATGATTGATGAAGTATTTTGTGAATATTCTTTAATATTTTCTGTATTTACCTTATATTGGACCTATTTATTGAGGGCAATGCACAGCTCCTAAGGCAAGGAAAATTACACATTTTCACACTACAAGAAAAAAAACTTAGTTAGTGACCAAAATTTAAGTGACTACTTATATATTGGTCACTAACTGTGACGTTAGTGACGATGATAAAGGTCGTCATTAATATTTCGTTACTAATACAAATTTTAGTGACAAAAAATAAATTAATTTGGTCACTAAGTTGTCATTAAATCTTAAGAAATTTCTTTTATGATTTGTGTTTCGTCATAAAAAGTAGTGCTCCTTACATTTAAATGATTAGTGACCAAAATATGGTGGTCACTAAATTGATTATGTTAGTGACCAAAAAATAGTGGTCACTAAGTGATATTCGTTTGCTATAGAATTGTCGTGAGTTGGATAGGTTAGTAACCAAAATATTGAAGTCACTATTGAAAGTGTTAGTGACCAACAAAACGTAGTCACTATATGTGGTATTCATTAATCGTAGAGTTGGAGGTGTTATCCCAGTTTAATCTAGTTGGTAAATAATCAATCAAGTAATCAAGTAACACAATAATAATCAAGAGATATATAAATCAGAGTAACATACCAATCCCTTGAATAAACAATGAAACCCTTGAGTGTTCTTGATACCCTTTGAATACAGAGAAAACTTACGGCTACCTATTTAGAAAATTATCAGAGTTAACCTAAAACTAAACTAAACAAAACTTTAAATACCTAGGTCATATGGGCTTCCTAATGCTTAATGGGCTTGGGCCCAATCGCTAATAACTATTAAACTATTACAATTTAAACCCTGAACTGTAACTATCAAGTAAATACAGTTTAGACCCTCTAATTTAACTTTGACACAATTGCAGTTTAAACCCTGAACTTTAACTTTAATCTTGAATACAATTATTTGATCCAACAATCTCCCCCTTTGGATTCAAGATTAAAAAAAATTTGCAATTGTCTTCGGGTCTTCACTTTTCTTCAGATATGACGTTGATAGCTTCAAAACTTCAACACTTCAAAACTTCAAAACTTTGATAATCTTCAGCAGTCTTCAAAACATCAAAACTTTAAAACTTTGATAATCTTCAGCAGTCTTCAGATTATATTCTCCCTCTTTGAGTATTCTCCCTTTTTGTATCTTCTCCCCCTTTTTGATGAATGGTGAGAAGCATCATCATCAAAACATACCAAAACAATCTCCCCCTTTTCAAAACAATTTCCCCCATTGTGTATGATCACGTAAGCACAATCTTCATGTAACGAGCCCTGTATGGAAATAAGAGCAGTCTTCCCAGATGGAAAGAGTGATTATTTCAATCTTTTCAGATTAAAATAGAAAGTAGTAACCATTCGAACCTTTTCAAATTCAAACAGTTTAATAAGTGTAACCCTGAATCAACAAATGACTCAGTTAGAATGCCTGTCAATGACACAAAGTCACTGAGTAACACAAAGTTACTATATAAGGAGCTGGTTTGATGTAGACTCCCCAGGTCTTCCATTCAATCATCGAATAACACATGGTTATCTATGAACGTTCTGACAGAAAACAAATTTTTGTGTGCTCGTGCATGTGTTAGAAAAAAAATTAAGCATAGATGATTGCTTTTTCAATATAGGCTCAAAGTATGTAAACTTGTTGAGACAGCAACAAATTGTACAAAGTCTCAATGTGCATGAGAAAGGGTTCAAAGGTGGGGCAACTTTCCTTCTTTTTCAATATTAGTATCTTCCAAATTAAGAACCAATAGCGTATGTGTTGCATCCCCAGAAAATGTGAAACATTCTCTTTTTGAGAAAAGAATGAGTAGCTGGTGGGGTTGTATGCAAGAGATGGCATGGGCTAGTTTCCTTTTTCAATGATGGTCACCAAAGGATGTGAACCAATCAGATTATGTGGCTGCCCGACTCAGAAAGATGTTTGGTGCAGAGTTTAATATTCTTTTACTCTGTTCTCTCACCCTCTTTCTTTTAATGCTCACGTCTAACCAATCTCTCTTTTCCATTTTACCTCTTTTCACACACCAACACTCAAATCTTTTGACCCCTCTCCCCTCAATCACTCAGGGAATACTTCCTGGGTAGGAAACACTGGTTATGGTGAATCCATGGAAGTTCTGTTAAGTTCTCACACTGAATCCCATGTATGATCCTAAAAAAAACATGTTGTTCAACAGGCTATTGTACATGTAAGCACAAATACCACTCGTTACATGAGAAATAAGACTTTCGGAGATGTCAAAACAGTTATGTATGACGATGCAATTCTCCCCCTCAAACTAAAGAAGTTTGACAATTAAGCTCATATCATTTTGTCATGAAGAATAAGATTTTGGAGAATCAAAAACGAATGTTGTTTATATGAACAATATATAAACATATTTTCAATGAAAGCACATGAAATGACGTTTGATTCAATCAACAGTGAATACAAATAACGTGAGTATTACCATAGAAAGATTTAACTTTTGATACATGGTAATAACAAAGTCAAATAGAATGTTCCAAACCGTTATGTGTATGAATACTAGACAAAGTATATTGACAAGATAAAACACAAGTATTTATCTTTGAAGAACACACGGTCAGATAAGCATTTAAGTATCCAAAAATTTGTTAATATCACAGATATTCTCCCCCTTAACTGAAAGATTTTTTTTTAAAGCTTAAGAAAAAACAGAAAAAAATAACGCACTGAAGTGCGGGTTCTAATCCGATATGATTAGAAGCCATTGTCACTCGACCAAACCTGCATAAATAAAAGAAATAATGGTAATCATTTATGAAAATGATTTCTCTCTCGTTAACAACAGCTGGAAAATAACACACAAGATCAAAACTTGGAATACCCCCCCCTAGAATCATGAGTAAGGTTTAAGACATGTTCAACATTCCAAGTTTGCTGATGAGAAATTGAAAACGCTTTTCATCCAATGGCTTGGTGAAAAGGTCAGCTAACTGGAAGTCAGTTTGAACAAAGTGCATTTCAATATTACCTTTTTCTACATGATCCTTGATGAAATGATAGCGTACGTCGATATGCTTGGTCTTCGAATGCTGTACCGGATTAGCAGTTATAGATATTGCGCTCTTGGAATCACAATAAATAGGAACACGCTTTTAGTTGTAGCCAAAGTCCCTTAACTGTGTCGTCATCCAGAGGACTTGAGAACAGCAGCTAGCAGCAGCTACATACTCAGCCTCGACAGTGGATGTTGAAACACAGTTTTGTTTCTTTGAAGTCCAACTCACAAGTTTGTCACCTATGAATTGATATGATCCAGAGGTGCTCTTCCGGTCTAGCTTACATCCTGCATGATCAGCATCTGTAAAGGGAGTTAGTTCAAAACGAGAATCCTTTGGATACCAAAGGCCTAGATTAGGAGAACCTTTGAGATATCTAAGGATTCGCTTAACAGCAGATAAGTGCGACTCTTTAGGATTAGACTGGTATCTCGCACAAAAACATGTGGCAAACATTATATCCGGGCGACTGGCAGTCAGATAAAGTAAAGAACCAATCATGCTATGATACACCTTTTGATCAACAGGTTTCCCGGAGGGATCTGCGTCTAAGAGTGTACCAGTAGCCATTGGTGTTTTCATGACTGGACTATCTGACATATTGAACTTTTTCAAAATATCTTTTATATATTTAGCTTGATTAATAAATATGCCGTCAGGTAATTGTTTTACTTGTAGACCAAGAAAGAAATTCAATTCACCCATCATCGACATCTCAAACTTTGTTTCCATTATTTTTGAAAAGTTCTTACAAAATTTCTAATTTGTCGACCCAAAAATTATGTCGTCAACATAAATCTGAATGAGAATCAAGTCCTCACCTTGCCTTTTAAGAAATAAGGTTGTATCAACTGTACCTTTCTTGAAACCAGAAGCAAGTAGAAATTTAGTGAGAGTTTCATACCAGGCTCGCGGTGCTTGTTTAAGACCATAAAGCGCTTTGTCTAAAACATAGACATGATCAGGGTGATGAGGATCAACGAAACCTTAAGGTTGAGCCACGTAAACCTCCTCATGTAAAACGCCGTTTAGAAAAGCCGACTTTACGTCCATTTGATAGACAGTATAGTTTTTGTGCGCTGCATATGCTAGAAAGATTATGATGGCTTCAATCCTTGCAACCGGGGCGAATGTTTCATCATAGTCAATGCCCTCTTGTTGATAATACACTTTGGCGACCAGTCGAGCTTTGTTTCTCACGACTACTCCAGCTTCGTCTTTCTTATTTCTGAACACCCACTTTGTTCCAATAACGGATTTACCTTTAGGTAGTGGGATCAAGCGCCATACCTTGTTCCTTTCGAATTGTAGAAGCTCGTCTTGCATAGCAGAAATCCAGAAGAGATCACGTAGAGCTTCAGACGCTTTCTTTGGTTCTAGGGAACTAAGGAAGCTTGAAAACATGCAGAAGTTGGCTGTTGCAGGTCTTGTCGTGACACCAGATTGTACGTCACCTATCACATTAGTCAGGGGATGATCCTTAGTCCAACGATGTGTGCTTGGTAGAGCTTCAACTGTTTGTTGCGTATTCGACGCATCGTTTTCATCATGCACGACAGGTTGCTCCATAGATGAACTCGGGACATCTTGTACTGGTGTTTCTGCTACTGAAGCTTCTGGACTAACAGTTGAAGTGCTCGGGACTTCGTTTCCAGAAGAACTATCTGTAGAGACAGATTCAGCATTAGTAGAGTCAGAAACTAACTTTGTACTCGTACCTGATGGAGATGAAGTGTCAGTGACTTCTTCGGAAGGTCCAGACATGTCTTCAGAAATAGTAGGGAACTCCGAGCTTGTACCACTTGTTATTGATGTGGATATGCCTTTTTCAAAATCTGCACATATATCATCAAAGGCATCAATAAACAATAAATCTAACTCAGATGAAGTAGAGTTAGAGTTAGAATAAGTGAATCCTTTAGGTGCTGGTTCTATTCTTAATTGAATAGAAGCTTTGTCGTTAAGACCGAGTTCTGAACTGTTGTGTCCAGAAGTCCTTATAGAATTCTCATCAAATGAGACATTCATGCTCTCAACAACCGTCTTGGTTCGAATAATGTAAATTCGATAAGTTTTGGATGTCAGATAGTATCCAACGAGATATCCTTCATCCGCTTTCTTATCAAACTTTGATAATCCTTGACGCTCTTTTAGAATGTAACACCTGCAACCAAATATACGAAGGAACTTGATGTTAGGTGTACGATTGTTGATCAACTCATATGCTGTCTTATTAAAGCGCTTGACCTCAATGGTACGGTTCTGTGTAAAACATGCTGTAGCAACTGCCTCAGCCCAAATGTACATGGGTAGATCTGAGTAAGCAAGCATAGTCCGAGCTGCTTCAACCAGAGTGCGGTTCTTCCGTTCAACAATGCCATTTTGCTGCAGAGTGTAGGCGGCGGAGAAATTATGTGAAATACCCACGGAAGTAAGATAACTCTTCAGGGTGTCATTCTTGAACTCCGTGCCATTATCACTATGAATGGTTCTGACTGGCAGTTGAAGTCGTACTTGAATGCGCTTGATGAAAGTGATAATCAACTCTGGCGCATCTGACTTGTTGCGAAGAAACTCGAGCCATGTATACCTTAAGTAGTCATTTATCATTACCAACACATATTTCTTTCCGTTGATAGATGTTGTGCGCATTGGACCACAAAGGTCCATATGAAGAAGTTCCAGTGCAGATAAGGTCGATGATTCAACTTTGGACTTGAAGGAGCTTCGCTTCATTTTTCCCAACTCACATGCGGGACATAGTGAGTCTGTTTCGAACCTTATTTCTGGTAGACCTTTGACCAGACCTTGTCTCTGTAGCTTCACTATAGATCTGAAATTTTGATGAGACAAGCGTCGATGCCACGTCCACGATTGTGCTTTGGAAGATTTGGCTAGTAGGCATACTGGACGTGTGGCAGACAGTGTAGGAAAATCTGCATAGTATAGATTTCCATGACGCTCAACTTTGAAGACTTCGTAACCATCGGGATCCTCTAGATAACAATGAGTGTTGTGAAGCGGACTTGAATCAGAATTAGAATTAGATTTAGAGTTCAGCTTAGCTTTGCTTTTATTCTTTTTGGACTTAGGAGGGGAGTAGTATTTGAATGAATTATCCCAACAGTGTTTGCAATAAAGATTCTTTCGAGCAAAATTCATAAACTTAGATTTATCGGAACAAATCTTACATTCATGTTTATCTAAAGAAGTACTGTTCAAAATAACACTGTCTGTAGGACAACTACTAGAATTCAAACTATTCTTTTTATTCAAACTAAGATCTTTATTCTTCTTACTCTTCCCAACTCCATTTCCTCTTATATCTGAAACAGAAATAGGAATCTCATTAATCTCATGCTTAGAAGGTGATTCTTTTCTAGAATTAGTTGAAGTTTCACCCTTCTCAAAGATGCTCGGTGGATATTCAGGACAGTCAGAGTAAACAACTGAAGGTTTTGTAGGAGCATCAAATTCTGGATTTGTTCTTACCTTCCAGCTTGGATCGTTGAACATCTGTTTATCATTTGAAGCATTTTTAAATAGAGTAATTTTCAAATCATTGATTTCTGTGCAAAGCTCTTGATTTTCTTTCAAAGATTTTTCAAGTTTAAACTTGAGATCAAAGTTTTCATCTTCAACCTCATCAAGAGACTGTTGCAACAGATCAATTTGCTTCATCAAGTCAGATGTATGATCACTCACAGAATTCGACTCCTTTGGAATAGAAACAGGATCAGAGTCTGAAGCATTCATCATTTCAGAAAATAATTCTTCAGTCATGGACTCAATAAACTCCGTTTTATCATTTTTCAAACAAGATTCATTCGTGTTTACAGTTTCTTCTTCAACCTCTTCAACGAGTAAAGGTTTAGGAGTAATGGGATTTGAGACTGATGGTATAGTAGATGGATCAACATCCGATTCATACTCATCGTATTTGCATTCAGTCTCAGATGGAACAGTGTCATTGCTGACTGATTTTTTAGTAGAAGTGGTAAACAATGATTCAAACTCAGTAAATTCAATCTTTCGAGTTGCATAGATTTTGTTCAAATCATTGTATTTAAAACCAACTGATTTAAAAGCATTTTGAGAATCAGTGGCACAAGACTTGTTTTCTCCCATTTCTTCTTGACCTTTGGTCTCAGTAAAAGGTTTAGAGGCACTATCTTCAACAAAAGTAGCACGAATGTTTGGAATGGGTCTGATTGCGGAGCCAAATTTATCAAAGTTATATAAATGCTCCGGTGCCTTTTTCAAAACATCATTAGTTGGCACACCCAAACCTGGTTTCAGTTTATAAAACCTGTCATCCTGGAGTTTATTGGTCAACAGATTTAGCGTCTGCTCAGTCTGACCTCGTTTCATGTTAATATCCTCCAATTGCTTAATCTTTGTATAAGCTTCATTTCTTTCTTGAAAACAGACTTCAAATTTAATTTTGAACTCACCTTTTTCATCATTGATATTCACAAGATCCTTTTCTAAATCAGATATTTTGCTTTTCAAAGAATCCTTTTCAGCTTTTAAACCGTCTTTTTCCTTTTCTTTTTCTTCCACAACAACTTTCAGCAAAGCGTTTTCATCACGAAAACTCAATATTGATTTTTGTGCAGAGCTAAGTTTGCCTTTCAATAAAGCAAATTCATCTTTCATGCTATGTATTTGGGCCATAAGAGATTCAATAAGCTCAGAATTATCACTTACCTCAGAGTTTGCGTCTTCAGAATACGCTTCAGAATCTTCATTGTCACCGTCCAGCTTTGCCATGTAGGAAACTTGGGTGAAGTGTGCTTGCTCCTCATCATCAGAACTTTGGAACAGCCAATTCTCTTCTTCAGCCATTAGCACCTTTCCTTCTTCAGCTTTCTTGGCAATAAGTGACTTTCGCGCATAATAGTCTGAGTTCTTGATTTTCTTGAATCTGCAGTCTCTTGAGAAATGCCCAAATTTGCTGCAATTGTAGCATCTTCCTGGTTCATCAGCTATGTCTTCTTTCTTTTCTTCTCTTTTATCTTCTCTTCTGTCTTCTTTTCTCTCTTCTCGTCTTTCCTCTCGCCGTCCTTGCCTTGGCTTGTATCTTAATTCAACCTTCCCTTTCTTGTGACCTTCGTACTTAGGCTTTGAATAAAACTTCTTCTTGCCAAAGGTCTTCTTGAATCTTCGAGTAATAAGAGCCAAGTCCTCAGAGAACTTCTGAATATTTGGATCAGAATCAATCTCCAGTTCTTCATCACTTGAAGCAGAGTCAGAGTCGGTAACTTCAGTAACTAGAGCTTTTGTCACCTTTTTCTTTGACCTTGCGGAAGATACAGAACTTTTGCCAGCTATGAGAGCCACAAAATCCTTCAGTTTATTGGACTCAAGATTGATGGTTCTCACCTCATCCTCATGCTGAGAAAGAGTAGAGAAAATATCAGTGACGTTTTCCTAAGCCATGTTCTTTAACATCTGAAGGTTGATGGCAAAGTTCTTCCATTCTGTATTTAAGTTATTGATGAACTTATAATTAATCTCCGAAGCAGACTTAGAGATGTTGTTCCTCCGCAGGTCATTGAGAATGGTGTTATATCTGTTGTAGGTCTCTAGCAGCGTCTCTCCTTCTTTTGCATGAAACCCTTCGTATGCATTTATGCATATATTCTGCTTAGCTTGGATAGAGGCTTCACTTCCTTCAAACTGTCTGGATAGTTCATCCCAGATTTCCTTTGCAGAGTTCCGACTGTCTACACGGTTGTAGATGTCGTTCGGGATTGCCATGGTCAGATAGATAAGATCCTCTTCATCTGTCTTGTACTGTTCCTTCTGCTTTTCAGTAAAGTACTGATAAGGTTTAGGAACATATCTGTCTGGGATTTCTTGAGAGGTGTCAGTTGTTGCTTGGCCATCAACTTTGATCATCGGATTGACCGGACCATTGATGATTGATTCCATGTAGTCTCTGTTTTTATGATTCAGAAACTGGACCATTCTCTTCTTCCATTGCTGATATTCATCAGCCATAAGGACAGACGGTTTGTACTGAGAGCCCATCGAGAGAAGCTGGTTCGACATCTTAGCTGTACGGTTAGTAATTAAACTTATCTGTACCAAGACAACCAACTAGATGAGATCGTTAGAATCAAGATAAAAACCACACTAAAAAATTTTCAGAAAAATAAATTTCCAAAAAATAATTAAGTGCATAATTTGCACAGTATAAAACACAAAGAAATAATACTGAATAATGAAATTAGGAAAATTTTGATCAAGCACAAAACTTTTGTCCCCTTCGCAGACTTAGCACGGGGGTCCCGCTACCCGGTTAGCGGGTGGGGTCAAGAGGCAACGCCCTTGCGGGGGTATGGGGGCAACGCCCCTAGAGAAATTTTTTTGACAATTAGATGCCCTATTACAGTTTGCAAAAATCGACCGGGGATGTGCTTCGACCAGTATTAAGTCGACCGGGGTTTTGCTTAGACCGGTACCTTGTTTGACCGGTAAGATGTAACAACCGGTCTTATGCTCGATCGGTAAACGACTAAGACCGGTATAGAGAGTTCGACCGGTAAGTTGCTTGTACCGGTACTTTGTTCGATCGGGAATATAGTTGACCGGTATAGTGAAGACCGATAAAAATATTCGACCGATAAAAGTCTTCGACCGGGAGGTTGTAAGACCGGTAAACACTTCGACCGGTATTGATTCGATCGGTATTGATTCGACCGGACAAGGTATCGACCGAGGTGGTCTGTGAGTATACCGGGCGATCGGACTATTTGACCGGTGTCCTGATTTGACCGATATTATGCGTTCGACCGGGACGTTCTTAGTTTACCCAGAACGATGAACAACCCAGAAAAATACACACAAATCACGAAAATTGAATGCAAAAATTAGATTTTTATACCCTAAAACATATATCGAACACAACGCAAACAACCTTAAAGATTAAAATCGACTTTTAAGTTTCAATTTTGAGACCACAGTGATCGACTACCATACGAACCCAGAAAAACACAAACCCAAAAATTCAATCACTTAATGAATTTGAAAGCAATTAAGCAATCAGATAACATTCAGAAGCATCAAACATATCTAATCAGATCAACTTTAACCATAAAAGCACATAAATTCACGAAATCAGAAAAACAGTAACTTTCAATGAATAGTGATTTCCGATGAACAATGATTTTCGATGAACAATAAAATAAAAAAAATTGATTCTTTTGGCTCTGATACCACTTGTTATCCCAGTTTAATCTAGTTGGTAAATAATCAATCAAGTAATCAAGTAACACAATAATAATCAAGAGATATATAAATCAGAGTAACATACCAATCCCTTGAATAAACATTGAAACCCTTAAGTGTTCTTGATACCCTTTGAATACAGAGAAAACTTACGGCTACCTATTTAGAAAATTATCAGAGTTAACCTAAAACTAAACTAAACAAAACTTTAAATACCTAGGCTAAATGGGCTTCCTAATGCTTAATGGGCTTGGGCCCAATAGCTAATAACTATTAAACTATTACAATTTAAACCTTGAACTGTAACTATCAAGTAAATATAGTTTAGACCCTCTAATTTTAACTTTGACACAATTGCAGTTTAAACCCTGAACTTTAACTTTAATCTTGAATACAATTATTTGATCCAACAGGAGGGATCAGTGACCAAAAAATGGTGGTCACTAAATTGAATCTGTTAGTGACCAAAAAATAGTGGTCACTAAGTGAGAGTCATTAGGATTGTTTTAAGTTGGATGTGTTAGTGACCAAAAAAAGGTGGTCACTAAATTGAAAGTATCAATGACCAACAAAAGGTAGTCACTAAGTGATATTCATTTATCATAGAATTAGATGGGTTAGTGACCAAAAGAATAGTGGTCACTAAATTGAATGTGTTAGTGACCAAAAAATAGTGGTCACTAATTCGAAAGTGTTAGTGACCAAAAAATGGTCACTAAATGGTATTCAATACTTAGATAATTGTAATGATTTAGGAGGTTTGGTGACCAAAAGAATAGTGGTCACTAAGTTGGATATATTAATGATAAAAAAAATTGTGGTCACTAAATAGTAAAATCATGGAATAAATATAAGAAATAGAAGTTTAGGGGTTAAAAAAGCCAATTCTGCATACTTCATTAGAAACACACAGATCTTCTTTTGGTCCGACCCACCCATGACCCAGGTATATAAAGTCCGTCCTAACCCGGTTTAAGGCATTTGGGTCATTTATTTGGTTTCCCTTCACCCGATCGTCAAAACCCCTCTCGGCTTTTGTGATAACTATTGCCCTCCTCCGAGATTCTATTTATTCAAGAAACAATCAAACAGTCGATTTGGTTTTTCACTTTTTGTCAACTTAATCAATGTCTCTGGTATTTTTCAAGGTACGTATGACTTCTTGTGACCTAGTTCTTAGAGAGGTAGACTAACGATGCATTATATGCCTTTTGTGTTTGCGAGTTTGATTTGATCTTAAACAGCTACTATTTTTCATCTGCTATCCTGTTTGTGAGTATTTAGTTTAGTTTCATAAAATTGCAAGAATTTTTTACTCTCTGATCAGCGTTTGGCTTATTCAAATTGAATTGAATTTGGATAACTAAGTTAGGTTTTCAATTCTTATATATGTAACTTGGATTGGAATTAATTGAACAACGAATTTTTGGATGAATTCCAGCAAGTGTATGTCTCGTTGCAGAGAACCTAAAGACTGCTCGTTTCTCTGTACAGATTATCAGTGCCTTCATCACTCTAAAGAGGTAATATCTATCTCCTTATGCTTTTGTATTTAGATTATTGTTTGCCAATTCTGGAATTTCTAATATGCATTGCAACATCACTGTTGGTTAATTCTTCTATTTCATTACCAAATGGCCTTCACTCCATGGAACCAAAACCTAATTCTATACGAGTTTAGGAATCAGACATTTTGTTTGGTGAATTTATCCTAGTTTTATCCTAATCCTGACATTCAAGGAGTCTTGTTTAATTCAAGATTAATGTTTATCAGCTTATCACATTTCATTTCCTGATCTCTTTACCAGAAAACATAAAAATATTTATTAGGATAAATTCTCATGTCTTGAATAGTTTTCCTTTGATGCATCAAAACTTACAAGCCTGTAACATTATAACCAATTGTAACCCCACAACACAACAGAAAGAATAAAAGATCATTGGAATAGATGGCATAGGAACAGGGGTTAACCCTCAACATGGTGGTTTGTCGATATTCAAACTTGGATCAGCCTTACATCTTCTTAGCTTGTTCCTCTTGCCACTATGCCATTAATCTTTTTTCTTTTTGTCTGTCACACGTTCTACTGTCCCATTGTTGATTTGTTTAAGTCTTTTAGATTTAGTTGATGGGTGAGTAATTGTAAGCCACAATATGGTACCATTTATATTGTTTGTAGAAATGAACCTGGAAATTACCACAGAGGAAGAACAATATTTGTTAATTAGTTGTGCCTTCTTATGCATGCCTTTTAAATCCCAGAACTTGTTTGTTAATTTAATTTCTGCTGAGATCATATGGGCCATATTAGTTATTCACTATATCAAAACATCATAAGAGACCATGAAGAGGGTCCTATTTAGTTGAAACAATCGCTCTAATTTCTTTGGTAGAGGCCAGGTCTGCTACATCCCCCACCCCCACCTTACCCCCATCCCCGGCAAGAAGTGGCAGTACCCGACCTCTGGGTGGGATGTATCGGATCGACCACCCGTGAACCGAGTTTCCATCGACAACCTCATCTACCACCTCAAAGCGGTGATCATCATGTTGATCTTTCTCTGTCGATCTCTCTCTTGAGATCTCTGAAACAGTCTACGGTAATCTGTTTCTTCATGATTTTGTTTTTGTTTTAGATGAATTTTGTATGGTTCAATGAAATAAGTTTATAGTTCATATTTGTTTGATATAGTATTGCGTAGATTCTTGTTTTTAGTTTCTTATTCTTGTACAGAGTGTTGCTCATCTTTTACATAGACTTATCAAGGTAAAAGACCTTTTCATTTTGTTTTCTCTGACTAGTCAGTCTTATGTATGTCTGTGGCTATTAAATTTATACTTTACGTGTTTCAAACAGGACATTGTGAAAGAGAGTGATCAGTTCAGGTGATTGACCATCTTCTGTTTTTATAATTTTAGATCTGATTTTCTTGCATCTTAAAACCTGGTTAATATTTATGTAGGCTTTTGTATTATGATATGTTGGGTCAGGTTCATTAGGAACCTAAAATTGATATATTTCATGATGAATAACACCTCTATATTCATCGTGAAGAGGGACACATGGCGTATTCTGGGCGGTGCCTGGTTCCTAATCAAATTTGGGTCCCTAACGGAACTTCCCTCTATGATATGTTATTCTTTTTTAATCGTACTGTTTTTGTTTTCGTTTTTGTTTTTGTTTTTGTTTTTGTTTTTGTTTTTGTTTTCGTTTTCGTTTTCGTTTTCGTTTTCGTTTTCGTTTTCGTTTTCGTTTTCGTTTTCGTTTTCGTTTTCGTTTTCGTTTTCGTTTTCGTTTTTGTTTTTGTTTTCGTTTTTGTCAGCATTGAAGAATTTATACCATTGCTGCGGGAGCGCATGAATGTCTTGAATCCTTATGTCCGCCAATTTTTGGTGGGATGGAACACTATGCTAGACAGTGTTCCAGACATCGATATGTTGGGCTTTCTTCCATATTTTCTTGATGGTAAAGGAAATTATATCAGAGTTAATAGGCTGGTGCGTGCCAGCTGTAATGGAATTGTTGATTTGTGGTTAAGATATTATAGGATTACTAAATCTTGTGTGTTTTTAATTTTATTGTTTATTTGTTAATTTTTTATTCTAGCAGTGCTACTTTTGAAGTTTGCAAATTATGGTCGGTTGGCTGAAATACTTGTACAGCAGGCATCCTCTCCTGATGAATTTACTCGTTGGACTGTAATCACGTGGGTAAGGATATGTCGATTAGTTCATATGCATCATTCTCTAAGGTGCATATTCTTATGGAATTTATTGGAGCTTATTTGTGCAATTTTATTTGTCCCCTTATTGATTAAACAACTTCGTGCAGATAAATGAGTTTGTAAAACTTGGCGAAGATCAGCTTGTTCCTTATTATGTTGATATATTGTGACATGTGAATGCCATAACCTGCTAATCATGTGGCTGCTGGCCTATTTTTTTTTTTTAGTTTCCCAGGGATGAAGTTAGAGTTCCAAAAAAGTCACTCTAATAATTTTGTCTTATTATTGAATGTTTGAAGGATGGTGTAGGTTTTTAAAGCTAGTAAGCGCTCATTAACTTTGGCCTAGGGTAGTGGCCTTGAAAGGAGTTGTCACTTGTTGTAACATCCTAAATTTTAGAGAGAAATAAAATTCGAAATTTTGGCAATATGACGTCTAAAAATAGAGGCACCTGTCACCCTAAAATAGGGGATATTTTAAACCTGAATAATAAGGGTAAAACAATTCAAACCCAAGAGTATCATCCCAAAAAGGGGAAGTAAGGTATGGCATTTACAACCCAAAACGATGTAGAATAAAACGACAATCTTGTAATCTAGATTGGTTAATAAGATTAAAGTTGGATTAAAGTTGGGTGTCACTATTCTTCCAAAACGTAAGTCTTCAAAATCAATGTATGTCGGTCACTATATCTTCCAAAAAGACTACTCATGACCCCAAAGTCGTCCACTCAATCCCGAAGTGCCCCACCACTAAGATGACCTGCCAACATGACAATTAAGAACAAGCGTTAGACTAAAGCCTAGTGAGAACAAGATAAATGAATTAGAAGTACTAAACCCATTTGGAGTCGCACGGTGGATATAGCCATGAGCTAAGTCAATAAATCAAATAATACATTAGTGATCAAATATGGTACAAATAACACCAATCACATAGTGAACTCAACTCCTCTAAGTCTATTGCTCGAAAACATCAAGTCAACCCCTATAGGTCTATTCTTGAGAGTTCCAAAACGGGAACTCTAGCACAAGGGAATTACACCTTACTGCCCATGAGACATTGCCCGACCATATAGGTCCACACCTTACTTATCATGGTGACCCGATGCCTATTCCATGCCAAAGTAGTGAACCTAATGTCCAAAACGGGACATAGGAACACCGTGCCTATGGATCCATTGCACTAAATCTAAACACAAATTAAATATTGCTAGCACATTCATTATAAAACATATATGTAAGCCAAACATATGTACAAGTCATTTACATGAAATCTTGACTCTCATCATGAAGGAGACTTTAACAACATATCCTATCAACAATAATACCACATATCCCATTTCCAAAGTTATGAATGTATGTAATTAACCCATTACTTGAATTACCCCAAACCCTAATTCTCACTTAGGGTTCACCAAACTCCCATGAGGTAAGGGTTAAGATTCACATATGTAGAAAGCATAAGAACTTAAAAAATCTTAGTTTGAAATACATTTCTCATCATTATTGTTTAAGGTATAAAACCCCAATATTCCCAAAACTTACTTGTAGGTCAAAACACACATAAATCCTATGTATGGATAGAAAGTATCAAAAAGAGTTATAGCTAGTAAACCTTAGTAATATGTAAGTTCAAGGGTAGGAAAACTCACCTTGTAGAGTTTATAGAAACCCTAGATGTAGATATTTGAGAGGAAGGAGGAATGACACTTGAACTTGAAGCACAAAGTTCCCCATCACAACCAACCACCTAAATCAAATCCATAAACCATAAATGAGGATCCCTCTTTGAAACATTCAATGAGGGAAGGTGAAAACCCTACCTTTTTCCTCTTCCAAATTGCCTTCAATGAGCTCCTAACAACACTAAATAAACTAAAAATGGGTTGGTGAGCATTTAAGGGCCTGGAGGTCGTCGGCAACATTGCCTCGTGACTATGACACTGTCGTAGTCGCTTGGTCACAGTCGCCCACTTCCAGGGATCTACGGTACCCCTTTGGCGACAATGACATGCGAGAGTGACACATGTCACAATCGCTAGTCATAATCGCCAACTTCACCCCCCCCCCATTCGGTACACACTTCGCGACTTTGCCCCGCGATAGTGACCTCTGTCACAATCGTGGGCATTGTCGCCCTAGGCTTGCCAAAGTCTGTTTTCATCCCAAATCAACCCGAAAAACACACAATTCCCTCACTAGTTTCGATAATAAGATTCATGATCGATTTAGAGACATACCGGAATCGCAAGTGTTACACTTGTCACCCACCTATTCTTGCATCAATTGTTACAGTAGTGGGTTTAGATGTGAGAAACAAATGTGTTGTTAGGATAATATATATATATATATATATATATATACACACACACACAGATGAACAACATCAAAATATATGTTGTTATAGTTGGTACCATGGTCTTTTACCCTTTTTTTGTTCTCCAAAGTGGTAATAGGGTTATCGTTCCTTGTAGTAGAACCATGATCTAGTAGGGTTCTAGTATTATGTTACTAAACTATATTGTTGTTAGGTGATATGGTGAATTGCCACATTGATCGGTGGTCTTGGGAGCGATTATCATGAGATCTGTGAAAATCCTAGCTTCCTTTGTTTATTGCTTAAGAACTATTAGATACTTGTTATATTACCACCTTGCATCATTTATGGCGTATGTGCTTGCTTGTGGCTTATTTTTGGGTATAAAGAGTAAAGCATGTGGGGAGAGAGGAGAGTGGTCTATGCTATGTACTTTTAGAATATCGTCTTTCTGATATTTAGTCAGTGGCAATTCTCATTTGACTTCTTTAAGATTTCCGAGTTTAATTGATTTGTGAATTTCACTAAGAGCTGAAGAAAGAACTTTCCAAATTATGTCGATGTTTAAAGTGGTGCCTCAGTATATTCTATGATGATAGCCTTTTCTTTGTCAAGTACAAAGAAGAAAAAGAAGCAAGAGCATTTTTATGGGGGAAGAAAGAAAGCTAGAATAGCACTCCCTCCATCCCATAAAAAGTGTCCACCTTAAAATCTAGAAATAATGCAAAGAACATTATGTACTTTTCGTTAGAGGGTGAGGTTTAAGGATACACCAGGTGTGTTACCTGATGAGGATATACTTAGTTGGAGGTTGGATATGAACTTAGGATTAATGGGTTTAGATTAAATAGGAAATAGGTAGTGCATATGTAGAGTTTTGTACCTTGTAACCATGTAGGGATTATGGACACAAAGCCTTGAAAGGGTATCTGGGGGTGAGATCAGAATGGCACAATGACCAAAATGGAGATATAAAGTGTTGTTATGCAATGGAAGTTTCTGGACCTTACAGGTCTAGTAAAGTTGAAAGGTGCTCTCTCTATAGGAAATTATAGAGGCCAACAACACGTTCTAGATTAGGACGTTGAGGAGCCATGAGGAGGTCTCGAGTCATCTGAACTCGAGGTAGAAGTTGCATAATCTAAGTGCAACTAAGTTATGATGTGAAAGCGAATGTGATCTAATGAGGTTGTATAGGATGCAAGTTGCATTCAATAATATTAGGTAGACTCTGTTGTTATGTTGGCATATCCGGATGTGGCTGTCAAATTCCTCAAAATAGGTCATTCTCTAAGAATTGGATCTGGTAGTCAAAAGATTTAGAACTAGTAATTTAACTAAGGTCTGAGGAATGAAGACACACTCCTCTATTGAGGTTGTCTATGTCTATGTTTGGTAATCATGTCTCTCTTTTTGGCTGTCACTCCCCCCCCCCTTCATCCCTCACACTAACATTGGTTAAACTTGTATGAAAAAGTTGTTGCGTTAAGTCATCTCTAGGAGGGATGCCTTCATTTGACTGTTATATGTTTTTATGTGGCCCCTCCTCTTGGGGTTGGTTGTGATATTTGTAGAGAAGTTTTAAATGAGAATATTGGTTTGAGAATTGAGTAGAGTAAATCAATTAAAACAACTTATATCCATCACTAATAGAAGTCCCTTTACCCATCTTGCAATCGTGCTCTTACTTGCTTTGCTGCCATAACTTTTCCAGTCTGTTGAACACGAAAGGTTGGCTGTTTATTTGGACTCTGATATTAGTCCATGGTGCATTGCAAAACCGTGGGAGGATTTGCAACCCTTTGAATGGGATCAGGTAGATCTGTATATGTTGAACATGATATATCTGATCTATTACATTTCAGCCACCATGTCATTGTACTAAGATCCGCTTCAGATCATCAGTTTTGGCACAAAGGATGGAAAACCAGCCAATGTTCTTGTTCAGACGCACACCTACATTCTGCAACTGTAACCGGAAGTGCCAATTATTCAAAACAGCGATCAAGTTCTCCCGATCGAGATCAACCTCTAATGAAAGCAGTAGTGAGCTTGGATGATGTGACAATTTGTTTGTCAAAGGTTAATAAATCTATTCTATTTGGTCGGTTTACAGCCTTGTGAGCAAGTCTGATGATATTAGTTATGATGCTTTATTAAGCGAGTTTTTCACAAATTTGCAGAGTGGTTATAGGGATTTGATGAAGTTAGCTGATAATTTTTCTGCATCTAACCAAAGATTAAAATATGCTTATTTCCGGCCCTTTGTCTCGGTGAAATATGATCTGAGATCGTGGTGGAAGTATGCCTATAGAGTTGTTTCAGATAAGAAGGCTAGGTATTAACTTCTTCCTGTAGTATCTCATCTTCTCATTATTTAGTTTTGTACTATATTAAAGGAGCGCCTTGAGTAGTCTCCCGAATCAAGTTGTAATTTCTCTGGGTTCAGTTTTCATCCTACCGATCGTAGTTTGAGCCTTTAGATGAAGGCTTAGGTAAGTTGGCTTAACTTATTTGTAAGATGTTAAAAGAATTGACCAGGGGTAGTGGCAGCACATATGTAGATTAGAGAGGACTAGCTGCTTAAAAAATTACATATTATTTTTGTTCCTATTTTGGTTCTACTATTTATATTTTTATTATTACAAATTAGTAGGTTTTAATTTTAGTGCAATACAATTGTAATACAAATTAGTGACTATTTTTTTTTTGTTCACATATTATAATTAGTGACCACTTTTTTTGGTCACTAATATCAATTAATGCCAGTGACCACATATTTGTTCACTAATGGTATTGACGTTAACGGGATCGTTATCTTGAACCCATTAGTGACATATTTCGTGGTGGTCACTAACTTGGTTACTAATTTAGACAAGTTAGTGAAGACTTTCACCGTTTAGTGACGATATTTAGTGACCAAATTAGTTGTCACAAACATAGTGACCACTCTATTTTTGTCACTAATTAGAGACCATTTTCGTTTTTGGTCACTAACGCAAATTAATGACGGACCTTTAGTGACAGAAAGTGACCACCCAAATTTTAGTCACTAAAGTGCCTCAGTGACCAATTTTGTGTAGTTAGTGACCAAAATTTTTTCGTCACTGATTGAAAATTTTCTTGTAGTGTCATGGTATCAAAGTACCCCTTTCCCTTCCTTGGCTCTCTCTAAATCTCGCCATCGTCTATGTCCAGGTAACTTAATTACTGATACACAACAAACCCTATCGATCCGATTGTGCATGGTTAAAGTCGATTGAAAAAGCCTCTAAACCAAATAAACTCGACATTAGCACAAACACGAGTTTTAGATCGACAAAAAAGAAAAAAAATTAAAACTCTTACCATAAAAGATAGCCTGATCCTATGCATATCCACGTCTTTGATCTGGCCTCCCTTGTATTTCTCCTTGTTTTGAGAAAGAAGAAAGTGGTTCATGTAGGGAAAGATGTCCTTGATAAGTTCATCCCCCTACATAAAGTCAACAGGACCCTAAATGTCATGGACATTTTTTTAGGGCCATCGCTGTCGACCATTGCCTCCTGCCCCTTCACAGAGGAAGCAAGAACCACCAATGTCTTTAGCACCCCCATTGGGATCAGGGATGTTGTGTCAAAAGGAGATGTCACCTTCTCATTCTCCAGATCAACGTTCTTTGAATGGTCATTGATTTTTGAAGATGGTTCCTTCCCTGTCTCAATCTTCAAATTCTTGGCATCTATACCCGACGCCGAGGAATTTCTCTTTAAGCTCTTAGCCTTACAGGTAAGTTTTATGTCCCATTCCTTCTTGGAAAGGGCAGCGGTTGAAGTCTTCATTGTGGTAGAAGTCTTCCCGAAAGTCTTCTCTGAAAAAATAAAAATAAAATACCAGTATTGACGTTATCCTTGACTAAAGACCATATTATCGACGATATATATATATATATACATGACTTCTCCTTTGTCGTCTATGTCTCTTCTTCTTCTTCCTCCATTCACTAAGCTGGTCCAAATCACCTACAAATTCTACGTCCTCGTCCTGGTCTTCATTTATCAACGAACGACTCTTGGACGGCTGAGCAAACTCCTGATTAGACGTTGAAGAAATTCTCAAGCTTTTTGATAGGTACTAACCCAAGCCCAATCTCATTAGGGTTATTAGGGCTGTTAATAAATAAAGGATAAAAGGGAGAGTAGGTTATGCAGAAATTAGTGAGTGGTCTATGGGAGAGTGCCAGCCTCTCAAATGTTAGTTTGTCCTTAGTTTTTTTCCTTGTTAACTGAAACCTTTTAGTGTCCTTTTCACTTGGTTTCTATTTCAATTATTAAATCAATTTGGTTCTTATGAAATTGATATCAGAGTCGTTCTTAATCCATGGCTAGAGGTTTGAGTCCACAGAAGATTGAATCCATAAAGATGGAAGTGATTGGAATTTACACCGTTGTTTATTAGATCTCCAATGCCAACACCGAGATTATATGACGATTTTCAATCGGATTCTTGAATCCGGTCGTTTCATCTTTAATGGTGAGAATGTTGTCCATCGATCGACTTCTGGTCTCAACGATTGTTAACTAAGAAGAAGAAAATAAGGAGGAAAGAGAGAACGGGGAGAAAATATTGTTGATTGAAGAGAAAAGAGAAATTGAAGGCCAATCGAAGAGAAGAGAGGGTCTGTAGTGGTTGGAGAGTCATCTTATTACTTATTCAATGTGGAGGAAGCAAGTCGACAAAAAGTTCTCCAATCGACAATCAAGAAATGAAGGAAATAGATTCATCTCTAAATCAAGACCTAGACCCGTTGGACGTATATTGCCTAAAATCAACCACCGTATCGAGTTCGATGATGAATGGGGAGGGATTTTGGACGGTCTCCTTGATTCAGGCTTACTTGATTCATCTTTCATCGAACACCAAAAAAAAAAAGGAAGGGTTGTGATCAAGTTCGGCCCAATCCATGCACGGGCCATGAGATAACCCAAGGCAGGCCCAACCTCTTTGCACCAAAGTATCGAATTAATTTGCAGTCGACTTTTCACTTCGAAGATTCGAAGGATATTGATACGCCTCTCGATCATTGCGCTCAAATATCTTTCAACACGTCATATAAAGGATCGATGACAATATATGAAGTGTTGGTATTTCGATGTATGTATTTAATAATACATATAATATTACAACGAATGTAATAAACTACAAAATCAACGAATGATTAATAATAATGCGAATACACAGAAATTAGAAGGAATCAACTTAAAATTAAATAAACGAATAAACCGAAGATGATTCAAACGAAGTTGAGGCTCATGTGTAACACGATTCCCTTAAACAAATTCACCGTCTGTTCCCAGAGTACAACAGCTAAAGCAGTAGTACTGCCGGAGATGACCACTTTCCTGAAAAGTCGCCGAAAATCTGTGTATGCAGAAGCTTTCAGAGAGATATCAGTTTTCGGTATTCGGCGTATCTATGGAATGCATCCAGTCCCTCCATTTTATATTGAACATCGAAACCGTCACACTTAATATTTTAATTAATTGGTAATTAAAATATTAATTTTTGTATTCAATATATTTGATTCGGGAGTTACAAAAAAAATGAAACAGATCTCCGCGCAGTTGGCTGTGCGAGTTCACCCGCGCCTCAACCCGCGCGGGACACTATTCCGAAAACATTCCAGTGCTCGGCGCTATTGGTCGCACGGGACACTGTTCGGGTTCACATTCCAATGCTTGGCGCGGTTAGCCGCGCGGGTTCATCCGCGCCATAAGTCGCGCAAGCCACTGGATCAAAAACAAAAAATTTCGCAAAAACCACACTGCGCGAGCACAAGATTTCGGAGAGGCATTCATGTCCGCAGGTCGCGCCCACACACAAGTTCGCCGATTTTAGGTTACGAAAATCTCAATCAGCACCCCCCTGCACGCAGGTAGGAGTTGGAGTAAAACCAATCAAAGGAGCTTGTAAGCCTCTCCCACATTCATGGTTATAAACCACAAAATTTTTTACTACTCCTTCCTATGTGGGACACATTCCACACCCTTTTGATTTTTGCTAATTTCATCCCAAACACTCAACTTTGAGCATCGATATCTCATTCACACATATTCTGTTTTGAACACATAATATATCGTTTCGAAGCTCTCACATAAGAGAACACAAACCCACTAAGAGTTCGATATATACAATACATATACATCTATTTAAATGTGTCCAAAGTTAGTAAAAAAACATATTTTTACTAACATTTTCCAACAATACCCCACATGAATGGAGATCGATCTTTGCATACAAAAAGTTCCCTATGAAATTTTGAATAGTTGAATCCTGCATAGGATAGGTAGGTGTTACCCTTTGAACCTTCCCTTGTGAAACACACTTAGTCTCCTAGCTGTCAGTAGACTCGGTGTCTTTGAACTAAACTTCCATTTATGTAGACGACAATACATTTCACACAGAACTCTTCCTAACAAGGTCATATCTTCATAGTCGTGTTCGTTATGGTCATGAACACTAGCCTGGTTCAGCAAGAGCTATCAGGAAATGAGCCCCCATAATTCCCTTTGAAGCGACCCCACTTCTCTCTCATATAGGTGATCTTCAATAATCATTAATTAAAATCCATATGCTTAGCCTCACTATCACCGATTCTAGAATTAGAATAGAAAGTTTATTAACTCCCCCACAGTGACCTCCCTTATTCATACAACTAGGTTGTCCTTTTGAACCCAAATCTTGGGATCTCCAGTCTTCTGGGTAAGGTTTCCTTTGCATGAATTACTCATTCAAGGGCTTTAGTCCCATTCGTTTCGACGACTTATAAAACAAATCTCTACTTAGGCCTTTCGTAAGCGGATCCGCAATGTTATCCCTTGACTTCACATAATCAATTGTGATAACTCCAGTAGAGAGTAATTGTCGAATTGTATTATGTCTACGTCTAATATGTCTAGATTTCCCATTATACATTGTACTTTGAGCTCTACCAATTGTCGATTGGCTATCACAATGTATACATATGTCCGTTACCAGCTTAGGCCATTTGGGAATATCTTCCATGAGCTGACATAGCCACTCTGCCTCTTCACCACATTTATCCAAGGCAATAAATTCAGATTCCATCGTGGATCTGGCTATAACAGTTTGCTTGGACGATTTCCAAGAAATAACCACACCTCCAAGTGTAAACACATATCCACTTGTAGATCTGGAATCCTTTATATCAGATATCCAATTTGCATCACTGTATCCTTCGATCACAACTGAATATCTTCCATAATGCAGTCCATACTCACGTGTGTATCTTAAATATCTTAACAATCTAGTAATACTCTTCTAGTGTTCTAAACTGGGATTACTAGTATACGTACTTAGCCTGCTTACAGCATATGCTAAGTCAGGTCTAGTACAACTCATAAAATACATCAGACTGCCAATTATTCTTGAGTATTCCACTTGTGCAACACCTTCCCCTCTATTCTTATATAGATGTTGAATAGTGTCAATCGGAGTTCTAGCTATACTAGTATCTCCTTCATTAAGTTTCTCAAGAATATTGTCCACGTAATGTGTCTGATTTAACACCAGACCATTCTGGATTCTTGTGATCATGACACTAAGAATCACATCCGCTAAACCCATGTCTTTCATGTCAAACATGGATTTCAACATATCCTTTGTGGACTTTATCATTTTGTCATCACTGCCAATGATAAGCATATCATCAACATATAAACACAAGATGACATATCCATGAGTGGTGTCTTTCATATAAACACATTTGTCACACTCATTTATCTTAAAACCGCTTTCTAACATGGCTTGATCAAACTTTTGATGCCATTGCTTTGTAGCTTGCTTTAGGCCATACAAGGACTTAATCACTTTACAAACCTTGTTCTTTTGTCCCGGGGCAACGAATCCCTCAGGATGCTCCATATAGATTTCTTCTTCTAAATCTCCGTTTAGAAAAGCAATTTTCACATCCATTAATGAATTTGCAGATTTCTAATGGCTACAATAGCTAACACCAATCTAATGGATGTTATTCTTGTCACCGGCGAATAAGTATCAAAATAATATAGACCTTCCTTTTGTCTATATCCTTTGATCACTAATCTCGCCTTGTATTTGTCATTATTGCCATCAGCTTTCATCTTTCTTTTAAAGATCCAACGGTAACCTAGTGGCTTACAACCCAGAGGTAGGTCCACTAGTTCCCAAATATGGTTTTGTAAGATAGATTCTATCTCACTCTTGATAGCTTCTTTCCATTGAGGTCCCTCCGAAGACATAACCACCTCACGATAAGTTTTGGGTTCACTTTCCACCACGTAGTTGAGAAAATCGGGACCAAACAATTTTTCAACCCGAGCCCATTTACTTCTTCTAGGTTCCACTTCTTCTTTCTCAGATAGAACTTGTTCATCCTCTCGAACAATTTCTTTATCTTTAGAAGATGAGGTGTGTTTTTCCTTATTCAAGCAAGGAAACACGTCTTCGAAGAATGAAGCATTTCTTGACTCCATAATTGTATTCTTGTGTATTTCAGGATTTTTAGATTCATACACAAGAAACCGATAAGCACTACTATTTTGTGCATATCCAATGAACACACAATCTACTGTTTTAGGTCCTACCTTTTGTACCTTAGGCGGAGGTACAACCACTTTAGCTAGGCACCCCCACACTCGTAAGTACTTGTAAGATGGTTTTCTACCCATCCAAAGTTCATACGGTGTTTCATCTTGTTTCTTGCAGGGTATCTTATTCAAATGGTAATTAGTCGACAAAATAGCTTCCCCCCACATGTTCTAACTTAAGCCACAACTAATCAACATGGCATTCACCATCTCTTTCAAGGTGCGATTCTTTCTCTCAGCAATACCGTTTTGCTGAGGTGAGTAGGGTGTTGTGAATTCATGTCGAATTCTATTGTTAGAACAAAATTCAGCAAACGGTGAAACATATTCACCTCCCCTATCACTTCTAATGACCTTGATTTTCTTGTTAAGTTGATTTTCAACTTTATTTTTATACAAGAAGAACTTGTCTATTGCTTCATCTTTACTCTTAAGTAAATATATGTGCCAATATTTCGTGCTATCATCGATAAACGTGATAAAATATTTGTTTCCACCTCTAGTAGGAACCGATTTTGAATCACATACGTCAGTGTGAATTAAATCAAGGGGTTCGGTTTTCCTTTCAACCGATTAGAAAGATGATCTAGTAAGTTTGGCTTCTACACATGTGGGGCACTTGTGATTTGAGTCAATATCAAATTTTGGTATGCAGTTTAATTTAATTAAATGTCGAATGGAACTAAAATTTACATGTCCTAAACGGCCATGCCAAACATTTTGAGATTCAAACAAATAAACATAATTTGAAGTTGCTTTATCCATTTCATTGAAAACCATTACATTTAACTTGAACATACCATTCAAGGCATATCCTTCACCCACATGCACACCACTTTTGGACAAAACAAATTTGTCCGACTGAAACACTAATTTAAAGCCAAAGTTGTTTACCAACCACCCAGTAATGAGGTTTTTCCGAAGCTCCGGGACGTACAAAACATCCTTAAGCTTGAGCTCTTTCCCGGAAGTCATCTTCAAAATGACATCTCCAACACCCTTGACATCGGCGGTGGCGGCATTTCCCATAAAGAGCTTTTGCCCATCATCAACATCCTTGTAGGTGTTGAAGTTTCTTTTGTCATGACATATATGACGGGTAGCTCCGGTATCAATCCACCATTCTCTAGAGTTTACACCAATCACATTCACCTCCGAGACCATGGTTGTGAGATCCGTGATCATTGCCACCATATACTCGTTCCCCATCGTGGAAAACAAATTTCACATGAACGCAATCTCTATTTCTTTACACAAAACAGAAAAGGAATTAAATCAAATACAAACTTCATTGAGAATCCTTTTATACAAACAGAAAAGGACTTAAATCAAAACAAACTCGTTTTATAATTTGTTTACAAAATCGAAACAAATTCGATTTAGATCCTTTTTTCACAAAATCGAAACAAACTCGATTTTAGGTTCCGTTTCCACAAAATCAGAACAAAATCGAAACAAACTCGATTTTAGTAATCTTTTTCCACAAATCGAAACAAACTCGATTTATATTTTATTTCCACAAAATCGATTTGGAATCTTTCTCCACAAAATAGAAACAAACTCGATTTTAGATTTTTTTTTCAACAAAATCGAAACAATATCGATTTAGAATCTTTTTCCACAAAAATCGAAACAAGCTCGATTTTAGAAACTGCTTACAAACAGTAATTATTTAAATCGACAAATACGATTTAGAATATGTTTACACAAAACATAAAAAGAATTAAAAATAGAACCAAAGTCGATAGAAATTCTTTTTCACATAAAACGAGTTAAATCGAAACAAACTCGATTATCAATCCGTTTATACCCTTAAATCGAGACAAAACTCGATTCGTAGCAAATCGAAATAAATTCGATATAAAATTTGTTTACATAAAACAGACAACCAATTGAATCGAGCTTAACTCGATTAGAATTTGTTTAAGATTGTTGGTATATCAATGTATGTATTTAATAATACATATAATATTACAACGAACGTAATAAACTACAAAATCAACGAATGATTAATAATAATACGAATGCACATAAATTAGAAGGAATCAACTGAAAATTAAATAAACGAATAAACCGAAGATGATTCAAACGAAGTTGAGGCTCGTGTGTAACACGATTCCCTTAAACAGATTCGCCGTCTATTCCCAGGGTACAACAGCTAAGTAGTAGTACTGCCGGAGATGACCACTTTCCTGAAAAGTCGCCGGAAATCTGTGTATGCAGAAGCTTTCAGAGAGATATCAGTTTTCGGTATTCGATGTATCTATGGAATGCAACCAGTCCCTCCATTTTATATTGAACATCGAAACCGTCACACTTAATATTTTAATTAATTGGTAATTAAAATATTAATTTTCGTATTCAATATATTTGATTCGGGAGTTACGGAAAAACTGAAACAGATCTCCGCGCGAGTTCACCCTTGCGGGACACTGTTTCAAAAACATTCCAGTGCTCGGCGCTATTGGTCGCGCGGGTCTATCCGCTCCACAACCCGCGCGGGACACTGTTCGGGTTCATCCGCAACATAAGTCGCGCAAGCCACTGGATCAAAAACAAAAAAATTCGCAAAAACCACACTGTGCGAGCACAAGATTTCGGAGCGACATTCGTGTCCGCAGGTCGCGCCCACACACAAGTTCACTGATTTTAGCTTACGAAAATCTCAATCGGCACCCTCCCTGCGCGCGGGTAGGAGTTGTAATAAAACCAATCAAAGGAGCTTGTAAGCCTCTCCCACATTCATGGTTATAAACCACAAAATTGTTTACTACTCCTTCCTATGTGGGACACATTCCACACCCATTTGATTTTTGCTAATTTCATCCCAAACACTCAACTTTGAGCATCGATATCTCATTCACACATATTTCGTTTTGAACACATAATATATTGTTTCGAAGCTCTCATATAAGAGAACACAAACCCACTTAGAGTTCGATATATACAATACATATAAATGTATTTAAATGTGTCCAAAGTTAGTAAAAAATCATATTTTTACTAACATTTTCCAACATGAAGATTTGAAAACTAGGAACACGGAGTATGATGAGTCGGTATCATGGAAACCATTGCAGATGAAGCATATGCATCAACCCGTTAAAGCATTGAACGAAGGGACATTAATTGATGATCCTAAGAACCCGCAAATCAAATTGATCACCAGAAAAATAAAATTGAAGGATCAAGGGGACTATTGAGGGTCGTGGGAGGACAAAGCATCATGGACCAAAGGTTTACAAACTCGGTATTTGGAGGAGGTACCGGTTTAGAGAGTGGTGGGGCTAATTTTGTTTAAACCCCTTTCAAATTCTAATGGTATCCTAATGTGCAACAAAGAAACAACACATACGGTATTCTAGCCATGCTAGATTCTGTTGGAATCAACAGTGGAAAACTCATAAAGAATATCAAGATATTGGGTATTGGATTGCATATGGCTCAGTTGAGGCTATTGGACAAAAAGGCAGAGGGACATCGATTTCTGATTGAGGTAGCATATCACCATGTTACCCATCAACCTACTTGTTCTATAGGGAAAATTCTGAGAAGTTGGATGAAGTTCTCGATCCAAGCGGTTACCGTTCGTTTTGGATTTTTGAAAGTTTGACTTTAATGGTGGCTGGTTGGGGAGATTTATGTGGGCAAAAACATTTTTTTTGGCTATCCACCTTGAGGAAAAGGTGGTTCTTTGGGGCCGGGGGTAATGATAGGTCCTAACCTAAGCCCATTAGGGTTATTAGGGTAGGTAATAAATAGGGGATAGAGGGGAGACTAGGTTATTCATAAAGTAGTGAGTGGGCTACGAGAGAGCGTTAGCCTCTTGAATGCTAGTTTGTCCTTAGTTTTGTTCCTTGTTAATTGAAGCATCTTAGTGTCCTTTTCACTTGGTTTCTATTTCAATTATTAAATCAATTTGGTTCTTATCAAATTGGTATCAAAGTTGTTCTGAATTCATGGCTAGAGGTTTGAATCCTCAAGAGATTGAATCCATAAAGATGGAGGTGACTGGAATCCACTCCATTGTTTCAGATATCCAACGCCAACACTGAGATTGTATGACTATTTTCAATCGGATTCTCGAATCTGGTAGTTTCACCTTAAATAATGAGAATGTTGTCCATCGACTGACTTCTGGCCTCAACAATGCGAAACCCGTGATCACGACAACAATTGTTAATGAAAAAGAAGAAAATAAGGAGGAAATAGAGAATGGGGAGGAAGTATTGTCGATTGAAGAGAAAATAGAAACTGAAGAGCCAATCGAAGAGAATAGATGGTCTGTAGTGGTTCGAGGGTCATCTTATTACTTATTCAACTGTGAAGGCAGCAATTCCACAAAAGGTTCTCCAATCGACATTCCAGAAATGAAGGAACTAGATTCATCTCCAAATCCAGATCCATAAACGCAGACGTGTATTTCCCAATGGCTAAGGTTTGTTTTCTGGTGGAATCAACCACTACACCGAGTTCGACAATGAATGAGGAGGGAATTTGGACGGTTTACTCGATTCAGGTTTCTTTGATTCATCTTTCATCGAACACCAAAAATGAAGGAGGGGATTGTGATCAAGTTCGGCCCAATGCTTGCATGGGCCATGAGATAGCCCAAGGTAGCCCCGCCTATTTGCACCAACGTATCGACTTAATTTGCAGTCGAATTTTCACTTCGACAATTCGGAGGATGTTGGTACACCTCTCGATCATCGCGCTCAAATATCTTTCAACACGTCATATAAAGGATTGATGACAATATATGAAGATTTTGAAAACTAGGAGCACGGAGTATGATGATTCGATACCTTGGAAACCATTGCAGATGAAGCATATGCATCAACCGGTTAGAGCATTGAACGTAGGGACTTTAATTGATGATCCTAACAACTTGCAAAATCAAATTGATCACCAGAAAAATAATATTGAAGGATCAAGGGGACTATTGAGAGTCCTGGGAGGACAAAGCATCATGGACCAAAGGTTTACAGACTTAGTATTTAGAGGAGGTACCGATTTAGAGAGTGGTGAGGCTAATTTAACTCAAACCCCTTTCAAGTTCTAATGGTATCTTAATATGCAACAAAGAAACAACACCTATGGTATTTTAGCCATGTCAGGTTCTGTTGGAATCAACAGTGGAAAACTCATAAAGAATATCAAGATATCAGGTATTGGATTGCATATGGCTCAGTTGAGGCTATTGGACAAAAAGGCAGAGGGAGATCGATTTCTGATTAGGTTGGCATATCACCATGTTACCAAAATCAACCTACTGGTTCTATCAGAGAAATTTTTTGAGAAGTTGGATGAAGTTCTCTATCCAAGTGGTTACCGTGCGTTTTGGATTTTTTGAAGTTTGACTTTAATGGTGGCTGGTTGGGGAGATGTGTCTGGGCAGCAACAATTTCTTTTTTTGTCTATCCACTTTGAGGACAAGGTGGTTCTTTGCGGGCAGGGGTAATGATAGGTAATAACCCAAGCCAAAGCCCATTATGGTTATTAGGGATGTTAATAAATAGGGGATAGAGGGTAGAGTAGGTTATGCCTAAATTAGTAAGCGGTCTATGGGAGAGTGCTAGCCTCTCGAATGCTAGTTTGTCCTTAGTTTTTTTCCTTGTTATTTGAAGTATCTTAATGTACTTTTCACTTGGTTTCTATTGTAATTATTAAATCAATTTGGTTCTTATCACTTTTCTTGAGTATCTGGCAAAGCCGACACCCGATAAAAGTCGATATTTGTGAAAAACATAAATAAAAGCATAGTCATTGATAATATTGAGCATGACAAGTGTAAAGTAATGAAGACACTTACGATCAGTGTGTCATCTAGATGCTAATCATTGGTCATCTTCTCCTAATGACAATAGTCACCTGAAAATGTATTTGGTATTCCACTTTATGTCATTGACAGAAATGCCCAAGACTAAGATCTTGCTTCCTATAGCCTCCGTTTAGAGGCTATAGCGGTGCTTACTTTCTGGCTTTATTGTATAAGCTGTCAACAATTCATGGATCATGAATGGTGATTCCCACTCACCCGTAAATTTATCGATTACACTTATGATCTTCCAAAACTAGAGCATCATCTGCCTCAAAGATAAATTGAAGACATCCAAAAATACCCTCGATAATGTAGAAAATGGCTAGCAAAAGCCGATCATGAAAATGTGTTCGTATAATATGAACCATCCATCAGCTGATTTATCCGGACAAAGGTCGCCCGGACTGAATAACTCCATATCTAAAGGAATCTCATATATTAGTCTAAAAGCCTCTAGGTGTCCATGCTCCTCTATAACACTTGCACGAGCCTTCGTCTCTCTATAGTATGGAATCGATACAGGAGCAGAATAAAGACTCCTAAGCCCCCAATGCTTACCATGGTTTTTTACTATGTGCTTTAGAGGGGGTGTATAACTTGTATCTTATATATCTAACTAAAAATCTTCAAAAAAGAAAATAAATATTTATATTGATTTCAACTAAATTGTCATGATTGCATGTGTCAGATTGTCACCTCGATAAGCGGCACATGTCCGAGCTGTTCCAATGCCTCACCCCTAGGCGACGTGTGTCATCCACCAACTGTACCTTGACACCACAATGTCATGCATGCGCCTTCCTTTAGCCACCGAAATCGGTGATTCAATTTATAAAGAAACTGAATCGTTTAAAAAGAAACTGAATCAATTTTCCTTTCTGACTTTTGGATAAAAGTTTGAAATTCAAATATCGGGGGCAAATTGTTTGGGTGAAAAATCCATAACAGCGACCGACTAGGATACATCTTTGTAACTATAATATTATTAATGACAACAATATCCCCGACATAAAATTGATTGTAATCACAATTGTCGACTGTATTGATTAACCACGACACTAACGATTACTTTTCATATTTATTACAAGTTTTACTAAGATTTATAACCAAGATTTGTTCATCAATATTTCAAATGACAATTACATCATCAAGACAGACCATTATGAGCATTATGATCATAAAAGCAACCGTTACAAATTTCAAGTATATTTAAGAAGATCAGGTCATTCGAAGGGACATATCGAATCATCTACTCTTAATTGTTCTCGAAGAACTCTCTGCTACCGAAATCGTTCTTTAAGTTTATTTAGGACATTATATATTAACAGTGTCTTGTAATAGCGGTTGTTATTAAGGACAACGTCCCTGTTTGACATACATAGTGCATCGACGATGCTCCCGATCGTCCACGGTTTTCACACTCCATTGCATATGGCTCTACAATAAAATTAACCCTTATAACTCTAAAAAAAACATTTTGATACGTCTTTAGTCGATGGCGTTTTCCACGTCACCGAAATATTGTATCTTTATTATTTTGTCTTGTTTATTTCGAAAGCTCAATCTGCAGTTGATTAGCTCCACAATCCAAACCCTAAATTGTTTTGATTAAGTTTTAACATACATACAATTAGAGACACAACTACCACTACTTAAGGTAACTTTTTGTTAATTTTTCTCTTATTTTGATTTTATTACTTTTCTTCATGTTTTATTTTCTTTTGCAATGATAATTCATCTTAAAAATCGTCGCCTTTATCTCATTTTCAAATAAACATGTATTTATTTTAAAGATCAAGGTCAATTTCATTTGAACAAAAATATATTTTATTACCAAAAATCCACAAAATTGACTTTTCTCTAGGTCAAACCACGTTGACTTACTCCAGGTCAACTCACAACTTTGTGAGCCTGTGATCCACCTTAAAGTGCACCCGTTCAAAGAAATTCCTGGTATGCCACTGATTTATACATTTTCACAAAACAAGTATGAATGAAAATATATGATTTATTATTTTTGTGACTTTTTTTCTTAAAGGAAAACAAATACTCCCTTCGTCCCAAAATAAATGTTCACATTTTTATTTATATTTGACTCAAAATAAAAGTTCGGCTTAAAAAATAGATGATTAAGCTTTCAAATTTACACTTAATTAATGCACAAAAATTTAAAACTTATGAAGAACAAGATAAATTAATTAAAGGTAAAATTGTCTTCTATTTAACTAAAATGTGTAATAATTATATAAGTTTAAAAATTGTGTGAACAATACTTATTTTGGAACATAGATGTTAACGAATTTTTTGTATTCACATGTAATTTGTATGACATCGCATATATCCATGTATATATGACAAGTAAAAGTATATATCTATTTATAATACATGTTTTTTTTTAAATATATAAAAAGCATACAAGATATATTAAATAATGTTATAATTTTAGAAATATGGGACACATTCCCCACATGATCCTTAAAGAAAGTTCAATAAACTTATTTTTGAAAGAAATCTATTGTTAATAAAACTATGATATTTATATCTTTTCTTTATAAAATTATATTATGCTTTTTTAATTATATAATATATTTTAATTATATCATAAACATAATACGTTTTAAACAATATAGGTTCCAAATATATGTTTGTTAAAATAAAATCAAAATAAAATATGTTTTATTAATATATACAATATCCTTTGTTTATTTGGCTGCAACTAGAGGTGTACGCAAGATGGGTTGGGCGGTTTTTGACATTTTTACAATCCAACCTAATTATGACGGTTTGAAAAATCTCAACCGAATCCAACTCATTCAAAAGTATAACCCAACCCAACCCTTGCAGGTTGGGTTGGGTTGGCGGGTTAGAAATATACATAAAGTTGATGCATGAAATACGATAAATAATACTAAAAATATACCCAATAAAGTTATTAGTTTCTATAATCATCCAAATATATACTAAAATCCTTAAGTTTTAGAATTAAACTTCAAAAGTTTAAATGATAGCATCCGATTCAAATTATCAATCAAGTACGATCGTGTTGGACCTCTTCGACTCAAATTAGTTGTTGAACATATTTTTTGTTCAACCTTTTTTAACTTTTTCTCCAATTTAATTCTCTCAACGTAAAACAATCGGTAAATATCTCTATCAACAATCACTCTACCAAAGATACTAAATTTTGGTTGCAACTCTTTAACAAATTCTCTTCACTCTCTATAACACTAAAGGGTTGTTCATCCTTAACCACAAACCTAGCCACGGGCTTTTCGATATTTCTCTTTTTTAAATGTCACCTTATTATCATTAATAGTAAGAAAGCTAAGCAATTTTTGTTTTTTTATCGCACATCCTATCCAGAAATTTCTTACATCGGTTTCTTAAGTGATTCCACAAACAAAGTTCCAATTCTTCCAATTCTTTTACTATGATAAGCATACTTCATATGTTCATTTATGCAATGAAAGCATCAACATTGATCTAGTTATTTCAGTGTACTCGTCCATCGTGTTTATTAAGACGTATCGATCGACCTAGTTGAATTAATTTTGGTCTTCACCTAGTTGGATTAATATTAGGCTATGGGTTGTAAATCCGACTAATATATGTATATATTTTTTGGGTCGTAAATTATGATGGTTGTAAATATTATATATATATATATATAATTTTATCGAAATAATATATATTAGCGGCGGATTGGCAGTTTGGGTTGGGTTGAGTTATGCTAACCCAATTTCAACCCTTCTAATTAGCGATTTGGTGGGTCGGCCGGTTAACGTTTCGACGGGTTGATGGGTTGGGTTTAATTGGGTTGTTAGCGTGTTGGGTTGGACGGCTTTCACGAATTGACGGTTTTTTGTACACCCCTAGCTGCATCTATAAAAATTTGTTGACATGTGTGATTTATGGGTTGTTTTTCAAACCTTATTTAATTATAAATGAAATTTTGAGTAAATTACAATTTTGGTCCCTGTGGTTTTCACCCATTATCAAGATTAGTCCCTCTTTCAAACTAATTACAGTTTTGGTCATTGTGGTTTCCATTCTATTTCAATTTCGGTCCTTATGACACCTTCCGTCCATACACTCCGTCAAATGTTATTAACAGTCAAGGGCAAAAATGTCCTAACCCTTTTTCATTTAAATAATCCAATAAACTTTTTTTTTGATTTAAATACTCCATTAACCCTTTTTACTTTTTGGTCCAATCAAATCAGAAGACCAAAATGCTTTCTCTCTAATTAGCTTCTTTCAATGAGTTGAAAGCCACTGTGTTTATCCAGATAGGAAAGTTTACAATGGTATGATTCATGCTCTTGCTAAAGCCGGGCTTTTGGAAAAAGCTCGTGATATGACGAAATCAATGGATCAAAAAAGAATTTCTCCAAACGCGATTACTTACAACCGATAGATCATGGAAGCACGTGAGGTGTTTGATGAAATACTGCAACGAGGGTTGTTGCCTACAGTTAGAACGTACCATGCTTTCTTTCGTGCGTCAAGAACAGGCGAATAAGCTATTTCTTTCTTGTAAAGGATGAATACAATGGGGTGTTGCCCGAATCACGATACCTACATCATGCTGATCATAAAGTTCTGTCGTTGGGGGGAACTGGAAAATGTGTCGAAACTCTGGAATGAGATGATCAGCAATGGGCTAGACCCTTATCGGAGTTCGTATGTGGCACTGATTCATGGGCTTTTTCTGAATGGGATGTTGGATCAAGCCAATCGCCAATGAACACATTCCGATTACACCTCCAAGTAATCCAAACTCTAACATGTACGTCGTTGATGGATTACCCCCCAAATCTACATAACAATCTACATCTTATTCCCATCTTCACAACAAATTACGTTATAAACTGATAAATAGAAAGATAGCTTACGAGGGTGGTTCTGTTTGTCGTCGATGTACTTATCCAGAGACCAAGCAGCAAGTCCGATGACGATTATGTTCACGACAAAGTTAGCAGTCAACATTGGCACCCTTAAACCTCTACCAATCTTCCCTACTTCCATTGTTAAGTCTTCGATTTCAGAGACTTTGATGTCGAATTGAAGGGAAGGAAGCTTTTGGTGGATGTAAAACTATGTTGTGAATTAACAACTATTCCATGCCCAAATGTTTGTTGAAGAAGATTCGTATGTTTAAAGTACAACCTATAACACATAATGTACAACTAAGAGGCCGAACACTTACCTGGTAAGCTCTTACCAAGTCACTTACCTTAATCGGATGAACATTACAAGTACCGAGAATCTTACCCGGTAAGAATGATGACAAGGGCCAAAAGTCTTATCCGGTAAGTAGGGGCGGCAAGTCTTACCGGGTAAGCACTTACAAGGTATATTGTTGCATACGATGTCGTTTAAATGAACTAGAATCTTACATGAGAAGGTAAGTGAAAGTGTTAATTTTTACCGATAAACACTTAATGGATAAGCATTTGGGTAAACGGCTCCTAAGTTGTCCCCCACAAAAGATTCAATTTGGTTGTTCCGAAACGTTTAGAACCTTGTAGAAAGCACTAATAAAAGGAATTATTCAACTTTATTCATATTCACATTATACACGTGGACTTCATGCACATAGTCCACCTAAGCATACTTGAAGCCACGTCATTTAAGTCAAAACCCAATGGTAAAACGAGATAAAATTGCACGAATAGCACTTGTTCAGTTATAGTAACCAAAAAAAGATTACATTTTTATGTATTATATACATACAGATACACGTAAAATCATGCATACTCTATAGCAGGAGTATGGCTTATGATTGTATATGTACATACATACATATATATATAGGGGTGGTTTAATATAAAACCCCAAAAAACTTTGCAACCCTTGCAACCTACCTCGTCACCCTTGATTTAGTATTCAACGGACCAGATTGATCCACCAATTTCATATTTATAAAATTAATTTTCAATTTTTTTTGACTAAAATGTAACCCGCTAGAGGGCAAATTGGAAAAAAAAAACTATAATTTCAAACCTTCTCCTAATCATGGAAACATGGGTTTCCATCAATAGCATCCCAAAAAAAATGTTGTAGAGATGAAAACTCAAATCAAATTAAATTAAAAAAAAACAATTTCAAGAAAGCTCTGATCGTTGAAAAAAAGAGAAAAACCCATCAATGGATGTTGTTGAAAATGCTCGTAGTATCAACGTTGTCACACCGATCAAACGATTATCATCATCAGCAGCAGCAACAACAGCAAGTGTAGAAGGTAATGGCAGGGGAGTCGCTACCGCCGCCGGCGGCTAACGTCATCATCGACAGCAATGGTTATGGTGATGGTGGTGATGATGAAAATGCTCGTAGTATCAATGGTGTTGCCTCCGATGTTGATCAGTCAACAAAATCTTCTTATATGTCTCACCGATCAAACGATTATCATCATCATCAGCAGCAGCAAGTGCAGAAGGTGACGGAAGTGGAGTCGCCGCCGCCGGCGGTGGCTAGCGGTAGCATCGACGACAATGGTTACGGTTGTGGTGATGGTGATAATGGTGTAGAGATATTCAGTTTCCCATTCAACTGCTTCTTAATTCTGGAATCGATATACTGCAACAAAATCATCGACAATGGCAGAAACAATATTGAATGATGATAAATGATTCAATATTCACCATGAAATTCCATTCATGCAAAGCTTTTCAAATTTGAATAACTATGCATACACCCATGAAAACATCACCTTTGCACTTCAGATGGTTTGAAAACAACCATAAACTCATGAACTAAAATTCATGGAAGACTATTCACAAATAGAATACCAACCCAACATAGCATGAATTATAAGTCATGAAAATTAATACATGAATCACAAACGACATCAAAACTTGTTCCAATAGAACTAAACCGCATGGTTCACTTCAACAAATTAACAATTTCTTACACACTAACACAAAACACATCACAAAATTACATTTCACTCCTCAATGGTTTAAAATGTAATAACTCAGGTTGTCATTAGTGTAAAGTTCAAATATTATTTTGTAAAAATGCTTATTCTCAAGGGGCCATTTATGTAAATTTAGGTTATAAATGTGAAGACTTGTCCTCATTTTTGATTTAACCGACTTGTATATTCTACTTTCTTCTACTACTTTTCCTTTTCTGTTTTTTTTTTCTTTCTATCATCTGGGTGTTCGTTTAGAGAGAAAGATTGAGAGATTGGAGAAAAAGTAACAAAAGATAAATTAAAGAATGGAGGTGTGGGTTTATGGATTTCTTCTCTTGTTGAGGTGTTCGGTTTAAGAATGTCCTAACCGTTAAGACTCGGGATGGAATATATTGGACCCGAGGTGAGTTTTAGTTTAACCCTTTTTGAACTGAAATGCATATGTTATCAAATGATTATTATTTCTATGTTATATCAGACTGGTATGTTTGAATTATTACCGTTAACAGTGATAAAATGGTTATCATTACATGTTGTTTATTAGTAACACATGTGGTTGGATTATAAATTTTTGGGATAAAGGGACTTTCACAACAGAAGTCTGGTGTTTTAGGACTGTGATGGTCCGAGCAAGGGTTATATATATATATAGTGCCCACGAATTTGTTTCGTGTGGCGGGCCACAACCGATATTGATTGCGGTCTCATCGCGGTGTGTGCGATTAAACTGTGACGACTGTTGTGGTTAGTTATCTGGGTGAGATATTGTGTCTGAGAATCAACTTATTTAAAAATTGGTTCGTAGTACCTGAGAGCCTACTTTATGACTACATGATTTATGGCATTATGTCAAAGTGATTTTACTGAATTATTTATCTGACAGAGATTTAGTCACTAGACCGTATGGTCTAACCCTCATTTTGTTTTAAAAAAATATGAATTTTTGGTGAATTTTATATTGGGATCGCTAGCTTGGGAAAAAGGTAGTTGAGGGTGGATTCAATTACCGACTCGCTAGTATTGATCGGGTTATTGTTATCGGTTTGGGTGATCAGAGATTGATAAAAATATAAATCTTTGGTTATAATTTATTATTGAGGTTAGAATTATATTTATTTCCATCGTTGTACTTGAGGTGATTATGGGAAGATTATTTTAGTCGATTCGTTTCGAATCGTATTTGGATTATTTCATGTAATTGTGGTTATTTTTGGAAACCAGGTCGTTACAAATGGTATCAGAGCCTTAGTTTAAGCGAACTAGATTGGTGATAGCCTAGACTTAAGTTGAGGGGAAATATTTCTTGATTTTGTCAGTAATGTTATAAGTGTTTGATGTTTGTGAGATTTTCTTAGAATAGAAAAGTTGTCTAAGTGGAGTAAGTATTTGAGATTCTAAGTCGTGAATTGGCTTTATTTTAGTATTGTTATTAATCGGTGACCTTGTCGGTTATGTGATGTGAGGATAATTATGATAAGCTTATGTGGAATGGTTTAAACGAGTTAGATGTTAAGTCTATGTATTTAGCATTTCTTTATGCCAACTCTTATGTGTAAGGCATTGATAAGATAGTGGGTTACCGTTATGTTATGAATTTGTGTTGATATTATAATATGGATGTCGATATGAGTTATGGTTGTGATGCCCTTAGGATGAATGAGATATTTAAGATTGTGTTCCGTCTAGACTCAAAAAATTAAGTCGTGATAAAACTTTAATTGAGCTTGATGGTGATGTATTGTTTGGTGTCGCGGAAGCATCGTCTATTGAATATCTAAAGAGTGTTATGATATGGGTTGTTAGTCCCAAGACAATAGAACAAGTATTGTAGAAGGGGGGGTTGAATACAATACACACAAAATTACTTAATTTTAATTCTTATTGATATAAATATCATGAATTACACATAGACAAATAGAGATTGTTTGCGGAAAAGAATAGCTAAGAACTACTCAAAACAATCTAACACAAAGAAGACTTTTAAAGAACACAAAGACTTAATCTTAGAGAGAAAAGGAAAGCTATCAACCTCCTTGAAATCTTGCAAATGAGAAGTCTTGAGCTGAAAGCGTGAGTAGCAAGGTGCTACCTCCATCCTTTATATACTATCCAATGTAATGTGTACAAAGGACATAGAGTAGTAAAGGCATGGGTGGTTGAGATATTGTCAATAAATTATAAGATATTTGATGTGACTTATCACAATACGAAAGGTAACTTTTGTACTATGAAAGTACAATATCTATATAAAATATTCATGGGAAAATCTTTTTGAGATCTATTAGAAAATAAACGTCTCAATCATATTTAGACCAAGTGTATATCTTCTCAAAGAAGGAAGCTTCCATTCCCATTGTCAGAAGATCATTAGGAATGAGGAACTATGTCAAATCAAGAGGGTATGACATAAATAATCTTACCTATAAAGAAGCAATCAACAAGAAGGAAAACTGTCGAAGAAGTGGCAGTAATGCCGAACAAAGAGTTCGACAGATGAGGGTTGTGCCGAGCAAAGGAGATTCGGCAACAAAGAAAGAATGTGCCGAATAGAAAATCGGCATGGGGTGATTTGCCGAATAGAAATCGGCATAGAGATGATCTGTCGAATAGGAATAGGCAGGCCAGGCTTAGTTCACTTTGAAGTTCCGCATTGTAGACTTCCTTCATGTTGATTTCAGTTTGTCTTCGACTCACCGATCTGTTTAACCATAACTAAGCTATTACAAAGAACCAAAACTCAAAGTACAAAGTTCATACATCAATAAAGACCAAGGAGAGGTTATCTTTAAATATTAGATGACCCAACAATCTCCCCCTATTTGATGATAACATCTCATATAACCGAAATTAAATGAATAATGCATTTTGACCCTTTTTCATACTCTTTTGGGTTCTTTTTCACATAGACCATTCTTTTTGTACTTTTTTTAAGTATGAACGACATTTACAAAAGAATAAAAGAATGAGTATAGCTATACAAACGAATAAATAAATACAAAGAATAAAGAATGAGAAGAAAAAAAATATATACATATATTCAAAAGACAATTGTCGGGAAATGTTTGAACTTGAGTGGGTGGTTGCTCTCCCTTAATTCATACTCCCCCTCAACTAATGTCTGGTGGGTTTGATCACACAGTCCATCACAAAATAGGTTTTAGTAGAGTTTAAGCATGGGTGGTAAGAAGCTCCCCCTCAACTCATACTCCCCCTCAACTAATTCACGGTGTTGGAAAGTAAGAAGTCAGAGAGATTTTCGGGATCCTCCGAACTTGCTTTCAAGAAAAGCAGATTCATCATTGGATCGTGCAGAAACATCGGGACTGAGAATCCCGGGTGATATGCTGTGAGGTGGAGAAGAAGTACCTTGGATTGGGGAGGAGAGATAAACCAAGATCAATCTAAACTTAGAGAGAGAAAGTAGAGAGATAAAGTAGGAGACGCAGAAAACTGATTGTATTGAAAGGATACGCTAGCAGTGTTACAAAGATAAAGTCAAAAGGGACTTAAATATCCCTTGGCTAAACAAATAAGGTAGAGAAAATCTAAACATATTAGCAACAAGGAATAAATACATTGATTACTAGAAAATATATACCTAACAATCTCCCCCTTAGTAATCAATGGCGCTCTTCTCTTTGATGTAGTCGATTAAGTCCAAGCAAAACTTCCAAGCGTCTTAGGGTAGAATGAAAAATCAACCTCTCATCAATAGTATTCAAAGCTTTCTTGAGAAGTTGAATCTCATCATTCTCAATCACAAAAACACCTCTTCTTGTCTCTAAAAATCTTCTTTCAACACTTTTCAGACGATGCTCCAGTTGTAGCTTGATCACCTTTAAAGTCCCATCAGAATAGTGATTGATTTCTTCAAATCTTAGAAAGCAATTATGACCAGAAGCATTTCTGTATATGACCCTATAAGGATTCTGAAGAATGGTGAATAGAGAAAATGAATCAATATTTGACAAGCTACGATCAGGTCTCTGAAGATTAACTACCGGTTGAAAGCTTTCAGCGGCCATATGGAAATCAAAAACTCGGTAGAATCTGATTTGGCGCCGAATGAATCTTTTAATTGCAATCAAAGCTTGTGAGACATCTTCAGACCTGTAATAGAGATTCCTGAAGTGATTGTACAAAAACTCAATGGCATCAATAGATAGATCATTAAAATCAGCCTCAGAAAAAGTATATCTTCTGCAGTCTCTTCTTTCAACTTCAAACTCAGGATACCAGATGTGAACGAAATTTTTTATAGAAATGCTGATAACCCTTACTATCAGATGAGAAGAAGAAACCAGAAGCTTTCCGCGACGTTGGCATTTGATGAACATCAAGTATTCATATTGAAAATCTGTTGACTCTTTCTCAACTCCAAGTATGGCATAAATGTTTATCTCTCTTCTCCTAGAAACAAAAATGTTCCTTTGAGAGTCCTCGAGAAAAGAAGATCTAAGTCTCGAAGCCATATGTCTTTCTTCTAGACTTTGTTGCCTTTGCTGTCTTGTCAAAGTTGGACCTTCTTCTAAGATACTCGGAGTAATCATTGGTTCAGAATCAGGTGCATCAGCTTGAGCTCTAGACGACTGACCTACATCAAAAGAACTTGAAGGAGCAGTGGTAGTCGGAGTTGGATTAGCAATGGGACTAGAAGAGACTGGAGGAGCTTCAGGAATATCTTCTTGAGAAGATAAATCTCCATACAAAGTGTTAGTTATCTCTTCATCCTTCACATCAAGATAAAATGCATTCTCTTCAGTATAAGAAATAACAACAATATCATCACAGTCTTCTTCTTTTACTTTGCACAACTTCTCATATTTCGCATCATTGTCATCCTCAGAATCTAATTCAATGAAGTTTGCAAAATAATTCCTCATATCTTCATATGCCTCAGAATCTTGCACATTTGACGCTTCAGGAACTTCTGACGATAGAGGTGCAAACTCTGGATCTACATATACCACAATCTGCATGTTATTCTCAATGTTTGGCTCAGAGATATTCAATTCATTCGGCAATGATGAAAGATCAACGTTATCTATCATGACATTCACAAGATCTTCTACATCACAATCTTGAGCTTTATCAGCAGATTGATTTCCTTGAGCTGCTGATTCAGATTCATTTCTTTGGCCTTCATGAGCAGATGAACTTTCAATCCTCTGTCTCTTTGTCATCTCCCCCTCATGACCTTGATGATCAGGATCATCTTGGTCATGTCTCCTTTTATGAGACAGTCCAGCTTCAGCTCTGCAATTCTGCTCATGACGATCAAACCTGTCAGATAAAGAAGTTAAGGCTTGAGTCATTAGAGAGAGACCTTCCTTGATATCAGAAAAATTTGTCCTTGCTTCATACTTAAAAGAAGTAAATTCCTCATATAAAGCAGATAGCATGTCAACAGGAGCTGGAGCCGGATTTGGTTGGAAGTTCCTTAACAGAGATAGCAAATCTTGATTCTGTTGATCTGGCGGAGACATAGAAAGAAGACGAGCATATAACATATCAGAGAGTTCAGAAATTGAAATATCCTGAATTGGAGTGCTTGATGAAGCTGGTGGAACAAAAGTTGATGCAGATAATCCAACAGACTGTGTAAAGAATGGAGGAAGTGGAACTGAGACTCTAGCTAGAGCAGTAGTAGGGATGCTGGACGGTTCACAAATGACTACCCCGGATGGTCGTCTGAACGGTATCACTTGAGAAATCTCAGAATGATCTATTTCCACCATCTTACCCTTGAATAAGGACTTCATCTTTTGAATTTCCTCGTTCTTTTGTGCATCAAATTGATCACTCATTTGACGGATGACCTCATTTAGAGTCATAAACTTCTCAGTCGAATCTTGAACTTGAACTGAAGAAGTCTCGACAACAAAAGTTAGTTCAGCTGTAGTATAGATATCCGAGAAAGAAGGTGTTGTACCTTGAACCTGTGGCTGAGCCGTAGCTTTAGCAAAAGCTAAATATAATTCATCAACCTGTATATCATCAGCTGCAACATTGATTGGTACAGATTCATTGTAGGACAAAACATCTACCTGATCATGTATTTCTGTTTCTCTGATCTCCCTTTCTAAAGTGTGAATAGCAGGTTGATCACCATCTCCATCATTACCATTATCATCATCTTCATCAGAATCACCATGCACCAAATGGTCATCGGCATGATCATCAGGCTCTTTATTACTTGCAGAATGTTCATCATCAATCTGTTGAGCAGCATCACCTGCGTCAGCTACTTGTTCAGCTTGATCATCATTAGCAGGTTCTGCTTGTTCGGCTTCCAAAGAAAAATCATGGTCAATGCAGTATTGAATAATGTTGTCATTAGCCGGATCAACATAATTTGCAATTAGTGCATGAGGAATCGGCATCGAGTACTCAAAATTCTTCCCTTGGGATTGAATGAAGGCCATCTCATTGTCAGCAACCTGATCCCAAGAATTCCGTCGAGGAATATGTCTGTTACTCCTTACTATGCTCCGGACAATCAACTTCATGAAATGAGTAAATGGAATGAACTTTCTCTTCTTGTTAGTCACTTTGTCATGCACTCTCTCAGACAGTTCGGTCCAGAAGATTAGAGTGTAGTCGACATGCAAATCATATACAATTGCATGGAACAATCGGAGATAATGCAAACTAGCGTTGTCTGTACCTGAATGTTTCGAGGTAAGACACCTGTTGAGAACCGAGAACAGCGCATACCAAACCGGTGGAAGGTTGGATTTCTCAAATTGACTCACTTTAGTAAGAATACCAACATATCCCAAGTTACGAATACCCTCAAGAACTTCTGACTATGAAGGAAAACTGTCATAAGAAGTTCGACCTGGTCGGGAATTCGCTTCAGGTAGCTCCAGAATCAGTTTGAGTCTGTTGTACGTGAGATAGGATTCAAATTGATCAATCTGTATTTCAAATCTGTGAGGCCTAACCAATTCATTCTTTGAAATGGAGTGCCATACTTGTTGTAGATAGACTTCTGGAACATCAGCACATAGAGTTAAGGCTGGAGCAATCGGATGCCCACGAAGAATGGCTTTAATAACTGGATCAATCTTCAGCTTGTCAAAGTCAACATAGTAGTTATTCGGCTTGTATGGCAACACATATAGAACATAAGGAAACACTTCGTTTGGTGTTTGATTATGAACATACAAATTCGCTCCGGAAGAGGGAACATATGGCATTGGAGCTTCCCGAGATTCAGTATCAGATGGATCATAGTGCTTATTTTGGATTTGATTCTCATCTTACTGAACAGAAATGTTTTCAGAAACCATTACAGTACCTATCAAACAGAAATGATAATGAAAATTATCCTTGGAATGTAAAAGAGAAAAAAAACAGAAGAAAATGAAAAAAAAAATTGCTAAGTCTAGTTTGCGCTACAAGTGAGTGGCGCAAAAGTTTTGCGCCACGTACAGATGGCTCAAAATTAACTTTGCATTTCCTGTGCGTGGCGCAAAACTAAGTTTGCGTGATTCACTTGTGACGCAATCTTTGACTTAGAAAAATTTTCAAAGTTCTTTAAGACACAACAGAGATTTGCGCGACACTAAGGTAGCGCAAAAGTGACTTTGCGTTACCAACATGTAACGCAATTGTTACTTGGAGAAAAAACAAGTCAAATAAAGTGTGTGTTACACGAATGTAGCACAAAACCAATTTTGCGCTAACTACATAGAGCGCAAAAACCCTAGAAAACCTGAAATTTGCGCGAGTTCATCTTCTTATTTTCAAAAAAAAACTTAACAAACTTGATTTTAATCCATAATATTTGTTTGAATCATATAAATGAACGATTCTAAACTTATTTCGACCAAGCTATTTCTGATTAAAATCATTATACAAAACAAAAGGTTGAAAATTTGAAAATCGAAGATGAACATTCGCCAACTAAAACTTCAAAATTAAAGAAATAAACGACAAGAGAAGAGAAGAAATCACATACCTTGAAGTCGAAATCAGTAACTAATAATAACCCAAGAGATGATTTGAACAAAAATGAACTCACTAAAAGCAATCCTCAAAGATGAAACAGTACGAGATGAGAAAGAGTGCCAAAATATAATATTTCAAAGAGAGAGGGAAAATAAACTTGTGAATGACATCAGTTTTGTTTTTATAAAGACAAAGAAAATGTCAATTTTCACATTTTAAGCTCTTTTACCCCCCCTACACAAATGCACTAGATATAACAAACCAATTTAGCATTTGTATAGTAAAATCAGAAAAACTTACCTGATAAACCTCTGATCTAGACTTTAATCATCGTATCAGATACGTACCTGTTCACTTTATTCACCCCCCCCCCCCCCCAAAATCAGAATATTGTCAAAACCTCATTCAGATTTTCTCCCCCTTGAAATATGCACATACCAAGGTACAAAGATATAAGAACACACACAAGAAACATCAATGTAAAAAGAAAAATATACTGAATATAGATTTTGAAACAACTAAATATATAAAATTTTAAACACCATACAAATTAAATTCTACCCAGTAAAATATCACAGATTAATCCATCAGTTGAAATCAAGTGTATGTTTTTTGGATACAAATACAAGTTTCATTGCATATCAAGTTAAGACATGTTCAGTTTCAAAAACTTTCATCAATCTATTCAGTGGCGAACTTTGATTAGCTTCAAGAAAATAAAATTATAAAAATATAATAGAATACTTTGCATTTACTCACACTAAGCCGTCAAGAATTAAGACTTTCACAAATTTATAGGTTTATCGCAACTCAAACATATCACCAAGTATCAAGATATGTGTGCTCATTGGCATTTTTTAGCGTTGTGCACATTGGCGTCTTCACATGATTGTGCTCTTTGGTATCTTTTAAGCTTGTGCACATTGGCATATTTTAATCAAGAAGTTTTGTAAGTAAAGAACATGTCGTAAACGTAACTTTCTATCTGATCCTATTGCAAGATTTGGGTCAGCCGCTCCCAGACCAGTTGGCCTTAGGGGACTAGGTGTCAAGCACCCCTTGGAACTTACTCTCCCAGACCAGAAAGGCTACATCGACACATCCTAAACCCATTCATACCAGTAGAACATGACTTTCGATCTGATTCTATAGAAGGATTTGGGTTCGATCACTCCCAGACCAATTGACCTTAGGGGACCAGATGACAAGCATTCCACGGAACTTACTTTCCCAAACCAGAATGGTCACACGTATAAACTTTTAAACTTAGCGATTTCTGTATTTTATATATATAATATTCATCTCAATCACTCAGTTTTACATCTAAGTGCTTAGCCCATATTTTCATTACGGTCCAAAATTCTGACTTTTTAGGTTTTCTAAGCATTATAAACTATAAATATTCCGAATAACACAACTTTAAAGCAGTATCAAAAGTTTCAAACATGTTGCTGACCTTTCGATTTTTGTAATACTTGAAATTTGAACATATAAAAGTTAGATATAAACAAAGCAACTTGAAAATTTATCCTAGACACACATTTTATTCAAAAGAAAGAAGAACTGTAAAACTTTTACTTTATAGAATAAAATTTGTGTAGGTTTAAACTTTTAAATTCAACATGTCGAGTTTTGAAAGAAAAAAATTAAAACGTTTTTCATCTAAGACTTTTGTAAAAATATCGGCAAGTTGATATTCAGTTGGAACAAAATATAATTTAATAGTACCTTCTTCCACATGATGCTTTATGAAGTGGTACCTCATATCGATGTGTTTGGTCTTTGTGTGCTGAACCGGGTTGATTGATATCGCGATCGCGGATTTGCTGTCACAATAGATTGGAACAGTTTTGTACAGCATCCCGTAGTCACGAAGTTGTATCTTCATCCATAACACTTGGGCACAACAACTAGCTGTGGCGATGTATTCTCCTTCTGCAGTTGAGATAGACACACAATTCTGTTTCTTTGACGCCCAGCTTATCAGTCTATCACCAAGAAATTGAAGGTGTCCTGAAGTTCTTTTCCGGTCCAATTGATTTCCACCGAAATCTGCATCAAAGTAAGCAATTAATTTATAATCAGAACTCTTAGGATACCACAAACCTAAGTACGGAGTTCCTTTGATATAACGAAAGATTCTCTTGACTGCTAACAGATGCGATTCCTTTGGCTTTGCTTGAAATCTGGCACATAAGCATGAAGAGAACATGATATCCGGCCGACTTACAGTTAAGTACATAAGTGATTCGATCATCCCTCGATAGTTCTTGACATCCAGAGCTTTTCCATCCGGATCTAGTCCAATTTTAGCACCATGAGCCATTGGCGTGCCAATTGAAGAGGATTTGTCCATCTTGAATTTCTTCAAAATGTCAAAAACATACTTCGACCGATTAATAAAAGATACCGTCCGGAAGCTGTTTCACTTGAAGTCCGAGGAAGAAATTAATTTCTCCCATCATGCTCATTTGAAACCTGGAGGTCATGAGATCAGAAAACCATGTACATAAAGATTGATTAGTCGCACCAAATATAATACCATCTACATATATTTGAACTAAACAGATATCCAAGTTAGAACGAAAAATAAAGAGAGTGGTATCTATGGTTCCTTTGGTAAACCCGGATTTGATCAATAAAATATAATACCACGGCCTCGGTGCTTGTTTCAAGCCATACAGTGCTTTATCAAGAAAGTATACGTGATCAGGATGGTCTTTGTCAACAAACCCCTCTGGTTGAGAAACATAAACTTCTTCTTTCAGTTTCCCGTTGAGAAAGGTTGTCTTCACGTTTATCTGATATATTGTAAAATTCCGATAAGCAGCAAAAGCAAGAAACATGCGAATGGCTTCTAGTCGTGCAACCAACGCAAATGTTTCATCGTAGTCGATTCCTTCTTGTTGTCGATAACCCTTGGCAACCAATCTAGCTTTGTTACGTATAACGATACCATCTTTATCTTTCTTGTTCTTGAATATCCACTTTGTGCCAATAATACTTTTCTCTTTTGGCTTTGGAACAAGTCTCCAAACTTTTAATGCGTCAAATTGATTAAGTTCCTCTTGCATCGCAATTATCTAATCCGGATCCTCCAACGCTTCAGATACCTTTGTTGGTTCAATCTTACTTAGAAAGCAAGTAAATAGACATTCGTTTGAAGTTGCCGTCTTTGAACGAGTAGATACGCTTGCTTGAGGATCAGCAATAATCTGATGTATAGGATGAGATCTTGTCCATTTGGTGGTGTGAGGGAGAGGATCTATAACCTCTTGAACAACTTCTAAATGTTGGAAGAGAGCTTCAGGTACTTCTAAGTCAGACGAGGAGACAAATATTGTTTTAACAAGAGGAGGAGGTATTTCAACAACATCTGGATCATACTCTGAAATTATTGGTTGAATTTCAGCATTTTTTTCTTCTTCTTGAACTGATTCTTCTTGAACTTGTTCTTCTTGAACTGATTCTTCTGGAACTTGTTCTTCTTGAACTGATTCAGTGTGCACTTGCTCAGGTTCTGATTGCTCTTGATGAGATTCAGAAATAACATTCTGAGATACAGAAGTGACTGGAACAACATCAGTTTCAGAGATAGATGCAGCGGAATTTGAAGTAGATGCGCTCACAGTTTCCTGATTCAAAACAGAAGAAGCATTTTCAGTGTTAGATTTAGTCAAATCATCATAAAAATGCTCAAATAGAAAATCAAGATCAGTAAGATTAAGCAAAGAAGAATGTGGATCCTGATTTGACGGTTGTAGAGCAGGTTCTGAATTGATTTGTCCACAAGCTAAAATCCCTGAAAGTGCGGGTTCTGGACCTATTTGGCCAGAAACCAAATCTGCAGCTTCGTCAAATTTAACATTGACGCTCTCTATCACTTTTCTGACTGAAGTTAGAAAGACTCGGTAAGCCGCAGAAGTAGAAGAATAACCAAGAAAGATACCCTCATCCGCCTTTGGACTGAACTTGTTTAGATTGTCGCGATCATTCAGAACATTACACTTACACCTAAATGATTTGAAATATTTGACATTTGGTTTGATGCCATTCATAAGCTCATAAGGTGTTTTGTTAAATCTTCGATGTAGAATGGATCTGTTCTGAGTATGACACGCAGTAGATACAGCTTCGGCCCAATGAGACAGAGGTAGACCGGAATATGCAAGCATCGATCTTGCAGCCTCGACAAGCGTTCTATTTCTTCGTTCAACAACACCATTTTGTTGTGGTGTTCGAGCAGCAGAAAATTGTTTTTGAATGCCTTGATCTTCGTAGAAAGCTTGAAGAGTGCTATTCTTGAATTTTGTACCATTGTCTGATCTGATAACTTTGACCGCTTTTTGCTTGTTAGTCTGAATCGTTTTGATAAGGTTGATGAGAATATCAGGAGTTTCATCTTTGGACTTGAGAAACTTGACCCATGTGTAACGTGAATAATCATCAATGACCACCAAAACATATATTTTCTTTCCGATGCTCTTTGTCTTCATTGGTCCACATAAGTCAACATGTAAGATATCAAGAATATCGTTAGTGCAGGCTTCAGGCTTTGGCTTATGTGGAGCTTTCTTCATCTTTCCTTTCTCACAGTCTTGACAGAGGTGGTCTTTCTGAAATCGGAGTGCTGGGAGACCTCTTACTGAATCATTCTTGGCAAGTCGATCCATGTATTTGAAGTTGAGATGAGCCAGTCTTCGGTGCCATATCCATCTTTCATGTACAGAGGCTTTAGATAATAAGCATATATCTGATGGAAGTTTAGCTTTGGAAAAATCAATAGTATATAAATTTGATCTTCTCTTTCCAACAAGTAAATCCCTGCCACTGTCATTCTTTACAGCAACTCTTTTGGATTTGAAGCTTACTTCAAGATCTTTGTCACAAAATTGCCCGATGCTGAATAGATTATGGCTAAGACCTTCAACATAGCTATCTCGCTTGACAGTGATATTCCCTTGCACAAGATCACCATATCCTATAATAGGAGCAGTCTCGCAGTTTCCAAATTTAACACGACCGCAACATTTTTCTTTAAAATTTGAAAGAAGCGATTTGTTGCCCGTCATGTGTTTGGAACACCCCGAATCCAGGTACCATAATTGACTAAGCTGCACATTAAGAAACTACACAGATTTAGGTACCCATATGCTTATGGGTCCCTTCTTGTTAGTCCTTTTCTTTTTATTTTTCAAAAATTTATTTTTAGAAAAAATACATGAATGATCAAAGAAAATATGAACACAATCATCAATAGAGGAAGAAACATAATCTTCTGAATCACAATCAGAAGAAGAATATGAGACATTCTTTGCAATTTAAATCATTTGCTTTATTGAATATTTTGTCATTTTATTACAATGTGCAAATGTATCCTTATTACAAAGATTATCTACACATTGATCCTCTAAAATTGCAGATTCATTTCATCTCTGCTTGACCCTCCATATCTGCCTTATTGACTTCTGCAATGTCCGATCTGAAACATTTGAATCGAAAGAATTAGAATTTTCAGAAATGACATTATCTTGCTTCTTTGACTTCTTTGATCTTATTCTTTTACGCTTTGGTTTATAATACAGATCATTGAGCGTAAAAGAGTCATCAAGAAATTCTGATTTAAACTTTGAATTTGAATAAGAGATATTATCTAAGAAACCAAACTGATCATCCATCGATTTTGAACTAGCCTCGGAGTTATATTTTTCAGAAAAACACAAGTCTGAACAACATTTGCTCGACCCACTGGTGGCGCAATGTGTATTTTGCGCTACCAACTGCTGGCGCAAACTGTCAGTTTGCTCTACCAGTGGGTGGCGCAAACTAGCACTGAATGGAACTTCTTGCGTATTTTCCTTAGAATCAGTAGAAAATCCAGAATTAATTTTGTTATCAAAGTCTTGTTTTTGAGAAATTAAATTTTCTTCAAAACTTGATTTTATAATAAAAAGAATTAAATCATTTTCAAGTTCGTTTTGAAGACTATGTTCTTCCATTTTAACTTCAAGATCAACGATTTTTCCCTCTAACACTAATGGAGGAATATATCTCTTATTATCATAAGAAACCGGGGATATATTTTCCTTATTAGTGTTAGTATCATATATATCGAAATAATCGTTTGGTAATGAAGTTTTAATGGAAGAATTGACATTTAAAACATTTTTAGAACTTCTGGACTTCTTTTGATTTTTCAGGAAAATATTTTGCATTTTCAAGAGTATAAACAAACGGAATCTCCATTCTCTTATTGTTCATTCTTTTCTCATTTTCGATTTCTAATTCTTGTTTTTCATTCATCCACTCAATTTTGAATTGAGGAGCATATTTTGCAAGATTTAGATAATCAAAATCATATAAAGTGGGGGTTTTTGTTATAACATTGTTTAAACAATGTGGATTTTCAAAACCAAGTCCCCATCTTTCTTTTATAGAAGTATAACTCCTCGGTTTGTTCATATAAATTATTTGCTCAGTTTCTTTTATGTTTGTCATTTCAGTCAAAGAATCAAGATAAGTCTTGTTTAAATTTTCTAATTCATCCAATTTCTTTTGAAATTTCTCTTTTGTATCTGTCAAAATAAATTTTTCATCTCTCAATGAAATTTGCAATTTTTCAATCATGACAGACTTTTCTTGATTAATTTGCTTTTCAGATAAAAACTTTGAACGTAAATCATGTAAAGCAGTTATAATGACGTTCATTTGAGATGAAATAAATTTGTAATCAAACTCAGAAGGTACCTCAGATTCATCAGTAGAAGTATCCTCATCCTCGTTTTCACTGTTATCATCTCCGATAAAGCACATTGCAGCCGATTCCTCATTTTTCTGCTTCATTATCGGAGTGATCTAACCAATATTCCTCCTCGACTAGCAAGATAGTTCCGTTCTCTCTCTTTTCAGCAAGTTCCATCTTCTTCCGATAAAAAGTAGATCCTTGACAACCTTTACCCGACACTCTTTTGCATAGTGACCCGGTTTCCCGTAGTTGAAACACGTAATAGCCTTCTTCTCATCCTTCTTTGGCTCGACCACTTTGAGAGGCTCGTATTTCGGAACATACGGCTTTGAAGGAGCACCAGTGTCCACTTTCTTTGAACCTGAAGTAAAGCGGAGGTTGTTTGAACCTGATCGGTTCTTGTGATAATGATGAGAGAGAAGGACCATTGCCTTTTCCAGTGCTTCACCATCATCATCAGTTGTCCCATCATAAGCATTCTCAGATAATGCTTGTTCAGCCAACTGACTTGCAAGAAGAGTAATTGGGTCCACTGTCTTTGGTTTGTTTTTCTTGTCAAGCTTTGCTTTCTTCTCTTGCACTAAGTTCTCATCAGTCAACAAAATTTCATAAAGTTCCTGTATCTGCATAGTGGAGATCCGGACATCATTCCTCAATCTGTGACAAGATTTGCTCCATTTAGGTTAAAGAGCATTAAGGAACTTGAGATTAGCTTCCAAATCAGTCTTTTCCACCTTTATCTTATGTAAATCATTTATCACAGCCCAAAATCTGTCAAAAACACTCTTCAGATTCTCACCATCCTTTGCCTTGAACTCCTCAAAATTGTTCATGTAGCGTGTCTGTCGGAGTTGAGTTGCAACTGCTGACCCAAGCATGATCTTTTCTAACTGGGTCCACATCATCATTGGATTGTTCTTGAAACAGTCAATTCGATTCTAGATAGGATTAGGCAATGCTAGGATCAGGTTAGATTTTGCTTGGTTATCGGCTTGGTGTCGCAAAAGCTCTTCGGCCGTGTAATCACCTATACTCTTCTCAACCCTAGTAGCCTGTGTGTTTCCAATGGCGGGAATATCTTTCATAGGATTTACTATTGGTCCTTCAGTGAGTGATTTCATCATATTTTCACCATTGGTTTGTCGCTCTATAAAGTTGATAAAACGGTCTTGCCATTGTGGAAACTAATTTTCGTTGATCAGAACCGGAGGACGAGTGTCTGATCCTAAGGACATCATGATGTCATTCTTGTAAAACTGTGCTTGAAGAGACATCTTCACATAAATCACAAATTCAGAATACTCAGAAAACTTCTAAGTCTGGAAGCAGAGAGGATGGCGCGAAACTAAGATTGCGCTAATAACTGTAACGCAAAAGATGATTTGCGCTAAGAGAAGCTAGTGCAAAACTCAACCTTGAGTGAATCTGAACACTGAACCTGCAAAAGAAACTTTATGTTAACAAATACTGGCGAGAAACTTAATTTGTGTGACCCTTAGAACACGAGATGTTGAACTGATGAATCTGGCGAAAAACTCAGATAATCTGGTGAAAAACTGAAATACTTTGTTGCTGAAGAAAAATTCAAACTGATGAAATTGGCGCAGAACAAATGAAGTTGGCGCAAAAAATGGATCTAGCGCAAACTCAAGAAAATCAAGAAAAACTTCTAAAATCAACCACAGAATCGAATCTGATGAAATTTACTCACACAGATATGTTCGAAAACAGATTTCTAACCACAAAGACACAATCAAATCGAACAGTACTCTTTCTCAGAACGAACCAAAAATCACAAAAATCCTAAAATTGATCTCCAAAAATTGATTTTCTTGCAAATCAAAGTGAATCAACAATGTTCTGCTATTGAAACCAGATCCAACGAACCAACTTACAAGAAAATTCGTTCAGATTTCAGAAAAAAATTGTGAAAATTTCAGAAAATGAGATTTTCTTGATCGAAATCAAGAAAATCGATCAAATTCTCTGAATTGTTTACGAATTCAGATTGAAAAATGATTCTCTCAAATCTCTCAGATTCAGATTAGGCTCTGATACCAATTGATAAACCAAGATCAATCTAAACTTAGAGAGAGAAAGTAGGAGACGCAGAAAACTGATTGTATTGAAAGTATGCGCTAGCAGTATTACAAAGACAAAGTCAAAAGGGACTTAAATACCCCTTGGCTAAACAAACTAGGTAGAGCAAATCTAAACATATTAGCAACAAGGAATAAATACATTGATTACTAGAAATATAGACCTAACAAGGAGTCCAAGTCATCCTTATCAACCAAGGAAAAGATTAATAAGGGAATAATAGAGGTCCCCGATTTTACAATTGCACTCTTTTGGGAGGATACAAAGAAGGTGGCTTTAGGTTTAGCAGAGTCCCCAGGCCCGGATGGGAAAATTTCAACACCTGCCGATTGTGGAGAATCGGTGGATGGAGTAGTTGGCTTGACCTTTGAAACCTTCCTCAGCCTCTTGAGAGGAGAGGGAGGGGAAGATGATGAGTGCCTCCGCTTTGGAGAGGGATACGTGACCTGGGCAACAACCGAAGGTTCTTTCGGTCGTATGGTCATCGAAGCAAGTGCGGAGCATCAACCCATTGTAGATCGGGGTTACTACAGATGAGGGAGCCTTGGATACCGGAGTGTCAAGAGCATCAACCCATTGCAGATCGGGAGAATTTAGGAAGGAAAACATACCTGGGGTGAGAGCTCGATTGGTGGATAGAGAGCCCTTGTTGAGAGAAATCTTATTGTCTTTCTAAGTGTTGGTAGGAGAGTCATCACCAAATCAATTTGTGACCCAATAATTTTTCTCCCCCTATTTGATGATGACACCAACACAAAGAAAAAAAATGGTACTGACACCTAGAAAAATTACAAGACACAAAGAACTTATAAATTCAGTTTTTTTTTTTTTTTTTTTTGCTGGAAGAGAGAATTGAGGGAGAAAGAAGAAACAGAATGTTGGTCCGGAGAGGAGACCAACTCATCTTCAACCTCCAAAAGAAAAGGACAAGAAGGAATATTGTGGGACTCCGTTTGTACAACCAAACCCTTTTGAGAGGATTTGGAGGAGGTGGGTGTGGATTTTATAGATCCCCGTGGCCCAGGAGGGGGAAGTTCAACATCTGCCGATTTTTGAGAATCGGTAGATGGACTGTGAGGATCGACCGAAGGTTTCCTAAGCCTCTTAGAACGAGACTTAGGAGGGGATTTTGAGCCCCATCGCTTAATAGAAGGAGAAGGGGAAATGACCGGGATAGCCACCAAATGTTTGGTCGATGGCAAAGTCATTGAAGCAAGTGCGACGTTACCGATGGCCTTTTTCTTTTCAGTGGCCGCCGATTTGGCTCGGGAAGATTTGGGGGCAGAAGGGTCAACAATTTGGAAGCACCTTGAGAAAGTAAGTCCCCTTCGGTACCACTTTCAAAAAGTGTTCCCCAAATCGGATTGGGAGAGGAGATGAAAGAGATCATACCTGCGGTGAGGGGAGCGTCGGTAGGCTTGATCGTCTTAAAAATTGTTTGCTTCCTTATTTGAGAATTAGGCAAGTCAAACGTAATCGTCGGCCCAGGTAGTGCTGCATCGGCACGTAGTTGAGCAGAGAGCTTGTGGTTGATGATCAGAGAGATAAAACGGGGAAGAGCCACGTTGTGAGTTCGTGGTGGCGAGATGGCAGTGATCAAAGAGTCGAAAATTACCAATGCGAAATCAATGCGCCTCATAAGAGAGATATTTTGGTAAGAAGTGTATTAAAGATACCGAATAGGGAAAGTGTTAGGGAAACAATTCGGTACGTAAGAGGAATACCGAAGATATGAAGTATCGAAGTATGAGAGATACTTCGGTAATCGATATACCGATAGAAGATATTTACCGATATGAGACAAGTGTTGGTAATCAAGAGATACCGAAAAAGAGATGAATATCGAAAGAATTTCGGTAAAAGAGAGATAGATTTTTTTTAACAAAAATTTAACATACCTAAGGATCCCACAAGGAAGTTGAATCGTGCCTCATCCAGTGGTTTAGTAAAGAGGTCTGCAAGTTGAAGATATGTAGGAATGAAGTGAAGTTCAATATCACCCTTAGAGATATGATCTCTTATAAAGTGATACCGAATATCAATATGTTTAGATCTGGAGTGCAGCACTGGATTGTTGGCAATGGCTATGGCACTGGATTGTCACATAGAATCGGTACATGAGAATAGAACCTGTCGTAATCTTGTAGTTGGTTTTTCATCCACAATATTTGGGCACAACAACTTCCAGCTGCAACATATTTAGCTTCGGCAGTGGAGGTAGATACCGAATTTTGCTTCTTACTGGACCAGCTGAGCAAGTTTCCACCTAGTAATTGACAGCTGCCAGTTGTACTCTTCCTATCAACTTTAGACCCTGCAAAGTCAGAATCTGAATAGCCAATTAGATCAAAACCTGAGTCCTTGGGATACCAAAGACCCAGATTCATAGTACCTTTTAGGTACCAAAAAATACGTTTCACAACCGCCAAGTGAGATTCCTTGGGATTGGCTTGATAACGCGCACACAGACACGTAACATACATGATATCAGGTCTACTAGCAGTTAGATAAAGAAGAGACCTTATCATTCTTCTATAATTCGTGATATCAACCGACTTGCCAGCTGAATCAGCATGAATTTTAAGAGGAGGTGCCATTGGAGTTTTCATGGAAGAGCAATTTTCAAAATCAAACTTTTTCAAAAGATCACGAACATATTTACTTTGACTTATGAAAATACCTTCAGAAGATTTTTTAATTTGAAGACCAAGAAAGAAAGTAAGCTCACCCATCATGCTCATCTCATATTTACTTTTCATGAGAGAGGCAAACTCCTGACAAAGATTTTCATCCAGTGGCACCAAAAATGATATCATCCACATAGATTTGAACAAGAATGATATTACCTTTAGTTTTCTTAAGAAAAAGAGTATTATCAATTTTACCTCTGGTATATCGGTTGGAGAGAAGAAAGTCAGACAAGGTGTCATACCAAGCATGAGGAGCTTATTTTAGACCATAGAGAGCCTTGTCAAGTCTGAACACATGGTAAGGATGAGTTGGATCTTCAAAACCAGGAGGTTGTTTCACATAGACTTCTTCAGCAAGTTCTCCATTGGAAATGCACTCTTAACATCCATTTGAAAGACCCGGAAGTTTTTGTGAGCAACATGAGCAAGAAAGATTCGTATTGCTTCAAGTCTAGCAACAGGAGCAAAGGTTTCATCATAATCGATACCTTCCTCCTGCCTATATCCTTGAGCAACAAGTCTGGCTTTGTTCCGGATAACAGTACCCACTTCATCCATTTTATTTCTGAAAATCCACTTAGTACCGATAATGGTCTTTCCGAAAGGTCGAGGCACAAGTCTCCAGACTTTGTTTCTTTCGAATTGAGACAACTCTTCTTGCATGGCAGTGACCCAACAAGAGTCTGCTAGAGCTTCCTCAATTTTCTTGGGCTCAACAATAGAAAGAAAATTCACAAAGAGACAAATATTTCCAACACCTCTTCTAGTTTGGACACCTGCTTGCTGATCACCGATAATTTGATTAATCGGTAGATATTTGGTCCATTTTAGAGCTGGGGAAGAGGTGCAGGAAATGTGTTTGGAGAGTATGAAGGTGAAGGATCGGTGGATATAGGATGAGTGGGAGATATGGATTCGATAGGGGATGTGGGTTCGGTAGCAGGAGAGGGATCTGTCGAACCATGATGAAGGGAAGTAGAAGATACCGAGAATGGAACAAATGGAGGTCCTGAAGACAGAAGATTTGGAGAATCTTCTCCAACACAAGAAATAATCCATTCATGAAGCTCAGTATCATCACAAGATAAGGAAGACGTCTTGTGATCATCGAACTTCACATGTATTGACTCATCAATACATTTTCTCCTTAGATTGTATACTCTGTAGGATTTAGAAGAGAGAGAATAACCCACAAATATACCTTCATCAGCCTTGGGATCAAATTTCCCAAGATGATCTCGATCATTCAAGATAAAACACAGACAACCGAAAACATGAAGAAAACCAACGTTTGGTTTTCGGCCATAAAAGACTTCATAGGAAGTCTTGTTGTGTCTTTTCACAATAATAGACCGATTTTGAGTGAAACAAGTTGTATTGACAGCCTCAACCCAAAAATAGGTTGGAAGGTTTGATTCACTTAGCATGGATCTTGCAGCTTCACATAGCGTACGATTCTTCCTTTCCACAACACCGTTTTGTTGTGGAGTTCTTACTGCTGCAAAGTTTTGAGAAATACCTTTGTCATAGAGAAAGACATCCAAGGTAGCATTTCTGAATTCGGTCCCATTGTCACTTCTGATAGATATGACTAGTTGACCGTTGAGAACTTCAGATTTCTTGATAAAGTTGATTTCTTCAGGTGTATCACTTTTGTACCTGAGAAAGAATACCCAAGTGTAACGTGTGTATTCATCAATAATGACAAGAATGTACCTTTTTCCACCTAGGTTGGGTGTGCTGACAGGCCCACAAAGATCCATATGCAGCATCTGAAGAGGAGTAGAGATTGAGAAACACTGTTTTGACTTGAAAGAAGATTTTGTCAGTTTGCCTTTCTCACAAGCTGCACATAGCTTCTCTTTTGAGAAAGAGATTTTCGGCAAGCCGACAACAAGCTCTTTGTTGGAGAGAGCATTCAACGTTTTGAAGTTAAGATGGGAAAGACGTTTATGCCAGAGCCAGTTCTTCTTGTCAGAGTCTTCAGAGATGAAGCAAATGCTTTCATTTTCAGATGATTTGACACTCATATTGATGACGTACACATTATCCTTTGTAAATCCAGATAGGACAGTGTGTAAGCTTTTATCGGTAATGAGGCAATCATTTTCTCTGAAAATCACATAGTATCCTAAGTCACATAGTTGACTAATGCTCAAAAGATTATGCATTAGTCCTTTCACATAGGCAACTTTGTTGAAAGTAATGGAACCATTAGAAAGAGTCCCATAACCTTTAGTGGAACCACGAGAGTTTTCACCAAAAGTTACGGATGGTCCCTTTTCTTTCACAAAGTCTAGAAGAAGAGATTTGTTCCCAGTCATATGTCGTGAGCATCCACTATTGAGATACCATGTTTGATGATGCCCATAGACCTGCAGATATGAACAAATTATTCCTTTGGAACCCGTTTTGAGGTGGGTCCTTTAGGGTTAGAAGAAGAAGAAGAAGGATTAATCTGACTATATCTTTCGATACGGTCCTTAGGACAGTCTTTGGCAAGATGAAAAGTGTCACCACAATTGTAACACTTTCTGTAGATGAATCTTTTCTTTGGTTCAAGAGAGGAAGCTTTTACCTTTCCTTGAGGTTTGGATTTAAGAGGTTTAGATAAGTGAGGAGGAATAGGATAGTTGTACGGAACGTGAGGGTTATGCGGTACTGGTCCAAGGATTCCTTTTTCAGACGAGGAAGAAGGGTTGGTTGAGATTCCTTTAGACTTCTTTATTTTTAAGGCTCTAGGTATGAAATCCGTTGAGTTCATGGGAGATTTACCTTTTGAAGAAGGTGTAATCTTTCTTTTGTTGGGAGGGAAAGCAACAATAGATTTTCCTTTCGAAGGAAGAGGAGCCTTTTTAGGAGAATGAGAAGAAGAAGAAGAAGAAGAAACCTCTTTTAGCTTTAAGAACATAAGAAGATCATTTATAGGCTTGACAAACTCATTTGAGTCTTGATCTTCTTTTAGAAGAGGCTTGGAAGATTTGGCGGACACAAAGATGCCAAACTTTCTTGAATCGCGAAGATCCATGGAATACACCGAGTTAGAATCTTCTGAGTTAGAATCATTCCAATCAGAAGAATATGAGGGTAATTTAGAAGATAGAGGAAGATTGGGAGTAGGAACGTTTTCAGAAGGAGTACACACAACATCCTCTTTCCAGTAACCTAAGCCAAAGGTTTCACCAACAACTTGATCTTGAAAAAATTTCTCAAGGTTTTTAGAAGAGGTGTTCCATTTGTTTACAGTTTCTTGTTCTTTCTGAAGTTTCTTTAGAAGGTTGTTCTTCTCTTTGGCTAGCACATAGTTTATAGTCTTCAAGTCGTCTAGCTCAGCTTTTAGTTTATCAAACTGTTTTAGCTGGGATAGAGAATCCTGGAGTTGAGAGGAGAGAGACTTGACTTGAGCATTGGCTCTTTTCTTTGCATCTTTTTCGTTATGAAAAAGTACAGTTAGAGAGTCAAATGCCTCAATCTTCTCTTCATCAAAGAGAGAGTAGAAGGGATGTACCTGAGAAGAAGAAGAGGAGCACTCAGCTGTGAAGTCCATCCTTGAGCAGGAGTCTTTTGGTTCTTCATCAAGTTTAGCCATAAGGCATTTACTTGATACTTCCTTCTCGCTGTCGGAAGTCGGTTCGTCTGCCCAGTCTAGAGTTTCTGCCATTAAGCCTTTGCCTCTTCTTTGAGAGGTGAAATTTCTTTCTTTCTCTCTTTTGTACTTGACTTTATATTTGTCAGCTTTATCGGAGAGCTCTTTGAATGATGAAGAAGGATAAGGTTTTCTTGAATGTGATCTTCCTGTTGAAATAGATCTGAGATTTCTTCTTTTAGAAGAGTTAGAAGAATTAGATTTAGAGATCCTAGAAGGATTGCTTCTACACTCAGATGCAAAATGGCATTTCTTACCACATGCACAACAATCCTCCTTGGATTTGTTCAAGGAGTTTCTAGAGGAAGAAGAAAATTTTCTGTTGCTTTGAAAATTATTAGAGGAGTTCTTTCTGAACTTAGAGAAATTTGCAAGCATACCCATCTCCTCCGTCAAATGATCGACAGAGGGATCTTCTCCTTCATCATCAGCTTCACTAAGATAAGCCTCCGAGGAGTGATTTAGATTTTCATGACTTTCTCTATCTGAGTCATCAGAAGGATAGGTTATACGAGGAACACACATAGATTTCTTGGAGCCATCACTGATAAGAGCCATAGAGGGGGCTCTTATCTCTTTGAAGATGGTCTTCCTTTGTAGATAGGTTTGTTCGTGATTATGGAACATACCATAAAGAGAAGTGAGAGGAAGACTTTCCAAGTCCTTGGATGTCTTAATGCAAGTGGAAAGGTTATTCCAGAAATCTGGAAGACCATCCATAAATTTGCATACGACTTCCTCGTTGTCATAAAGTTTTCCAACAAGTTTTAACTTGTTTAAGAGACTATTAAAACGGTTGTAGTAGGAGGGAAGAGATTCTCCCTTTTCATGAGAAAAGAATTCGTATCTACGAACAAGAGAGATTTTCTTAGATTTCTTTACTTCATTTGTACCTTCATACAAAACACATAGGGTCGTCCACATATCTTTTGCAGTTTTAAGGCTGACAAGAGATTGATACACTTCATCTGGAAGAGATTGAGCGATAATGGCTCGTACTTTGGAGTCGAGTCCAATAGTGCATTTATCTTCATCCGTGTATTCTTTTGTTCTTTTCAGAACATATCGACCAGTGGCAGAAGTTCTTTCCTCCTCTGACGAGTCATCGGAAACTTGAAAAAGAGAGTCTTTTTCTTTTTCTTTATCCTTAGGGGTTTTGACAAATTTATCCCAGACTTTTGGAATTAGAGGACCTTCACTAAGTATAGTTAGATAACGACTATCAGCTCCTTCCAAGAAGAGCATCATGCTACTTTTCCATAAGGAGAAGTTGTTCGAATTGAACTTAGGAGGTTTGATAGTAGACCCATTGTCAGAATGAAAAGAATTTTGAGAAGAGGACTCAGGTTTTGTAGAAGGAGAAGCCATTACGGATCTGGTTTATTAAGTTAAACCAACCGCTCTGATACCACTTGTTAGTCCCAAGACAGTAGAACAAGTATTGTAGAAGGGGGGTTGAATACAATACGCACAAAATTACTTAATTTTAATTCATATTGATATAAATATCATGAATTACACATAGAGAAATAGAGATTGTTTGCGGAAAAGAATAGCTAAGAACTACTCAAAACAATCTAACACAAAGAAGACTTTTAAAGAACACAAAGACTTAATCTTAGAGAGAAAAGGAAAGCTATCAACCTCCTTGAAATCTTGCAAATGAGAAGTCTTGAGCTGAAAGCGTGAGTAGCAAGGTGCTACCTCCATCCTTTATATACTATCCAATGTAATTAGTACAAAGGACATAGAGCAGTAAAGGCATGGGTGGTTGAGATATTGTCAATAAATTATAAGATATTTGATGTGACTTATCACAATACAAAAGGTAACTTTTGTACTATGAAAGTACAATATCTATATAAAATATTCATGGGAAAATCTTTTTGAGATCTATTAGAAAATAAACGTCTCAATCATATTTAGACCAAGTGTATATCTTCTCAAAGAAGGAAGCTTCCATTCCCATTGTCAGAAGATCATTAGGAATGAGGAAGTATGTCAAATCAAAAGGGTTTGACATAAATAATCTTACCGATAAAGAAGTAATCAACAAGAAGGAAAACTGCCAAAGAAGTGGCAGTGATGCTGAACAAAGAGTTCGGCAGATGAGGGATGTGCCGAGCAAAGGAGATTCGGCAACAAATAAAGAATGTGCCGAATAGTAAATCGGCATGGGGTGATTTGCCGAATAGAAATCGGCAAAGAGATGATCTGCCGAATAGGAATTGGTAGGCCAGGCTTAGTTCACTTTGAAGTTCATCTCAATCCGCATTGTAGACTTCCTTCTTGTTGATTTCTGTTTGTCTTCGACTCACCGATCTGTTTAACCATAACTAAGCTATTACAAAGAACCAAAACTCAAAGTACAAAGTTCATACATCAATAAAGACCAAGGAGAGGTTATCTTTAAATCTTAGATGACCTAACATGGGTTTTAGATGAAATGTTCTGAGTGGGAAGTCGAATTTGAAAAGTGAATTTATTAGGGTACCAAGAGTTATAGGTGATCATATGTTTGTGTTTGGATAAGTTTATTTTGTTTCGATTTGTTAATAATGACTGATGAGAATGTTAGACTCTGTTGATAAAGGTGATTAGTATTTGCTTAACGATTTAAAATTGAGATTTTGAATTATTTATTGTGTGTAAAGGAATATAATTGGTTTGGTTAACTTCTTTTGGAGATTGAGAAGTGTGATGTATTATAGATTATTAAGTATTGACGAGTAGTGATCATCTGTATGTTGTGCTAATATGAAAAAGTGAAAGTGGTTTGATGGAATAAGTGGTTTGATGGAATAAGTGGTTATGATAAAATTAAGAATTTTGTCAGATGATACATAATTGTGAATTGTGTTCAATATTGTGTTGTTTGGAATAATGTTATGTGAACATGAGTTGCTTGTTTTTGGGAGATAAATGAATTTTTGAATTATTGTGAAACTTCATGAGTTATTGGATGATTCGGTGGAAATTTCCGATTTATGTTTGTTTTAAGATTTGGATTGACTTTGATTGGTGGACTATTTAGGTATTGAATTTGGAAAAAGTATATATATATATATATATATATATATATATATTGGTGTATGTAAAAGTGGGGTTGAAATTGTAGATGATGCATGTAAATTTAAAGATGAAGTGTTCAACATGAATGGGTTGGTGGTTATTGTTCTATTAAGGATGCAATGCTAATTGAGTGAAATTTTAATTTGTAATGATTGGGTGCATTGAGAATTGCATGTTTATTCGTTAATAATTATTTGGTGTGAATCTAAGTGAGAGTGCAAGGATGATCTTATATTAAGATAGCGGATTTTGTGGTTGTTATGTTTACTCGACAAGTTTTTGTTTGTTGTGATATAGATCTCATTAGAATTCTTTCTTGAAAAGAATTGCGGCTATTTGTGGAACCCGATTTTGGACGTGTTTTAAGTTTCTAGATTTGGGGTATTGAGTTATTTGAAGATGGAAAATAAGGTGTTTTTGTTTTCCTATTATTAATCGAGGTTGTGATCATTAACGATATTGTGTATTTTTGTGAGTTTAAGCAGAGTTATGCAACGAAAACTTCACAATCTGTTAATATTGTTTTGTTATTCGAAAGATTGTTCCAAATAGGAGCAAATGAGTTATTCGGAGAATCAATGTGTTGATTCGTGTGAAAGTTCCTTTTGGTTCTCTAAACGCAGTGTTGTGTAATAAGAATTTGAAAATAATTTTGGTAATTCGTTACCCTCGTTTGTTGCTTGAAGGAATTCTGGGACGAAATTCTGTTAAGAGGGAGAGTTTGTAATAACTCAGGTTGTCATTAGTGTAAAGTTCAAGGATTATTTTGTAAAAAGGCTTATTCTCAAGGGGCCATTTATGTAAATTTAGGTTATAAATGTGAAGACTTATCCTCATTTTTGATTTAACCGACTTGTATCTTCCACTTTCGTCTACTACTTTTTCTTTTCTGTTTTTTTTCTTTCTATCGTCTGGGTGTTCATTTAGAGAGAAAGATTGAGATTGGAGAAAAAGTAACAAAAGATTAATTAAAGAATGGAGGTGTGGGTTTATGGATTTCTTCTCTTGTTGAGGTGTTCGGTTTAAGAATGTCCTAACTATTAAGACTCGGGGTGGAATATATTGGACCCGAGGTGAGTTTTCGTTTAATCCTTTTTGAACTGAAATGCATATGTTATCAAATGATTATTATTTCGATGTTATATCATACTGGTATGTTTGAATTATTACTGTTAATTGTGATAAAATGGTTATCATTACATGTTGTTTATTAGTAACACATGTGGTTGGATTATAATTTTTTGGGATAAAAGGACTTTCACAACAGAAGTCGGGTGTGTTAGCACTGTGATGGTCCGATCAAGGGTTATATATATAGTGCCCACGAATTTGTTTCGTGTGGTGGGCCACAACCGATATTGATTGCGGTCTTATCGGGGTGTGTGCGATTAAACTGTGACGACTGTTGTGGTTAGTTATTTGGGTGAGATATTGTGTCATAGAATCAATTTATTTAAAAGTTGGTTCGTAGTGCCTGAGACTCTACTTTATGACTACATGATTTATGGCATTATGTCAAAGTGATTTTACTGAATTATTTATCTGACAGAGATTTACTCACTAGACCATATGGTCTAACCCTCATTTTGTTTTAAAAAAATATGCATTTTAGGTGAATTTTATAATGGGATCGCTAGCTTGGGAAAAAGGTAGTTGAGGGTTGATTCAATTACCGACTCACTAGTATTGATCGGGTTATTGTTATCGGTTTGGGTGATCAGAGATTGGTAAAAATATAAATCTTCGGTTAAAATTTATTATTGAGGTTAGAATTATATTTATTTCCGTTGTTGTACTTGAGGTCATTATGGGAAGATTATTTTAGTCGATTCGTTTCGAATCGTATTTGGATGATTTCATGTAATTGTGGTTATTTTTGGAAACCGGGTCGTTACATAAAAAAAATAACCAGACAACCTTCATCATCAATAACTTCATCTTCAACAAAACAATCTTTAACGCGAAAAACTTCGACCGATTTCGAAACCCCATCAACAACGTCGACAGTGTTACATTGAAGAGAATCAAAAGCCAAAACAACATGTTTGCCCTTCGAAGACAAGCATGACAACGATCCTACCACATCGCCGCCTGCACCATCGAAGTTATCTTCAACCCCAACACTTTCGGTAGACGGTCCGGCTCCAGAATCTTTCAAACCGTCCCCTACGACACAATCATCAGCCACTTCGTAAAGAATATCCATTGAAAATAATCTTCAGTTTGCAATGATTCGAGAATATAGACAACCTACACAAACTATGATGACATTAAAAAAATATTCATAAACCACGAATATTATGGAAAGTATCTTCCATGAATCAACAGAAGATAAAGATAGAAATCAAATCCCTGAATAATTTTAAAAATCTATATTATATTATAAAGCACGGATAAAAAACTCTTAAATATAAATTATTAGGCACAAGGTATCATTATTTTAGGCAAGATTTTAAAAATCTCTTAATTTACAAGTATCAAAGCACAAAATACATATTACTACTGCAGGCTTCTAACACCCACCAATTTGGTATGTGCAGAACATTCCTTTTATGCAGACATTTTCATGTATCACTATTAATTAATATATTATATTACTATAAATTTGTTTTAAATATCTAATTGATATTTTTTTATAGATGTCATTAAAATATATAAGATAATCATTGAATTCTAACAAAATACTTTTTTTATATAAGAAACATTATATTATTAAGCCTAAATTAAACAATCTATACTATATTATAAAGCACGGATAAAAAACTCTTAAATACAAATTATTAGACATAATGTACCATCATTTTATGCAAGATTTTAAGAATATCTTAATTTACAAGTATCAAAACACAAAATACATATTACTAGTGCAGGCTTCTAACACCCACCAATTTGGTATGTGCAGAACCTTCCTTTTATGCAGACATTTCCATGTATCACTATTAATTAATATATTATATTACTATAAATTTGTTTTAATTATATTATAAAATATCTAATTGGTTATTTTTTCTAGATGTCATTAAAATATATAAGATAATCATTGAATTCTAACAAATTACTTTTTTTTTATATATAAACATTATATTATTAAGCCTAAATTAAACAATTTATACTATATTATAAAGCACGAATTAAAAACTCTTAAATACAAATTATTAGGCATAAGGTACCATCATTTTATGCAAGATTTTAAAAATCTCTTAATTTACCAGTATCAAAACACAAAATGCATATTACTACTGCAGGCTTCTAACACCCACCAATTTGGTATGTGCAGAACCTTCCTTTTATGCAGACATTTCCATGTATCACTATTAATTAATATATTATATTACTATAAATTTGTTTTAATTATATTATTAAATATCTAATTGGTTATTTTTTGTAGATGTCATTAAAATATATAAGATAATCATTGAATTCTAACAAAATATTTTTTTTATATAAAAAACATTATATTATTAAGCCTAAATTAAACAAATTTATAAAAAAAAACATTATTACTTTCTCAAAACCATCCAAAATCGTACTGTAAATCGACAAAAAAACAAAAAAACGACATTAAAATCGTAATGTATCTCACTGCATTGCGCGAATATGCTTCTAGTATAATAAAAAAAACCGATTACCACGTAACCGACTCATGAATCTGCCATAAAAAACTGCTTCTAATAAGGAAATGATAAATTACAATAATAATTAAAAATAAATAAATAAACAAACAATTCGGGAAAAGACAATAGTACTCCTATAAATTAACAATAAATAAAATACAAAATAAAAAAGATCAAGATCAAATGGATGGCTATGATTTGGGTTGCAAAATATCCACCCTCTCTCTATGTATATAATTATATATATGTATCCTATTGGTGTGGAGATCACTAAGGGTGTCTTCTGATTTGATTGGACCCAAAAAGTAAAAAGGGTTAATGGAGTATTTTAATGAAAAAAGGTGTATTGGATTATTTAAATGTAAAAAGGGTTAAGACATTTTTGCCGTTGACTGTTAATAACATTTGACAGAGTGTATCGACGGAAGGTGTCATAAGGACCGTAATTGAAATAGAATGGAAACTACAATTATCAAATCTGTAATTAGTTTGAAAGATGGACTACTCTTGATAATGGGTGGAAACAATAGGGACCAAAATTGTAATTTACTCTTAAACTTTTTATTAATTTATGTATTAGAATAAACTAGAAGCGTACTCGCGCAATGCAGCGAGATACATCACGATTTTAATGTTTCATTTTATTTTTTTGTCGATTTACAGTACGATTTTGGATGGTTTTGAAAAAGTGATAATGTTTTTTTTATAAATTTGTTTAATTTAGGCTTAATAATATAATGTTTTTTATATAAAAAAATTAAGTATTTTGTTAGAATTCAATGATTATCTTATATATTTTAATGACATCTAGAAAAAATAACCAATTACATATTTAATAATATAATTAAAACAAATTTATAGTAATATAATATATTAACTAATAGTGATACATGGAAATGTCTCCATAAAAGGAAGGTCTTGCACATACCAAATTCGTGGGTAATTGAAGCCTCCAATAGTAATATGTATCTTGTGCTTTGATACATGTAAATTAAGAGATTTTTAAAATCTTCAATAAAATGATGGTACCTTGTGCCTAATAATTTGTATTTAAGAGTTTTTTATCCGTACTTTATAATATAGTATAGATATTAGAGCATCTACTACTAATTATGCTTTTATAAACGGATGTTTTGGGCTTTATACGCGGTATTGGGACCGCGTATATCACCGGTGTTTGTAAAAGTATCGGGCCTTTATACGTGGTTCCAAAACCGTGTATAAAACTCAACTTTTATACACGGTTTCAAATCCGTTTAGAAAAGTAATATTAACCGTGTATAAAAGTCACAATCTTACACGGTTTTTAGATGAAACCGTTTAAAAAAATTCTGCTAGCCGTTTTTAAAAGTGTCTATCTTAAACACTTTTTGCTAAAACCGTTTAAAAAAGTCATACTAACCGTTTATAAAAGTATCTATCTTACATGGTTTTTTGCTAAAACCGTTTACAATTGTAATAATTTTTAACATTTTTTATAACAAAACCGTGTATAAATGTACCCATTTATAAAAAAATTGCAGATATTTCTACACAGTTTTTTTACTAGAACCGTGTATAATGAGTTATATTTATGTTTTAAATATTTTCATTGATTTTTTACCATCCATTATTTCAAATGTTGGTGAAGTTGCATTATATCTGATAAGCAACATTTCCAAATACGATTCCAATTGGATTAATAGAACATTTCAAACACAAGTCCAAATACAAAAATCAGCTAGACATTTTAAATGTAGCATCTCAACGTAACCATTCATCATTAAACTTTAAAGATCGTCAACCTAATTGTAACATATCAAAGTAACCAAACATTCTAATTAATACTTTTTATCGTATAATCAAGTCTAATAATCCTTAAAACAATCCACTCATTCATTACCAAATTTTACCAACTTTCACGCGCTTCAAAGTAAACGATCTCATTGTCTTCCACGGTTGTTCCTTCTCATTGTCTTCCACGGTTGATCGACCATGATTGATGAAAACTCGAATCCAATACAATCAGAAAACATACCAAAAATACTGTAGATTGTCGAACAGAAAAAAGACAATTTCTAGACTTCAAATACAGATTTCTACCGTTCAGAATGTAGAAAAATATCTCTTGAAGTAACTGTTCAAAAATCATGACGATCCGACGGTTCAAACACCGGGAATGGAAGAAACGGTATGGCTGCGCTTCAATACAATCAGAAAACCTACAAAAAATACTGCAGATTGTCGAACTAAAAAAGGACAACTTATATAACCCTAAAACAAATCTCCACCGTTCATAATGTAGACAAATATGTCTTGAAGCTACTGTCGAAAAATCATGACGATCCGACGGTTCAAACGCCGGGAAAAAAGAAATGGCGCGACTGCAATTGCCCAAAAGTGCAGTCAAACTTTTTCTCTTTTTTTTTCACTACATACACATAATATTACTTAAAAACATGATATTAATGCATATAAAAGTAGTAATTGATGAACTATTTGTTTAAGATATGATCATACCTTACTCTTTGTGAAGAATAATGTCAAAACCCATCAAAAAACTCTAAAAAGGCAAAAAAAAACGTCAAAAAGATGTTGTTTTCGAGAAGGAGCCGGATTGGGTACAAAAAAACGGTGTCTTCCATTTGTATTTATAGGGAAACCCTAGATACGACATTTTATACGCGGCTATGTGTAAAAAACCGCGTATATAAATGTTGCTTTTATACGCGGTTGTGTGTAAAAAATCGTGTATAAAAGGATTACTTTTATACACGGTTGTGTTTAAAAAACCGCGCACAAATGATTTACTTTTATATTCGGTTTCTTACTAAAAACCGTGTGTAAAGACACCTTTTACACACGGTTTTGTAGCAATAACCGCATAAAAGTAACCCATTTGTACGCAATTTTTAATACACAACCGCGTATAAAAGGTAACCTTTGTACGCGGTTTTATCGATGCAACCGTTTGTAATTGTCGAGTACCTTTCTACACGGTTTTTAATTCAGAACCGTGTATAAAACCATATTTTTAGTAACGGTTCGACTTGAACAAAAAAGTTCCAGATTCATCCTTTATACGCGGTTTTTGTAAAAACAACAAAAACCGTGTATAATTAGGCGTGTATAAAAGTCATATTTGTAGTAGTATATATATAATTAAGATTACTTAAAAAATGATATTAATGCATATAAAAGTAGTAACTAATGAACTATATGTTTAAGATTATCATAATACCTTAGTTTTTGTGAAGAATAATGCCAAAAACCATCAAAAAAAGCCAAAAAATCGTCAAAAAAGTGTTTTTTTTTCAAGCATGAGCAATATTGTGTCAAAAAATGGTGCCTCCTTATGTTATTTATAGGTAAAACCTAGTAGGGCCTTTATACACGGTTTTTAATAAACAACCGCGTATAAAATGGATACTTTTATACGCGGTTGTGTATTAAAACCGCGCATAAAGGATACCTTTTATACGCGGTTGTTTATTAAAAACCGCGTACAAAAGGGTTACTTTTATACGTGGTTTGTCGCTAAAAACCGCGTGTAAATGTAACTTTTACACACGGGTTTTATTAGCAATAACCGCGTACAAAAGTGACCCTTTTGTACGCAGTTTTTAATAAACAACCGCATATAAAAGGTAACCTTTATACGCAGTTTTATCGATGCAACCGTTTGTAATTGTCGAGTACCCTTTTTACACGGTTTTGAATCTAGAACCGTGTATAAAACCATATTTTTAGCAACGGTTCAAATTGAACCGTGTAAAAAGGTTCCAAATTCATCCTTTATACGCGTTTTTTGTAAAAACAACAAAAACCGTGTATAATTAGGCACGTATAAAAGTCATATTTGTAGTAGTTAAAACCAGGGACGGATCCACTATGGTGGCTACGGTGGCACGTGCCACCGTATTATTTCGCGGACGAAGGGTAAAATTTTAAGGTTCGTATAAGGTGCAACCGTATCGTTTTGGAAGGTGCTACTGTATTATTTTGAAAACTTTAAGAAGGTGCAACCGTACCTCATAATCAACCAAAAACCAAAAGAAACTACCGAAATCAACCAAAAAAACCGAAAAAATCTCTCGAAATCGATAAGAATAACTTAAAAATCTCTCGAAATCAAGCAAACAACTTTAAAAATCTCTCGAAATTGTGGAATTAGGCTAAAAACACATCGGACAATATTGAACGTCGGTAAAAAGATGAAGACACGTTGATAAAAACAGTGCTTTTTGTAAAAAAAAATTATCGGTATTATATGGTGCCACCGTATGAAAAAATTTCAATATAACTTTGTGAGAGAACAATTATAAATTATTACTAAAACACATTTATTATCTGTGTCCTGTGATAGCTAATATTTCTACGTATACTTGATCCTACTTGTTATACTTTCAAGAATAAGATATTGGATTTGTTGGTTCAACGCAACCAAATATAATATAAAAATAAAAATACTCAAATAAATATGTGTCGATTAAATAATCAACAGATGGGTATTGGGTAGTAGTAGTAACGTAGTTGGTGGCTTAAAAGCAACATATTGAACTCTAATCCATTTGACTCGTAACAGCATCTCCAACAGTATTGTTAAAATAGAATTTTAACATGGACAATACTGCCACTTTTTACTCGTAACAGCATCACCATCAGCAACACCACAACCACCACCCCGGACTACTGAAGACCTCATCACCAAAAGTGATATGGCCTCATTCAAATCCGCAATCATGAGCAGAATGCTAACATGTTCTTCCAAGATCTCTACTATTGCTCAGAAGCAGGTCAAAGCTACTCTGGAACTTCATAACTATAAATCAGAGGACCAGGTTGCTGAAATCAGAACTGCGGCTTCAGAAGCAATTGAATCTATTCAGAAGGCTCTTCTTGACCCCAAAGGAAAAGGAATCGCTGAACCAGACTCTCCCAAATACAAACGCAAGTTTTCTGGTGGGACTTGTAGCGAAGCAGCGAAGAAAGCCAGATTTAATGATTCTGAGGACTCAGATGATGATGAAGCCTCTGAATCACACGGTAGGGAGATCAGAGATACAACCGAACACACCTCTAAAGTTGCTCCCTCTACACCAGTAAATGAAAGTGCCTCTGCTCCACCAACCAAAGGAGGTCAAGAGAAGGAACCAGAGAGGAACACCACCTCTTCTGATGACAACCAAACTTTGCAAACATTCACAACACCGGTAATACTTTTCGCATCATCAACACCAGGTGCTCCAATCACTCCAGTAACCAATGCAACTCCAGAGAAAATTGGAGCTCTGGAAGAGGAAGAAAACGAACAACTTGTAGACTTCTCTACGTCCTCTGAAGATGCATTCTCATCATCCGATAGACCACCAATGGTGATAAGAGATGCCTTCAACTCAGAGTCTGAGAAAGAACAGAACTTAGATTCTGACAGAGCGGAAGAAGCTGCTGGAGATCAGATTGAAGTAATTGATGTCGAAGAATATGTTTTCAAACACGCTTAACCTCATCATACCTCAACAACTTCAGAATTAAGAGAATCACCAGAGATAGATGGATATATCTCTGAACAGCCTTCAGAGATAACTCAGTCACAACCCAAGGACAAAGAAACCATGGTTGTTGATGAACAGGCTCCTCAAGAGAATCTTGTTCAGAAGACAAACATCGGTTTACCAGCCAAGGTATTCACTCAACCTCCCACATTCTTAGAATCCACTCCCGAAGCATCGATAGAAGATCACTTTCGGCATATCTACTGCGAGTTCAATATGGGAGACACTCAAGTAATCCCTCTGAATCCAAGAATCAGAGAGGATATGCCAGACTACAAACGAAAATTCATACAGGCAAAGACATCACCAAGAATGGCGGTTCTCAACGATGCTCCCATAATAAAGGTTGAGAAAATCACTGAAAAGACATTCGCCTACAACAAAATCATATATAGACATTATGTGGTGACTCGATCTGATCAGAAGATTTACGAGTTCAATGATAATGATCTCGTAAATCTAAATCCATATGATCTCACTCATCTATATGCCTATTGCTCTGCGAGATACGATTCAGGAAGAAGGGAGATAAGAATGAGCATGGTTGAAGTAAGACGGGCAATGGAAGCTTATATCAAACACAAAGCCAAACGTGACTTTCAGATTGCTCTGAACTTGGGTGAAGAAAATCTCGGAGTGACTGAACCAGTGGAAACCATCGAAAACCTGGACAAACAGAAGACTGGATCAATTATTGAAGAACCTCTGGGTTTCATCTACAGAGTGAACCAAGAGAAGAAAATCTTTCTAGCTTCGCAAGTAGAAAAGTATTCTGATGAAACCTTGAAAGGCATACAAAAGTTGATTCAAGTAAAGAAAGAACAGCACAGAGCAGACCTACTGGCAAAACTAGACTTGGAAATTGGCTCAATGATTAACTTCAGAGAGCTCATCATGAAGTTTCATATGATATGTTCTAGTGATAGGTTCTGATTAATTTTTGAATATTATTCTCTTTTGTAATTCCAAATTATTATGAGAAGTAATATTTACAGAGCATAACTTTCTCCTCTTCACTTTCTAGTTTAAATATTCTCTGTGTCCTTTATTTATTTTCAGTACTTAAGGGGAGATTGTTAGCCCCAAATCTGAACGATGAAAGTATTGAAAATAACTGTCTTCAACTAAAGACTTTCAGAGTCAGTCTCGGAGAAAGCAAGTCTGTCTCTGAAGTCAGTTCAGAGACAGTCTCACGGAAAGACATCAGAGAGCTCCTCATCAGATATCCTATTTCAGAGCTCTGAAGATGTTCACTCTGAAGATCAGTCTCGGAGAAAGCAAGTCTGTCTCTGAAGTCAGTTCAGAGACAGTCTCATGGAAAGACATCAGAGAGCTCCTCATCAGAGATCCTATTTCAGAGCTTTGAAGATGTTCACTCTGAATTTCATGACAAGTGTTAACAGAAGAACAGATGACACGACACCTAGTGATAAGATTTACTTTCTAGAGTAGGTCACTGTTCAAGCATGTCTTGATCTTACCTTTTAGGTAAGACACTGTTCAAGCATGCTTCTATTTGTCAGATAAGTACGCTGCTTACTTTATGGTCCTATAAATAGGACCATCACCTTATTGTTCAAAGTGTGCTTAAGAAGTCCTATATCTGATAATATAAGTTGAATATTTTATTCCAAGAATATCTTGTTTATCTATTATCTGCTTTATGAACTGTGATATTTGAATCTCCTTTGATATTAAACTATATTGCTTCCGCTGTTATTACTCTTATTGTTTATATCATTATTGTGAGATTAAATCTGGGATCCAACAGACTCGTTACAACATCTCCAACAGTATTGTTAAAATAGAAAAAATTGGGTTTTTGTTTTCTATTATTCTTCAACAACATTGCTATCTTGTTTGCTATAATAGAGAATCTTGAAAAAATCTCTAATTATATAGAACTCTTTGTAATTCTCTAAATATGAGAGAGAAATATTATTTTATTCCATCCCACTATGAGATTCAATTTTTATCACTTTATATTAAGTTATTTTTTTAAAAATGTATTGGGATGATAAATTAGAGAATATTTTTATAATATAAGTTGTTTTAAAATTTCTAAAATAGCAAATCTGTTGGAGTTGAATGTAATATATTTTAAAGATTTTTACTTTTTGTTCTCTATTTTAGAAAAATTATAGGAATATATTTAAAATAAATTACGGTTTTGATCTTATGGTTTATGAATTGTTATGGATTTGGTTCCTTTTATTCATTAAGTATAAAGTATGTTACATGTTCAGTCTTTGAGGTTTATATATATAACATCTCAAGTCCTTGTTTTAAAATAATAATGGATTACAACTTCATGGTATGGATTTTATAACACTTTGGGTCTCTTGCCTCTAACTTTGTTAAAAGTAATATGTTAAGTAGGTTAACTATAGGGGTATTTCACCCACTTTACTTGTTTCCCATATTTTCTATTAAAAAAACGCTTTCAACTCCAACTGAATTATGCCATATGTCCTCTTATTTGCCTTTGCCCTCTCCCGTTTCCTCTGTTGACGTGTTTCGACAACTCCCCCGTTCACACAACATTGCAACCATTTTTTATTCCATGTTCCTCAACCCAAACAATGTTTATCAACATGAACATTCATCAACCCAAACAACCCCTTTTTCGAATGGATTTCAATCCAAATTAATTCTACATAAACTTCAAAATATAAATCCATAGAGCATTCAACCCTAAACATCATAAACACAACAACAAATTTATGCAGCTCTACTAAAAAAGATTGTGATACAAAACCTACATAGATAAAAAACACTAAATCTAAATCAAACAAATAGAAACCCAAAATCAGTTTCAAACAAACAAAAACCCTAGGTAACATGGCAGAATTCAGTTGGTGTTACTGAAGAGACTCTTGAATTGCTTCTTCTATTACTTATGATTGAGGAACGAAAGCATAAGGGATGAGAGTTATCGGGTTTTCACTTAAACGAGGGACGAGAAATATAAAGCCTACCTACATCATCGTCCCTACATAATTTCTACCAAAGATTTCCCTCCCGTTGACTCCATCTCTGTAACATCCCGAAAATTCTCCGAATATTTCCTCCTCTCCTTCCTTGTAGAATTCTCTAGCATCTCGATCTTTAACTCTAGGAACTTTTAATTGTCTATAAACTCTTGTGTACTTGGCATGCCAAAGTAGCAACAATAATATTTATATCGTATGTATATTTGTGCTACGTGTTTATTTTGTAGGAGTATGTATACTTGTGCTACGTGTTTATTTTGTAGGAGTATGTGTTTACATTTTTAGTTAATCGCTAGAATGTTTGCAATAGTCGTTTGTAAGATAATTTCACCTTAGGCTAACAATGGTAAATCTTGAGAAAGTGCACCAAGGGACTTTAATGACTCAAGAGAACCAAGGATAGTTGAGGGTGGGTTTTTGGACTGTTAGCATTGAGCAGACAACAACACTGTGGGTGCATGCGACTTTGCCCGACGACAATTCCCAGGGCGTAGTCGCTGGGGAAAAGTCGCCGAGAGGGGGTATGGTTCTGTGTTTCTTCGAAAATTTCCAGAAGGGTGAAGCATGGGTGCGACTATGCCCGACGACATTGCCCAGGGCATAATCGCGGGGTCAATGTCGCCCGCGTGACGGTGGAGCCTGTTTATTAAGCCGAACAAACCCAATACACAAACACTTTATCCATAGTTCCAATTTCAGATTTTTCTCTCTCGAGGTAAGCGATTTTCTCACTATACCCTCTCTTTTCTCTCCTCATTAAATGACTTAGATCAAAACCCTAACTTGTTGGTTGTGGCCATTGAATGCAAGTGTATATACTCCTTTAAGATTCAAGCTTTAAAGAACGAAGCCTTCCTCAACTACTTCATTTTCTAGGGTTTTGTTTCACAAACCCTAATTGGCGAGTTACTCCTCCCTAAATGCTCTAGTTCTTATTTATTGCATTGTGATTAACCTACAATATTTCTATGTGTGGTTCATTTGATTTTTAAGACCTAACTTGTAGAGTTTATATTTTATGAACCCAAAAAGGGTGGGCATGCTTGGTAAACTTTAAGGGATTTTTATAATAACTAAATGAATAGGGATCCTTGATTTCATGATGATTTGACGAGTTCATGAGGAAACCATCGCTTCTATTGCACTGATTTAACCGCTGATAACTTTATAAAGATATGACATGAGTAAAATGAACTTTGTAAATTTATGTATGAAATTATGAGGAACGAGATACCTTGAAAATTAAAGATGAACGGATTTTTGTATGAAGAAATGAGGTATTTATGTGATTATAAATGTTTACTAAATGTTGATCACCTGATAAGAATTTGACCACTACTCCTTGTGCACGAGGAGGTAGTTGCCTAATTAATGGACATGTAACAATCATGATGGGGTACTAGAGAGTAGGCAATAAGGGGTCATGGATCCTTGAGGTGTAACTCGTCTAGATATGGATAGGCACTAATGTTCCGTAAGACCTTGAGGTGTAACTCGACGGAGTAGGCAATAAAGGCAGTAAATACAGTCTGAGGTTGTGATGTCTTTATGGCATGGGAACTAAGACCGAGGCATGAGGTGTAATCCATTAACATCGTGGGTGACTCCACTCCCAATTAAAGGTCACCCCGATGGACACGGGTCTCCCCCGTATTTCAAGGGTTATCTCTTGTATATTTGTATTCAGGTATGAGTCTATGGTTGCGATGGAAGCAGTAACTATGATACGATGGAGTTCGGTAACCCAAATCTTGATTCATTTAATTATGATACTAATGTTTATGAATTATATAACTTATGGAATCTCACTAAGCTTTGTCCTAACGCTTGTTGTGGTTGTTGCTTCCTTACAGATCCTACTCGTGGAGGAATCTAGGATGTCGGGCTCGTCAACCGGGAACGTAGGGGTTTTTGAAGTGCCGGTCTTTTGGGGAATTTTTGTGTAGAGAGTATATAGTGGATACACGACACCCATTTTAATCTAGATTCGAATCATTTCTTGATTACGTAGGTTGTTGTATTATTGATGTCCCATTCTTTGTTGCAAAACTTTGTAGTGCAAATTACCCTCTTGTCATGGGGTTTAGTTGTCTTAAATATTGGAACTCCCTCTTTTGGATTTTAATATTTACAGGGTATTATGGTCCTTCGTATTTTAGTCATATTGTTGTCGGATTTTCGAATTTTTTATTCGTGAAATTTTTAGAGTGTTACAAGTTGGTATCAGAGCCCTAGTTTAAGCGAACTAGGTATGTGATCTAGATGCCTAGACTTAAGCTGAGATCTTTAGGCAATGAAAGTGTGAGAAATGTGTAGAGATTCTAAGATGGGGTAGTCTTAGAGTCAACGGAAAGTCACTTTGTTGAGAATTATGAAAGTGGTAACAAGAATCTTTATGTAGTGTGCGTTCATAATTTCAATTAGCTACTGCTATTATGAATGTACTTCTATGTGAGTATGCTTGAATTACTATGATTATAATGATCGATGAACAGTATTAGTACGTTTCTTATGTGTATTCTTGTGTAGCCCATTTCTCACCCTCCTTGATTTGATGACAGACGAAAATGGTAAATACTCGAAGTCATCTTCAGTCATCGCCAGAGGGTCAAGCGGTAAATGAATCCACGACTAATAGACCGAATGCGACTGTGACGGATGGACCTCCAATCCCACCAATGCTTGTCGGAAGGGTGGAACAGATTCCGAGGGCCAACATTGTCACTATCGACCCGATCATGGCTGAAGTAACCCCACAGACGCAAATGATGGACATAATGAGAGCCATGAATGAAACCATGGCGAAATAACAAGAGCTGTTCATGAAGCTACTTGAGGACCAAGAGGCGAACCACCGCCGTCATGAGACGATTGAGGAAAATGTCGTCATAGCAGGTTCTTGGGGTACCGGGGGAGAAATCCGCACTGATGGGGTAACAACCTTGGAAACAAGACAAACAGGAAAGGGATGTTCTTACAAGTCCTTTCTTTGTTGCAAACCGCCAGAATTCGCCGGATCAGATGACCCCGCGAAGTGTATGAGCTGGATCAAAGAGATTGAGCAAGCTTTCAGATCTAGCGACTGCGAGGAGAGCCAAAAGGTGAAGTATGGGTCTCAATTGCTCTGAGGCACGACGTTAACTTGGTGGAATGTCTTCACCTCAACCATTAATGAATCTGTGTTGGCCGACTTGTCTTGGGCCGAGTTTAAGAAGAAGATTCTAGAAGAGTTTTGTACTGAGGAAGAACTGGACATTATAGAGGAAGAGTTTCGATCAATCAAGAAGGGGGATTTATCCGTGAAAGAATATAACCGCTTGTTTATGGAGAAGCTCGAGTTAGTGGGGCATGTGGCCCCGACCGAGAAGGAGAAGATAAAAGGCTTATCTGAAAGGCCTGTCCGCGGACATGATCACTGTAGTCCACAACTTCAAAGCCTCTAACCTCCGTGAAACAATTGAAGAAGCTAAGGTAACGGAAAGACTCTTTGTGCAAGATAAAGCCGAGAAGGCAAAGACCGTGGAGAAGAGAAGGTGGGAAAACCCGCCAAATTCGTACAAGAAGTTGAGATTCCAAATGGCAAGTAAGAGTCTCGACAATCGGCGGGAGGCAAAGTGGTGCCCTAAGTGCAAAAGTAAGCACTTTGGGTTTTCCAAGACCAACCCGACCCCGAACCCGAACCCAAGCCCGAACTCGGTCTCTTGTTTCAAGTATGGTCAACCGGGTCACGTCAGTTCCTTGTGTCCCATCCGGGGCACTATTTGTTTCGAGTGCAAGGAAATAAGCCACGTTCGGAGGGAATGCCCCAAGCTAAGGGGTGCGGAAAGAGGAGAGAGTTCGGGAAGTCAACCGAAGAGGGAGGCCATTCCCAATGATCAGGGAAGGGCTTTTCAGATGAAGAAGGAGGAGGCGAAGGAAACCGTTGACGTGGTGTTGGGTATGTTTTTACTCAACTCCACACCTGCTAAAGTATTGTATGATTCTGGTGCAAACTTATCCTTTGTGTCCGATGTGTTTTGCATGTCTTTGAGTTTATCGGTTAGTGCCTTAGATGATGTCTTAGTCATAGAAGTAGCTAACGGGGAACGGGTGGTTCTAAGAGATGTTCTAAGGGATTTCCAGCTTGAAATCAGTGGCGAGACTTTTGTAGTGGATTTACTTCCCATGGCTATCGGGAGTTTTGATGTAAAGATCGTGATGGACTGGTTGGCGCGACATCAAGCAGAAATTGTGTGCTCCAAGAAACTCATACGGATTCCCGTCAAAGATGGTAACTTCATCATTGTGTATGGAGAAAAACTAAAGGGCGAAGTGGCCATCATCTCATACATCGAAGCAAAGAAATATCTGGCAAAGAAATACCCATCGTACCTCGCTTTCGTGTTAGATGCCAAAGTAGAGAATAAGAAAGTAGATGACGTGCGGATTGTGAACGAATTCCCAGACGTGTTTCCAGATGATTTACCGGGCTTGCCACCCGACCATCAAGTGGATTTCCGGATCGACTTAGTTTCGGGGGCAGCATGAATAGCTCGTCCATCATATCGTCTTGTGCCAAGGGAAATACAGGAAATGATGTCCCAACTTCAAGAATTGCTAAAGAAGGGGTTTGTGAGGTCGAGATCGTATCCGTGGGGAGCTTCGATGCGCTTTGTGAAGAAGAAGGACGGGTAGATGCGTATGTGCATCGATTACCGAGAGTTAAACAAGGTGACCATCAAGAACAAATACCTTCTACCCCGAATAGACGATCTATTTGATCAACTACAAGGGGTCGGGTGTTTCTCCAAGATTGACTTACGATCGGGTTATCACCAGGTGAGAGTTCGAGAAGAAGACGTACCGAAGACGGCGTTTAGGACTCGGTATGGCCACTACGAGTTCCTAGTCATGCCTTTTAGATTGACGAATGCACCGGAAATTTTTATGGATTTGATGAACCGGGTGTGTCGACCATTTTTGGACCGGTCGGTCATAATGTTCATCAACGACATCTTAGTGTACTCGAAGGACGAGAAGGAGCACGAGCAACATTTGAGAGAGGTCTTTCAGGTGCTTAAGAAGGAGAAGCTTTATGCCAAGTTCTCCAAGTGCGAATTTTGGTTGCGGGAAGTCCAATTCCTCGGCCATGTGGTGACCCGTGAAGGAGTGAAAGTAGACCCCACGAAGATCTAGGCGATGATGAACTGGGAGCCCCCGGAAAGCCCAACCGAGATCCGAAGCTTCTTGGGACTCGCCGGTTATTACCGAAGGTTCATTCAAGATTTTTCCAAGATCGCCTCATCATAGACCACTTTGACTCGAAAGAATGTAAAGTTTTCCTGGACCGAGACTCAAGAGAAGGCTTTCCGTACCTTGCAACGAAAATTATGTGAAGCTCCAATCTTGTCTCTTCCCGAGGGAATGGATGACTTTGTCATCTACAACGATGCATCCAGGATGGGATTGGGTTGCGTCCTCATGCTAAGAGGTAAGATGATAGCGTACGCGTCAAGACAGTTGAAGCAACACGAGAAGAATTATCCACCGCACGACCTTGAATTGGAGGCGGTCGTGTTTGCTTTAAAGTTATGGCGACATTATTTGTACGACACCAAGTGCACCCTCTACACCGACCATAAAAGTTTGAAGTATGTATTCGATCAGAAAGAGTTGAACATGCCACAAAGAAGGTGGTTAGAGTTGTTGAAGGATTACGACTGCGAACTCCAATACCACCCAGGCAAGGCTAATGTTGTGGCGGACGCGCTAAGCCGGAAGGAGTAAAGTGGAGTGGTGAAAACCTCTTTAGCAAGGATTGAGATCATCTCAAACATTGTGGATATGATAAAGGCCGCTCAAGACGAAGTGATCCTCGAAGCGAATCTCAAGGACGAATCGATGACAAAACAATACCTTGACTTAACGAAAGATAATAGAGGGTTAAAACTCTTCCAAGGACGAGTCTGGGTACCCAAGTTGGAAGGATGCTGTAAATTACTTTTGGAAGAGGCGCACAAATCAAGATATTCTATCTACCCCGGGAGCACAAAAATGTACAGAGACCTGAAGTTGAACTATTGGTGGCCGGTGATGAAACTAGATGTGGCGAACTTCGTGGAGAAATGTATTACATGTTCATTAGTAATGACCGAGCACCAATGCCCATATGGGAGTTTGTAATCCCTAGAAATACCGGAGTGGAAATGGGATCACATCACAATGGATTTTGTGACAAATCTACCAAGGACGTTGAAGGGCCACAACACCATTTGGGTAGTAGTGGACCGATTGACGAAAAGCGCACACTTCTTGGCTATGAGAGAGACTTTACCATTGGATATGCTGGCAAGACTCTACATTAACAAAGTGGTTTCGAGGCATGGAGTGCCACTATCCATTGTGTCTGATCGGGACAGTCATTTCACCTCCCATTTCTGGGTGCGTTCCAATGGGAATTGGGAACAAAGGTGAAGTTGAGCACGGCGTACCATCCTCAAACGGATGGGCAGAGCGAACGAATAATTCAAATGTTAGAAGATATGTTGCGATCGTGTGTCATCGATTTTGGGGGAAATTGGGACTTCCATCTTCCATTAGTAGAATTCGCCTACAACAACAGTTATCACGCGAGTTTGGGTATGGCACCGTTCGAGGCCTTGTATGGGCGGAAATGTAGAACGCCAACTTGTTGGCTTGAAGCGGGTGAGAAACAATTCGTTGGGCCGAAAATAGTACAAGAGACGACGAACAAGGTTAAGGGCATACGAGAGCGTTTGAAAGCGGCTCAAGATCGCTAAAAGAGTTACACAGACAAAAAGCGTCGACCGATGGAATTTCAAGTGGGCGATCGGGTGATGCTAAAGGTGTCGCCTTGGAAAGGGATTATAAGGTTCGGAAAAAGAGGAAAACTTAGTCCCCGTTTCCTCGGGCCTTTTCCTATCGTTGAACGGGTGGGACTCCAAGCCTACAAGCTTGATATACCACCCGAGATGAGTGGAATTCACCCCACATTCCGTATTTGCTATCAACGGAAATGCTTAGCGGAAGAAGAAAATGTTATACCCTTATCAGAGATTCGCGTAGATAACAATCGATGCGTCGAAGAACTGGAGGCTATCCTAGAGAAGGAAACGAAAAGGCTCCGCCAAAAAGATGTAGTAATGGTGAAAGTGCAATGGAAACATCAAAGGGGTGCGAACGTGACGTGGGAGGTGGAAGAGGATATGAAGAGGCGGTATTCTCAACTTTTTGCATAGTATGTGATTTAGGCGACAAAATCTATTCCTAGTGGGGGAGGATTGTAACACCCCGAAAATTCTCCGAATATTTCCTCCTCTCCTTCCTTGTAGAATTCCCTAGCATCTCGATCTTTAACTTAAGGAACTTTTAATTGTCTATAAACTCTTGTGTACTTGGCATGCCAAATAGCAACAATAATATTTATATCGTATGTATACTTGTGCTACGTGTTTATTTTGTAGGAGTATGTGTTTACATTTTTAGTTAATCGCTAGAATGTTTGCAATAGTCGTTTGTAAGATAATTTCACCTTAGGCTAACGTTGGTAGATCTTGAGAAAGTGCACCAAGGGACTTTAACGACTCAAGAGAACCAAGGATAGTTGAGGGTGGGTTTTTGGACTGTTAGCATTTAGCAGATAGCAGCATTGTGGGTGCATGCGACTTTGCCCGGCGACAATGCCCAGGGCATAGTCGTTGGGGCAAAGTCGCCGAGAGGGGGTAAGGTTCTGTGTTTCTTCGAGAATTTCCAGAAGGGTGAGGCATGGGTGCGACTATGCCCGGAGACATTGCCCAGGGCATAGTCGCGGGGTCAATGTCGACCGCATGAGGGTGGAGCCTGTTTATTAAGCCGATCAAACCCAATACACCAAACACTTTATCCATAGTTCCAATTTCAAATTTTTCTCTCTTGAGGTAAGCGATTTTCTCGTTATTCCCTCTCTTTTCTCTCCTCATTAAATGACTTAGATCAAAACCCTAACTTGTTGGTTGTTGGCCATTGAATGCAAGTGTAGATACTCCTCTAAGATTCAAGCTTTAAAGAACCAAGCCTTCCTCAACTACTTCATTTTCTAGGGTTTTGTTTCACAAACCCTAATTGGTGAGTTACTCCTCCCTAAATGCTCTAGTTCTTATTTATTGCATTGTGATTAACCTACAATATTTCTATGTGTGGTTAATTTGATTTTTAAGACCTAACTTGTAGAGTTTATATTTTATGAACCCAAAAAGGGTGGGCATGCTTGGTAAACTCTAAGGCATTTTTATAATAACCAAATGAATAGGGATCCTTGATTTCATGATGATATGACGAGTTCATGAGGAAACCCTCGCTTCTATTGCACTGATTTAACCGCTGATAACTTTATAAAGATATGGCATGAGTAAAATGAACTTTGTGAATTTATGTATGAAATTATGAGGAATGAGATAACTTGAAAATTAAAGATGAATGGATTTTTGTATGAAGAAATGAGGCATTTATGTGATTATAAATGTTTACTAAATGTTGATCACCTGATAAGAATTTGACCACTACTCCTTGTGCACGAGGAGGTAGTTGCCTAATTAATGGACATGTAACAATCATGATGGGGTACTAGCGAGAAGGCAATAAAGGGTCATGGATCCTTGAGGTGTAACTCGTCTAGATATGGAAAGGCACTAATGTTCCGTAAGACCTTGAGGTGTAACTCGACGGAGTAGGTAATAAGGGCAGTAAATACGGTTTGAGGTTGTGATGTCTTTATGGCATGGGAACTAAGACCGGGGCATGAGGTGTAATCCATTAACATCGTGGGTGACTCCACTCCCACGTAAAGGTCACCCCGATGGACACGGTCTCCCCCGTATTTCAAGGGTTATCTCTTGTATATTTGTATTCAGGTATGAGTCTATGGTTGCGGTGGAAACAGTAATTGTGATACGATGGAGTTCGGTAACCCAAATCTTGCTTCATTTAATTATGATACTAATGTTTATGAATTATATAACTTATGTAATCTCACTAGGCTTCGTCCTAACGCTTGTTGTGGTTGTTGCTTCCTCACAGATCCTACTCGTGGAGGAATCTAGGATGTCGAGCTCGTCAACCGGGCACGTAGGGGTTCTTGAAGTGTCGGTCTTTTGGGGAATTTTTGTGTAGAGAGTATATAGTGGATACACGACACCCATTTTAATCTAGATTCGAATCATTTCTAGATTATGTAGATTGTTGTATTATTGATGTCCCATTCTTTGTTGCAAACTTTGTAGTGCAAATTACCCTCTTGTCATGGGGTTTAGTTGTCTTAAATATTGGAACTCCCTCTTTTGGAATTTAATATTTACAGGGTATTATTGTCCTTCGTATTTTAGTCATATTATTGCCGGATTTTCGAATTTTTATTTCGTGAAATTTTTAGAGTGTTACAATCTCCTACAGTTCTCTTGAGGTAGGGGTGAGTTTCTGTTAGTCCCAAGTTTTAACTTGTAAAAGTATTGAAAAGTTATCAAGACCAAAGGACCAGAAGTGCCTCTGAAGGAAAGCCATGATGAACCATAGCCAGTACCAGAAACAAGAGAAACCAGAGGATGCTTAACCAGAAGATGATCAAGTGAGCCAGAACCCTCAAGGCCCCTTTGTTCCATCCTCTTTGTTCAACGAAGGCTCATATATCTCAAGTGTGGTCTTCCAATCCAAGCCTGACAGCTCATCCTATAATTGGTCATCACACTTTACTCGTGGAGCTCATCCATTGGATATTGTGTTGACTTTGTGAGATTTAGGATATAAATAGGAGATCCATTTGTTGCATATAGTACACCTCTCCCATTACTTTTCCTGATTTACCTTTTGGAGAGAATATTGTAACAAACTTCAGAGAGAATTCTTGAGAGATTTAATACAAAGTAGTGGGTGTGTTCTTCGTGTTCATCATACTGTAATCTCTTCCAGAATTCATCAATACATATGACGATGATGCTTTCTAAATCCAGTGATGTCATTTCTTTCATTGTTTACTTTTAGTCTGAATTGATTACATACTTATTGCTTCGTTCATATCTTTTAAGTATTAATCATTACAAAAGACAATCTAGGATCAATAATTGGTATCAGGGTAGATTGATTAGATATTAATAAAATCGATCCAATTTGTCCAATTGATTTTCTTTTGTTAGAATGTTCTTGTTTGAATCTGTGTTTTTCATTCGTGTATTGATTCTTGGGTTCACCAAAATCCAATGGACTTAGAAGAAAACAGTGTATTGATTCTTCTCTTTATCAAAAAAGTTTCAAGTTTTTTGTTGAAAAATCATCTTCAAAATGGCAAACCTAAACTGGAACGCTGCTAACAATGGGGTTCTCTTACTAAGCCTCCCATACTCCTCCGTGAAGAATATTCACAATGGAAAATACATATGGCAAATTTTCTCAATGGTTTGGACAAAGATCTTCACAAATCTATTGTAAATGGTCCACATGTTCCAATGGTCACTGTCCCTCGAGTTCCTGAACTGCAACAACTACAGAAGTTGTAGCATATCAAATTCCTAATGAAGTAGCTGCCTTAAAGATCAGAGCAACCTGAATCCAAATGCAACTGAATTCCAACCTCTAAATGTAAATAACTCTGAAAAACTTCTTGAAACCTCATTTAAAAAGAGTATATTGGAAGTTCTGAAGCAAAATTGATGCTCAATTAAACCAGAGATTATTCCTTGCAACATTAGAAGAATATCCCAATATGTAACGACCGTATTTTGGTACGATCTCATCTTAAGCATCAGTTTTCCATAAAACGTTAATCCGATCATGTCTTACTTTCATCGTTAGGCTTAACATTTGGATCGTGGGCTTCGCGGGTCAAAAACTGGGAAAATGGGGACTCGGTATACTCAGGACGATAGTGCCCGCGATTATGACAAGAGTCACTATCGTGGGGCACTCTCACGATAAATGTACTGCGGCTCGAGTAGTGGAGGCGATAGTGCCCGCGATTGTGACAAGGGTGACTATCGCGGGGCACTCTCGCGAACTTTGTACCGTAGGGTCGATGTAGCACGCGATTGTGACAGCGATTGTGACAATGTCACAATCGCGAGACAAGGTCGCGATCGGGGTGCAGTCCATTTAAAACCCATTTTCACGACCTAAAACTCATTTTCTTGACTTGGGAGCTTGTTTGGGTTGTTTTTCTTGGTGAAAGGTAGGTTCTATCATCTCTCTTCATTGATTGCTCTTGGATAAGATCATTGAAGTATTATGTATGGTTCAATCTAGGTTTGGTAAGCTTTGATTAAGGGGCTTAAGGATTTTAAAGCTTCAAGTGACCTCTCATCATCTTCTTGTTCATCCATTACCTAGGGTTTGTGTATAATCCTTGCAAGGAGAGTTCTTTTACTCCTTAAAACTTCTATATGGTTGTATATATCAGTACATTGATGGGGTTTTGGTCATCCAAGTGTTTTTAATATAAATGTGAGTTATGAAAGTTAAGGTTTTGTAATTCCAAGTAAGAATGTGAGAAAATGTTCCTTGAACTAAGATTTATGGCTTTCTATGATTTCTACAACCTAGATAGACAACCCTAAGTCCATTGGATTTTGGTGAACCCAAAGTGGAAAACTAGGGTTTTGGGGAAATGCAATTATTGGTTAAACTAATGGTAATCATGATTTTAATATGGAATATATATGGTATATTGTGGCCGGGTTATGCTTTCTAAGTCCCCTCATTTATAAGAGTCAAGACTTTATGATTCGTACCATTGTACATATGAGTTAATTATATACATGATTTAATATGAGTATGGGATTTATTGGCATGCTTTGGTATTTGGTCTTAAGTGTAATGGATCCATAGGCACGGTATTCCAATGTCTTGTCCGGACATTTCGTTACCCTTGGCACGGGATAGGCATCGGGCTCCATGGTAAGTAGGGCGTGGGCCTATACGGTCGGGCAGCGTCCCATGGACAGTAAGGTGTAATCCCATTGTGCTTGAGTTCTCCTGTTTTGGAACTATCAAGAATAGACCTGGAGTGGTTGACTTGATGTTTTCGAGAAATAGACTTGGAGTAGTTGAGCTCGCTATGTGGTTTGAACTGTTGTCAGTATTTACTGAATGCTAATGGTTTATTGGATTTGTTTTGATTTAGCTCACGGCTAGATCGGCTACATGACTTCAATCGGGTTTATTGTTTAAGTTATTTTCCGCTTATATGTTCTCACTAGGCTCTAGCCTAACACTTGTTTTGATTGTCATGTATGGCAGGTCACTCTAGCGGTGGGACTCGTCGGGATTGAGAGGACAACCTTGGGGTCGAGAGCGGTCTTTTTGATGACTTAGTGACCAATATTTGAAGTATAGAGATTATACCTTTCGGAAGAATAGTGACACCCGACGTTAATCTTGCTTGCACAAGTTAGATTACTAGGTTGTTGAATTGTATTCTTTATTTGTTCTTGGGTTGTAATAGCCATACTTGGTTCCCCGTGTTAGGTTGACGTACATTGGTTTATATTGTTATACTCTTATCTTACAGGTTATTGGATCTCCCTTTTTGGGTAGATTGGTTTCTACCATTTATAGACGTTATATGGCAAAAATTTTAAGTTTTAAATTCACCCTAAATTTTAGGATGTTACAAGTTGGTATCAGAGCATTAGTTTAAGGGAACTAGGTATGATTGTAAGATTCCTAGACTTAAACTGAGATTATTAAGTTATGACTTGTGAGATTGGGGTAGAACTCCTAAGATATGATGAGTTCAGAGTCGATGGAACTTACGTGAATTGAAAGTTGTAACGATAGTGATGAGAACTCTTACGTATCAAGTATTCATAATTTCACTTAGCTAACGTTATTATGAATATGTTTTACGTGAGCATACTTGATCTACTGTTGTTATGATAATTGGTGAATGTAGTAGTACGTTTCCTTATGTTATTCATGCGGTTCACCTCTCATTCTATATCTGACCTTGTGTGGCAGGTAATGGTTACCACCAGGAATACACAGGAAGGGCAAGACGCCACGACATCCACAGCCGATCAACCACGGGTGACCGTGGTGTAAGAGCCCTCACGTCCGGTTAATGTGTTAGGCGGGGGATCCGAACACATTCCCCGATGCAATTTAGAATCGAGAGAGCCCATTATGGAAGAGGTGACAGCGAAGACGAGGATGATAGACAGAATGATGGTAGCCATGAACCGAGCTATGGCGCAGCAACAGGAATTATTCTTAAAACTCCTATAGGACAGGGACAACCACAACAACCGTAGGCATGAAACGGTGTACGAGAACATTGTCGTGGCGGGATCCGAGGGTACCGGACCCGTAATCCCTACTGATGCTACCACAATCCCGAGGGTTGGGCAAGCGACGAAAACTTGCACATTCAAGGCCTTTCTGGGTTGCCGACCACCGGAGTATAAAGGTTCGGACGACCCGTCAGTCTGTGTGGGTTGGATTCGGGAAATGGAACAGGCCTTCCGATCGAGCGAGTGTGGGGAAGGACATAAAGCAATTTTTGGCTCGCAAATGTTGAGAGGGACGACCCTCACTTGGTGGAATGTGTATTCCGATTCCCTTGAGGCGACTGTCTGGGCCCAATTGTCTTGGGAAATATTCAAAGAGAAACTACTCGAAGAGTATTGTAATGAGAGGTCGATGGACCGAATAAAGGAAGAGTTTTAGAACTTGAAGATGGGTAACCGGTCAGTGAAAGAGTACACCCGGATATTTATGGACAAGCTGGGATTGGTGGGACACCTGGTACCGACAGAGAAAGAGAAAATCAAAGCCTACATTTAGGGGCTTCCGTCCGACATGATGTCGATGGTTAGAGTGTCGAAGACTTCTACCCTCCGAGAGGCGATAGAGGAAGCACAATTAATGGAGGATGCTTATACCTTGAGGAAGGAATAAGGTTCCCGCCTAGTCGAGAAGAGAAAATGGGAGGGAAACTTCCTAACCTCCAAGAAACCAAGACCGTCCAACAACAACTACCACCGGGGAGCCGACTCTATGCCTGAGGCTAAGTAGTGTTCCAAGTGTCGAAGCAAACATTTTGGCCCATGCAATTTCGTTCCCGGGGCTTGTTTTAAGTGCGGAAAGCTCGGGCATGATTATAAGGATTGTCCCATCAAGGGGCGCTTGTGCTACGAGTGCAAAGAGTCGGGTCATGTTAGATACGAATACCCGAAATTAAAGACCGGCGGAGGTGGCGGGAAGAAGACGGATCCTCCAAGAGCGGTCGGAAGAGATTTTCAAATGTCTACAGAGGAAGCCAAGGCCTCTACTGATGTGGTGTCGGGTACATTTCTCCTAAATTCCGTGCCTACATGTGTATTGTTCGATTAGGGTGCTAGCTTCTCTTTTATATCCGATGCATTTTATCAAAAGTTTGACATGCCTATAGGTAGCTTACAAGAAGCCATTGTGGTAGAAATAGCTAATGGGGGCCAAGTGATAATTCGGGATGTAGTAAGATATTTCACTCTTGAGTTTGATGGCAGAAAATTTCCGGTTAGTTTGATGCCTATGCAAATCGGCGGGTTTGATGTAGTAATAGGGATGGATTGGTTATCGGAGAATCACGCCGAGATTGTGTGTTCCAAGAAGATGATCCATTTACCCATAACAAACGAAGAGACGACAATCATTTATGGTGAAAGGAGGAAAGGCAAAGTGGCAATTATCTCAATAATCAGAAATTTTTGGCGAAAGGATGCTCATCCCTCTTGGCCTATGCTATCGACACCAAACTCGAGAAGAAAAAGCTAGAAGAAGTAAGGGTGGTACGCGAGTTTCCCGATGTGTTCCCGGAAGACTTGCCTGGTTTGCCATCCGATCGACTAGTGGAGTTTAGAATTGATCTCGTTCCGGGGGCGGCCCCAATTGCCCGAGCTCCTTACCGACTGGCTCCTACCGAGATGGAAGAGATGATGACTCAACTTCAAGATCTTCTTGAGAAGGGTTTTATTCGACCGAGTTTGTCACCTTGGGGAGCACCGGTTTTGTTCGTCAAGAAGAAGGACGACTCGATGAGGATGTGTATTAACTACAGAGAACTCAACAAGGTAACGATAAAGAACAAGTATCCACTTCCGAGGATCGACGACTTATTTGACCAACTACAAGGTGAGGGTTGCTTTTCAAAGATCGACCTTCGGTCGGGATACCATCAAATGAAGGTGGCAAAGGACGACATCCTAAAGACGGTGTTTAGGATGCGTTACGGTCACTACAAGTTCTTAGTGATGTCGTTCGGTTTAACCAACGCGCCGACTATATTCATGGACTTGATGAACCGGGTGTGCCGACCATTCCTCGATAAATCGGTGATTGTATTCGTCGATGATATCTTGGTTTACTCCAAAGATGAAGAGAGTCATGAGCAACACCTTCGGGAGGTGTTAGAGGTTCTAAGACGAGAAAAGCTTTACGTAAAGTTTTCAAAGTGTGACTTCTGGCTTCAAGAGGTGCAGTTTTTGGGGCACGTAGTTACAAGGGAAGGAGTGAAAGTGGATCCCGCGAAAATCGAGGCCATGATGAATTGGGAACCACCCAAGAGTGCGTCAGAAATCCGAAGTTTCCTAGGATTGGCAGGATACTACTGAATATTCATCCAAGATTTTTCTAAGATAGCCTCAACGTTGACGGCCTTAACCCAAAAGAACGTGAAATTTGTGTGGACCGAGAGTCAAGAGAAGGAGTTCCGAACTCTACAGAGAAAGCTTTGCGAAGCTCCCATTTTATCTCTACCCGATGGAACGGAAGATTTTGTGGTTTATAGCGATGCGTCGAAGATGGGATTGGGTTGCGTTCTAATGCAAAGGGGTAAAGTGATTGCTTACGCATCATGATAACTCAAAGTTCCTGAAGTTAACTACCCAACCCACGATTTGGAATTAGCAGCGGTGGTGTTTGCCTTAAAGTTGTGGCGACACTACCTTTATGGCATGAAGATAAACTATTGTTATCTGATCATTCTTCTGATAAGTAGCTTGTCTTCTGTATGTTTATTTCACAATTGTATATTTGTGATTTGTCATTATATATTTTTGGAAAGAATATAGTGTTCATTTTTCTAGGGCATGTCATGCCGTCAGCGAGGTAGTAGAGGTCCGAGTAGAGGTAGTCGCCGCTCTGGTAGGGGCAACAACTCCACTGGCAGGCGTGGCAACCCGTACATAGATGCCTTAGACGAGTTTTTGGATGATGACATCCACACTATCGATCTCAAGGGTAAAATCACAAGCATGAGATGGAGGTCCCATATTCGAGTGGTTCGGGGTCGAGGAGAGGTCCAAAACATTCGATTCCCATGTCATGTCATCCTAGTCAGAGACCAGAGCTGGAGGAGCTGCAAGGCGCCGAGTAAGTAGATGTGGTATAAGGCTTTATATTACACAATAAAATGATATGAATGTCTTTTATGTTGTACATATTTTTTTATTGTACAGGTTTCTAAAGCTCCATGTTGCCCAGAGGTGACGTCCATATTCAGGTATTCCTTTCATGGTCTGTGGTACCGCTGGAAGGAGGTCCTTCAGGATGATCACGACTTGATGTTCGAGGGATTTCGGGTTGGTGGACATGAATCCATTTTAATGTAATTGTACCTATCAAATTATTGTTTTTACTCTGATACAAATCTTGTATATGTAGGTGAATTTTCAGTGAGACCCGATGTGTGAGGTAAAGGTTCATGATGTATGAGTATGTATCATGCAGAATAAGTATTAGATTGGATGAGAGGTGCATGTGAATAGGCCATGTTACGGGTCTAGGGGTGGATGGGGGTGAGTTGGGATGGTAAGGACTTGAAACGCCTTAGAGGACACCACCCTCTATGGATCCCATAGAAGTTTTGGCTCAGTATGATTGATCAGGTTTTTATCTTTCTTGTGATCTTTGTGCATTACCTTTGTTTTATACCGATTTATGTGTTATGTTTTTAACAGATGTGGGATACCGAACATTAGATATCCTAGTCTAGGTCCTGTAGGGCCACTCGGGTGACCCAGTTTGAGCGAGTGTCATTCAAGCACACCGGAGGATCGATCAGTGTTGCACAACATCGACACAGGTGGTAAGTCTATTGTTTTTTTAATATGTAATTAGATTTGTATGTTTATTAACAACGTAACTTAATTTATATTATAGAGAAAGACATAGGGTGTCGAGGCGAGTTCTTCTAATGTGTTTGAGCGGATCCACTGCACGAACCGGAAGGTTTTTCTGCGTTCTTCCGGGCCGCCTACTAATTCTCCGATGTTCATTTACCCTAAAGAGGCTAGAGCGCCGATAAGTTTTCTAAAACCATTGCTTTGTTTTATAAAACTGTTTAGTAGGTTTAAATTAATATATTTTAATGCATGTAATGATGCTATTAGTTTTGGCTGCCATTGTTGTACAGACGTTAGGTTAAACAGATAGGTTGGATATGCTTGATTTACATTCGTTATGTTGCTGAAATGTCTATAGATATAAGCTCACCTTTTTCATTTCGGTAAACTCTAGGAGGGGTTTTGAGAGCTTAGGGATGAGGCCCAACTTAGTGTAGAGCCCAGCACCGTTCCTCCTGATGATGCGTCTCTTTCGGAGCTGAGTGTTAAAAACACCACGATTTTTAGGAAGATATAATTTCAAGTTAATACAATGGGTATTTTAACGGAAAAATGAGAAATAAGATTTTGGACTTGAATTCTATATTTTATAGTCTTGTTGGATGAAGGATTCAATTATGAGTCCAAGGTTCTTTACGGAGCAAAATCGGAGCTAAAACGAAGAAGTTATGACCAAAACAGTGAACAAGCATGAAAATTGAAGAAAATCGGGCGAGCAGTGCTCGGCATGACTTTCAGCGTGACTTTGAGTCATCCGAACGACTTTGGGGAACATGGGCGGGTTTTGGCGTGGGTTTAGCCGTCTGGAAACCCGCGCGAAGATCTTGTCAAGCATAAAACTCGATTTTCAGCCCAAAATTTCATTTCTTCATAACTTTGCATCTCAACTCCGTTTTTGGTGATTCAAGTTGCTATGGTTTCGTTTTTGAGTGATCTTCAAGGAAATACCAAGAGATTTGAAGTTTATTGTAGTATCCAAGAGTATTTTATGGTGGTAAGCTTCTCATCTCTCTCGATTTTAAGCTAGGGTTTGATGTTTTCAACCTTTTTCCATTAATCCTTCAACTTGGGTGTGATTTTGATGACTTGTGTGGTGAAGAAAACCTTGTGGATGTGTTGGATCTAAGATCTAGGGATATTGCTTGGAGACTTCAAGCCTTCATCAAAGGAGATTCAAGTTTTGGGTGTAAAATCTAGATTTAGCCTAAATCTAGCAAGGTGAGCTCAAGTTGATTTGTGAAAACGTTGTACATGCCAAAAAATGTCTATTTTAGAGTATTTGTGTGTTTTACATGATTATTATAAAATATTGAAATCTTTGACGAGTTTTGCTTCTTGAACAAATAAGATTTTATAAATATTGTGAAACACCATATTTGGGATTGTTAGGCATTTTGATAAATAAGTCATAAATGAAAAGGTTTTTGATGATTTATTGCATAAATGGTGATTATTTGGTTAAAAGACACTTTTAGTGTTCGTTTTGGAGAAATGCTTAATTTTGTGATATGGGACGTTTTTTTAAGGAATAAATGGTATAAATTCATTTGGAGAGTAATTTGGCCTAATCTAAACTATGTTGAAGTTTATTCATGTATTTTGGAGCGTATGTTTGCAGGACGCGAGTCGATTGCGTTTTCTTATTTTGGGGACCGTTATTTGTTGGTCAAAAAGGGTTTTGAGCATTTTAGCTCGGTGTTGACTTAAAAGAGTTTTGGGGACAATTTTCCGGTTTTAATGGCTCAGTGTAGAGCCCAGTTATGATTTACATACTAGTGCACCTTGTTGCATATTGATGTTAATTACATGCTCGAGTGCGTTGGTCATTCCTATATAATCATGTAATGTTAGACTGTGTTGCATTGGATCCATAGGCACGTAAGTCAGTCTGTTTTGGTGGTCAATTTGGTATTGCGGGGTTGGACTCCGAGACCCATGTTTTACGATCGGAAACTTTTCAAGTAGGCACTAGGAGGGTTGAGTGTGGAAGTGCTAACGAGGAGGTAGGCACTTGGACCTCTGCCGCTTGAAGTAATGCCTTGGAGGTAGTCTTTAAGTGTGTCGGGCCTTCAGGGTGGAATTCATTGTAATGTTCATAAAGGTCAAACGACTATTTAGGTGAAACTTGTTAAGAAGTCGTAGAGACACTTGGGCTTTTATGTCGTGAGGTGTCATGCGATTAACGTTGCAAGAGTGGCATACTTTTGTGTTCCTCCACTCTCAACCGATACGGGACTCCCTCGTCGTCGGCCAATAACATTGAAATTATTAACGCCTTACTTTATTAATGTTTGGCTTGTGTGGTTGACTGCAAATGATGACCTTAATATTGGATTCCTTCCACATATATTAAGGTTTGAATGAAATACGTCATTCCCACATTTTGATATTTGGATTCCTTCCATTTTATGGTCGCGTGAGTATTGGGCCTAGTGTCCATGTTTTCGGTGACGTTTTGTATATATGGATTTTTATATATAATTTATGGGTTGAGTATTAGGCCTCACCCATATTTTGGGTGTTTCGGGATATAAAGTTTTATCTGCATTTTCATAAATTGAGGGTTCGATTTCTATTCACGTTTGAGTGAGTTTTGGGTTGAATCTAATTTACGAAAGCACGTTTTATATTGGGATCTTCGTCCTTACAATAGTTTGGATTGGAAAACGTTTATATTGGTATTTCTTTCGCCTAAAATGCATATTATTGGAACACAAGTCTTTTCATATTTGAAGCATATCATTTTGAAAGGTTATGATTTAAATTGCATTCTTCCCTTTTAATGATATATTTATTCATGTTGAAAACTCTTGAGTTCACTAGGTGTTAGCCTATCCTTTTTATTTGTCGGCATGTGCATTAGGTTTCGGTTGGGAATAGTTCTAGTGACACTGTGAAGAGAAGAGTGCTAGTTGTGTGCTCGAAGAGTGTATAACTTGGTGAAGTCTTCCGCACTTGGGATTAGCAACTTGGACTGGGTTTAGTAACACCCGACTATATTTAATCTTGGTATAAGACTTATTTTATTATTTGCTGAGGTTAAATCTAGATTTACATTTGAGGTATTTTAAATATTGAATTGTAGAAGGAGATTTTGTCCTTCTTTGGGTGATTATTTAATATTTTAAATAAGTTGAACTTTCCAAATTTGAGGGTGTTACAAGTTGGTATCAGAGCTTAAGTTTGAGATAATTAAGTGTTTATTTGGATTGCCTAGACTCCAACTAGTGTTCTTTTAAGTGATTGAGAGAGGGAATTGCACCAATATACACTTTACGATAGGATGTTTTGAGGCTAATGGTGTCGCTAGGAATGGGAATCACGTTGAGAGTAGCAAGGATGGTCGTGTACAGTACGTTCACAATGGCACCTGGCCAGTGTTATGGTGTATTTTAGTTTATTGGAAATTTTATTCTGTGTGAGTTTTGTTGAGTTTTATGGAGTATTATTTTACGGTGTCTTGCAGCGCATGAGCGAATAATGAAATACGTCGGCCATATTCATTGTGTGTGTTGGTTTATGGTTTATTGAGAAACTTATTTCATCAGAGTTTTGTTGGTGGATGTTATCCCATATGCTATTTTTAGAGTTTCAATATTGTTTGATTTCTCTTTTGAGTTTTTTACGAGTATATTTCTTTGCACACTACTTAGTATTATAACTGATTTATACTATTGGTGTGAGTAAACATATAATGATTTGTGAAGGTTCGTGTTAAACTTTTGCTTTGAACACCCTTCGGTTGTTAATTTTACTGTTATAGTCTCACGCAATGCATTATATTCATTTACTCGTCTGCACGGCATTATAGCCACCATTTTGGGTTAAAGAGCGTTTTATCCGTGCAACTAAAAGTTTGAAGTCGATTTAAATTATTCCATGTTTGACCAAATCGCAACCTTTTATCGTTTTAGTAAGTTTGGGAAATAAACTGATGTACGTGGGTCTTGAGGGAAATTTTATTTCATGTCATTATATGGTTAAATGAGAGATTTTCGGAACTTGATTATGTGAATTTCTCCTTTGGGAGTCTTGTACAAAGGCCTTGTTATGCCCTGTTTTAGTATGTAAAATTATTTCTCATCTATGGCGTAAATTGATGCATGTTAGGACCATAGTGGTCCATTCGAAAAGTTTGTTGTGTGTCTTTGTTTATTGTCATTATTAGCTTGAGTAATGACCAAACGGTTTTCAAAATTGTTTTATGTGTGTGGCGTTCGAGACCACTTTGTATACCTACCGAGTAAACGGTAGTGGATTTTTATTCGTATGACTAATGGTTTTAAAGCTTTTGCATTTAGAAGTTTTATAAAATTTCAATTTGGCATAGTAGTTTGAAAAACCTTGAACTCATTAGAGCTATAGATGCAAACCCTCTTGTGATAGAGGTTGTGATTAAGGACTAAAAGAGTCCTCGGAGATTGAAATGTCGGAAGACCTGACTTCTGGTTAGTTTTGAATTTTGGGTTTCGGTTTCATGAACTGGTTCACACAGGAATAGTTGAGGTATTAGATTTATAGATCCCCCCAGTTATTTAAGTGGAAAATTTTCTGTTTCGGTAAATCTTCGGGATTAAAACATTGCGTGGTTGCTTGATTATGGTGGGATACGAGTTGTTGGGTTAATTGTTCAAGGTCTTGTATGTGTTGAAAGTGTGCCACCCGAGCAAGACTACGGAAATAAGGAAAGATGGTGGTTCGTTTGTTAGAGAGGTAAGATTTGAATTTTAGTGTCATGATAGGGGTCAACTTTAATTCTTCAATGCAAGTCAGGAATGAAATATGTGGTGGTATAACCACGTTTGCAGTATAGTCGTTTTGAGGATAGGTGTCGACACTCGCATATGAGGACAATGACAGTTTGGGTGCTTCAGTGCACTTCCGATAGATCCTATGTGTTTATAATTTAAGTGGTAACCTTTAGGAGATTAGATGATGGAAATTAGGGATCGATCATTGGTAATCCTGTAGTCAATGAGGTTTTCGTTGATTGACAGCTGATGCTTGAATGCATCATGGGTGTTGTGTAACCGTGGGGTTTGGGGTAATCCGCTATTTGCAGATGTTGTGCTTGTGTCATCTTAGGGGAAACAGATTTATGGTGGATTGGATCAGACCAAACTAGTTTAAAGAATTTCGTCAAGGAAGGGACGATGAATCTTTTATGGTATTGTTTATTGGAAAATTTTAGTGGAGATATCGAGATAGACCTTAAGTAGAACTCGAGTATTTAAGAGGCCTTGATTTGTCGCGAGTATATACATCATTCCTGTAACTGCAACGAGTGATCAACTCAGCAATTTTATACGGATTCCTTACCGTTCGGGTCAAGCCAAAATGGTTGCGAGTACTAGGAATCTAAAGAGTATAGTCAGCGGTGATTGGATCGTTTTTTCTGCAAAGGTTGCTATAGTCTTGAAGGCAAGAAAAGGGTGTAGCGTGGTTCGATGAGAGACGATTAGAAGAATTTAAGGGTGAGGTTCGCTTTGGATACCCTTGATGGAAGTGATTAGTTAAGGTCGTAAGTTACTCTTGAGGTAATATGGGCCACCTAAGGTTGGGAGGCAACCGAGATCTTAATGACAGGAAAGTGATTCAATTTAGACTCTCTGTTCACCCCGTCATCGGTGAGGTACGCCGAACCTTGGGATTAGGCCAATGACGACTCGTTATGAGAAATACAGCGACAACCTCGATCGGGATGTAATCGGTTTCGCATATGAGGCAAGAGATCATGGAGGCATCCTTTTTGGATAAGAGAACCAATTAATCCCGTAATTACGACGTTGGGTGTTTGGTCGGTGCCAGATTTCGAGGACGAAATCTTCTTTAAGGTTGGGAGGATTGTAACACCCCGATTTTTAGGAAGATATAATTTTAAGTTAATACAATGAGTATTTTAAGGGAAAAATAAGAAATAGGATTTTGGACTTGTATCCTATATTTTATAGTCTTGTTGTATGAAGGATTCAATTACAAGTCCAACGGTTCTTTCTAGATCAAAATCGGAGCTAAAACGAAGAAGTTATGACCAAAACAGTGTACAGGCATGAAAAATGAAGAAAACCGGGCGAGCAGTGCTCGGCACGACTGTCGGCGTGACTTTGAGTCATCCACGCGACTTTGGGGAACGAGGGCGGGTTTTGGCGTGGGTTTAGCCGCGTAAAAACCAACGCGATGCCCCTGTCGAGCATAAAACTCGATTTTCAACCCTAAACTTCATTTCTTCATAACTTTTGCATCTCAACTACGTTTTTGGTGATTGAAGTTGCTATGGTTTCGTTTTTAGAGATATTCAAGGATATATCAAGAGATTTGAAGTTTAATGGAGTATCCAAGAGTATTTTATGGTGGTAATCTTCTCATCTCTCTCAATTTTAAGCCAGGGTTTAATGTTTTCAACCTTTTTCCATTCATCCTTCAACTTGTGTGTGATTTGATGACTTGTGTGGTGAAGGAAACCTTATGGATGTATTGGATCTAAGATCTAGCGAGATCACTTGGAGATTTCAAGCCTTCATTAAATGAGATTTAAGTTTTGAGGGTAAAATCTAGATTTAGCCTAAATCTAGCAAGCTGAGTTTAAGTTGATTTGTGAAAACGTTGTACATGTCAAATATGTCTATTTTAGAGTATTTGTTTGTTTTACATGATTATTATAAAATGTTGAAATCTTTGATGAGTTTTGCTTATTGAACAAATAAGATTTTATAAATCTTGTGGAACACCATATTTGAGATTGTTAGGCATTTTGATAAATAAGTCATAAATGAAAAGGGTTTTGATGATTTATTGCATAAATGGAGATTATTTTGTTAAAATGCACTTTTAGCGTTTGTTTTGTAGAAATGCTTAATTTTGTGTTATGGGGCGTTTTTTAAGGAATAAATGGTATAAATTCATTTGGAAAGTAATTTGCCCTAATCTAAACTATGTTGGAGTTTATTCATGTATTTTAGAGCATGTGTTTGCAGGACGCGAGTCGATTGCGTTTTATTATTTTGGGGACCGTTAATTGTTGGTCAAAAAGGATTTTGAGCATTTTAGCTCGGTGTTGACTTAAAAGAGTCTTGGGGACAATTGTCCAGTTTTAATGGCTCAGAGTAGAGCCCAATTATGATTTACATACTAGTACACCTTGTTGCATATTGATGTTAATTACATGCTCGAGTGCGTTGGTCATTCTTGTGTAGTCATGTAATGTTAGATTGTGTTACATTGGATCCATAGGCACATAAGTTAGTCTGCTTTGGTGGTCAATTGGTTATTGTATGGTTGGACTCCGAGACCCATGTTTTATGACCGGAAACTTTTCAAGTAGGCACTAGTAGGGTTGAGTCTGGAAGTGCTACCGAGGAGGTAAGCACTAGGACCTCCGCCGCTTGAAGTAATGCCTTGGAGGTAGTCTTTAAGTGTGTCGGGCCTTCGGGGTGGAATTCATTGTAATGTTCACCAAGGTCAATCGACTCTTGAGGTGAAACTTGTTAAGAAGTCGTAGGGACACTTGGGCTTTTATGTCGTGAGGTTTCATGCGATTAACATTGCAAGAGTGGCATACTTTTGGGTTCCTCTACTCTCAACGGATACGGGACTCCCCCGTCGTTGGCCAATAACATTGTAATTATTAACGCCTTACTTTATTAACGTTTGGCTTGTGTGGTTGACTGCAAATGATGACCTTAATATTGGATTCCTTCCACGTATATTAAGGTTTGAATGAAATATGTCATTCCCACATTTTGATATATGGATTCCTTTCATTTTATGGTCGCGTGAGTATTAGGCCTAGTGTCCCTGTTTTCTGTGACGTTTTGTATATATGAATTTTTATTCATAATTTATGAGTTGAGTATTAGGCCCCACCCGTGTTTTGGGTGTTTTGGGATATATATTTTTATTCTCATTTTAATAAATTAAGGGTTCGATTTCTATTCACGTTTGAGTGAGTTTTGGGTTTAATCTAATTTACGAAAGCACATTTTATATTGGGATCTTCATCCTTAAAATAGTTTGGATTGGAAAACGTTTATATTGGTATTTCTTTCGCCTAAAATTCATATTATTGGAAAACGAGTCTTTTCATATTTGAATCATATCATTTTGAAAGGTTATGATTTAAATTGCATTCTTCCCTTTTAATGATATATTTATTCATGTTGAAAACTTTTGAACTCGTGCTGACTGTAATAAGATTACTATATCATGTTCTAGTGCTGACTGTAATAAGATTACTACTAGTAAAGATGATATAATTGTGGATGTTGCTTTTTCTAAACCAAAACTTGTTGATTCTCGCAAGAAATTTTCAAAACAACAATTATTCCAGTTATCTTTGTCTGCTAGAAAGTTTTCAAATTATGATAAACATGATCTTGCTTCTCGTAAAGATTCTGAGATTTGGTTTGGCAATTATCATGTGCATTAATCTCATTATAATTCTTCTTCTGATTCTAAAAAGCAAAGCGGACCCAAATTTCACTAGGTGCCAAAATCGTTTGCTAACACAGTTGGATCCAATTGGAAATTGATACCAAAGAAAAGGCATGATTCTGTGTTGCAGGTACCTACTGTCTAGGGGGAGTAGGAGAGAAATGGTTCTTGAGTAAATCAGCTCAAGACCCGGACATCAATGTCAAAAGTGGCTTCTGATTACAACAAATCAGAACCCGTGCTTCAAAGAAGAAGACCTTCTTCCAATGCTGATATGAAAGATTGTACTCCGATACTCCAACGATAAATTCAACCTTCAAGGGGGAGTACATATTTATTTCTAAAATTATATATGTTAGATGCATAATTTCAGGGGGAGTAAGAGAAGTTATTTGTTTTAATGCTTTTTGTCTTTTCAATATTAGTGAATAAAGTTTCTTTGACTTGACTTAAGACTTTTGCAGAATTTTTGAGAAGAGCTTACACGATCATATGTTTATGACTTTAAGCTAAGCTTCATGAGATGTAAGATCGCACTTAAAGGTATATTCCTTTATCTTACTCTCATATGTGATTGAAAGAAGGACAACTTTCAATCATTGAAAACATATTCTTAAACGTTCAAACCACTTCCCGATTTTTTTCATAAGATTTTATATTTTGGGAGTGTACTTTAAATGTTCTACATGAGCTTACATGATTATAAATCATTTTGAGCAACACATTCTTTATAGGATATACGGAATCAGTATTCTAGGAATTAACACAACTTCTATGGAATCACGTTAACCAGTGATTTCTACCCATGAAGTTAATCCATAGTGATTGGGTGTGAGGAGTCAAAAGAAATGAGTGTGGAAGAGTGATGAGGTATCATGAACAAGAGAGTTCGGTTAGCAGTGAGCTAAATGTTTAAAAGAAAGAGGGTGTGAGAACAGAGTTAAAAGAATATCACAACTCTGCACCAACTTTTTCTGAGCTGTACAGCCACATTTCTAGTGTTTCACATTTCATTGGTGAACATTATTGAAACAGGCAACTAGCCCATGCCAACTCTTGATCAAACCTCACTATCTACTCATTTTCTTCTCAACAAGAAAGTGTTTCACATTTTCAAAGGGGAAGCAACACATATGCTATCTGATTTTCATTTGGAAAATCTGGATATTGAAAAGAAGGAAGTTTGCCCCACCTTCGCACTTCACTGATGCACATTGAGTCTGTGTTTAACTTACTATTGTCTCAGTGGTTTACACAATTTCGAGCCTATAAGCGATCATCAAGTGCTTAATTCTTTCTATCACAAGCACGAACACACAAGGAATTTTTTTCTTTGTCATAAAGTTTATAGAAATAACCTTTGTGGTGTTTCGATGATTAAATGGAAGCCCTGGGGGAGTCAACATCAAACAGCTCCTTTCCATTGTGTATTCGTTACACACAGTGACTTAGTGTTACTGACAGGCGTTTCTAACTGATTTGTTTATTGCTACAGGTGTTACATAACTATTTTGTCTAGATTTGCAAAGATCTGAATAAATATCTATTGCATTGACGAATCAGAGGCTCCTTATGAACAACATTTCTTGTCGTCAAGTTTTGATGAAATTGTTACACTTCTCATCAAAAAGGGGGAGAAGATCTACCTAAGAAATGGAGAAGAGCTAACCAAGAAATCACATGTTTCAAGAATCACGTCCAAGATTCTATTCTTCAAAGAGCAAGTATTCTGAAGATATGCTGATTCGAGAGAAATTTTCTTTGAAGATACTTTGCTGAAGAATTTCGAGCTGAAACTAGAGATAATTTTTTCCCATGAACTGAAAGAGAGAAAAACTACATCTTTTGGGGAGTTTACTATATCTTAAAGACTAAGAGAGAGATTGCATCTTCTATGCTGAAAGAGAAGATCGTATTGCTAAATCATTTTCGTAATGATCTTGATCAAAAGGGGGAGATTGTTAGGACACAGTCTCATTGGATTCAAGATCATACAATACGAAGATCGCAATCTGAAGCTAAAGCAGAAAAGTCGTCTCATTAATATTAGTCTAAGTCGTTTGTAATAAAATAGTCAAAGTTAATTTGAATTGTATTTTATTGTTTAAGTAATTAGTTTAGTTAGTTTAGTTAGTTTAGTTAGTTAGTTAGTTATGTTATTTAGTTAGAAATAATATCTAGATATTAAATCTAGATATTATAATAGTTGTTAGATAATATCTAGTATTAGATATTGTTTGGTAGAACTCTCAAATCAGATCTCTCATAATCGACACATACAAACACACACACACAAAAGGTGTAAAAGAGAGAGTTCTTCAAGATCAAACATACCGAACCTTGTAATCGTTATTTTATATATCAAATAGGTTGGTAATCGTTTATTTGATTTATCTGGTTAAGATCCTTGTTCTAAATCAGGGACACACAACTAGGCGTTAGCCTAACCTTTTTATTTGTCGGCATGTGCATCAGGTTCCGACTGGGAATAGTTCTAGTGACACTGTGAAGAGAAGAGTGTTAGTTGTGTGCTCGAAGAATGTATAGCTTGGTGAAGTCTTCCGCACTTGGGATTAGCAACTTGGACAGGGTTTAGTAACACCCGACTGTATTTAGTCTTGGCATAAGACTTGTTTTATTATTTGTTGAGGTTAAATCTAGATTTCCGTTTGAGATATTTCAAATATTGAATTGTAGAAGGAGATTTTATTCTTCTTTGGGGGATTATCGAAAATTTTAAATTAGTTGCTCTTTCCAAATTTGAGGGTGTTACATATAGGAAGGGTCGTCTTTTTGGGTTCGGGACCTCCCAGGATCCCCATTATGCTATGACCGTTAATTGTAGTAGTTGAACTGGGAGATCATCTATGACTGGATCGGCAGTGGAGGTTTGTTGGCTATATTGTTATGAATCATGTCGTTACTTTTCATTGGCAACAAATTACTGATTTTTGTCAAATATTGAATATTTACAGATAGTTTGGTTAAAGTGGAGATGGAAAGGATAGGGGTGGAGGCAAAGGAACGAGAGAATCTCTATATGCCGAGTTTGAGGCCGAATAGAAGAGTAGGGCAGATCTGGAGGCCCGACAAGCCAGACAATCTGCCCAGTTAGCCGAGCAGGTCATGGTATCGCAACAGTTTGTTGTGTTTATACAACAGCATGGTTACACTCTCCCCCTTCCACCGGCTCTCCCCCTAGTTTGATTTTTATGTGCCCCTAGATATTATTTGAATTGTATGAATTTGGTATTTTGAATTATTTGAATTGGTTATATTTAATTTGTTGGGCAGTTTTGGATTGTTATTTTGAACTTGTTGGACAGTTTCAATTTGTTATTTTGAGTCTATGGGCAGGTTTTGTATAAAATATACAAGAAATACATAATTTTAAAGTATTTTTTTAATTACCAAAAATCATCGACGGATCAGCGATTCATTTCCGAACAAGGCTCAAATAGGGTCCTATATTTAACGTTGACAAAAGACATTTTGTCTTAAGTCAACTTGTTTATAGAATGCTTTTGTTCACTAAAAATTGGTAGGACTATAGCTAATCCATCTCTAATATGGTCTATCGCTAATCCAACGCTAATCGTGTCCATCGCCAATCCATCGTTAAATTAGTTCGTCGTTAATCTTTCAATGAAGTTCGTCATTGATATGTCACTGATAGCATCATGCACGACCCTTTTGCCCACGGAATATCAGCGAAGGATAAGAGCATTAACGCCGGATTAGAGCATTAGTGGAAGATCGGCGACAGCTTGATCCATCGCTGATAGGACCAGTTTTGTAGTGGAAACATTATTTTGACAGTTTCTTGCAAAGTTCATATATAAATTGACAAGAGAAATGGAAGAAGAGCATAATTATTGGTGAAATATGGAAGAATCTAATCAATCTCGAAGACAGAAGTCAACCATGGATCAAAGATATTCCTTAGGTTGAATTAGGAGCTTAAAAGGACGAAAAGGAAGTCAAAACTGGCGAGATGAGATTTCTCAGGCGATTTGTCACATGACTACGAGACTAAAGTCTTGCAGGCCACTGATACAGTGATACGTAAGGCTGTACACGAACCGAACGAACATGAACGAAGGCTTGTTCGTGTTCGTTCATTTAACTTAACCGAACGAACTAGAACGGTAAACGAACAGAAAATTTTGTGTTCATGTTCGTTCGTTAAAAAAATGTGTTTGTTCGTGTTCGTTTATGTTCGTTCGTTAAGATGCTAAACGAACATAAATGAACTTAAACGAACGAACATAAATGGACTTAAACGAACATAAATGGACTTAAACGAACATAAACAAACGAACGTGAATGGACTTAAACGAACCACGAACATAAATAAATTTAAATGAACTTAAACAAACGAACACAAATGAATAAAAAATAACCACCATTACTCATTATTTCGTTCCTAAAAAATAACATAACAAAATGAAAAACTAGGTAACTTAGGAGCGATAAAAAAAGGAATTCTGAAAATTCAATTTAATTAATGATTTTACATATTAATGTCACAATATATAAATATATTTATATAATAACAAACATAAATAAACGTAAACGAACATAAAAAAACGTAAACGAACGTAAACGAACAAACATTAACACACAAAAATGAACGAATGTTCACGAACATAAATGAACGAACGAGACCATTGTTCATGTTCGTTCATTTAACTAAACGAACAAAAAAAGGTGTCCATGTTCATTTATTTATTAAATAAACGAACACAAACGAAGTTCCAGCCGAACGGTTCGCTGAATGTTCGGTTCGGTTACAGCCCTAGTGATACGTGTTCTAAGGATTTTTCTATCTAAGGTTGTGTTATTCTGATTTCTATTTGGGAGAAAACGACTAGGGAGATTTTAGGGGATTTCTTTGTGATTTTGGAGGCAATTGAAGGCAAAGAAACGCCTTGGGAGCTACGAATAATGAATCAAGGAGCATCGTTCATGGGCATTGCACTGCAAAAAAGAAATTTACACTATTTTAGATTTTGATTGAGAAACCATGTCGAGATGTATGAATTCTACTCTTCTTGTTTTGTTTTTAATCACCTCGAACATGAACTAAGAAGTTGGGGGTTGGATGATTTTTTGTTTGTAAGCATATGAAAACGTAAAGTTTGAATTATTATTATGTTTTCCAACTAATGAAGCATATTGAGTTATTTTTAATGTTGTTGTTAGCCTGATCAACTAGCAACTACTTTATTGATCTTAAATTGTCTTTGAGAAAAGTGATTTATGATTAGATTTGTGATTTATATGCCTAAGGTGAGAACTTGGATAGAGATATACCAATTAAACATTAGTACTGCTTTACAATCTTGACCTTAATAAATGTATGGAATCGTATGTTGAGATCGATACATGAAACTTCCGTTTTAAGATATAAACTTGTTATAACTCAAGAGAGAGTAACATATAAATTTGTGATTTTTGTATTAATTCAATTGAATTACTTGATAATTATTCAAATTGAAGTGTTTTATGTGAAAATCAACAGGATTCCAACTCCCAACTGTTTTTCTCCTGATAAAAGTTTCCTACTTTTTATTTCCTGAAATTGCTTATGATTTGCAGTTGTTAATTAGATATTTAATTACTTAATCGGTCATCTTAATCAACCATTCAGTTGATAGTAATTGTAGTCGTTATGATACTCAGCCTCTAGTTCCCTTGGTTTGATAATCATACTTCCGTACGTATTACTTTATTCGATACCGTGCACTCGCGGTTAGGTTAGGGACGTGTAAACCCGCTTATACGCGAGCAAGCCATGCGACCTAATATCGCGGATCGTGGCTCGTTATCTGGGAATTTTTAAGCCCCTTTTCACCTAAGGTTTCTCATTTATTTCCTCTTCAATTTTCTCTCCTCGTATATTCCAGTTGTTGGGAGCTTTTACAAAGATTTCAAGGGGACTAAAAGCATTAAAAGCTTGGATCAAGAGCTACTTAAGACATTCACCCCAATCTCTTAATTTTTGCTTTATTTCTAGGTTTTCTCTAAAAACCTAGCAAGTGAGTTCATTCTACTCCTCTAACTATATACATGTAAAATACCCTTGTCTTGAACTTCGATAAGCTTTGCCCGTGAATCTTCCACCAAATGTATGTTTATTTTGATCTATGGTCATTATTGGTTACATATAGTCGTTGAAGTTTTGTTAGGTAATTTTCTTGGTCTTGGAGGCAACTTTAGTATAAAATTAAAAAGGGATTTTGATATTGTGATGGATAGACCTCAAATACTAGTTATTCAACTTTCCCTTTTCATAAATAATGTTTCTTTTTGGAATAAAAGAAGTGTATAATGCATTTTGTTGATTTGAGACAACTCATAAGTGATATATGCTTGTTATGGAGACTTTCTTGGAAAATAAATGTGAAAAGGAATTGGAATATTTGGAGTACACACTTTATGACTATCTTTCATGTTGGCAATAAATACTTGATAGAAGTAGAAATTTATGCATCTATATATTGTGGATACATTGTGGGAATATGTGTAGTACCTTATATTGTAACACCCCAAAAGTAGGATAAACAAAAATTTCTGGAATTGGAAATGTGGTATATAAAATTATGCCAACGCACGAGCTTTCCCAAAAAGGGAACAATATATGTCAGGATCTAATTCTTAACAAGAATAATGAACTCAGAAACAATATTAAAGGAGTTTGCGGAATAACACTTTAATATTCAAAGATCAATGTAACAGTGAATCAGAAATCACAATCTTGTAAACTTTATTGAATGATTTAAAGCTACAAGATTTCACACAAAACTTTAATATTGATGAACAGACTCACCAATACGAATTCTACTTCTCTAGAACTAGGGTTCTAAACCTTGAGGTTAATTCTCTCTATCAAAAACAAAAACTCAAAATATGGTCTGCTAACTTGATATTCTAAACTATTCTCAACAGGTCTATACATATACTGAAAATAAAAGATAATTACAAAAAATAAAAGATCTTCAGTATATTCTTCTATCATTATCTTCAAACCTTCCATGATTATCTTCAGTCTTGATCTGCACGAATCTTGATTATCTCTTAAGCAGTATTAAGTTGTAGCAGCATTAACACTCTGAGCAGTACTAATTTTCACCAGCAGTAGTAACTGTGCTCAACAGTATTAACTTTGATCTGGCAGTACTAACTTCATCAAGCAGTATTAATCTGGTTCAGCAGTAGTAACTTTTCTCAGAAGTAGTAACCATGTTGTGCTAGCAGCATTAACCATACTTGTGCAATTCAGTAATTCCCAACAATCTCCCCCTAACTTGACTTTTAGAAAGAGAAGTCAAGTTCTTCAATTTTTGTCTTCAAGATGCTTTCAACACTACAGCTTAGTTGCCCAAATTCGGATCCAGACCCAGACTTTGATTGATTGTTCTTCTTACCACAATTCTGGCCATTTCTGATTCCTTTGCACATACTAGCTTAGCTTTCAGCATCCCATTCAGCTTCTCCTTGCTATGATCATACACTTTGTCCACCAGGTAGTATTCATGATAATAGTTATCTATTGTGATCATGTATACACCACAGTTTTCAAAGAGTATCCACTTATCAATCTTCTTAAACCCATATTCATGATGTAAATCTTTGATCCTGTAAACCACTTTTTCTGGTTCAAACATCATACATAGGTATTCCATTGCAATCTTGAGAAGACTTTCTTCAGTTCCTTTCAAAACAGGCTCATAAAGCTTCATCCCCACTTTATGCATTTTTTCTAGATCAGCCTTGGAACAACTTCTGATTACTTCCCCCAAGTGGCATATACTTCAAATATATCACCAACTCTTTTCAGCCTGAAGTAATCCTTTCTATTTTCCCTCAATATATCCCAGAAGATGATCTCTGGTGCTTTCACAGAAATGGGAACAGCCTGTACTGGTTCTACTACAGTCACAAAAAGACCCACATGCTCATCAGATTGCTTATTGGACTTTTTTGGGTTCTGCACAGATTCTGCTGAAGGTGTAACTGAAGGTTCTGCCTCTTTTTCAGCTTCTTCAACCCTTGGATTCTTTGACTGTTTCTTGGAAGCTATGGTCTTTATTCTCTTTGCAGATTTCATTTCTATACCAGCATTCTCTTCTTTAGTGTCTTCAGCCTTTTCTTTAGTAGGAGTGACTTCCTTAGGGAATGGTTGTTGAATGTTGAGATCATGTCTCTCCTTCATCCTTCTTTCAGCCTCTTCCCTTTGAGAGGAGTCCCCTTGAAGCTTAGCCATTTCCTTTTTATAGAGCTCCTCAACTTGACTGTATACCATATTAGTAAACATCTCTCCTTTGACACCAATTGAACCTTTCAGGTAATTGATCATTTTTCTCCTTTCCTGATTGGCCAAAAAGGTCTTAGAAGGTTGTCTTTTTTGCTTCTTGAATGGCATTCTTTGCTTTGACGCTTTGACTGCTATTTTCTTGGCCTCAACTGCTGCTTTCATGTTCTTTTGATACTCTTCATTGAGTGTTCTGGTCATATTCAGTGCAAGCTCCCTGTCTTTTTCAGATTGTAATTGTTCCTCCTTTTCTATTTCTGCTTGAAGCTGCTTTGCCACTTCTTCATCTAACTCAATCTGACTCTTCTTCTTTGAAGGTTGTTCAGGTTCAACCATCTTTCCCTTTCCCTTTACATCCTTCAAACTTGTCTTACTGCTTTCTTTTCTTTTCTTTAAAAGGCCTCCTTCTTTAGTGACCACTCCCTTGGCCTTTTGAGTAGCCTTAGGAGTGTCATTCTTGGCTTTTACCAATGTTTCTGCTATTTCCAACTCTTCAACAGATAGCCTTGTTACTGCTGCTACCCGTTCTGTTACTGCTGCTGCTTGAACCTCATCTGTTTCTGCTGCTTGTGCTTCTGTTTCTGCAGCTTTTTCCCCCTCAAAATCAAATCCCATCCCAGATGTACTTTCCTTCTCTGCTTTAGCCTCTTGATTCTCCCCCTTGTTGAAAGCATCATTAGCATTTTTTCTCTTCTTCAAAACAAACTGCCTTCTCCTCTTCTTTTGCACCAATCTTGTCACCATTTTCTTCAATTTGGTAATCTGTACTTGTTGAGACAGAATTACCATTTTCATTTCTTCTATGTCTTTGCCTTGCTTGATGACATCCAGATTAATGTTGCCCATTGTTTCCATCAATTCATTGTAGTCATATCTGTCCTCACCTTCTCCAGGAGTGTTACCCCCTTTTGAAGGATCATGGGATCTTTTAGTAGTGGAAGTCTTCTGCCTAGCAGAAGCACCCTCAACCCCCTTGGTTTCTTGGCACCTGGGAACTTTGGATGATTGCTCACCCAAAGTTGCCATAGGGAAGGTCTTATTGATGTTACCACTGGCCTCCTCTGTGCTAGCAGGAGTAGTGGCAGCCTTTGCACCCATATGCTCATGCATCACCTCAGTGAGCACCTCCTTGGGGTTGGGAGACACCCCGTGGTTTCCCTATAGATATTCTCTAATGGAGAATTCTCCATTAGAGGGCTTAAAGGCTCTGTGGGTGAAGGTACAAGAAGGGAAGGAGCCTTCTTTACCTTTTTCCTGATGTATGTATTGGTGATTGGTGAAGTTGGTTTTTGAAGAAGGGACTGAGGATTGATATGCTGATTGAAGGTTGGGATTGGCTTTCAGTGGGATGGTCTAATGAGGGCCTTGACCCTGAAGCCATACCTTCTGGATTGTGGGACACCACCATCATTGTAGAGAACAATGGGGTGTCAACTCCTTCCGAGTCCAATGGAGATCTCTTCATATTTGAAAAGACCTTGCCTTTGGGAATTTTAGGTACATATACCTCATCAAATTGAGGCATATCCGTCAATTCATTGGTTATAACTGCCTGGACAAATCTTGGGTACATATAAAAACTCTTTTTGTTTCCCAAGTTTGACTCAAGGTCATTGAAAATCATTTTTGAAAAATTGTACTTTCTGGCAGTGGCCAAGCAGACCAAAGCATAAGCAATGGTACTACTGAACTCACTCCATCCAGTAGTCTTTTTGGAACTAAAATTCATAAGGGTATGGACAAAGAAACGCCATTGGGGTGAGAATTTAGCTTTTGAGAACTTGAAAACACCCAATGGGCCTCCATACCCCATTCTAGTAAGAGTTGAAAACAGGTCATCATTAGGAATAGATGAGATACCTGAGGCATCGTCTAGACGTAGACTAATGCGAATTACCTCTTCAGAAACGGTCAAGGGTTTATCACACACCCTGGTCTTGATAACTTGCACACCATTTTCAGTAACAATGGTGGCATTTGCCCAAAATTGTTTCTGGTGCTCAATGTAGATGGATGGTGACACTGTAAGAGCATAAGCGATATTGCTTGTCTTGAGAAAATCGACTATCTGGTGAAATCCATCAGCCTGCTCCGGCTTTTGAAGCATTGCGATTTCGTTGTGCTCATTAATGAACGCCATGGATGCCATCGAGCTTGAGTGTTCTTGCCTGAAACTAACAAGGTGCTTGAGAGAAAAAAGGATTAGAGAGAAGATTAATAGTATTCAAAGAGTCGTTATGAGCTTTTAGGCGGGCAAAAAGGGTATTTATATGATTCGGGACAGAAGCAGTATTGACTGAGAGCAGTATTAATTAAGAGCAGTATTAACTAACTAGCAGTATTAACTGAGAGTAGTATTAACCACTAGCACTATTAACTAACTAGCAGTATTAACTGAGAGCAGTATTAACTAACTAGCAGTATTAACTGTGAGCAGTATTAACCACTAGCAGTATTAACTACACTTACACTCTTGAATCTTGTGTTGGTCTGAACAAGGCAATATTCTTCCTGAGAAAGATGATTAGTAATACCAAAAACAACCAAATAACAGGTATGCAATCACTTTATAAACATGATCTCATTCAGAGTTGATCATGCCCACACTTGTGACCAAGAAAGTGAATCTTCCCACATCAAAAGTTTTAGTGAATAGATCAGCAAACGGGTTGTCAGTATGAACTTTAGTAACTTGAATAAGCTTCTTTTCATTACAGTCTCTAATAAAGTGATACCTGATCTCAATGTGCTTTGTTTTGGAGTGCTTGACTGGATTGTTAACAATGCTTATAGCACTGCTATTGTCAATAAAGATTGGAGTGTGAATAAAAGGTTACCCTATAGTCCAACATTTGATTCTGAATCCATAGAACCTGAGAGCAGCAACTTGCAGCAGCAATGTACTCAGCTTCTGTTGTTGATAAGGACACTGTGGTTTGCTTCTTATACTGCCAAGATACTAGTCTTGCACCCAAAAGCTGACATCCCCCTGAAGTAGACTTTCTATCCATATTAGCACCTCCCAAGTCACTGTCTGAATATGCAATCAAGTCAAAGTTGGATTCATAAGGATACCAAAGACCTAATCTAGGTTGCCCTCTTAAGTATCTGAAAATCCTTTTAACTGCTTGTAGATGTGACTGCTTTGGCTTGACTTGGAATCTGGCACAAACACACACTGGAAACATGATGTCTGGTCTTGAGGCTGTGAGATACATGAGAGATCCAATCATTGATCTGTATAGATGGACATCAACATCCTCCCCCTCAAGATCAACAGTGATCTGTTTGTGAGTTTCCATTGGTGTGCTTGCTGGCTTTGAGTCTGTTAAACCATATTTGCTCAGGATGTCTTTCACATACTTTGATTGGCTTATGAAGATCACATCTTTCTGCTATTTCACTTGAAGCCCAAGGAAGAAGGTGAGTTCACCCATTGAACTCATTTTAAAGCTCTTGTGCATCAACGTTTCAAAGTCTCTACACATCTGTTCTTTTGTAGATCCAAAGATGATGCCATCCACATAGATCTGAACAAGTAGGATGTCCTTCTTACTTCTTCTAATGAAAAGGGTTTTGTCAATTATTCCTCTTTCAAACCCATTTTCCAAGAGATAGGTAGACAGAGTATCATACCATGCTCTTGGGGCTTGATGTAGACCATAAAGTGCTTTCTTAAGTTTGTACACTCTGTCAGGATATGATGGATTCTCAAATCCAGGGGGCTGACAGACATATACTTCTTCATCAATTGTTCCATAAAGAAAGGCACCCTTTACATCCATCTGATATACCTTGAACTGCATAAATGAGGCATAGGCTAGAAACAGCCTAATTGCCTCTACCCTTGCAACTGGAGCAAAGACTTCCTCATAGTCTATGCCTTCTTCCTGAGTGTACCCTTGTGCCACTAGCCTTGCTTTGTTTCTGATTACTATTCCTCTCTCATCCTTTTTATTCCTGAAAATCCACTTGGTGCCAATAGCTCTATGACCTTTTGGAAGGTCCACCAAGTCCCAAACTTCTTGCAATTTGAACTGTAGTAACTCTTCTTTCATGGCTTCTATCCAAATGGAATCTTTCATTGCATCATAGGCCTTCTTAGGCTCAATCTGAGATAGAAAGCAAGAGTGTACTGTATGTTGTTGATTCTGCATCTCTTGAAGTCTGCTTTGATTCCTAGTTACCATAGGAGAAGAGATGTCTCCTATTACCAGCTCTGGAGGATGGTTCTTTTGTGATCTACTCTGATGACTAGGTTCTTCATTGATGCCCACTTCTAGATTGGAATCATTTAAGTCAGCTGAGGGGATCTCATCAGCTACTTTTGGTTCTTCATGCTCTGAATTCTCCTTATCTCTTTTTTCTTCTTCAATCTGAATTGGTTCAGAAACAGTTTCTTTTTCACAGATTTCAATAGGTTCTATTGTAGGTATGGGAAAGATCACAGACTGAGGAATAATGTCTTGTACTTGTGCATCCCCTGATCCTCCACTTCCTGAACCTGCATGATCATCACTACTGAAACCCAAAGAGTTAGTTAGTGAATCAATGTCAAACAACCACTGAGGACCTGAACCAATAGGATTTGGTGTGTTCTCATTGCATTTGACATTGTCACTTTCCTCAATTATTCTAGAAGAAGAGTTAAATACTCTGTAGGCCTTACTCTGAGATGAGTAGCCAACAAGAAAACCATCATCTGCCTTGCTATGAAACTTTCCTAAGTGAGTTTTGGTATTGAGAATGGTACAAGGACACCCAAAAGGTTTGAAAAATCCAATAAATGGTTTTCTTTTATTTAAAAGCTCATATGGTGTCTTGTTCTTAGGCTTGACTACTAGAACTCTGTTTTGGACATAGCAAGCAGTATTAACTGCTTCAGCCTAGAAAGTAATTGGAAGTTTTGAATCAGCTAACAGAGATCTAGCAGCTTCAATCAGTGTCCTATTCCTTCTCTCAGCAACACCATTTTGTTGTGGAGTCCTAGGAGCACTGTATTGCCTCCCAATACCTTTTTCCTCACAAAAGGTGTTTAGGTCATGATTTTTAAATTCAGTACCATTGTCTGACCTAATGACTTTTACCTTTTGATTTGTTTGGTTTTCAATTCTTAGAATAAAGGATTTGATCAGTCCACTTGTCTCATCCTTAGTCCTTAGAAAATATACCCAAGTAAATCTAGAGTAATCATCAACAATAACTAAGCAGTATGATTTCTTGCCTATACTCATAACATTTGTCGGACCAAACAGATCCATATGCAACAACTGAAGAGAATTAGAAATAGTGTTCAACTCTTTGGACTTATGAGAAGTTTTGTGTTGTTTGCCTTTGAGACAGGCAACACAATGATCATCACATGAAAAGACTTTTGAAGGCAAACCTCTTACAAGGTTGTTTTTGACAAGTTTATTCATTGTTTTAAAATTCATGTGACACATCCTTCTGTGCCAAAGTGATGATTCTTCCAAAGATGCTTTTGAAACAAGACAGTTTAGGGATGAATCAGTTGAAAATTTTTCCATATCCAAACAATAGACATTATCCTTTCTGGGAGTTCTTAGTAGTATCATCTTTTCATCAACTACCTTTAATCCAGGAGCAAGGATAATGCATTCTGTATCTGTGAACAATATACTATGCTTTTTGTCACAAACCTGTGATACACTTAACAGGTTGTACCTTAACTGCTCAACATAGAACACATCTTCAAAGGTCATTTTACCTTTTGTTACATCTCCCTTACCACTGATCTTACCTCCATCTGGAGTATTACCAAAGGCAACATGTCCTCCATCAATTTTCTTGAAATTCTTGAGGCAAGCCATGTTCCCTGTCATGTGCCTAGAGAAACCACTATCAACATGCCAGATGCTTTTTCCTTTGAGCTGCTGGTTGCCCTGGACATAGAATAAAACAATTAGTATTGATTGGGAACCCAAGCCAACATGGTCTTGGGTCTCCCTTTCTCATCAAAGTATTTACATTATTTTTTGATGAGATTTTTAAAAACAGAGCACTCTTTACTGGAGTACTTTGTCAAGATAATAGGTCTAGCAGCACAAACACTAGAAGCAGTACTAATTTTAGAAGTACTAACAGAGTTAGCAGCACTAACAGGTTTAGCAGTACTAACCTTGTTAGAAGCACTAACAGAGTTAGCAATATTAACATTTGAAGAAGTACTAACCATGTTAGCAGCACTAACATTGATAGCAGTAGTATTGCTTCTAGCAGCACTATAATTGTCAGCAACACTATTTGTGGTAGCAGTACTAACAGTTTTAGTGCTTTTAGGAATCCACATCCTGACACTTTCTTTCACAGCCTTTTTCTTCATGTGGCTTTTAGATTTAACAGGTTTCTTAGCCACATGGTTCCTTTCATTCTTCCTATAACCAAAGGGTTTTTGCATAGATCTTTGCAAAGTCATCCTTTGGTTAACAGGATTAAAGTAACAGTGCTTAGCAAGATGATTCAATTTTCCACATATGAAACAAGGTTTTGGTCTGATGATTTTACTCAGATCAACTCCTTGTTTCTGAGCCCACTGATTATTCCAATTCCTTTGATTTCCCCTCCTTTTATCATGTTTTAGGGGCTCATCCTTATTACATGCACACTGTTTGCAAGGAACAGGATTCACAACTGTGGTTTGCTTGTAATGGACCTTTCTAGACTTTCCCTCAGTCTTCTCTATGTCATTGGATTTGATCCAAGCCCTTCCACAGTCCTCATTGGTGATAATATTATTTTCTAAGGGAATCTCACCACTCACAGTATCATTCTTACTCTTACCAGCTTCTTTCTCAGTTTTGTCCTCAACAACTACTTCATCTAAAGGATCTATCTCAGTGGCTCCCTCAGGCAGGTCCTTCCTATCCTTAGTCTCTAGCAAGTCTGATATAGGAGGGATGTAGTTGTTGTTGTATGGTGGTGGTGTGGTATTGTACCCAATTCCTCTTCTTAGTTTGTCATGAAACTGAGTTTGTAGTAAAGAGTCCATTGCTTTAGAAGCATTGGAAAACTTTTCCACATCTAGCTTAACCTTGTCTAGTTCTCCTCTCAACTTTTCATTCTCCTCCTTGGACTTTGTCAGTTGGAGTTCTAGATCATTCTTCTCCCACTTCCAGTAATTGGTATCATATGTGTGTTGAAGTTCATTGGCTTGGAAACCTTTAATCTGTTCCTCAAACCTCTCAACAATTCTCACATAGTCTTTTATATCTTTTTCTAATCTCTTAAGGTCATCACTCATATTCTGGTTGTGATCCATGTACCTTTTAACAGCATCTATGTAAGTTTGAGAACAGAGATTAGAAAGTACCTCAGTTGGGAGATCAGATACCTCTGCCATGAGAGCTTGGTTTTGAATAGCCTCTTCTGCTTGATCACTCCAGTCAAACCCCATTCCTTGTTGAGAAACAAGGGCTTGAGTAGAGTTTCTGTTCTGGTTGAAGCTTCCAGTCTGAGCTTGTTGGTGGTTGTTGTGAGGCACTCCACTTCTGCGTTCTCTGGCAAAGTGTCCCTTCAGATGACATTTATAGCACTCCACCTTTGACTTATCAAAGCCTGCTCCATCTTTTCTTCTTTGGGAGAAGTTGTTCCTCCCAGTCCTCTTGATGAACTTCTTCACCCTCATAGAAAGCATGGTCATCTGCCATTTAATATCCATCTCTTCAAGATCATCAGGATGAAGTTGTTCCAAGTCATCATTGATTAAAGAAGAGTTTCCATGGCTGGAAAGCAAGGCTTCAAAAACAGATTTAGTGCCTTTTTCTTGATTTACTCCATTAGCAGCATTAACTGACTCAGGGTTAGCAGTAGAATCAATTGATGCTGATAGGAGTGCAGCATTATGAACATATCCAGAAGGCTTCTTCTTTGCCTCCACCTCAGATTCAAACACTCTAAGGTCATTGTACAGATCATCAAGTTCTTTTTCTTCCAATTGTTCATTCTGTCTGAATGAAACAGTATACATGGTCCATTCATCTCCAAGGGACCTTAAGAACTTTCTGTTTACATCATCTTGATCAATCTGTACTCCCACAGTAGCTAGTTCACCTATCAGCTTATTAAACCTGTCAAAAGTTTGAGTCATGGACTCATTCTTAGTTGACATAAAGTTTTCATATTGTTGCTTCAATATTGCCTTCTGATTTCTCTTGGTACTTTTGGTACCAGATAATCTCTTCTCTAGGGCATTCCAAAGCATCTGTGCATCAGTGCAATTGCAGAATTGGTGTTGATACTCATTGGGAATAGCCAAGAGCAGAGTGCTCAAGGCTTTCATCTCTGTCTGCCTTGTTTTCCTTTCTGCATCCGTCTTTGGTGGGATTCTTTTTCCATCTGCACCAATCTTTCCTTCATCAGATGGGCCATTCTCAATGATGTCCCACATAGAATAATCTGTGAGGACAATGTATTGCTTGATCCTAATCTTCCACATATCAAACTCATTAGATCTGAGCATTGGAACCTTTGAGACAAGAGTACTGTTTGATTCAACTGTGTTTTCCATGATGAATGAAGGTTTCTGAGAATACTTGCTCTGATACCACTTGTCAGGATCTAATTCTTAACAAGAATAATGAACTCAGAAACAATATTAAAGGAGTTTGCGGAATAACACTTTAATAATCAAAGATCAATGTAACAGTGAATCAGAAATCACAATCTTGTAAACTTTATTGAATGATTTAAAGCTACAAGATTTCACACAAAACCTCAATATTGATGAACAGACTCACCAATACGAATTCTACTTCTCTAGAACTAGGGTTCTAAACCTTGAGGTTAATTCTCTCTATCAAAAACAAAAACTCAGAATATGGTCTGCTAACTTGATATTCTAAACTATTCTCAATAGGTCTATACATATACTGAAAATAAAAGATAATTACAAAAAATAAAAGATTTTCAGTATATTCTTCCATCATTATCTTCAAACCTTCCATGATTATCTTCAGTCTTGATCTGCACGAATCTTGATTATCTCTTAAGCAGTATTAAGTTGTAGCAGCATTAACACTCTGAGCAGTACTAATTTTCACCAGCAGTAGTAAATGTGCTCAGCAGTATTAACTTTGATCTGGCAGTACTAACTTCATCAAGCAGTATTAATCTGGTTCAGCAGTAGTAACTTTTCTCAGAAGTAGTAACCATGTTGTGCTAGCAGCATTACCCATACTTGTACAATTCTGTAATTCCCAACAATATACGTCTTTTTAATTACAAGTTTGTAATACAAAAGCGATGAGGGAAAACAACCCTTTAATCTAAACCCTAGAAGAAAGATTATCTCAAGTTGTCAACCAATTATCCAAAATATATCTTCTATACATGGCGTCCAAAAATGCTCCCAAGCTCACCTCTAAGGTCTACTAAACCTTCTTGGCAGTCGCGCCGCTAAAACCTGAGATACACATCAAGCAATCAAGTGTTACGCCAAACGAGCCTAGTGAGTTCAACAATAATACGGCATGATCAGCTAAACAGTTAAAAACAACAAGAGCCATAAAGGAGTCGATGGGGGAGACCCATCACACCAATGAGTTTCACCTCAAGTCAATGTACCTTGATGTTCATTCACATGAGCAACATCCCGAAGGCCCGACACATGAAAAGACTACCTCCCAGGCATTACTTTAAATGGCAGAGGTCTAGGTGCATACCGTCAAGGTGGCACCCTAAGACTACACCCTCCTAGTGCTTACTCATGGTTCATCCACTATACATGCATAGCATTCCATCACTATACATATTCCATATTAAGTAAAATACATGTATATGATCTCCAATATCTTCAAACCCACTTTAGGTACAACACCATATATCAAGTAAGGACATCAACAATATTCCTCATTCACATAGTATCCCATAGCATTTCCCAACCATTGCTAACAAATACCCTCATAGTACTCATATCATGAAATATAACCAAAAACCCTAACATTTTCCAAATATGAACATGTTGGTCAAACTTATCAGGTGATTGACATTGTTTAGAGAAACAAGTAAAAGTAACAATAAACATATACAAAAGTGTATCTCATTTAAAATAGTTAAGAAAGAACTCACTATCTAGGTTTTAGAAAAAACCCTAGAAATCCAACAAGTCTTGAAGATGTGGTTGAAAGTGAGGAAGCTTGATTCACACAATAAATATTCCAACTCTTTTACGAGAGTAGCTTTAAATACTCTCTTCAAATCAAAGCTAAAAGAACCAAAATAAATGTTGAGAGGAGAGGAAATTAATGGAGGAAATAAATGGGGTTTAGTGGTGGGGAGTTTTATCGAGAGAAAGAGAGAAGAGAGAGAATTAATTGCGTGATTTCCAAGAATAGAGGAAGAGAATGGGTTTAAAAGAAATCAGATGGGAAAAGGGAGAGAAAGAGGATCGCGTGGGTTTCAAGTGGCTTCAAGCCACGCCCAACCCACGTTGGGCACTGTCCCTCCCCATATGTGGGGTTCTTTTACGCTGACCAATAGCCCTTCACGTGGTTTGGCCGTGGGTTTCCCATGCTCAACCCACGTGGGTCCCTTTGACCCAACCAAACCCACAAGTTACTCTTCTAGTCCTTGGGTTTCTAAAGCAATTAAGAGATACCCATTTTATTAACACAAAGTTGCTAAAAACATATTCATAAATCATATAAACTATCAATAATTTATTTAATTAATATTATATCTTAAACCTTCATTTATTATTTAAGCTTTTTAACAAATAATAATAAAAAGATTTTCAAATAGATGATTATGACACGACCACCACACAACTTGAATTTAAAATACCTAAGATTTCCAGGTGTTACAATCCTCCCCACCTTAGAGATGACTTCATCCTCGAAATCTCGTTCTTACCTAAATAATTGGGGATATCGCCTCATCATGTATTCTTCCGCTTCCTAAGTCACATTTGCACCTCTATGGTGTTTCCATTGGACCTTAACCATGGTTATTTCTTTATGTCGAAGCTTCTTTGTCTTCGATTCCAAGATGGATTCCGGTTCCTCCACACAACGGTTTCCTTTGTCCACACGAATCTCTGACAAAGGGATGACGCTATCTACCTCAACTAAACACCTCCGCAAGTAGCATACATGAAAAGTAGGATGGATTCCGTCCATTTCCGGTGGCAAGTCTATCTTGTAAGCTTGTAGTCTGACCCGTTCTAGTATAGTGAAAGGTCCGAGGAAATGGGGACTAAGCTTCCCGCGCTTCCCAAAACGGATGATCCACTTTCATGGTGACAATTTCAACATAACCCGCTCTCCCACTTGGAATTCGACCGGTCTTCGTTTTTTGTCCGCATAGCTCTTTTGTCGATCTTGAGCCGCCTTCAAACGCTCCCGGATATTTTTCATTTTGTCCACTGTTTCTTGAACGATTTCAGGCCCCATAAATTGTTTCTCTCCCGCCTCGAGCCAACACACCGGTGTTCTACATTTTCGACCATAAAGTGCCTCGAATGGTGCCATCCCGATGTTCGAATGATAGTTATTGTTGTAGGAGAATTCCACTAAAGGTAAATGCGAATCCCAATTTCCCCCAAAGTCGATAACACAAGACCGGAGCATATCCTCGAGTGTTTGGATCGTCCTCTCACTTTGGCCATCGGTTTGAGGATGATAGGTCGTGCTTAACTTGACCTTCGTGCCCGACTGCTTTTGTAGCCCATCCCAAAACTTGGAAGTAAAACGATTGTCCCGATCCGAAACTATGGATAGTGGAACACCATGACGCGACACTACTTCATCTATTTATAACTTGGCCAATTTTTCCATTGGCAATGTCTCCCACGTCGCTAAAAAGTGCGCGCTCTTTGTGAGTCGATCCACCACCGCCCAAATAGTTTCGTGTCCCCGCAAGGTCCTTGGTAGTTCAGTGATGAAGTCCATCATGATATGCTCGCACTTCCATTCCGGAATGGCTAGTGGTTGCAAACTCTCGTAAGGCCTTTGATGCTCCGCTTTGACTTGAAGGCAAATGACACATCTCTCCACGTAGTTGGCCACATCGAGCTTCATCACCGGCCACCAGTAATGTAGCTTCAAATCTCTATACATCTTGGTTCTACCGGGATGTATGGAGTACTTTGACTTGTGAGCCTCCGCCAAGAGCAACTCATGGTTCCTCCAATCTTCGGCACCCAAATCCTTCCTTGGAATAGCTTAAGGCCGCGACTATCTTCTTTTAGTATCTCCCGTTGTTTTACTATGACTTCGGCCTTGAGATTCTCTTCACAAAGTGCTTTGGATTGACTCACCTTAATGTCCTCCACTAGGCTTGATATTACATCAATTCTAGTAAGGGTTACCTTGACTTCACTCCCATAACTCGACTCAAAGCATCCTCCACCACATTGGCCTTACCGGGGTGGTAAAGCAATTCGCAATCATAATCCTTCAAAAGCTCCAACCACCTCCTTTGTCGTATGTTGAGGTCCTTTTGGTCGAATATGTACTTCAAGCTTTTGTGGTCGATGAATAGTGTGCACTTCGTCCTGTAGAGGTAGTGCCGCCATAGCTTCAAAGCAAATACCACCGCCACTAACTCCAAATCATGAGTAGGATAATTCTTCTCGTGGTCTTTGAGTTGTCGCGATGCGTACGCGATCACCTTCCCCCTTTGCATAAAAACGCACCCGAGACCCAATTTAGAGGCGTCGCTATAAACCACAAAGTCTTCGGATCCTTCGGGTAAGGATAAGATTGGTGCCTCGTATAGCTTCCTTTGTAGAGTCCGAAAGGATTTTTCTTGAGTCTTGGTCCATAAGAACTTCACGTTCTTCCTAGTCAATGACGTGAGCGGAGAGGCTATCTTCGAAAAGTCTTGAATAAATCGTCGGTAGTAGCCGGCTAAACCCAAGAAACTCCTTATCTCCGTTGGACTCGTCGGTGGCTCCCAATTCATCATCGCTTCAATCTTCGCCGGATCTACCTTCACCTCATTCTTAGATACCACGTGACCCAAGAATTGAACTTCTTGTAACCAAAACTCGAACTTTCAAAACTTCGCAAACAACTTCTCCTTCCGAAGAATCTCTAACACCTCCCGTAAATGTTGACGGTGTTCGACCTTGTCCCGCGAGTAGATCAGAATATCATCGATGAACACTATAACCGATTTGTCCAAGAGAGGTCGACACACACGATTCATCAAGTCCATGAATACGGCCGGAGCGTTAGTCAACCCGAATGGCATGACTAGAATCTCGTAATGATCGTACCTCATCCAAAACTCCGTCTTCGGAATGTCGCTTTCCTTCACCCGCACTTGGTGGTAACCGGACCGCAAATCTATCTTGGAGAAATTTCTTGCTCCTTGCAATTGATCGAAGAGGTCGTCGATTCGAGGAAGTGGATACTTGTTCTTGACGGTGACCTTGTTGAGTTCACGGTAGTCTATGCACATCCGCATGGATCCATCCTTCTTTTTCACGAATAAAACTGGAGCTCCCCACGGTGACGAACTCGGTCGTATAAACCCCTTCTCGAGAAGTTCTTGTAGTTGTGTCATCATCTCTTGTATTTCCGTCGGGGCTAGACGATAAGGAGCACGAGCAATTGGTGCGGCACCTGGAGTGAGTTCGATATGGAACTCTACTTGACGTTTCGGTGTTAGGCCGAGTAGGTCTTCCGGAAAGACATCCGGGTAATCGCGCACCACATCATCTTCTACTTTCTTCTTCTCGAGCTTCGCGTCGATCACGTAGGCCAAGTAGGACGTACACCCCTTGGCTAGACTCTTTCGCGCTTTGATTACCGAGATGATCGTGTTGGTCTTTCGATTCATCTCCCCATAGATTATGACTTCCCCACCCTTCGGCAAGGGTATTTTGATCATCTTCTTGGAACAAAATATACTGGCATCATGCTGGTATAGCCAATCCATCCCAACAATCACATCAAACCCCCCGATATCCGCAGGTAGCAAATCTATTACAAAGGAGTCCCCATCTAAATCTAAGGTGCACCCAACGAAGCATTCCCGAACTAACAAGTGTTCCCCATTGGCTACCTCTACCGCTAGAACATCAGGCAACAAGCTAACTGGAGTAGTGAAATTCTTGCAAAAAGAGGTGGACACATAGGAACGGTTCGCACCAGAATCAAACAAAACGCGGGTAGGTAGAGAGTTCACTAGAAACGTACCCGATACCACATCCGTCGTTGCCCTTGTTTCATTCGCTGTCATTTGGAAGGCCCGACTTGGCACCTTCGATGGGATCTCCTTTTTTGGCATAGTCCCGCTGAAATCTCTTTGATTACCCCTTGCTAACTTGGGAAAATCTCTTTTGATGTGCCCCGGCTCCCAGCACTCATAGCAAACTCCTTGGGAGGGGCAATCTCTACTCATGCAGTCCTTCCGTCCACACTTAAAGCACACCATCGGATTAGCGAAGGGCTTCAGATTACAAGGACCAAAGTGCTTGGTTTTACACTTGGGGCACCACCTCGCCTCCCGTCGTAGCTCCATGATCCTCCCCCCATTGAAGGGTTTGGATGATCGAGCGGGCCCGGTTGGTCCTTCCTATTTCCACTTCTCTCCTTGTTGCTTCTTCTCTCCTCTCTCTTGAGGATATCGTCCTCCACCAATTGGGACTCCTCGATAACCTCTTGTAACATACTCACCCTGGCATTCCTAACACCCATCTTCATCTCCGCCGGTAAACCTCTCAAAGAGGCCTTTATCTTCGACCTCTCATCAGTCGCCAAATGCTCAACCAGACTGAGCTTCTCCATGATTTGTTTTGAGTAGTCGGTGATTGACAGACTACCCTTCTTCAGGTTTTGGAACTCCTCTTCTATCTTGTCGAGAGCCCTTTCATTGCAATATTTCTCCATGGTCTTATTCTTGAAGGTTGGCCAAGTGAGCTTGGCCAAAACCTCCGGTGTAAGCGTCTTTCGGGTAACGTTCCACCAACTCAATGCATCCCCTCTAAGTAGCTGAGAGGCAAATTTGACCCTCTGAGAGTCGTCACATTCACTTGATTCGAATGCCATCTCTACATCTTGTATCCAGTTCATGTACGCCACTAGATTTGTCGTTCCGAAGAATTCTGGAGGTCGGATGCATAAAAAGGATTTAAAGGAGCAACCCCCTTCTTTCTTCTTTTCGGTTCTAATGACATGCTCCTCCGTCCCAATTGCATTATCGGCACCACCCGATCCAATCACCGTATTGTCTCCCATTGCTTCGGGTCTTCGGTTGCTTGTATCACGATCCTCTAATATCTTCATGAATTGCTCGTCCCGCTTGTCCATTACAGAATTCATCATCTGCATGATACTACCCACTAAGACTGACTGGGGGCCCACTTCTTGGACTACCGGGTTGTCGATCTCTAAATTCACTTGATGAACTTGATCCACCACTCCCTCCAACAAGGTGGTCCTTTGAGGAACAGTCGGAATAGCAGTTGCATTTTCCCTTCTTGAATTCTCTGGAGCTATGACACTCGCCTCGTTACCCTCATCGGGCACCACCACCCGATTCCTAGTGTTTACCAATGTGAACTGTCACACATGATAAAAATCATACCGATTAATTCTTTGAAAGATTAGCGGTTCGATACGTACTACTACAAAGATCAATCATTATAATAACAGTTTCTATCACACTCATGTATTTATAAATTCATAATAGCATCGGCCAAGTGAAATAGTGAACGTATATTACATAGGAATTCTTGGTGTCATCATCACAACTTTCAATCATTGCAATTACGTAATCCTAATACTCTCCCCACCTAGGAACATTCTACCCAAACGGACAGTGATACCAAATGGACAGTAATCCTAATACCTACAGTCTAAGTCTAGGCATACTAGAGTTGACACCAGGTTCACTTAAACTAGAGCTCTGATACCAACTTGTAACACCCTAAAAATAGGATAAACAAAAATTTCCGGAATTGAAAATGTCGTATATAAAATTATGCCAAAGCACGAGCTTTCCCAAAAAAGAAACAATATATGCCTGTTTAATTACAATTTTGTAATACAAAAGCGATGAGGGAAAACAACCCTTTAATTTAAACCCTATCTAGATGAAAGATTATCTCAAGTTGTCAACCAATTCTCCAAAATATGTCTTCTATACATGGCGTCCTAAAATGCTCCCAAGCTCACCTCTAAGGTCTACTAAACCTTCGTGGTGGTCGCGCCGCTAGAACCTGAGATACACATCAAGCAATCAAGTGTTAGGCCAAATGAGCCTAGTGAGTTCAACAATAATATGGCATGATAAATTAAACAGTTAAAGACAACAACAGCCATAAAGGAGTCGATGGGGGAGACCCATCACACCAATGAGTTTCACCTCGAGTCAATGTACCTTGATGTTCACTCGTATGAGCAACATCCTGAAGGCCCGACACATCTAAACACTACCTCCCAGACATTACTTCAAATGGAGGAGGTCTAGGTGCATACCGTCAAGTGCTTACTCATGGTTTATCCAATATACATACATAGCATTCCATCACTATACATATTCCACATTAAGTAAAATACATGTATATGATCTCCAATATCTTCAAACCCACTTTAGGTACAATACCATATATCAAGTAAGCACATCAACAATATTCCTCATTCACATAGTATCCCATAGCATTTCCCAACCATTGCTAACAAATACCCTCATAGTACTCATATCATGAAATATAACCAAAAACCCTAACATTTTCCAAATATGAACATGTAGGACAAACTTATCAGGTGATTGACATAGTTTAGAGAAACAAGTAAAAGTAACAATTAACATATAAAGAAGTGTATCTCATTTAAAATAGTTAAGAAAGAACTCACTATCTAGGTTTTAGGAAAAATCCTAGAAATCCAACAAGTCTTGAAGATGTGGTTGAAAGTGAGGAAGCTTGATTCACACAATAAATATTCCAACTCTTTTAGGAGAGTAGATTTAAATACTTTCTTCAAATCAAAGCTAAAAGAACCAAAATAAATGTTGTGAGGAGAGAAAATTAATGGGGGAAATAAATGGGGTTTGGTGGTGGGGAGTTTTATCGAGAGAAATAGAGAAGAAAGAGAAATAATTGGGTGCTTTCCAAGAATAGAGGAAGAGAATGGGTTTAAAAGAAATCAGATGGGAAAAGGGAGAGAAAGAGGGTTGCGTGGGTTTCATGTGGCTTCAAGCCACGCCCAACCCACGGTGGGCACTGCCCCTCCCATACGTGGGTTTCCTTTTCGCTGACCAACAACCCTTCATGTGGCTTGGCCGTGGGTTTCCCATGCTCAACCCAGGTCCCTTTGACCCCACCAAACCCACAAGTTACTCTTCTAGTCCTTGGGTTTCTATAGCAATTAAGATATACCCTTTTATTAACACAAAGTTGCTAAAAACATATTCATAAATCATATAAACTATCGATAATTTATTTAATTAATATTATATCTTAAACCTTCATTTATTATTTAAGCTTTTTAACAAATAATAATAAAAAGATTTTCAAATAGATGATTATGACACGACCACCACACAACTTGAATTTAAAATACCTAAGATTTTCGGGTGTTACACACTTTATGACTATCTTTAATGTTGGAAATAAACACTTAAGATTTTCAGGTGTTACACACTTTATGACTATCTTTCATGTTGGTAATAAATACTTGATAGAAGTTGAAATTTATGCATCTATACATTGTGGATACATTGTGGCAATATGTTAAGTACCTTATATGTTGTAAATTGTCAAGTTTGGTGTTTTTATTCCATAACTCTTATGCATGAGGGTTAGAGACTTTATGTTATCAAGTAAGTTGTGATTGTATCTAAATTGAATGACAGTAAGTAGACACTAATGGTCAAATGAGATCTTTGAGGTGGCATTTAGCTAGAGAATGAGTGGGCCCTACGATTCAATGCCTTGAAGTGAAGCTCGTTGGAGTAGACATTAAAGGTATTGGGGGATTGAGGTGGCGCCATGAATGGGTGTTCACTAAAGTCATAGAATTTGACGTGTAACCTGATAACATCAATACGTGTGGCAATACTTTTGTGTTCCTACGACTCCCAATGAAAATGGGTCTCCCCTATCATCTAAAGATGTTGTATAATTGACAAGGTTTGGACAATTTAAAAATATCTATCTTTATGTACAAATACTACCATTCATGGGTAACGTCATTTTATCTACATATTTCACTACTATTATTTTTAAATTAATTGTCTGGACTCACTAGGCGTTAAGTTTAACACTTTTTCATGTCGACATGTATATCAGGTCCATTAGTGGGGAGCCTATGGACGTTTGAGGTGTGATGTTGGGTATTCTCTAAAAGTACCGATTGGATATCATTTTTGGAACGCCTTTTGAGATGACAGAGAGACTTGGGTTCGGTAACATTTGGTTATAATCTAAATGACCAGGATTAGATTAGTATGTTATTAACTTTAATCCTATTTATCATACTTGTATTTGAGTAGCTCACTTTCCCCCTTATGGGTTGAAGTTTGTATTTATTTATTAAAAAGTTAACGTTATTGCAAGTTGCAAATTACTCCCATTTTAGTGGCGTTACACACATACACACATCATTTTAGCATATCTGGTGTACACCCACCTTCATTGTTCGTACCCTACAACCACCTTCGACTCCAACATCACATCCCGGACCACGTCCCATATATCGTCATCATCATAGATAGAACCATGCACAATCACATCCTAGACCAGATCCCAAATCAAAAACCTTAAATCAAACCTAAATAAAAACCTAAAACCATACTTAAATCAAAACATGAATCAACTGTAAATTAAAAACCCAAAAGATCTGAATTCAAGATGAGGTGAAATCCAAATCTGAGAAACCAGATCCCCAGTTGGGAGGTGAAATCCAGATCTAAAAACCAGGTGTGAAGTCAGATGGAGGATCTCCAAAGGTTCTCAGAAGAAATCGCGGTTTCACGGTGTCCATATACGTTGTCGGCATGACTTCTTCAATGCTCCACACCTACCTCCATCTAAGATGTAGGGGGACGATAGTTTCAGACTTGTGTTCCACTTCTCCGTCACATCCTCTATGCTTCATGTTCCCTATCGCAACCCCCTAACAATAGAGGAATATTTGTTGCCAACATTTGATGATCTATGTGTTTAGTGTAAATTGTTTAGGTTTAATGAACTTTAAAGCTTATATTTTATCATTTGGAGATGATGGAAACATTAGAAAATCTTTGACCCTTGTTGCTTTAAACGCCATTGAAGTCAAACAAAGTGATCATACCAACTACTCTAGTTACTATGTTTTTGTTCAAGATTTAAGCATTGCAATGGTCTAGAGGATTATTCTGGGTTCATGAGGTTAAGTTTTTTTTCGTATTTTCCTTGTTCATGACAGAAAATAAAATATAAGATTTCTCTGTTGTTTTTTATTTAGGTTTTAGGGTTTTCCTAAATGTTCTTGATCAAGAAGAAATTCATAATAAGATGTTTTTTTATTGTTGATCATTGATTGTTGATTGTGTTGAGTGTTCTTGATTTGATGTGAATTTTGATTTAAGAAATGTTATTTGATTATTCTTGATTGTCTAGGTGAACAAGATGAAGATTCAAGAAAAAGAAAAAAAAATATTAAAAATGCTAAAATGGATTAAAATGGTAAAAAGACCATGATGCCCTTGAGAAAATACAATAGGCTTTTAGGAAATATACATTTTCATGATAATAAAGTATTTAATAAGACTAAATTTTATACGACCAACAACTTTGATTCATATAGAATGATATTATTGTGACAAAGTTAGACAACCTAACAAATTATATCCAGCATCGGAGTTAGAAACTGAAGTTGTTAGGGGAGGGGGTCCACGAGTTAGTCCTTTGACCATTTTTAACTAAAAATACTAAAAATAGTATTAGTGTTGAATTTTAACACTCAAATTTTCACTATTCACAAGAATAACATTAACATCTTTAACCAGTTGGTGCTACATCATAACACATTTATATATATATATATATATATATATATATATATATATATATATAGAGAGAGAGAGAGAGAGAGAGAGAAAGATAGATAGGTTCATACGAGAATGATAACGATTTAAAGGAATAAAGGGACAATTCTGGACCAATCATAATTAAGAAATTAATAATTGTTTATTTTAATAAAAAATGGTATAAATGTCATTTTTCATTAGTAATTTTTATTTTAAGAAATTAGTAAAATCAAGTCCTAAATTAATGGGATTCTCGATTCATCCCAATCCATATTTCACTCAACCCTTCAATCATATCCTCTTCGCCCTTCAATACTCCATCAATCTCGCCGGCGGGAATGGTGAATTTGTCGTCTCCGACGTCGTCGTCTTCGCCACAGCCGCTGCAAAACCACCGTAAAAGGAGCTCATCCTACTCCGGCAACCGTACCGGTCGGGACCACCGCGGCAGCGGCGGCGGTGGTGGTGGGTTTAAGATACAGAACTCAACCACCAACAACACTTCAGAAACTACTTACTGACTAGATTTCGTTCCTCCATTTTCCGTTGCGACAGTTGTGATGGTCAGCGGCGGTGGGTTATACTCACCACCACCGCACCACCACCAACATGTGGTGTTATCCGGTGGTAAAGAAGATGTTCTTCCAAATCTCGTCGGACGGGTGGAAATTGAAGAATTACAACAACACTAATCATCATCATCATCATTCAGGTGAATTCGAGAAACCTACTGCTGCGCTCCTTCGATGCCGCCGGTGGCCGGTGCTGTTGACTACGGTGTTGCGATGCTGCCGCCGGTGGCCGGTGCTGCTTTGCTGCCGCCGGTTGCCGGTGCTGCTTATACTATGTGCCAATTACTATAGTGGCCACAATTTTTTCATATGTATATTAATTATGTATAGTTCGTATTTGAAATAATCAACTTTTCTTCCTATTTAGTACAAATCATATATGATTTTGGTGTTAGTGTTAAGTATTTAGAACAAAATCACATATGATTTTGGTGTTAAGTATTATAGCCAAGTTATTTAGTACGAAATCATATATTATTTTGGTGTTAATTATTAATTTGGTGTTAAGTATTTAGAACAAAATCACATGTGATTTTGGTGTCAAATATTATATCCAAGTTATTTAGTACGAAATCACTTGTGATTAACATGATAAACCAATTTTGAATTCATTATAGCAGTGAATCACTTATGATTACCATGATAAACGAATTTTGAATTTTATAGCAGCAGATCACTTGTGATTAACATGATAAACCAAATTTAAATTTATTATAGCAGCGAATCACTTGTGCTTACCATGATAAACGAATTTTGAATTTATTTTCAGAAAAAATGGGGAGAGATTGAGACGTGTTGAGATAAATTAGGAAGGGATTTCTTTTTTTATTGGAATTAAATATTATAATCCCTTTTTTTTGGAAGTTAATACTGTCCTAAATTATTCATAACGTAATATGACTTTATTGCCCTTTTACTCTTAATTTTAGAAACTATTATTTTTGGAATTAATTTAAAAAATGATTGGCTGATACTTGTCCCTTTATTCTTTTAAACACAATATGTTCTCGTTTGAACCCACCCCTATATATATATATATATATATATATATATATATATATATATACTAGGCATATACCCGCGCGATGCAGCGGAATGTGAGTAAAGAACGAGCAATTAATGCTACTTCCTTATAGACATGTCATCAACAATCAACCATGACCTAAGAATCACAACTTATGAAACACTAAACCCTAAACCCATAAAGATATTCAATAATTAGTTTATACTACAATTATTGACGAAAAAAAATTATAATTATATAATTTATAATAAGAAAGAAAGGTATTTTACGATTATATATTTTTAATGTGCTAACGGTGGAAAAAATAAAACGTATGGATAGAAAACAAATTAATTCGTAGATATTCATGATATTTAATAGTACGGTTAAATTAAAAAACATTCAATATTGGGTTCGTTTTGAAGGTATTGACGAGACGATTATTATGGTATAATTTGTAGAAAAATGAACGTATTTTTCATTGCATTTTTGTTCATATACGATTATTTGTGTTAACATGATAAGAGTGTAAAATGAAAAATAAAAAAAACAAGGGATATAAATTAATTAATTAATTAATTATAAGAGTGGTAAATGTAACATTTAATTTTAACCGATTTCCAATTCTCTCTCATGGATTCCTTTATTTTATTTTAATTCATAGTTACAGTTTTTATCCCTGAACTTTTTTGATAAATTTACTTTATATCTTTTAGTTTTACATTTTATATTTTACATTTTCATTATATTAACACATATAAGCATATATTAACTAAAATACATTAAAAAATAATTTTTGATTTTAACAAGTTACACCATTATAATCGTCTCGTCGATACCTTCGAAATGAGCCAAATATTTAATATTTTTTTGATTTAATTATGTTATTATATGTCATATATTATACATTGGTTAATCGATTTTTTTTAAAAAGAGAAAATGCATTACATCAAACGTAAGTTTTAACATCAAGATAATAAACATAATAAATATATTGCGTATTTTTTTATTTCAGCTTTGATTATTCATTTAAATCAACATATTCACGAGTACGAGTACACTCTATATATTATTCATTCACATCTAATCTATGTTTGTATGGGATAATCCACGACATTGCATCTGGAAGTGCATGATGTGTCCAATGGTGTATGAGTGTGGGCATTGGGTAATCTCCTTTTAATACCTAGTTCATCCATTAACTCTACGCGGATAGTGTCCCCATGCATCTTCATGACCACCAAAACAAGTAGATATGGCTCGAAATCCACAAATTTCATCGCCTAATACATATTGTACTTGTGCGATGTATGGATGAAATAAACTCGGGATTTGATCAAGATATGAAGTTGGAGGGGGGGTTGTCGTTGGAAGTAGGAGTTATGCCTCGCTGATTCTTTATGACCAAAATTTTATAAGCACCCAACCATGATTTACCTAATAAAAGCTCTCTATCTTGATGAAAACAAATACCCAACTCATATTTCAGCAAGATTTCCAAACCCAAACTCTTTTTTACAGAAAAATCATAAATTTCATCAACACCCAACCATGAAATACCTAATATAAGCTCTCTATCTTGATTTAAACACATACACAACTCATATTTCAGCAAGATTTCCAAAACCCAGAAACAATTTACATAAGAATCATAAATTCCATAAACACCCAACCATGATTAGCTAATACATATCCTGATTTAAACACATACCCGACTCATATTTCAGCAAGATTTCCAAAACCCACAAATAATTTATAGAAAAATCATATATTTCATAAACACCCAACCATGAATACCTAATAAAAGCTCTCTGTCTTGATTTAAACACATACCCAACTCATATTTCAGCAAAATTTCAAAAACCCATAAACAAATTACAGAAAAAAAAAATCATATATTCATAAACACCCAACCATGATTTACCTAATAAAAGCTCTCTATCTTGATTTAAACACATACCCAACTCATATTTCAGCACGATTTCAAAAACCCACAAACAATTTATAGAAGAAACATAAATTCCATAAACATATTACCTGGTTGAAGCACAAAATCGATTGAACACAGAATATGATGTTGGTTGAAGCACAGAATCGATTGAGCACAAAATCGATTGAGCAAAAAATAAAGGATCAAAATGTAAGATTTAGGGTTTTTACCTCATATGAAGGAAATCGTTTGACTGCTCGTATGCCTGAAATGTTGAAATCAGAAGGAAATCTTATGGCTGGAATCGGTTCTCTCACTCTGTTTATATACAACCTTTTTTGGGAAATCGTATGCCTGAAATCGGTGCTCTCACTCAATGGAAGGAAGCGTGTGAAACCTTCCATTTCAGAAGGAAGGTATGGAAGAAGACGTGTGTTAGGAGAGAAGGTCAGAATCAGAAAACATGGTTGGGGCTGCAACTCATACGTGGGTGTACAGTCTTGCGTAATGGTGGTGGTAAGGTTAAAAATATATTAAATCGATGGCAATGGTGGTAAGGTTAAAAACACTTGTACAATGTGCTTTATTATTTGTACTTAAGAGATTTTCAAATTGGATGCATAAAATAGTTGTACATTATGCATGAAAAGTTGTCTTTAAGACTTTTGCTTAAATGCTTATTAATGTAGTATATATATATATATATATATATATATATATATATATATATATATATAGAGAGAGAGAGAGAGAGAGAGAGGGGTTCAAGGGAAAACCTCAAAAAAATGGAAAACTGAAGAACACTCTGGTAACCATTCATCTGGACGATATGCACTTGTGCATACAAGTAATTTATAACATGCACAAGTGCATAATATGCACATGTGAATAAAAACCAAAAAACTAATTAATTACTTGTATGCACAAGTGCATACCGTCCAGATGGAAGGCCACCAGGGTGTTCCTCAGTTTTCCGGGTTTTTTTAGGTTTTCCCCTGAACCTGACCCTATATATATATATATAGGGTGTTCCTCAGTTTTCCGTTTTTTTGAGGTTTTCCCTAAACCTGACCTTATATATATATATATATATATATATATATATATATATATATATATATATATATATATATATATATATATATTAATTTATCATTTTAAATATAATCATTTTTAATTTATAAATTAGTTAAACATATATTTATATATCTTATTTAACTATAATAGTTTTACAATGTACATTATTAATCAATTAAATTTATCAAGAAATATTCAAGTGCATAAAATATGCTGATGTGATTTCAATAGTTATAAGATAGGAACAAATATGTCATGTACAATGTAGACATATAAGAATATTGACAATTGTTTTGTCTTAATTGACTTAAAAGTGTTTGGCATACTCACCAAATGTTATATACAATTACTATAATATTCATGTTCGTCAAGAGTTATGGGCTTTTATGCGCTAAAAGCATTGATCGTAACAAGATTTTGACGACCATGTATAATAAACCAGTAGATTTGTTTTTAGCAATTGACTTATTGACTCTGATAACAAAAAAACAAATCGAAAAACTACAGACCGAAGAAAGAAAAATCGATTCATATGCATTATAAAGCAAAAATGAGTTTGATCATATGCATTGGAACCAACGATTTGAACCGATAAGTAAATTCGATTTTGGTTGCTTATTTTCAACTGGGAAACAAATGTTTTGATTTGGGGATATTCACCATACGTCGCTAGTTCGAGTCTTATTCGGGTCATGAGAGGTTTTCTTGACTGTCTTTTCAAAGCACCATGAGATTAGTCGAGATGCACAAACTGGTCCGAACAACCCACGATTAACAAAAATAAAATTAAATCGAACTGATATTTTATACACAAATATACAAATTCTAAGAATTAAAAAAGAATTCAAAACCTATGAACTAATATCTCATGTATGTATTAGAACGTATAAATTAAACCTGAAAAGTATACGCTAGAACTTGGGTTTAATTTAAAAGAAGAATGAAATTTCTCTTAATTTCACAACTGTAAGTCGTCTCTGTTGGTTGGTACAAATATACAAAAAACAATATTTATGGCGTTTGTTTATCCCTCTCTCCATCTCTATCGCTCCCACCACCTTCATCCACCATGTCGTGGTTGTTATTACCTCTCCTCTCTCCCCAAGGACAGGCCATTGTGGTCATCTCCAATGAAACACGCCTCTGTTGTTGAAAATCTCAAATCGAGTGGTGAACGATTGCTGAAAACACTAAATCAAAGAGAGTCAAAGATGTGCTAGAAAGTCAACGAAGTACATAAAACAAACAAGAAACAAGATTTGAGGACATGTAGAACACTATCCTTAAAGTTTTATTAGCCCCTACTATTACGTTGATGGTTTGTGGGCTAAAAACTTCCCATGATTCAACCTCAAATCAATACTTTATGCAACTCTCCTAAGATATTTATAAACATAATCAAATTGTAGGTATTAATCTTGAATGAATCAAATGATATTGTTACGATGATTATACGAGCTTAGACATATCCACCAGACCCTTGTTTATATACATATACAAAAGATTAATTTGATAGTTGGAACATGATTTCCCTCCAAAAAAACCGCCAAATAACCAACGAACACAGAGGTCACGTGTGTATTTCTACAATGGTCTCGCACGCCCAAAAAAATGCGTCCAGCAGCCAAAAAAATCAATGTTTGCATAAATGCTCACGACCACTACCAAGTACCGAAATGAATCGAGTAGCCAAAAACTCATTATTTCAATAAAGATAAGCTAAAATTGGTTTTAACAAATAGTGTAATGAATTTTTTGTTGCATGCAAATTTTTGTAACACATTTTTGTAAAATATGAATTATACAAAAATAATACCCTTTATAAAATTTAATATCACGTAATCCAATCGTTAGGATACTTGGCACTGTAATTTTTGGATATTGCTAAGAGCCAGTCATATTACAGTCCTAAGGTAAAAAATTTGCACCTGCTAAGACCTAAACCAAATTGTCGCATTTCTAAATTGGACTACATAACCGATGCTCTGGTAAGACCTAAGCTCGGGGCAAGGATGGGACTAAACATGCCAATTGGACACTAGTTGTCATGAGTCCCATAAAGACCTAAAAGTTGCACTTGTAATGCAATTGGTACCCGTTACCTACCAATTGAACTTATTATTGGATGTATGATCAGTTGCATATGATAACAAACTTCAATGTGGATCTTAGCCTTTACAAGATTAATGTTTTTGGATAAGATGAGGGTAATTAATTTTTAACGGATTAATATAGAAAATACTAAAATAAATGAACTTTTATTTTCTCTTTGTAGATGTCAACAAAAACCGAAACAAAATTTCACTTCGTTCTTTGTTTTAGAACAAGAAACTGAATGGTGATAACTTTGTTGATTGGTATCGTACCTTAAAGATCATCCTTAGGCACGAGACAAGTTACAGGTTCTCGAGAAACCATTTCTTTTACCATCATATGACCGAGCCCCTAACCATCGACAAAAAGTTTGGCTTAGAATGTACAATGAGCAACGTGAACTTGTAGCCCTTATGGTTTCTAGCATAATCCCTGACATCCGGGAGGAATTCGAACCCTATGAACCATTTGGGATTACAAGGAGCTGAAGAAAAAGTTTCAACAAGTGAAAAAGGAGCTTTGGAATAAGTGGGAGAATCTTGAGTCAAAGTTGCACCTAATGCAAGTTGTTGAATTAAACACTCTCGTTGGGTCAAGGAAAAGACCGCATTCGAAGGAATAAGGAAAAAAGGTTGTTGTTCGACCTAAGAAGTAAAAGGAAAACCCTGCAAAGGACGTCGATTTTCATCATTATGGTGAGATTGGCACCAGAAGAAGAATTGTTCTCTATACCTTTCTCAGTTGAAACAACGTGGTTGGAACGTCTAACAAGTCAGCTATATACTTACAACTCCATGTGATAGAATTGTATGCTTTATATAATTCATGGGTATTTGATGCAGGTTGTGGAACTCACGTTTGTAATAATGTATAGGGATTTAGAAGAAGCAGGAAATTGAACAGAGATGATTTGGACTTGTTCGTTGGCAACAAACCACGAGCGCCTCTTGAGGCCATTAGAAGCTATGAGCGTAAGTTACCAAATGGTCTTATTCTTACTTTAGACAATTATAGGAATAGTTTCAGTTTCACTTTTGAGACATTGTGGTTATGAATCGGCATTTATTAATCATGGTATCTCTGTTTATAAAGATAACCTATTTTATTTTATTGTTGTTCCTCATAATGATATTCATGAATTAGATATGCATAATTATGTCTCAAAAAATAAAATCGGTATATACTTTAAATGCTTAAAGATCCAAGTACGACTTGAATCAAACTTATATATGGCATTGACATTTTTGACACATAAACAAGAAAGGCATTGAAAAATTCCAATCGGAAGGAATTTTGAAATCAACTGGCCTGAGCCATTTGATTTATGCTAGTCCTGTTTATGCGGAAAGATGATAAAGTCCCCCTTCTCCGAATTGGTGAGTGGGCTAAAGATCTACTAGGACTCATACATACGGTTGTATGTGGACCTTTTTAGAACTTCCACTAAAGATGGATATAGTTACTTCATTAGATTTACTGATGACTTCAGTAGATATGGATATGTCTATCTGAACAGACATAAACACAAAGTTTTTGAAACGTTCAAGGCTTATCAAAATGAAGTATAGAATCAGCGTGGAAAGACCAAAAAAACCATTCAATCTAATTGAGGTGGTGAATACATGAGTCAAGAGTTCCTAGATCATCTGACGGGTTGCCAGATTGTCTCACAACTCACTCCACCCGGAACACCACAACATAATGGTGTGTTCAAAAGGAGAAATAGAAACCTTACAAGATATGGTTCAATCTATGATGTGCCAAACTACCTTGCCTCTATCCTTTTAGGGTTATGCCTTGGAGTCTACAACACACTTACTCATTATGGTTCTAACCAAGAAGGTAGCCAATACACCATACGAGTTATAGCATAGGTGAGCTCCTAAGTTGTCTTACTTGAAAGTCTGGGGTTGCGAAGCCCACATACGACGTGAGACTTCTAGCAAACTAGATTCTAGGACTATCAAGTGTATTTTCGTGGAATATCCTAAAGAACAATGGGAAACTGTTTCTACAACGCCACCGAGAACAAAGATTTTGTTGCTCGGGATGCTGAGTTTTTAGAGAGAAATCACTTATTACAAGAAGCAAGTGGGAGCAATGTAGATCTCGAAGAGGTTCGACAACTACAAGATACAACACCTTCTAACGGCACTAGCGAACACGTATTGAGATCGAGCACTCGACTGCTGAGGTACAACATAGAACACCAGTTATTCGCAGATCTGGTAGGATTTCTAAACAACCCGAGAGATATGGATTTGTTGTGACAAATGAGGAAGTTGAACTAGGGTATCATTGTGAACTTACTAGCTACTGGGAGGATGCATCGGATTATGAATCCGACAAGTGGCTTGAAGCCATGAATGCAAATATGCAATCCATGAAAGATAGCCAAGTTGGAACATAGTTGATCTTCCACCAAATAGCAAATCTATTGGGCATAAATGGGCTTTCAAGAAGAAGACCGACATGGATGGAAATGTACACACCTTTAAGACTCGTCTTGCGTCGAAAGGTTTCACACATACTCATGGTATTGACTAAACCCTAAACCTTCTCTCCAGTCACTAGTGTTAAAGCTATTAGAATACTTATTACCATAGTTGGATACTATGATTATGTTAAATGACAAATGGATGTCAAAACTGCCTTCCTAAATAATCACCTGAGCGTGACGTATATATGGTGCAACCGGATGGGTTTGTGAATCCAAAGAAGCCTAAAATAGTGTATAAGCTTGACAGGTCCATTTATGATTGAAGTAAGCATCCAGGAGATGGAATCTTCAGTTCGATGAGAAAATCAATGAGAATGGTTTTACCCAAAACCAATATAATCTATGTGTTCACATTAGAGCTAGCGGGAGCAATGTAATCTTTTTTCTAATCTTGTATGTTGATGACATACTACTCATTTGCAAAAATATTCCAACCTTGCAAGATGTTAAGTCTTGACATGGAAAATGCTTTGTGATGAAAGATTTAGGAGAGGCAACATATCTTCTTGGAATCAGGATCTATAAAGATAGATTGAAGCGGTTAATATGTCTCAATCAAAGTACATAAATTGACAAAATCTTGAAACAGTATAGGATGCAATACTCCAAGCGTGGAGCCTTGCCAATGCAACATAGTATTAGCTTGAGCAAGTCTCTATGTCCTACTACACCTAAGGAGTGAGATACACGAATGGTATCCCTTATGCCTCAGCCATAGGATCCATCATATATGTTATGTTATGTACTAGACCCCATGTCTCGTATGCTATGAGCCTCACTAGGTTGCTCTAAAGAACATTCTAAAATACTTATGAAGGACTAAGGAAATGTTCTTGGTTTACGGAGGTTTGGAAGACGAGCTTAGTAAAGTGTTACACTGATCCAAGTTTCTAGACAAATGACGATGATTCTCATTACAATTAGGCTACATCTTCATCATGAATGGAGGAGTTGTTGATCGGTGTTGGTCCCAATAAGGGTTATACAAAGGTTTTAATTTGTATAGGGGGGGGGGGGGGGGCTTGAATACAATCACACATAATATTACTTTTTAAATTTGTTTATTGATTGTGAGAAAATCAAAACAGAATTTACAGATTGTTGTGAAAATAGATAAGGTAAAACCTAATATAAACAATCTTTGAGAATCACTAAGTTCCTGCACAAGAAAGTAGGAATGAGAAGAAGGATTATGAAGAAAGAATTTTATTCAAAGATGTAGAAGAGGATTATTGGAGAGGAGAGTCTTCATTCCTGTTTATACCTTATGTAATTAATGCAAGTCAGAAGGTACTTTCTACGTGTCAGCATATTGTTGGATGCATGCATTTGACTTTATCCACACCATGCTTTTGACCGTAATATGAATAGTAGAGCAGAAGAGGGTCTGTACAGAGATAGACAAAAGGAAGTTTATTTTTGTACTATTGTACTATTCGTGCAAAAGGATAAGACAAACAAAATCTTGTGTAGCATGATTCTTGATCAGCTATCGTTGATGAGTGACTTCCGCTTTCACTGATGAACATCTTCAGCTATCGCATAATCATGATCAGATTTGTCACACTTGGTAGACTAGTCTTGGTGTCACTAAATCCTGCTTTAGATCATGAGTAGGCTTGTATTTATCATCAGCTTGGTCTTCGACTTCTACTGACAATTTCTTTCAGTATGAGACTTGTCTTCAGAAGTTACTTAAACTGTTTACAAGAGAATTTTCAGTGATCACTGACGGTTTGATCACTGAAGCTGAATCTTATCAATTCAGAAAACATTTAAAGGTAATTTTCACTAAGTATAGGAATCATCACCAAATCACTAAGAGAGTTTGGATCAACAATCTCCCCCTATTTGATGATGACAAAGCAACATAAGACAATTGCTTAAGTTGTAGCACATAAGGAAAATAGGACTCATAACATACATGTCTCATTTACTGTTGTAGGGATCTTTTTCAGCACTATGATGGAATAAAGTACTTCATTGAATTTAACATTAAATCGTATCAAATTACAAAAGTATTAATGAAAAATACAAGTACAATGAAATACAATTACTGAAAGTAATAACTAAAGGGTACAAAAAGAAAAGAGATGTATCAGCTAATCCCATAAGATGGTTGTATCTAGACATGTCTTCTCCTTGTTGTTTTCTTCTCAGAACTTCTCTCTTAAACTTTGTGAGAATCATTTTTCCAACTTTATTTTATTCTACCCACTTGTTGATGTAATCAAGATGAGGTAAGGGGAAGATATGCGGTTCATAAATCCTTTGAAAATTGTACTCACCTTGATTGTTGATGAACATGAGACCTAGCTCAGAGGTCAAGATGACTGATCCTGCAGCATACGGGCGTTTTTCTGGTACGGATTCATTCAGCATTGAGGTATCAAAGTCAGTATTCATGTTGTTGTTGTCGATGATGAATATTATTTTAGGCTTTAAGAGAAAGAGTGGAGCATCTTCAGATTGTCAAGTTTTTCTTCTATGAGAAGGCTTCCGAGGTAGAGGAGGAATTTTGACAATCTTCGATACTTTATCAAAAAGCTTATTTAGCTAGTCTTCCATACATTCTTTGTACTTGACTTGGACTTCTGAATAGCATTTATGATTTATACCCATTCATCAAAACCATATCTCCAAAGCTGAGAGGGGTAGTCAGTGATTGAGGTATTATCATCTCTGAAAATATTCAAGGTGACTACAATACCACCATATTTGGATATTCCATATATCGTAGTGTTGGTGATCTTGTGAGGACTTAGCCTTAAATCAACCTTATTTTGACACCACTCCAATTCCTTGTGTTGTTTAGTGAGTTGCTTTTGGTTTTCTTCATCAGCGTGTTTGAGGAGTTGATCTTGTATGCCGACAGGATTTTTTTTTCTTTTAATGTTTGCTTCAGAGAGGCTTTTTGAGGCTAAGGAAAGAGCCAATTTGACACTTTTCTTGTGATCAGCAAAGGCTTGGTCAGCTCGTATTGATTCTTCTCTCTTAGCATCAGTGAGGAAGCTCAGCTCATATTCTTGGTTTGGTTTGGGAAGGGATCTTTATTCGAGACTTATTCTTTGCAGCAACTATCTCAGCTATCATCTTCAATTCTTCAACCTCTGACTTTGGTACGAGAACTGAAAGTCTTCGAGGGCGAGATAGTGATGTCTCTTTTTCTTCCTCTTCATCAGTCTCTAGGATGTAGACTGAGATTATTGTTTCTTCAGCTATGAAAGGTTCTGGATTATGAGTGGAGGACTCATGCAGGGGAGAAGATGGGTTGGATACATGAGGAAGAGAAGGGGGTAATTCCAATAATATAGAAGTTTTTGAGGTGGGAGAGAATTTAAGGGTTGAACTTCAGAGTGGGAAGGATAAGTGTATGGGGGTTAGGGTGATACATACCTCTGTAAAACTAGCTCCCCCTCAGGTCTGCATATGATCTTCAGAGTTCCCTCAACAGCGACTTGTTTGCCTTTTCCAGATTGAGAAGGCTGTTGAGTTGCTGAGGACCTCTACCCTGTTGGCTCATATATGAGCACTCCTTTAGAAGGAGGAGGTCCGATTTATGCAACAAAAAATCTTCCATCATCGTCATCATCATCGTCTTCATCACCCGATCCCAGATATTTCCCATCAGTTTCCACATCATCATGATCATCACTTTCGTCTTCATCATCAGCCTCAGCCATAGTGGCCTGAACTGGTTCGGTTGTTGTTGTAGAAGGGATGGTGGTAGAAGTGGTGGTTGTTTGTACGATGAAAATGGAATCATCATCTTCTTCACCTTCATCAGCGACTGAGGGAGTTATGTTTTGCTCCACCTCGGCTACTACATCATCTTTTATCTTCTCCCCCTCTTTGTCATCATCGGCGGATGTATTTGCATCATTGACCAAAGCTTTAGTCTTTTGTTTAGCTATCTTTGACTCTTTTTCTCTCTTGGCAGCAACTCTCTTCTTCTCTATGGCCACTTGATTTTCGACCTTATCCTCTAGGTCAACGAAGGCAGTGGTGGCTAGGATAACAAACTCAGCAACCATCTTCAGATCTCTTCTGTCGGTTTCAGTAAAGGATGGTGTTGTAGTAGAAGGATTCTTCAGATGGATGAGAATTTCTTGCAGCACTTTGTCTTGAGAATCAATCTTGGCATGTACACTGCCAATATGATTGGTGAGGTCAGTGATTACGGTGTTGTTGGCTGCTACGTCCATATGAAGTTTCCTACTATCTGGTGAAGGCCCTTTATCTTTGAGTTCTCAGCCTTGGAAGATAGACCCTGAGATAGTGATTAGATTCTTTGTTGTACGGCATCATTGTTTGTGGAATTGCATCAGCAACTTTGTTGAGTGTTTCAACGACTCCCTCAAGGGTCTTGTTTATCGCGTCCAACTTAGGACCTGAAAGAGTATTAGTTAAGTGAGATTTTTGAGGCTCTAGATTAGGAACTGAAAGAATTAGAGGTGGGGAAGAGGTAGTACCTGAGGGATCAATGATGATATCTGATTGATAACCATCAAAAAAATTCCATCTAATGGTCGAAAGAACTCGTGAGAGGTATGCTCTAGAAATCACAGAGAGAGGATTCCTCAGGTCATGTGTTTACAGCATTTTTAGACATTGTCTATCAATTGAGTATCAACATCGTATTGGACAAAACCTGATGTGTCATCTACCCATTATGTCGAGACTAATGGAGGTGTAGTAGAAGCGAGTAGTGATGAGAAGGGGGCTTCGTGCTGATGCAGATGAGCACTAGCTATGCTTGAAGGCACAACTTCAATGTTTTGAGACACCAATCTGGTTGGGGCAGATGCCAGCATAGCTTCAGCGACCATAGAGGGTGCTGAGGAGATGGTATTGGTTGTAGTGGTTGTCATGAAGTGATGACGAAATATGCTATTGAGAACTGTCGAGAGTCCTTCAGCGTCTTACTTGGTTTCTCCTTTGGTGTTTTCTTGGATTTCTTTGAAACGCCAAAAGGGGCTTCAGGTTGTTGTTTGGAAGATTTTGGTTTGATAGAAGGGGTAGATTGTGACGGTTGAGCCACAGTCAATGCTATCTCTGAATGCGAAGAAGTAGGAGGAGAGGAGAGTAGGGCAAAGAGATTTACCTCATTTTCTTCGGTCTTGCGATCAAGAAGACGAACTCCCAACTTTGGGAGTTGGAAATCTCCTTCAATGGGGTACAAGGACCCATATAGGCGTTGAAGTATTGCACTAATGAATCTGACATATGGGATGCTTTGCTCTCTTTCTTCCGTTGAGATCTTAATGATCAGATCACCGAATATGATCTTCGCATAATCGATCTTTCGACCCATTATTACTGAATATCGATGTTGAGAGCTATTCTACTTACTTGCTCCATTCCTCTAGTCTTTCCACCCATACTCTGAATGAAGTAGGCGAACATAAAGCTGATAGCAGTGGGCATACAGTTTCTCACTATCTTTATTAGTGCATTCTTTGATTATCCCTTGAAGATCCCCAAGTTGTAGTTCGTTAAGTTTATAAAAGATATCAACTCAACATCAGTGGGTGTGGGTTCATAAGTAGCATCTTTGGGAAGGTTCGGTGTATCTCTGAGAGTGGCAAGGCCGAAATCTCCATGGCCATGTCCAGAACTGAATATTATGACAGTGAACTCTTTTCCTTGCTTCTTTTTCTTCTGAGCAACCTGAGCAGTAAACCAGAATTGCTGAAGAAGGCTCTTGTAGCCTGGTGGGTAGACTATCAGTGCGTAGCTGATGGGGCAGTTCCTCACGAACTCAGTGGCTTCAGTGAGATGAGGTGTTGGTTTGTTCTTAGGTAAGGTCAGAAGTTCTTAATGGTTGTTTGACTTGAAGTCAATGTCCGATAGTTGAAACTTCATGCTTGGAGTAGGGAAGATGACAACTGATTGGGATTCCATTTCTGCTAATCAAACACTTAAGATGAGAAAAGAAATACCATAAAGAAGAATTCGGTATTTGAAGGAATTGACAAATTTTCAAAAATTGGAAATATGGTTTTAAGAATTAGTGAGGAGAAAACAAGGAGTATAAACTATTAAGTTCAAGAAAGGATACCTAAAGAAAATGATATTTGAACATAATATTAAGAAGCACAAACTTTATTTGAAAAAGAAGGTACTGTATCATCTAAAAACTTTGAAGGTTTTAGGGGTTTTAGAGAAAATCATGAACAAGGTGATTTTTAACAAAAACGTATTATTTGATCTTATTTTAGAAAATAATAAGAATAAAACATGTTTTTAGTAAGAAGAAGAATAAAAAACACAAGAAAAACCAACCTGTTTCTGGAATGAAAGGATGAACAAGTGGTGTGTGTTCTTGAGAGAGAATATTATGTTTGCTTAGGAATATTTGTGCGCATAAAGTTAAAAAATTGGAAAGGAAAGGACTTTTATATGATAGAGGATGAAAGATCATGATGACCAGGACATGTTGCACGCAATTGATTGGACACATAATTAGAAGAGGCGTCGTGTGTCAGAAAACGTGTGCCAACGGTTATCAACAATGACGTCATAAAAATGTCTTTTCGTTTTCAAAAAGCTTTTAATAACTTGAAGAGGAACAAGTAATTTTCTTTTGAAAAAGATTTTTGTCACCTAAACATTAAGTCTGTGATTATCTTTCAATTTTCAAGACGTCTCGCTGAAGGATTTTCAGTGAGGAGTGAGAAGGGATCATACCTTTGGAGTTAGGCATCATTTTGTTAAAGGATCAAAAAATGAATAAGGAAAACTGAAACATTCGTTTATTTTGATGAGTAATGCTTAATATTGAAGATTTTACTCTTCACGATTCAACATTCCAAGTTTGTTGATTAAGATATTAAATCTTGCTTCATCAAGAGGTTTTGTAACAATATCTGCGAGTTGGTACTCAGTGGGAATGAAAAGAAGTTCAATGTATCCATTCATAACATGATCTCTGATAAAATGATCGTGATTAGTCTTTGAGTGAAGCACTGGATTATTGGCTATTGCAATAACACTAGTGCTATCACAGTAGATAGGAATCTTTGAAAGCTGAAGGTGATAGTCAATAAGTTGATTTCTCATCCATAAGACCTGAGCACAACAGTGGTGCTTTTTCTATCTAGTTTGCAACCTGCAAAATCACTGTCTGAATAGACAGTTAGGTCAAACCCCGAGTCTTTGGGATACGAAAGACCTAGGTTGGGTGTCCCCTTCAGATATTTGAAGATTCTCTTTACAACGACCAAATGTGATTCCTTGGGTTTAGATTGATATCGTGCATAGAGACATGTATAATACATGATATCAGGTCGGCTAGCTATAAGATACAGTAGAGAGACAATCATTCCTCTATAGGCAGCGACATTTATAGGTTTCCCATTTGGGTCCTTGTTCAGTGTCAATGGTGGTGCCATAGGAGTTCTTGTCACTGAACATTGAGTAAGATCAAACTTCTTCAGCATGTCATTAACATACTTACCTTGGCTTATGAATATTCCTTTTCCATATTGTTTTATTTGAAGACCAAGAAAATATGTTAGTTCTTCCATCATACTCATTTTATAATCCTTCTTCATGCGTTCAGCAAACCGAACACATAGCGAAGGATTCGTGGATCCAAATATAATGGCATCAACATATATATGAACAAGAATGATGTGACCCTTGATTTTTCTATGAAATAGGGTACTATCAGTCTTTCCACGTTCAAATTTTTCAACAATAATATAGGAGGAAAGAGTTTTATACCAAGCTTGAGGTTCTTGTTTTAACCCATAAAGAGCCTTATCCAGATTATAGACATAATCTGGATGCTTAGGGTCAAGAAACCCTGGGGGTTTCTCTACATACACTTCTTCATTCAGCTTTCCATTTAGGAATGCTGACTCGACATCCATTTGGAATACGTTGAAGTCTTCGTAAGCCGCATAGGCAAAGAATAATCGAATTGCTTCGAGTCTAGCCACAGGGGCAAACGTTTCATCATAGTCTATGCCTTCTTCTTGTCTGTATCCTTGAGCAACAAGTCTAGACTTGTTGCGGATAACAGTACCATGTTCATCTAACTTGTTACGAAATACCCATTTGGTACCTATAACAGTTCTACTAGATGGACGAGGAAAAAGATTCTAAACCTGGTTTCTGTCGAACTCACTCAGCTCTTCTTGCATAGCGCTGACCTAGTTAGGTTCTTGAAGAGATCTGTCAGCTTTCTTTGCTTCAAGAGGATATATAAAGTTAACAAAGAGGCAGATATTACCTAAACTACGTCGAGTCTCAATACCTAAGTTTGGATCACCAAGGATTTGATCAATTGGGTGACAATTTGTCCATCGCTGAGTAGGTTGCTAATCATTCATATCTGAGGAGATGTGAGGTTGAGATTGTTAGAGCAGAAATATATTGGATGCAAGATCATGAAGACTAGAGGTCAAATTACAACAAGTCAAAGCTGAGAAAGTCAACTCTCATTAAAAGTCAAAGTCATTTTGTTAATAAAGTCAAAGTCAATTGTATTTGTTTTTAGTTTCCTTGTTATTAGTTGTGGGTATAAATAGTTTTCATTTGTTGTTTAATAGATACATGGTTAGAAGTTTTGGATATAATTCCAGAGAGAGTTTTAGAAAGAGAAGTTTAGAGAGAGAAAGTCAAGAATAGTTTGTAATCTTTGGATTGTGAAATTGAAATCAAAACAGGTAGTTGTTAAATCTTGTTTTGTTTGTTTGATTGTGATAAGAATCTTGAAATCAAGGACACACAATTGGTATCAGAGCAGATTCAATTGAAATCAATTTCAAGAAAGTGTTCGACACTGTTACATTGAAGTTCATATTCTATTTTGAGTATTTGTATGTTTTAGAGTTTGTAATTGATCAAATGATGATCGAATCATGTTTTAGAATGAGTTTGTATAGGTAATTTCATGAATTGCACTGTAATCGAGTATAATTTGTTGAATTTGTCATGTTTGAGTTCACGAGTCAGTTCAAGCACTATATTAGATCGATTTGTATTTTTGAATGTATTTTGTTGAAATTCAGTGCTAGAATTAGGTTCGAGATGTCTAAGTGATCAAATTGTCAAAATTTCGAGTTGTAATTCAAAGTCTAGATAGTTTTTTTTTTGGCGAATCAGATTGATTTTTTGTTTTCAAAAGTTCAAGAACGCGCAAAGGAACCCAAGAACACGCAAGATCTACAAAACGAGCAAGCATCATCAGAACAACGCGCAAACTTAAAGATTTTTGACTTTTGCTAAGAAACGCGCAAAGTGTTATTTGCGAGTTCTAGAAACGCGCAAATCAAAGTTTGCGTGTTTGATTCTTCAGTCTGCGAGTTTGTTCATTTTCGAGTCTCCGAGTTTGAGTTCAAGTTTCAGTCTGCGAGTTTACTCTGCAAATTATCAAAACACGCAAATCAAGTCTTGCGAGTTTGAACATATTAGTTTAGCTTGCGAGTTTGATAAAACATGCAAGTAGGCATCTGCGAGTTATCCAAACGCGCACGACTCATCCTGCGAGTTTCTCAGTAAACTGTAATTTGCGAGTTTAGTCATCTGCGAGTTTCAAGCATTTTTAGTAATCTGCGAGTTTCTCAGTGAACAGTGATCTGTGAATTTTGGTGTTTGCGAGTTTCAAGCCTTCTAAGTGATCTGCGAGTTTCTATACTTAGTCAAATTTTTGCAAATTGTGATCAAAATTTCTGAATTTTATTTCAAGATTTTCTATGTTTGTGTGATTTCATTTGAACTAACGATCAATTTCAAGTTTCTTATTGATTATATTTTCAAAACAGGATGACTTCAAGAGACGCTCTCTCAATTGGCACAGATGTCAAGCCCCCAGTTTTGTTCAAAGGGGAATATGAACAATGGAAGGATCGTTTTCTCGATTTTATTGATCGGCAAACAAATGGAAAGAACATTCTAGCATCAATTGAAGATGGACCAATGAAGAAACCTACAGATGAGATTCCTACTGAAGGTAATGACTCAGATTGAGCTCAGAAAACAAAGAGAGTTGATAAAGATTGTGCTCAATTCACTGCTGAAGAAAAGAGTCGGTTTGATGCTGACAAACAAGCCAGATCTTTGATTTTACAAAGCATGACTAATGAGATATATGTGAAAATAGACAACTACAATGCAACTGCCAAGTCTATGTGGGATCAACTTCAGAAGATGATGATGGGTTCAAAAGTTGGCAACCAGATGAAAATAGCAAACTGCATTAATAGCTACGAAGAGTTCAAAGCAAAGGAGAATGAAAGTTTGGAGGACACAAATGAAAGATTTGTTCTGCTTCTAAATGAACTGTCAAAGAACAAGGTTAAGAAGAAGCAGATTGAGAACAATGTAAAGTTTATCAGTATCTTGCAACCTGAGTGGAAAAAGCACACTAGACGAATGAAACAGATGAAAGATTTGAGTGATATTCCACTGCATGAGGTATATGAGACGTTGAGACAAAATGAGGACGAGGTTGAGGAGAAAAGAGCTGAGAAAAAGAAGTCTGAAAAAGTGCCCGATCCCATAGCACTTGTAGCTGGAGAGAAGGAGAAAGAAAAGAAAGAGAAGAAGAATAAGAAGAAGATAGTGTTGTCCAGTTCTGAATCAGAGTCTGAATCTGATGGAGATGATGGAGAGAGTCTTAAGCAAGCAATGCTTTTACTGACCCGTGCTTTTCAAAAGAAATTCTATAAGAAACCGGGGTCTAATTCTTAGAGATACTCTTCATCAAGCTCAAAGAACCACGAGCACAGAGAAAGAGTGGAAGGAAGTAGATTTGTTGAGAAGAAGCCGGAAGAAAAGAAAAATTATGTGAATGACTATACTAGTACTGAAAAGAAAGGTGATGATCTGATCAAATGCTACAACTGTGGAAAGGTTGGACATTATGCTAAAGATGGTCGAAAGCCGAAGGTTCGCAACTCGGAGTACTATAAGAACAAAATGCTCTTGGCTAAACAACAGGAGGCAGGCAAGGCATTAATGGCAGAGGACGAATTCTGGTTGGATCATTCTGATGTCGAAAAAGAACAAGAAGAGTCCGCTCACTTATGCTTGATGGGAAAAGAGGTGAAAGATGATGATTCTGATGATGAGACTGCTGACGAGGTAATGAACTTAACTGAAAATGATTTCATGACCAAAACGGAAGCCACGATGGTCGAACTTCAAGACCTTCAATCCAAACTGAAAAAGGAAAAAGACAGAGTTGCTAGGATAAATCAACAGATCTTTGAACTTAATAAATCGGTTATTGGGAACAAAGATTTAATTGATTCTCTACGCAAATCTGCTTTTGATTTTAAAAACGAAAAGATTTGTTTTGAAAATAAGATTTCTGATTTTGAAACAAAATTGTCTAAGTCTGATTCTGAAAAACAAGAATGTGTTCTAAAAGCGTTTAACTGCAGGTTTAAAACAACACTTTAGAGAAAAAGGTAAATGGTCTGGAAGCAAAATTATATGCTCGAGGCCAAACAGATCAAACTACTTTCTTGAATACACCTAATGAAGAACCTGATTTTAAAGAAAAATGGGGACTAGTTTATGATAATCCTCATTACCTAGAAAAAGCTATCAGAAAACAACCAGCTTTATATAATGCAAATTTTTGTTTAATACTTCCATTTTCCTAATGAAGGAAATGATTTCTTCTATAGTGTTACTCTTGGATCTGAGAAACATCACCCAGGTATATCTTGAAAATTCATCCACTATTACTAGTGTATACTTCTTTCCATCGATGGATTGTATGTTGACAGGGCCAAATAGATCCATGTGGAGTAGATGAAGAGGAGTAGTCAATGAAGAAACTTTCTTAAATTTGAGACTTGCTCTTGTTTGCTTCCCTTTCTCACATCCTGAACATAGAAATTCCTGTTTGAGTGTTGAGGTAAGCCAGTGACAAGTTCTTTCTTTGAAAGATTCAATGCTTTGAAGTTCAGATGGGAAAGCCTTTTTTGCGATAGCTAGTTGACATCTGAAGAGGCTTTGGAAAAAAAACAGATGTTTTCAGTGTTGGAAGAGTCCATGTTCATAATATAGACATTTTTCATACGAGTACCAGGGAGAGCAAGTTTTCCATCTTTGTCAGTGACGAAGCATGTTCTATTGGTGAAACATACTTTATAGTATTTATCACATAGCTGACTAATGTTAAGAATATTGTGCTTCAGTCCTTCTACATAAGCAACTCTTCGAAAAGTAGTTACACCATTAGTCAGCATGCCGAATCCTCCGGTATAGCCTTTTCCATCTCCTACAAAGGTCGCTTAGGGACCTTTATCTTCCTTGTATTCTGAGAGCAGGATCTTGTTACCGGTCATATGTATAGAGCATCCACTATCAAGATACCAAATACCCTTCAGGTCCTGTAATCATAAGGAAGATTAATTTTGAATTGGTACCCATTTTACAATCGATCAAGCAAGGTTAGTGGAGATGGAAGGTTCAACTTTCTTCACTTCATCTGATGACTCAGCTTCAGTGGAAATCTTCACCTTAGTTAATTTCTTAACTTAGGTGGTATTATTCACCTTGGCAGGTGTCTCAGTCTTGTTGACCTCCTTAGCCTTAACTGATTTTTCGGTCTTGGCATTCATCTTCACTCTAGTTGATTTCTCAGATTTAGTGGTTGTAGGGCACTTACTGGCAATGTGATTAGTAAGCCCACAATGATAACATTTCCTATAGTTGAAAGTAGCTTTAGGACAAAAAACATAGGAGTTAGAAAACTTAAAGTGAGTAGGGCCAGGACCAAGAATACCTTTTTCTTTAGATTTCGGAGGAACTTTTAGGTCTTCAGATTTCGGAGGAACTCTTAGTTCTTCAGATTTCTTAGGTTTAAGATCAACCTTAAGTTTAGGAGTAGGTATCTGAACATGCCAAGAGATCTTGGTTCCTAAAGTTGAAGGTTTACTTGCTGAAGGTTTTGGAAAGGTCTTCTTCATCTTAGGAATCTTGTTGGTCCTTTGAGGAGGGTTGGCTATGGCTTTGCCTTTCTCTAGACCCTTGAAACTCTTAGGATTTTCCTCATATTTTGAGATAGAGGAAGAAGAGCACTGAGATGAAGAGGTGTTAAGGATAGATAAGACGAACATTCCAAATTTAAGCATGGAACGATCTATGTGTGGGAACTTTTTCAGATTCATATCCAAGACAGCTTTTAACCTGAGCGGGTATTTGAGCACCAATTATCTCAGTTATCTTTGCTGAGGATTTGCACCATCCTTCAATAGTAGCTTTTTCAGATTTTAGCTCAGGGATAACTTGTCCGTGTTCTATGTTGATTAGTGCATTCACAATAACCTGATCCTTTAAACTTTCTTCAATATTAGTTAGATCTTGGATCTTTAAATGGCATTTCTCAAGTTGTTCAGTTAAGTCCATATTTTGTTTTTCAGCTTAAGTCATACCATTTAAGGCATTATAAAGATCAACAGTCAGCATATCGATAGCACGACGTCTATCAACTTCAGTGAGAATTGGATTAGTAGCAATTGATATCTGAGAGGTAGATTACTTTGGGTAGAGGAAGATGAGGCTTCAGATTCTTCATCTTTTACTTCTTAGATCTTGGCCATAAGACAGAGATTGTTCGTTTCTTCTTCATCTGAGGTTGAATCTTCTTCAGAGTCATCCAAGTCGTGTTCTGCAGTGATGAGACCTTTACCTTTGCGTTGGTAGTTTTCACCTTTTGGTATTTTTCTTTAAGCTTTAGGTATTTGTCGTCTCTGGGTTTTAATGATGAGGATGGTTTAATAGCTTTTCTTTGACCTACATTCACTTGCAAAGTGTCCTTTACGTACACAGTTATAACAGGTCGTTGAGGCTTTATCAACCAAGGTTGGTTTAGGCTTGTCAGCGATAGCAAGCGGCCTATTTCTTCTGAAATTTCTCTTTCTTGCAAATATCCTAAAGGATCTTGTCAAGAGTGCTTGAGATTCATCAAACTCTGAGAGGTCAACGCCTGATATTTTCTTAGAGTTAGAATCTAACTCAGTGATAGTAAGAGTGGAGTGGTACTTAACAGGGATAATCTCTAAAGAGACTAAAGCAACAAGAGTGTTTTTGGAGTCTTTAGAATCTTTTACAATATTTCTTTTCAGTTGACGAGATTGCTCAAGGTTAAGCAGAAACCCAAACAGAGTACTTAGGGAGAGAGTAGTGAGGTCTTTGGTCAGTTTTAGACATATTGAATAACTGTCCCAGTGTTCTGGGAACATTCCAGAAACTTTGTGGAGTTTCAGAGTTGGAATATTCCCGACCAACTGTCCATAGATCAATTAATAGGCAGTTAAAGCGTCGGTGTACTTCAAACAAAGACAGATTTATCTTTCTGTTTCCTGTACTTCCGTAGTACCTTCATATTGAACAAAAATTGTGTCCCACATGGATTTAGAGGTCATGTGGTGCATAATGGAATGATATACCTCGTCAGGAAGTGACATTGCAATAACAGTCCTTGCGTTAGCATCTAGGGCCATTTTCTTCTTGTCTCCATCGGTTCATTGACGGACTTGTTTGGCCACTTCTCTTTCAGGGATGGCCTTAGTAGTGGAAGTGACAGGGACAGCGGGTGCAATGACATATGGAATATAGGGTCCATTTTTCACATATTCAGGAATAATGGGATCCACACCTTCAAGAAAGAGGATCATACGATTTTTCCACAGAGCAAAGTTGTTTCTACTAAATCATGGGGGTTTAGCAAGAGAACCATTATCATAGTAATTTGTGTTTGTGTTACGTGCCATATTTTCAGAATAGCAAGGAAGAAATTTAAACAAAATTTTGTTTATTAAATTAAATATCTGCTCTGGTACCATATGTTGGTCCCAATAAGGGTTCTACAAGGGTTTAAGTTTGTAGAAGGGGGGTTGAATACAAACACACGCAATATTACTTTATAAATTTATTTATTAATAATGAAAAAATCAATAACAGAATTTACAGATTGTTGCGAAAATAGATAAGGTAAAACCTAATATAAACAATCTATGAGAATCACTAAGTTCCTTGCACAAGAAGGTAGGAATGAGATGAAGGATTATGAAGAAAGAATTTTCTTCAAAGATGCAAAAGAGGATTCTTGGAGTGGAGGGTCTTCATTCTATATATACCTTATGCAATTAATGCAAGTCAGAAGGTACTTTCCATGTGTCAGCATATTGTTGGATGCATGCATTTGACTTTATCCACACCATGCTTTTCGCCATAATGTGAATAGTAGAACAGAAGAGGGATTGTATGGAGATAAACAAAAGCAAGTTACTTTTGTACTATTGTACTATTTGTGCAAGAGGATAAGACAAAAAAATCTTGTGTAACACGATTCTTGATCAACTATCGTTGATGAGTGTCTTCAGCTTTCAATGATGAACATCTTCACCTATCGCAAAATCATGATCAAATTTAGCATCATCTTGGTCTTCGACTTCTACTGACTGTTTCTTTCAGTGTGAGACTTGTCTTCATAAGTTACCTAAGTTGTTTACAAGAGAATGTTCAGTGATCACTGACAGTTTGATCACTGAAGCTGAAACTTATCAGTTCAGAAAATAGTTAAAAGTAATTTTCACTAAATATAGGGATCATCATCAAATCACTGAGAGAGTTTGGATCAACAATTGGTATAGCTCCAAGTAGATAAGTTGCGCAATCTACAACAGAGTCTAAGTATATTGTTCTCACATCAGAGGCAGCTCAAGAAGCAGTCTAGATAAGGAAATTCATTGTTGAACTAGGATTAGTGTTGAGCATTGAAAGACCTACGGAGATATATTATGACGATATTGTCGCTATAGCATAAGCGAAGGACCCGAGAGTGACTAAAAGGACTCAACATATTCAACATAAGTTCATTACATTCGTAATGTCATCGACTCAGGAGAAGTCACCATCCTTAAAGTTCAAACAGATCATAATGTGGTAGATCCATTTAATTACAAAGCTTATGCCTTATGCCAAGCATGATGATCATGTTGTAGGCACTGGACTTCGTTACTCTAGAAGCCTCTTGATTTGTTATAGTATTTAGATATTTGGAACATAAGTTATGAGTTGATATACTTGGTATGATCATCTTCATCAAAATATTAGGATGTTTTATATTATCATGTTCAATCCATGAATAACGAGATTATTCTAAAATTCCATTGTCGGTCATGTTATGGGAATAACTATGAATTAAGACTAATGTGAATGTTGGTAGATATTCATTGTTTGTTAGTGCACAAATATGTTGGATCCAAGATCATGAGAATCAAAGTCAAAGCTCAAGTCAAACCTTCAAGAAAAAGTCAAAGTTTTTTGTAATAAATCAAAGTCAAAGTCAATGTATTGTTTTAGTTTTGTCTTGTAACTGTACCTTAGTATAAATAGTTTTGTTCCTTTGTTTTTAAGTACGTATCTTGGAGAATTGAGTGTGATACGCGGACAGGGAGAATCTTAGAGAGAGAAAGCATCTTGTAATCAAATTGTGTAAACTGTGAAATTGCAATCAATGACATATGACTATTTGAGTTAAATTTGTTGTTGATAATCTTGTTTAGAATTGAATATTGTGGGACATACAATTGGTATCAGAGCAGAAGTTCGATTGAAATTTTTCAAGAAATGTCTTCGCACCTTGTTTACTTGAGTGTTGATCGAGTTTAGTGATTTACAGTGTAATTTTGAGTTTAATTGAGTCTATGATGTTCGAGTGATGTATTAGAAAGATCTTGAATTGGTTTGAAACACATTTGCACTGTAATTCATGTTTAATTTTGAGTTTTTGTGATTTTTGAGTTCACGAGTTCTTACGCACTGTATCAAATTCGAATTGTATGTTTCTGTGAATTTCTTTGAAATTCATTGTTTGTAATAGGTTCGTATACTATACGTGAGCAAATTGGTGAAGTTTCAGACTTGAATTCGAAGAAACAATGAGTTTTTGGATCGATTGAAGTGTTTTTGGGTCGAACCTTGAAGAACTCGCATAAATCACTCAAGAACTCGCAAGATCCAAAGAGTTCGCATAGAGATTTCGCATAGTGTTTGGTTTTCTGAATTTGACAAGTGCAGAATTCGCATAAGAGAGATATACGAATTGTACATAATTCGCATGAAGCCTTATACGAAAAGTTGTGTGAAATTTGTCTAAGGACAAAATTCGCATAGTGCTAGATACGAGAAGTGAAGAATTCGCATATGCCTACATGCGAAAAGGTGGAATTCGCATAAGCCTGTGTGCGAAAAGTGAGGATTTCGCATCAAGAGTCGTACGAATTTCTTCAGAATTCGCATAGAAGATTGGAAAATTTTTCTAAGTAGAGATTTCGCATCTCTTAGTTGTGCGAAAAGTACATGCGAAAAGTTGGGCTAAGTCAAGAATTCGTATATAGACACATACGAATTCCTCAGAATTCGCATAATGAAGTGTGCAAATTTCTTAGAATTCGCATATCATTACGTGCGAATTCTCCAAGTTGTGCGCATTCTTACCTCTGTGGTGTGCGAATTTCTTCAGATCTGCGAATTCCTTCTGTGAATTACTTTCAGTATGCAAATTGTGTAAGTTGTGTGAATTGTGGAGTTGTGTGAATTGATTAACTACTGTGGTGTGAGGATTCTTGCCTTAGAAAATTTTTTGGAATTTTATTTCTGAAAATTTTTCTAAATTTTTCTGATTGTTGATTATTTCTTTCGAACTAATGATCTTTTGTACAAGTAGGTTGATATCAAGATGTCATCAAAAGAAGTAAACTCAAGGTCAAGATTTTATCTCTTGAAGAAAAGATTGTACAAATCAGAGAAAATTATGGCAAAGCTCTTGCTGAAAAGGAAAATCAAATTGATTACTATAAAAAGACAGAAAATGACAGAGTTGTCTCTTTCAATAGACTTAGAGAATGGTTTCACCTACATATTGAAGATCTGAAAAGGCAACCAGATTTGGTGAATATTCAAAAACAATTGGTGAATATAAACAGAATATAAAAGAGCTTCAGAACGGAATTATTGAAGTTTTCAAAGGTGAAAGACTTCAGAATTTGGAAGAACAGAATTCTGAGTTAATGAAGAAGAATTCAGAGGAGAAAGATATAAATTTCAAGAAGAATGAGGAGACAGAAAAGGTTTAGAAAGTGCTAATGCAGAGCTGAGAAAGAAGGTTTCAGAGTTGGAACAGAAGATTGCTAAAGACATAGATGAATTTGAAAAGGAAGAGAAAGGATTTGCACAGAAATTCTCTGATTTTTCAAGAAAGACATTTGAAGAAAAGAAAGTGGTTGAGCTTAAATTGCCAAACTTTCTCAACAAGTGTCAGATTTTGAGAACGTGATCATTTTAGAAAGAGACAAGTTTGCAAAAGGGAAGAAGATGATTGAACAGAAAAATGTTGGATTTTTCAAAGATATATATGATCAAAGAAAGAATGTGGAGAAGGATTTTGAAGAAGAAATAAATATTTTTGAGTCAGAGATTAAGAAGCTTACAATGTCATTATCTGAACTATCAACAAAGGCATTGAATGAGCAGAACACGAAGTCTGAATTTCAGGAACAAATTGACCTGCTCATCAAGGAAAGGAACAGTTTATCTTCCAAGATAACAAAACTTGAATAAATTGTCTGTAAGGTGGTTTTGACTGAGTAGAAGACTCCAGATTCAATTATTCAAACACCTAAAGATGACATAGTGTCAAGTTCACATCATAAAACTGTTTCTACAAAAAGGTCAGTCAATATTAAAGATCAGATTCGTACTACTAACCTTTTCTATGATCGGAATGTTGATGGTCCAGGTACATTTACAAGAAGAAGAAGAAATGGTAATGAGAAGTTAATATGGAGAGTGAAAGAAGATTCTGATGAGAAGAATGATCAGAAATCATTTGGGCATACACTCAATGCTAAGAAGAACAATGTGCCAAAAGGTAAACCTGATCTTGTTTATTCAATAGATCAATTAATCAGGTTATCTAAAAGGAAGAATAATTGTTCTTATTGTGGCTCAAAAGATTTTGTTCATAAAGCATCTGATCATTACTGGTATGGTTCTTATTATATTACTCCTAACAGAACTGCAACTAACAAACATGGACCCAAATACCAGTGGGTACCAAAGCCAAAAGAGTCATCTGTGTTGCAGGCACCTCAAGTCTAGGGGGAATAAAGGAACAATGCCTTTTGGACAATACAGTTCAAAACCCGCATCTCAATGTTAAAGAGTTTGACTTCTAGACAAAGTAGTCTAGGAATCGTATCTCAGAGATCAAGTTTGACTTCTAAATACAACAGTTTAGGACTCACTTTAACGATCAAAAGAAAGTGTACTCTGATGCATCAAAAGAGATGATCAACCTTCAAGGGGGAGTATACATATTACCTCTACTGATTACATCTGATCAGAACTCGTTCTTATAAGTTTTATTGCTTTCATGTATTTATTTTTCAATAAAGTTTGTGAATAAGACTTTGTACTTTGACGACTTTTTGACTAAATGCAGAATTTGAGGGGGAGCTTACATGATAATATCTATCATGACTTTGGAGTTGACTTTATGAGATTTAAGTTGAGCGTAAGGATCATTCTAATCTTAATCTCATTGTGTTTGAAAGAAGGACAACTTTCAAACATGGAAAACATGTTTCTAAACGTTCAAACCACTTCTCGATTCTTAAACAGATTTCATGAATACATAAGTGTGATTTTAAATGTTTTCTTTTTATGAACTTTACTTTTTAACAAACCGTGTGTTTCCAAAGATAAATACTTGTATATTATCTTTTCCATATACTGTCAAGTATTCACACACATCGGTTTAGTACTTTTGTTGACTAAGTTCTTAACATGTCTTCAAATTGAACATAATTTTCTATGGTAAGACACCCCGTTTGAACTTCATTAATATTTGAGCGTTAATTCATTTAAAGTGTTTCTTTCAAGAATGTCTATATTTGATTCGTATAGACAACATCCAGTTTTTCATGACCTAAGCTTTTAATGATAAATCATTATTATTTGATCTTTTTCATACATTGTCAGATTCTCAAACAAGTCTTTTGTATTCATTTCATTCATTCAATATACTTGTTTTGAGTGAATCTTTCATGATTAAAATGTTCAAATCTTCATGATTATCTTACTGAGCATACATATATCTAACATGTATTTTATACTATGCTTTAATTGTTAAAGTTAAACCAATTGAGCAACATTTTGCTTATAGGATAATATACATGGGAATTATGTGAGCTTAATTTAACTTCTATGGATTCACGATTACCAGTGTTTCCTACCCAAGAAGTTATTCTTGAGTGATCAAGAGGCGAGGGGTCAATATCTGAGTGTGGGTGTGTGCTGAGATAAAATGAAAAGAGAGTTTCGTTAGAAGTGAGCATAATGATAAAAAGAAAGAGGGTGAGAGATCAGAGTAAAAGAATATGACAACTTTGCACCAACTTTTTCTAAGTCGGGTAGCCATATTACTGTTGTTTCACAATTCTTTCGTGAACTTCATTGAAACAGGCAACTAGCCCATGCCAACTCTTGCTTAAAACCCCACCAGCTACTCGTTTCTTTCTCAACAAAGAGATGTTTCAACTTTTCTTGGGGACGCAACACATAATCTATCTAAGCTTCATTCGGAAGATGTGGATATTGAAAAAGAAGGAAGTCTGCCCCACATTCGCACTTCAATCATGCACAATTGAGTTCGTGTATTACTGTTGTTGTCTCAATGGTTTACACATTTTGAGCCTTTTATTATAAAACATTCATGTTTTAATTCTTTCATACACAAGCACGAAAACACATAAAATTTGTTTTTCTGTCAGAATGTTCATAGAATAATCTTGTGTTATTCGATGATTGAATGGAAGACCTGGGGAGTGATCATCAATAAAACTCCTTGTACAGTACATTCGTTGTACTAAGTGACTTTGTGTTACTTACATGCATATTAACTGATTCATTTGTTGATTTAGGGTTACATTCTTATTTGTCTGAATTTGAAAAGATTCGGATGAATATATTATGAATTGACGGATGTTTAGTGGCTTATATGGAAATATCATGGTCAGAAAATGATGACATTTCTTGAAGAAGTTTTGATGATTTCTATGCTACATCATCAAAAAGGGGGAGATGATCAAGAAATGTTTGAATTTGAGAAAGTTACATGTTTGAATATGGGAGAAGTAATTTCAAGAAATGGTGACTAAAGTTCAGATGGTGAAAGTTTGAAAGATTTATTTTCCGAGTTATGGGGATATTGTTCAAGATTTGAAAGAGAAAGTTCAAAGATTCGGAAAGTTTGTTGAAGATTTGCTGAAATTTTCTTTGAAGATGAATTGCTGAAGCAAAGTGAGATAAATCTGAAGATAATTTCTTTTCTAAAGTCTGGAAGAGGTTTTATTACCTTGGGGGAGATTGTTAAAGATTCTTGCAAAAGATATTCACAGACTTTGGAGGAGATTACAGAAAGTCTGAAAACAGTTTGTTTTAAACAGATTTATTCAATGGAGAGATTGACTTTTCAAAGGAAAATTATTTGTCAGAAACTTAAAGAGAGAGAATGTTCTTGGAAAGGGGAGAACATGCTTTAAAGATGAAATTCATTTGAAGAGAAGTACAAGTTTATCCTAAAAGGGGAGATTGTTCTTTGATGCTGAAATTTAATCTGTTTCCAAAGGGGGAGTTTCAATGGCATATCTTTTTGAAGATGATCTAGAATCCAAAGGGGGAGATTGTTAGTGCACAAATATGTTGGATCCAAGATCATGATAATCAAAGTCAAAGCTCAAGTCAAACCTTCAAGCAAAAGTCAAAGTCTTTTGTAATAAATCAAAGTCAAAGTCAATGTATTATTTTAGTTTTGTCTTGTAATTGTACCTTAGTATAAATAGTTTTGTTCCTTTGTTTTTAAGTACGTATCTTGGAGAACTGAGTGTGATATGCGGACAGAGAGAATCTTGGAGAGAGAAAGCATCATGTAATCGAATTGTGTAAACTGTGAAATTGCAATCAATGACATATGACTGTTTGAGTTAAATTTGTTGTTGATAATCTTGTTTAGAATTGAATATTGTGGGACACACATTGTTGATAAATATATGTCTTGTTGAGAACCAAATTCACATTTATGGTGAATGTTGGATTGACCCAACCTCAAGATGTCACTTCATGGATAGATGTCATTGGTGAATCTTGAAAATGATTGTGTTTATATATCCTTGGACCTACGATATATGAGGGCATTAGAATGAGTGGATCATTATGTTTTGAAATAGTCATATGTTGTTCTGAACAAGACAGTTAAAAAGGCTATTATTGGACATTGTGTAAACCTCATGATAATCGCATATAGTCAAGATGGGATTTGTTCCTCTACTAGCTGAGAGTAGGATACCATCGGGGCCCTTGATGAATCGAATAGATAAGAGTGCCTGACCATACCCAAACGACATTCATAATTGGTCAATCTAGTTTGATGATCGTATTCGAGTTCTAGATCAAGAAACCTATCATCGAACTAATATGAGGATGATTAGATATCCATGCCTCAAGTTCAAATTGATACCAGTGACAAAGGGACATAAGACAAAAGATCATTATACAATGAATGTATGTTTTGTAGAAACTAACATTCATATGTAGTTAGGGGTTATGGTGTGTTGCTAGACACTTACCACAACCTATATAGTTAACTGGCCTTGTACTGTGCACAAGTGGGAGACTGTTGGATTTATGTGCAATGAATAAAACTTTTCGGTATTAACTATATTGCTAATTACATATGAACATATGGGGTCACACACAAATGGCAATAAATACATCATTTAAATAATATATATGTGATATATATTATTCAATCAAAACGAGTAAAAGTTTATTTCTGAATTATTTGCCTAAGTGAGTCTAAATAATGTCTAAGAAATAAAATGGGATAATTAATTAAATTCGTGTGATTAATTAATTTAAAGGTTTTATTTGAACTATGAGAGTTAATGGGCTTTTAATTGGATTAAAAAGGGCTTAAAGGAATAAATAGAGAAAGCCCATAAGCCTAATTATAAAAAGGAAAGGATTAGGATATTAGGGTTTTAACCGAATTTCCTTCTCCTCTCTAAAATCGGCCCGTAAGAGCCTCCCCCTCTCCTTTAATCGACTTTTTGGTTCAAGAAACAAAAAGTGATTATTTAGATTAAAGGTGGATTAGCATTCGATTGGTGTTGCTCGTGTGAATGCTCTTAGAGGTGTTCTAACTTGAAAACTCCATTCTACATCAAACTCTTCATCAATTAAAAGGTATAACAATAGAATCTTGGTATTCTTATTTTCTTTTTGGTTGACCTAATTTTCTTAATTGGATCTTAGCTATTGAAAATCCTTTTACATTTTTTTTTGTTTCTCCACTGCGTGTATGGTTTATGATTATTTGTATGAAAATCATTTTAAACATTTGTGGGATTTCCAAAAGTAAGGGGTGCAAGTCATCGCAACGAGGGGAGAGGGAGGCTTAGGGAAGAAAAAGAAGAAGAGGGGCAAAAGAGTGTGAGAGGGGTTTATTTATTTATGAGTAAATTACACCGGTGGTCCCTGTGGTTTTCCTAAATTTTGGATTTGGTCCCTAAAGTAAACTATCTACGGTGGTGGTCCCTAACTTTTTAACTTACTTTCACTCATGGTCCTTCTATAGTTAACGGTGTTAGTATCATCCAACCCCTTGTTTAAATCAAAGGGTAAATAGGTAATTTAATTAAAGAAGATAATTTCCATTTAAAATAAAATAATGAACGATATCTTCAAGGAATTGAACGTAATCTCTTCCATATTCATGTTTTCACGCATCGTCCCTCAAAACCAGTTTCATGGAACGTCCTTGTTCATCATCCTAGTTCACGATCAGATTCTCTCATCCCTCACGACAGATTCCGACTACACACATGGGTCAAGCTCAATGGCAAGTGCGAGAAAGCTCCGATACAAACGATTATCTTGGATTATATGGTATGTACATATATAGGGTTTTTTCAATGGTTTTGAAAGATTTGACTTTCTTTTCACGTTAGGATTTTCATTTGTTTTTTATTGTTTTCAATGTAAACCGCAGAGTATTATCCTACTTTAATCACATTGAAGATTCATCATGGTGGAGTGTTCATGAAGTCTCCGGGTAGGATGTACGTAAATGGTAAAACTCAATACATTGATTTGGTGGACACTAATCACTTTGGTATTCATGATATAGATTTGATGATGATGGAAATAGGTTATAGAAAAGAAGTTCATACTTTTTATCATTTCAGAATTCCGGAGAGTGATCTTGATTTTGGTCTCCATGCTTTAAGCAATGAAAATGATGTTACAAAATTTTTAGATTATTTTCCTAAATGCAAAGAGGCTGATCTTTTCGTTGAAGATGTAAACACCAATCTGGATGATATAGATGTAAATAATGGGGAAGGTCTGTTATACATTGATTCGAATTCGGATGATGGAACTGAAACTCATGAGAGTGAATTTATAGTTGATGACAGTAATAACCTGGATGGTATAGATGTAGACATGACAGACTTTATGGAAAAGCTTGAAACGAAATCAGATTGGGTTGGGTTGCCAATTAACAACCAGGTCTTGGATGGATCAAATGTTGATGTAGATCCTGAGTCGTTTGATACTGAAGACTTTGAGAGCCCAATAAAGGATGACGATTATGGTAGTAAAAGACAAAAAATATTAAGGGAACTAAGAAGTGAGGAGCAAGATGGTTTTTTTGTTGGGCAACTATTTGCTAGCAAGGCACTAATTAAAAGAGCTATTGACTTGTATGCAATTGAAAATAGAAGGCAAATCAAAGTTGTGAAAAACGATCTAAAGAGGATTAGAGTTGTTTGCAACGGAAAGATTCCTTCATTAAATAAAGACAATGGTGAAGGTAGTACAAGTAGAAAGGTGAAGACAAGTGGGGCAGCTTGCCCATGGGTATTGCACGCATCCATACGCAAGAATGAACACACGTGGATGGTTAAGACCTTCTTTGGTACACATAGATGCCTTCAAACAAGAGATGTAGTTGCTTGTACTGCCTCTTTTCTGTCTCAACAAATCTTACCTACCCTTGTGCATAACCCAGAAATCCCTGTGAAAGCTATTCAAGTAGACCTATCTCAAAAATATGAACTTCGAATTTCTGAAATGAAGTCTTTTAGAGCAAAAACAATTGCTCTCAACAAGTTAAGAGGAGATTATGAAAGTCAATATTCTAGTCTAAGGGACTACATATGTGAACTTCAAAGCACAAATCAAGATACCACTGTGAAGTTGGAATTAGAGAGTGAAACTAATGTTGCAAGTCTAACAAGACAGTTCAAGAGGATTTACATTTGTCTGGGTGCATTAAAGAAGGGTTTTAAGGCTGGATTGAGAGACTTCTTGGGACTAGATGGAACATTCATGAAAGGGCCATATCCAGGGAAATTATTGACTGCAGTTGGCATTGACGGTAATCATGGAACATATCCTCTAGCATATGCCATTGTTGAGGCAGAATCAACTAGTTCTTGGTGTTGGTTTTTAGAATGTCTTGGAGATGACTTGGATTTGTATTCTAATTCCAACTTTACCTTCATCAGTGATAGACAGAAGGTATGTATATTTTAAACTAATGTTATTTTTTCTATAATTCCAACATTAACTAATGTTTTTTTTCCTTCATATTTATGTATTTAACTAATGTTTGTTTTCATATTTACGTATTTAATTAATATTTGCTTTTATATTTACATTTTTTCAAAATGTTTTTTTTCCTATAATTCCAACTACTACCTTCATATATCTTTTGTCATTGTTTAAAGGTTGGGTTTTTTAATGTAAACAAGTGATTGGATTTCTAATATGCTTCCCTTTTTTCATATATGTATATGTACTGCTATGTTCCATCGTACCTTTTTCTTTCTTAAAGGAAGAGACCACACACTCTACTATATAATATTAATACTAAAATATCTTTTTTTCCTTGCTATGTTCCATCATACTCTTTTTTTTTTCTATAATTCCAACTTTAACTAATGTTTTTTTTCTTCTATAATATAGGGCATCATACCAGCTATGAAGAAGGTATTTCCTTGTGCTGAGCACCGGTTTTGTTTGAGGCATATTCATGAAAACATGAAATTGCAATGGAAGGGAAAGGCATTCAAATATTCCCTCTGGAAGTGTGCAACGGCTACTACTATACCCCATTTTGAACATTCCATGGAAGAGTTAAAATGTTTGAGCAAAGGGGCATATGAGTGGTTGAAGCAAATTGCCCCTCATCATTGGAGTAGATCTCATTTCACAGGTAACAACTTAACACATTTAAGGGTTTTAATATATGTTGTTGGTTAAGTTTATTGTCTTATAATGACTTGCACATTTTCATCAACTTACAGAAAGGTGTCATAGTGATATTCTTTTGAACAATATGTGTGAAGTCTTCAACAGACAGTTGGTGGATGGGAGGGACAAACCCATCATCACAGCCTTAGAATACATACGGGAATATTTGATGAAAAGAATAGTTAAGGTGCAGAAGTTGATTGAAAATGCTGATGGTCCACTTACCCCAACAGCAACAAAAATGATGAATTCAATCAAGGAGGAAGCTGCCAAGTATATTGTTCTATGGAATGGGGATGATAAGTACCAGGTGAGTGGTCCATGGATGGACCAATGCGTAGTTGATTTCAATCGTAAAGTTTGCTCTTGTAGAAGGTGGGAGCTAATTGGGATGCCTTGCAAACATGCTGTGGCAACTATATGGAATATGGCAACAAATGGAATTGATGTTGACTTACCTGAGCATTATGTCGATCCTTCATATCGGCTATCAACATGGAAAAACATGTATAGTTTCAAGATTCAACCAACACATGGAAGAATTATGTGGCCTAAGTCTGGGTGTATTATAAAAATCACTCCACCAAAGCATCATACCCAAATTGGGAGGCCAAAGAAGAAACGAAATAAGACAGTGGAAGAGATGAGTCAACAGGGAAGCAAGATCACAAGGGTTGGGAAAACCGTGACATGTGCGAAGTGCCAAAAACAAGGTCATAATGCCAGAACATGTAAGGGACAGGCAAGTGAGGCAAGTGGAAGTAATGTGTAGGTGATGGAGTTTGTTCTTAGATTTGCTTCTTTTTTTGGGAATTGTAGTTATGGCTTCTTCTTTTGGATTATACTTTTAGGATGGTTCATGGATTACAATTTCTAGTTTAATATCATTGAATTTGGTGTTTTTGAATTTGTCGTTTTTGGGTTATATTTATATTTTTAACACTTGTATTTGATATCATTGTATTTCTAGTTTAATATCATTTGGGATGGTCCATGGATTACAATTGTTGAGTTGCTGCATCTTTTGGACAGGAGGGATTTTTCTAATTTTCTTTATGTTAGCCCACTAAAAAAAAATAATGTGTATGTGGGCAAAAATGAAATGGGCATATATTTTTAAGGAGAAAAAAAAGGATGTGTAATGATAGACATTTGAATATTTGACCATATGTTGTCAAAAGGTGAAGTGCCACTTATTCACAGAAAGGTGCTTCTTTGCCACTTGAATATGTGGAATGGAGAAAGGTGCTTTGTTACTTATTCAATTTGTTGTTTTTGTACTTATCAATTTGCTTATTCACAAAAAGGTGCTTTGTACTTATCAATGGTGAAATGGGAAACTCATAGTCCAAATAGGAATGTAGCTCTAATATTGATATTTCTTTGGTCAGCTAAAAGACTTTTAGTAGTTTTTCAGTAGCATTGTAACTTCTTAAAAAGTCAGATATTACCATAAAGGTACTGTTTTATGAGCCTCAGCAGATGAGAATTACGTTATAAAATTCAGCACAATTTGGAAATATGCTTATGGTGAACTTGACAAATTGGATCCTCCCCTTACTAGTTCAGATGATTTCTAAGTCAGTTAATAAGCTGCCATTACTCACAGCAGGAATTAGCTTAGAAAAAAACCTCAAAACCAAACTATAACTGGCAATCACACCATGAATGTTTGTCAAGTTTTCGATGATATCGTGTCTCCAAAGTTATTAAATGATGAAAATATGAAGTTATTTGATCCTGTAATTCACGAGCTCAAGTGCTTAACCAGCACATGTATATTAACAGTAAAACTGTTTTGGAGGTTTGATCTTGTAATTCACTGTTTTTTTAGCTTCCAGTTCATTATATGTAGAAAATTGGTGTTAGTAATGGTACAGTTTCTGTTGGTTATTATATATATGTAAAGCATCCGTATGTGGTGTCTGTGTTCATGAATAAAGGGCTAAAATTACACACAACTCATTCCTGGGAATTCTTAGACCTTGAAAGGGAAGGTTTCATTAATTCATCCTCTTTGTGGAGGAAAGGCAGAGTTGGTGAAAACATCATCATTGCTAATATTGACACTGGTAACTCTTTCAAACCAATTAATTCATTTATATTTTCTCATTCATTTATTCTATTTTCATTTGCATGTTGTCTATTAATTAATTATGCTATCTTCCATATATCATCTGCAAGTGTTTGACAATCCATCATTGAGATAGATTTGGTTAAGTGCTTGAGCTCGTGAATTACAAGATCAAATAACTTCATATTTTCATCATTGAGAAGTGTGATGGACTGTTGAGATAGAGGTTGGTACATACACACACATCAAATCTCTCTGTGCCTTCATCATCATTGTCGTCTTCTTCAATGGAGATTCATATGCGAACCAGCTTCTCTCTTCTTCTTCTCGCTACCTTCCTTTTAGGTAATTTATTTATACGATTGTTGATTAATTACTTTGTTTTGATTTCAGTTGTTTAATTAGGATAATGTAAAGCAAACTGTTTGTTAGTTGATTAGTATTAATTTATCATCGTTATTAGCTGCTGATATCAATCGCTTCAGCTTTGTATTTCAGCTACTTTACACATTCTGATCATTGATCCTGTTGTATGCTTGTGCAATGGCGTCAATTAATCTGAAAAATCTTGAATCAATGATTTTCCAAGTCTGTTGATGCAAACTACAGGTTCTCGTGGTAGTTTTGTCATATCTTACTTGCACTATGTGCGATCCGCATAATTAGGCCTTTTAACATCATCGCAGTTATTTGATTTATAGATTTGTTAATCATGTGCCTGATCTCTGATATTTACTCTCGTTTTTTATGTTTCTGGTTTGATCTATAGATTCATTGATTCGTGATTTGCAGGAGATGAGGTTTCGGCAACTGTGTTTACATTACAAAACACAGTTTGATGTTATTTGCAGGAGATGAGGTTTGGCCGGGAACGAGAGATGCAGAGGGAGGAGAGGGACGAGAGATGCAGAGGGAGGAGAGGGACGGGAGACAAGTGCAGGTTTAGGAGGCGAAGGCGAAGAGATTCCGTCGAAACCCTTGTCGTTCATTATTTTATTTTAAATGGAAATTATCTTCTTTAATTAAATTACCTATTTACCCTTTGATTTAAACAAGGGGTTGGATGATACTAACACCGTTAACTATAGAAGGACCATGAGTGAAAGTAAGTTAAAAAGTTAGGGACCACCACCGTAGATAGTTTACTTTAGGGACCAAATCCAAAATTTAGGAAAACCACAGGGACCACCGATGTAATTTACTCTTTATTTATTTATTTCAAATATCACTAGAAATGTACTCGCGCAATGCAGCTAGATACATCACGATTTTAATGTTTCATTTTATTTTCTATTTTTTGTCGATTTACATTACGATTTTGGATGGTTGTGAGAGAGTGATAATGATTTTTTTATATAAATTTGTTTAATTTAGACTTAATAATATAATGTAATTTATTTTTTATAAAATATTCTGTAAGATTTTTTAATTATATTTTTGAGTTTTTATATCTAAAATATGATGAGAGTTATTTTAGGGAGTTAAAGTGGGAAATGATTTTATGGGAGTTAAAATTGTTAGAGATAATAATTGAAAATTAATGAATAACATTAAATGTAGTACATACAGCTTTTATGACTGTTTTTTAAGTAATTAGCATTAAATAGCGGTACATTAAGCTTTAAGACTTGTTTTTAAGAATTTTTTATGTCATCTTTATAATATAGTATAGATATGTATATTTAAATGTAAAATGTCTAAACTCCCTCTCATTTAACTAGAGTTAATAGAAAAACTTAATGGTCTTTTGTGAAAGGGACAAAACTCAAAACAATTTATAAATGTCAAGAATAATTTTGTAATAAATAAATTTTAGGGATGATTTTCGTAAATTGAACAAACGTTATGGATAGAAAATGTAATTCAATCAAAACAAAATGATGATGACTTTTTGGATTTTATATTATGTCATCCAAATAATCCATTAAAAATAATATTTAATTTTCAAACAAACCCATTAAACAATATATCTTTTGATGTGAAATCCTCAAATTGTTCATATTACTTTAAGGGTTTTTAAGCCTACCCCTTTAAAAAACATACCCTCTCCCCCTCACAATCGATGTTTTTTTTTTTTTTAATTAATAGTTATAATTTTGGTCCTTGAAGTCTTTTGATTGATATACTTTATACCTTTTGGTTTTACATTTTACATTTTTATTATATTAACACATATAGGCGTATATTAACTAAAATACGTTAAAAAAAGTGATTTTTAATTTTAACAAGTTACACCATTATAATCGTCTCGTCAATATCTTGGAAATGAGCCCAATATTGAATATTTTTTGATTTAATTATATTATTATATGTCATATATTGTACCTTGGTTCATCGATTTTTTTTTTAAAAAGAGAAAACGCATCACATCGAACGTAAGTTTTTAACATAAAGATAATAAACATAATAACTATATTGCGTATTTTTTTTTATTCCAACAAATTCCAACTTTGATTATTCATTTAAATCAACATAGTCACGAGTACGAGTACGCTCTATATATTCTTCATACATATCTAATCTACGTTTGTATGGGATAATTTACGACATTGCATCTGGAAGTACATGACGTGTCCAATGGTGTATGAGTGTGGGCAATGGGTAATCTCCGTTTAATACCACCTGTATGTAATGATTACCATTAACATGCACTATTGCAATTGACTCGTCTTGGGATGATGACGGCGATTGTGTCCTGAATGGTAAGTATGTTGCACTGTCTTCCATACTGAAAACATGTAGTATGACATTGAACCTTGAAGCAGTTAGAATTCTCATTTCAGGCATAACGATCCAATGCCTAGGTGGTGCAAAGACGCCCTTCTGGAAAAAATCCAACGCTTCGTAAATTCTTTGGCACTCGTTGCCAATCATATCAAAGTAATAAGCAAAATGCTCAGTTAGTTAACCCATTAACTCTGTGCGGATAGTGTCCCATGCATCTTCATGACGACCCAAACAAGTAGATATGGCTCGAAATCCACAATTTCCATCGCCCAATAAAATAATTAAATCCAAAAATATTCAATATTTGGCTCGTTTCGAAGGTATCGAAGAGACGATTGTAATGGTGTAACTTGTTAAAATTAAAACGTATTTTTTTAACGTATTTTTGTTAATATACGATTATATGTATTAATATGGTGATGGTGTAAAATGAAAATTAAAAAAATAAAAGGTATAAAGTAACCTAATTAAATAATTATAGGGTATAAACTGTAACTATAAATTAAAAATCAATTGAAAATCTGATTTTGGAAGTTAGTTGTCCATGGTGTGAGGGGAGTTAGGGTATAGGAGGGGGTATGGGGTTTATAGGAGGGTATAGGGGTGGCAAAAAGTGACCCAACCCACCAACCCAACCCGAACCCAACCCAAAATTAGCAGGTTGGGTTGAAAATTTCAACCCATTTAAGTTAAATGGGTCAACCCGCCTAACCCATTTATTAATTGGGTTTGGGTTGGGTTGAAATTTTCAACCTGATTTTGACCCATTTACAACCTGTTTCTAACTCATTTACAATTTGTTTCTAACCCATTTATAATATTACCTAATATTTTATTTTTAATTATTAATCAATATTTAATACAATTAATATTTTAATATAATTCTTAAAGATTAAAAAATAATTTCTATATTGAAATTTGAAAGTTGAAAACCCTAATAGACTAAATCAGTAAATCTTATTCCTAATTTGAAACGCCATACGCCTCCAGCCTCCTCTCCTCCCTCTTCCCTCATACTTCGTCGACGCAGATCTTCCTCCCTCTTCACCGACGACTCATCTCCTCTCCCTCTGTTCCACGGCTTCACGACGAGTTCAGTTCCATTGTTCACGGTAAACTTGTAATCTTAACTTTATCGACTTCAGTTCTTTACTTGATATATATTTATAATCTTAACTTGATCGACTTCAGTTCCATTGTTACTTATGTATATTTATAATCTTAACTTGATCGGCTTCAGTTCCATTGTCGTGGAATGAAGCAGTTTAAGCATTTTTATTTCATTTACAATTTTAAAATTAAATGGGTCAACTCAGGTTCAACCCATTTATTTAACAGGTTGGGTTGAGATAATCATAAACAGGTCAATCTGCTACCAACCCATCAACCCAATAGGTTGGGTTGGGTTGAAAATCTCAACTCATTTAATTAAACAGGTTAGGTTGGGTTGAGATTTTTAACCCAATTAATAAATAGGTTAAACCCGAACCCAACCCAACCTGACCTATTTACACCCTTAGGGAGTAGGGAAAGCAACCCCCTACTTTAAACATGATAGTTGGGTATGAAAGTGTTAAGAGATTTATATTTAAGTATATTTTAAGGTATTTGATGGAAAACATATAAAACGATTTATTAAACATTATATATAATTTTTTTATGTATAATTTTTTAAAATTCATACAAATTGTTATTACTTCCTTATGACCTTCTAAAGCTTTATGTGAATTCTTATAAACCAACTTATTAACGCATATAAATACAAGATAAACGCTAAATTCTAATAATATAGCAGAATCAGGATACTCAATCATTATAACTAATATATTTAAATTATAATTAATTTTGAATTAAAAAAATTATACCCAAAAACCGATTTTTTTTAATTTGACACCCATATCGACATATTTTTTTGGTTTTTTACCGATCTCTAAATTAATTACCAAGACATGTTCAGCTACTATACCTCTTATTCTATTATGTTCAAACATAAATTTCGGATTTTCATTTTTGATGAAAAGTTACATTAATTCTTATATTGTACTAAGAGCAACTCCAACAGCTTCTCCGAAATAAAGATTTTGGAGTTTTTTTACTCCAACAGCTTCCCCAAAATCTTCTCCAAAATGGATAAAACATAAGAGTGAAGATGAAAATCTCCAAATTTGGAGATATCTCCAAAAATGATTACACATAAGAGAGAAATTATTTTTTATTCATTCTACCAATGAGATTGGTTTAAAATAAATGTTTAGGAGAGAGAAATAATATTTTATGAGTTGTATTGAATATTTTAATATTATAATTAATTGTATAATCTCCAAAATGGAGAATCTATTGGAGATGAAGGTGATTATTTTTGGAGATTTTCACTTTTTACTTCTCCATTTTGGAGAAGCTGTTGGAGATGCTCTAAGTGTTAGACAAGTCCGTACATTTGGAACAGCCAAATCAGACTTCAGTACCCTCCTTTCAGCAATCAAAACTAGAAGATTTTCTAAATTTGTTAAGTTTGAACTAGGTGAGCTGATGAACCTCTATATCTTTTGCCTTTGTATCTCCATCAATTGAATATTTACATTTTTGCATTATTGTTCGAGATTTAATCATTTGTTGATCAAATTAAGGGGATATTTGGTTGGGGGTATTAGTAGGTAAGGAATGAAAATGATACCCTTTGATAAAGTTTGGTTCAAATAAAGAATGAAAATTGAATGAAAATGGTGTTTGGTTTCACATAGTTAATAATCATTATAATAGATTTAGGTAAAAAAATCATTCCTCCTCAAATTGGGGGGAATAAAACTTTTCACGTTTGCCTCTTCCAGTCTTCAATCGTGAACCCTAGACCCACCTACAACATAACACCTCTAAATACAAAGAAATCAAGAAGATGGAGATCTTGAGTGCCACTTCGTCTTTCTTTTAAGCTGATTTCGATTTGGATTTTTTTTTCATTTTGTGCTTTTCAATTTAGTGGTCGGAGATGAAATCAAGAAGATGAAGATAGAGATCTAGGACAGATCTGAGCATCGTCTTTCTCTAGAGATATTTCTCTTTGATGGTTTTCGATTTTATGTTTGGAAATGAAAATCAAGAAGATGAAATAAAAAAAATGGAGATAAAAATCAAGAAAAGAAAATAAAAAAATGGAGATGAAATAAAATTTAAAAAAAAAAGATGATGATGGAGACATTGGTTGTCTTGGAGATTCTTATGTGTTGGAGATGTTTGATTTGTTGATGACGATGGAAATGTGTAGTAGTAAGAGGAAGATTTCTGAAGATGAAGTTTGGAATTTTCTTGGAGATGCTTATGAAGATGGAGATTTCGAGGAAGATGAAGATGAAGTTTTGAATTTTTTTTTTTTTTTTTTTGACATTGGAAATATAAGGGAATCCATGATAATATAATACAATGAAATAAAAATAATCATTCCCATTCTACCCCATTTTCATTATCATTCTCATTTTCATTCCTTAAAACCAACTAAACTGTAGCACCCGTAAATTCGTTGGGAACTTACCTATTTATATCCTTACATTTTCGAGACTAATTGGAACCCTTAAAACTTCTGCTAAGAAAATTCGTTGTAGGTCCCATCGTGCGAGACTGAGAACTCGTTCTTTAGAATCGAAACCTTAGTTTTAGGGGTGTGGACAGCGACTTGTGCAGGTTGTTACGCGGGCTTGAAGTCGCGGTCAAAGTCGGGAAACTTTCTGGAGTTCAGGGCTTGAGGCACACGTGCGGCCTATGGTGCGACCCCGAAGCCGCAGCCAAAGTCGCGGGACCACCTGCAGGTCTTAAATTGGGTTTTCACCCTATTTGACATCATTTTCTTGCAATCCAACTTGGGGAGAACCGATGTTGAGAGCTACCTTGGTGAGTTCACTTCCAAAAACCCTTCCCCTCATTTATTACCAACCTAGGGTTTGTGTAAAGCCTTTATTGAGGATCAAGAAGCTAAGAAGAGCATTAATTGTGGTTGGTAGCTACATCAAGTCTCCATCTTTCACTACTTCCAACTAGGGTTTACCAAGTTTCTAGGGTTTTCTATAAAACCTAGAAGCAACTTGTGGAGAAGCTCAGTTGAGCATTTGGCTACCGATGAAAGGTCGAAGATAAAAGCATATTTGAGGGGTTTGCCTGCGGATATGAAGACAGGTGTGAGGAATGCCCGGGTGTCTACATTGCAAGAGGTTATTGAGTAGTACCAACTAGTGGAGGACGACCTCATTCAAGGTAGAGAAGAGAGGAGTCAACAAGGCGAGAAGTGGAAGTGGAAAGGGCCAACCGGGCCCGCACGACCATCTAAACCCTTCACCGGGGGGGGAGGGGGGGAGGAACGTGGAACCTCGACGTGAGGTTAGGTGGTGCCTCAAATGTAGGAGTAAGCATTTCGGGCCTTGTAATCCGAGACCTTTCTCCAACACTACCGAATGCTTCAAGTGCGGAAGAAAGGGCCATGTGAGTCGAGATTGCCCCTCCCGGGGGCTGGTTTGTTTTGAGTGTCGGGAGACGGGGCACATCAAGAGGGAGTGTCCTAAGATAGTGGGAGGACACCGAGGGGTTTCGAGCGGATCTGTGCCAAAGAAAGAGATCCCACCGAAGGCGCCAAGTTGGACCTTCCAAATGACGGTGGAAGAAGCAAGGGTGACCACGGACGTTGTGTCGGGTACGTTCCTAGTAAACTATCTACCTGCCCGTGTTTTGTTTGATTCTGGTGTGAACCGTTCGTTTGTATCTATCACTTTCTGCAAGAATTTCACTACTCCTATTAGTTTATTGATCGGTGCACTAGTAGTAGAAGTAGCCAATGGGACTCACATGTTAGTCCGGGAGCATTTCGAGGGGTGTACCATAGACTTAGATGGGGAGTCCTTTGTGATGGACTTGCTACCGGCGGATATTGGGGGATTCGATGTGATTATAGGAATGGATTGGCTAGCTAAGCACGACGTCGGTATATTTTGCTCCAAGAAGATGGTTAGAGTACCCTTGCCAAAGGGAGGAGAAGTGGTAGTCTACGGGGAAAAGGATCAAAAGGTCAACACAATCATCTTGTCACTCAAAGCGCGCAAGAGACTAGCCAAAGGGTATACTTCATATTTGGCCTACGTTATCGACACAAAACTCGAAAAGAAGAAGATTGGGGATGTGGATGTGGTGTGCGACTACCCGGACGTATTTCAAGAAGATTTACGGGGGCTACCGCCGGAGCGCCAGGTGGAGTTCCACTTTTGACCTCACTCCGGGTGCCTCCCCAATCGCCCGTGCTCCTTATCGTCTAGCCCCGATGGAGATGCAAGAAATGATGACTCAACTATAAGAACTTCTCGAGAAAGGACTCATACGACCGAGCTCGTCACCGTGGGGAGCTCCAGTTTTGTTTGTGAAGAAAAAAAACGGGTCCATGCGGATGTGTATCGACTATCGCGACCTAAACAAGGTCACCATGAAGAACAAGTATCCACTTCCTCAAATCTACAACCTTTTTGACCAATTGCAAGGAGCGGGATGTTTTTCTAAAATAGACTTGAGGTCCGTTTACCATCAGGTACGAGTGAAGGAAAGCGACATTCCGAAGACGGCGTTTCGGACAAGGTACGGTCACTATGAGTTTCTAGTGATGCCTTTTGGGTTAACTAACGCACCCGTCGTATTTATGGATTTCATGAACAGAGTGTGTCGACCCTTCTTGTACAAGTCAGTGATAGTTTTCATCGATGACATCTTGATCTATTCGCGAGACAAGGCCGAGCATAATCAACATTTGAGGGAGGTGTTAGAGATCCTCCGGAAAAAGAAACTTTTCGCAAAGTTCTCCAAGTGCGAATTTTGGTTGCAAGAGGTCCAATTCTTGGGCACATAGTGTCTAAGGACGGAGTGAAGGTAGATCCGGAGAAGATTGAAGCGACGATGAATTGGGAGACACCGACGAGTCCAAAGGAAATAAGAAGTTTTTTGGGTTTGACCGGCTACTACTGACGGTTTATTCAAGACTTTTCGAAGATCGTCTCTCCACTCACATCATTGACGAGGAAGAACGTAAAGTTCTTATGGACCGAGACCCAAGAGCAAGCCTTCAGAACTCTTCAAAAGAAACTATGCGAGGCGCCAATTATATCCTTACCTGAAGGATCAGACGACTTTGTGGTTTATAGCGACGCCTCCAAATTAGGTCTTCGGTGTGTCTTAATGCGAAGGGGGAAAGTGATAGCGTATGCGTCATGACAACTCAAGGACCACGAGAAGAACTACCCCACCCAAGATCTGAAATTAGTTGTGGTGGTATTTGCATTGAAGCTATGGTGACACTACCCCTACGGGACTAAGTGTATACTCTTCACCGACCACAAAAGCTTGAAATATATATTTGATCAAAAGGACCTCAACATGCGGCAAAGAAGGTGGTTAGAACTTTTGAAAGACTACGATTGCGAATTGCTTTACCACCCCGGTAAAGCCAATGTGGTGGCGGATGCATTGAACCGTAAGAACTATGGGGGTGAAGTCAAGGTAACCCTTTCAAGAATCGATGTGATATCAAGTCTAGTGGGGGGACATCAAAGCAAGTCAAGTCTAAGCACTTCGGGAAGAGAATCTTAGAGCCAAAATTATGGTCAACCAACGAGAGCTACTAACGGAAGATAGCCGCAGCCTCAAACTATTTCAAGGAAGGATTTGGGTACCGAAGATTAGAGGGATCCGTGAGTTTCTCTTGTTGGAAGCTCACAAATCCAAGTTCTCTATACATCCCGGTAGCACCAAGATGTATAGACATTTAAAGTTGCACTATTGGTGGCCGGTAATGAAGCTCGATGTCGCTAACTACGTGGAAATGTGCGTCACTTGCCTTCAAGTCCAAGCGGAACACCAAAGACCCTATGGGAGTTTGCAACCATTGACCATTCCGAAATGGAAGTGGGAGCATATCACAATGGACTTCGTCACCAAGCAACCAATAACCTTGAGGGGCCATGACACTATTTGGGTGGTGGTGGATCGGCTCATGAAGAGTGCGCACTTTTTGGCTATGCGAGATATGTTGTCAATGGAAAAATTAGCCAAGCTCTATATCGATGAAGTGGTATCGCGTCATGGTGTCCCACTATCTATAGTTTCGGATCGGGATAATTGGTTCACTTCCAAGTTTTGGGATGGTCTACAAAAGGAGTTGGGCACGAAGGTCAAATTGAGCACGGTCTATATATCATCCTCAAACAGACGGTCAAAGCGAGAGGACGATCCAAACTCTCGAGGACATGCTTCGGTCATGTGTTATAGATTTTGGGGGCAATTGGGATTCACATCTACCTCTAGTGGAGTTCGCCTACAATAATAGCTACCATTCGAGCATTGGGATGGCACCATTTGAGGCATTGTATGGGCGGAAATGTAGAACCCCGGTGTGTTGGCTCGAAGCAAGAGAAAAACAATTTGTCAGGCCGGAGATCGTGCAAGAAATGGCGGACAAAGTAAAAAGTATTCGGGAACGCTTGAAAGCGGCCCAAGACCGACAGAAAAGCTATGCGGACAAGAAGCGAAGACCAGTCGAGTTCCAAGTGGGAGAACGGGTTATGTTGAAGGTATCACCATGGAAGGGGATCATCCGATTCGAGAAGCGCGGGAAGCTTAGTCCCCGTTTCCTTGGACCCTTCACGATATTGGAGAGGATTGGACTTCAAGCCTATAGGTTGGACTTGCCACCGGAAATGAACGGGATTCACCCTACATTTCACGTATGTTATCTTCGCAAATGCTTAGCCGAAGAGGAGAGCGTTATCCCATTGACGTAAACTCGGGTGGACAACGGAAATCGATGTGTAGAAGATCCAGAGGCGATATTGGAATCCAAGAAGAAGAAGCTTCGACACAAAGAGATCACCATGGTCAAGGTGCGATGGAAGCATCATCGGGGTGCCAACATGACCTGGGAGGCCGAAGAAGATATGAAGTAGAGATATCCCAATCTGTTTGTATAAGGTAAGATTTCGAGGACGAAATCAATTCCAAGGTTGGGAGGATTATAACACCCGTAAATTCGTTTGGAACTTACATATTTATATCCTTACATTTTTTAGACTAGTTGAAACCCTTAAAACTTCTCCTAAGAAAATTTGTTGTAGGTCCCATCGTGCGAGACTGAGAATTCGTGCTTTAGATTCGAAACCTTAGTTTTAGGGGTGTGGACAACGACTTACGCGGGTTGTTGCGCGGGCTCGAAGTCGCGGAACTCGCTGGAGTCAGTGACGGCCCTTGCCCATGGCAGTGATGGCGATGGCCATGGGCATCAAAACGTGGAGGGCAACAAAAATGGGAGTAGGAAGCAAGACTCACTATGGGGAAAACAAATAGTATGCTGAAAATTTGTTTTAATATTAATTTCAGCCACATATTTCATTATGGGCTTGAAATTTGTGTTTTTAGTTTTAGATATTTATTGCTCACGGGTATTTAGGATTTTAAATTTCTCAATTTCTCAACATCATTAAGTTTATGTTTTGTAGTAAATGTTTTCTTTATTTTAGGTTATTTCAATAATCTCATTAATTAGTATGTTTTCACATTAATATTGAGTTTATTGTTTTGTAAAAATTTTGTAAATACTTTTTTTAGTTTACAACTCTTTAAATTTTGATTTTTGATTTTGTTTGTATTTAACCTTTGATGTTTCCATATAATAGAGATTGTTTTGACGATTTCAATTATAGTGTTTTCTTTCTATGCTTCATAAGATACTTTGTTCAAAAAATACACAAAGATATCTTTTTAGATGAGGTGTTTTATGTTTTATTATTTGGGGTTTTGTTTTATGTCTTTCATTGTATTATTCTTTGTCATATTTAATAGAAATCAACGTGAGGATGAGTCATCTAGCTTAACTAGGTTCCAAACCTCTTTCAAATAGTTTACTTTTTCTATATATATATATATATATAGGGTCGGGTTCACGTGAGACCAAGCTGTTTCCGTGAGACCATGTGAGACCAAGCCTTAAAACATGAAACTTCACACCGAAACACTGTGAAGGTAAAAAAACATTCGAACCTTCATAATCTAATCACACTATGAAGGTAAAAAAACCTAAACCAAGTTAAAAAAAATCAAACCTTCACAGATAAAAGACTGTGAAGGTATATTCGAACCTTCACAGTGAAGACGCTGTGAAGGTAAAAAAAACGAACATTCATAGTGAAAAACACCGTGAACGTAACATTTACGGTGTTTTCCCTATGAAAAGTTCGATTTTTTTTACCTTCACAGTTTTTTGGTGTGAAGTTTCATACTTTAAAGTTTGGTCTCACCGGTCTCACGGAAACTGTTTGGTCTCACGCGAACTTAAGTCTATATATATATATATATATATATGACCGATTCAAATAAGAAAGCTAAATATCGTGATAACATAAGAAGGGAAAGTCGAAGGAAGATTCATATGGGTATTATTGAAAATATCTAACAAAATTTATTTGAAAATGCATATATGAACCGATGTTATAAATTATTCATATATGCATCTTCAAATGAACTTTTTCAATAATTCACATATAAACATTCCGAAGTTACCTTCTCACGACACTTAACTTTCTTATTTGTACCTTCTGATATATATATATATAGGTATATATATATATACATATATGTGTGTGTGTCGGGAAGGGGGCATTTTTTAGTTTTTCGCCATGATCATCCGAAAGCTCAGGACCGGCCCTGGCTGGAGTTTAGGGCTTGAGGCACACGTGCGGCCTATGGCGCGACCCCGAAGCCGAGTCGCGGGACCACCTGCAGGTCTTAAATCGGGTTTTCACCCCCATTTGACCTCATTTTCTTGTAATCCAACTTGGGGAGGACTGATTTTGAGAGCTACCTTGGTGAGTTCACTTCCAAAAACCCTTTCCCTCAGTTATTACCAAGCTAGGGTTTGTGTAAAGCATTTATTGAGGATCAAGAAGCTAAGAAGAGCATTAAGTGTGGTTGCTAGCTACATCAAGTCTCCATCTTTCACTACTTCCAACTAGGGTTTACCAAGTTTCTAGGGTTTTCTATAAAACCTAGATTGTGAGTTTTCTAACCCTTTTTAAAATGAGATGCATGTCCTATATGCTTTCCATTATCATTTCATGTTTCCTCTCATCATATGGTTCATTTGACAAGGTAGACCTATTCATGCTATTTTGGGAAATATTGGGATTTTGATTATTAATATGTATGAGGATATTATTGTTGGTGAATATGGGATGTATTCTTGTGATATATATGGTTGATGAATGTCATAGGGGGTTTTCACATGATTTAAGGTTATGACCTAAATGGAGGCTTGGAAATGTATGGATATTTTATATGTATTTTGCTTGGAGTAAAATGTATATAATGTGGAAAGGAATATTGGATGAACCACGGATAGGCACTAGAAGGATGTAGTCTTGGGCGCCACCTTGATGGTATGTGCCTAGACCCCCGCCCTTTGGAGTAAGCTTTGGAGGTAGTCTTCAATCGTACCGGGCCTTCGGGATGTTGCTCGTGAGGGTGAACATCAAGGTACATCGACTCCTGAGGTGAAACTCGTTGGTGTTTTGGGTCTCCCCCATTGATTCATCAATGGATCATTATGCTTATAAACCCTTAAATGATTATGATATGTTGTTGTTCAACTCACTAGGCTCTTTTGGCCTAACATTTGTTTGGTTTGATGTGTATCTCAGGTTCTAGCGGCGTGATCACTAAGAAGGTTTAACAAACCCTTAGATGAGAGCTTGGGAGCATTTTTGGGACGCCATTAGAAGATGGTTATTTTGGAGAACTTAGATGACAAGTAATTGTAATCTCTTTTCTTGATAGGAATTAGATTAGGAGGTTGCTATCTCTTATTGCTTTACTATTACAGACATGTAATTATAACAGGCGTATATTGTTCCCTTTTTGGGAAGGCTCGTGCTTTGGCATCATTTATATACCACATTTCCATTTTTGTAAATTTTTGTTTGTCCCAATTTTTGGTGTGTTAAACAAACACCCCCTAAGTAGTATCAACACAACTTTTTCCCTACTATTGTCCAACAATTTGGAAATTAAACTTTCAATCTAGAACCATAATCATGTTAAAAAGACCGCAATCGTCCAATGACTTGGGTAAAGATTCACAATTTGTTGGAACAACTAACAGAATGTAGAACTGAATGAATAATTTGAATCAACTGCCATAGTAAGAAAAGAGATGGCCAAAATAAACCTTTCGTACATCTAGGTGTTTGTCGTGAGCCCTAACCGTCTTCTTACAAGTAGTCCGATGAAAATTGGATACAATAATAAGTTGGAAATTGGTATTCAAGGTTAATGGAAGTACGAAAATTGATAGAAAATTTATCATTTCACACTTGGACCTAGAGATGGCCAAATTGAGCCCGACCATCCCTAGATCGATTGGGAGTGGTTATGAAATATCAAGGCCTGACCCTCAACCATTTATGTATACGACCGATAAAAATTTTAAATTTTTATTAATTATAATACTAGTTTTTTTATGATTTTTTTACAAGATCTTAGGTTGCGTTTGGTACATGGGACAGACAGGACAAGACCGGCACAGAACTCACTGTCCATGTTTGGTGTGACATGGGACAGGATAAAAGTTCATTGTCTCACGTTTGGCGCGACATGGGACAGGGACAGGGTGGGACAGGATGGGACAAAAAGGGCTTTTCTTGTTCCACCAAAATAGATGGAACAACATGGGACAAGAGTGGGCCAGAAACTAAAAAATTACTAATTTACTCTCATTTGATGTATAAACCTAACATTGTATTTGTTTTAATGGTCATCACCACCCATTGTCGCCGCCACCACCATCAGCGGCCACCAGTAGCCACTGTCAACCTCCGTTGGCCACCTCCACCTCTTCTTCCACTACAACAATCTCCTCCACAACCAACGCCCATCGCCACCACCACCACCATCGTCGACCACCTCTACTTCCACCGATCACTACCACCTATCACTGGAACCACCATCGATGGCCACCGGTAACCACCGTCGGCCACTTCCACCTCTTCCTCTACTACAACAATCCTCCACAACCATCGCCCATCGCCACCACCACTACCATTGTCGACCATCTCCACCGATCACCACCACCCATTGCCGCCACCACCACCGGAGGTCATTGGTAGTCACTGCCAACCACTTGCCACCTCCACGTCTTCCTCCACTACAACAACCTCTTCTACAACCTCCACAACTACCGTCCATCGCCACTACAATATTTAAATATATATATATATATATATATATTATTGGGAATTTAATTAAAATACCCTTTTTTGAAAAATCAGTACCCAAAGTGCCCCAAATCTTGTAATTTTTGCCAAAATACCCCCTAGGTCCGCGTTTTTGGTCGTGTTTTTTCAAAAAACGCGGACTAGTACTGTTTGGGTCCGCGTGTGGGTCAAAACGCGGGTTAGGTCCGCGTTTCCACTGTTGAACGCGGACATGGGGTAGAGAACGCGGACATGGGCTCAATTGAATTGTGAAATTTAATATATATTTACATTTTATATCCCTATAATTATTTAGTTAGTTTACTTTATACCTTTTACTTTTCTATTTTTCATTTTTATTTTTCATCATATTAACACATAAAATCGTATATTAACTAAAATACGTTAAAATAATACGTTTTAATTTTAACAAGTTACACCCTTATAATCGTCTCTTCGAAACCTTCGAAATGAGCCAAATATTGAATATTTTTGGATTTAATAATTTAATTATATATCATATGCACTACATAAAACGTATGAAACGTATGCATATGCTATTTTTCTTTTTTACCATAAAACATAAAACGTATTATATATCATATATACTACATATTTTTGGACAAGTTATTCATAATTTATGTTATTCTTCTTTCTACCATTTTACTAATAACGATATTTTAGTAAAAATAACGATATTCTACCATTGGATTAAAAATATCGTTATTCTACTAAAAATATCGCTATTCTACCATTTTTGTAAAAATAACGATATTATACCATTGGACTAAAAATAACGATGGTATAATATCGTTATTTTTACTCAAATATCGTTATAATGGTGTAACTTGTTAAAATTAAAACGTATTATTTTAACGTATTTTAGTTAATATACGATTTTATGTGTTAATATGATGAAAATGAAAAATAGAAAAGTAAAAGGTATAAAGTAAACTAACTAAATAATTACAGGGGTATAAAATATAAATATATATTAAATTTCACAATTCAATTGAGCTCATGTCCGCGTTTTTATCCCATGTCCGCGTTCTCTACCCCATGTCCGCGTTCAACAGTGGAAACGCGGACCTAACCCGCGTTTTGACCCACATGTGGACCCAAACAGTACCAGTCCGCGTTTTTTGAAAAAACGCGGCCAAAAACGCGGACCTAGGAGGTATTTTGGCAAAAATTACAAGATTTGGGGCACTTTGGGTACTGATTTTTCAAAAAAAGGTATTTTAATTAAATTCCCTATTTTATTTGTGTCATTTATAACTATTATAATATATATATATATATATATATATATAAACATCTAACAACTTTATATATATATAAACATCTAACAACTTTTAGGGGCAACCTGTCCAGTCCTGTTCTGTCATGTTCGTCCTCTTGTTCTGTCCCTAGTGGCGGAACCCCATAGGGGCATGTCGGGGCGATCCCCCCCCCCCGGCGCGTTTTGACTCAAATACCAAGTTTCATATTTTAAAACACATGTGCTAGAGTAGTTCAAATGGTTAATGTTTGTTGCCTCTAACTTTCAAATCATGGGTTTGAAACCCTTCCTGCACTTTACCTTTTTTATTAATTTTCTTTTCCTCCACTTACATATCAATATCATTATAATATATAAATTATTTTTTAATTAATATAAAGAAATAATTTGTATTTGTCATTTTTGTCATTTTCCCTTCCCATCTAATACATATTAAATTATTAATATTAATTATATGTAAAAATTAGTTTTTAAATAACATAAAAAAAAAACAATTTGCATTTAGTCATTTTTATCATTTTTCCTTCTCATCTACTACATTATATGTAAAAATTAGTTTTTAAATAATATAAAGAGATAATGTTTAAGTTGGTATATAGTGTTATATTACTAATTTAAAGGGTTCCTTTTATTAGTTCATAATAGTACAAAAACATAATAAATTTGTAGTACTATTTTTCGGTTAATAGTTTAAATGTTATGAGTTTTAGTCTTATATTAACCATTTTTTTCTAAAATTTAATATTAGATCATAGCAAGAAAAAAAAAACTAGTTACATCATAATATTATATTTTGGCCCCCACGATTACAATGATCGTGTTTCGCCCCTGTCTGTCATGTCCAGTCATGTCCAATCATGTCTGCATACCAAACACTATCTTAAAGTTTTTTAGGATTTATTCCAGTAAATGTTTTATTTAAATTGTATTTCAATACTGAATTTTAAAAATCGTAATTAAAAAAATATTAATAACATTTTTGTCTAAAAATATTAGAAAAAGTTAAAAACCTGTCCAAGCTCGGGACCGCTTAGCCAGTCCTACGATTATTGTTCGGGACCGGTTGTCCCAAACCGATTTAAGATCGCCTCGATCTGATTCGGATTGATTTTTAGTTGGCCCTTTGTGTTGTTTAAAATTTGAAACTATATATAATAACGACTTCAAATTTCAAAAAATATATAGGGTCAGAATCTTTTAAAACTCGAATTCGAATTCTTATTATATATGTTTTTCTTTGCTTATATGGTCTTTGAGTCGAGTTCAACTAGACCTTGTTTTATCTTTAATATATGGGAAAAGTTCATAAAAACCCAACAAACTATACCATTTTGAATGATTAAGTTCTTAAACTAATTTTTTGAATGAAAAAAACCATTAAACTTTCTCATTTTGAATAATTAAGTCCCTGAACTATTTTTTTAAATGAAAAAATCATTAAACTTTTTCATTTTGAATGAAAAACCATTAAATTTTCTCATTTTGAATAATTAAATCCCTAGACATTTTTTTCAATAAATTAAATCATCGAACTTCTAAAAATTTGTTACTTACATCATTTTAACCCAAAAGAACTAATCTATAACCGGTTACCTTTTGAGTCTTCCTCTTTTGATAGATAAAAAATAGATTAAAAAGAAGGAGATCGATGATAGAGGCAACAACGTGTTATGCGATATGGAGAATGTACAACGTTCGGGTAATGGGGAGTGATGAGGCAGAGCGATACGATAGTGTGTGAGGGGTTTTAATGGCGTAGAGTTTGAGAACAGTAAAATTGATTTAAATTTGTTTTTACTTTAAAACATTCATAGTCAGTTCTAGGTACCTTTAAAAAGGTAACCAATTTTTAGAAGTTCGATGGTTTATTTATTTCAAAAAAAAATGTTTAGGGATTTAATCATTCAAAATTAGAAAATTTAATGGTTTTTTCATTCGAAAAAATAGTTGAGGTACTTAATCATTCAAAATGCAAAAGTTTAATGTTTTTTTCATTCAAAAAAATAGTTTAGAAACTTAATCATTAAAAATGAGATAGTTTATTGGGTTTTTTTAAACTTTTTCCTTAATATATTATAAAGAATTTGGTAAAATGTACTTTTAGAAACAATTTATTAAGCATTAGATATGGCTTATTCATGCATAATTTTTTTAAATTTAAGTATACAACTTGTTGCTCCTTGCCTACGATTTTTTAGAATTTCGTGTTTGAACTCCATAAAACCAAGGACGGACGCAGCAACTTTTTCATACGGTGGCGCCATATTTTTCATATGATTTTTATCGACATGTCTTAATTTTTTTTACCGGCGATCAATATCGTCCGATGTATTTTTAGTCTAATTCCACCGTTTCGAGGGATTCTAAAGTTTTTTGCTTGATTTCGAGACATTTTTAAGTTTTTTTTATCGATTTTGAGAGACTTTTTCGGTATTTTTGGTTGATTTTAAGATATTTTTTCAGTTTTTTTGGTTGATTTCAAGAGATTTTTACGGTTTTTTTGGTTGATTTCAAGAGTTGGAAGTGAAGAAATGAGCTTTCAAATTAGGATTTGGTGCACCTTTGAAGTTTCGAAAATAAATACGGTAGCACACTCGAAAACGATACGGTTGCACCTTTCACGAACGTAAAAATTTTACCCTTCGTCGGAGAAATGATACGGTGGCACGTGCCACCGTAGCCACCACTCTATGTCCGTCCCTGCATAAAACTAACTATGAACCAACTGATAAACACGTTCAAATACATAATAAACGCTGAAAAATACGGGAGAAAACTCAAATAAAAAAAAAGGTAAAATAAATTTCATTCTTATTGTTATATATAAAATATTTAAAGTACTATCAAATTTTGAATTAAGCAAATTTGACACTTATATCGAATATATTTTCACTTATAATTTTTATTTTATTCAAATATAAGTTATATTTAAATTCTTTTTAAATAAAAAAATTGCATTAATTTTCCATTATATGTCATTGTATCACATGGATACATTTTCAACTTCTTCGTGTTCTCGAATCTTTCTATAATCGAATCAGTTTGTGTACACCTCGACTGATCTCATGAGACTCTGAAGTTAACAGTCAAACAAATCATTCAACAATCCCCACATAACTTAAACAGATGACCTCTGAAGGGTAAGCCTAAGATTTTACAAGTTGAGCTACCTCTCAATTCCAACTTCCAGTTGTTAAATCGTCATTATGGATTCCGTCAAATCACGGGATAAAACTATTTCATACAAAATTTGAATGATTCCTTCTAATTTCTAGATTTACAAAGATATTTATTTACGTCTTACCGGAAACAACATCATGAAAATACACGTATTTCAAATATGTACAACATATGACCGATTAAAAGCCTTAGGTCACCTGTTCGAGACTCCTTCCGGTGCAACCACGACTCATGGCCTTCAAGAAAACAAGAAACCGGAAAAAACATCAGAGAAGTCCAGTTTCTGACATGGGTACATCAAGAAACACAAAACTTATGCCGGATACAATTTCCGTTTTCGCTTTTGATTGTTACCTCCCGTCTACTTCGGTAATCGTAACGTCGTTCGACGATATGTTGATTTCCCGACCTTCCATGATCAAGTCCATTTCTACGGAGCTCAATGACGTCATATCGACTTCATTTGGTTGCGGAAGGCTCGTGTTTTCGCCCTCCAACATGAACACCACCGACGACATAGTTGGCCTTTGAACAGCTGACGACTGCACGCACAACATCGCAACGTGAATGCATTGCAACGCTTCGTTCTTATCGCACGAATCTAAAATCAATGGATCGATCAGTTCCTCGGCTTTCCCTTCCTTCCATAACTTCCATGCCTGAAACCGTTACAAATGTCGTTTTAAGTAGATTTTTACAAAAACACGGTTTCCACACTACAACTAAATGGGTCTTTTTGGGTGTCCTAAGAGAGTACTTAGCGGGACTTTAAGTTTATATGACTAAAAATTGTGCATTCTATGGGGAAAGACGTTAGAACAAGTTGTCAGGACAAACTTAGGGGACCTAATAAGTTCTACCGATGAAGTTAGACAACCTAACAGGACACAAAAAGTAAATCATCATATTACGTTTTTATTCATACGACAGTCTTTTAAAAGTGTAGTGTAAAAAGACTAATATGACGATATATTTTATATGTCCTGTTAAGTTGTCAACTTCATCAGTAGAACTTATCAGGTCGCCTAACTTCGTCCTATCAACTTATTATAACATCTTTCAGTAGAACGCACATTTATTGGCCCTATACGCCTATAAACTTAAATTCTCGTTAAGCACTATGTTAGGACACCTAAAAAGACCCATTCTGTTCTGTTGTAGTGCCATGACGCGAACCGAACACATTTCTGGTCGGAAATGAGTAATCTTTGCATGCGGTCCTTCCTAAAATCATAATCTGGGACGGAAAGAGTAAACTCACGTGTCGAATAAGATTCGTAGAATCTGGAGACCGAAAACTATTATTCCTCTGGCCGCTAATGATCTCGAGAAGCAAAACCCCAAAACTATAAACATCAGATTTCACCGAAAACAGACCTTCCATTGCATACTCGGGAGACATATAACCACTGCAAGAATTGAATAAGAATGCGATTAGAAATCATTAAAAAAATAAAAATACCCGCTCTATCGCCCACATTTCTATTTTAATGTGCACCAAAACAAGTGTCCACTTTGAAACAATAAGTGTCTACTTTCCAATTATACCTCTATTACTGAGGGTAAAATCATCATTTAGTTAATAAAAAGTATAATAATTATACATATTTCTAAAACTGTGTGCCTTTTTTCAATGTGTGGACATTTATTTTGGGACGAACGGAGTGAATAGAAAGCTGAAAAACTTACTAAGTTCCTACAACGCGATTTGTATTCGCTTCATTTTGGTTCCCTCCAAAGATTCTAGCCATCCCGAAATCAGAAATCTTAGGATTCATCTCTTCATCAAGCAAAATGTTGCTTACTTTCAGATCACGATGAATGATTCGAAGCCGAGAATCCCGATGGAGATAAAGTAATCCTCTTGCAATCCCTTCAATGATCTTGAATCGTGTTTTCCAATCTAGTTCCGCTTTCTTTATCGGATCTTCCATTACATACACGATTTTTGTCCAAAAATAGATAGTTTCAAAATCTCTAATCGCATGTTTATACCAAAAATGGCACTACAAGAAAATTGGGTTTACAAGACGCAAAAAATGTTTTTAAGTGTGACAATTTTATAGGACCAAACAATCATGTTTACAATAAGTTTATAGGACGCTTTTGAATGTCTTTAACAAGTTCTTTTAGAACACTTTTAAAATAGAGTACCATATCATTTGTTTTACATGAACACGTCTTTTTATAGGACACTTTTTTTATAAGACACTTTTTCAAATAATATTATATAAAAATAAACTAATAGGACATTTCATTTCAAGTGTCCTAAAAAAAACTTGTTAAGACGCCTAAAAACATCCTATAAACTTGTTGCAACACTTTTACAACACAAGTGTTTGATCCTATAAAGTAGTCTAATAGGACACTTAGGACATTCTCAGTGACCTATAAACCCGATTTTGTAGTAGTGTAGGGATCGAAACATACCAAAAAGAAATGAATCAAGGCTTTTGTTCGGCATGTATTCATAAACTAGCATCCTTTCTTCCCCTTCAATGCAATAACCCAACAATCTAACAAGATTTCGGTGCTGCAATTTTGCAATCAGAATCATCTCGTTCTTGAATTCCCCTAGTCCTTGGCCCGATGATTTTGAAAGCCTTTTTACAGCGATCTCTTGCCCTCCGGGAAGGATTCCCTGAAAAAACGAACAATTTAAGTTCACTAGTTTCCTATTCAAAACTAATTCCACCACTAGATTTTCAATAAATTTCAACGAATCTGCTAATAAGCTACCTGTTGGCAAATAAACTAGTTATGTATGAAAAAGAACTAACTGATAAGCTAGATTACAATGTAAAATGACCTAAAAATACATGTAGAAAAGTTAAATGGAAAAACATAAGAGGCATAATTGGAAAAAAAAAAACCTTTGGAGCTTATTGAATCGCTAGTTGAAGTACGTTCCAAAAAGTTAAGCTTATGGCTAACCAAACGGGCTTTTTTAATAAGCTCAAAAAATAAGTTAGCTTATGGTTGCCAATCATGGCTTTATGTGAAGAGCTAACCTTGTGCACAGGGCCAAAACCGCCTTGCCCGAGCTTGTTCTTGTTTGCATATCCGTCTGTGGCAATCTCTAACAAACTAGAACTGTACAAAGGCAACGATGGCCCTTCGTACGGTTTCCCTTCACAATCAGGCGGTCCCAAGGTCTCCACCGAAGTTTCTTGGCCATTCGACGCCTCAAAAACCGGCGGCGGATTCTTCACTTTTCCACACGGATTTCGACACTCTAGAGATTAAAGTAAATAACACGAAATCAGAATCCCGTAAAAAGGTTACATATGTATTGTAGTCATAGGAAATGAAAATTTTCGAACAGGGTATTATGTGTGTTAGGATATGTGGAACCCCTTTCGATCACTTTCTAAAAGAACCCTTCTAGAGATAAGGGAGGTTCCATATACATGTCTGATGGTCCATGTCTAGCGGATATGGGACTCCAACACCAGCGTCATGCCAATCTTTTTGGACCTGTACCAACACTATGGATCGACCGGACGAATAATAGTAAAACTAAATATAAAAGTTCATATAATATAATACTATATTAAAAGTCTTGCAATTTAAAATAACAAAAATGTCTGAAATCCACTTAAATACAATCATTTTTCTGAAGTTCCATGAAAGCCCATAATCGAGAATCGCCAAATCGGCTAAAAGAGTAAAACCCTAATGCATTATGCTTCCATGGAGGATCTTTATGCAGAAAGTCAAGGTTTTTCCAAACCTGCCCCTCCCAATTAAGAAACACGCTCCTATCTATGTAAAAGCCCTACAAAAAAAATCTTTTCAATCTATACAGACAGATTAATCCACACAGACAGTATATAATTGGGTAAAAACTTTTCAATCTATCAAAACATGTATAATTTTGAGAGCCCTATTCCGTATCTCACATTGGAACACCCTCGAGTATAACTCGAAGGTGAAAGAGTGTCAAGTCACTTGGTGTTGCTAGATTTGCTTTGATACCATGTTAGATATTTGGAACCCTTTAAATCTCCATTTAAAGAAGCCCGTATGGAGAGATAGGTATTCCAACAAATATACACCGGTTTGATGGTCCGTATCTGGCCGATGTAGAAATCCAACAATATAGAAGGAAACAAGAAAAGGATATGAAAGCATGATTATCCACAAAATCGACACGTTCACGCTCCCAATTAGGATCCATATCGAACAATTTAATTATATAGTTTTCAAGAAGATTTCACCTTTAAGTCTTTGCCGATACCTCCATAGCAACCATACGATTACGCCAAGAACAACGGCTCCGGTCACCGATACCGCAATGGCTACAGTTCTAGATACTTTTTTCGTACTTCCTGGAATCGGAGAATGCTTCATATTAGCATAATTCAGAAAATAACGAACTCAGAATCGCGAAAACATATTTCTAGAAATATAAAAACTAACCCAAATCCGAATCCGCAAGACGAACGAAAAGTGTTTCACCGCCTTCTTCAAATTGCTCAACATCAACCAGATCACCACTCCAAATCAAACACCCGACCCCAGAAAGATACGCATACGCGTTACATGAACAATTCCTCAAGCATCCATCTTCGCACTCACCGCTGCTTCTAACCATCAACCGGTCAGCAAAATCCGGCAGCTTAACACCGGTTCTCCGCCGGAATCCATCATTAGAACTACCATTGGAATTACATTCCAACGAAGTCCTTCTAACACACCCACCAGACCAATTTCCGCGATTCCATTCATCTCTGGAATCAGGATTCGGATCGAATCCTTCCATACAACTACAAATATCAGGAACCCTAACCGTTCGACAGATTCCAAAACTCCCACATTTGTTATACTCTTCGCAATCGGTCGAAGGTTGCGATAACAAACCACTCCATTGGGAGGTTTCATCATTCCAAGTTAATTGTTGAACAAGTCCATTCCATTGAATCAAGAATCGCATGTAAACTGTAGTGTCTGGATTATTGAAGATGAAATACATAAGATCATTATCTACAGGAACCAATCGAAAACCAAACAAAAGTAAAGATCTCATCTGCGGAATTCCGACGAAAATCTGATAATTCCAGTGACCGGATCTCCATAATCTCCGCCGTGATCGGTCGTCCCAAACCACCACCTGAGGTGAACCACGAGGATCAATTCCCATGGAGTAATTCCCAATTGAAGGATCATTAGGGTTTCTCCATGAAACAAATCGATGACTATCTCCACGGCTGATGTTCAAATAAACTCTCAGATTCGGTAAATAAGTATCCGTCGGATTATCACAACTCCGCCATATAGCGTTTGAATCATCACCGGCGTTCTCAACCGTCGACAGAGCTAGGTTTCCGGTGTCCATGAGCATCACTGTTAGATTACTTCTAACGACAGAATTACTGCTTGACCAATAAACTTCGTTATTCTCATCGGAAACAATCAAGCTGCCATTGATTCCGATGCGGAAAACACCAGAATCGCCGGAAATTGGAGAATTTCTGTTGGCAACCCAAACGACAGTTCGGCTTTGATTCTGAATTCTGTAATACCAAATTCCGACGTATCTAAAACTTGAATTCCCGGGGCTGAAGAAACCAAGCTCGAAGATTCGATTAGGGGAAACTAGGGTTTGGCCATCTGTAATCACTTCACCTTGATCGATTCTGCTGTTTATTTGGGGAAACACAGGGAGAAAGTGAAGAAGAAGGATGAAAGAGAGAAGATGAAGAGTTGTTAGGGGTTTAGGAGTAAAACCCATATCCCAAATCAAGAAAAGTTTGCAGAAATTCAGCTAAAAATGATAGATGTGGGTTTTACATGAATTAAAAGCAAAAATGGAAGATTTGAAAGTTGGGTAGGAAATCAAATATCCATGATCCATTTGAATGGTGGGGTAATGCTTGAAATAATCGATTCCAAAGCATCATCAACCCACCAATACCACCAAATTAAGAATCTTTATCTACAAAAAAAAAATCTACCTGGCCATGGAAATGACAACCATATTAACAAAAGTTTACTTTGATGGAGTAAACTACTACTTTTGGCCTTATTCTTTTCAAATTAGGTTTTTGTATTTATGGTTGCAATTCAGGGTCTTATTTGGCAGTTGAATGATTTAGTGCACAATGATTAAGTTATGGTTAAGGCAGGGTCAAGATACTAAATCATTCAGTGGGTTTTTAAACTATTAAGAGACAGACTTTTTTTTTTCCAAACAAGATTTACCTCTTAACGATTCAGATGTTGTCTCTTAATGAAACCATTAAGAGGTAAACAAACAACTCCTCTTATTTTCATGTCTTGAGACTAAGGGGTCATTTATCCAAATGTCTAACTGGTAAGTGTTTACCAGTAAGAATTAATACTTTAACTTAGGGGTTGTTTATTTACCTCTTTAATGGTTTAATTAAGAGGCAACCTCTGAATCTCTAAGAGGTAAATCTTGTTTGGCAAAAAAAAAAAGATGCCTCTTAATGGTTCCAAAATCCTCTGAATGAAATTCTTACCCGGTAAGCGTTTACCGGCGAAAGATTCTCCTTCATTTACCTTATCATTTAACATCCTCGGTCATGAAAATATATTGTTGGTAAGCATTATAAATCCGGTAAGCATTTACCGGGTAAGAGTCGTTTTCCACACTTACCGAGTAAAAGTCTTAGTCCTTGCCTTATCTCTTACCGGGTAAGATTTTGGTCCTCTTCATACTCAATCAATACGGTTAATGATATTGGTAAGCGTTTACCCGGTAAGCGTTTACCCGGTAAGCGTTGAGTAAACGACCCATTACTTTATCGAGTAAAATTGTAGTCCATCAAAACAGTAACGTATGCAACAATTTATTCCGGTAAGCGCTTATCGGTAAGAGTCGTCACCCTCACTTACCGGATAAGACTTTCCATCTTTATCATCGCTCTTACGGAGTAAAATTCTTGGTCTTTTGTCATATTTATCTAGTAAGATAAATGATCACTAAACACTTACAAGGTAAGTATTTGGTAAACGGTCTCAAACTCTTTTAGTGACTTACTTTTAAGTGTGAGGGACGAAAACATCAATAAATTGTAAACCACATAAACAAAAAAAAATGAATTGTAAACTATGGAGACAAAAATTGTAACTTCAAAAACACAAGGACGAAAATAGCAAATTTAAACAAACCAGAAGAACTATTTAATTCATAATCAATCAGTGTGTGAATATTAGGGTTCTAAACGGTGTAGCGGCAAAAGTTAGCTTCAAGCCTTAAAAGCTACTGTGAGGTCACAACATTTTTCAATTTGTGATTTGTGACGACAAATATGTATATCATATATATATATATATATATACACACACACACATAAGTTTTTATCCTATTATTCAAATAGTCAATATATTAAGCGATTTAAATTTAGTTAAATACTTAGAGCATCTCCAACAACATTGCTAAAATAGAAAAAATTGTCTTTTTCTTTGTTATTTCTCTCCAACAGCTTTGCTATATGGTTTGCTAAAATAAAGAAAGATCAAAAAATCTCTAAATATAGAGAATTCTCTATAATCTCTAAATTGGAGATAGAAAACATTATTTTATTCAATCCAACCAATAAGATTCAATTTTTAACATTTTATTTTAAGTTTTTTTTAAAAAGTGTATTGGAATGATAAATTATGAAATATTATAATAATATAAATAATGATTGATTTTCTAAAATAGAAAAGTTGTTAGAGTTAGAAGAAAATGTTCTTAGAGATTTTGACTTTTGATTCTCTATTTTAGAAAAAATTTAGCAATGCTGTTGGAGATGCTCTTAGACACTAAAAAGGTGGAAAAAAAATCAAATAATACATCATATAAACCAGACGCATTAAATCAAACATGCCACAAGGTTTGGGAAATTCTCTTCCATGCTCATCAAAAAAGTCAATAGAGTCGCAAGTTTCCAACTTGCGAAGGAGGCACTTTTCTAAAATAACTCAATTGCCATTCCCATATTTCAAGACAAGTTTATGAGAGCATCTCCAACAGCTATGCTAAAATAGAAAAAAATAAGATTTTAGCAATTTTGTTGCTCCAACAGCTATGCTAAACCATATGCTAAAATAGAAAAAAGAAGAGAGAGAAGATAAAAATCTCTAAATTTGGAGAAATCTCTAAAACTCTATTTCTAAGAGAGAGAATTAATATTTAATATTTTCCACCAATAAGAGAAATTAAAATTGTGTGTTTAAGAGAGAGAAATAATATTATATTAAATGTATTGAATATTTTAATAATATAATTGATGATAGAATTGCTAAAATAGAGTAGCTGTTAGAGTTGGATGTAATTTCTTTTAGAGATTTTAACTTTTTATACTCTATTTTAGAAAAACGTACCACTAGCAAATGGGGACAACTTGTGGATAATTGAAAGCTCATTTTGGGTTTTCAAGACAACCACGTCAACTCTAGTTCTTCAACTATCAAACACATTTTTTTTTAAATACTCTAAAGGTAAGTTGCGGCAAAGTATTGATTTTTTGATGAGTGTAAGAAAGAGTTTGCTAGAGCATCTCCAATAGCTTTGTTAAAATAGAAAAAAATGGGTTTTTGTTTTTTAAACCTCTTCAACAGCTTTGTTATCTTGTTTGCTAAAATAGAGAAAACTTGAAATTTTTCTAAGTTTAGAGAAATTCTCTAAAACTTGATGGTTGGAGAGAGAAATGATTATTTTATTCAATCCCACCAATAAGATTCAATTTTTATCATTTTATATTAAGTTTTTTTTTCAAAAAGTGTATTGGGATGATAAATTAGAGAATATTAATGTAACGTCATACACGAATTTTAAACCACATCACCCCATAACATTTTTAAAACATTGGTAAATGTTGAATATAACCAATTACATTTTCTTGCTAAGTTCCATATAGAACCGATTTGATTTATGCTTTATAATTTTTATTTTTGATTACTTCCTATAAAAATTATATTATAAGAAAATATTAAATAACAATAGTAATTGATTTGAGGTTTGGTAAAAAAATAACACTAATTGATTTGAGGTATGATTTATAATTCTAATTTATTATTATTTTTTATAAAGTTATATTATTTAATTCTAGAAGCGTACTCGTGCAATGCAACGAGATACATCAAGAATTTAATGCTTCATTTTATTTTTTGTTTTTTTGTCGATTTACAGTACGATTTTGGATGATTTTAAGAAAGTGATAATGTTTTTTTTATAAATTTGTTTAATTTAGGCTTAATAATATAACGTTTTTTATATAAAAAAATTAAGTATTTTTTGTTAGAATTCAATGATTATCTTATGTATTTTAATGACATCTAGAAAAAATAACTAATTACATATTTAATAATATAATTAAAACAAATTTATAGTAATATAATATATTAATAAATAGTGATGTATGGAAAGATCTGTATAAAAGAAAGGCCCTGCACATACCAAATTGATGGGTGTTAGAAATCTGCAGTAGTAATATGTATCTTGTGCTTTGATACTTGTAAATTAAGAGATTTTTAAAATATTGTATAAAATGATGGTACCTTATGCCAAATAATTTATATTTAAGAGTTTTTTATTCGTATTTTATAATACTAGAAGTGTACTCGCGCAATGCAGCTAGATACATCACGATTTTAATGTTTCATTTTATTTTCTGTTTTTTGTCGATTTACATTACGATTTTGAATGGTTGTGAGAGAGTGATAATGATTTTTTTATATAAATTTGTTTAATTTAGACTTAATAATATAATGTAATTTATTTTGGTTTAATAATATAATTTTTTTTATAAAATATTCTGTAAGATTTTTTAATTATATTTTAGATTTTTTATATTTAAAATATGCTGAGAGATATTTTAGGGGAGTTAAAGTGGGAAATGATTTTAGGGGAGTTAAAATGGTGAAAAATAATTATTGAAAATTAATGAATAGCATTAAATGTAGTACATACAACTTTTATGGTTGTTTTTTTAAGTAATTAGCATTAAATAGCGGTACATTAAGTTTTAAGTCTTGTTTTTAAGAGTTTTTTATGTCATCTTTATAATATAGTATAGATAGTATAGATATAGATATAGATTAAATAACAATAATGTAGTTTTCAATGCACATTGAATAAAGTTTTTTATTCCCATAGGCTATAAAAGCCGCCACACACTTGAAGACTGAAGTTGACAAATATTTGACCGTTGTCTACTCTATTTATAGAGAATTGCTAAAAGAGCCCCTCACGTTTGTAGCATTTTATAAGAAAAAAACATTACCAACATATTGTTGCAAAAAAATCCAACTTCTACCGAACCTCAATCGAATCGCTAATGAGCCACCTTCTTTGTTGTTAATGATACTCGAGTTCCGTTTACCATACCATTTGGTGAAATAATCTACGATTCGTTGGCTGGGTGGATCATGGGATTTCTAGTGCCTTATACGGAAATGCTAAAAGATGTCACTATGTCGATTTTTTTAGCAAACGAAAGGTAACATTTTTTAATGAGTTTGGGACCTAGTCAAGCTAGGTGGCTTATTCCCACACCAAAAGAATCAGAACAGTTGAACAAGATGATATGAGGAACAAGAGGAATGGGCTTGATTGTTCACTTATTTGATGATCGTATTCACGTTGCCTTTCTTTAATTAGATCAGCCGCTTAGTTGATTCTCTGGACGTCTTGGACTTGAGCCTGTTGTTTATAGCTTAATTGATTAAACCAAAGTTAGAAGCACATAAAATTTGTTGTCCCTTAGGCTTATGATGCGTTATGCGGTCACATGGGTTGCACATTGCCAAGGTCGGACCTGTTTGTGGGTTTTAAAGATTTTTTTTTGTTATGTAAAGGACTATTTGAAAATGTATTTTTGACGATGCTTATACTAATCGGGTTTGAGTTATTTGTATTATAATGTATAGTGGACGTCTCTTATAGTTTTAAATAGTTATATTCGTGTTTAATTATTCGTGGAATTTTTGAAAATTTTATTCTCTTTATATCTTATAAAAAAATATGTTTAAATTTCCGAGCATATACTGAAGTAAAGTAAGCCCTGCATTAACCACCAAGGCCTTGTTGCAGACCATAAAATGTTTTCTGATGGCGGTTTCTTTGAACATATCAAACCGTTTCTCCAACTATTATAATATTGAATTTTTGATAATATTCATCACCTTACTCATGCCGACCTGCTTTTTGCTTTTGTTACTCGACAAAGATGTGTGATCTTGTCTATATCTTACGTTTGGCATAACACTATAAGTAAATGCATATACAACTATTTTGACCTGTGTCAACACACTATAATGATAACAAATTCTATTTTTCTAGGAGGTACCTCATTCACAATGCAAGATTCATATATATAAATTTAAAAAAGACCTAATATAACATGTTAAAACAGAAATGCATTTAAAAAGACCTAATTTATCATATTAAAACAAAAATGCATTTAAAAAGACCTAATTTATCATATTAAAACAAAATTGCATTTAAAAAGACCTAATTTATCAATATTTAAATAGAGATACATTCAACAAAGTAAGATCCCTCTATAAAATGAGCTACTTCACATCGATGCTTTCGAAAAATTAAAAGAAACCGAATAAAACATGATTAACAATGAACGGAATTTTTGATGTTGTTTTTGTCTTCATGATCTTTGCAAGTAATTGGTTTCATGTGGTGAACGGATTCTTACACGACGATGGATTTCATTTAAGAGAGTTAAGGTTTAAGAATCGATGACTTTTTTTTTTCTTTTGATTTGGGTAAGAAATGATGAAGAGGGTATTTTGACTTTAAATAAGATTCATTTGCATAGAGAGTTAGGGAAATGAATTTTCTTTTCAAAAAAAAATACACAACAACAAATTTGGTTTTATAGAACGTGTAAAATGTCTAATCATCCTAATAAAATAATTTATAGGACTAAACCAAAAAACGTCCTATCTGAAAGTTTCACAATAGGTTCAAAGGACGCTTTTAAAATGAAGTATCATATTAACTATTTTATATGACAATATTTAAAAAAGTGTCTCATAAATATAAGTGTCCTATAAAAAGATGGTTTTATTAAACACTTCTCAAAAGTGTCCCATAAAATAGCTAACAGGACACTTTATTTTAAAATCATCCTAAAAACTTGTTAAAACATCAAAAAAACGTCCTATAAACCTTTTGTGGCGCTTTTAGATATGATACTTTATAGTTGTTTCTATAAACTTAAGTACTATAAAATATTATATTAAGACAATTAGATATTATAGACGTCCTATGAAACTAATTTTCTTGTAGTGATATATGGTTGGGTTGGGTCATCAAGGATTTGAAGATGACCTCATTTTTCGGATCATCAACTCTTACTAGCATTATTTGAACATTTTTTGTACTTAGATTATTTTAAGGTTCTTTGTAATAGCTTTGTCATGCTTCAAAAGATTGGTGAAGTCGAAGACCAACCGAAATCAACAAAAAGTAAATCTTCATATGTGGATCAAGATAAACTTCCAACAACAACAAAGTTATCTACCTGTCGATTTGAGTCTCATCAATCTACTGGTATCCCTCCTGCCGAATTAGAGCTCTCCAAATCGGCAGGACCCCCTTCAACTGATTTCCTCTTATTGGTTAAATCCTACCTACCGATTTCATCCTTACAAATCGACTGGTCTTCCTTCTGCCAACTTCCTTCTGAAACAAAGGTAAAAACCTTTGTCCTCTTGCACAAAAGATCTTCACCAAATCATGGAATGATGGTGACATTCTCCAAAGGTTGAGAAAAAGGATGTTTGTCTTTTACACCATTTTCAGGTGTTGTCTACAACAAGGTCCTAAGGTCAACTTTGTTCCATGTTGAGACAAAAAAGATACTTTGTCTTTTTGAATGACATTTCTGACATCTAATCCCAGCTTGACAAGTGTCCTCATGCATTTAATGCACATGGTGGTATATAAAGGTGAAGACTTCTCCCATGCAAGGTTACGCTTTTGAAAAGAGATCTCAGTGTACTCAAGCAAAAAGTTGGCAAACCTGTTCTTCCTTATTTCCATAGCTTTAATCTTTGTGCTTTTAAGTTGTGTTCTTGTTTCTTTGTAAAAGATTGTTAGAATAGTTTTACTTGTTCTTTCTGCAACAATCTTAATAGTTTTCTATTTGTAATTCTTGATTTTATATCAATAAAAGAATTAAATTACGTGAAAAATTGTGTGTATTGTATTAAACACCCCCCCTAGGATACTTGCTTACTATTACCATTACCTTTTGGAACCAACAAGTGGTATCAGAGCATGTCAGTTTAATATAGTAAACTTGATCTGAAATGGCAGCATCTTCTTCCTCAAACAATGGTTATTCTCTTCAAAACTTTTCTGCTACCTCATATGACAATGGCTCTATAGCTAAACCACCAAAGTTCAATCCCAATAAGTTTGGCAACAAGTGATAATGTTTTTTTTATAAATTTGTTTAATTTAGGCTAAATCGTATAATGTTTTTTATATAAAAAAATGAAGTATTTTGTTAGAATTCAATGATTATCTTATATATTTTAATGACATCTAGAAAAAATAACCAATTACATATTTAATAATATAATTAAAACAAATTTATAGTAATATAATATATTAATTAATAATGATACATGGAAAGGTCTGCATAAAAAGAAAGTCCTGCACATACCAAATTGGTGGGTGTTAGAAGTCTGCAGTAGTAATATGTATCTTGTGCTTTGATACTTGTAAATTAAGAGATTTTTAAAATCTTGCATAAAATGATGGTACCTTGTGTCTAATAATTTGTATTTAAGAGTTTTTTATTCGTGCTTTATAATATAGTATAGATAAATTTGTTTTAATTATATTATTAAATATGTAATTAGTTATTTTTTCTAGATGTCATTAAAATATATAAAATAATCATTGAATTCTAACAAAATACTTAATTTTTTTATATAAAAAACATTATATTATTTAGCCTAAATTAAACAAATTTATAAAAAAAACATTATCATTTTCTCAAAACCATCCAAAATCGTAATGTAAATCGACTAAAAAACAAAAAATAAAATAAAACATTAAAATCGTGATGTATCTCGCTGTATTACGCGAGTACGTTTCTAGTTGTACTAAAATAGAATGTATATTATTCCGGTTCTTATTTTAAGAAAATCTACTTAAAAGTAGGGGTGAGCATCGGTCGGGTCGGGGCCCAAAACCCCAAACCCGATCAGATATCGGGTAACGAGGAAAGGACCCGAAAGCCGACCGAATGAAGTTCGAGTTGTTGGGATATCGGGCCATCGGGTTTCGGGGATATCGGATCGGGTCATTTCGGGTTTGAGCATTGTCACTATATATATGGTTCTGGATATCTCCTTTACTTTTTGTAGACTTAACCAAGTACTCTTCCTCCGTTCATTAGTCATTTTCTTTATCTTAAGGATGACATTGAATCACCCAATGAGTCATACCACCCATGCCTCCTAATGGTTCTCCAAACCTTTTAAGAAAAACCACCAAGCCCTGAAACTTAACCTGCTTTCAACTTTCTTCTATTAACATCATCAAGAGGATCATCAAAAATCTATTCATTATTTCCATTGAACAACTATCAAGATAATCCCTCCACTAGCAATCTCTATTTCTCATCCTTTATACATTTCATGTGGCTTCTTTTAATTGAAAATAGAAATAGAGATTTGTTCGGATATTCGGGTTGGGTCGGGAGGGGGTTTTGGATACCCAACCCGATCCTACTTATCCGAAAATATTTACGGATATCGGGTTATCGGGTGGGGTTTCTTCGGGTTTTTCGGGTGGTCGGGTCGGACGGGTTTTTCGGGTCGATCGGGTTTTGCTCACCCCTACTTAAAAGGATCTTTAATGGAGAAAGTATAATGTCTTTAATTTCAAGAGTGAACACCGAAGGTCCATGTGGTTTGCTCAAAATTTAGATATGATATCTTAAAGGCATTATCTACACTGAAGGTCCCTAAAGTTTCATTTTCATAACGGGAAAAGTTCAAAAAAATCCCAATGAACTATCCTATTTTGAAAGATTAAGGGGTCGTTTACCCAAATGCTTACCCGGTAAGTGCTTATTGGTAAAAATTAACACTTTCACTTGTCTTCTCGCGTAAAATTCTAGTTCATTTAAACGGCATTGTATGCAACAATATACCTTGTAAGTGTGGTAAGGCTTGCCGCCCACACTTACCGGGTAAGACTTTTGGCCCTTGCCATCTTTCTTACCGGGTACGATTCTCGGTAGTTGTAATGTTCATCCGGTAAGGTAAGTGACTTCGTAAGAGCTTACCGGGTAAGCGTTTGTTAAACGACCCCTAAGTTCCTAAACTGTTTTTTGAATGAAAAAACAATTAAACTTTCTCGTTTTGAAAGATTAAGTCCATGAATTATTTTTTTGAATGAAAAAATCATTTAATTTTCTCATTTAAATGATTAAGTCCCTGAATATTTTTTTTATAAAATAAACCATCGAACTTTTAGAAATTAATTACTTACATTCTTTCAATCCAAAATAAATTAGTTGTAATCGACTAGGAATGTTTTAAAGTAAAAATAAACCTAAATTAGTTTTACCCTTCCCAAATCCTATGTCATTCAAACCTCTCGAAAACCATGGTATCGCTCCCCCTCGTCACCCTTTGTCGCCTCGTTGTTATATGTTTTTCATATCGCCTATCATGATGTTGCCCTCTGCCATCTATCTCCCTCTTTTTGATCAATTTTTTATCCTTTGATTCTCCCTCTTTTGATAGATAAAAAATAGATCAAAAAGTGGGATATCGATAGCAGAGGTCACCAATATGGAGAACGGACAACGATGGGGCGACGTGGAGCGTCGAGGGGGAGCAATACCGTTGTTTGCAAGGGTTTGAATGACGTAGAGTTTAGGAACGATAAAACCAATTTAGGTTTCTTTTTTACTTTAAAAAATTCCTAGCCGGTTACAAATAATTTTTTTTTTGTTAAAAATATATGTAAATAATTTTAAAAGCATGGTAGTTTATTTATTCAAAAAAAATGATGAGGGACTTAAAAAAATGAGAAAGTTTAATGTTTTTTTCATTTAAAAAAATAGTTCAAAGATTTAATCATTCAAAATGAGAAAGTTTAATGGTTTTTTTCATTCAAAAAAATAGTTCAGAGACTTAATCATTCAAAATGAGATTGTTAGTTGAATCCCTCTGAACTTTTCCCTTTTCATAAGACTAGTAGTCCCTCAAGTTAACATAATTAGCCACCCCATGTGGCCCTCGCATGAGGGGCAATTTTGTCAAGATTTAATTTGATAAGTGTTCATCTTCTTCATCTTTAATATTCATCTTTTTCATTTGTCTTTAAGTTCATAAAAGTAAACATTCATCTTCTTTTATCAATAAAATCAAACAAACCTTAAATCAAAATCTCTAAAATAACTAAAAAAAACCTAAATCCAAAACAAGTTGATGGTGGTGTTCCAGACGTCGTTGATACCAAACACAGTTGTGTGAAGATGGTAGGTGTGCAACACCGAATAAGAAGGTGAGTGTGCACCATCGGAGAAGGAGACGTAGGTGGGTGCATGCGGATCGGGAGGGAGCTTCTTCTTGATTTGGTGGGTTTTCACCACGCGAGAACAGAAGGGAGGGGGTGGGTTTTCACCGGCGACATTGATATGCAGGTGGGAACCGTGTTTGACAAGAGAGAGTAACATATCTAATATTAATTTATTTTGTTATCTATAATATTTTATATTACGTTTTTTTTTTAAGAAAAAAGAGGCAAAATGACTAAATTGCTCTAATGTAAAATACACATGTCTCATCTTAATGAACCTTATTTGACGGCAGAGACGGATCCAGAAATTTTTTCATACGGTGGCACCATATAATACCGACAATTTTTTTTTTACAAAAAGCACGATTTTTATCGACGTGTCTTCATCTTTTTACCGACGTTCAATATTGTCCGATGTGTTTTTAGCCTAATTCCACAATTTCGAGCGATTTTTAAAGCTGTTTGCTTGATTTTGAGAAAATTTTAAGTTATTTTTATCGATTTCGAGAGATTTTTTCGGTTTTTTTGGTTGATTTCGATAGTTTCTTTTGGTTTTTGGTTGATTATGAGGTACGGTTGCATCTTCTTGAAGTTTTCAAAATAATACGGTAGCACCTTCCAAAACGATACGGTTGCACCTTATACGAACCTAAAGATTTTACCCTTCGTTGGCGAAATAATACGGTGGCACGCCACCATAGTGGATCCGTCCCTGTTTGACGGTGTTAACTCAAGAGCATGAGGGTGTTATAATGAAAAGTTAGGACCACCAATATAGATAATGATTCACTCTTAATTCAATTAAGGACACTTACTATGTGTTTCATGCAATTAAAAAAATATATTACTTTAGTTTGTCCCAAAATAAGTATTCATTTTTAAAGTAATTTTTTATTTTACCCTTAGTTATCATGAGATGGAGAAAATATCTCTTTATTAGTAAGGGTAAAAGTGTCATTTAATTATTTATAAAAAGCAATACTTATATATTTCTAAAACTATGTGTCATTTTCATTATGGACATTTATATATTTTGGGATGAAGGGAGTATAATTTTACAAAAAAAAACATATTAAATTTATTTATTTACAATGTCTTAATCGTAACACAAAAATAAAACTTTTGAAAATATTTTTTTCTAAAATCAAAATCAGATCAATTTTTTTTTGTACGGCAACTTGGGCTTACACACACATGCACCCGCGGTATCCGGGCATCCAATTGGGCAGCATCAACTAATCCGCGGCGACCCGGCCCAGCCAAATCGACCGGACCTGCCCAGGTACGACTAAGCCCGGTCAAGACCTTAATCCGCATACCCATAGACTGGTATGCCCGTAAACCTCGTAAACCTGGACCAGAACCGACCCGAAGGCCTACCCAAGGTCTGGGTATCGCCGAAGTGCATCCCCCAGGATTCGAACCCTGGTAGATAGGCATATCATGCACTATCCCCCCAGGATCTTACCACTATGCTAGCATCAGATCAAATTGCATTCCATTTTAATACATTTTTACCAGATTAAAAATTCAATACCATGTGTGTTTTGTATTTCTGTAATAACGACTAAAAGAATATTCAAATGTAGTTAATGGTTTTTGAATTTTCGGTTTCTTCTGTAAAGAACTTTATGAATCAATTTTGTCTAATTTTGACTTTCGAAAATGAGTTGACCAGACCAAACAAAAGAAGCTTTTATGTCCCACAGCAGGTCAAATGAGCGTGCATTTGACTTTGGGGGTGTTTGTTCATACATTTTGGGAATGGGAATTAGGGTGTAAAACAAATAACTGTATAACAATGTTTTAAAATTCGGGTTGACTCGGCTGGTTCAACCGGTTGAATCGGGAACCGGTGAAGATACCGAGTTAATTATGTCAGTTTTTTGGGAAATTACGGCTTGGATCGAACCGCCGGTTTTTTGATAAAACCGGTTGAACCGGTCTTATTGAACCGGTAAAAACCCAGGTTGACGTGGTTAAAAAATCAATTTCGTATAACTGTAAGGTAACGGCTAGGGTTAAAAAATCAATTTCACAAATCATCGACTCCACGCTAGATTCCATCAGTCCACGCTCGATTCCACATCAAATTCTTGGTTTTATATATATATATATATATGTGTGTGTGTGTGTGTATGCAGGAAAATGAAAAATAAATAGAATTTCTTGAAACCGTGCGGGTCAACCACCCGGTTGAACCGGTAGAACCGTGACCCGGTCACCACACCGGGTCAACCAAAAAACCGGTTTTTAAAACATTGTTGTATAACCCATTCGAATTAAATGAGTTTTGAGTTAAATAATTTTGAGTTATTCGGTTTTTGAATTAATTGTTCGGTTAATCGAATAAGGATTATTGGTGGATCTAGAATTTGGCTGGTGATTGTGATTACCGGTGGATTTACAATGACCGATGAAAAAATTCATCAGTGACGGTCAATCTGTCGGAAATTAGGGTCGAAAACCCTCGGAGAAGCCTCTTAATTTGTTTCATAGTAGTTTTCGTTTAATTTTTCACTATTTCAGTTAAATAGAATAACTGAATAAGACATTATACTATTATTTTATATATATGTTTTAATTATATACAAATAAATTGAATAATACATTATACCGTAATTGTTTTATATATTTTATTGCTAGATGATGTTTTTTGTTTGATGGTAGATTTGTTTTTTTTATTTTATAAGGTTTTTTGTTTGATAATGTTTTTTTTTTGTTTGATGTACGATAGAGTCTGAAGAGATTACGTTTTTGCAGGATAATATATTTTGTTAGATGATGTAGATGTGTGATGCAATTATATATTGGAAACAACAAGCATTGCATTAGGAAAAGTTGTTAGAGACAAATGTCCAACAAAAAATATATGATCTCTTATTCGGTTTTACTGGTTAACGAACCGAATAAACAAAAGCAGATTGAACCGAACCTTGTTCGGTTTGGTTATCGGGTAGTTTCGAAAAATTTGAAAAAAATTGATTAACCCAGACTGAATAATCTGAAAACCAATTTAACCGATCGAATAACACCCTTAAACAAGATGAGGTGAACACTATTATTGTCCCCGTTCTGGTTCATATCCCTGATTTTCCACCATGTTTCCTTTTTTTGAAAATAGAGAATCAAATCCACTTTCCTTCGTAATATGAACCAAACATTGGCAAAAACACATGTTTACCAAACGCTTAACCGGATAAGCGCTTACCAATAAAATTTAACACTATCAGTTACTTAGCGGGTAAGATTTTAGTTCACCAAAACGGTATCGTATGCAACAATTTTCCCGATAAGCGTTTACCGGTAAATTTTAACACTATCACCTATTTACCGGGTAAGATTTTAGTCCACCAAAACGGTATCGTATGCAACAATTTTCCTGGTAAGCACTAACCGTGGTAAAAGTCTTCGCCATCACTTACTAGGGTAAGACTCTTGGTCCTTGCCTTAGCTCTTACCGGGTAAGATTTTTGGTCATTGCCATCTTCATCTATAAGGTAATATGACTTGGTAAGCGCTTACCCGGGTAAACGTTTGGTAAACGGCCTAGTTAAGTATCATGTTACATATTTTGTCTAAACGTGTTTTCTTACAGATTTTTTATAACAAACTCAAACAAGTTAATAAGGTGTTATTAATGTATGATATTTTAGTTCATAAATTTTGAATGGACAACTAACATGTTTAATTAAGTATACTAGAAGCGTACTCGTGCAATGCAGCGAGGTACATCACGATTTTAATATTTTGTTAGAATTCAATGATTATCTTATATATTTTAATGACATCTAGAAAAAAAAATAATTACATATTTAATAATATAATTAAAACAAAATTATAGTAATATAATATATTAATTAATAATGATACATGGAAATGTCTGCATAAAAGAAAAGCCCTACACATACCAAATTGGTCGATGTTAGAAGTCTGCAGTAGTAATATGTATATTGTGCTTTGATACTTGTAAATTAAGAGATTTTTAAAATCTTGCATAAAATGATGGTACCTTGTGCCTAATAATTTGTATTTAAGAGTTTTTTATCCGTGCTTTATAATATAGTATAGATATAGATAAGTAGTTGAACAAATTTAAAAACCAGTAATCCTTAAATTTGAAATTTTCTTTTCGAAATAAATAGAATAATTGGAGCCGATAAGTTTATGATCTTACTTAACAGTGGAATTAAGAGTATAAAAAATAATAAGAAATTATCAAAAAAGTAAAAGAAACAAACTCAATATATCACGCTCAAAAACGGAGTATAGGGGGTGAGATTTACACAATCATGACCTAGACTCCTGAAAGGTAGAGTGGTTGTTTTTGTGAAGACACTCAACTTGTACAAAAGTATGAGTGTAATCGGCTAAAATTCATGATTTATAAAATAAATAGTCATTGAGGGTTAGAAATTTAAAGAGTAAACGCCATAAAGCATTAAAGTGTCAATACTCGGAAAATATGATTTTATTGCAATAAATAAAATCAATAAAAAAAGGGAATTAAATATTTTAAATTTAATTGATTTGGGAAGAAAATGTAAAAAGGAAAACTAGAGGGACTAGTTCTTTTAAAAGAGGAAAATTGACTTTGAAATGACTGAGATTTGGGAAAATCTTTCCCAAATCACGTTTTTGAGATTGCGGGCATATTTGACACCCTATAAGATGGTTGAAAATTTGAGGGGTCGTTCTCAAGGATGTAAGAGAGTAAACCACTTTGAAATTTTGAAATTTCATCAAGGAATGAGGGAGATATCGAGTTTGGAGCGCTTAGGGCCATTCCGTACAAAAACAGTAATGAGAGGTAAAATACTCAACTAAATTTGATGTATAATATATGGTTGGCTTCGTTTTCAATCACCTTTCCATTTATACAAGTTTCTTGGGCTATGGTGATCTGAACGTCGAGCGATTTGGTTAGAAGGTGTTGGGGCAGCGGCTTGACTGGATTCAGGTACAAAAAAATCAAAATACGAGTTTAATAGCATACCGTAGTGGCTGTAAATTGAGATATGAGCTGGGATTATTATTTATAAACTTTTGTAAAAAGTTTGGTGAAAAACGGTCGAGAAACGACCACAAACGGGGGCCATTCACAAAAGCCACACTGAAGGTGCGACCGTGTTGGGTCATGTGTCAAGTTGGGTCGGTCAATGCTAGTCCGAGGTGTTGGGCGTTGCTTTGGATCGAGGACGACTTGTCTTGGGGCATGTTCGGTTGAGCTCAAGTCGTTTTTTGAACCTGTAAATATTAAAAGGAAATTTGAGTTTCGTTTATCTACTTGGATTAATCAAAATAAATAAGTCGGGATGTTTCGATTAAGTTGTTCAAGTTTCGGCATCAATTTATAAGGATATTAATTAATTGGGTTCTCACATTTTTGGATTTATTATTTAGAGATTTATTATTAATTATATTATATCTAATTAATTATTTAAATTTCTAACTTATTTATTTATTTAAAAAATGGGGTTATTAAATTATAGTAAATGATTATTTAATAGTCCGTTTAAGGAGTCGTTAGTGGGTAAATGCGGGATTGAACATTTTTAAAACGAAAAGAACGACGTATATAATTATATGCGAAGTTTAAAAAACTTGATTTATTTTTGGATTTTACATGGTCCATGGAGGTACATGGCGACGAGGTACGCTTGAGGTTGACTCGTTGATCATGCCAACCCAGGGTTTACCATGAGTTGATCCGTTTGACTTTTGGGTTGACTTTTTTGGGAAACGTCAAGACACTAATTAAGGAACTGTAATTATGGGTTATAGGGTATTACTTAGGGATGAGGTTTAACTACGCAGAGTTATTCAGGTGAGTCTTCATGAAACTTAAACTATGGTGCATACTATGTACAAATTATTTTATGCATTAATTGTATGATATGCTATATAGGCTTTGTTTGTTGTAACACCTGCAAATTTTGGGCTTCCGATTGTGATTAAATAATTATCGAAGGGTACTAAAGATGATAATCTATGAGGGTTTTGTATAAAATCGTGTTGGAAAGATTGGGATTTGAATCAGGCTCAAGAAACGAAGAAAAACGCACGAAATAAGCTTCCCACGACTTGACGCGCAACCGAGGGTCGTCTTCCAGGTTGCGAAGACCAATGTTTGGCATACTAAGATTCTCTTGCGACTTGCCACACGACTTAGCTCGCGGGCAAGGTCGCGTGGAGGCCTGTATCAGCGTAAAAAGTCGCAATTTGAGGTTTTTCTTCATTTGGTCATAACTTTCTCATTTCTAACCCGATTGAGACGATCTTTTAGGCTATAGTTTCATATTTTAAATCTGTTCAAGGGGATAACAAAGAGTATTAAAGTTTTCTTGATTATTTGGGGTTCCTAAAAGTTGAAAGGTAAGGTCTAAACCTTTGTTTCTTGACCTAGAGTATGACATTTTGCATCTTCAACCTTCTTACACTCTTTATGGTGTTTTACTGGAGTTTTGGGAGTAATAAGAGTGTTATTGAGAGTTCCCATCCTAAGATTTGGGTACCTAGCTTGAAGAGCTCAAGTCTTTACCAAATGAGGCTCAAGTTTTTAGGTAAAACCTAGATTTAGCGTAAATCTAGCATGGTGAGTTTTAGTTGATTCACAAAACTATATACATGTCAAAGTATACCCACTTGGGTTTTGAACACATTTCCAAGAGTTTAGTTCATATTTGATGAGTTTTGTGATTTTGTGCATTTGGACATATATGGGTTATGATTGGTTACAATGTCTCCATTGGATGTTCTGAGACACCAAAAGATATTTATTTTATCAAATGTAATTTCTGGATATTTGGATGATTTGGGACAAAATGTTATTTTGAATTTTGGAAAGGGGTAACTTGGGTTAATGATGATTTCATTGGATTTATTGAAATAACTTGAAGGGTTTATTGACCTTATTTGAAGTCAAATGTTTTGTGGGGATTTTACCCAACTTATGAACTGTTGGTAAAGGCACATTAGCCCTTTTTGGTTATAAGTACGTAAATAATTGATAAACATCATTCATTGGCTTATAGGCACTTTTAAAGTACAAACATGCGTTTGTACCTTTTGTTATTGTGCTTCAAAGAAGTGACGGTTTATCATGTTATAGGTGTCATGTGTTTCATAAACGTTTAGAAAACATGCCATTTGGTTTATGTGGTTTAAATGACATTATTTAAATATTCATGTATGTTATGGGTCTTTGGGATTGATATTAACTTAAATGGGTTTCGGGAACAATTGTCTAGTTTTAATAACTCAATATGGAGCTTTAAATGTATGATGCATTTATTGCATGTTTGTTGGATAATTACATGTTTTGACTATGTTTATCATTCAATGTGGAGTTATGTAATTTTAGACTATTATGCAAAGCATCCATAGGCATGTTAGTTAGTCATATTGATATTTGAGAAGTCATTATTGCGAAGAGAAACCCGTGTAGGTTGGACTCCGGGACCGTAGTTGGTATTGCAAAGACGAAGCCATGTGGGTTGGAGGGACAATAGATATTGCGTAGGTGGTCTCTTGTTGAGTTCTCTACTGGACCCTAAGTATTACGGCGATGAACTCTTGAGGAGTCGGGCACCGGGACCCATGTGTAGAGGCTTTGGCCTCGTACAGTTGACATTAAGTCATTGGGGATACTTTGGGATGAACTCGTGTGGAGTCGGGACCCAGGACTATTGTCTTGTAAGTGTAACTCTATGGTGTGTAAGTAGGTGTTAAGGTCGGGGTATTGTGGAGATGAACTCATATGGGCCGGGCTCCGGGACCTTAGGTATTACGGTGGAAACTTGAGACGAGTTAGACATCAGGGCCGTAATCTTAAGGCGCTACTCGATAACCTGTGAAACATGGCTTACTTTGTTTTTCACCATAGTCGACAGAAGCAGTCTCCCCCATCACCGAAAGGTGTTACTTTGGGTATTGTGTCTATTTGTGCTTTCAGTGATTTTTGGGTATACTGTATTATCTTATTTTGGGTGTTTTGTGGAAGGAGTCTTATTCACTTCTTTTGAAGGGTGAGTTTTGGATGTGGGTTTTATTTTAAAGCAAACGTTTAATTATCGGATCTTATATTAGAAACGATGGGTTTTGTGAAGATATTCCTTTGATTTAGATATTAGTTTAAATAAAGAATTATTAATTAAAGAGAACTCTTCCAGTTTTACTATTTTATATTTATGAGATAAAATTGTTTTAACTCACTAGGCGTTAAGTCTAACATTTTTTATCGACACGTATATCAGGTCTTAGAGGGATCTGAGTAGCATTGGAGCTTTGTAGAAGTTACAAAGCTCCACTTGGATGGCTTTAGAGGCATCCTCTGAATTCTAAAGATAGCAAATTTAGTGTTGTTAGTAACACCTTACTGGTTCTAATTCTGTTTGAGAATTAGATAGTCCATATTAGAACTTTGATACGTATATTGTTCTCCCTTTGGGTAAACTTTTTGTATTTTCTGTATTAAGTTACATTGAATTGAAGGAGTTTAAAGCTTTTAAATTTTCTGTTATTTCCTAAATTTAGAGGTGTTACAAATTGGTATCAAAGCATAAGTTTAAGATATTTAGGTAATGGTCTTTAGATACATAGACTTAAACTAGCTTGTTAGGATATGATTATAAGATTGATATAGGTTTCTTGAGTCAAGACGCCTTAGGATTACGGAAACTCAAGCATTGAGAATTATGATAATTGTTAAAAGGACCCTCATGTATAATAGATTTAGAGGAGGAAGATAGAGGGTTAGGCTTTGGTCCAAGGATTCCTTTTTCAGAGGTAGGAAGAGATGAGCTGGGAATACCCTTGGATTTTGATTTCTTCAAGTTTCAAGATCTAGGAATGAACTTGGTGGGAAGAACATGAGGTTCATTTTTGGAAGTAGAGGGCATTTTTCTTTTTAAGGGTAAATCAGAGACTACTGGTTTTCCTTTGTCAGAGATGGAAAATTTCTTTGAGGAAGGTTGAGAATTTCCTTTTGAAAATTTTGAAGTTTTAGGAGAAGGAGAAGATGTTTCATCAAGATTTAAGGATTTTAGAAGATCATGAATGGGTTTGGTAAGATCATTTGATCCTTAAGCTTCCTTAGGTTGAGATTGAGGAGGAGAATCTTTGGCCTTGACAAACATGCCAAATTTTAGAGACTCACAAAGATCTATGGAATGCACAGAGTGAGAGTCACTGGAATCAGAATCAGTGAATTCACAAGAAGAGGGTAGTTTTGAAGAAGAGGAAGGAGCTTGAGTGGATGAAAGGTCAACTTCCATTTTTCCAGAACCTATACCGGATTTGTCATCACAAGACATCTGGTCTTGAAAGATCTTTTCAAGATTTTTACAAGAACTTGTCCATTTACTCATGATCTCTTGCTCTCTTTTGAGACATTTAAACATTTTGTTTTTCTCTTTAGCAAGAATGAAATTTATGGTTTTCAAGTCTTTAAGCTCATCTTTGATTTTGTCAAAATGTTTAAATTGGGAGAGACAAATATGAAGTTGAGAGGAAAGAGATTTGATTTGAGTATTGGCCTTTTTTCTTTGCATCCCTTTCATTATAGAAATCAATTGTTAAGGAGTCAAATGCTTCGATCTTTTCATAATCGAAGAGGGAGTGAAAGGGATGTACCTGAGATGAGGAGGAGGAACACTCAGTAGAGATAAGTGCAATTGTCATGGTATGGTCTTCAGATTTGGCTATATCATTTATTTTAGCCATCAGACACTTGTTAGAAGTGTCCTTGTCACTCTGAGAAGTCGGCTCATCAGCCCAGTCATGAGTTTCGGCCATAAGGCCCTTTCCCTTTCTGAGAATGCCTTCATTTCTCTCATTTTCCCTCTTGTATTTAGCCTTGTACTTTTCAGCTCGATCAATACTTTCTTTTAAAGAGAATTGAGAGGGTTTTCGGGAGGAAGACCTGTTGGCAAAATCAGATCTCATTCTTCTAGACTTAGAAGAATTTTGGTTAGAAGAAGTGGTCTTTGATCTTCCCAAGGACTTGCTCCTACACTCAGAGGCAAAGTAGCCTTTCTTGACACAATTAAAGCATTCCTCATTTGACTTGTTAGAGGATCCTTTTGAAAGAGAGTAAGAAGATTTTCGGCTGGAAGGAAATTGAGATTTGAATTTTGAAAATCCAACAAACATGGCCATTTCATCAGACAACTGATCAACCGAAGTTTCTTCACCTTCATCATCGGCCTCACTAAGATATACCTCTGAATGGTGATTTGAATCTTCTTGACTTTCATGATTAGAGTCCTCAGAAGGATAAGTGATTCTAGGGATACACATAGATTTCTTGGAAGTGTCACCAATAAGAGCTACAGAGGAGCTTTTTATTTCTTTTATGATAGACTTCCTTTGGATCTTGGTTTGATCATAGTTGAACAAAGATCCATAAAGAACAGTGAGAGACATATGATCAAGATCCTTGGTAGTCTTGATACAAGTACATATGGTTTCCCAAAAATCAGGGAGACCATCATGAACTTGCATAAAACTTCCTCATTGTCATACAATCTTCCCAACAACCTTAGGTCGTTGAGAAGGCTGTTAAAACGGTTGTAATAATCAGAAAGAGATTCCCCATTTTCATGATAACATATTTCATACTTTCTAACAAGAGCAATCTTTTTTCTCTTCTTTACTTCATTTATCCCCTCATACAGAATGCATAAGGTTGACCACATTTCCTTGGCGGTAGAAAGGTTGACCAAGGAATGATAAACTCATCAGGGAGGGAGAGAGCAATTATGGCTCTGACTTTAGTGTTAATAGCTACAAGACGTCCTCCATCGTTATTGTATTTGCTGGGTTTCTTGAGGATGTATTTGTTAGTTGCAGCAGATCGTTCTTCATCAGAAGAATCATCAGAACCATCATCAACAATAGATTTTTGAGGATTAGCACGAGCCTTTTGGGTTTCAAAACGGGCCCAGACTCTAGGGAGAATGGGTCCCTCATGAAGAACAGTAGTGTATTATTTGTTGTCAATCCCTTCCAAGAAGAGAATCATACGATTTTTCCATAGAGAGAAATTATTGGGATTGAACTTTGGTGGTTTGGCTATAGAGCCATTGACATATGAGGTAGCAGAAAAGTTTTGAAGAGAATAACCATTGTTTGAGGAAGAAGATGCTGCCATTTCAGATCAAGTTTATTATATTAAACTGACATGCTCTGATACCACTTGTTGGTTCCAAAAGGTAATGGTAATAGTAAGCAAGTATCCTAGGGGGGGTGTTTAATACAATACACACAATTTTTCACGTAATTTAATTCTTTATTGATATAAAATCAAGAATTACAAATAGAAAACTATTAAGATTGTTGCAGAAAGAACAAGTAAAACTATTCTAACAATCTTTTACAAAGAAACAAGAACACAACTTAAAAGCACAAAGATTAAAGCTATGGAAATAAGGAAGAACAGGTTTGCCAACTTTTTGCTTGAGTACACTGAGATCTCTTTTCAAAAGCGTAACCTTGCATGGGAGAAGTCTTCACCTTTATATACCACCATGTGCATTAAATGCATGAGGACACTTGTCAAGCTGGGATTAGATGTCAGAAATGTCATTCAAAAAGACAAAGTATCTTTTTTGTCTCAACATGGAACAGAGTTAACCTTAGGACCTTGTTGTAGACAACACCTGAAAATGGTGTAAAAGACAAACATCCTTTTTCTCAACCTTTGGAGAATGTCACCATCATTCCATGATTTGGTGAAGATCTTTTGTGCAAGAGGACAAAGGTTTTTACCTTTGTTTCAGAAGGAAGTTGGCAGAAGGAAGACCAGTCGATTTGTAAGGATGAAATCGGTAGGTAGGATTTAACCAATAAGAGGAAATCAGTTGAAGGGGTCCTGCCGATTTGGAGAGCTCTAATTCGGCAGGAGGGATACCAGTAGATTGATGAGACTCAAATCGACAGGTAGATAGCTTTGTTGTTGTTGGAAGTTTATCTTGATCCACATATGAAGATTTACTTTTTGTTGATTTCGGTTGGTCTTCGACTTCACCAATCTTTTGAAGCATGACAAAGTTATTACAAAGAACCTTAAAATAATCTAAGTACAAAAAATGTTCAAATAATGCTAGTAAGAGTTGATGATCCGAAAAATGAGGTCATCTTCAAATCCTTGATGACCCAACCCAACCATATATCACTACAAGAAAATTAGTTTCATAGGACGTCTATAATATCTAATTGTCTTAATATAATATTTTATAGTACTTAAGTTTATAGAAACAACTATAAAGTATCATATCTAAAAGCGCCACAAAAGGTTTATAGGACGTTTTTTTGATGTTTTAACAAGTTTTTAGGATGATTTTAAAATAAAGTGTCCTGTTAGCTATTTTATGGGACACTTTTGAGAAGTGTTTAATAAAACCATCTTTTTATAGGACACTTATATTTATGAGACACTTTTTTAAATATTGTCATATAAAATAGTTAATATGATACTTCATTTTAAAAGCGTCCTTTGAACCTATTGTGAAACTTTCAGATAGGACGTTTTTTGGTTTAGTCCTATAAATTATTTTATTAGGATGATTAGACATTTTACACGTTCTATAAAACCAAATTTGTTGTTGTGTATTTTTTTTTGAAAAGAAAATTCATTTCCCTAACTCTCTATGCAAATGAATCTTATTTAAAGTCAAAATACCCTCTTCATCATTTCTTACCCAAATCAAAAGAAAAAAAAAAGTCATCGATTCTTAAACCTTAACTCTCTTAAATGAAATCCATCGTCGTGTAAGAATCCGTTCACCACATGAAACCAATTACTTGCAAAGATCATGAAGACAAAAACAACATCAAAAATTCCGTTCATTGTTAATCATGTTTTATTCGGTTTCTTTTAATTTTTCGAAAGCATCGATGTGAAGTAGCTCATTTTATAGAGGGATCTTACTTTGTTGAATGTATCTCTATTTAAATATTGATAAATTAGGTCTTTTTAAATGCAATTTTGTTTTAATATGATAAATTAGGTCTTTTTAAATGCATTTTTGTTTTAATATGATAAATTAGGTCTTTTTAAATGCATTTCTGTTTTAACATGTTATATTAGGTCTTTTTTAAATTTATATATATGAATCTTGCATTGTGAATGAGGTACCTCCTAGAAAAATAGAATTTGTTATCATTATAGTGTGTTGACACAGGTCAAAATAGTTGTATATGCATTTACTTATAGTGTTATGCCAAACGTAAGATATAGACAAGATCACACATCTTTGTCGAGTAACAAAAGCAAAAAGCAGGTCGGCATGAGTAAGGTGATGAATATTATCAAAAATTCAATATTATAATAGTTGGAGAAACGGTTTGATATGTTCAAAGAAACCGCCATCAGAAAACATTTTATGGTCTGCAACAAGGCCTTGGTGGTTAATGCAGGGCTTACTTTACTTCAGTATATGCTCGGAAATTTAAACATATTTTTTTATAAGATATAAAGAGAATAAAATTTTCAAAAATTCCACGAATAATTAAACACGAATATAACTATTTAAAACTATAAGAGACGTCCACTATACATTATAATACAAATAACTCAAACCCGATTAGTATAAGCATCGTCAAAAAGACATTTTCAAATAGTCCTTTACATAACAAAAAAAAATCTTTAAAACCCACAAACAGGTCCGACCTTGGCAATGTGCAACCCATGTGACCGCATAACGCATCATAAGCCTAAGGGACAACAAATTTTATGTGCTTCTAACTTTGGTTTAATCAATTAAGCTATAAACAACAGGCTCAAGTCCAAGACGTCCAGAGAATCAACTAAGCGGCTGATCTAATTAAAGAAAGGCAACGTGAATACGATCATCAAATAAGTGAACAATCAAGCCCATTCCTCTTGTTCCTCATATCATCTTGTTCAACTGTTCTGATTCTTTTGGTGTGGGAATAAGCCACCTAGCTTGACTAGGTCCCAAACTCATTAAAAAATGTTACCTTTCGTTTGCTAAAAAAATCGACATAGTGACATCTTTTAGCATTTCCGTATAAGGCACTAGAAATCCCATGATCCACCCAGCCAACGAATCGTAGATTATTTCACCAAATGGTATGGTAAACGGAACTCGAGTATCATTAACAACAAAGAAGGTGGCTCATTAGCGATTCGATTGAGGTTCGGTAGAAGTTGGATTTTTTTGCAACAATATGTTGGTAATGTTTTTTTCTTATAAAATGCTACAAACGTGAGGGGCTCTTTTAGCAATTCTCTATAAATAGAGTAGACAACGGTCAAATATTTGTCAACTTCAGTCTTCAAGTGTGTGGCGGCTTTTATAGCCTATGGGAATAAAAAACTTTATTCAATGTGCATTGAAAACTACATTATTGTTATTTAATCTATATCTATATCTATACTATCTATACTATATTATAAAGATGACATAAAAAACTCTTAAAAACAAGACTTAAAACTTAATGTACCGCTATTTAATGCTAATTACTTAAAAAAACAACCATAAAAGTTGTATGTACTACATTTAATGCTATTCATTAATTTTCAATAATTATTTTTCACCATTTTAACTCCCCTAAAATCATTTCCCACTTTAACTCCCCTAAAATATCTCTCAGCATATTTTAAATATAAAAAATCTAAAATATAATTAAAAAATCTTACAGAATATTTTATAAAAAAAATTATATTATTAAACCAAAATAAATTACATTATATTATTAAGTCTAAATTAAACAAATTTATATAAAAAAATCATTATCACTCTCTCACAACCATTCAAAATCGTAATGTAAATCGACAAAAAACAGAAAATAAAATGAAACATTAAAATCGTGATGTATCTAGCTGCATTGCGCGAGTACACTTCTAGTATTATAAAATACGAATAAAAAACTCTTAAATATAAATTATTTGGCATAAGGTACCATCATTTTATACAATATTTTAAAAATCTCTTAATTTACAAGTATCAAAGCACAAGATACATATTACTACTGCAGATTTCTAACACCCATCAATTTGGTATGTGCAGGGCCTTTCTTTTATACAGATCTTTCCATACATCACTATTTATTAATATATTATATTACTATAAATTTGTTTTAATTATATTATTAAATATGTAATTAGTTATTTTTTCTAGATGTCATTAAAATACATAAGATAATCATTGAATTCTAACAAAAAATACTTAATTTTTTTATATAAAAAACGTTATATTATTAAGCCTAAATTAAACAATTTTATAAAAAAAAACATTATCACTTTCTTAAAATCATCCAAAATCGTACTGTAAATCGACAAAAAAACAAAACATAAAAGGAAACATTAACATCGTGATGTATCTCGCTGTATTACGCGAGTACGCTTCTAGTAGTAATATAATATATTAATTAAATGATGATAAATGGAAATGTATGCATAAAAGGAATGTCCTGTACATACGAAATTGGTGAATGTTAGAAGTCTGCAGTAGTAATATGTATCTTGTGCTTTGATACTTGTAAATTAAGAGATTTTTAAAATTTTGCATAAAATAATGGTAACTTGTGGCTAATAATTTGTATGTAAGAGTTTTTTATCCACGTTTTATAATATAGATATAGATATAGATTTACAGATTTTAATTCATAACAACACGGTTGATATTTAGTTAAGTAGTAGTTGCATAAATGGTTATGTCAAACATGTATGAGTAGTTAGTACTTAACCATCTAAAACGCTATAATCATCCAAATAAAAATCTAATTGTCTGCAGATTAAGTAAAAACATAAAGTAGCACAATACATATTACAATAAAAAATAAAAACGAAAACAAATAAGTATTAGTAAACCATTTACATTTTAGACAAAAGATTATGTGAGAAGAAAAATTAATGAATAATCTGAAACATCGGTTCGTATATGCATCTTAAGAATATACCTTATTGGAATTTTTTCTATGATCTACATACGAAACTTCCTTTAACCCTCTCTTCTTACCTTCACACAATATTTAGTTTTCTTATTTGAACCGACTCTCTCTCTCTCTATATATATATACATGTTTGGGTAAAATTTCGCAAGTCTCGACCGACGCAAGAAAACCAAACGTCTCCAGTCTAAGGACCATTCTTGTATTAATATAAGGTTCTGACGATAACGCACGGCAACAGACACTATCGTCCCCGACGACGATCGTCGAGAGTTTCTCACGTCCACGACTAAATGCTCGACAAACTTATATCTTACAACCTATGTAACGTTACTAATGATCACTAATCATTTATTACACACAACCGTTTCCTTCGTGAATCTTTTATTACAGGTTTAAGACACATAATGTCCAACGGATATAACGGATGACCGCCATCAAGATCAATCAATACCAAAACCGTTAGCTGAGGACCCGAAGAATTCCCTGTTCCACGGATGTCACGACCTAAACATGAGTTGGAATTAGAAGCCATGCCTATCACTTTCGATCAGGAAGATCTCGGTGATCAATGGCATAAACATCATGATGGCTTGATCATACAACTCATAATCGGTAATTGTTCGACGAATAGAATCTTAGTCGACGGAGGAAGTTCTGCTAATATCATCTATCTCGACACAATCAAAGCTATGGGAATTGACAAGTCTGAGATTGTACGACGTTCGACGATCCTTGTAGGCTTCAATGGAGACATGGCCAATACCATCGGGGAAATTATTCTCCCGGTATTCGCCAAAGGGACCAATAAACAAACAAAATTCAACGTCATCGACTGTTCGTCGGCATATAACATTATCCTAGGGAGACGTTGGATACACGACATGAAAGGCATACCTTCAATGTACCATCAGATGATCAAGTTTCCAACAACTTGGGGCGTCCAAGAAGTTAAGAGTGAGCAGAAAATTGCTCGCGAATGTTACAAAATCTCCATGAAGCCTAGAAACGGAACATCTAGAAATTACAAAACCAGGCCGATCCTGAAACTGCCGATGACTGTCGACTAGAAGAAGTCGTCCTGGATCAGGAGAAAACTGACAGATTAGCCTACATCGGTACGTCCCTCGACACTACTTTAAAGGGACCACTAATCTCTTTTTTGCAGAAATATGCCGATTGTTTTGCTTGGACGCATGAAGACATGGTCGACATCGACCCTGAGGTCATCACTCATCGACTCAATGTTGATCCTTCGTTTAAACCTATTAAACAGAAGGGTCGCAAGTTTGCTCTAGAATGCAACAAAGTAATCAACGATGAAGTTGATAATTTGCTTAAGACAGGAAAAATCAGGGAAGTCAAATATCTCGACTGGCTAGCTAACGCCGTGGTCGTACAAAAGAAAAATGGGAAGTGGAGAGTATGCATCGACTTTACGGATCTCAACAAGGCCTGTCCGAAAGACCCATTCCCATTGCCACACATCGACGCCATGGTCGACGCGACTGTCGGTCATGAGTTGCTCACATTCATGGACGCGTACTCCAGATATAATCAAATCCTGATGCACCGAGACGACCAGGAAAAGACTGCATTTATGACAGACAAAGGGATCTATTGTTACAAGGTCATGCCTTTATGTCTTAAGAATGCGGGATCAACATACCAACGGTTAGTCAACAAGATGTTCAAAAAGCTTCTCGAAGACACAATGGAAGTATACATCGACGACATGTTGGTCAAATCAAAATAGGCGATTGACCATATTGATCACTTGAGACAATCGTTCGATATCCTCAGGCAGTATCACATGAAGCTTAATCCGACAAAGTGTTCCTTTGGAGTAACTGCAGGAAATCTTTTGGGATATATGGTCACCCGTCGAGGGATCGAGGCCAATCCTGATCAAATAAAAGCTATCTTGGATATAAAATCCCCTCGCAACATTAAAGAAGTCCAACTACTTACTAGCCGAATTGCGGCACTAAACATGTTTATCTCTAGATCCTCAGATAAGTGTTGCTTATTCTATAATGTCTTGAGAAAAAACAGGGACTTTGAATGGACAGACGACCACGAAAATGCGCTCCAAGAGCTCAAAAGATATATGGCGTCCCCACCCTTGCTGTCGAAACCTGAGGTCAATGAGGTCCTCCAACTATATCTGGCAGTCAGCTCGAACGCTGTAAGTGCCGTTTTGGTCGGAGAAGATGATAAACAACAACGACCAATCTATTATGTAAGTAAATCACTTCTCGATGCAGAAACCAGGTATTCCTCTATGGAAAAACTTTTGTTAGCCTTGATCACTGCGGCGAAAAAGTTACGTCACTACTTTGAATCGCATCCTATTACTGTCGTGACTAACTTCCCTCTTAAGTCTGTCTTAAGAAAACTAGAGTTAACAGGTCGACTGGCAAAATGGAGTATCTACCTCAGTAGTTACTACATAGAATACAAACCAAGGGCCACGATCAAAGCACAAGCATTGGCCGACTTTGTCGCAGATTTCAGTCCAGAGTTAGAAGTACCAACGGAACTTGTGGCAACTCTTGACGACCCAATATGGACTTTACATGTCGATGGATCGTCCAATGCCCGGGAGGCAGGACTTGGCGTCGTCCTCAAGTCGCCACAGGGGGGCAAGATGGTGTACTCCATACGATGTGATTTCAAAGCCACTAACAATGAGGCCGAATATGAAGCCTTGATCACTGGAATGAATATGGCCCATGACTTGGGGGCAACAAAACTTCATGTCAAAAGCGATTCACTCTTAGTCGTGAATCAAATGAATAGAGACTTTGCCGCTAAAGATTCTAGAATGACATCCTATCTCAAGATAGCCAAAGTCAAATCTAAAGAATTCGAAGAATTTTCTATCTCACAGATCCCAAAGAGATCAAAATACCCAGATTGACGCACTAGCTAACCTTGGGTCGACACTTGGACATCACCCATTCGACACTATTCCAGTAATTCATCTGGCGACATCGTCCATCGACAATGAAAACAATGTGCATATGATCGAAGAGGAAGACAATTGGTCAAGCGATATCAAGAAATTTCTAATAAGCGATCAACTTCCTGAAGACAAAATGGAAGCCCGGAAAATTTGATTTAAAGCATCCAAATATACTATGATCAGAGGACAACTCTAAAGACGATCATCGACAGGACTAAACTTATGATGTGTTACCAGTAAGAATCAAATCCAAAGCATTTTACAAGAAATGCACGACGCTGAGTATGGCAATCACTCGGGAGGTCGTAGCTTGGCAAATCGTATCTCCCGACAAGGGTATTATTGGTCAACTCTGCGACAAGACGTAACAAGGTACGTACAAAGTTGTGACGCATGTCAACGACATTCAAGTATGTCTCATAAACCTTCTAAACCATTGCACTCGACTTTAACTCCATGGCCCTTCATGCGATAGGGAATGGATATTTTCGGAAAGTTACCTCCGGCCCCCGGGCAAATGGTCTATCTTCTAGTCCTTACAGATTATTTCTCAAAATGAATAGAAGCAACTGCTTTCTCCCAAGTTCGGGACAAGGAAGTCATTTCCTTTATCCAGACTAACATCATCTGCAGGTTTGGGATTCCATCCGAAATCGTATGTGATAACGGATCACAATTCATAAGAGACATACCCCAACAGTTCTATGAAGATCGTAACATCAAACTTACGACTTCAACACCCTGATATCCCCAGTCTAATGGACTCGCTGAGTCAAGTAACAAAACGATCGTCAACTCGATCAAGAAAAGGCTTAAAGCGGCAAAAGGCAAGTGGGTCGAAGAACTTTTGACAGTTCTTTGGGCCAATCGTACGATGCCTCGTATATCTACAGGACAAACTCCTTTCTCTCTTGTCTACGGTTGCGAAGCAGTCTTGCCTGTCGAGACTCAAATTCCAACTTCATGACATTCAAAGATAGATCACAACTTAGTCGACTAAGTTACGACCTTGATGCGCTAGAAGAATTGCGAGAGTCAACATTAATCAAAATGGCTTCACAAAAACAATTGGTCGAACGACACTTCAATAAGAATGTCAAAGCCAAGATCTTTCGAATAGGTGATTATGTCTTACGACAAATGTTTCAAAACACACATGAACCTGATTCAGGTAAACTATCCACCAAGTGGGAAGGACCGTATCAAATAACCGAGGTTGTCGGAAAGGGAGCCTACCGATTACAAACCCTCGACGGTCGTGACATTCATCGAAGTTGGAATGCGGTACATCTAAAAAGGTATTTTTTTCTAAAACCCATTCCCTCTTTACTTACGATTATCCTTCTACAAACCTTACTGACTTAAGCATCAGAGAGTCGTTGGTCTAACCAACGATCCCCTCTAAATTGTAGGATCGGTCAATCATTCGACTATATTTGAGCCTTACGGTTGCCTCACGACCATGTCGTACGACCCAAAGGATCTAAGGTCAAAACTTTATCTATAATTATGACAATCGCAAGTTCCTTGTGAAATTATCTTTGATAACAGGTTATCAATCGATACATTTGCAATTTGCATCGAAAAGCAAATTCCTTGGTTGCTTGTCCAGCAACAAGCCTAATTAACGATCGATTGTGCTTACATCGAAAGTATTGGAAGTATTTAAATTATACTTCTTATCATCTATGCTTGTTGTGGGTTGCTTAGATTTTCATTAATCTCTGTTATCTTTCAATTTCTTTTCTTACGTCTATCGTAAGTTACTTATGCGATTGCTTTCATATTTGTTTCTACAGTATATAAAGTAGCGACAGTTCGATTTGTTCAAAAATATTTTCATTAAAATATGAAAAGATATTACAATACGCGGCACGACCACCAACGGTCGCCCGATTAAAAATACCAAAAATTATAAAAACTAAGAAGGAGCCGACTGCTCCTGCCCTTCTTTAGCCACGACCTCAGTGGCGTCATGTTGAGGACTCTCGTCTAGCAAATCACGATCATGTTCGTACTATGAATCGAGATCCTCCTCATTCCCAACAAACTTCAAGAAGAAGTTTCGGTCACCTTCTCTCGAAGCTAAGGGGTCCTCTCCTCTTCCATGACGCCTGATCATGGCCGCGCGAGTCTTAAGATGAGTGAACGCCTCGATAGACGTCACTCTCTCCTCAAGGCCCGTTACTTGATTTTGGGACATGTCCCGCTCCAACCGTAAGATCTCGACTTCTTTTGTAGTCGCAGCCGAGATCATTTTGGTTGCGTCCAGCTCCGATCGGTCGATGGAGGCCTCGTCAAGGACCTCCTTCATGCGACCTTGCAGCGCCGCATTTTCATGCTTGGCAGTCTCCAACTCGCCAAGGGCTTCATGGAGATGAAGGGAGATCTGCTCTCTTTCCTCCTACACTGCCCTAGCCCTGGCAGTAGCCTTCGTCTCCCGCTCGATAGATTGGGAGACTAAGGACTTCACATCATTAAGACGTGAGTGAAGCGCCAGCTACGCTTGGAACACCTGAAAATCATATAATAGGTTAATAAAACAAACGACAAAACCAAAAAAGAACTCAAAAGTTCTTACCTTGAAGGAAAATCCTGCGACGTTGGCATCCACGTCTTCAATCGTGAGATCCTTGTAGCGCTCGTGGACAGTCGGCGAGAACAAACTGTTTGCATGAGGGAACACTTTCTTCCTATAAAGACCACCGGACGACATAAAGTCGACCGGTAGCCTGATATTCACCGACATTGTCTTTAGATCCTCACCCGATTGAGGACCCTTCCCCTTGTCTTTCAACGAAGAGGCTTCCACCACCAGTGGTGGGACTGAGGAAATCGGTGTGACTTCCACAACCGGTGGCGACATCGCCTCCTTGGAACTAACGACCCCAGGGTCATCATTCGTCGGAGACGGTTCCCTCAGGACCGTCTTCACTTTATTTCCCTCGGGCCCAGCAGTGGAGAGAGCCCTTCTCTTCAGCGCCCGACCATGTCGAGCCAGGTGAGCTACCGATTCCCTCCCTGAGGGACTCGACATTTGTACTGATGGAATTGAATTTCCTGAAAGACAAACAAAGAAATATCAGTGAGTGACGTTTTCATAAAAACTAGACCTTACGAAAACTAACGACCCAGGGATCAACGTCTTATGACTAAGAATCCCAAGCGGTTTTCATCAATCAATGGGTGACGTCTACCAACTAGACCTCACAAAAACTTCAAATGGTGACGTCTAACGACTAGATCCATCAAAACCCTATTGGGTGACGTCTGCTCGACTAGACCCCAAAGGATCTTTTGATCTATAGAAAATCCTACGACTAAAAGATAAGGATTTACCCGGAGCGGCATCACTAGTGTTGCTGTCCCCCTCCTCTTCTTTGTCGTCCTCTTCCTCTTCTTCAGCATATGTGTCCTCACGATCAGAGGTCTCGATGATGGCTACTGTTAGGTCTGATTTTATAGTAATCATTGTATTTATAGGCTTGGTCAAATACTGTGTCTAATGTCTAATACTGTGTTGTATTGACCAAGGGTATTTAAGTCCCTTTGGTCTTTGTCTTTGTAAGAACTTACATGCATACTTCAATATCATTGTTACTTTTGAGCTACATTGCTCTCTCTCTACTTTCTCTCTCTAGGATTCATTGATCTTGAACTCACAATTGGTATCAGAGCCATCTGAATCTTGAGAGGATTGAGAGATTGTTTTTTCGTTCCTGAATTTGTTGAATTAATCGAAAATTTGATCGATTTTCTTGAATTTTTCAAGAAAATCTCGTTTTCTTGATTTTTCATCAAATTCGGATGTGTTTGTGATCGAATTTGTTTGCTATTTGATTCATTAGACTCGTTTTTGGTTATTGATCATATTTGATTCATACAATTTTGCAAGAAAAACAGTTTTAGATTGTCGATTTTGAGATTTAAAGAGTTTCTGGAAAACCCGTTTTCACGTACTGTTCCATTTACGAATTTGAGATTTCGTGATTTTTAATCGAATTTGTTGGTTGGAAGTTGTAAGAAAGTTGTTTTCGATCATCAGTGTGTGAAATTCTTGCACTAATTTCTTGGTTTTAATCGTTCTTGCGAATTTTTCTTGATTTTCTTCGTTTTTTTGCGCAAGTTCATACTACTTTGCGCAAGTTCATATTGTTGTTCTAATCCTTATGTTAGTGTATTTCAGGTTTTCTCATTGAGCTATTCATGCAAAGCTATTTTGCGTATTTCAAAGTTAAAGTTTAGTTTGCGCATTCTACAGCTCACGCAAAGTTCACTTTGCGCCTTCCTCTTGTAACGAGAAGTCCAGTTTTCGTTATCAGCGACTTATGCAAAGCTCAGTTTGCGTATCACTTGTATTACGCAAAGCTCAGTTCGCGCATCACTTGACTTACGCAAAGTTCAGTTTGCGTTACAAGTTCATCACGCAAAGCTTAGTTTGCGTAACCTTCTTCTCACGCAAAGTTCTGTTTGCGTATCACTTGGACTACGCAAAGTTCAGTTTGCATTTCCCGTTGCTTGCGAAAAGCTCAGTTTGCGTCTTTTGCTTCTCACGCAAAGCTCTACTTTGCGCCAGTCTTAGACTTAGAATTTCTCTGAATATCTGCTATGGATTCTGCAAAGTTTGCCTTTCAAGCTAAGTTCTACACAAGTGATCTGATGATGTCCTTGGGATATGAAACTCGTCCTCCAGTTCTTGTCGATGAAAATGAATTCACTCAATGGCAAGATCGATTTCTGAACTTCATCGAGCGTCAAGCTAATGGAGAGAACATGTTGAAGTCTCTAACTGAAGGACCTTTTGTAAAGCCTAATAAAGAGACTCCTCCAACATCTGAAGAGGCTTCACGAATGAAAGCTGATCGAGAGCTGAAAGATAATCTGATGCTAGCTTTACCAAACTCTGTCTACAACCGGGTTGATCATTGCAAGGATTATCCAAATATGTTGTGGGCACAATTGGAAAAGATCATGCTTGGTTCTTCGGTAGCAACTCAACTCCGACATACTCGGTTCATGAACAACTTTGAGGAGTTCAAGGCCAAAGAAAGTGAGTCTATAAAGAGTTTTTTCGATAGATTTTGTGCAGTGCTGAATGATCTGCGAAAGATAAATGTGAACAAGACAGAGCTTGAGACGAATCTGAAACTTCTTAATGCTCTTCAGCCTGAATGGAACAAATCATGTCACAGATTGAGGAACGATGTTCGGATTTCCACAATGCAGATTCAGGAACTATACGAGATTCTGATGACTGATGAGAGCTTGGTTCTAGAGAAGAAGGCTAAACTGGAGAAAAAGGATAAGAAGTCAGTAGACCCGGTTGCACTCCTCACGAGCCAACTGGCTGAACAAGCGTTGTCTGATAACGCTTACAACGGGTCAACTGATGATGATGGCGAGGCTCTGCAGAAAGCTATGATCCTTCTCTCTCAGCATTACCAGAAAAAGTTCCAACCACGGTCAGGTTCCAACACTTCTCGCTTCACTTCTGGTTCAACAGTCAAAGTTCCCGAGCCAAAGACTGCTGCCTGCTACAACTGTGGAAAGCCGGGGCACATTTCAAAGGAGTGTCGAGAAAAGAAGGTTAGGGACTCAGCTTACTACCAGAAGAAACTGGAACTGGCCGAAAAGAGAGAGAACGAAACTACTCTTCTTGCCGAAGAAGAATTCTGGCTGGATCATTCCGACGATGAAGCTGCAAACGTAGAGATCGCTCAGATGTGCTTGGTTGGAGATGATCAGTCAGATGATTCTGATTCTGATGAAGATGAGGTATATGCTGATTTTGATTACAATTTTATTACCTCTCAGATGAATATCATGATAACTGCTTTATCTGATTTACGTTCAAAACTCTTATCTGCAAAGAATTTAAATTCTGAAAAGTCAGATTTGATTGACAAACTGAAAATCTCTTTGAAAGATGAAAAATCTATTTTAGAAAATTTTAAGAAATCTTTCAAAAGAAATTGGATAATTTGGAAAATTCAAATAAGACTTATCTTGAGTCTTTGACTGCTATGACTAATTTAAAAGATGAATTTTCAGATAAAATAAACAAATTAGAAGAAAAACTTTATCGAAGGAACCAATCTGAACAAACAATTTTTATGAATAAACCAAGGAGTGAAGAAGCTTTAAAACAAAGGTGGGGACTTGGTTTTGACAATCCTCATTGTTTAAACAAAGTGATAAACGAAGTTCCTACTTTATATAAATACGATTATCTAACTCTTGCACACTATGCTCCTCGGTTCAAATTTCATTGGACTAGTGAAAAGCAAGTGTTAGAACTCGAAAATGAGAAAAGGACAAATAACAAGAAAAAGGAAATTCCTTTTGTTTAAACAAGCGAAAATGCAAAATATTTTCCTGAAAAATCAAGGAGAGGAAGAAGAATTTTAAATGATATATCTCCTATCAAATCTTCAATGTCTGGTGATTTTATTGATCCTTATGCTTCTAATTCTGATAAGGAAAATATTTCTCCAATCATTTATGATTCTAAGAAATATACTCCTCCATTAGTATTAGAGAGTACAATCATCGATCTTGAAGATAAGATAGAAGATCAAAATATTTTAAAGGAAATTGAATCTGATATTATTTTTTCTTTCATGACTTCTAGTCTTGAAGAAAATTTATTTTCTCAAAAACAAGATTCAGTTTCTATTTCTGACCTTTATTCTGATTCTAAGGAAAATAAAAAGGAACTTTTAAATTTTAAAATCTTTTCTCAAAATTCTTCAAACTTCGAAGTAAATTCAGATTTATTAGTTGATCTGATTGGTTGCTTGGATAAAATTATTTCTTCTGATTTAAATATTTCGTCTAAAATTCTTGATGATTCTTTTACGTTCAATGATCAGTATTATAAACCTAAGCATAAAAGAAGACGGTCAAAGAAGTCAAAGAAACAAGATAAAGTTATTTCTGACAATTCTAATTCTTCCGATTCTAATTTTTCAGATAGGCCTTTGAGCAAGTCAAAGAAGCAGATCTGGAGAACAAAGCGGACATCTGATGAACCTGCTTTTGATGGGGATAAATGTGTAGATAAACTTTATAAAAGTGATTCATTTGCTACATGTAATAAAATTTCAAAATATTCTATAAAACAAATGATTCGAATTTCAAAACATGTCTCATGTTCTTCCTCAGACTCTAGTTCTGATGATTATGCTTATCATTCTGATCACATTTCTCATGCTTTAACTGTCAAATCTAATAAGTATTTCCCCATAAGAACTGCAACTAACAAACACAAGCCCAAATTCAAGTGGGTACCCAAGTCTCAATATGATTTAAAGTTGCAGGCATCTCATGTTAAGGGGGAGTAAGAGAAATAATGGCTTTTGAACACTGCAGTTCAAAACCCGGTCTTAAATGTCAAGACTATGGCTTCTGAGTACTTCAGCTCAGAACCCGTACTTCAACGACTACGACTTCTAGATATCTCAGTCTAGGACTCGTTCTTCATAATTCTAAGCTTCTGACTGATGAGAAACTGTGAGTGCATCTACTTTTATTCCGCTGCATTTAACTCTGATTATGATGTTGTTCCAGTTTTCTCAAATGCTTTTAAAAGAATCTGAGCAATCTTATTCAAACTCCTGAATTTGTTCAACCCAATTTTTTTTCTCTCAAATGAGACACATATTTTTTATACATTGTGTGAAAGATAATATTATCGAATTATATTTTGTTTCAACTAAATATAAACTTGCCGATCAAATATTTTTATTTTTTAAAATCTCGGCATGTTGTTTTAAAAGTTTAAACATTTACAAAATTTATTCTATAAAGTAAAAGTTTTACAATTTTTCTTTCTTTTGAATAAAATGTGTGTCTAGGATAAATTTTCAAGTTGCTTTGTTTATATTGAAGTTCTTATATGTTCAAATTTCAATTCTAACAAAAGTCGAAAAGTTAGCAACATGTTTGTAGCTTTTGATATTGCTTTAAAGTTGTGTGATTCGAAATATTTATAGTTTACAATGCTTAGAAAACCTAAAAAGTCAAAATTTTGGATCGTAATGAAAATATGGGCTAAGCACTTAGACGTAAAATCTTGTGTTTGAGATGATTTTTAAATTCTTATAAATCAGAAATCTCAAAGTTTAAAAGTTTGTACCTGTGACCTTTCTGGTTTGGGAAAGTAAGTTCTGTGGGATGTTTGTCATCTGGTCCCCTAAGGTCATTTGATCTGGGAGTGATCGAACCCAAATCCTTCTATAGAATCAGATCGAAAGTCATGTTCTACTGATATGAATGGGTTTAGGATATGTCGATGTAGCCTTTCTGATCTGGGAAAGTAAGTTCCAAGGGGTGTTTGACACCTAGTCCCCTAAGGCCAACTGGTCTGGGAGTGGCTGACCCAAATCCTGCAATAGGGTCAGATAGAAAGTTACGTTTACGGCATGTTCTTTACTTAATAAACTTTTTGATTAAAAAGATGCCAAAAGTGCACACGCTTAAAAGATGCCAAAGAGCACACTCATGTAAAGATGCCATAGTGCACAATGCTCAAAGATGCCAATGAGCACACATCTCATGATACTTGGTTATATATTTCTGAGTTGTAATAAACCTATAAACTTGTGAAAGTCTGAATTTTTGATGGCTTAGTGTGATTACATGCAAAGTTCTCTATTATATTTTTAGAATTGCATTTTCTTGAAGCTAGTCGAAGTTCACATGCGAGCACACTGAATAGATTGATGAAAGTTTTTGAAACTGAACATGTCTTAACTTGATATGCAATAAAACTTGTTTCTGTATCCAAACACATACATTTGATTTCATTTGATGGATTTTATTGTGATATTTTACTAAGTAGAATTTTTATTTGTTTCTGTTTAAATTTTTATATATTTAGTCGTTTCAAAATACATATTCAGTATATTTTTCTTTCTACATTGTTATTTGATCATTGTGTTCTCATAAATATATTTCAAATGAGTTTGAGCATTATTCAAGGGGGAGTGAAAAAGGAGAATATTTTCTTAATGATCATATATGTTTTTGAGGGGGAGTATCTGATTCTATATATGAATGCTAGCTTGAAATGTCATATCTAGTGCATTTGTGTAGGGGGAGTCAAAGAGCTTAAAAAGGTAAAAATTTTCTGAGTTTAAGTCAGCTTTGCGCCATCAGTTGGTCGCGCAAACCTCGCTTTGCGCAACCTGCGTGTAACGCAAACCTCACTTTGCGCAACATGCGTGTAACACAAACCTCCCTTTGCGCCACTAGTGTGTCGCGCAAACCTCAGTTTGCGCCACCAATGTGTAGCGCAAACCTCTCCTGTTTTCTCCGTTTCTTTGATTTTGCAGATCTTAAGCTGTCTCGTCTCCAACATTTGCATGACCTAGTTGAACCAGTTCATCAAGGTCATGAGGGGGAGAAATCAGAGAAGTCAAGGAGATGTTAAAGAGACAAAGAGCTCAAAAGTTTATCTGCTGATCAAGATTAGCTCAAATATTCTATTCTCTCAGCCATTTTTATTCTTTTGCTGTTCCTGCTCCGACCACCACAGTTCATTCAAGATCATTCAAGGGTATTTAAGTCCCTTTGGTCTTTGTCTTCGTAAGAACTTACATGCATACTTCAATATCATTGTTACTTTTGCGCTACATTGCTCTCTCTCTACTTTCTCTCTCTAGGATTCATTGATCTTGGACTTATAGCTACGTCCTCTTCATCATCTTTGTCATCCTCCCTTGACGCCATAAGGAAGAATGAACGCTCTTTGACTCTAAATTCGAGAAAACTCTCGACCTTCTTAGCCGAGTCAGAGTATGGTACGACCCTTGAAAAGTTGACCGCTGAAAACAAAGAACACCGATCGTTAGATGATAAGACAGAGGAGAAGAGGGAATAAGGACTTACTTGCTGTGTTCCACCCAGTGGTGATCCATTGAGCGTTCTCATCACCCGGTAACACGCAACCAAAAACGTATCGCATTTTCCACTTGTGATCGTTTACTGCTGTCGCCTGGACCAAAACATGATCTCCTCTATATCTCGAGCAGAGACTGAACCTGTGGTTTGGCTCTGCTTTAACCGAATAGGCCACCAGTAAATCATTGACAGTAAATGGTGATGACCATTTGACTATCAATCGTTCAATGACTTAACGATGCGCCAGAATTGGGGCATCATTTGCCCCGGCAACAACCCAAAGGTTGTCAAAAAATCCCTCGACAGGGGAGAGAAAGGCCATGCAAAGTCTATCTTGAAGTGGTACTCGTACAAGACAAAGTACCCCTTCGGACATTGCTCCGGCTTCCACTGAACCGGAGCACTCAGTCGGACATCGACTGGAATTTTGGGTAAAGCCTAAATTCTTTTATCTCGACCTCTCCTTTTACGGTACTGAAGGGGTCGACTGCCATCGACAAGTTTTTTGTGTAAAGACGAGAGTTCACAAACTGATTACTCTTAAAGGAAAACAGAAAATTCAAAGAGAGCAACTGAAATCTTTTCCCTAAATAAGAAAATCATAAAAGGGGAAGGATCCGGTGAAAATCTCCATTTATACGCAAATGTAATGGTGGAATGAACCAACAACGGGTTGCCACCTGTATCGACTCTTCGCCCTCCTCTATGGATGGACGACACCTGTCCCTACGCCTGACACCACGCGCCCCACGTCGCCATGGCGTCACGGCCATTAAACGGCTGCACGCTTCCCCTCAGAATCGCTTTGGTTCTCGAGGAAACGATTCAATTACAAAAAATCGACACGTGTCCCGCCTGGTTACAAAATTCGAAAAAATGACTTGCCACCTAATTTCCGAATTCTGGGGGTAAACTGTTTGGGTAAAATTTCGCAAGTCTCGACCGACGCAAAAAAACCAAACGTTTCCAGTCTAAGGATCATCCTTGTATTAAGATAAGGTCTTGACGATAACGCACGACAACAGACACTATCGTCCCCGACGATGATCGTCGAGAGTTTCTCACGTCCACGACTAAATGCTCGACAAGCTTATATCTTACAACCTATGTAACGTTACTAACAATCACTGATCATTTATTACACACAACCGTTTCCTTTGTGAATCTATTATTACAGGTTTAAGACACATAATGGCCAACGGATATAACGGACGACCGCTATCAAGATCAATCAATACCAAAACCGTTAGATAATCAATGCTCATTTATGGCAACCAAAGCTATATATACAAACCTGAATAACTACACAAGGGACAATGACATTTGATTGGAGAACAATTGCAAGATACAACTCTCAAGAGCTCTCTCCAGCAGAATCTCTCGACAAAGTGTTCTATCACATGACCTACAGCTTAATCGCACGATTACATTATTTCCTACTGTAATATTGTCATTTGTACTTGTAATCACTCATTCTAAAGGACGACGGCGTCCCTGTTTGACATCCATAGTGTACTTGACGATCTCTGCTATCGTCCTCGTTTTTTACCCTCGACGGGGTTTTCCGCGTCACCAAATTCTATGTGTCTTATTTGTTTTTACCTTTGTCGTACGATTTGTCGACCGATTGTGTACTTTAGTTGTTAAAGCTCCACACCGAACTTAAATCTTCCGTTGGACGATTTTTGGCATTAACAATACACACACACATTTGAGAATCCCGTATATTATGATAACTGTGAGAATTATTATCATAAGAATTGTTTCACATGATTTTTTTCAATCTAAGAATAGAATTTAATATATATTTGTTTCACAATGTGTTTGCTTTATATGTATTCGGTTCACAATGTGAAACTTCTTAGTGGTGTTTTTTTTTGTTTCACAAACAAATAAAAGAATGTTCACATTGTGAAATAAACACATTGTGAAACAAATATATGTTAATCAATACACTAAATCTAAGTCGTAGATGAAAAAATCATGTGAAATAACACATGATTCACCGGTTCTTAAGATTATCATAATCTCATGGGTTCTCAAATGAAGGTCCCTCTCTCTCTCTCTCCCTCTCTCTCTCTCTCTCTCTCTCTCTATATATATATATATATATATTGTCAGGTTCAAACCAAAAGTTGGTCAATTTGCAAGAAGACGAGAATCAATTTAAACCACATAATTAAAAAAAATACCAAAATTAAATATTAGAAAATAATTTTAGAAATTAGGATAATTATGATTTTGAATTTGGTCAAATATTATGCTGAGAGTATAATTGGAACAAAAACACTATTTGAATTACTTAAAAATCTCGTTATATCCTTTAGAATTTTTTGATCTTAATTAATTCATAAATTTTTATCACGTTTTATATGATTTTTTATCATTGTTTTTTATATAGAATTTTGACAAGATTTTTTTTACAATTTTCATCAGGTAATCAGGTATATCACATGTGATATCCACAATCAATACATTAATAACTTCATAATTTTCCTCTAGTTTTTGGATCCACGTTTTGCATCACACGTGATTAGTTATATTTAACATATGATCTGTTACGTATATCCATGTTGTGAATATTTATATATAGCATATCTATACTATATTATAAATACGGATAAAAAACTCTTAATTACTACTTATAAAACACAATGTATTACTATTTTATGCATAAATTTCAAAAATCTCTTAATCACAACTTGGTATGCATAAGGTACAACTCCTTATATGAGTGTTAATTTGAGCAAGTAAATCATATATATCTTGAAAACCTAGACTCAAAAAAGCAAATTTATAAAAGGAAATGAGTGTTAATTTGAGTAAGTAAATATATGATTTACTCCATATATATCTTTTCTTCTGACAAGCTATTACATTAATTTTTTATTTTCATTTACAATTACTCACCCCGATGCATTGCACGAATACACTGCTAGTATGATAAAATAATGATAAACATATGAATCAAATATTACTAGTTACATATGATTATGATATAAAATCAATATCATATGTGATAATATCACTTGTGATTATATTATTTTGATGGAAGAGCAACAATCGAAAGTGGGTCGTCACATATGAATGATGAAATGTAATCCTCGTAATGCCGGATATTATCACTTGTGAGAGATTGACAACAAATACGGAGACTTGTCGTTTAACATGATAAGATCCTAATATAATGATTCAATTTCTTAAGAATACGATTTTGATTAGTTGTTGAATACTAGAAGCGTGCTCGTACAATACAGCGAGATATATCACGATTTTATTGTTTCCTTTTTTTTTTATCGATTTACAGTACGATTTTTGGATGGTTTTGAGAGAGTGATAATGGTTTATTTTATAAACTTGTTTAATTTAAGCTTAATATTATAATGCTTTTTATATAAAAAAAATAAGTATTTTGTTAGAATTCAATTATTATCTTATATATTTTAAATTCTTTATATCTATAACTGATAAACATAATCAAAACATGATAAACATCTCAATTTAAATATTTTAGGGGAGTTGAAGTGAGGAGTGATTTTAGGAAGTTAAAGTGGTTAGAGATAATGATTGAAAGTTAATAAATAACATTAGATGTAGTACATAAAGTTTTTAAGAGATTTGAACACCACTATGGCCTCAATCGTAGGTGTAGGTGGTGGTTATCATTGTTTGGTCATCACACCACCCTTAGGCCAAGACTTAAGGGGGGTGGCTGACACTGTTGGATTTTCTTGACCACGACTGGGTTTTATCCCAAACCATGGTATTGTTGTTGTTGTTATGTCCACCGTTTGATGCCCTTGTCGATCATCGGGTGGTGGTTCCTCAAACAAATTTAGAATCATGTAATACTATCGTTTGTTTTGCTTTACCGACGACAACTACCATGATGGTGGTTTGGGTATTAGGTATGTGCCCCTAAAGCGGTTGGGCCCTAGTCAATTGATGTTCCATGTCTAATTTTAGGTTGTCAATGTTAAGGGGTTTAATGTTGGTTGTTAGCATCGTGTTTGGTTGCTGCCCCAAAAGATTTCATGTTGGAGTTGTCTTGGTTTGGGTCATCTCGTTTTTGGGTCGGTGCCTAATACAGTTAGGCCATGGTCCAGGACAAATTGGCCCGAAAGTTTCTTTCTGTGTTAATTTTTAAACCAATAAGTTTTGGGTCATTTTTCAAATGGAATTTAGTCTTCTGGGCTTTTTTTTAAAACCGAGTTTTGAACCGTCTATTAGCCACATTGTTTTTGGGCTTTCACCCTGGTTTCTCGTGTTGGGCTTGAGCCCTAGACGGCTGGGCCAAGGCCCGATTTTAATGGATCAATTATCTTTTGGGTTAGGTTTGTTAACCTACAAATTAAAGTTTGTCAATTAAATTTATGTTGCCATATAAAATTTTGTTCCATATAATTTGACCTTTTAATTATGTTAATTATATTTTGGTCAAATATTTATTTTATGTTTAGAATAAATAAAGACAATATATGGTTTTCCCCAAAGACTCGTGGTTGATTTATTTTTCTGTTTTGGAAAATTAAAATGTATTAATTGCAAGGGTTGTAATTTTAAATTTTCTTAGATATGGACAAATGTAAATAGTATAGATATGTTATCTTTCTATTTTTAAAATTATAATCAAACCGAGACGGAGTTCCAAGAGATCGAGACGGAGTCCCTGGAGTTCACCAAGATGGCGATGCTAGTGGGAGCTTGAAGATGTCCTTAGAATTGATCGTGGTTGTTGTGTTGGCTCACACACCACATTAGGGGGAAATCCATATATTATTGTTGTGGTTGTTTATTTTGTGTTTGCTTTTATTTATTGCTTTATTATTGTTATTATAATTGCAAACATTTTAAAATAAAATCAAACGCAAAACAAATTTTAAATCGGTAAATAAAATATGATATTTTAAAATTGATATGTTTATCAAAATCAAACATATTTAATAAGATAAAATTTTAGAAATAAAATCAAACGTTTTAAAAGGAATTAGAATGTTTTCTAAAATTAAACCTTTTACAAAATGTAAATGTAACGCCACCCGTTTAAGGTACTTGTCGAGCATACAGGATTCGGTGTGGTCAGTGCTTAGCCAATCATGCCGGTTGAATGTAGTGTTAGACAAGGAGCCAAAATATTGAGATTTAAGTGGACAGTTGCTTGGCCATTCACTTGAATAGTCGTATTTTGGACGACTGGTCCCAATAAAACCTAAGTCCAGTATTTAGGTGGGATCACGATACCTTAGTATGGTTTGTTTACTTGAGATTATCATAGATAGTTGCTTGGCCATTTATGAGTATTTTCAAGGCGTTGAAGTGGGATTAAACGTGCCAATTTCAATATATGATATATTGAATAGGATCCCACGACATCTAAGAGTTATGTTGAACATAATTGGATGATGCCTACCTAAATAGCCTAATTCCATAGACAGTTGATTGGTCATTTATGGAAGTAGGTGAAATATGGATCTTAGCTCAAATCAAATGATTTTGAAAGGTTAATCCATTTATTTGAGATATTAAAGTTACTAAAATTAAAATCATGTTTTTGTAGATGTCTACCTCAGATTCAAACTCAAACAACTTATCCCAATTTACACTTCGGTCAATCATGGATAAGGAAAAATTGGACGGAACGAACTTCATTGAATGGTTTAGATTCCTAAGGACAGTCCTTAGGCATGAAAAGAAGTTCTACGTTTTTGAAAACCCCCCTCTAAATGCTCCTGTCAGAAATGCTCCAACTGAAGTCAGAACTGCTTATGATAAGTACCAAAATGACTCTCTGATTGTTGGTTGCCTAATGTTAGCCACCATGACTCCCGAATTATTACGGGATCATGAAAAATGACTGCTTGGGATATGATATCTTCACTGAAGTCTATGTATCGGTTACAAATAAAACGGGAGATATTTGATACAATTAAAGCATTGTGTGCTTGTAAAATGACTGAGCGTTCGTCAGTTAGTACCCACATTTTGAAAATGAAAGGGTACATTGACCAACTGACCCGTCTTGGTTTCCCACTGGGTCAAGAGTTAGAAATCGATATGGTTCTCAACTCTCTACCCAAAATATATAAGCAGTTCATTAAGGACTATAATATGAAAGGTTTGAATAAAACTCTCACAGAGCTTTACAACTTACTTAAAACTACTGAGAAGGATATGAAATCCAAGTTGGGTTCAATCAAACCAAAACAGGCTTTGATGATCAAACTTGACAGTGGGATAATCAAGAAAAAGGGGGAGATAACCAAGGGTAAAACATATGTTGGAAGATCCAGCATAGATAAGGGCAATGGAGAAATTCCTGAGGTTGCAGTATCGTATAATTGTTTCACCATGGGCACCAAATGAGAACTTGTTCAGCCCGATTGGCAGAAATCAAGAATTAAAAGGCTACCAGAGCCGGACCTTCAGGTATGTTTACCATTTGATTTAATTCACTTCTGACTAAGTGTTACATATTGAGTATGATACTCATATTAGTATTACTTTTTCAAGAAATAAGAAGTGAAGAGAAGATGAAACCAGACCAAATGAAGCTAAGCTAGCTGTTGCTCAAAGGGACATATGATATGAACTTTCCAGATGGTCTTACATTAACACTTAGCAAGTGTCATCATGTACCTAGTGCTACTAGGAATTTAGTTTCATTTTCTCAATTACAACGAACCGAATTTGTGTTTTAGAAATAAATTTTCGTTTTATCTTAATAAATGTTTTATGAAATTAATAGTTGTAATTATAAATCATTATAACGAATTAAGCGGGGCTTAAAACTGATCTATTTGTGACATTCAAACAAGAAACACATAGCCAAACTCCAGGCGGATCGGAGAGTTGGAATCATATGATGATTCATATGATATATGTGTATCTTGTTAGTCAAGATGACAAAAGAGCCTTCAAAGGGTAAACCTTTAAGGGCCACAAGAACCATTAAGGGTTGACCATACTGATGTATGTGAGACTTATAGTTATTCCACAAAATACGGTCATCACTACTTCATTACTTCCTACTGACGACTTCAATAGACATAGGTATGTTTGCCTAATAGAACAAATATAAAAGCTTTGAAATTTTCAAAGAGTTTTAGAATGAAGTAGTGAGTATACTTGGCAAAGGATAAAGATGCTTCGGTTAGATCGAGGTCATGAATATCTAAGCCAATAGATCATCCTAGAGATTTTTGGAATTGTATCCCAGTAGACTCGTCACGGAACACCGCATCACAACGGTGTATCCAATAAAAGAAATAGAACCCTGTTGAACATGGTTCAATCTATGATGAGTCTCATCACTCTGCCTAAATGTTCTTGGGGTTATGCCCTAGAAACAGTTGCCCAAATACTAGTTTATGTAGCAACCAACAAGGACCAATAAAACTCGCTCTCTTAATATAAACTGGGAAGATCCCAAAGTTATCATATTTGAGAATATGGGGTTAAAATGCTTAAGCTAAGCATAAAGCTTTTGGAAAACATGATTCAAAGGTCTGAAAAGTACATATTTATGTGATATCCATTTGGATATTATTTCTACAGGTCTAGCGAGAACAAAAGTTTTGTTAACGCACCCTGGTGAGTTCTTAAGAAAAGATTTTATGTCAAGAATCACAAATGGGGACATAGTAGACCTTGAAGGAATTCAAGAACCATAAATATGGGACGATGGTTGACACTGACATTCAACAAGATGTTGAGCTTTAACAAGTTGTTGAAGATAATAAACGAGATACAAAATAATGCAAAGATCGGATTACTGATAAATGGCAAGATGCCATGAAGAATGATGTCAAAAGCCTCATTCCTTTAAAGGAATTTTGAGCGAGGACGTATACAAGGCTTTAAAACATCAAACCTAATAGTGCAAGTTGCAAAAGTCCATTTATGGACTAGAACAATCATCTCGTAATTGAAATCTTATATACAAGAAGACCAGTGGGAGCATAACAGTATTCTAGATCCTATACGACATCCCAATGCTTGATGGTGTAAAATCATGGATTAAGACAGTACTTCGCGATGAAGGATCTAGAAGAGACAAAGTCCTTGGTATAAAAATCTCTCGTAGCAGATCAAAATGCTTAATTAGATTAAGCAAAAGTACATACATTGACAAGATATTGAAACACTTCAAGATGAAGAGTTCCAAGAAAGGAAACTTGCCAATAGAACATAGTGTACACCTGAGTGAAACTCAGAGTCCTAGCAATAAAGAGGACATGAACCGTATGAAGGATGTTCCTTGTGTTTTCAGCCAACTGTTCAAATCATGTACGCCATGTTAATATACTAAGACCGGACATCTCGTATGCCCTGAGCATGACGAGCAGATATTAGTCAGACCCAAATGATGTTCACTATTTAACAGTGAAGAACATTCCGAAGTATCTGAGAATAACTAAAGATATGTTCTTACTGTACAACGGTTATGAAAGAGATCTGTGTGTTTAAGGATACACAGATGCTAGTTTCCAAGCCGACTTTAATGACTTGAATTGTAATAGGGATATATGTATTGAACGGAGGTACTATGAGCTATAAGAGCTTACATACAAATCTACTTGTCAAGCCTATGTCTCAAAACAAACATGATGTTCATGTTATAGGCTTGAGGATTTTTATATTGAATAATAATTTTAGTAAACTTTAAACTTTCTGGAACATTAAAACAGTTATGTTTTTATCTGATATGGCATACTGGGTATGAGTATATGCATTAAACATTTCTGTGTTCTTTATTAGCATGTTTAAGTATCCTTAAATAAATATTATGATCATATTATTTAGAATTGTCCTTGATCGATTATTACTAGGGGACTAGTAATAAATCAAGATCATTGTAAAGCCTGGTCATAGTCCAAGTTGAAAGTGCACTAGGTGCAACTAGAGTCACATGCGCTTGTCGGTGCAAAAGGCGTTGGACAAGACCCACGGTCAGGATCACCTCATAGATCGGCGTCATAAGGTGAGTCCTGAAATAGTAAACACTGTTTATCCTCATACCTGATATGTGCATTGGGATCTAATGCACAAGGAGTGTTATACTTTGATATAGTCTAACGTTACCCTTGACCGGGTAATCATAAGGGTTATGTTAGGTATAACATGAATTGTGTAGTTATTCGTGTACATGCAATATGGGATTTGCTCCTATCAAGATGAAAGAGATATTTTTGGGCCCCTCGATTACATAGTTTGATTTACATGCATGAACAAGTGGATTAGTTGGACTAATGACACTTGTATGATCAAATATGTTGGGATCGAGAAACATATTCTTGAATGACCAGATTGACCCTGACAGAACAGAACAGGACAGGACAAAACTGTCAAAAATGACCAGATTGACCCTGACAGAATTAAACTGAATAATTTGTCTGATATTATGTTTTGTAAGACTCAACAGGATCGAACAAAAATGTCAAAATGATAAGATTATTTCTAAAATTTTGTTTAATTATTTTTAAATTACAAAAATTATAACGATACATGTCAAATAAATAATTTTATTATGTATATTTGTACATAATATTTTGTGTGCGTGTGCATATATATATATATATATGTATATAACTTATATCATCTCATTCAATATTATAAATAACATAAACCAAATTATTATAACCACAAACTGTTTAAAATTTTTCAACTTCCAACTTTATTTTCTTAAGCCAAAATAACCAACAAACAAATTGTTTAGAAATTTACGAATACTAACATAACGTTAACAAACCAAAATAACCAACTTATTACATAGAAGTTCAAAAACAAAAATAATCAGCAATACAAAGTTTTTTAAAATGATCACGTTAAAAAGGCTTCACTTGTCTTCTTCCAATATCGCCTTCACAAATTCCGGTTTGAAAGATCCATCCAAGCCCTTCCAAATTCGCAATTGAATCGGGTTATTTCCAAAATACATGCTAACACGTACAACTTGCATAGTATTAAGACCCATGTGCTTCAACCAGTTCGGCAAACTATCCAAACTCTCGAGGTTAGGTGAAGAAGATGTAATAACCGTAACCAACTGATGCATTTCATCGGACACAGAAGCAAGACCCTTTTCTATTAGCTTTGTCATATCATCAGCTGCAACGACTTTTCTTTTTTTCCTTCTCAATGATGTTTCACCTCCACTTGGAGTGGAGGAAACTGATGCAACATTAGAAGGGTTGGATAAAGGAACGGATAAACCTTTTGTTTCGGCGCCATCTTCGTTTTCCATATTTATATTCTCTAATGCATCTGCTGCGGATTCAGCCATAGATCCAGTAGCTCGGTCTTTCCCAAAAATAATTGCCAATCTTTCATACATAGGAAACGGTTTATTCGCAGTGTAGTTTTTGTTTGGATGTTTCTAGCAAAACAAACATAATTAATTGGTCATATACATAAAAATAAGTAATGAATAATTATATATATATAAACATAAAAAAGATTATAAACACTAACCTTTAAATATTCTTCCAAAACCTCAGGCGAATCAACTGTTACACATTGTCTAGCATCGTCCCAACCAAACCCACTCGTGTTGAGCATGTCATATGCAGCAGAATATTTATGTTTTAATCGTTTTATTTTGTTCTGCACATGCTTGACATTTATGTTAATACCTGTAATCTTTTCCCGCATCTTCGAAACAACATGTTCATATGTACCAAACCTAAAACTCCCATTATCACATCTACCACCACCATCAACAATCTCTTGGAGAATGGAAATCAAAACTTCTTCTTCTCCGTTATCCCAATTACGTTTATCTGCCATTACTTATTTTCTGCATTTGACATATCAGCAACGACAATAACATAAATTCAACAATAACAATAACAAAATCAATATATCCATTGAGTCCCTGCGAAATAACAATAATAAAAGCAACTATGAAATTCTTAAAGCCAACAACAATAAAACAATTTTAAATCTCTCAAACTCTATTTGACATCCAAGATTGAAACATCTCTTGGGCTAAATCATCTCTCCATTGAGTCCATTCATTACTTGCTTCAACAACATCAATGGATTCAAAATCATTTGGTTGATCTTCCCCAATAAGCATATCTTCAAGTGTTATTGTCGTGTTCTCCTCGGGATCAAGTGCCATGTACATCCTGATAAAATTATGTAACAACACACACGCTATGATCATTCGGCCTTGATATCTTATTGGATAGAAAGAAGGACTTCGTAATATAGCCCAACGTTTCTTTAAGATACCAAAACATCTCTCAATAATATTCCTAGCTTGTGAGTGCTTCATGTTGAAGTATTCCTCCTTATTCGTAGGTACACGAGCACTGTTTTCCCACTCCCATAAATGATATCTAGTACCTCTATATGGTGCCAAAAAACCTTCACAAAAAGATAGAAGCATCAATTAATGTATAGAAAACAATCAACAGATAGAAGTAAGACATTATGTATATTGGTAAAAAACAACTGATAAGCTAGATGACTATGATAAATCTCTCTAGAAGATGTCTATTATATTCTATAATATATTTTTTGGATGATGCATATAAATTAGATATATAAATTGGACTGTTGGAAGTTTAAATCAATTATGGCTTATTATTTAAAATCTATGAGCAAATTAGCAATCAGGAAATAATTTTCAATTGCTAACCACATCTCACCCAACATAACATACTATTGATATAATGCAATCGACATATTACCACCCACCTATGAAAACAAAAAGCTTATCTAAAAAAACACATAAATTAAAATTCAACCTATAACCCCCAATTTTAAGAAAATCAATAATCTAGAAAAGAAACCATGGTTTAGGTTAGGGCACAAAATCCCAAAAAAAATATCTTTTTATAAAACCAAGAATTGAAAAGAAAAACATTAGAGTAAACTACGATTTTAGTCCCTGTGGTTCGATGTTTATAACGATTTTAGTCCCTGATCTTTTAAAACTGCTTTTTTAGTCCTTGTGGTTTCTATTTGCTTCTATTTTCATCCCTCCCTCCAATTTTATTAATATTAAATGTTAATTTATTTAAAAATTAAATAAACAAATTACATATTTGGTCCTTGTGTTATATAAAGTGTTACATTTTTATCTTAATTTACATTTTTTTTACTTTTTCTTTATTTATTTTTCTATTAATTATATTGTATATTTTCATAATTATTATTACTTTAATTATAAAAATAATCAAGTAATTTTATTAAAAATACTAATAAATACATGAATTTTTTTTCAAAGCTTTAGGTTTAGATCTCTTAAAATTAATATTTTTTCTGTTGATTTATTAAAGCTTTTTATTTATTTAAAATACCATTGAAAAAAGTTTAATAAATTTCGAGAAAAAAAATCTTATTTTATAACAACCGGTTGTTTATTAGTAAATTCACTTTACTCCAATTATTTCATATTTTCATTTAAACTTTATTTTTATTAATTAATCAAATTTGTTAATATTTAAAATAAACACACATACCCACACACACACACACACACACACATATATATATATATATAGAGAGAGAGAGAGAGAGAATGAGGTTCAAACGAGAACGATACATATTTAAAAGAACACGATAACGATAAATCACATACAAAATCACAAGTGGTTTTATATTAACGGGAAAGTCGTACAAAATCACAGTATGCAGACGATTTTTGCCGTGACTTAAGGTCGCGGGAATCACATGTAAAATCACTTATATTTTGTATGTGATTTGCCGTTGTCGTGTTCATTTTAAATACTATTTTTTCTCGAATTTTATAAAACTTTTTTCAATGATAATTTAAAATAAGAAATAGCTTTAATAAATCAATAGATAAAAAAATATTAATTTTAGGAGATTTAAACCTAAAACTTTGAAAAAAAATATCATGTATTTATCAATATTTTTAATGAAATTATTTGAATATTTTTATAATTAAAGTTATAATAATTATGAAAATATACAATATAATTAATAGAAAAATAAATGTCTTGATAAAATACAATAAATAAAGAAAAAGTAAGAAAATATAAATTAGGATAAAAATGTAAAATTTTATATACCACAAGGACCAAATATGTAATTTGTTTATTTAATTTTTAAATAAATTAACATTTAATATTAATAAAATTGGAGGGAGGGATGAAAATAGAAGCAAATAAAAACCACAAAGACTAAAAAAGCAGTTTTGAAAGACCAAGGACGAAAACCGTTATAAGCATCAAACCACAGGGACTAAAATTGTAGTTTACTCAAAACATTATAATCTATCATGATATGAGTAATAAATGGTGAGCACACAAAAATCCGGAAAGGAAACATGGGTTAGGTTATGGCACAAAATCCCAAAAAAATTGTTTTTTTTTATAAAACCAAGAACATGATAAGCCTTATGAATAGAATAAACAGTGAGAGGGAAGAGGAAACGCAGGAATCAAAAATTGATTTTGTCAAAAATTGAAAACGTACCTGCAATCGAAGGGAACCAACGATTTACTACAGGGAGAAGTCGACGCTTCAATTTTAGATGAGGAAGCAGACGATTTTCATGGGGACGCGATTTCATGGGAGAGGAGGAAGACGTCTTCCATGGCAGAGAAGAAATAGGGATATTTGTTGAAGACGTATCAGATATCTGTTGAGGCATTTCATGGGGGTAGCATTGTCTTTTTGTTTCTTGTCCCACCTTGTTCCAGGGTTTAACCCCGGACAAAAAAAAAGAGCCTTTAGTCCCATGTTGTACTATGTTGTCCCATGTATTTTTCCTTCCAAACGTGGGACAAATTTTTTTTGTCCCGTCCTGTCCCACGTTGTACCATAAAACAAACGCACCCTAAAGGATGAGATAGATCTATGCCTTAAGTTAAAAAAAAAATATCGTGAAACAAAAGGATAATGAATGATTATACTATATGATTGATTGGATCAATCAAATTGCTCGAAGATAAAAGCACATTTACATAGCCTTGGGGGCGGTGACGTGTTGCTAGACGCTTACCATCGTCTGTGTTACTGTGTATCGTGTGCAAGTGGGAGAATGTAAGTTATTATATGCCCACGACACGTGTCACGAAGAGATACTGCTGAGAAGTATGTAAACCTATAGGGTCGCACACAAAGAATGTGTTTGTTTCCATCTCTAGAAACCCAGATTAAATCAAGTTGATTAAGGTAATAATTATTCTTGAAGAATAATTATGAAAATATGTGTTAAACTGTAATTATGATAATTACAAGGTGAAAACGTAATTATGTTAATTACGGGGAATTATCTGTAATTATATAATTATATTTTAAAGTTTAAAAGGATAATTATATATATATATATATATATATATTTGAATTTGAATATTACAGATAATTACTAAACCTTATTTAATCCTTAATTGAATTATAGTCTAACTATAATTCTTCTAGTATAAATAAGGGGTTAGGCTAAACCATTTGATAGACAATTGAATTAGAATAGTCTTTCAGAAAAATATAGAAAAGAAACCCTTTTTTTTTTGTAAAACACATATATAGATCTAGGGTTATTGGGCTAGCACCCGGTGGAATTTCGCGCGTTCGTGTGTGGATACCGCTAGAGGAAACCTAGATTGGTTTCTAAGTGCTCAGTTAGTTCAACCACAACAGATCTGAAAGGTACATCTCTAAACACCCTATGGTGTGGTTTTAATTTTTGATTAAATGCATTATTGGATCCGATTGGGTTTTAAGTTTTATTTATAGAAAAGTTTTCTGTACAATTGTTGTAACCAAATATATTTATTTTTCCGCTACGTTTTATCAGTTACAAATTTCTGTAAAACCCAACACTTTTTGAAGACCGTCTACAAAATTTGAAGTAAACTAGGTATCTCTATCTGACACAATAGATAACGGTACTCCATGCCTCGAGATGACTTCATCAATGTACAGTTTCGCCAACTTGTCCATCGGTAGCATTTTCTGCATAGCTAGAAATTGAGCACTTTTGGTTAAACAGTCAACAACCACCCAAATGGTATCGTGACCTCTTAGAATTTTCAGCAATTTGGTCACGAAGTCCATGGTGATGTGCTTCCATTTCCACTTGGGGATTTCTAAAGATTGAAGACTCCCATAAGATCGTTGGTGCTCGGCTTTCACTTGCAGACATGTCACGCACCGTTCCACATAATTCGCCACGTCTAACTTCATGACGGGCCACCAATAGTTTAACTTCAAATCTCTAAATTTTTTTACTTCCCAGGTGTATGGAGTATTTAGGCTTGTGAGCGTCCTCTAAAAGTAATTCATGATTTCCCGTAACCTTGGGCACCCAAACTATAACACACACCTTAAACAATTTGACCCCTCAATTATGCTTCGTTAAGAGTGAGCTTTGTTTCGTCATCACTTCCTCCTTAAGATATTCATCTAACAAAGATTTGTCTTGCGATGCCTTGATCCTTTAATAAAGACTTGACACTCGCTTGATCCTTGTAAGAGTGGCTCGGATGCTCCCGCTATATTCCTTTCAGCTCAACGCATCGGCTACCACATTCGCTTTACCCGGGTGGTAAAGAAACTCCCAGTCGTAATCCTTGAGCAATTCTAGCCATCTTCGTTGTCTCATGTTCAGTACTTTCTAATCGAAGACGTACTTTAAACTCTTGTGATCAGTGTAGAGAGTGCACTTAGTGCCATAGAGATATTGTCGCCAAAGTTTCAAGGCGGATACCACCGCTGCTAATTCCAATTCATGGGTAAGGTAATTCTTCTCGTGCTCATTGAATTGTCTCAATGCATAAGCGATCACCTTGCCTCATTGCATCAAGACACAACCCAAACCCATCTTCTAGGCATCACTAAAAACCACAAAATCTTAGGTTTCTTCGGGCAAAAATAAAATCGGTGCCTCATACAACTTCTTATAAAGAGTCCGAAATGATCTTTCTTGGGTATCGGTCCTTACAAACTTCAAATTCTTCTGTGTTAGAGCTGTTAACGGAGAAGAGATCTTAGACAAGTTTTGAATGAATCTCCGATAGTAACCCATTAAACCCAAGAAGCTTCAAATTTCAGATGGACTCTTGGGCGATTCCCAATTCATCATGGCTTCAACTTTAGATGGGTTCACTTTCACTCTATCTCGAGTGACCACGTGCCCCAAGAATTGAACCTCTTTCAACCAAAAGTCACACTTGGAGAATTTCGCATACAACTTCTCCTTCCTTAGCACTTCTAGAACCTCCTAGAGGTGTTACTCATGGTTTGCCTTACTCTTGGAGTAGACGAGTATGTAATCAATGAACATAATCATCGACTTATCAAGGAAGGGTCAACATACTCGGTTCATTAGGTCCATAAACACCGTCGGGTCATTCGTCAATCCAAAAGGCATAACTAGGAATTCGTATTGACCGTAACGAGTCTTAAATGTCGTATTTGGGACGTCATCGCTCTTCACCCTCACTTGGTGATATCCCGAATGAAGGTCGATATTCGAGAAGCATCCCGCCCCTTGTAGTTGTTCAAGCAAGTCATCGATTCTAGGGAATGGATACTTGTTCTTCATGGTTGCCTTGTTCAATTCTCGATAACTGATGCACATCCTCATCGTGCCATCCTTTTTCTTCACGAATAAGACTGGAGCTCCCCAAGGCGATGACAATCCCTTCTCTATGAGGTCTTGCAGTTGCGTCATCATATCTTGCATCTCGGATGGAGCTAATGGGTAAGGCGCTCTAGAGATTGGAGCTACCCCCAGAATTAGAACAATCCAAAATTCCACTTGTCTATCTGGTGGCAAGTCGGGTAAGTCGTCAGGGAACACATCAGGAAATTTGCGCACTACCTTCACATCCTCCAGCTTCTTCTTCTCCAACTCGGCATCTATCACGTATGCCATAAAGGATGAGCATCCTTTCACCATGCACTCACGTGCTTTAGCCTTATGACTGCAATATCTCCCTTCCTTTTCTCCTGATAAATTAAAACAACTTCACTTTCTGAAACTAGAACTTGGATCAATTTCTTTGAACATGAGATCTCGAGTTGATTCTTCGCCAACCAATTCATCCCTATAACTAAGTCGAATCCACCAATAACCATTGGCATGAGGTTGATCGGAAACTTCCTCCCCTCGATCTTAAGGGTACAACTCCTCAAAACTTCATGAATCACAACTTGATTACCATTGGCTATCTTTACAACTAAGGCATTTTCTAACACGCTAGTGGGAATTGAAAGGTTTTGGCAAAAAGCATCACACACAAATGAGAAACTTGCACCAGAGTCAAATAAGATACGAACATGTATGGAGTTAACGAAAAAGGCACCCGACACAACATCCTCTGATGCCTTTGCTTCCTCAGTAGTCATTTGAAATGCTCTCTCGGAGACTCTTTGAGAGCTCTCTTTCTTCCCTTGTGACCCTCGATATTAGCTTCAGGTATTCACTTTGGACGTGGCCTGATTCCTTACCCTCATAGTATGTGATTCCTTTGACTGGGCAATCGCTACGAATGTGTCCAAACTTCCCACACTTGAAACAACTCCCCACATTAGAGTTTCATAGGCCGAAATGTTTGCTTCAGCATTTGGGACACCACCTAGCCGTTCGCCTAGGGTCGACCCCACAGTTGTTGGTGAAGGTTTTTGGTTTCTTGGAGGGTACAAAATTGCCTTCCCACTTCCTCTTTTCTCCCAATCCAACTCTCTCCTCCTACCTTAGGTATAGACATCCTCTATGAGTTAAGCCTCTTCAATCGCTTCTTGATGAGTGTAAGCCTTTGCATTACGAACCATTACCATTATATCGGTCGATAAGCCTTTGAGTTCGGCCTTCACCTTTTTTTCACTTTGGGCCACATGCACCACTAAATCTAACTTCTCCATGAATTGTTAGGTGTAATCTCCCACTGGCATGATTCCTTTCTTTGAGAGCTAAGAATTTGTCTTCTACACGATCAACTGCTCTCTCGTTGCAATATTCATCCATCACTTTCTTCTTGAAGGTGATCCATGTCAGTTGTGAGATAATGGTAGCATCAAGGGTAGACTTGGTAACATTCCACCATCGGAGAGTTGGGCCTCTAAATGTAACAACCCAAACTTTCATTACATAAAAATATACTACAATTCAACTAGAAACGACCCCAAGCCTACAATCAAAAGAATAGGGTTGCCACTACAAACTATTACACAACTGAGTCAAAAAGGTAACTATTACAAGGAGTCTTCTAGCTCCTGGAAAATCTCACATCTTCTCTTTACCCATATCGGTACTTGCTATCTTGTGATAACCTGAAACAGGATTATAATTTTGAAAGAGCGAGGGTTAGACCGATGGTCTAGTGAGTCCCCTCAATACGCTACTGCAACAAATCAAATATTATATAAAACATTTAAACAAAAATATTACGCTTCACGAGCGTAACTCACTCTACTAACAAAACCTTTTCCATCGTTTTACGCTTCGCGAGCGTAAATCACACTATTAACAAAACCATTTTCATCGTTTTAGGCTTCGCGAGCGTAACTCACACTATTGACCAACACTGCCGTCAGAGACGGTATGTCTGTCTCGTACTGCCTTATTTTGGAGACACACTCCAATGGCATAAACGGGCCACACTCCCCGGTACGATCAAGCGGATCACACTTCCCGACTTAGGTCAAATCTTACGAATTAAATGTATGAATACACTTAATCATCAACAATATATAAAACGAGTTTATATAAACATAGCATAAACATGCCAACATAATTTAAATCAACCTTTTCAATAAACCTTCACATTTATCAAATAACTTTTGAAATCGTAAAGGATTTAGTTTGAAAGACTCACCTCAGATCCTTCCTGCTTAAAGTCTGCCTTCTAACGATTAACACCACCTACGACGGTACCGAAATAAAAAGGGTAAGCTAACTTTCACATTCTTTCCCTCTCTAAACATTTCAAATATAACACACTACTACCACCCCGGTCGAGACCACTCCGGTCGAGACCGGTCGACAATACACCGGTCGACACCGGTTGTTCATCACACCGGTCGACACCGGTCACCATACACCGGTCTACACCGGTCGACACCGGTCACCATACACCGATCGACACCAGTCACCAGCCCCCGAGCCTGGTCGTTATTCAAACAAAGTCGGCGACTCAATACATCGCACAGAAAACCTCAGATCCTTAAATCGATCAAAGGTACGGTTACAAACTCAATAAAGAGATCATTTACCGACTAAAACTCTTAAATGGAAGTATTAGGCTAGAATCATACCTTTATTGCAAAGAAACCGTATGATCCTTCAAGACCTATTCCTTCTTTCTTCTTTCTCCCGGCTCTCGTTTTCCTTCATATGCTCACAAAATTTATTAGGAATGAGTCCTGATAAACTTTTAGGGTTAAGATATATATATATATATATATATATATATATATATATATATATATATATATATATATATATATAAACCAAGTTACATTTAACCCCCTTGAACTTTGGGTCTCAATTAACTTTTCACCCAACTCCCAAAATTATTAAAATTTCCGTACCCATATATTACAATATCCCCCCCTCAATAGAATTCTGTCCCCGTAATTCCATTGTTGAACAGATGGGGATACTGAGATCTCATGTCTGCCTCCACTTCCCATGTTGACTCTTGTCCTTTATGATATTTCTCATCCACTTGTATGTCCTCTAATGGAACTACTACATGTGCTTCTGCCAAGCACTTTTTCAAGTTTGACACATGAAAGGTGGGGTGAATCCCACACAAGTTCTCTAGTAGCTCAATCTTGTAAGCCACTTCACCAACACGCGCCGTGATGGTAAATGGTCCAACAAACCTTGGTCTCAATTTCCCTTTCTTTCCGAAGCGGACTACCCCTTTCCAGGGCGAGACTTTCAACATTACATTGTCTCCTACCTGAAACTCTATTGGTTTCCTCCGCTTATCGGCGTACATCTTCTGACGATCTTGAGCTACCTTTAACCTTTCTCGAATCTGGTTGACCTTATCGGCTGTCACCTGCACGATTTCCGGTCCCGCTAGCTATCTTTCACCCACCTCATTCCAACATAAAGGTGTTCTACATTTACGTCCATACAATGCTTCGAACGGAGCCGCTCAAATGCTAGCATGGTAACTTATTGTTGTAAGAAAATTCAATCAACGACAAATGAATTTCCCACGAACCCTTGAAATCAATGACACATGCTCGCAACATGTCTTCTAATGTCTGGATGGTCCTCTCACTCTGACCATCAGTTTGTGGGTGATAAGCCATACTCAGCTTGAGTTGCGTGCCTAACTCTCTTTGTAGACTTCTCCAAAAAGCTGACGTAAACCGACTATCAGGATCTGAAACTATCGACGTAGGCACCCCATGCCTAAATACTATTTCATCTATATACAACTTAGCCAACTTTTCCATTGGATGCGTCTCCTTAATCGACAGGAAGTGAGCCGATCCACTATCACCCAAATCGCGTCATTACCTTTAGGTGATCGTGGAAGTCCGGTAACGAAGTCCATCGCTATCTCATCCCACTTCCAAACTGGTATTTCTAACGGTTGCAACCTACCGTAAGGTCTCTGATGCTCTGCCTTTACCTTTAAACACGTCAAACAACGTTCAACGAAATAAGCGATATCTTTCTTCAAACCCGGCCACCAAAAACTCTGCTTCAAATCTCGGTACATTTTACTGGTTCCCGGATGAATGGAATAACGAGATTTATGCGCTTCATTTAACACTTTCTCTCGAAGACCACCTAGTTTCAGGACCCACACTCGCCCACCAAAACATTTTATCCCGCGGTTATCGTCAGTTAACGTAATCACATTTCCGATTATTCTTTCGCTCTTCAAATTCCCTTCCAAAAGCGCTCCCCTTTGAAAACTCTTGACTTCTTCCAAAAATCTAGACGTGGCCTCAACTTGAAATGCCACTACACTTGTTGCTGCATCATACTCTTTACGACTCAAGGCATCGTCCACCACATTTGCTTTACCCGGATGGTAAAGAATCTCACAATCGGAATCACTTAACAATTCCATCCATCTTCGTTGCCTCATATTCATTTCTTTCTGATTAAATAGGTGCTGAAGGCTCTTATGATCGGTATAGATTTGACACTTAACTGCATACAGATAATGCCTCCAAATCTTCAACACGTAAACCACCGCTGCCAATTCTAGGTCGTGCGTCGGATAATTCTTCTCATGCTCGTTCAACTGACGAGATGCGTATGCAATCACCTTTCCATCTTGCATCAATACGCACCCTAGTCCCAATTTAGAAGCATCACTTTAGATTACGAACTTATCTGAACCACTGGGTAAGGTCAGTATAGGTGCACTGCTCAAACTCTCTTTCAATTTACTGAACGCACCTTTCTAAGCTTCCGTCCACACAAACTTGACATTCTTCCTTGTCAAAGCTGTTAACGGCGTGGATATTCTTGAGAAGTCTTGAATAAACTTTCGATAGTAACCCGCCAAACCGAGGAAACTCCTCACTTCTGACGGTGACTTCGGCACTTCCCAATCCTTGATTGCTTTGATCTTTGCTGGATCAACCTTGATCCCTTCTTCCGACACTACGTGTCCTAGGAAGTGCACTTCCCTTAGCCAAAACTCACATTTCGAGAATTTTGTGTACAACTTCTCCTGTTTGAGTAACTCTAACACAGATCGAAGATCTGACTCATGGTCGCTCATGGACTGTGAATAAATTAGTATGTCATCGATAAAGACAATGACACACTTGTCCAAAAGTGGACCGCACACCCTATTCATTAAGTCCATGAACACTGTCGGCGCGTTAGTCAGTCCAAATGGCATGACTAAGAACTCAAAGTGTCCGTACCTCGAGCAAAAAGCAGTCTTGGATACATCCTCCTCCCTCACCTTCAACTGATGGTAGCCCAAACGCAGATCTATCTTAGAGAAGTAACTTGCTCCTTGAAGCTGATTTAAAAGATCATCAATCCTAGGAAGTGGATACTTATTATTGACTGTTACCTTATTAAGTTCTCGGTAGTCTATACACATCCTTAAAGACCCGTCCTTCTTCTTAACAAATAACACAGGCGCTCCCCACAGTGACGACCTGGGACGAATAAAACCTTTATCCAACAGTTTTTGCAGCTGAGTCATCAACTCCTTCATCTCGGTCGAAGCCAAACGATAAGGTGCTCTTGCAATAGGTGCCGCTCCAGGCATTAGGTTAATTCGGAATTCCACATGACGGTCTGGGGTAAAGTGGTTAATTCCTCTGGAAACACTTCCGGGTAGTCGCTCACCACAGGAATTGATCCTAACCCCTTTATTTCTTCCTTAGAGTCTATTACATAGGCCAGGAATCCTACACACCCCTTCACTAAACACCGCCTATCCTTGATCATTGAGATCAAGCATGACTTCCTATCCCGACGGTCACCATAAACTACTACCTCTTCCTGGTCTGGAAAGGCTATACGAATTAGCTTCTTATTACAAAAAATGTTGGCATCATTAGAAGCCAACCAATCCATCCCCACAATGACGTCAAACTCTCCCATACCCATCGGGTATAAACACAAAGGAAAGGAATGACCGTCAATGTCTAAACTACACCCATCAAAAACCTCTCCCACCAAGACCCGACTATCATTGGCTATTTCTACTTCAAACCCATGCTTAAGCTTTCTGGGCTTCACATGCAACTTATTCATGAAATTTGGGGATACAAACGAACGGTTTGCGCCAGAATCAAACAACACCTTAGAAAAAATCGAATCTATAGGGAAAGTACCTGTTACCACATCCGGTGCTTTCGTTGCTTCCTCTGTCTTCATATTAAAAACTCTGGCCCTCGCCCGGCTGACTCTACTTTCTTCTCACTTCCCTTATCTCCGTACCCTCCGATTGTTCTCTTCTTTAATTGTAGACAATTAGTCCTGATATGATCAGGGGATCCACACTGGTAGCAAGACCTTGACCCACGGTAGTCCCGAGCCAAATGCCCAATCTTTCCACATTTGTAGCAGCCTTCTTGATCAATCATACGCTCCTCCGTATGCATACGATTACACTTGCTGCATGGTTTACTCACAAATTTATTAACAACTCGCTGATCGGATTTGGCTGATTTGAACGTTTTGGAGTCACGGACAGTTCTGTCCCATTTTCTCTTGTCTCCACTTCTTTCAGTAGACTGATGACTTTTTTCCTTCTCCCTCATCTCAGCTGCGTTCACTGCTGCCTGGAACATAGCTGGTTCCTTGTTCGAGACGAATTCTCGAATATTGCTTCTCAACCCAAAGATGAAACGTTCTACTCGCCTTCCCTCATCAGGCACGTAAACTTCTGCAAACCGGGACTTCTCTATGAACTTTGTAGTATACTCACGTACTGACATATCTCTTTGCTCCAGACTCAGAAATTCTTCTTCTAACTTTTTGACTACCGCCAGAGGGCAAAACTGCGCTTTAAACCTTTTTACAAACTCACTCCAAGACATTTCTTTGGCTGCCGCCGAACTTTGTCCTCCTGCTTCAACATCCCACCACATTACAGTTTCATCTTTCAACATCAACAATGCATAAACTACTTTGTCCTCCTCAACACACTTACTGGTGTCAAAAGCCAACTCCATCCCCTTTACCCATCTCAGCGCTAACACTGGGTCGCATTACCCTTTGTAGGTAGGAGGCTTGCAGGCAACAAACTCCTTAAAACTACATCCTCTTCCAATTACTGCTTTAGCAGTCACAATGGGTTTTGACTGAGAGTGGCTCCCCACCACAGTTACTGGAGAGTCTGCTACCTCGGTCACCACCCTTTCTTCACTCTTTTCTTTACTTGCCGAGACTTCATTAGTTCGTTGAGCTAATAAAGCATTCAGTGTTTGTAGTAGTTTTCCCATTTCCATCTCAAAGGTTTCTTGGGTAACAAAACCTTGAGTTCGACCTCCACCACGATTTGTTACTTGCTTTCGACCCCTCACCGAAACTGAACTCTCCTGAGGAGAGGTTTCTTGCTCTGATCTCACCTCTACACTTCTAGCTTGACGAACAACACGAGTCGTCTTTCCCCCTCGAGTTCCCATAGAGGGATCCCTTACCTGAGTGGTCGCCTTTCGAGTCGTATTCCCTTTACCTTTAGGTCGACCACGACCCTTTCCTCGATTAGCAATCGGGTTAACAACAGTTGTTCGCTCCTCGGCAACGACTTCATTAACTGGCTCGATCTCAGGAATCGACGCAGACCTACTTCTTGTTACTCGCTCAGACATGATTCTGATAAGAAGAAAATACGACATTCAATCTAACACGCTACACAATACGGCAATTTAAGCACAAACATGTACTTGTAAATTCACAATTACACTGGCTAGATGAAATTCCAAATTTACCTTACATGCTAGTCCTTATTAACCTAACTCTGACTTCCTACAGTCTTCCTATTTCTCAGTTGTGCTTCTACTCTCTCAGTTTAAGTCTAGGCCCATTTGGTCACCTAGATCCCTTAAACTAATTCTCTGATACCAACTGTAACAACTCAAACTTTCATTACATCAAAATATACTATAATTCAACTAGAAACATCCCCAAGCCTACAATCAAAATAATAGGGTTGCCACTACAAACTATTACACAACTGAGTCAAAAAGGAAACTATTACAAGGAGTCTTCTAGCTCCTGGAAAATCTCACATCTTCTCTTTATCCTTATCGGTACTTACTATCTTGTGATAACCTGAAACAGGATTATAATTTTGAAAGAGCGAGGGTTAGACCGATGGTCTAGTGAGTCCCCTCCATACGCTACTGCAACAGTTCAAATATTATATAAAACATTTAAACAAAAATCTTACGCTTCACGAGCGTAACTCACTCTACTAACAAAACCTTTTCCATCGTTTTACGCTTCGCGAGCGTAACTCACACTATTAACAAAACCTTTTCCATCGTTTTACGCTTCGCGAGCATAACTCACACTATTAACAAAACCTTTTCCATCGTTTTACGCTTCGCGAGCGTAATTCACACTATTGACCAACACTGCCGTCAGAGACGGTATGTCTGTCTCGTACTGCCTTATTTTAGAGACACACTCCAATGGCATAAACGGGCCACACTCCCCAGTACGATCAGGCGGGTCACACTTCCCGACTTAGGTCAAATATCACGAATTAAATGTATGCATACACTTAATCATCAACAATATATAAAACGAGTTTATATAAACATAGCATAAACATGCCAACATAATTTAAATCAACCTTTTCAATAAACCTTCACATTTATCAAATAACTTTTGAAATAGTAAAGGATTTAGTTTGAAAGACTCACCTCAGATCCTTCCTGCTTAAAGTCTGCCTTCTAACGATTAACACCACCTACGACGGTACCGAAATAAAAAGGGTAAGCTAACTTTCACATTATTTCCCTCTCTAAACATTTCAAATACAACACACTGCTACCACCCCGGTCGAGACCACTCTGGTCGAGATCGGTCGACAATACACCGGTCGACACCGGTTGTTCATCATGCCGGTCGACACCGGTCACCATACACCGGTCGACACCGGTCACCATACACCGGTAGACACCGGTCACCATACACCGGTCGACACCGGTCACCATACACCGGTCGACACCGATCACCAGCCCCCGGGCTCGGTCGTTATTCAAACAAAGTCGGCGACTCAATACATCGCACAGAAAACCTCAGATCCTTAAATCGATCAAAGGTACGGTTACAAACTCAATAAAGAGATCATTTACCGACTAAAACTCTTAAATGGAAGTATTAGGCTAGAATCATACCTTTATTGCAAAGAAACCGTATGATCTTTCAAGACCTATTCCTTCTTTCTCCCTGCTCTCTCTTTCCTTCAAATGCTCACAAAATTTTTCAGGAATGAGTCCTGATAAACTTTTAGGGTTAAGATATATATATATATATATATATATATATATAACCCAAGTTACATTTAACCCCCTTGAACTTTGGGTCTCACTTAACTTTTCACCCAACTCCCAAAATTATTAAAATTTCCGTACCCAGATATTACACTAAACATCTACGATTTCAACTTTTAGAACTCTTCACATTCGCTCGAGTCAGATTCCTATTCAATTTCCTGGATCTAGTTCATATAGGCAACTGGATTATCTAACCCCATGAACTCCGGTGGCTTGCTGAACAAAAAAGTTCTTGTAGGGGTAAGTTCTCCCACCTCGTATGGCATCGGCAATAGCGTGCTCTTCATTCCTGACTACATTTCCGGTACCCCCGGAACCCACGACCACATTCTCCGCAATGGTCTCATGCCTTCGAAAACTGGCATCTCTATCCTTCAACATCTTCAGAAACGCCTCTTGTTGCTTCTCCATGGACGAATTGACCATTTGCATCACATTGGCCAAAATTCCAGTCTGAGGGTTTACCTCTTGAATAACTGGGTTGGAAGATTCCAGTGTCACTCTCAACACGTTTTCGACTCTTCCATCCAACAATGGTGGTAGGGGGAGGGGATTTGCATTGATAGCTCTCTCGGCTTGGTTTGGATTGGACACACTTGCCTCTTGACCATCTCCTTGAGTCGGCGGTCTACTCCGCGTGTTAGCCATTATAGACTACAACCCACGAGAACTCGAATATGAGATCATACAGATACCATGACAACACATAAACGTACTACTACATTCATCAATTTTCGCAATAATAATAAAGTCAAGTATGCTCACATAACAACATATTCATAATAGCAGTAGCTAAGTGAAATTATGAACACATTATACATACGGATTATCGTTACATCGTCACAATTCTCAATTAGTGTATCTTAATAGTTCTACCCATGTCTCACCAATCATAACTTAATGTCTCAGCTTAAGTCTAGGCATCTTACGGGCATACCTAGTTTGCTTAAACTAAAGCTCTGATATTAACTTGTAACACCCCTAAAATAGGATTAAATTTAAACCTGGATAGATGATGGTGAGCATACATCTATATAAATAAATCACCCAAAAAGGAGAAATTGTGAAGTGTTTATAACTCAAAAGAACATAAGATAATTAACAATCTATTTATCTAAACTGATCTAAGTTTAGATTACGGATGGGTGTCACTATCATCTCCAAAAGAATCCTGTCAATGTAACGCCAACTATCATAACTATTCTTCCCACAAATGCATCCATCGGCAACCGGTCTCTCCGCTCAAGCCTTCGGAGCCCTACCGGTAAGAGGACCTGATATACGTGTCATTTTAAGAAGAAGTGTTGGGATTGACGCCTAATGAGAATAAACAGTTATATGATAAAGCTATAAAATAGTAAAACGGATAGCATAACTTAATCAATGCATTTAGTAAGAAAAGATCATTTCGACACTTGGAAGGTATCAACATCATAAGATGACAAAGGAAACCTGATTTACCATTTGTTGTGATGGAACATAAAAGTAAGCCACCAACCAATGTTATATAAACATCAGTCAAGGATATAAAATCATTAACATCAACCTTATTCGGGTCTTTAGTCCAATGTGATAACGAGCTCAACTCTATCCAAGTCTTTTGCTCGAGGAGTTACCAAGTTCAACCCTATCTGGGGCTTTATCTTGGAATCTTTCCATCCAAGATAAGCTTATTCATTTAGATCTACATTATATTACCAATGCTTATTTCCAAATTACAACACGGGAATCTCATCCCATACACATACCATAAAATCGACTTCTATGCCTATGGATCCATTGCATTCTAGCCATATGTACATAGCTTTCTAGATACACCAAATATTGCCGATCATTTAAACATTTATTTATAAAAACATCAAGTGGTAAAATTCCTATTGTATCAGCAAGACCAATATATGAACATTTTGGGTTTAAATTCTAAAAACTCACCGAGACTTTGTAATAATCCCTAAAGTATTTAAAACCATCTGTTGATCCAAACTCTCTCAGTGATTTGATAACGACCCTCTTTTATACTTAGTGAAAATTACGTTATTATATGTATTAGTGTTTCATCATCAGCGATCAGACTGAGTCTGTTCAGTTATCGCTGATGACCTTTCTGTAAACATTTAATATGTATTAGTGTTTCACTTTCAGCGATCAAACTGAGTCTGTTCAGTTATCACTGATAGTTTCCTATGTAACACAGTTAACGTAATCCCTGAAGACAAGTCTCGCGTCAACATAGTTCATAGCTGAATCGAAGACGAAGCCACTGAACAATAGATAAGTCTACTAGTGACCTGATGCGGATATCAGCGAAGACCAGACAAATCTACTTACGCGAAGAAGCCTGAGGAAAAGCTTCAGCGATAGCTGAACTTCTTTATCTCTGGAAGAAGAGATACTCAGCGATCAACGATCACAAAGCTTATGCCTCAAGTTTTCTTTTGTCTTACCTTGCACAACCAGTACGATGTGTCAGAACGGACAAGTCTCTGCCACAAATCGTACACCAACTCTGTCAACTACACTGTTCATAAAGTGGCCAAAAGCATGTCTCCAAAAGTGAGACTACCAAAGCCAATCTATGAATGCCACGTGTAAAGTACCCTGCCATGCATTTAATGCATAGGGTATAAATAGGAAGCTCACTCCTTCATCTGAAGGTGTGCTCAATCCTTGAACTCCAAAGATAGAAACCCTTGTTTTCTCTCTCTCTAAAAATCCCCCATTCTCTGAATTTCTTGTGCAACCATCTTAGTGTTTCTTAAGTTTGTTTAGATTGAGTCTGTCTTAATCTTATTCCGCAACAAACTTGTAAATTGTATTTTGATTTATCAATAAACAATTTATTAAACTTTAATTTCTGTGTTTGTATTCAACCCCCCCCCCCCTTCTACAAACTTGTTAAGCACCTTCGGGACCAACAAGTGGTATCAGAGCAGTTTGTTTAATCTAATAAACAAGATCTTGCTGTATACTCTTCCTTGCTATTCTAAAATGGCACTAAACACAAACACAAACTACTATGATAATGGTTCACTTTCTAAACCTCCTCGATTTAGCAGAGATAACTTTTCTCTATGGAAAAATCGAATGATGCTATTTCTTGAAGGTGCGGATCCTACTATACCTGAATATATAGAAAACGGACCCTATGAACCTGTTAGAATTATAGCTGCTGTTCCTGCTACTGCCACCACTGAAGCTGTCCCTGAACGATATGTCGTTAAGGAAATAAGACAGTGGAGTGATGAAGATAAAAAGAAGGTAGGCATAGATGCAAGAGCAAAGACCATTATATCAATGGCTCTGCCTGATGAAGTTTTCCATTCCATCATGCATCTAAAAACTTCTAAAGAAATGTGGGAAACCATATGTGTTCAATATGAGGGCACCACTGAAATCCAAGAGACCCGAAAGATTAACTTGGTAAGACAGTATGAAAGTTTTATCGCTGGTAAGAATGAATCTCTTTCTGACATTCATCAGCGGTTTAACTGCCTGATCATTGACCTAAGAACTGTTGGAAGGACCTATTCTAATTCTGAGGTCCTAACAAAATTCTTGGAAAGTCTTCCTGAAAGCTGGGACAGTTATTCAATATGTCTTAAGCTGACAAAGGACTTACATACTCTCTCTCTAAGCACTCTGTATGGAATATTGCTCAACTATGAGCAATCTAATCTCCTGAAGAAGAATCTTGTAAAAGATTCTAAAGACTCCAAAAGCACTGCTGTTGCTTTAGTCTCATCAGAGATAATTCCATCCCAGCGATCTACTCTCACCATCACTGAGTTAGATTCTGAATCTGAGGATTTATCAGACCCTGATCTTTCAGAGTTTAATGAGTCCTTAGCACTCTTGACAAACTCTTTTAAGAGATTTGCAAGAAAGAGTAACTTCCGAAGAAGTAAACCTCTCTCTCTTACTGAAAAGCCAAAATCAACTCCGGTTGATAAGGCTACAGCCACTTGCTATAACTGCGAAAAAATTGGACATTTTGCTAGTGAGTGCAGGTCTAAAAAGGTCTTCAAACCTTCTACCTCAAGAAGATCCAGTGATGACAAATACCATAAGCTGAAAAACAAATATCAAAAGCTGAAAAGCTATCAGCAAAAAGGTAAAGGTCTCATCGCTGAAGAACATGACTGGGCTGAATCAGAAGAATCATCTTCTGATGAAGAAGAAGTCGCTAATCTTTGCCTCATGGCTGAGATTAAAGAAGAAGTAGAAGAACCATCTGAACCTTCTATGAGCTACATATCATCTCAGGTATCCATCTCTACAAATCCCTCTCTGCCTGAATCTGAGAGAAGTCGCGCTGTTGATGTGCTGACGATTGACCTTTATAATGCTCTAAACGACAAAACTCAAGCTGAAAATAAAAATGTTTATTTAACACAAGAGCTAGAGAAATGTCATGAAAAGATCAGTGAACTAAATCTTTTAGAAGAAAAGCTAAAAGATCAAGTCATTATAAATGAAATCATCAGCATTGAACGCGAACAAGCCATCGCTGCTCTAAAAGCAGAAAAGGCTCATGTTGAAAAATGGTGCAAATCATCAACAAAGATCTCTGAGATAATAAATGCTCAAACTCCTGAAAGTGATAAAACTGGTCTTGGTTTTTGGACACCACAGGATGATCCTAAAGAAGAAAGTTCCTCGCTTAAGTTTGGAACTTTTGTCACATCTTTCTTTGACACTTCTTATAATCAATTCTATCCCTGTTCTTCTTCTAATCCCATCCCTGAGGAGATATCTGCAAGATCTAAGCCTGCAGATAAAGGAAAGTCTATTCTCCCTCCTCAGAAGGCTTCCAAGAAAACCAAACTGAAAGTTCCTTCCAAACCTTCAGTGGATAAACCTTCTAGCTCAGTGACAGAAATCTTTGATATCTGTCCTCCAAAGCTGAAGGTTGATCTAAAGCCCGTGAAATCTGAAGAAATAAAAATTCCTCCCAGATCTCGTGCTAAAGGTATTCTTGGAGCTGGACCTGCTCATCTTAAGTTTTCAAAACCTTCTGGTTATAAATCCACCATCAGATATAGAAAATGTTATCACTGTGGATTCACTGACCATATTGCGAGCAAGTGTCCAAATACCACCGAAGCTGATAAAACAGCCAAAGTGAAGAAAAATACCACTAAGGTTAAGAAATTAACCAAAGTGAAGATTACCACTGAAGCTGAATCTTCCTTATCCACTAACTCTGAAGGACCCATTGAAAAGTGGGTACCAAACAAAGCTTAATCTTCCTTATGTATGCAGGGATCAAAGGGCATCTGGTATCTCGATAGCGGATGTTCTCGTCATATGACTGGACAAAGAGACCTGCTCACTGAATACAAGGAAGAGAAAGGTCCCTCTGTGACCTTTGGTGGAAATGGAAAAGGATTTACCCGAGGGTTTGGTGTCCTCAGCAATGGGACAACTACCTTTCGAAGAGTCGCTTATGTAGATGGACTGAAGCACAATCTTCTAAGCATCAGTCAGCTATGTGACAAAGACTACGAAGTTCGCTTTTCTAAGAAAGCATGTTCAGTGGTAGATGAAAAAGGAAAACTTGCTCTCAGTGGTTATAGAAGAGAAAATGTCTATGTAATAGATATGGACTCTACTATCACTGATAACTTATGTTTTCTCTCTAAGGCCTCTTCTGATGTCAACTGGCTATGGCATAAAAGGCTCTCTCATCTAAACTTCAAAACCCTGAATTCTCTCTCATCTAAGGAACTGGTTTCTGGTCTTCCTCAGCACTCATATGCTAAAGAATCTCTCTGCTCAGCATGTGAAAAAGGAAAACAAACAAGAGCTAGTTTCAAGTCGAAACAAGTTTCCTCAGTAACAAGTCCTCTTCAGCTCTTGCATATGGATCTATTTGGCCCTGTCAATATCCAATCAATAGCTGGAAAGAAATATACGCTTGTCATTGTAGATGAATATTCTCGCTACACCTGGGTTATTTTTCTTCGCTGCAAGAATGATACTCCAGAAGAACTAATATCTTTTGTCAAAAAGATGGAAGTGCTGAATAATCTTACTGTTCGATCAATAAGGAGTGATCATGGAACTGAATTCAAAAATAGTTCCCTGAACAATTTCTTTGAGAACAAGGGAATCTCTCACAACTTCTCTTCAGTAAGAACACCTCAGCAAAATGGAGTCGCTGAAAGAAGAAACAGAACGATCATAGAAGCTGCTAGATCAATGCTCAGCGATTCTCACCTCCCTACTCAATTTTGGGCAGAAGCTGTAAACACTGCATGTTTTACTCAAAACAGATCGCTGATAATAAAGCGATTTGGGAAGACAGCTTATGAACTCTTTCTTGGAAGGAAGCCTTCTATCAGTTTTCTTCATATCTTTGGTTGTCAGTGCTTTATTTTAAACAACAAAGATCAACTTGGAAAGTTCGACCCAAAAGCCGATGATGGAATATTTTTAGGATATTCCTCCATCTCAAAAGCCTACAGAGTTTTCAACAAAAGAAGACAAACCGTAGAAGAAACCATTCATGTCACGTTTGATGAAACGCGCTCAGCGAACTCTAAACCAATCGCTGACAATGAAGAACTGAATACTTGGATGATCTCTCACTATAAAGGAACTGAACCTTTCTTCTCAAACCAACAGCACACTGAAACTCCAGCTGCTGATGAAGAACCAAGTATCATACCTCCCACCGCTGAATCCAACTCATGGATTTCAGCTGAACCTCTAAACACACTTCTACCATCAAATCCATCTACGTCTGAAAACCCTTCTGAAAGCATTGGTGTATCTAATGTTCAACAATTACTAGCTGATGAACCTCAAGCATCTTCATCAGCGACTGCTCCTATTGTTGATCCTATCGCTGAAATAAGCAATCTTGCTCCTGCTCAGCGATGGACCAGAGATCACCCCATAGATCAAATTCTTGGTAATCCAGATGCAGGTATTCAGACACGACGAAGCTCAGGTAATATCTGTCTCTTTGTAAACTTTCTCTCCTTAATTGAACCAAAGAAGACTGATGATGCCCTCAGAGATCCAAACTGGGTCAGCGCTATGCAAGAAGAGCTGACTGAATTCTCTCGAAACAAAGTTTGGAATCTCGTTCCTAGACCATCTGATAAAACTGTAATAGGCACCAAATGGGTGTTTAGAAACAAGTTAGATGAACATGGAATTGTAACCCGCAACAAGGCTCGACTTGTTGCTCAGGGATACAGACAAGAGGAAGGCATAGACTATGATGAAACCTTTGCCCCTGTGGCCAGGCTCGAAGCAATTCGACTATTCTTAGCTTATGCAGTCTATAAAGACTTCATCGTTTATCAAATGGACGTAAAATCAGCTTTTCTGAATGGAAAACAGAATGAAGAAGTTTATGTAGAACAACCACCAGGGTTCTATGACCCTAAGCATCCAAATTATGTTTATAAATTGGATAAGGCTCTCTATGGTTTAAAACAAGCCCCTCGTGCTTGGTATGACACTCTCTCATCTTTTCTTATCTCTGAAAATTTTGAACGTGGCAAGATTGATAATACGTTATTTTTCAGGAAGATAAAAGGTCATATAATTCTTGTACAAATATATGTCGATGACATAATATTTGGTTCTACTAACCCATCTCTATGTACTCGCTTCGCTGAAAGAATGAAGAAAGAATATAAAATGAGTATGATGGGTGAGCTGACATACTTTCTTGGTCTTCAGATTAAACAATCTGACAAAGGTACTTTTATCTGCCAAGGTAAGTATGTTAAAGACATGCTGAAGAAGTTTGATTTAACACAAACTTCAGCGATGAAAACTCCTATGGCACCACCACTGACACTTAACAAGGATCCATCTGGAAAACCTGTTAATGTCACTGCCTATAGAGGAATGATAGGCTCATTGTTGTATCTTACAGCAAGCCGACCTGACATCATGTACTCTACTTGTTTATGTGCACGCTATCAATCTGAACCCAAGGAATCCCATCTGATCGCTGTAAAGCGAATTTTCAGATATCTGAAAGGAACTCCTAACCTCGGTCTTTGGTATCCCAAAGACTCAGGGTTCGATCTAACTGGTTATTCTGATAGTGATTTTGCAGGCTGTAAACTTGACAGAAAAAGTACCACTGGTGGATGTCAACTCTTGGGAGGAAAGCTAGTAAGCTGGACAAGCAAGAAGCAAAATTCTGTGTCCACTTCCACAGCTGAAGCTGAATACGTAGCCGCTGGAAGCTGTTGTTCACAAATCCTATGGATGAGAAATCAACTATTAGATTATGATCTTCAGCTGTCAAAGATTCCTATCTATTGCGACAGCACTAGTGCTATCGCTATAGCAAATAATCCAGTGCTACATTCAAAGACAAAACACATAGAGACCAGATATCATTTTATCAGAGATCATGTGATGAATGGTGATATTGAACTTCACTTTATCCCTACTGACTTTCAGCTTGCTGATATTTTCACCAAACCTCTTGATGAGACAAGGTTCAACTTTCTCATCAGTGAGCTTGGAATGCTGAACCTCGAAGAATAATTCTTCAGCGTTCATGTATTGTGTCAGTAATCAAAAGTTCCCCTCATCATTCTCTCTGATAAACATTCTGACTCTCAGGTATGTTCTCTCTCCCTCAAAGATGTTTTTCTTCAAAATATAAACTTTAATCACTGAATTTTCTTCAAATGATTAAAAGTTTTTTTTGAAAAATACATTAATCACTGATATTTCCAATCAGTGATCTTTTAAAAGGAAAATCTATCCCTATCTTTACAATCAGGGATACTTTTAAAAAGGAAAATCTATCACTGACTTTTCTTCAGTGATCATTTGAACGGACAAATGAACAGTCTCTCTCCTCTATGACGTCATTTGAACCGACAATCCACGACATGCTTTTTCTGACACGTTCGTCCGTTGCCCTCCTATCCAATCAACTTCGTGGAACGTGTCAATGTCATGATGATTTCTTTTCCCGCTTCATTCTCTCTCTTATCTCTCCTCTCTCTTCGTATAAAAGGAATTCTTCTCTCCTTTATACGGTTTACGCTTTCAAAACTTTCAAAGCAAGAAACATTCTCTCAAGAACACTCAAGCAAGTAAACCCAGAATATTGAATCTGCAACTCTTTCTCTTCAAGATACACAGGTTTATTTCATGTTTATATGCTTTGTTCATATGCTTTTTATTCTTTTTAAAATCCTACTCGCTTTCTATGGATTTTATAAAACGTTTTTTTTTGTAAAAACTAAAGATCATTCCTTCTGATTTTATGTTTTTAAATAAAAAAAAAAAACCTTTGGTTTTAAAGTGTTCTTCATTCTTTCTACCCAGAACACTATTTTTTTTCTCTTAAAAATAACTTGATAATTTTCCAGTTTCCCTTCTTCTATGGAAACTGGTAATCATATTATTTTTAATCTAAATCATTTCTTCTATTATGCCTCTTTCCATAACAGAAATGACACAGTCTTCAATCGTTGCTTCCAAGCATGTACGATTCGCTCTCACTGAAGTTGAGATTACTAAATGTAATCATTTGGCCAGACTCGACTTCAAAGCTGACAAATACCCACATCTGGTGGAAGCTGCTGAATTCCTCAAACAGTCATGCATAGCTTACGCGATCACTGTGGATCCTAAGCCCTCCAAGACTCTACTTCAGCAGTTCTGGTTCACTGCTGATGCAACTGAACTTACAAACAGGAAAGGCGAACGAGTCCCTGCTATCTCGTTCAGCACGGAATTAGGGCCAGGGAGCATGACCGCTCTTAGCCTCAGGAAATCTTTACGATTCCCTGACAAACCAAAGAGTGGATTCGACGCACTCCCCACTGATGATGAGCTGATATTCTTCCTGGACGCAATGGGCTATTGTTGGGAAAACAAACCAAGATCGTCTATTCCTAACAAGAAGCTCACCAAGATTCTTAAAGCTCAGATGCCATCACAACTGAACTTTATCTTCTCGCACATAATTCAGTGCATGAGTGGGAAGAGTGGTTCGCTGGATCAAGCCAGCAAAACACAACTGCAGATGGCATACTCCGTTATCGCTGGTCAAAACTTTGACTACGCCACAGCCATCTTTGAAGATCTGAGGTCGAGATTAGAGAAGCCTGAACGAGATCCCAAGATCTCGTACGTACGTTTCATATGTACGTACATCAAGTTCCTCTATCCCAACACCTATCCCACCAAAGATGATGGCACCTTTGCCAGGGTTGGTCAACGATCACTGGAGGTCAAGCCACTCGCCGACGAGGTAAGTATCTCTCTCCTTCGCTCTCGTCTCTCTCTCCATTCTTCTTCATCTTCAGCGACCACGCAGACGGTTCCTTCGTCTGCTATCCCTGTCGCTACCACTACTTCTAAAAGACCATCAGCTAGTCCAATTGGTCCTTCCAAAAAGGCCAAAAAGACTAAGGAAAGTACACCTTCTAGTACTATACCTGAGGGAGCTTCTCAACAAGCTACCTTAGATGCTTTTGTGGGTCTTTCCTCCACAACTTCAGCAGTCACTCATACTGCCGTGTCAGCGATCTCACTCGCTGTCACATCATCAGTAACCCCACCTACTATCTCATTCCCTGAGATTAACCCCATCCCTACTTCTATCCCCAAAACTCTTCCCTTCTCTCCTCATTTGGTCTCTGAACCTGCCACCTCTTCTTTCCCTATAGGACCTGAGCATCAAACTTTTGAGGAATCTATGCAGTTCTACAAAATGTTTGATACGTCAGGTACACCTATACTCCTAAACACTTCTCTCCCACCCTCTCCAAATAAGCCCATATCTGAACTAACATTATTTTCAGGTCCTAGCTTGGCGACTGTTGACACGCATGTCAACAGTCTAGGAGAAAAGGTGGATGCTCTCACCAACACCATCAATGAAACCACCAACGCCGTCAATCAGGCTGGTGAGGAGCTGAAGAAGTTGACCGCCACTTGCTCATCTAAAGCTGAGAACTCTCAACTTTCAGCTCTTGAAGAACAAGTCGTCCAACTCAGAGAGTCCTCTCGACTCTTTCAAGGACGATTTGAGTCTCTTACAGCTGAAGTTCAGGGTCTCTCTTCCAAGGTTGACCTCTGCACGTCCCTTCTTCAGCAAGTTCTACAGAAAGTGAATGAACCAGCTCCAGCGCTGCCTCCCTCCTTCACTGAAGATGATCGTACCAACCTCAACATCGCTGTGGAATTCATTCATGATGCCACATGCGACATACCTGCGGTTGAAGACCGAGTTAAGCGTCTGGAGGCTGACGTTCAAGTGCTAAAAGCTTCAACAGCTACTCCAGCAGCTGAACAATCCCCTACCGCTGATAATGACAAAGTGGGGGAGAAAACTGAAGAAACCTCTATTGCTGCTGGGGAAGCTAAGGAACCTCCCTCTCAATCTGAGGGGGAGAAGGCAAAAGAATCCTCATCAATTCACTCCATTCTCTTTGAAGAGGATGAGGAAGAAGACGATGAAGAGGAAGATGATCTAGATCTTGTTGATCAAGAAAAGGATCAGCCCTCCGATGACGACGACGACGATGAAGACCAATCTATGTGGTTCTCTAAGCCGAACGTCGTATCAGGGACAACTTCGCAAGAGGTTGTCAAAACAGGGGTGAGAGGTGATACATCTTCAAGTGTTCCTTCGCAAAGCAAAGACAAGCAACCAATCGCTGAAGAATGCTTGAGGACTGGATCACAATCTGAGGGGGAGCATCCTTCTCAGGTATGTCTTTCAATTGTACCACTTTTCTACTCTTTCCAAACCCCTATGTCTTTCTAGCCTTTATCTCTCTCGTTCTAAAAATACACTTATCCCTTCTTTCCTTCTTTTTCTAACCAGACAGTTCTCACCCCTGCTTAAGGGTTCTGAACTACAAATAATACCAGCGGCTATCGCTGAAGAAATAATCCCAATCTCTATCGCTGAGATTGATGAAGAAGAAGAAGATTCCCTGGTCCATCCAGGAAGGCCCTCTCGACCATCTCATTGGTCAGAGGAAGTGGTGAAGAAAAGAGTTGAAATGATCGCTCAACTAGAAAGTCAACGGCTGAAAACCCCTCTTCAAATATCCACAGAGCTCGACTTCCTTACTGAAGCTGAAAGAGAAGAATCTGCCAAAGCTGAGAAGCTGATCGCTGAATGCAAACGAGATGCCCAACTCGCTTTAAAGATTCAATCCTCTCAAGTTAGGGACAAAAAGCTAAAAAGCAAACCTGTGGAAGTTCAAGCAGCACTACTGAAAGAAATTGAAGAGGAACGCTTCAAAGAACAAGAGATCAACGATAAGTCTATCGAATGGTGCAAACAAAAGATGGATTATCGTTCTGATCTTCTTCCAATATCAGCCGTGACTATCTCTGGTCGCAAGAAGAAAGATCAACTCTCAGTGACCATGGAGATTACCAGAGAGGATGGAACCCAAAAAGCAATGTACGTATCAAAACTTGAAAGCTTCGGATTTACGGAATGGTTAGAGTTCTGGGATGCGCTGAAGAAATCCAAATCTACATACAGAGGCTACGTTGAAGGACTCCTTGAAGCCCTCATAAATAGAGTCGTTTCTGTACTAAAGCTGCCATCTCCTCTTCCTCCCAAATCTTTGAAACTCAAGAGAAAAATTGGGTCCTCCTCCTCTGAAGATGTCGCCATCATCAGGAATGAAACTTCTATCAAATTTTCAAGAGATGCACTGTTTGGTCCTCCTCCTGATCTTTCAGTTCTGGACTTATCTCTGCCTCCTGGTGGTCCCTTCCAAGCTGGTCAAGTAATCGACAAGCCTTATGGAATATTCTTCAGAGATGATGATGAGGAACTCAGATTTCAAAGAATCTCTGAGATTCCTATCTGTCCTCTGAATCATCTCAAGGATCTCTTATGCTTATGGTGTGACTTCTTCCCTGCTGCTGAAAAAATTAAAGAAATTATCAGTCAAGAATCTTTGGAACGAAGACAGAAAGGAGAAGAAATACCTGAGTATATGATCAATCCTCCCAAATCTTCTTATAGCTGATAGATTAGTTTTCTTATCTGTAATCTGTTAGTTATACTTACAGTAGTTAGTTAGTCACTTGTACTTATGATTTTCATATCTTGTAATTCTATCCCTGAATTAAATGAAAATTGCAGTGATGTACTTAACCCTATCAGTACTGTAAAAGATCCCTCAAAATAGTAATTGGGACATGCATTCTATGAGTCCTTTTTATTCCTATATTTTGAATCATAAAGTAATTTTCTTTTGTTACTTTGTCATTATCAAATAGGGGGAGATTGTTGATCCAAACTCTCTCAGTGATTTGATAACGACCCTCTTTTATACTTAGTGAAAATTACGTTATTATATGTATTAGTGTTTCATCATCAGCGATCAGACTGAGTCTGTTCAGTTATCGCTGATGACCTTTCTGTAAACATTTAATATGTATTAGTGTTTCACTTTCAGCGATCAAACTGAGTCTGTTCAGTTATCACTGATAGTTTCCTATGTAACACAGTTAACGTAATCCCTGAAGACAAGTCTCGCGTCAACATAGTTCATAGCTGAATCGAAGACGAAGCCACTGAACAATAGATAAGTCTACTAGTGACCTGATGCGGATATCAGCGAAGACCAGACAAATCTACTTACGCGAAGAAGCCTGAGGAAAAGCTTCAGCGATAGCTGAACTTCTTTATCTCTGGAAGAAGAGATACTCAGCGATCAACGATCACAAAGCTTATGCCTCAAGTTTTCTTTTGTCTTACCTTGCACAACCAGTACGATGTGTCAGAACGGACAAGTCTCTGCCACAAATCGTACACCAACTCTGTCAACTACACTGTTCATAAAGTGGCCAAAAGCATGTCTCCAAAAGTGAGACTACCAAAGCCAATCTATGAATGCCACGTGTAAAGTACCCTGCCATGCATTTAATGCATAGGGTATAAATAGGAAGCTCACTCCTTCATCTGAAGGTGTGCTCAATCCTTGAACTCCAAAGATAGAAACCCTTGTTTTCTCTCTCTCTAAAAATCCCCCATTCTCTGAATTTCTTGTGCAACCATCTTAGTGTTTCTTAAGTTTGTTTAGATTGAGTCTGTCTTAATCTTATTCCGCAACAAACTTGTAAATTGTATTTTGATTTATCAATAAACAATTTATTAAACTTTAATTTCTGTGTTTGTATTCAACCCCCCCCCCCCCCCTTCTACAAACTTGTTAAGCACCTTCGGGACCAACACCATCCCACATACTTATTTTATCAAAATAATAATAATAATAATAACTCCGAACTTTGACCTAGTTGGTCCAAAATCATCCAAACATAAAATACTTTAAGTGAATACTTAGAGGAAGTAAAATACATCATTTTAACATGTATATGGTTTTGTAAAAGTGTAGGATGAAGTCACCTTGCTTGGTTTTGGTTAAATCCTAAAACCAAGAAAACCCTAGAAATCCCTATGAAAGTAGAGATGGGAAGATGGATCATTTGCCCTAGCTTTAGTCTCTAGCCTTGATGATGCCCAAAATCTTTAGGAAATGCTTGAGGATGAGTCTTAAATGCACCAAAAATCATATTGAATGAAGAGAACTAAGAGCAAATTAAAGGAAATGAAGTTGGGTGAAAGAGTTGTGAGAAAACGCTAAAAAATCGGGCATTTAACTCTCTGGACACCGACCACCACTGTGACCGGCGACCGTGCCCATGGAACTATTGCATGGCACAGTTGCCCCGCTTGTATGGAGGCTAGACTTTCCTCCGCGAGAGTGACTAGAGATTGTGCCCCATGGCACTATCGCCTGGCACAATCACACCACATGTACCGAGACCTAACCTCTTTCTGCAATCTTGACAAGGCGATTGTGCCCTTGGCACAACTGCATGGCATGATCGCCAGAGTGTACTATGAGTTAAATGTGAAGTTCACCCTCTTGAGCCCATTCCTCTCTATGGATGTTACCCCAAGGCATTTACTAACCAAGAATCCCATAGTTCAAAATAGTAAACAAAGTATACAACAAAGGCGTAGAGGTTTTACTTACCGAAATTTCCGAGTGTTACATATATATAGGAAAGGGTTCAAATGAGAACACCCTGTGTTACAAAAAAAAAGTGATAATACTTCTAAGCCTCCAAATTATTTAACCCATGATAAAGATCAGAATAAATGAAAATAAATCATCAAGGGTGCTAATTTAGTTATGTATTTATCAACAATTTTATGTTATGTTAATGAGTTGTTTTTAACCCTTAAATGTTTCTAATCGAAAACTTTTTATGCTGATGCATCCGTTGTCGATAATGATGTGATAATGCTTTGATAAATCAAAGACTTCTTATGATGTAATTTTGTTGTGAAAATGAAGTGAGAATGCCGTGGTAAATCGAAAATCATTGATGATCACGTCCATGATCATCCACTCTATGATCTGTTCATTACGTGATTTGCCTTTTTTCCCATTTTACCCCTGCATGCCTATGATATTCCTAAAAAAAAGGTAAGTATCTATTTAATATTTTACTGCTCTCGTAATCTTTCTAAACTGTGACTTAAAATATAATGATGGGCTTACAAGTGTTCTTGCATTTGTATTAATCACATGTGTTTTCGTTTGAACCATTCCCTTATATATAGATAGATAGATATATATATATATATATATAGAGAGAGAGAGAGGATCAAACGAGAATAGTAACTATTTAAAAGAACACGAGAACTAACAAAATCATTAGTGATTTTACATTAACACGCAAAAAAAACCACAAAGACCTGAAGCCGCGACCAAAGTCCTTTTTTCCTGTCTTAATGTAAAATCACTAATGATTTTGTTAGTTCTCGTGTTCTTTTAAATAGGTATTGTTCTCGTTTGAACCTGACTCTCTCTCTCTCTATATATATATATACATTGATCATCCCAGTTTTTCTTCTCGGTTACGTTCGCTTGAAGAACTATGAAGTCTTGTACAATCTTGTGGACTTCTAAGTTTTCTCGACGAATACGGGACTCCTTATCTTTTATTTCCCTCTGCAACCTTTTTATCGCCTCTTCTTCCTCATCGATCCTTCTCAGGTGTCCATCCTTCTTGGCCATCATTTCCTTCTACTCTTCAGTGAGTTGTTCGATCTCTGCTTCACTTTTCTCTATCGCTTTTTTCAGTATCGAGGGCATTGTTTGTGAAGACGGTGGGTTTGAAGATGATGCATTTCCAGCCATGTGTTTGGTGAAAGAGGAGACTATTACGATATCAAAATGTTGTATGGATGTTGTGACTTTTACAGTTGGTATTAACATGGATATTTAAGCCATAAGGAGCAATTGGATCAACAGAAACCTTCAACCTTTTCTGGGGAATCTTGCAGGATTTGCAGGGGAATCTGACAGCCTTTTATAGGAGAATCTGGCAGGCTTTGCAGGGGAATCCTGGCAGGCACTTTGCAGGCGAATCATTTCAGCCTTTGCCAACGAATCTTACAAGCTTTGCAAGGGAATCATTTCAGCCTTTGCAGGCGAATCCTGGCAGGCACTTTGTAGGCGAACCGTTTCAGCCTTTTGCAGGCGAATATGGCAGGCTTTGCAGGTGAATCCTGGCAGGCACTTTGCAGGCGAATCGTTTAAGCCTTTGTCGGCGAATCTTACAGACTTTGCAAGGGAATCCTTTCAGCCTTTGCAGGCGAATCTGGCAGACACTTTGTAGGTGAATCGTTTCAGCTTTTGCAGGGGAATCCTTTCAGCCTTTGCAAGGGAATCCTGGCAGGCACTTTCCAGGAGAATCTTTTGACCATATCCACAAAAGCGATCACGACTATAAGTAGATGCTCTGGCGAAGTAGTAATTCACAACTTGCTATCTATATTTTCTACCCTCTACACCGTTTACAAACATTCTCTACCTTTTCATAACACTATGGCTGGATGTAACACCCCATTTTCACTATTTCAATAATGACAATTTTATGATCATTTATGAATCTTAAATCTTTTAGATAAATATTAAGCATGATGATATATAACAGTATTGATATCTGATAGATAATTTAAGATATTTATCTGGTATGGAGGTATTTGCATCAAATACAAAAGTTAAGATTTTAATATTAAATATTGATATTATTGAGTAGAGGATAATTCGAAGATTTAGAAAATATCTTTGTTGAAAAGATAGAAATATATCTGATTGATAGTTATGGAGATAAAAATATATATAATATAATTTCAAATATATATATATATATATATATGAATCGTATATATATATATTATTAAATATTTTAATATTATTTCTAATTAAAAGGTTTTGTCATTTTACTCAAATTAGTCAGTCGTATGGATTTTTATGAAATGCGACTAATATATTTTTAAGATCAAAGATTTATGACGATCATTATGAAACTTTCAGATTTGAAAACCGACAAAGTTTTATTTATAGGACTGATTTAATATTAAATGTATCGTTTTATTAATTTTAGAGCTCAAAAGGATTTATATGTTATACAATACATATATATTTGGATTCGGCAATTTACATAGATGATAATGACGCTTTCATATTTGAAAAATAATAACGTTTTTATTTTAGGGTCACTTGAACAGGACGATAGAAATGTGTCATTTATGGATTATAGAAATATCGGATTAATACCAAACTTCATATTTAAATACGTTGAAAAATCTATATACCGTAAATGTCAAAAAGATCAAAATATGATTACGGAAATTTGTACAACTCAGAAAAAGGTATAGCAATAGCATGCCTATGGATAGGTACTATCACATAGGTCCCAAATATATGTTCAAATTGATATTTGGGGTTACGTATACAAAGTTATACTCGATAAAGATAATAAGATATATAATAAATAAAATAATTATAATATATATATTGTGTGTGTGTTAAGAAACGTAGTGATGAAGAAAAATCTAAAGTTTTGAAATATTGAATTTTCAAATCCGTGCCGCCACATTCAAATTCTTTCATATGATTTCATTCTCTATAAATACATACATATAAACACACCCAACAAATACGAAAAGTAAATTAGAGAGTTACATCTATTTTAGGTTGGTAATTAAGCATTGCGGTTAGGCAATAAGGTGAGTACGTTATGAGATTTACTGGGATACGTATATATTATAAAAATGTTTTTATGCATGATGAATATTTGAAATAATATTTTGGCATGTTTGCTTTGTACGAGATAATGTTATGTTTATAATGCATTTTATGAGAAAGACATGTATTTTATATGTGGTATATTAAATGTTTTGTGCATGTGAAAGTATGGCCATGTTAAATACCCGACGGGGGTATAAGAATGGAGGACGTCTTGCAAACGTACCTCAGGGGGAAGATACTGCGCGGAACCCTAGAGATCTAGGATCCTATTGAGAATGTTTGGCATACTTACACATATGAGATCTCGCACTAAAGGAAGATGATGTTTTTACTGAAATGGTTTATGCATCAATGTTCTATTGCATAATTATGAGAAGTGTATGGAGTTATCGTTCATGCACTAAAATGATATATTTTATGAAAGATGATTTCTTCATGAAATCATAACTGCTCACTAAGCTAAAAGCTTACGTATTCCATATATGTATCTCAGGTAAGATCAGGATAAGACATGAAGGGATCGCATGAAGAGTTATAGTTCTTAAAATAGCCATTATAAATGTTAGGCTATTGAGCCGTTGCTAGAACGCTTCCGCAGATATAGATGTAAACGTTATGATGTTATGGAGAGAAAAAAACGTGGCGTCTCACTGGAGGTTCATGCTCTAAGGGAAAAAGGTCAGCGAATGGGGCTGGCCCACAACCAACCATTGAATGATGGAGCTTTCTGGAGTGACTGGAAGGCACCCGAAACAACGGAGAAGTGAGCGCAGTTTGAGAGAACTGTGGCCGATTACCCAATTACGGATCATGAGAGAGAACAATATCACAATGCACGAGAGGCATACTACAGTGCTCATGGGGGAGATGAACCACCAACGTATCAATCTACCCAACGGAAAGGTCTACCAATGTCTTAAGTAATGCCTGCCAGGTTGAAAAAGTCATGTGATGAGGCGAATGCGGACGTAGAGAGGATAAGAAGGATGTAGCTACGCAACACGAAAATTCAGCAAGACAAAGAGGCATGTCTTGCAGAGAAGAAGTGGTTCCTAGAACAAATGAAGCGCGAGGTTAGGGAGATGCAACGAGAGATTGATGAGATAGAAGATGAAGTAAAAGAAATCAAAGATAGTTGCACCGGCATGGAGGAGATGATCAGGGAAAAGTCTGATTGGATCATCAAGATCCAGGAAATCTACCCGTAGTAGGTTTCTCCAAGGGTGGTTGTTGTATGGATGCACTTTATTCGTTTTCTTTGATTTCAATAAAACCATGATTTTATGTTATTTTACTTTACACACAAGAAAACAAGCATGATAAGGTAGATAAAATCAACACTAAACATAAAAACAATATCACTTAGCATACAAGATTTAGTCGTTACAATCACGGGAAATCAATGTTAAGGTCAATGTTTTCATGCCTTAGGGTTCCATGTGGTTCTAGCTCCAATGGGCCTTGGGAGCGACTTCTTTGGCTACCTGAACCTCTACTCCTAGACATGGTTGAAGGGGTAGGAGTTGGACATTCTCCACGAGTATGTCCTACTTCTCTGCACCTAGTACATGTCCTGTGTATCGGACCTTCACCCTGAGATGGACGTTGATCATTCTTTCTTGGTCTCCCTGCACGTCTCTTGGTTATTAACGGTGGATAACATGGCGGAAGGGGGACGTGTAGAGTCACCCATGATTGAGGGGGTCCAACCGGATTGATTACCTCATTATATGTTGACCGGTAAGTATCGTACGTGTAGTAACCTATAGCCAGATCGCTGCAATCTCTACAATTCATTCCCCTTGCAGCAGGGATGGCATGACCGCATGGTAACCCAAAATATTGCCATTGCAGACATTTACCAACACGATTAGGCATATCGACAGTCACGTGATGACGGGTATCCCGAACTTGGAACTGATCATATCCAATCCCACTTACCCTCCATGTCGCATACTTTCCCGCGCTTCTGTATCTCCTCCGCCATTGGTGTGAGATGATTATGCATTTCACCTACAAATATGTGTTAATTGTGTTACGATTTATAAAGAACACGAAAAGAGCAACTAACATATAAGTTCAAGATTTCATAGTTTATCAACCTCCCTTTTGCCGTCAAAGTAGGTACCACTCTTGTTGAAACGATTGGAAGTACTCCATAAGTCCGACAATCGATAATCTACGAGCAAAACGAGAGAGTGCATTCACCGACTCTGCACTATTGGAGGTCATTATGTTATACCGTTGTGCAGGAAAATGGGCCCTTGGCCACCTCTCCTTACCACATTGTCCATAACTTGTGCTCCACAATCTACTTCAAATCGTAGTGCATTCATGTACCGGTCAAACTCCCTAATCGTATATGCTTTGCATGCCTTCTAATAGGTAGTGCGGTTTATTGTAATATGCTTGTATGAGCTTTTCACGTTCATATCAAAATGTCGACAACATAGGGCGTGAGGGGTCCATGGGTACATGGCAGAAATTGCGGCGCTTATGGAAGGAGCCCTGTCAGACATAAACACCAACCCTTCCAGGAATCCGATACATTATCTTAACATGGACAGAAACCAACCCCACTCCTCCCCTGTCTCGTACTTGCCTACTCCGAAAGCCAAGGGCACAATGTTGTTGTTTCCGTCAATGGCAATCTCCAAGAACATCATACCCAGGTAAGGTCCCTTTAAATGGCCAGTGTCTATTACAAGGACAAGACACAGATTTGTCAAAAACGTGCGGATCTGCAAAAACGTAGGTGGTTTCCCTTTGTAAATGTTATAATTTATAATATGTAAATATACGACGTGTTAATATATGTACCGCACATCCAAGGGTAGCGAAACACAACTCAAAACATCCGTTTGAATCCATCCTTATTCTGGTGTGTGTACCCGGATTCCGCAGCTCCAAATTATATAAATACGTAGGGAGTCGTTCGTACGACTCCTTTGGAGTGCCTCTAACCAATAGTAGTGCCTTGTATCATGCATGCCATCCTTGGTGGTAACCAATGTTGATCTTGTACTGCTGATCTTGTACTGCTGGTTTATATCGTTGACGATGTACTTTGGTCGAAATGCCCTGCTAGCATCAAGAAATTTGCCTTTCAGTATGTGGCCCAAAGTCCTTTTATTGGCCTATCGGTGGCTGTCATTCAGTTGCGTCCTCGAACAAGTGTGTACGTCGTGAAACTTTCTAACGGCAAACAACCCTCCTTTAGGGCCCACGGACTTCGCCGACATACACCATTCATAAGTTTCTTGGTTACATACAGCCTCGTATTTGCTTTTGTAGGATTTCTTCATTTTAAACACAAAACCCTCTTCCAATAACTTAATTCTAAGTTGTATGGTCATTTCCTTCTTCATATCAAACCGCTGATGCACGCGTCGTTAAACTCACAACAAGGTTTAAATTTATAAACCTAACTCAAACCTAGTGATAGGGTAAGTAGGGTATCGTTCTTCTCAGGGAGTCAGTAGTTAAATTAACGATCTGCGTTAAAACCGAATGCACGTGTGTCACAAAGATTTACTACTCAATTTGTCGAATTAAGCTCAAAAATAATCTAACTAAAAATTGAAATCTAATTATTACAAATAACACTACTTCAAAAGGTTTGGATTGAGAGTTGAATTAAACTATTAAACGAATAAAATTAAACTTTATGACTAACGAAATAACGCGAAAACGAATTCCTTCAAAGCCAACAATACCCGTCACATATCGTTCGCAATGAAAAATTCGTAGAAACATTATTAAAAACTAGAAAATCAATATCATCTCAATAACCAATATTCGAATAAAAAACCACGAACTTTATCCAAGAAATTCAATCCAATAGTTTCACTTAGCCAACAATATTAAAAACAACTAACGAAAACCTTTTTCTAAAACCGAACTAAAATTAACAAATATAAAAAGAATTACTTGAAAGAAATCTCAAACCTCAATTACATCTCCAATAAAATCATCGACTCGAATCTTCAAATCATCATCAACGGGGATCAACCATCTTTAATATTCAATCATCATTCTCCATCCATCAAATTTAATGAGTGGTTAAGATAAAAACACAGCATCCAAAGGCTGCTCCTTGGCTGCCTTCTCGATGCCCCTCCCAATGATCCATGCTTTCTCTTTTTATAAGACACAAAATCTTCCCTAAGGCAACTAAATGCGAGTTGGGCTCTATATGGACTATGGTGTAATTGGGCGTAGACAACTTGGGCCACAACTGTAGCTTCATTAAAAAAAATTATAAAGAATGCTGCTACTGAAGGGCTATGAACCCACGACCATGGCCTCATAACCCACGCCCCTTACCACTAGGCTACGGCTTAATTTGTTGTTAAAGAAGCACCTTTAATTCTTTTATCCTTATTTCGACCAGATCTGGTTTTTCTTCCAACTTCGGCATCAGTTTCGGCCTAGATTTACTCCAAATTTCCCAAATCTCAAAACACTAACAATGTAGAGTTGTGTGTTAGGTTTCCATATCATCTTGAATCACTTAAATCCGAGCTCAGAAGAGTGAGATATTCTCAAAATGCCACAGTTGTGCAAATCTGTCAAAAATCGTCCTTTGGTTCTATTTCGCTCCAAAGTGTTCCGAACCTATCAAAATATAAAAACACATTAATATCGCTTGGTTTTATCATTTTAGAACATTAAAGATATGTGATTGACGAGAAAATAGTCTCGAATTAAACAACCGATCAAAACACCCCATACTTAAACATTGACCGTCCTCGGGCAATAAGACAGTTTATTTCGATAATTCAATAATAGTCAAATCAAACTCTTCAGAACTCATAACATGTCATGAATATGGGATAAGTCAACCCTCAAACCCTTAGCACGTGCATACCATTTCGAGAACTCACATGAAATGATCCGGTAAGCTCTCACTAAGGATAAGATTCACTCAATCACTCACATGTTTGGGTTAGGTGTTTCGCTCAAAACATCCTCACATGATTGGTACTCTACCATAGGCTTGCAAAAAATTCTCATTCTCCACCGCTGGAAGTGCATGCAAGATACAAATCAAAAGGTCTTTTCCAAGGGTTGTAATGGTGGCAACAGGTAAGGTGGGATAATATATGGAGAAGTGACTTTAAAACCGTTAAGACTAAGGGGCATTGTGAGCAATAAACCGATAGCATGTCACATTATGGTTCTCTTTGAAACTTTCAAGCACCTCTCACTTCAATTACTGCAAGCCTTTATTATTTCTTTCTTTCTTTCTTTCTTTCTTTTTTTTCTCTTTTTTCTCTATTTTTTTTTGAATTTTTTTTCTTTCGAGGCTTTGATTTTTACTCTTTTTTTAGACCACAACTTCAAGGTATCAACGATGTAGCTCCTTGGTCTAATGTCACAGCCCAAAGTCTTAAGGTTGGGTAGGAAGTGTTTGGATTTTGTGGCTTGTAACATAGGTGTGTCAAATGAACGGGTTTATAGGCTCAAAATGGTTGATCAAGCGGACTGCATTTTAAGGGTAGGATTTTTGGCTAAAAGTGGTTAACAATCACATCAAAGATGTCCTTTATCACTTTTGTATGCAAGCATGACTTAAATGCAATCTTGAAGAGAATAGATGCAAGTTCTAGAGAGACTAATGCACATGAGGTGTAATACACACTTTAAGTGAAATGAGACTAATTTGAATGTTTTAGTCATAAGGCTCAAATGTCTCACGCGTTAGATGTGCTCACCAGTCAATCAATGCTAGTTTCAAATAGCGAGACACACCAAGCAGTCTTAGGTGACCAATCGACCAATTCATTAGTGTTATATGTTCTTTAGAGTCTAATGAGAACTTTTTCATTATGCTCATGTATGTAAAATAATTACTGCCCTAGAACAAATGAATTATTTAAGTTTTTAACACCCCACACTTTTAGACCATGCATTGTCCCAAATGTATGCAATTATGCTAAAGAAACACGTATAAAGATGAGAGGAACAGAAAACTCCCTTGGATATCCTTCCAATGCATGAACGGTTGTAGTGTAGATCAATCCATGTAAGCTCCAACCTGTATGGGAATGTCAGCCTTCGGCGTTTTGTCAGCACTTTCCTATTAAAACACAAAAGCTTGGACCAACTTCGTTAAAGCACAATAAAGATTCAACGTCAATCAATCAGAAAATTTCCAAAATTTTTCCCTCACCCCAACTTAGAAATATGCATTGTCCTCAATGCTGGGAAGAGGGACTCAATCAAGAGGGATTTCAGGCTCAGAGGCAGATGCCGCCAAAGATAAACAAGAGAAAGAAAAAGAAAAAAACCTAATAAAAAGAACTAGAAAAAATCCTCATTTTCGTAGGGAAACACGATTGCACTTAGCACGTGCAACAAGCCTTTTAAACCCCTAGGTTCCCCCTAGTGGACGAGTCAAGTCTTGTGAGGGTTTGCAGTGAACACACCTACAAAGTTCATTTAACTATGACCTGACTAACTAATGCGATAAAAATAAAATTCAAAAAGAAACGAAATGTACAAGACACAAGCAGGTGATAATCTTGTTACCAATCTGTGAGTTACGTACCTGCACTTTGATGCTTTCGGGGATCTTTCATGTACCCAAGGTCTTCCAATGCTATGATGCATGAACCTTCCATCTAACCATTTGATCACTTCTTGTATGCTTACCTCTCTCCAAATCAGATTCATCTTATGTGGTGGCTCTCTAATTAGGTGCGAATAGGATCTAGCCAACCATTTGATAACTTCATGAATGCTCACCTCTCTCCAACTTGGGTTCAACTCTCTCAAAGGTCTTGCATTAGGTTTAGTGAGTGATTTGTGTGTGCATCTAGATGCATTAACTCCTATACAATCCTTAGTCAACCCTTTTTCTATCACTGTAAGATCTTTCAAGTTAGGCCTAAGGATGCAATCAAGTGATGTGTTTAGCTCAAGGGATGGAGGTTGGTCGAGTGGAGTTTTTGAAGGCTCTTGTGCTAAACTTGGCAAAGCTTTCTTTTCATAAGTCCAAGATGCTTGATCGGTGGTGATTGGTGCAGCTAGCAACGCCTCAGTCTCATCTAAATAGTTCAGGTTCTAATGAGACCTATATTATCTTCTCTTTCTCTTTTTCCTCACCATTCTTTTGATTATGTTCAACATGTTCAATGTCTAAGTGAGGTTCATTCTGCCAAGGCATTTCATCAACAAAATCGTCACTCATATTTTTCCCTAGACAAGCTCGGTTGAATACCCTAATCTATTTCACTTATTTGTTTCGCCAATTGACTAACTTTTGCTTCAAGGGCAACAACTGATTGGGTCACATTATTCAAATCAAGGGCAACACTATCCGTGTACTGCATTTGTTCTTTCATCATCTCCATCATGTCTTCCATTTGTTATTCGAGCAATGATGAACTTTGATAATTGTTGTCATAATTACCACAAAAATTATCGTTTTGAAACTGATCGTTTTGGTGGTAATTGCCTGAATAATCTTGACATGGAAAACTAGGCTGACTTAAGTAACTTTCAAGTTGACATTCCCAAGAGAAGTCCGGTTGTTCTTGCCATCCAGGGTTATAAGAATCAGAAGACATGTCTTCATTATAATTTGTGAACCCTTGGGCTTTATTGGCACAACCATCATGAAAGCTTGTACACTCATTTATAGAATGCTCTGGGTCACTACAATAAATGCATAAATTTTGACTATTAACCCTCTAATAATAAATTTCAGAACAACTATCTATAGAGTGTAAGGGATCCCCACAATAATTGCATGAATTTTGGATCTGATGCATCTCACTATCACTATCTCCCCTAATCGACCCACCTAAAAGCATGTCTAGTTTCTTTGAAAGCTCACCGATATCATCCCTAAACTCTCGCCTCAACTCATCCATCTCCGCATTTAACATATCAAAAGACATATTTCGAAATCAAAGCTTGGATCAAATGTGATGGTAAATCATGCAATAAAATGACAATTAAAGTAACAAAAAAACTAAACAATTCAAAGAAAAATCTTTTTGTTTTTGTTTTTTTTTTTTTTGCTTTTTTTTAATAACGAAAAGAAACTAACACTAAGCAAATAAAAGAAAACACACTAAAAAAATAATATTAAAAAAAGACGAGAAGATTTACCTGACCTGCGGGAGATCAAGCAACCGAACTGCAAAACATTATTAGAAGGTATCGAGTAGCAATCTAATCAAAAGATAATGCAAACAGATAAAATTAACACAAACCAATTAACCTAAGCGCACAAATCCCCGGCAACGGCGCCAAAAACTTGATGCACGCGTCGTTAAACGCACAACAAGATTTAAATTTATAAACCTAACTCAAACCTAGTGATAGGGTAAGTAGGGTATCGTTCTTCTCAGGGAGTCAGTGGTTAAATTAACGATTTACGTTAAAACCGAATGCACGTGTGTCACAAAGATTTACTACTCAATTTGTCGAATTAAGCTAAAAAATAATCTAACTAAAAATTGAAATCTAATTATTACAAATAACACTACTTCAAAATGTTTGGATTGAGAGTTGAATTAAACTATTAAACGAATAAAATTAAACTTCATTACTAACGAAATAACGCGAAAACGAAATCCTTCAAAGCTAACAATACCCGTCACATATCGTTCGCAATGAAAAATTCGTAGAAACATTATTAAAAACTAGAAAATCAAGATCATCTCAATAACCAATATTCGAATAAAAAACCACGAACTTTATCCAAGAAATTCAATCCAATAGTTTCACTTAGCCAACAATATTAAAAACAACTAACGAAAACCTTTTTCTAAAACCGAACTAAAATTAACAAATATAAAAAGAATTACTTGAAAGAAACCTCAAACCTCAATTACATCTCCAATAAAATCGCCGACTCGAATCTTCAAATCATCATCAACGGGGATCAACCATCTTTAATATTCAATCATCATTCTCCATCCATCAAATTTAATGAGTGGCTGAGAAAAAAACACAGCAGCCAAAGGCTGCCTTCTCGATGCCCCTCCCAATGATCCATGCTTTCTCTTTTTATATGACACAAAATCTGCCCTAAGGCAACTAAATGCGAGTTGGGCTATATGGTGTAATTAGGCGTAGACAACTTGGGCCACAACTGTAGCTTCATTAAAAAAAATTATAAAGAATGCTACTACTGAAGGGCTTCAAACCCACGACCATGACCTCATAACCCACGCCCCTTACGACTAGGCTACGACTTAATTTGTTGTTAAAGAAGCACCTTTAATTCTTTTATCCTTATTTCGACCAGATATGGTTTTTCTTCCAACTTGGGAATCAGTTTTGGCCTATATTTACTCCAAATTTCCAAAATCTCAAAACACGAACATTGTATAGTTGTGTGTTAGGTTTCCAGATCATCTTGAATCACTTAAATCCGAGCTCGTACGAGTGAGATATGCTTAAAACGCCACAGTCGTGCAAATTTGTCAAAAATCGTCCTTTTGTTCTGTTTCGCTCCAAAGTGTTCCGAACCTATCAAAATATAAAAACACATTAATATCGCTCGGTTATCATTTTAGCACATTAAAGATAGGTGATTGACGAGAAAATAATCTCGAATTAAACGACAGATCAACCGCCTTTCTTGGTTTTCTTCTTCTCCTTCTTCTTGTTCTTCTTCTTCTAATTGTATCTCCGGAACAACATCGGGATAAGACTCGTTAGGACGATATGTATGATCTGAATAAAGTGTTGCATCGTAGGATGCCTGAAATTGAGAATCAGGTTCCAGTTGACTACCACCGACATGGGTTTCGTCATCACCTTCCTCATCACCTCCGTCATCACCTTCGTCATCACCTTCGTCGCACATCAATGGTGCGACATACACAAAAAGTCTGGAGGTATTTCTAAATGGGATGAAACTTGCATAAAACAAAGGATTTCTCGATCGTTGGTTTGCTCCACCATTGAGCGATCTTCACGTCTGAACACCAACTTGCAAGCAGCAGAATCTTTGATTCCACATCTTCGCATGGCTTAATCAATAAACTTCTTATATGAAACGATTTCTGGAATTTTTACACCATGCTTTGTGTTATAAACAAAATCCCACTCATTGTTGTTTTGCACCCATTAGCCATCGCAACATAAATAGAGCCTCGCTTTTTCAACAGGTGAACTCACTTTTTCAGTAGTATGAAAAATGAAGCAATTCAAATGATGAAAAAGAAAGCAAGAAAGAACAATGGAATGGATGTGATGAACGAATTTAGCGTACACTGATCTTTATAGACGAAATTGAATGGAGAAGAAGAATATGAACCACAAATTCAATGACAATAGTACAGTTATTGTATGACAATCAGACCAAAGTGTTGAAAAAAAACAGTAAAATCATGCAAAAAATGTGAAAAACACATGAAATCATAGACCCTAAACCCTAATTCCGTAAACCCTAATTCCGTAAACCCTAATAAATTTGAGGGGTTAAATCGCGGCCTTAAAGGTTTTTCACGGCCCAACCCCGCGATCCAGGCCCAAATCGCGGGGTTACCCCCCGATTTTCAAAAACCCTTGACAACCCCGCGATGGCGGCCGTATATCGCGGGGTTATGGGGCATTTTGGCAAACTAGGGGAGATTTTGGGCATTTTGGTAACCGAAATGTGAAAATGGGGCATTTTAATTAAATTCCCATTTTAATAACAACATAGTTTGTATAAATAATTTTATGATAATGATAAGAGTAAATTATGGATTTGGTCCTTGAGGTTTATCATTTGTTATGAATTTAATCATTTATCTTTATTTATTACATAATAAACCTCTACCTATGTAATATGTTTTGGATTTGGTCCCTCACCTTAGCGTCTATTAAACATCTCATTACCTATTATGGTGTTTTTGTCTTTCTATCATTTTCTCCATTTTTAATGGGTTTTTTTTCCTATTTACTCTTATTTGAATCTTCTTCTTCTTCAAGAACATCTAAGAAGGGACAATAAAAAAATATACCCAAATGAAGAACATATCTATCCAAATGAAGAACAATTAAAAATATACCCAACAAGAAAACACCAATAGTTTGATTTGAGGAATATACCAACAGTCTTACAACCCTTAAAACATAGATCAAACCCTAAAATCAAATTCCTAAATCAAATCTTAAAATCACAATCCAAATAGTTCACAAAACTCTAGATGGAAAAACAAACCAATGGAACCAAAATAATGGATCTATGGAACATATTTCATAGAGAGAGGAGAGCAAATCGAAGGTCAAAGATGGTATAATGGTGCGATAGTGGTTAGTGATTGAGTTGCAAATCAGGAAGGAAAGGCTGATGGAGGGAGCGATCGAGAGAAAGGAAACTAAGGGAAAGAAGAGGGAGAAATGAATAGTGAGCAAACCAGGAATGGTGGTTGGAGTTGGTTATTCGAAGGATGAAGATAGCTACTATCACGACGAAGAAAAGAGCGGAAGAAAGGGAAATGTCGCAGAAACTGGGGATGTAATGGTGGTGAGAACGTCATCGACTGAAAAAACACATCGCATGTAACACCCCGATTTTCGAAAGGTATCATTCCAAGTTAATACAGAAATCGATATTTTAGGGAAAAATAATATATGGGATTTTGGACTTGAATCCTAGATTTTATAGTCTTGGTAGATGAAGGATTCAATTACGAGTCCAACGGTTCTTTCCGGAGCTAAATCGGAGCTAAAACGAAGAAGTTATGACCAAAACAGTGTTCGGGAAAGAAATTCGGGCGACAGTGCTCCCCGCAGGTCTCCGCGTGGGTGGACCCACGCCACCACCTGCGCGGAGCCACTGTGTGCACAAAAACGAGAAAATCTGGCCCCCAAACCCCATTTTCACCCAAACCTCAAACTTCTCCCCATTTTCTCACCCAAATCAACCCTCAAACCCCAAAACTCAAACCCTAACTCATTTTGGGTCCATTTCTCGAGTTCTTAAGGTGTTCCATCATCAAGTGGTAGATTGGGAGCTTTGGCAAAAGACTTCACCATTGTCATCTTCAACCTCAAGCTTCATTTTTTGGTTTTCTAGGTTTCCATCAAAACCTATGTGGTAAGTGTATCACTTCCATTTCTAAACCTTAATATAAGTTATAAATGCCTTCTTGATAGTTCCGTAGAGTTTGATTTCTCTAATTTCGGTTCGGAAGATTTTGGAAGATTTAGGTCAAAATTAGGGTTTTGGCCAAAATGGAGATTTTGATGTAAAATGATTTGGGGAACTATTCTTAAGGGTTGAATAAGTATATTTATGGTTGAAATTGATGGATCTAGGTTTTGGAAGGATTGTGCTTGTGGATTCAAGTTTCTTCAAAGAAGCTCTAAGTGGGGTAAAATCTAAATTTAGCCTAAATCTAGCAAGGTGAGTTCAAGTTGATTTGTGAAAACGTTGTACATGCCAAAATGTTCATTTTAAAGCATTTATGTGTTTTACATGAAATTGTCAATTGTTGAGTCATTTGGTAACTTTTGACTATTTGAAGTGTTTAACTTTATAAACATTGTAGAACACCCATATTTGGGAATTTTGGGCATCTCGGCAAATAAGTCATAAATGAAAGTATTTTAATGATGTTATTGCATAAATGGAGTTCACTTGGTCAAAATGCACTTTTGATGTTTGTTGGAAATATGCATCATTCTTGTAGTGGGACGTTTTGAAAATACGAATGTGTGAGTCATATTGATTTTGGGTCGTTCCCGACTTTGTGGACATTTTAGCAATCGTAAACCTTTTTGGTTTTGGGCCGAAGGCCAATTTGAAATGGAGAGTCAAGGAATGTTGGAAAATGATGTAATTTATCGACTCATGTATTTTGGTCAAATATTTATTATGCCGTTGGGCTTGATTTGAACTCAGATGAGTCTTTAGAGTATTCGTCGGTTATGGTAGCTCGATATGGAGCCTTGTCGTATGGTGTACCTAGTTGCATCTCATTTGTGAGTTACATGTATTGGATGTGTTAGACTGTAATGCAATGGATCCATAGGCATAGAGGTCGGTTTTATCATGTAACACCCTAAAATCTGGAAATAACAACTAATTTAAAATTTTCTAAATACATCAATAAATGGTTCATCTACAATCACAATTTAAGATTTAACCTCAAAATACACATTTCATTTTATACAAACAGTCTATAATAAGGACGGGTGCTACTAAGACCCAAAATAGTCACTATCTCCAAACTGCAGAAGACTTCACCAACTACTTACACTTGTGTAAAGCTAAGACTCAACTCTTCATAGTACTGCTAGAACCAACTCCGCAATTGAACCTGATGCACATGCCGACAAATAAAAAAGTTAGGCTTAACGCCTAGTGAGCTCAAGAGTTTTCAACATTTATAAATGAATCGTAAAAAAGAAGAAGAATGCAATTAAAATCATAATCTTTCAAAATGATATGCTTCAATCATGAAAACGACTTATTTACCAAAAGTTATGCATTTTAAACGAAAGAGACACTGAGTTAATCGTTAACCAAACCAAACTGTTTTAAAGACGAAGATCCCAATATGAAACGTCTTTCGTAAATTTAAGTTCGACCCAAAACTTGCTAAAAAGAAAATAGAGAGAGGAATACAAATTTTATAAAACGCAGGTAAAATGTTATATCTCGAAATACCCAACACGGGTGTAACATGACACACAACTCATAAAACCATAGATGAAAACCCATATAAATAAATATCGCCGTGAATACGGACATTAGACCCAAAACTCACGCAACCATAAAATGGGACGAAATCAAATATCGAAACATGGAGATGACGTATTTCATTCAAACCTTAATATACGTGGGGGAAACCCAATATTAAGGCCATCATTTACCGTCGACCACACAACCAACGATAAAAAAGTATGATGTTAATATTTAAAATGCTAATGGACGAAGACGGGGGAGACCTGTTTCCATCTTGGGTGACGAGAACACGTAAATGGGGTCACCCGTGATGTTACTGGATTTCACCACATATCCAGGACCTAGTTCCCATGTCATGCCAGACATCACAATCTTCAGCCCGTTTATGCCTCTCGCCATACTCCGTCGAGTTCCACCCCCAGGACTTACGGACATGGGTGCCTATCCAGTCTAGACGAGTTTCAACTCAGCAGCATCGCGCCACCTATTGCCTACTTGCTAGCGAACCCAAGCGGTCAATAATTGTAACCAAAATCTCAGGCCTTACAAAACAGACAGACTTACGTGCATATGGATCAAAGACGGCACTGTCTAACATTACATGACTCCAAATGAATGACTAACGCACTCAAAACATGTAATTATTAAATGATACGCATTAAGCGCAATCATACTCACAACTCCACGACGGGCTATTAAACCGGAAAATTGTCCCCAAGACTCATTTTAGTCAAACTAAGCCAAAGCTCAATAGAAAATCGCTTTATCGTACAATAAATGTCGGTGTAAACAATAAAACATTTTAACCAATGGTTATGCAAACACAAAGACCAAAAGTGTGATTAACCCAAATCTCCTCATTGGTTGAAACAAAACGTTTTCCCAAAGGACTCAATCCCTTATTTTTCCAAAATGACTCATAACACAATGATATGCATTTTCCAAACGGTTTATGAAATCAGTTGTACCAAAAGGACAATTACTTAAAATGACAACCAATTACGTAGTAATCATCAAAGAAACATATTAAAATGATTTATGTATCAAAATGACCAAAATCCCAAAGATGTGTGTTACATAAGTTTATAAAGTTAGATATATCCAAATAACCCACACTTATCAGCAGTTAACAATTTAATGTAAAACACAAACACTTTAAAATAACCATTTTGGCATGTACACCGTTTTCATAAATCATCTTGAACTCACCTTGCTAGATTTAGGCTAAATCTAGATTTTCCCCAACTGCGCTCCTTTTGAAGAAACTTGTATCTTCAATCCAAATCTTCCAAAAATCTAGATCCACAAGTTTCCAACCATAAATATACTCATTCAATCAATAAGAAACAATCCCCAAACATTTGACATCAAAATCTCCAATTTATTCAAAACCCTAATTTGACCTAATTTCTCATCAAACCCGAAATTTGATAAACCAAACACTAGGAAATCATCAAGAGAACATTCATATCTTATAACAAGGGTTAGAAATGGGAGAGATACACTTACCACTTAGGTTTTGACGAAAACCTAGAAAACCCTAAAATGAGCTTGAGGTTGAAGATGACAATGGTAAACTCTTTGTCATGGCTCCCAAACTACTACTTGATGACAGAACACTTTAAGAACTCAAGAAATAGACCCAAAATGAGTTAGGGTTTGAGGGGAATGAAGAAGGAACGATTTGGGAGAGAATGGGAAAAGTTTGGAGAAGAGAAATGAGAAAGAAGGCTGAGTTTTCGCATTTAAAAGCAGTCTGGACCACTCGTGCGACATTGACCAGCGACATTGCCGCCTGGCAATGTCGCCAAGCTCCCCTGGCTTCTGTTCCTTCTCTGCGACTGTGACAGTGCGACTATGACACTGTCATAGTCGTCGGGCATTGTAGCGGGACCTTTTCGGGGCCCCAAAACTCAACTTTTTTAACACCAATACCCCCGATACTCTAAGGAACTTCAAATAATTATTTCTCACCAAAACACCACCATTTACAAAATACAAAAACGTCCGGGTAGCCTTTACTTACCGAAAATTACGGGTGTTACATATCGTGTAAGTGGGATAAGATTCTTGTGTTGTAATCTGGAAATAGGCGTTGATGATACGATGTAAGTCCTAAATAATCAAGCGTGTCAAGGATGGAGAGATCCCAAGGTAAAGATCTGGATAGGGTTAAACTTGGTGATTCTTTGGGGCTAAAGACTTGGATAGAGTTGAACCCACGTTTGCACTGAACTAAAGACTTGGATAGAGTTGATGTTCAAACGGCTAAATACCTGGATAGGGTTGATGTCTATTATGACTAAAGACCTGGATAGGGTTGATGTCTACCTTGACTAAAGACTTGGATAGGGTTGATGTCAATGGTTGTTTATCCTTGAAGATACGCTTATAACATAGATTTGTGGCTTAACTTTGTGTGCCCGCCACATTCAATGGAATCGGGTCTCCCCCGTCACCGAAAGGTGTTGTTTTGAGTACTGAGTCTTGTATCCATGTTTTCGGTGACATGTTGTATATGAGATTTAATAACCATGATTTATGGGTTGAGTGTTATGCCCCACCCGTGTTTTGGGTGTTTTGGGATGTGAAGTGTTATTCACGGTTTCACAATTTGGGAGTCGATTTATATTCACGTTTTGAGCGAGTTTTTGGTTGCAACGTTTTATAAAGAATGTTTGTATTGGAACGTTGTCTTTAAAGGTGCATATTATGGGAAAACGAGTCATTTCCCTTTTTAAAGTAAATTAGTTTGAAAGATCTTTATTTGAACTGATTTCCTTTATTTTTAAAGATATATTGATCCATGTTAAAACTCTTGAACTCACTAGGCGTTAGCCTAACCTTTTATTTGTCGGCATGTGCATCAGGTTTCAGTTGGGGTTTGGTTCTAGCGGTGCTATGAAGAGATGAGCACTAGATTGCATAAGAGTGAGTAGTTTGGCGAAGTCTTCCGCAATTGGAGATGGTGACTGTTTTTTGGATCTAGTAACATCCGTACCTATATTAGATTGTGTATAGAGATTGATTTGTGTTTATTGAAGTTAAACCTTAGATTGTTGTTGTAGTTGTTTCAGTTGTCGATGAAATTAGAAAATTTTTAATTAGTCGCTATTTCCAGATTTGAGGGTGTTACATCGCAGAAGATCGCTGGAAGGGATCGCCGGAGGAGAATCACACATCTGGGTTTCATCGTTAGCATCTGGTTTCAAGAGATTTGGTCCTTGTGGTTTGAAAAAAGGGTAAAATAAAAAAAATGCTAAAAAGACCAATTTACTCATACTTAACGGAGACAGTAGACGGACATTAGGAGGAGGGACTAAATCCAAGACAAATTGGATAGGTGGAAGGTTCTTTTGTAATAAATAACCGATTTCGTAAACAAATGACAAATATCAGGGACCAAATATGTAATTTACTCTAAATTAATTAAAATGTATTAAATATGAAATAAAGTTATTCCTAGAACTATATGCTTTCCACAATTTACAAGTAATCTCCAACAATATCATCGTTATTCTGTCGATGTATTTGGGTTTTAATTTATTCAGTTTTCGAACATTTTTTTCAAACTAACTGATTTCTGAGAAAATTATAAATATAAATATAATATAAATAATAAGGTTTTTTCTAAAAGTTTTAAGATAAGTTATAATATAAATATAATTAATATTTTTAATATAAACTTGAGAAAATTAAAGTCTAATATAATTAATATGTTCTAAAAATATATAATACTATATTATCTTTTTAGCTTAATTAACGAAGCCGTACAAAAATAGCCGAAAACTAAAGAACCGAAACTGTTCAACTCAAACTTCATTCAGTTCGAGTGGATTATTCAGTTAGGGTTTTCTCGACACCCCACTCCAACAATTTATAGACAAGGTACAATTATCTATGCATATGACACAACTAGGAGTGTTAACGAGCGGAGTTAAGTCTCGGATAGAAAAAATAATATTCGGCTCGAGCTCGAATAAGATTTCCAACATAGTGTTCGAGCTCGATTCTCGTTAACAAATTTGAATTATATATTATACCTAAATTTTAAACTTAATGAGCTCGTTTATTGGCTAGAACTCTATTATATATATATATATATATATAGGGTTGGGTTCCGTGATAAGTTGAGTTAATTGTGAGAAAACGTGAGAAGTGGTTATCAACCGTTGGATGAGAATTGGACGCACATTAGGATAAGATGCACCATATCAATTCCATTCTAAGCCGCAATTCATGGGAGGGTTTCAGATTATATATATATATATAGAGAGAGAGAGAGAGAGAGGTTATTATGCAACCCCTTTATATGATGCAACTCATGCAACCCCTCTATCCACCACTCATTTTATTTTCAGTTTTTTTTTTCTCTTTTCTTAATTACAAAGCTGAAAATAAAATGAGTGGTGGATGGAGGGGTTGCATGAGTTGCATCATGTAAAAATGTTGCATTTGAACGTTTCTCTCTCTCTCTCTCTCTCTCTCTATATATATATATATATATATTTATATATATATATAGGGAGGATCAAACGAGAACAATAACTATTTAAAAGAACATGAGAACTAACAAAATCATTAGTGATTTTACATTAACGTGAAAAAAAACCACGCGAACCTGAAGCCGCGACCAAAGTCCTTTTTTCATGTGTTAATGTAAAATCACTAATGATTTTATTAGTTCTTGTGTTCTTTTAAATAGGCACCGTTCTCGTTTGAACCCGACTCTCTCTCTCTCTCTCTCTCTCTCTATATATATATATATATATATATATATATATATGTTTGGTGTTATAGAGTTCGGGATCATTTACCAAATGCTTATCCGATAAGTACTTACGAGATCACTTAACTTACCGGATGAACATGACAATAACCGAGAATCATACCTATAAAAAGTGATGACAAGGAATGAGAGTATTTCCTGGTAAATGAAGATGATGATTTTTAAATTTTTGAATACAATGTCGTTTTGATGAACTATAATTTTACCTGATAAGGAAAATGAAAGTGTTGATTATTACCAGTAACTTAGTTCGCTTTTATCGGGTAAGCATTTGAGTAAAGACCACTTCAACTCACTAAATTAAACGAGCTTTATTTGTTGTTCGAGATAAACTTAAACTCGAAAATTATTAAGCTCAAACTCAAGAGCTTGTTAAAAGCTCGAATCATCAAAGCTATAAAGCAAATTTGTATTCACAAGTCATCCTTACAAATTGTTTTCCATAAAGTTAGAAGTATGTGAAACATAAGGTACAACTGTTTTCTTCTATATTCTTTAGAGTAAATTACGTTTTTAGTCTTCGTGGTTTGTAAAATAAATGTGATTTTCATTCCCGTGGTTTAGAAATGATGGTTTTCATCCCTATAGTTTTTAATTCGTTGTTATCATCATCTTTCTGATTTACAAGTTATTGTTGTTTTGATCCCTGTGATTTACAATTCTCTACTGTTTTAGTCCATTATACGTAATCATAGAAATTAGTTTAGGGACGAAAATAGCAATAAATCGCAAACCATAGGAACAAAAATCACAATTTTTAAACAACAAGGACTAAAATCGTAATTATCTCTATTCTTTTAACTTACTTTCTCTTTTTCGCGGGAAGTAAAGAAGTTATTCCCCAACACTTTGATATATACTCGTCGGCAGAAAGCTGACTTCCGGTTGACGCCGGAAACGGTGCTCTATAAATCCCCCCCCCCCCCCCCCCAAACGGTCTTCTAGATTCAAATCGCTGGGAACGACAACAGTTGGATTCAGGTTTTTCTCTCTCAAGTTCTTATGTATCATACTATTGTTTCATCTATTGCATTTTGTAGAATCGATTGGGCATTAGTTTTAATCATTTGGTTTTGGTTTTCGATGTTGATTCGAGAGGATTTTGTTTCAAATCTAACGTCGAACCATTTTTATTTGTACTGATTTTTGTGAAATTTGAATGCCGTTAGCGATGTTGTGCTAAAAAATGTTGAAACCCTCCCTCAGGTTTTAGGACGGAGGAAGCGGGATGAGTATTTTAGCTTCTTTCTAATACTTTATACTATTTGTAGCTTTGAACATTGGAGATTCAAAATCATGGAAGCGAAAACCATGGATTCCCAGGTTTTTCCCTCTCAAATACTTATATATGCGACTAATGTTTCATCTATTTTCATCTCGTAATTGATTGTGCGTTAGTTTTAATCCACCTGTTTGATTCGTTGATTCAATGTTCAACACAAATTTGAAGGATATTGTCGCAAATCTGATACCCAACCATTTTTATTTGTACTGCTTTGTTGTAAAATTTGAATGCCATTAACAAGTTAATTGTGTTCAAAAAGCTTAAATCCTCTGTGTTTTTGGACCGATGAAGTAGCATATGTAGTTTCCTTTTGGGTTCTGCCTGACAATTTCTTCAATTTGGAGTTTTGGTATCTGTTTACCATCTAGAATTTGCTTGGCTTCATTGCAAACAAAATATCCTCCTAGCAAAGATACAAAACCTACACTACATTTTGCAAGTACGACTTTAGTTTTATAAAAGAAGAACAAATTAACAAGTACATGTTTTTTTTTGGCATTGAAATATGCATAAATTGTTCAAAATCACTCATTTTTTGGGAACTACAAGGCTTCTTTTTTGCATTTCTATGAGGATGAGGGTTAGTTTGTAAGAGAAAGCGAAATCCGAAAAGTAAATCAATTCATAGTTCAAGCCTACATATTTTCTTACTTGGTAAACTCATGTTATTATGCTTGTGATTCAAATTTGGGTGAAATGGGAAGTCTTGATTAGTGAATTAACTGTATAAACCTCAGATCTGTATGTAGTTTTTGTTTTGAAATGAGTGATTGAGTTTTGTAACCATCATGTTTGACCAGGCTTCAAATTATCCTTTGGGCCCTCAAAAATTCTAAAAGAGAGCACTATGGTTAAGAAAATAAACTTTTCTTGACAATTTTAGCTGGGCTTAATCCCATTAACTTGATTGATAAATCAACTTAAAAAAACAAATGATCGAATTTCGTTATCATTGTGCTTGGTACCTTGATTCAAAATAGCCATTATTAAACAATTTGAGAGGTAATTTTATGTATATTTTTCATATCATAGAAACCAGAAAACATAGGAATATATATACAAACGGAAGTTAAAACAGATCCTATAATTACGACAACTAATAAGGAAAACACAACAATAAAGGCTATAATTAAGAGCAGCCAATAAGGAAGAGATCGATAATGAAAACATTCCAAAACTCCCCCTCAAGTTGGAGCATGAAGGTTGCAAATGCCCAACTTGTCAAGTAGAAATTGAAGTTGTTTTGCTCCCAAGGCTTTTGTAAACAAATCCGCAACTTGAGACTTGGTGTCAATATGTATAGGCTTCACTTCTTTGGATTCAACACGTTCTCGGACGAAATAGCAATCCATTTCGACGTGCTTGGTACGCTCGTGAAAAACGGGATTGTTGGCAATGTGTTTCACAACCATGTTATCGCATAACATTTGGATTGGACCACTTTGTTCAAGGTCTAATTCCTTCAGGAGCCACTGCAACCAGATAACTTCACTGACCATAGCTGCCATCGCTCGGTATTCTGCTTCTGCAGAAGATCGAGATACAACGGACTGCTTCTTCGACTTCCATGATATTGGGGCACCTCCCAGAAGTAACAAATAACCAGTTCTCGATCTTTTTGTGTCGGGACATCCAAGCCAGTCAAAATCGGTGTATGCCACTAAGTTTGGTTCTCCCTCTTTAGGAAGGAGTATCTCTTGTCCCGGCGTGCCCTTTAAGTATCTTAACACTCGTGTGGCGGCTTCCATGTGGCTTTGTCGAGGATCCGTCACAAATTGACTTAAGACATTTATCGAGTAGGTGATGTCGGGTCGTGTTGCTTGTAAGTACAGTAACCTTCCCACAAGTCTTTTGTACTTGCTAGCGTCCACCCGTACGTCTTCATCATTTTTCCCGATTTTGGTGTTTTGCTCCATGGGAAATGCACTAGGCCGACATCCCATCATTCTGCTATCTTCGAGAATATCAAGGATGTATTTCCTTTGATTGAGAACAATTCCATCTCGAGGACGTGTAACCTCGATGCCTAAGAAGTATTTCAAGGGGCCCAAATCCTTGATGCTAAACTTCTCGTTTAAGTATACTTTTGCCTCTTTGATTCTTTTCATGTCGTTTCCCACAATTATTACATCGTCTACGTATATGAGAACCGCCACGAATGAACTTTCGGTTTTAAAAATGAACAATGAATGGTCTGCTCGAGATTGCTTGAAACCGATCACATGTAGGGAGGAAGTGAATTTTTGGTACCAATTTCTTGAAGCTTGCTTGAGACCGTAGAGGGATTTTCTAAGGCGGCAGACTTTATTTCTTTTTCCCTTCTCGAAGCCTTGCAGAATTTTCATATAGACTTCTTCGTGTAGTTCTTCGTGTAGGAAAGCGTTATTCACGTCAAGTTGGTTGATTATCCAATTCCTTTTGACAGCCACCGCCAAGAGAGTCCGAACAGTGACAAGCTTGGCCACTGGTACGAACGTGTCGTGGAAGTCGATGCCTTCCATTTGGGTGAAACCTTTTGCTACCAACCTCGCTTTGTACCTCTTGATCTCGCCATTTGATTTGTACTTTATTTTATATACCCATTTTGAATCTATAGCGTGTTTCCCTTTTGGTAATTCTTGAAGAGTCCACGTACCGTTTTGCTCGAGGGCTTGTATTTCTTTCTTCATTGCTTCTCTCCAATTTGCATTTTTCACGGCTTAGTTGAAGTGCTTTGGTTCATCGTTCGTGCTTATTGCCGTTAAGAGTGCTCTGTGAGAACGAGTAAAATTTTCGTAAGAAATGAAGTTGGCTATAGAATGTACCGTAGAGGAGTGACGGGTGTTGTCTGGTTTATGGATGACGGCAGGTTGACGATATAGTCGTCAAGGTAGGCCGGCCGCGATCTTTCTCTAGTGGGTCTTGTATTTTCAATGTTGATAGCCGCCGACTCTTCTTCATGTGTGTGTATTTCGCTGGGCTTTACATGCACTCCATTCGAGTTCACACCCTCACTGTTGTCGTCATCCACATGTGTCTGATTTTGCATATCCCCATTATTCTCATGCACACCTTGGGACACATTAAATTCCTCATGGCCCACCGATTCATCTTGGTTGCTCCCTTCATTAGTGACGGTTTCGTTATTGCTTGGTATTTCATGACCCCATGTGGGTGTTTTAAAAATTTCGTCTTCCTCATTTTCAATTTCAGTATTCTCTCTATCATATGGAAACGTCTCTTCAGCAAACTTTACATCTCTTGATACTACCATTTTTCCATTCTTTATATCAAGGATTTTGTACCCTTTCGTGCCACGTGGGTAGCCTAAGAAAACTCCCGGTCTCCCCCTTTCTTCAAATTTGTCTCCTTTAGTTTCGGTGTTGCGATAGTAAGCAAGGCAGCCGAAAATCTTCATGTGGTCATAACTTGGTTTTTTATTGTAAATTATTTCGTACGGGGTCTTGTTGTGAATAGTCTTGGAAGGGAGGCGATTTATGATGTGTGCCGCTGTTAAAATGCATTCGCCCCAGAAGACGGAAGGTAATTTTGCTTCAAAACGTAAAGATCTTGCAGTCTTGAGAAGGTGTCGATGCTTTCGCTCGACGACGCCGTTCTGTTGAGGGGTATGAGGGCAATTAGTTTCGAGGAGAATTCTTTGATCTGTGTAGAAGTTCATCATGTGGTTTGACATGAACTCCCCTCAATTGTCACATCGAACTCTTTTAATAATCTTATTGAATTGAGTCTTGACCATTTTGCAAAACCCGATCAAGCAATCACTTGCTTCGAATTCGTGCCGTAAAAGAAAGACCCATACCGACCGACTCTAATCATCAACAATCGTAAGGAAATAGTTAGCACGGGTAAGTGAGGGAGTTCGATACTTTCCCCATATATCGCAATGCAAAAGATAAAAACATTTATTTGATTTGATCGAACTAGTAGGAAATGGGAGTCTTGTAAATTTTGCCCTTGCACAAGAATCACAAACCATGTTGTTTGGTTTTAAAGAAAAAAAATCGAAATGCGACAGTTTGCTATGTGAGGCATGTCCTAAGCGTTTGTGCCACACTTCACCCGTGGTTGCTAATGCTCTTCTTTTATTTCCCTTGCCCTTCATCCGATATAAACCTTGTTGGCAACTACCTGTTCCAATCAATCTCCTCGAACTCAAGTCCTGCATGACAAAAAAATCGGGGAAGAATGTTACGGCACACTTAAGGCCCTTTGTTAGCTTGCTAACCGACAACAGGCTACACGTGAAGGCCGGAACATATAACACATCACGAATTTCAGTTTCATTCGGTAAGGTGCAAATTCCTTTTTTCCCTTGATGGGAATGGAGTTGCCGTTGGGTATAGTTACGGGTAATTCCCGTGATGTTTCAAGATTACTGCATAAATGATCAAGGATGTGAGTTATGTGCTCAGTGCAACCCGAGTCCACAACCCATTCATTATCTTCATCGAATCTACCTGCCATGTTGGCCATCGGTTGAGCAGCGTCTACTTTTTGAGAAGCTTTCGCAGCGAACTGTTTGTATTGTTCGTTGCTTAGGCCGGCTATTGGGCTCTATTCGTCTGGATCGTGTTTGTTGTATGCCGAGTCTCATTCCGTTTCGACAAAAGCAGCCTTTGTCTTACCCTTTTCTGGTTTTCCTTTACCAGGCCACCATTCTGGGTACCCTATGCGTTTGAAGCAGCCATCGCGGTTGTGTCCGTCCTTCCCACAAAAGTCACAGTGTTCAATCTTCTCGTTTCCTCCCCTCTTGTTGCTTCTTGGGGCCATTTTGGTTTGTGGCCAATTGGTGCCATCACGTTTTGTGTAGGCTTGAAAAGCGACTGTCTCACCCGTTGTTCTCTTCCCAGTTGAAACTGCCCGCTGTTGCTCATCCTCGGCTACCCGATGATATGCCTCACCTAAGGTAGGAACGGGTTTCATTGCTAATATTTGAATTCTGATCGTGGAGAATTCATTTTCGAGTCCAAGCAAGAACTCGTACAGTCTCTCCTTGTCTCTTAGTTCCGTGAGTTTCTTGCTGATCCCGCATGTGCATCCAGTGCAGGAGCATCTTGGTACCGAGAAAACTGAGCTTATATCGTCCCAAAGCGACCTTAGTTTGGTGTAGTATGCAGAAACAGAAGCCCCGTCTTGCTTGGTGGTAGTGAGAAGTTGTTTTAGTTCATACGCCCTAGGTGCGCTTTCTTTACCAAAGCGTTCAGTTCACGAAGGTCGTTCCAGATGTCTTCGGCGGTGTTAGCGTACTTGACACTAGATCTGATTTCCTTTTCCATGGCTGTAGTCAGCCACCCCTTTACCATGGCATCACATCGAAGCCACGCCATGTGATTGGTGTGTGTTTTCTCCGGTTTTTGGAGGGTTCCGTCAACAAACCCTATTTTGTTTTTTGCGAATAGAAAGTTCTCCATTTCTTGAACCCAGTCAAGATAGTTGTTGTCGTTCAACGTCTCGTTCACATGCATCTGTCTCGGGTAGTCTGAAGGATGAAGATAGTAAGGAGAACCATGGTCTGATGTTTCGTTGTTGGTTTTGTTTGAATGGCCTCCGCCGCCGCTGCTGTCTTCACCAACCATGGTGGACGAAGGCGGTTAGTATAGGGTTTTGCTAGAACGGCTCTTAACCGGCTCTGATACCATAAACAATTTGAGAGGTAATTTTTTCTGTATATTTTTCATATCATAGAAACCAGAAAACATAGGAATATATATACAAACGGAAGTTAAAACAAATCCTATAATTACGACAACTAATAAGGAAAACACAACAATAAAGGCTATAATTAAGAGCAGCCAATAAGGAAGAGATCGATAATGAAAACATTCCAAAAATTATAGTTCCAAAGAAACCAAAAAATCACCATGCTTGACAATAGTGTTATTTTTTGCCAAATTTATAAATTATTTGACAATAGTAAAACAGTTTATTACACTTTGTAGTAAATTTTAAGTAGAAAAAGATGAAAATGGTGTTAAGAACAAATGAATGCGGTTGAGAAAGATCGAAGCACAAGTCATTCAAAATTTGTTGTGAAATTAAATTGCAGACTTCATATTCAAAATCAACCGTAAGTCATGGCTTGCTTGTTTGATGAAACTTTAAATCTTTTCAATGAGTTGGGTGTTTAATCAAACAAGCACGGGCTGATAGCATACCTGGCTACCCATGAAAATTTGAGGTTGAGAGTTGAGACACGCAGCACGGGTTATTAGTTTCTTTAGTTTAAACTCCTAAGCTTACTTGTTTTCATAAATTACACTTGTAGAATACTTGTATTGTGATGGAAGGGATGGGCTCAGCTCAGGAGGTGAAGGAAATAATTGCAACCCTAAAAAGATGCAAGCAAGTAACACTTGTTGGGTCTCCAGGAGTTGGAAAAACATGGATGGCAAGGAGACTAAGTGACCGTATTGCTAGGAGCAACTTATATGATTTCACACTCTGGATGTTTATGTGTAGAAAGTATAACAGAGAGTCTCTCTCGGAGAGTATTGCTCGGCAGTTATGTTTACTTCCCACTACTCAGGAGTGGGAGGTTGAGGATGATAGCAAGGGACAAAAAGATGACGATGTGGTAGAAGACTTGGAAAGTTTGATAAAAAGGCTAAGGACAAAACTTGAAGCGGGAAAATTTCTTCTGATCCTAGATGATGTTCCCGATGACACAGATAAAAAGAATGTGAATATACGAAATTTCTGGTCAGTGTGGAAAGACTTGTTTCCTGCTAACGGCTATGATGAAAACTTGCACATTCTTTCAATCTCTAGACTAAGCCGGCAAGATGAAGTTACTATCAAGGGAAAAGTGGGTGAGGTTAAAGTTTTGCCTAGAGTAGAGACTGACTCTTTGTTGACAGAAAAACTTGATACTCAATTGAGACAGTCTAAGAGAATCCAAACTCTAGGTAAAAAGTTCATTGAAAAAAGTAACGGTTTGCCTGGTACAGTTACGATGATAGCAAAAGCCTTAAATTACATTGGTCTAGAAGCATCTAGAATGTTTATCCTAGAAAAGGAGTTGGAAGAAGCTTCTGAAAATTACAGGGTTAACATGTTATTGTGTTTGAAGCATGATATGTTACCAATCAGTGTTCTGAAAGATTTATGGTGGAGCGGGCACCATTTCTTTCGTGATTCTGGAAGTGTTCACTACAATGAGCTGATAACTTACTGGATCTTGGAAGGATATTTGGGGTTTGATAGCATGACGAAGTTGTACGAAAAGGGTCATGGTATTCTTATGGAGCTTATGGATTGTGGGATCCTCAAAGCACAAGAGGGTGGTTATGTTTGCATGGATAAGTCGCTTATAAACGTTGATGATCTCTACCAGTGTGTTGACCAGATCGCGAATCTTGGGTTGGCGACTGTGTTTACTTCTGATATAGAAGGTTTTGGGAGTATCACACACGAAGATGGAATGTTGAAAACACCACGAATAGGTAAGAAATGGCGTAATCAAGAACAGAAACAGTCATTAGAGAAAAGTGGTCAGAATCTTTCGACTTTATTGCTAGATGGAAGTGAGCAAATCATGATGGGCTTTCTTGAATCCGAAAAGGAACTTCAAGTTCTTGCTTTATTCAATCCCACCATCAAATCTTTGCCAAAACCGTTGGTTAAAATGGAAAAGCTCCGTGTTCTTGTGCTTAGAGGCTGTGAATATTTGCTAGACACCAAGCTCAAGCTCGACGGTTTACATGTTCTTGAAATCTCCGGTGCTAGATCTCTGAAAACGATCAAATCGGCGTTCTTTAAGAATATGGTCAACCTTCAAAGCCTTCATCTCTCTGGACTACAAATTACCTATTTACCTCATGCCATATACGGTCTTACTAAACTACAATGGCTAGTCATCAAGGATTGTCGTCGTTTGAAAAAGCTCGAGAGTCTTGCAAAGCTTGAAGATCTTAAGGTTCTCGACCTCTCTGGTAATATCGCTTTGAATTCTGTTGATAAAAACTTTTTGAAATTTAAGAAACTTCAGAGCCTTAATCTTTCTAATACCATGGTTTCAACCACACCATTGCTCAAACATATCGGAGAACTCACTCATTTGTTGTTGCGTGATTGTAAAAACTTAGGTAGATTACGAGGACTGACTTCCGTAACCAGTCTTCAAACTCTTGATCTTTCTGGTTCTACCGATTTTGAAGAGTTCCATGATTCATCTTTAGAAACCCTAGTTTCCCTCCGAACCCTTAACCTAACAAAAACTGCTATCGAGAGTCTGCCTTCTAACATTGCAAATCCTCGTTATCTCTATCTTAAAAGTTGTCGTCTTTTAGAACGACTTCCATGCTTTGAATCCCTTGTAGACCTTGAGGTACTTGATCTTTCGGGTTCAGAGAAGCTTTATGAGATTGAAAAAGACTTCTTTAAACATATGACACATCTTCGAGTTCTCAATCTTTCAGAAACTAATGTTGAAGATCTGCCATCTCTCTCCAATCTTTCCAATCTTCGTCAACTGCTCCTCTCCCGCTGTGCGGCCTTGGAACATCTGCCATCGCTAGAATCTGTTACAAAATTGGAGGTTCTTGATGCCTCAGAATGTAGTGCTTTAAAAGATATAGGAGACAATTCTTTCAAGAATATGACTCGCCTTCAAAGGCTCAATCTTTCAGAAACAAAGATCAAAACCATCCCTTCCCTTTCGAATCTAACCAACCTTCGTTATCTCTTACTCAAGAATTGCACCAATTTGCAGAATCTTGAACTAAATGTTTCTTTATTGAATCTTGAAGAGCTAAATCTTTCTGGTATCACTTCTTTGAAACCTGATGGATCTGAACTCATTAAGGATATGAGCAGCCTTCAAATTCTTGACCTTTCTTGCACTCCGGTCAATCGGTTACCATCCATGGCAAAACTCACAAACCTTACTCATCTATCCCTCGCGAATTGCTCGTGTTTAGAAATATTACCAGATTTGGTCCCTTTAAGTAAGCTTGAAGTTTTGGATCTTTCACAATCATCAGTCAAGCATTTACCAAACTTCAACAATTCCAACAACCTTCGAAAGCTCCTTCTCAAAGATTGTACTATAGGGGTTCCAGATTTGGAGTTTAATGATTTATTGGGGCCTAATCCGAAAATCCCTCATTGGATCTCCAGATTAAGTCATCTTCACTACCTCGAATTTCCAAATCTCAAGAACATCCAAGGAGTTGACAACAGCCATGTAGAATGTTCATCAGAAGAGGTGAATCAAGACGAATGGATCATCTGTCCGTTGACTCGCATCGACAAACCTCCCATATTTCTTAGCGGCACTCAGTTTCTTCAAATTCTGAAGAAAAATCCTTTTCCACAAGGATCATTCCATTTATGTGCAATTCCATTCAAGATGGAAGGTGAAACTGGAGATGATAGATATATTCAAAGACATGAACTTGTCTTTGGAGATGTCTACTTCCAAACTAGTCAGTTTACTCGATACAAGGGAAACAAGTCGTTGCAGATTCGTGGATTCAAACATATCCCCGAGGGTATCAAGAACATTATCAGTCAATTCAGCTTGATCTTTCTGATTGATAATACGTTCGAGAATTTGCCATCTGATTTAAAAACCTTTGTGCTCGATAAATTAAAGGGTTGTTGGATCGAAAGGTGTGACAAAATGGTCACTATTTTTAACGAGAAGGAAGGAAAAGACGATCCATATTTGGGAATCGCTTTGGAAGATCTGGGAATTTCAAATAACCGTGGTTTGGGAAGTATATATAACGGGAAACGGCCATTTAGGAGCTTCAACAATCTGAAGACCTTGTATCTGGACAATTGTCCAAAGCTTTCAACTGTATTTCCATCATCATGGCTGCCAGAAACCCTCAAAGTTCTTCAAATACAACATTGTGACAAGATAGTGTCTCTATTTGAAGCAGAAGGTAAACTTCCAAATTTAGAAACATTGCATCTCTGGGAACTACCAGAACTGAAGAAGATCAGTGTCTCACTTCCATCTTTAGAAACGCTCAAAATCTGGGAATGTCCGAAAATAACGCAGATTGAGGAAATCTTCGAATTCACCAAAGATTTGAAGACGTTATGGATCTCTGGTGCAACCACTTTGAAGAGCTTGTATTCTGGAAACAATGAATGTTACAACTTCATCAATCTTGAATTTCTAAAATTGGAAGGTTGCCCGATGCTTAAAACTGTTATGCCTTCATGGTCGCCATTGGGAAAGATTACGAGCATCAAGATCAGGTCATGCGAGAAATTGCAGACACTATTTACTCCCGGCAACTCAACTGGCTATGAATTGAAGTGCTTAAACACGCTGCTTCTTGAGGATCTACCGATGTTGGAACACATAGGTGCCGTGATCACATCATTGGATGATTTACCTATTTTCGGTTGCCCGAAATTTGAAGGGATGATCGACACCAGAAATGACTATGACTAGACACACATCATGGCTTCAGGTATATCTTCTATTGGGGGATAAAGAACTCATTTTTAACTGTTTTGACATTCTGTTTTGTGATCAAGAAAAACAATGTTCAATGGTGGATCTTTTTAAATGATATAAGTTAAAACTCCAAAAAGTGGTCATTTTTTAAGAATACATGTGACATCTTTGTATTTTATTGGGAAAAACCATCAAAATGTGACAGAAATTTGCTTTAATACTCATTTATTATAACAAACTTTCAAATCTTGCTGTTTCAGACTCATTTAGTTAACAAGTTAAAAAAAGTGTGTATATTTTTTTGAAGTATATGGTTTCTAGCTGTGACACTCAGGTTACTGTTTTGGCAGGTTTAATTTTGACATGCCAATTACTATCAAGGGCCAAAAAATATGGATAACTAGACACATGAGGTTTTATTTGTTTTCACCCTTTAATATTTTTATTTTGTAAGTTCTTTTATATGGTACAAAAAGAATTCTCAGATACTCAAAAATGAAAATAGGTATATATATATATATATATATAGGGAGGTTTAAATAAGGCTAAATATCATTAAATCATTAAAAAGAACTTTTGAAGATGCATATGTGAACCCATATGAATAATCTATAATGTCCGTTCACATATGCATTTTCAAATGAATCGTTTTTCGGATTTTTCAATGATTCACATATGAACCTTCTCTTTTTAATTTCTCACAATATTTAGCCTTCTTATTTGAACCGACCCCTATATATATATATGGGCATAATCAAATGAGAACCGCAAAAAAAGTTGAGAAGAGTAAGAACCAATGATCATGATTGTGAAACAAGAAAAACACATTAAAAATAATCAGATTGTGAAACAAGACTGTATTTTTTACAATATAAAACAACACTTGCTACTGATTTTCACTGTTGTTAATTTTCAACTAATTGATGTTTTTTGGAGTTTGGTTGATCATGATTCACAACCTTGACTGGGACAATTTTAGTAGGATTATGATGGATTATTGATGATTGGTTATTAGGCAGAGGGACCAGAAGAAGGATCTTGATGAAGTTACAGAGAGGGTTTATTTTGATGTCGTTGAGATTGCTGGAAATCCCATGGGTATGTTCCATAATCTGCACTCTTTGTATAATACATTGTTTGTATCTTAATTCAAAATGCAACATGCAATATACCCAACCCATCACTGTAGGGAAGTTCAAATAAAAACACTAAAATTGTTGCAAACCCAACAACCCACGTAATGAACAATTATAGAGAAAAGAAGAAGACAAAAATTTACGTGAAAACTCTAAAACTGGAGAAAAACCATAGGCCTTCGGAGAGAAAAATCCATTATATGAAAAATTGTTGTAATCACACAGTTCTAATCTCTCAAACCTCCACAATGACACCCACACCCTCAAAGATATAAGTCACACATTTCTACTCTCTAAAACAAGAGAACAAGAAAGAAATAATAAAAATACTTAAAGTGTATTTTATTGGAACGATTTGACACATCTTTCATTGTATCCCCTTTTATAGGCATAGAATCCCTTTCATCTTTCATTGCTCCATCGATGTGGGACAAACCTTCCAAGCTTTTCTTTTATTTTAGTCAAAAATTCTCAACACCATAATCATCCAAATTTTAGATGGAATAATTATAATATTGATCATCCAACAATTTTTCTGCTGCTAATGGAAAAGGTTGTTTGTTTTTGTTGTGATTGAACATGGCTGTTGATTTAGCCACAATAAAGACTTGCATTGTTGTTCATGATGGCAACCCCCTTACTAGATTATTATGTTAATGAATTGTTGTTTTAACACAAGTTTGTTTTATTCATGAAGAAAGAAGCTCCACCTTTGAATTAAGTTCCATATGAAGACCCACATATTCATCACATTAAATTCATATGTGAAGTTGCATAGATTCATCACATGAAATACTTAATCCACATGTGAATATTTAGGGGTAGCTCCACCGGTAATACCTTGAGTTTGCTCCTAAGAAGTTGCCGGTTCAAGTCTTCTCAAGGTCATAAGAGGTTTTCTCTCTTCAATGCCCCATCGATTAGATTAATCAAGATGTGTACATATTATCCTGTACACCCATGGTTACCCGAAAAAAACATCACATATGAATATGTATAGTTTCATTGGTGTTTAAAATATATTGAATAATTAAGCAATGGATCTTCACATCTAATTCACACAAATGAAGTACATATGCTCAAATAGGGTAGTAATTTAATGGTTATTTAAAATTTAGTTGGCACACTACCAATAAAGATTCACATTTGAAGTTTCGCATATTCAAATGAAGGTTGAAATGTGATTTTCATATACATATAGAGCTTTATAGAGATAAAAAAAAATCTCATTAAAAAATGAATGAAAAAGTATAACAATGTGATTATCATATTAAACGAGGATAAAATGCTCATTTTTATATATAATCTGTTTATCCCAAATTTGTTATATTTTTATATATTTCAGATTAAAAAAATATGAATATGATCTAATGGTTGTTTGGATGATTTCATCTAGGGTAGGGGCGAGTGTAGTACGATATTGGGCCAAACCGCAAATGCGGTTGCAACGGCTCGGGGAGGAGTAAAATGGATTCAGCATCAGATGTTGATCGACGATTGCAACGGTTTCGAGTCTGAGTTCGGTGCTTGTTTGCTGGGTTGTTCGGAGCAGATTTAGAGACGACTCGGAGCGGATTCAGAGAGGTGTGGAGACTGGCAACTGCTGGTCTGTTTGCTTTGGTGTTTTGTATGTAATTGGTCTACCTTCGTATCTGTTGTTTTGTTCCTGAGCTTGCTGTGGTTTGCATCTGTGTTTGGCTACTGTGTGGTCTTTGGGGTGGTTTGCTCCTTGCAAACTTTCCCAAGTCTCTCCTGTTTTGTTGGGGTGTTTTTTAATAAAATTGCTTTTCTAAAAACAAAAATTGCACTATATATGTAATTTGAGCATTTTTTTTCTTTCTAAACCACAAATAACATTGGGTATATCTTGGAAACCGCTTAACCCACGTATAAACCTGACAATTGGTCATGATTAACTCTACAAAACGGTTAACGAAACCTTGATTTTCTACAAAGAATAAAAGTTATCAAATGTGGTTTCTTTGGGAAGAAGAAGGCAAAATCGGATGTAACAGATTAGGGAGAAAAGGGAATGAAAAGTTTTTATTTCTTTCTTAATTATTTTCAACAGAGAGGTACAGGGCTTTTATAGAAAAGGAAAAGCAATCACACTAAATCCTAGCCATCCAGTGAGAGAGAATCACAACCCTTCATTTTGGGCAACAAAGTTTGTTATAACCGAATGAGGCTTGTCATGGTTTAACATTCCCCCGCGAGCCGAACGGTAGAGTGCCGATAGTTAGGCTTGAACGAAGACGAAGACGATGAAAAGATGTTGATGGTAACGGTTTTGTGAAGATGTCCGCCAATTGGTCTTTGTTGTTGACAATAGAAATGTTGAGACACTTCGCAGCAACACGATCTCTAACGAAGTAGTAATCCAAGGCCACATGTTTTACACGGGAGTTGATTACCGGGTTAGTAGCCAAATAAGAAGCTCCAACATTGTCACAATATAGCATGGGAGGAGAACGAAGGTAGATGCCCAGCTCTTGAAGTAAGTGTTGAATCCAAATCACTTCGCATGTGGTTAAAGCAAGAGCCTTATATTCTGCCTCGATTGTGGACCTGGCAATTGTCGGCTGTTTTTTGGAGCTCCAGGAGATCAGATTTGGACCAGAGAAAATGCCATGTCCTCCCGTGAATCTGTAATTATCTGGGCAGCGAGCCCAATCGGCATCGGAGAAAGCATGAAGTTGAGTTGAATTCGATATGCGTATAAGAAGACCATGATGCATAGTATCAACACTATGGCATCCAACACGTGTTCCGCTAATTATTCCCGCTAATGATTTGGAATAATCTAGATTACTCTAGAGAATGATGATTGATTGTGGTTTCCATGTTTATCCCTTAAATTGCTCCTGTAATTACTTTCTTGTTACTATTTGTATTCCTTGTATTTCTGATCTCAGAATTGAATTTGAATATACAATTCTTAATTAACCTCTTTATGGTATCAGAGCCTGCAATCTCTAATGAGAAAAATCGATCCATCACCAGAATCGCATCAATGGTTGCCCCTAACCCTCTCGTTACAGTCACTGCTCCCACCCACTTCCCCATCAAACTCACCTCCCAGAACTTCTCCGTATGGAGACGCCATGTGCAATCCACTCTCATCGGTTTAGGGTTGAATGATTTCCTAACCGGTGTCATTGCTGCCCCATCGAAAACTCTTACTGAAACAGCCGGTCAAAAACCTAACCCTGCCTACACCGCCTGGTTCCGTCAAGATCAGGTCATCTTTAGCGCCATTCTTGGCTCGTGTTCTGATGATATTCATCCGCTCATTGCTTCTGCCTTGACTGCTCAAGAGGCGTGGAAGCGGCTAACAACCAGCTTTGCAAGTACATCCCGTTCTCGCATTTATCTCCCTGAAGTCCAAACTCGCGAAGAACCCTCGCGGTACCAGATCTGTCTCAGTTTCATGAACGACATGTGTTCTATTGCGGATGAGTTGGCTCTTGTACAAAGCCCGATTCAAGAAGAAGACCTCATGGTTCATATACTCACTCAACTTGGTGACGAATACGGTCCCATTACCGCTGCTCTTAAGGTACGGGAACACCCAATATCTTATCCTGAACTTCTTGACAAGTTGTTCGACTTTGAAAGATCCTTAACAGAGGCTGGGTCCAACACCCCTCTTCTCGCCACTGCCAATGCCACTTAACGACAACAAGGTCGTTCCTCCTTACGCATAGACTCACAACATCGCCCCACCAGACCTCAATCTATACCTTCGTCTCAACAGTCAGCTCGGGGCAACAGGAATCATCCGGGTTTCCTCGGGAAATCGTCTCAACTTGTTTTGCAACTTCTGCAATATCCCTGTCCATGATACTCGTGGCTGCAGGAAACTTTCCCGTTTTTTGAAAGACAATCACATCTCATTCCACACAAATCAGTTCACTCCGGTTGCTAATGCGGTAACTTCTGCCCCGGGTTCTCAAATGTGGATGATGGACAGTGGTGCCTCTCATCACCTCACTTCATGTCCCACTACTCTTACTTCTATCTCCGATTATGGTGGACCAGATGAAGTAGTCTTGGGTGACGGTACGGGTCTTTCTATCTCTCATATCGGTTCAACTAAACTCTCCACCAAAACGACACTATTACATTTACCTGACATTCTTTGTGTTCCAAATATGCGTACCAATTTGATTTCCGTTGCTAAATTATGTCAAACTAATAATGTTTCGGTTGAATTCTTTCCTTTCCACTTTTTTGTGAAGGATCTTAAAACGGGGGCGCGCATCATGCGGGGGGAGAACATCAATGATGTTTACTACCTAAATCAGTTGTCCTCACAACCTCAAATCAATGCTACCACATCCGTCTCACCTATCCAATGGCATCATCGACTTGGACATCCGTGTCTTCGTGTTTTCAAACTTCTTTGTAGAGACCTCGGTCTTCATTTTAAATCATTGTCGAGTTCTAATTTACATTGTCAATCGTGTGTTGTTAATAAATGTCATAAATTGCCATTCGGACAAAATTTGTTTGTTGCTAAGAAACCATTGCAACTTCTTTATTCGGATGTTTGGGGACCGGTTCAACAATCGGTTGATGGATTCAAATACTATGTTGTGTTTGTGGATTACTATTCCAAATATGTGTGGTTGTATCCTATCAAATCTAAATCCGATGTTGCTAAACTTTTCCCACAGTTTAAATTACTTGTTGAAAAGTTTTTTCAAACACCCATTGTGTCCATTTTCACTGATAATGGTGGCGAGTACGTCGGACTTCTTCCGTTTCTTCAGTCAAATGGGATCTCACATTATACTACTCTACCTCACACACCTGAACAGAATGGTATTGCCGAGCGCCACCATCGACACATTGTCGAAACCGGCCTTGCATTACTACATTATGCCGGCTTACCACTTAATTTTTGGTCTCATGCGTTCCAAATTGCCGTCTATCTTATCAATCGTCTTCCCACACCAATTCTCCATTCCAAATCTCCTTACCAAATGTTATATCGTGCTTCACCAAATTACACAAAATTGAAAACCTTCGGGTGCATGTGTTATCCTTGGCTTAAACCTTATGTCACCTCTAAACTTCAACCTCGTTCTCAGCCTTGCATTTTTCTTGGCTACTCTTCATCTAAATCTTCTTACAAATGTTTTGATTCCCACACAAATCACCTTTATCATTCTCGACATGTTACCTTTGTCGAGGACATTTTTCCATTTAAAAACATTAAGACCACATCATCTCCCAATCCAACAGTGAGTGAATTTATTCCCCCTGCTTCCCCACCTATTGATTCTCCATCCATTTCTCAACCTCCTGCCACCCTTCCCACTTATGCCCCAATTTCCACTCCTTCCCATGCACATTCACCCTCCTCTCCTACGTCACCTACCTATGCACCCTCAACTATCCAAACCTCTTCTCCTGCTGAACTTTCATCTTCTCATTCTACTATTCCCTCACCTACCACAACCCCTTCTTCTCCTGTTTCCTCCGTCCCGTCGCCAAATTCCACTCCATCTCAATCATCATCTCCACACCTTCCCCCTAGAAATAGAAAGCCCAACCCCAAATACTACAACCCTCACTTTGTCAACACCACCACAGTTCACCCTATTCCACCGGCTCTTGAACCAACCACCTACCTTCAAGCATCTAAAGACCCACTTTGGCGCAAGGCCATGGATGATGAGTATAATGCCTTGCTTCGTAATCACACGTGGGAACTTGTTGCTCCAACCTCCCGACAACCCATTGGATGCAAAGTTTTTCGCATAAAGAGACATCCTGATGGCACCATTGATAAATACAAGGCTCGACTTGTTGCCAAAGGTTTTTTGCAAGAATACGGTAGGGACTACTTTGACACATTTAGTCTCGTTACCAAACCCATCACTATTCGTACGGTGCTATCTATTGCCTTGTCTCGGGGATGGTCACTATGTCAACTAGATGTGAATAATGAGTTTTTACATGGAACCCTGCAAGAGGAAGTTTATATGGTGCAACCTCCAGGCTATGTTCATCCTCAACTTTCCAATCATGTTTGCAAACTTCGAAGATCTCTCTATGGCCTTAAACAGGCTCCACGAGCCTGGTATACAGCTCTAACCTCGTTTTTAGTTCAGTCGAGCTTCATCAAATCTCATGTCGATGCTTCGTTATTTATCCACAACAGGGATGGTATCATGTGCTACTTCATGGTCTACGTAGACGACATTATTTTAACGGGAAATAACGAACAGTTCATCGCCAAATTTATCCACAATCTTGCAACACGGTTCTCCGTCAAAGATTTGGGTTATCCGAGTCATTTTCTTGGAGTAGAACTCATTCCTACTCCCAACGGCTTGTTTCTCTCACAACATAGGCACATACATGACTTGTTAACAGGACAACGGATGGATGGAGCTAAACCTGTTCTCACACCACTTTGTTCATCTGAAGTCTTAACTCTTGAAGATGGAACACCGAAAGTTGATCCAACTCCTTACCGAAAGCTTGTGGGTTCCCTTCAATATCTTTCTTTCACAAGACCTGATATATCCTTTCCTGTTAACAAGCTCGCCCAGTTTATGCATCATCCATCTCAAACACATTGGCAAGCTCTCAAACGATTGTTGAGGTATCTCAAGGGTACTGTGTATCACGGGTTGTTCTTGAACAATAACTCTCCCATCGAGCTGACCGCGTTCTATGATTCAGATTGGGGAGGGGTTACCACAGCTGGTCGTTCCACAACCGCTTACGTACTCTATCTTGGTACAAACATTATCTCGTGGAAATCTGCCCGACAAAAATCAGTCTCCCGGTCATCCACCGAGGCCGAGTATAAAGCTTTCGCGAATGCGGCTGCCGATTTAGCTTGGGTTGAAAATTTACTCAAAGAACTTGGCCTTTCTACGTGTGAAGCTCCTCGACTTTACTATGATAACACTGGTGCAACATACTTGTGTGCCAACCCCGTTTATCACTCGCGTATGAAACATGTTGCCTTGGATTATCACTTTATTCGTGAGAAGGTGGCCGCTGGTACACTACGGGTTCATCACATAAACTCATTCGATCAACTTGCGGATGCTCTTACCAAACCTTTGTCTCGAGCTCCTTTTTTGCGTCTACGATCCAAGATTGGCGTTTCCGACGGAACTGCCATCTTGCGGGGGCGTATCAACACTATGGCATCCAACACGTGTTCCGCTAATTATTCCCGCTAATGATTTGGAATAATCTAGATTACTCTAGAGAATGATGATTGATTGTGGTTTCCATGTTTATCCCTTAAATTACTCCTGTAATTACGTTCTTGTTACTATTTGTATCCCTTGTATTTCTGATCTCAGAATTGAATTTGAATATACAATTCTCAATTAACCTCTTTACATAGTGTGTTTGAGGTAACAAAGAATGCGTTTTACGGCATACCAGTGGGTAGTTCTTGGATTATGCATGAACTGACATACTTTGTTGACAGCGAAGGAGATATCAGGACGAGTAAAAGACAGGTATTGAAGGTTGCCAACAACACTCCGGTAGAGCTTAGGATCAGAAAATTGTTGCCCATCTATACCAGATAACACCATTGAGGATGCCATAGGTGTGTGCATTGGTTTTGCATGAAGCATATTGGTTTATTTCAAGAGATCGCTGATGTATTTGGATTGGGAGAGAAAGAGACCACTTGAGCATTTGGAAACCTCAATTCTGAAGAAATATGAGAGTTCACCCAACCGTTTGACCGGGAAAGTGGTGGCAAGATTGTTGATTAAATTTTCGATAGCCGAAGTAGAGGATCCAATGATGATGATGTCATCAACGTAGATCAATACGTAGATGGAGATCTTCATATGGGAATAATGGAAAAGAGACGAGTTAGCTCTACTTTGGCAGAAGCCAAGCTCAAGAAGCTTGTTTGAGAGTCTTGCAAACCAGGCCCGTGGTGCCTGCTTTAGGCCGTAGTGTTATTCCCAAATTCAATCAAGTTCTAATTGCTAAACAACAATCAAGATGAGAATCTCGTAATCACAAGTCTTTGATTAAATCTTCAAACTATTACAAATCTCACTTTCTCTCTCTACTTTCTCTCACTAGGATGATGTTCTAATTATGCTCTTCTCTCATACTCTCATATTACAATCTGAAATGTTACCACAAATGACATGCTTACAAACATTACAAGGACACAAGGTATTTATACTCTTTCACAAATACAAAGAAACAAACAAATACAATATGTTGACTTTGACTTTTATTACAAAATGACTTTGACTTTCCATGAGAGTTGACTTTCCAGCTTTGACTTCTTGAACTTTCATCTTCAGTCTTTATGATCTTGAATCCAACAAATCTGTGCTCTAACACGTAGAGTGCACGTTTTAGGCGACACGCATGATTTGGAAAATCTGGATGAACGAAGCCAGGGGGCTGCTGCATAAACACATTTTCTTCTAGAAATCCATGTAAGAAAGAATTTTGGACATCAAGTTGTAGCAAAAGTCCACCCAGAGGATATAACAATGGATAAAAACAGGCGGATGGTAACCGGTTTAACCATAGGAGAGAAAGTGGCATGATAGTCAAGATTTTCTATTTGATGGAATCCTTTTGCAACTAACCGGGCCTTGTACCTGTCAGTGGAGCCATCAAATTTGTATTTGATCCAAAAGATCCATTTACATCCAACAATGTTCTGTGATGGAGCTGCTGGAACCAAATCCCATGTGTCATTTTTTAACAGGGCTTGCATTTCTTCATTAAGTGCATAAATCCAATCTGGATCACGCAAGGCTGATGTGACATTTTTTGGAATGGTGGCAGATTTATCAGCTGGGAAAGCATTGGATTTGGATGAAGGCCACGGTATGGTTCCATCACTGCGAATTTTGGGTTTAAAGATCTGGTGGCGAGCTCTTGTCATGATGGGTGAATTGGCAGTTGATGAGGATGTGTGCTCTTGACTATTTTCTGGTGAAGACTCCGAAACTGGTAGCTACTCATGTAGGACCTCATGAGACGGTGTGGGGTTTTGACAGGTAGGAGAGATGTTGGTTGGAGTTGTTGATGAAGAGATACATGGTGTGGAATGGGTAGGAGTCGCGTTGGGAGTGGGGTTGGGAGATACAGAAGTAGAAGAGGTGTATGTTTGAGAGAAGAGTGGTAAGTGAGAAGATGGACTAGGTGACGGTGTGGAATGAGTAGGAGTTGTGTGTTTTTGAAAAGGGAAGGAGGTTTCATCAAAGATTACGTCCCTATTTGTGAAGACCTTGTGAGTGGTTAGGGAGTAGCAAAGGTATCCTTCATGATTGTTGATGTATCCAAGAAATACACACAAATGGGATCGGGGCTCGAGTTTGTGACGAGTGTATGGACGAAGGTTTGGCCAACACATACAACCAAAGGTTTTTAACCGATTGTAGTTTGGAGATTGGTGATGAAGGAGTTGGAAAAGGGATTGATATTTGAGTGAGGGCGAGGGAAGGCGATTTATTAGGAAGGTGGCAGTTAGAAAAGCATAATCCCAGAATTTTACTGGAATTGAGGCATGATGAAGAAAAGTTAGGCCGGTTTCGACAATGTGTCGGTGTTTTCGTTCAACGGGCCCATTTTGAGCGTGTGAGTGAGGGCAAGATATGCAATGGTGAATGCCTAATTTTGTAAATATTTGTGACAACGATCGATACTCACCCCCCCCCAATCAGATTGAAAGTATTTTATGCGACGATTAAACAGATTTTCAACTTGTTTGTGAAAAGCTAAAAAGGTAGACATAACATCTGATTTTCTTTGTAAAGGGAACAACCAAGAGAATTTAGAAAAATATCAACGAAGACAACATAGTATTTATATCCAAGAGAAGACAAAACTGGGGAAGGCCCCCATACATCAGAAAAAACTAAATAAAATGGATGTGGTGACTTTTATGACGAAGGTGGATGAGAGAATTGGTGAGACTTGGCAGTACGACATCTTGAACATTGTTGTGGAGATCGTGAACCATGAATTGGTAGAGAGAACTTGGATAGAATGTGTTGAACGATTCGAAGAGATGAATGTCCTAAACGTGAGTGCCAGTGAGGAATGGATGTCCGTTCACCTAGATGGGCTGTTGGTGAGTGAGTAGAGGGCAGAACATATAGACCGTTTCTAGAGTCCACGCGGAGTAGCATTGCCTGAGTATTATGATCCTTCACCAAAAAATGATCAGGGTGAAATTGAAAAAACACATTATTGTCATAACAAAAACGAGATACAAATAAGAGATTCTTAGCAATTGAAGGAACATGTAAAATGTGATTCAACTGAAATTTACCATTATTGGTGAAGATCTGGGAGGAGCCCATGTTTTTTATGGGTAGGAGAGATCCATCACCGACTCGAACAGAGTCAGATCCGTTGTAAGAGGAGCTAGTATCTAGAAAACTGAGATCATTGGTCATGTGCTGGTTTACTCCGGTATCTGGATACCACATATTCGATGGCAACGATGGATTGATGGAGTAGGAGCTATCTGTGAATAAGGGTCGGATAGGGGCAATAGAGTAGTTTGCTTCGGTTGTTAAAGAAGCAGGTGATGAGGCTTGAAATGCTTGATTGAATCGATGCCAACAAGTCAAGGCGGTGTGACCAGGTTTAGAGCAAACCTGACAGGTGGGTCTTTGGCCAGTGGGCTGAGATGGTCTTGGGCTTGGGCCAGATAAGGTTGGAATACGACCATTTGGGAAATTGGGTTATAGACCTCTGCAATTAGAAAATCGTCCCCTAGAGCCATGGTTTCCATAGTTGCGACTTCCACGATGATTGTTTGGGGTTTTCATGGCAACATTTGCTGAGAGTTTAGATGCAGGAGTGGAGGGGGTGTGAAGAAGCAATCTGGCTTCAAATGTCAAAAGATGACTGAGAAGTTCTGGTGGAGAAAGAGGGTCTGACCTAGTCGTGAGGGAAGCAACGATGGGGTCAAAATCGGGTCCAAGTCCAGCAAGAAAATAGGTGATGAATTCTTCATCTGTGAGAATTTTTCCAGCAGCAGCAAGAGAATCAATTAGATTTTTGGTTTTGTTATAATACTCAAGTACAGAGTCTCCCCCCTTTCTAAGGTTGGTTAATTGAGTGTGGATCTGTATAAGTTTGGCTTGAGATCTGGAGGTGAATAGTTTTTCCAGAGCATACCAAACTGTTGAGGATGTTCGATGATGGAGAACTTGACTGACTAGAGATTCAGATAAGGAAGATATAAGAATGGATAGCAACAATTGGTCTTGTTGAAACAAGGTAAGAAAATCAGGGTTTGGGGTTTTATCTTCAAGAAATTGACTGGGTTGAGATATTGAACCATCGATAAATCCAAAAAGTTTTTGGCCATGAAGGTATGGAAGCATCTGTGCTTTCCATAGAAGATAATTGTCATTTGACAATTTGATTGAGACAAGATGTGACAGAGATGATAGAGGGTTGGAAGAAATAGGGTTGGATGAAAAGGAGTTAGAGGTTTTGGGAGAGGCTGTAGAAGAGATTGACGAGGGAGAAGAACCTGCCATTGTCGTAGGGCTAGGGCTCTGATACCATAACAGATTAGGGAGAAAAGGGAAGAAACGTTTTTATTTCTTTCTTAATTATTTTCAACAGAGAGGTACAGGGCTTTTATAGAAAAGGAAAAGCAATCACACTAAATCCTAGCCATCCAGTGAGAGAGAATCACAGCCCTTCATTTTGGGCAACAAAGTTTGTTATAACCGAATGAGGCTTGTCATGGTTTAACAGGATGTCTAGAAGGTTTCAGATGGGATTTGAATCACAATTGGATTAAGAAATGAACAAAGTGGTCATTCTGACATATAAAAATGACCGGAAACTAATTATTATGATAAAAGTCATTATTACGTGGTTTTCAAAAATCAAAAAAAAAAACTAACAAATTTCCATATTTTGAGTGATTATATCCCTTGACATTTTTTTGAACAAATAAATATTTGCATTTATTAAAATCGAACAAAATGATCCTTCTGACTTATAAAAATAACCGGAAAACCGGTTTTTGTGGTAAAAATCACTACTACATGGCTTTTTAAGTTAAAGAAAAATATGACATGGAAACAGTTGGCTACTTCTCACAACTCGCCTGCTCCCCGCCAACTGTTCTAATCTTAGCGACTCAACAACCATCCTCCTGTATCCGCTCTCACTCAACTTTTTGACTGTTGGATCCCTGATCTAATCTCGTAACAATGATATAAACAATAAGAGTAATGATAGCGGAAGTAATACAGTTTAATATCAAAGGAGATTCAAATATCACAGTTCATAAAGCAGATAAAGATAAACAAGATATTCTTAGAATAAAATATTCAACTTATATTATCAGATATATAACTTCTTAAGCACACTTTGAACAATAAGGTGATGGTCCTATTTATAGGACCATAAAGTAAGCAGTGTACTTGCATGACGAAAAGGAGCATGCTGAACAGTGACCTACTCTAGAAAGTAAATCTTATCACTAAGTGACGTGTCATCTGTTCTTCTGTTCATTCGTAGAAAACTTCAGTGTGAACATCTTCAGAGAGAATGTCTTCAGAGCTCTGACGTTGTCTTCAGAGCCTCTGATGAAGCCATCTCTGATGTCTTCTCTGAAAGTTGCAATCTCTGATAAGTACTTCAGAGGCAGGTCTGTCCTCTGAAGTCTTCGTCCTCTGAAGTCTTCGTCCTCTGACGTCTTCGTCCTCTGAAGTGTATCTTTTGGAAGTCCTCTGAAATAGGACGGGTATTTTCAACACTTTAACAAACAGATGATTTGGAGCTAACAATCTCCCCCTAAGTGTCGAAAATAAAAGATACAAAAATAACAGAGAATTGAATTTTAAACTAGAAAGCATAGAGGAGAAAATCATCCTCTTAAGTATTACTTCTTAAACATTTAGAAGTTTAATACAAAGAAAGTAATATCCAAAAATAAAATAAAAAAATAAAGAAACAGACTACAATTTGTCACTTGAACAGATTCCATGGAATTTCATGATCAGAGCTCTGAAGTTGATCATCGAGTCAATCTCTAAGTCAAGCTTTGCCAGTAAATCTGCTCTGTGCCTTTCTTCCTTTGCATGGATCAATTTCTTTATACCTCTCAAGGTTTCATCAGAGTACTTCGACACTTCCGAAGCTAGAAATATCTTCTTTTCTTGATTTACTCTGAAGACGAAACCCAGAGGTTCTGCAACGATTGATCCAGTCTTCTGTTCTTCAAGTTTGTCGAATGACTCCACAGGTTCAGTTACCTCCAGCTTCTCTTCCCCTAGGTTCAGAGCTATTTGAAAGTCACGTTTTGCTCGGTGTTTGACATAGGCCTCCATTGCCCGTCGGACTTCAACCATGCCCATCCTGATTTCCCTTCTTCCATGATCATACCTGGCAGAGCAATAGGCATATAAATGTGGTAAATCATATGGATTTAGATTTACGAGATCATTGTCATTGAACTCGTAAATCTTCTGATCAGATCGAGTTACCACATAATTCCTATAGATAATCTTGTTGTAAGCAAAGGTCTTTTCTGAGATTTTGTTGATTTTGATGATTGGATCATCAGAGAGGACCTGTGCTCTTGGTTTGGTTTTATCTCTGATAAATCTTCGCTCATAGTCTGGCATGTCCTCTCTGATTCTTGGATTCAGAGGAATGACTAGTGTGTCTGCCATGTTGAACTCACAGTAGATGTATCTGAAGTGGTCTTCTATGGAAGCTTCGGGATTTGATTCGAGGAATGTGGGAGGTTTATTGAACACTTTTGCTGGAAGACCGATGCTTGCTTTCTGAACAGCATTCTCTGAAGGAGCCTGTTTATCAACAACCATGGTTTCTGGTTCCTTCGTCTGTGGAGGATCTTCTTTTGAGGGTTCAGAGATGTAGCCATCTATCTCTGGTGATTCCCTCAGCTCTGACGTTGTTGAAGTATGATGTGGTTGAGCATTCTTGAAGACATACTCTTCGACATCAACTACTTCAACTTCTTCTACAACCTCTTTTCCAGAATCTGATTTTTCTTCTTTTTCAGATTCTGATTCGTAAGCATCTCTCATCACATAAGTTGGTCTTTCTGGTGATGAGAATGCATCTTCTGATGTTGAGAAGTCTACGAGTTGTTCATCTTCTTCTTCGTCCAGAGCTCCAATAGTTTCTGGAGATGCAGCTGTGATTTGTTCAGCTGTGATTGGAACCATTGGAGCACCTGAAGTGGATGGTCCTAAAAAGATGATCGGTACTGGCGACTTTAGAGTGGCCTGAATATCTTCAGCAGAGGTGGAGGTTGAACGTCTCTCTGTTCCTTTCTCCTTGTGTTGGTTTGATTCAGAGGGAGTGGACTCCTTTTGTGTTTCAACAGGTTTTGGAGTAGGAGTCTTCTCCCCCTTATGAAGATCGGATGACCCCTGAGGTTGGTCATCTTCGTCATCAGAATCTTGATATCTAGCCTTCTTTCTCACTTCCTCAGAGCATGCAACCTCTGGTTCCTTTCTCTTCAATACTCCCTCTGAAGATTTGACATTCTTCAGAAGGTCTTCAATCTTCTTGTGCTGCTGAGTGGTCTTGGAGACGAACTTGCTGGAGATAGTCATTACATTGCTGGTGATCTTCTTGGAGAAGTTGGTCAGGTCAGCCTTTGTAATGAATTCTGTTGTAGCAGGAGCAGCAGCAGAGGAGGTAGGGATCTTTGCAATTACCTCTGCCAAAGAACGCAGGACTTCCTCTTTGAATTGAGAGAAGTCTGCATGTGTTGGAGTGGGGGCAGAGGTAGGTGGAATCTCCTGGAGGAGCTCTGTTTTCGAGTTCTGAATTTCTCTGGACAATACGGTGTCATTTTTTATGACCAAGCTTTCCAGAGCATCCAGTTTTTCGTTCTGAGTGAGAACCGTCGTGCGCAGCTCAGAGACCTCTGAAGTGAGATTTTCAACTTCAGAGTTAGAGGCAGAGGCCTCTGAGGTCTTCTCCATTTGAAGTTTTATCTCCTTCAGAGATTCTCTGATTTCATCACCAAAGATTTTGAACTCCTCTTTGGTAACATAATCAGAGGGGGTAACCTTAGGATCAACACATGATTCTAAGTTTCCCTCGAGTTCAGAGGGGCCTTCTTTCGGAGGTGGTTTGATGTTTTCTCCGGAAGGACTTCCCATTAATCCTTGGGGACCCTTTTTCAAGGATTTACCTATAATGGTTCCGATTGGTCTCTGATCATCAAAGTCAGATTCTGATGATGAAGAGAACCGAATGTGTTTGGAAACCTTGCTGTCCAGGCTAAGGATTCCTTGTGCAAGAAGGTCGTGCCATTCTTTTTCTGACAGGCAATCCTTACGTTCTAAGGGACGGTCCAACTTTGTTTGAGCCACAAAGGCATCATGTGTGGGTGGAGGTGACATACTCTGGGGTGATTGAGTATTTTTATCTTGGTCTAAGTCCTTTTGGGAAGACTTAGCCGTATCAGAGGTTTCCCCTCTGGTGCATGCTTCAGAGGCAGAAATAGATGCCTCTGAGTGGTTAGGATGGGAAGGGTTCGAGGTGTGCACCTCTGTTTCAATGTCCATTGATGCTGGACCACCTTGGACAGTAAATTTGTTTGCACTGGGATTTGGGCTTTGGAATCTCTCATCTGTGTCAACAAGGACATCTTTTTCTACCTCACCGCCCTCAGATTCTAGGTTTAGAAACTCACCCTCTGGAATTCTCTCTTCCTCACCTTCCTCTGCTCTGACAGAGTTATTCTCTTCGTCAGAGGGAGGGTTCTCATGTTCTCTCTTCCTCACTCTCTCAGAGCCACCCTCTGGTTGCGCTCTGTTAATGTTTTGAGTAGTATCAGAGATATCACTCTCTGATTCAGGCTCAGGCTCAGAACCTAAGTGTGTTGGGGATCCCATCATCGGTTCTGATGATTGGGCAACACGACTAAGTAGGAGATGGGTAGGAGAGTCAACAGGAATTATCTCAATCATGGTGTGTGGGAAACGTCGGTCATGTGGATAAGGAGGAACCTCTGTGGCTTTGAATGAGTTCATCATAAACAGAGGTGTCATTGGGCCCTCCTCAGTGATGGAGAATTTCTCCATTACTCGTTGAATGACCACAAAGATGAATCGGGGAAACAGTACCGATATTGGTTGTTTTCCTTTGGCCAAGTCCTTGTTCTTCTTGTCCACCGCCGTCAGCATCTCACAGAAGAGAATGTGAGCCATATTGATGCTTCTGTTGAAAAAGAGAGCATACATTATGGCTATTATCTTGCAGGTTATTGTTCGGTTGAGAACACTGAACATAAAGTTCCATTTGGGAGGCAGGTACTGACGTCTGAATTGACTTAGGCGTGTTATTTCTTTGTTGTAGCCTAAGTGTTGGAGGAACTGAAGAAGGACTTATTGAGTTGGGGGTTTCTCAAAGGTTTCTATTTGAAGATCAGTTTTGGTGAGGAGGTTGAATCGGCGAGTTAGGGTTTGTGGGGTGATTCTTATGTTTAAGCTTTGTTCACCTAGGTCAATGTGCCCAACCAGTCCTTCCTTTTCATCGTCGTATTCACTTGAATACCACCATTGTTGGACAAAGCGAAGGGGAATATCTAAGGCATGTTTGGTTAGAACATCATTGAGTTCGCAGTTGGTGAAAAAGTCGAGGATTGGGCGAAACTGTTCATCGTATTTTGATGGGGTGACGTCCAGAAAGTAGTTGTTTCCTTTGACTGGAACATCGAACTGTACCATATTCAAGCTTGGAACAAGTTTGCTTGAGTTATCTGAAGTTTGGGAATGAGCCGCCATTGTTGCAGGTTGAGAAAGATGAAAGCTTAGAAAGAGAGATTCGGCTTTTGGATTTTGAGAGCGTAAAGAATAATGAGAAGTGAACAAGGGTATTTTATAGTTATAAAAGGAAGGTAGAGGGAGAGGTTATTGAAGCGGCGAATGAGAGTCCCAATGTCAGAAAGGACGTTCCATCATCCCCGAATTGATGGGTGACACGTTTAGGCGTGTAGGGGAGAACCGCTTTGTGTCAGAAAACCGCCAGTTGGGTTTTTGAAAAGAAACGAATGGTTTTCCAAAAAGATTTATTATTTAAAAGAATTTCCTGGAATATTCGTTTAATGAGAAAAGATCAGAAGCTCTGATATTAATATCAGAGAAAAGATCAGAAGCTCTGATAAAAATATCAGAGACAAGATCAGAGGCTCTGATAAAAATATCAGAGACAAGATCAGAGGCTCTGATAAAAACATCAGAGACAAGATCAGAGGCTCTGATAAAAACATCAGAGACAAGATCTTTTCTCCCCCTTGAAAGATGAAAGGGGTCGTTGTCTCCCCCTTGACACATGCTTGGAGATTCAAAAGAGTGATTTTTACCATATTTGAAAAAGTCTAGAGGCTCTGATGAAAGGATCAGAGACTCTGATATTGATATGCTACTCGATTCAGAGACACTGATATACGATCAGATACTCTGAGTTTCTCCTTTGTTAGGTAGACATATTCAACATTCCCAACTTGCTAATTAAAAAATTGAACCTTCGTTCATCTAAAGCTTTTGTGAAAATATCAGCAAGTTGAAGTTCAGTTGGTACAAAATACATCTCTATTGTTCCTTTTTCAACATGATCTTTCAGAAAGTGGTACCTTACATCTATGTGCTTGGTTTTGGAGTGTTGTACTGGATTGGCAGAGATGGCTATGGCACTTTTTGAATCATAGAGAATTGGAATTCTGTCAAATTGTTGGCCATAATCTCTGAGCTGAGTCTTCATCCATAATACTTGTGAGCAACAAATAGCAGCAGCAACATATTCTGCCTCTGCAGTTGAAGTGGAAACACAGTTTTGTTTCTTGGATGACCAACTTACCAGCTTATTACCCAATAACTGACAACACCCAGATGTACTTTTTCTGTCAAGCTTACATCCAGCATGATCTGCATCAGTGTAAGCTGTTAGATCAAAACTTGAAAGTTTTGGATACCAGAGGCCTAATGAGTGTGTCCCTCTAAGGTATCTGAAAATTCTTTTGACAGCAGTTAAATGAGATACCTTTGGATTTGCTTGATATCTAGCACAAAGGCATGTTGCAAACATTATGTCAGGCCTACTTGTAGTTAAGTATAATAGTGAACCTATCATGCCTCTGTAGTTTTTTTATATCCACAGATTCTCCTGATGGATCAGAGTCAAGTTTGACTCCGGTGGATAGAGGTGTTCTCATCGAAGTTGAATCATTGAGTTTGTATTTTTGCAAAATTTCAGAGACATACTTAGATTGACTTATGAATGTACCTTCTGAAGTTTGTTTTACTTGTAAGCCTAGAAAGAAAGTTAATTCTCCTATGAGGCTCATCTCAAATTCACTCATCATCAACTCTGAGAACTTGTCACAATACTTTTGATTGGTAGAGCCAAATATAATGTCATCAACATAAATTTGTACTAAAAGCATCTCATTCTTGTACCTTTTGATGAATAAGGTAGTATCAATTGTGCCCTTTTCGAATCCATTGTTAATCAGAAAAGTGGACAGAGTTTCATACCAAGCTCTTGGGGCTTGTTTGAGTCCATACAGAGCTTTATCCAAATAATAAACATGATTAGGATACTCTGTACTTTCAAATCCAGGTGGTTGTTGGACATAAACTTCTTCATTTAATTTACCATTAAGAAAGGCAGATTTAACATCCATTTGATAAACTTTGAATCCTTTGTGTGCAACATAGGCTAAGAAGATTCTGATTGCTTCTAGCCTAGCTACAGGTGCAAAGGTTTCATCATAATCAATGCCTTCTTCCTGGCAATATCCTTTTGCAACCAGCCTGGCTTTGTTTCTGATTATTATTCCATCCTCATCCTTTTTGTTTCTGAAAACCCATTTCGTTCCAATTGCAAATTTTCCTTTGGGAAGGGGAACTAGGGTCCAGACTTTGTTTCTTACAAACTCTTGAAGTTCATCCTGCATTGCAGAAATCCAATGAGGATCTTCAAGAGCTTCTTTTATCTTCTTTGGTTCAATAATGCTCAAAAAGTTTACATAGAAGCATTCATTGATGGTGGCAGATCTTGTTTTAACTCCTTCGGATGAGGATCCAATGATTTGATCAATTGGATGATCTTTTGTCCATCTGGTGATTGGAGCAATAATTTGTGCAGTTTGAGCTTCAGAGGCTCTGACGTTTGGTGACACCTCTGTTGTATTGTTCAGGGGCTCTGATGGTGATACCTCTGTTGTACGGTTCAGAGGCTCTGTTGGTGATGCCTCTGTTGTACTGTTCAGAGTCTCTGAGTTTTGTTCCAGAGATGCATATTCTTGTTCTTCATCATTTGGTTCTGGAGTTGCTTCAGATACTTCTTGATCATCTTCTGATTCACTTTGCTGATCTGCATTTGGTGAAACAGAAGGTGTTAGTTCAGAGGGCCCTGAAAGGGTTGTACCTGTTTCTTGAGGTTCTTCTGAATTCTCTCTCTGTCTATCTCTGAAGATAACTTCAGAGATATCTTCATCATCAAAGAAATCTTCAAATATTTTGTTTAATTCAGATTCCCTTGATGATTCAGAGATAGGTGATGAACTTTCTTGTTGTTCAGAGCTTTTATTGTCGTCAAAAGTGATATTGATGCTCTCTTGGATAGTCCTTGTTCTAAGATTGAACACTCTGAAAGCTTTTGAGGCTAATGAATATCCAATGAATTTGCCCTCATCAGCTTTCTTGTCAAACTTTCCAAGATATTCTCTATCTTTCAGAATGTAACACCTGCATCCAAAAACATGAAAATATTTAACATTAGGTTTCCTATTGTTGATGAGTTCATAGGATGTTTTCTGAAATCTCTTGACAATTGTAGCTCTATTCTGAGTGAAGTAGGCTGTTGCTACTGCTTCTGCCCAAAAGTTTGTTGAAAGATCAGATCCAGCAAGCATTGTTCTTGCAGCTTCAACAAGTGTTCTGTTTTTTCCTTTCAACTACTCCATTTTGTTGAGGAGTTCTTGCTGCAGAAAAGTTAGGGGTAATGCCTTCTTCTGATAGATAAGAATTGATTTTGGCATTTCTGAACTCTGTTCCATTATCACTTCTTAGTTTCTGAACTTTGCTGCTGAATAGAACCTGTAATCTTTTCAACAACCTTATTAATATGTCAGGTACATCAGATTTAGCTCTAATGAATTCTATCCATGTGTATCTGGAAAATTCATCAATCAGAACCAGAATGTATTTCTTACCTGCTAGACTCTGTACAGAGATAGGACCACAGAGGTCCACATGAAGCATGTGCAGAGGTCTAGGACAGTTGTTTTCACTTTTGGTTTTATGGGAAGATCTTTTCATTTTTCCCATCTCACAAGCAGAACAAAGATGATCTTTGTTAAACTTTAGAGATGGTAATCCCTTAACCAAATTAAGTTTAACTAACTTATCAAGTGAGGAAAAGTTTAGATGTGAAAACTTTTTATGCCAGAGCCAGATTTCCTCACTATTCACAGATACAAGACAAAGTTTCTCTGAATCAGTGTCTGTGATTTTGGTAAAGTTCATTCTGTAGAGGTTACCTTTTCTGTCTGCTCTTAGCATTTCTTGACCTGATTCTGAGTGAAGAAGTGAACAATATTTTCTTTGAAATTTCACATCAAAACCATGATCACAAAGTTGACTTATGCTTATCAGATTGTGTTTTAATCCATCCACATAAGCAACCTTTGATACTGAAACATTTTTTCTTGATAACTCACCATATCCTTTAATATGTCCTTGCTTGTTGTCTCCAAAAGTAACTGCTCCTCCAGATTTTGCTTTGAATGATGATAGCAATTCTTTATTTCCAGTCATATGCCTTGAACATCCAGAATCTAGGTACCAGATTGGCATTGACTGTTTCTGCAAGACAGATTATTGTTTCTTAGGTACCCACCTCATTATGGGTCCTTTTGTGTTAGACTTTGTTGGGTTTGTATGACTTTTTGGCATCTCATCTTTTGATGTCTTGCCTTTACTTGTCTTCTTTTGAGATTTTGTCTCTGAGATATTTTTCAGAGATTTATTCAAAAGGCAGTGTGATCCTTTAAAATGATTCTTCAGTTTCATCAAGAGATAAATGCAGTTACAATTAATAGAACAAGAAGAAGTAGGAGCAAAGTTTTTCTTTTTATTAAAAGCATTTGTTACATTTTGACTTCTTTTGAAACTAGCACTAGGAATATTACATTTATCCCTAACTACTTCTTTTCTTTTTGCTTGATAGACAGTCTTCTTTTCAAGTTGTTTTTTCTTGTTCAAAAACATCTTCTTTTCTTTGCTGCTTACTGCACAGACAGGATCAATATGGTTAATTTTTGTCCATTTGCCTTTTTGTTCAGGAGAGAATTTTATTGTTTTATAGGTGTAAGAACCAGAAGTGTTTGTTTTATTCTTTGCCTTTTCTTGCAACCCTTTTTCAAGTTCCAGAGATGTTTTTGCTTGTAAACACATATTTGCAAAATCAGGACTTATTGGTATTCTGGTTTTGGTTTTCAATACTAAAATTGGAACATTCAAAATACCAGAGCCAACAGTTTCTATCTTTTTGTGAATTACATTCCCTGGTCTACAAAAAATCTGTTCATCAATCTCTAAATCAGATTCTGAATCAGAGTCAAGAAAGTCTCTCTTAGATTTAATAGAGATATCTACCTCTATTGGTTTTTTAATTTCTTTTGATCTAGAGACTTTGATGATCCGTTTCATGCTTTCTTTTCTTTTTAAGTCCTCCATGACATTTTCTTCCCAAATCTTTTGAACATCATCTTTAAACGTAGTTCTGATGCTTTCATCTGACTTTGGTGAATACAGAGGAGCATTCGGATTAAGTGAACTCTGAGATTCATTTTCAGAAGTACTTGTATCAGAGGTACTTGGTTCAAATGTCTCTGATTCACTTGAGATGAAAGCATCAAATCTGAAAATTTCTTTGGGATCATAGCTCTGAGGTTTTGTAAAGAGTACCTCTGAAGTTTCTTCATTTATCTGTAGCACAGGCTCTTGAATGTCTTTACTTCAGAGTACGTAGTATTTTTGAAATTTAAAGCTCTTGCTTTTGATCCCTCTGATGTTTTCATTCTTTTGAAATTATTCAGAGATGGATCTTCAAAGCTTTGGACCTTTCCTATACAGAAAGTGGAAGAAAGTGAAGTTTTCTCCAATCCATTAAATGAATTCAACTCATTGAATCCTAGCCCTTGAGAGTCCATCTGAGTTTTTATTTTGTGGAAAACACTTTGTGCATTAACATAGCTTTTGATTCGAAGATTTTGTCTATCTAGAGATTGATGTAGGATTTCTCTTTCCTTTTGAAAAATTTTGGTTAAGGCAATAGAATTGAGCCTTTCATACTCAGATTTCTTTACTTCTTCTTCTTTTCCTTTTAAAACTTTTTCAATCTCTTTTATTTCTTCTGAAAATGATTTTTCTTTTTGCTTGTTGGTTTCTTCAAGTTTGGTTTTTTCAAGAAAAATTTCTTTCTTTTCTGATTCCAGAAGATTCTTTTCTCTTTTGTAAAAAATGAGCTCTTTTGTTACTTGCTCTCTTTTCTCTTTTTCTTCAACAAACTTTTGCTTTAGATCCTGAAGTTCATTAATTAGTTTAAAAGCATCTATTTCAGGATCACTGTCAGAGGTGTAAAGAGAGTTTACCTTTTCAGAGTTGTCTTCGGATGCTTCATCAGTTTGATTTCCATCTGAAAAAGCCATACCACAGAGATTGGTAGGTTGTTCCTCACCATCACTTGTCGAGTCAGATAGCCAGTCTTCCATTTCTGCTACAAGAACTCTTTCTTGGGTCTTTGGCCAGTGGGCTGAGATGGTCTTGGGCTTGGGCCAGATAAGGTTGGAATACGACCATTTGGGAAATTGGTTTGTAGACCTCTGCAATTAGAAAATCGTCCCCTAGAGCCATGGTTTCCATAGTTGCGACTTCCACGATGATTGTTTGGGGTTTTCATGGCGACATTTGCTGAGAGTTCAGATGCAGGAGTGGAGGGGGTGTGAAGAAGCAATCTGGATTCAAATGTCAAAAGATGACTGAGAAGTTCTGGTGGAGAAAGAGGGTCTGACCTAGTCGTGAGGGAAGCAACGATGGGGTCAAAATCGGGTCCAAGTCCAACAAGAAAATAGGTGATGAATTCTTCATCTGTGAGAATTTTTCCAGCAGCAGCAAGAGAATCAATTAGATTTTTGGTTTTGTTATAATACTCAAGTACAGAGTCTCCCCCCTTTCTAAGGTTGGTTAATTGAGTGTGGATCTGTATAAGTTTGGCTTGAGATCTGGAGGTGAATAGTTTTTCCAGAGCATACCAAACTGTTGAGGATGTTCGATGATGGAGAACTTGACTGACTAGAGATTCAGATAAGGAAGATATAAGAATGGATAGCAACAATTGGTCTTGTTGAAACAAGGTAAGAAAATCAGGGTTTGGGGTTTTATCTTCAAGAAATTGACTGGGTTGAGATATTGAACCATCGATAAGTCCAAAAAGTTTTTGGCCATGAAGGTATGGAAGCATCTGTGCTTTCCATAGAAGATAATTGTCATTTGACAATTTGATTGAGACAAGATGTGACAGAGATGATAAAGGGTTGGAAGAAATAGGGTTGGATGAAAAGGAGTTAGAGGTTTTGGGAGAGGCTGTAGAAGAGATTGATGAGGGAGAAGAACCTGCCATTGTCGTAGGGCTAGGGCTCTGATACCATAACAGATTAGGGAGAAAAGGGAAGAAACATTTTTATTTCTTTCTTAATTATTTTCAACAGAGAGGTACAGGGCTTTTATAGAAAAGGAAAAGCAATCACACTAAATCCTAGCCATCCAGTGAGAGAGAATCACAGCCATTCATTTTGGGCAACAAAGTTTGTTATAACCGAATGAGGCTTGTCATGGTTTAACAGGATGTCTAGAAGGTTTCAGATGGGATTTGAATCACAATTGGATTAAGAAATGAACAAAGTGGTCATTCTGACATATAAAAATGACCGGAAACTAATTATTATGATAAAAGTCATTATTACGTGGTTTTCAAAAATAAAAAAAAACTAACAAATTTCCATATTTTGAGTGATTATATCCCTTGACATTTTTTTGAACAAATAAATATTTGCATTTATTAAAATCGAACAAAATGATTCTTCTGACTTATAAAAATAACCGGAAAACCGGTTTTTGTGGTAAAAATCACTACTACATGGCTTTTTAAGTTAAAGAAAAATATGACATGGAAACAGTTGGCTACTTCTCACAACTCGCCTGCTCCCCGCCAACTGTTCTAATCTTAGCGACTCAACAACCATCCTCCCCTATCCGCTCTCACTCAACTTTTTGACATTAACATATTATGTGCTCGGTGCTTCAAATGTATTTTCTTCAATCAGTTCACTTGGCCATATTTGGATGAGGTATCATGAAGTTGTTTTTGTTTTTATGATGATTATTGGTTGTAATGATTACCCAAGTTATGATGCAATTGTTGATTCAAATGAATAATATATGTCAGATTCTTTATACTTGGACCTTGAAAACAAGGATGACTTAATCAATATAAATAAAACAGTTGATGTTTCGTTTTAAAAATGTAAGGATATTTTCGTTAAAAAATATGCCTAGCTAGGAAATTAATTATAGAATTCCGTTGAGTTTTTCCCATGATTTTACCATAATAAACGATTTTACATGTCAGAATGATCAATTTGTTCGATATAAGTGCAAGGATTAAACTAAATGGAGGATTATGATGTGTTCTTTTGTTCTCAACATTTTAATATTCTCATTTGAACCTTCCTCTCTCTCTCTCTCTATATATATATATATATATGACAAATTATATCATAATGGAATTTACTTTGTCATGGTTCCTATTGTTACAAAACTTACATTCAAATGCTTCATTTTTGCGGGACGTATTTATATATGTCTTCAATAAAAATGATTAATGTAATATATTATGTATTCGATGCAATTAAGGGAACTATTATAATTTTGTAAACAAAACTTCTTTTTGGAAAAAAAGTTATTAAACTTACTTGTTTGAGGCATATATCAAAACGTAGTTTTTAAAAGTAATAAAAGCTGGAACAAAATATGCTACATTTTAATGTAAATTTGCCATAAGATAATATACTTTATGTTTCAATCACATTTTTATGTGTTTCTTATCTTTTTTTTTTTTTGAACGGCAACAAATCCATATATATTACCACACCAAAAAGTTTACAAGAGTTTACAACAAACAAAGGTAAACCGAAAATACCCAATGAAATACCACCAACCGAACCAAAACAAAAGATGTCGAAGGAAAAAACAAACAACAGAACAGCAACAAGCAATGTAGTTTGCGAGTAGCAAACAATCACTGCAGCAAAAAGATGAATATACCCGATGAAAGAAACATTCCGCGAGCATCCAAATCAGACCCGCAGTAGCCATATGATGTCGTACTCCACGGATTTGCATATACGCATCTGCAGTTTTCACCGATTGATCACATTTGCATCTACTGTCATCCTGGCCATGAGACATTGATCGCCACCGAAGACGTTACCCCGTACCGCAGAGACATTGGACATGACAGCTTCAAGTCGGACAGTTGAAAAGGATGGACATGGCCGCATCCCCGCTTTGTACCACTCGCAATGTATCTGCGATCTCATCAACAGCAAGCTGCACCTCGATCACCCCTGTTTAAACCTTCCAGCAAAACATACTTTTGAACCTGCGCAAAATCTCACGAGCCCGGTCGAACCACCGTCACTATCGAACAACGGAGCTGTTTGTTTTGTCTTCATAACAACAGCTATCTCACTCCCCTTGATCACCAAGTTCCACCCGCGCCTTAATCTCGTCACCATCTTCTTCTTGACAGCGCCTTGACATCTCTTTCGATTCCCACGAGACCCCACCTTTGACCCCTCGCTTTCTGCCCTCTTCCTGATTACCCGACATTCTGATCGTTGCCGAAGTTTACATTGCCCGACAGCCAAAGTGATCCAGTCCACACTTTGTTTCTTCGACCTTCTACTTACCCATTCAAACACGATCCTTTGCCACTTGAGAAATAGCTCGTCAAGCCGCCTCTTCTCCGCTTTAAAGATAATTTTGTTCCTGTGATTCCAAATTATATATAAAAATGACCACTTCACCCCCATCCAAGCCATGCTACCATTTTGGCACCCACCCCCACCCGAATCCCCTTGCAACAACTCTTGAAGAGAATCGATCCCCTCTATAGGTTTATTCCACCATCTCCCTACTCACACCCACAATCTTTTCACTTCATCATACCCTACTAGAGCATGATCACTACTTTCCGTCACATTCCCATATCGTGGACATAGAATGGAATCAAGATCGAAACCCATATCACTAATCACCGACCTACACAGGATCCTCCCAAGTTTCGCTCTCCAAATGAAAACACACACTTTCTTAGGAACCACGGGGCACCACGATGTTTCCTCCATACTCTCTACCCCACCCCTACCCTCCTCTATTACTTCTCGAAGCTTTTTTTACGTTGAATCCGTTTATTTTATCGAGCACCCATTCCCACTTGTCTCTTCTTCCTCTCGAAGGCTCCCACCCTTGTAGCTTCCTCAACAACTCCTCCATCTCTCCACACTCTCTACCTCTCGGAGGTCTTCTCCAATTCCACCTCCACACCCATCTATCATCTACCCAATCTCCCCTTTCCGCTATCCTTGCCTTTTTGTCAACCTCCAACCTTGCAAGCCTCTTAAACTCCACTTCTAGGGAATTATTTCCCACCCAAATTTCTGCCCAAAAACTCGTCTCCACTCCGTCACCTACTAATTTTTTAAAAGATCCCGAGAAGTTAACCCCCTCCGAATCCAACTCTCTACCCACCCTAATAATATTATTCCAAATCGAGGCCCCCCTTCGCTCCCCCATTTCCCCCCTATAATTCCTCTACCCTCCCCATAAATACTTTTGGTGACACTCACCCAAAGAGCATTTCTCTTCCGAAAGAAAGCGCCACCACCATTTTCCCAATAAAGCTCGATTCACCACGTGAAGCCTACCAATATTTAGACCTCCTTTTTTAAAACTACCTAAAGTTCTTTCCCATTTGACCCACGACATACCCTTTTTACCACTCTCCCCCGACCCCCCTCCCCAAAAAAAATCTATTACGGATCCTCTCCAACTCACTTATCACTCCTCTCGGGGTTCAAAACATGGACAAAAAGTACAAAGACATGCTGCCTAGGACCGATTTAACCAATGTTAATCGACCACCAAAGGAAATAATTTTTGCCTTCCAAGATGCGAGTTTTATTTTTACCTTCTCGACAATTGGACTCCAACTGTTTAACTTTGCCATCAATGCACCAACTGGAAGGCCTAAATACACAAAAGGAAGCGCCCCCTATTCACAACCAACCCATCTTGCCCAATCTTGAATTTCCGTTTCCCGAACGCCCATTCCAAAAATCTTGCTTTTCCTCAAGTTGATTTTCAACCCCGATATAGCTCAGAAACATTCAAGAATCTTCAGCAAATTTTTTAAATTCGATAAACACCATTTTTCGAAGAAAATCACATCGTCCACGTATTGCAAGTGAGAGATCATCACTTCTTTATTCCCTATCTTGAGACCTTCGAACAATCCCTTTTCCACCGCTTCCTCCATTAAAATATTCAAATTTTCCGCCATGACAAGAAAAAGAAATGGAGCGAGTGGATCTCCTTGTCTTAGTCCTCTACCCATCTTGAATTTTTTTCATTGGTGCTCTATTAACTAAAACCGAGGAGTGGAGACATGCCTTAACCCACCCTATCCATTTCCTTCCAAACCCCATTTTTTCCATGCTTTCTAAAAGGTGATTCCACTCCACCGAATCGTACGCTTTTTCGAAATTTAGTTTAAAAATCAGCCCACTTTTCTTCTTTTTTCGAATATACTCAACCACCTCGTTTGCTATAAGGATACCGTCTAAAATGTGACGGTCTCTAATGAAAGCACTTTGGACTTTGCTAATCACTTTACCTAATACACTTTTTAATTTTTCCGCAAGAATTTTGGCCACCGTTTTGTAGTACACCTCGATTAAGCTAATCGGTCTAAAGTCACCTAGACCATCCGGATTGGGTAGTTTCGGGATCAAAGTGAGAAACGAAGAATTGCAACCAAGACTTATAGTCTCCTTCTCCCAAAACCAATGTACCGCCTCCATCAAATCTTCTTTAATTAATCCCCAAAACCGTTTCATGAATCCGAACGTAAATCCATCCGCCCCAGGCGATTTATTGTTGCCGCATTCCATACCTCTTCCTCCTCAAACAGTCTCTCCAAAAAATTGGCATCTTCGATCGAGATTCTTTTAAATTTCCCACTAGAAAGATGTAACCCCCGGAAATTTCGGTAAGTATGTACGTGGAACCTTATCCTATCTTTTGCGTATATTAGATCATCACCTCGTGATTTTACCTTGGTTAAGTGGACCCTTGATCACGAAAACCATAACCGCAAGGTCTAGAGGGGTTGAGCATCGTTGGGAATGAAATCGAGCCCAGAGCAGAGTCGGCGATTGTGCCCGCGATTATGACACCTTGTCAATATCGTAGGTCACAATCGCGAGAGGGAGATACCCCACGGTACAAGAGCCGCGATTGTGCCGGCGATTGTGACCAATGTCACTCTCGCCTGGCACTCTCGCTGGAGACGTACCGAGAGCTCCTTGGAGCGGGCGATAGTGCCCCGACGATGTGACCATGTCACTCTCGCCGGGCAAGGTCGCGAGCGGGCAATTGGGTATTAATCAGACCTCGGCCGACCAAAACTCATTTATTTCATTTGCAACTTTGTGTATGGTGATTTTCTTGAGCTCTAGGTAAGTCTCATCCCCTCTCTTCATTCATTGCCCATTAATGGAACCCTAAGACTCTTTATTCCTCATTCTAGGTTGTCAAGTATCTAGTGTGAAGACTTCAAGTTCTCAAATTCAAGATCTCCATCTCTTCATCTAGACTTTCTAGGGTTTTCAATAAAACCCACATTGTGAGTCATACTCCCTTTTCTTAAACTTTATACATGTCAAAACACTATTTTTAACTCCTACACATCTCCTTGATTTTGGTTCATGTTTGTGAGACTTTGACCTAATTGTGTATTTTTGGAGATTTTAGGTTTTTACCACTTTCAAACTAAAATGAAAGGTTCCATCATATACGACGTAAAATACGGTTTCACTTGCATATTCATGTGGGTTACTTGAAAGAATATGTATATTCTCATCTTTATGATTTTCATTCTCATGTTTGGGTTTTTGCATTTACTTATTAGCAGTTAAACAGAGAAACGCATTTTGGAAATAAAAGGTATTGAAGACTATATGTTTGATTATAGTTGGTCACAAATGAAATTGTGACAAGTCTAGACTAATGCTAGTGGATCCATAGGTATAGAGTCGACTTAATTTTATTTGGTTTAAACCCCGTTGTAGCTAGTTGAGACATTGGGCCCAGGGTGGCAACTTAGTATGGTTATGTGGGACCGGATACTAGCCATGGGTTGTAAATGTAAATCCTAGTGAATGAGCATGATTAGGATCATTGGATTCCCTCCCCCACATCTGAGTACGAGTCGGCGAGTTTGTGTCCTTGATCCTAGTATGGTGAGCTCAATAACTTGGAAAATGACCTACTTTTGTGTTCCGCCACAATCCTTGGAAAAATCGGGTCTCCCCCGTCATCGCAAGATGTATTTTGGACCGCGAGGTCATTATGTGTTTATCAAATCATTTACAAAGGCGAATGGTGAAAATGATTTACTTACGATTGTATTCAATTTTCGTACTAAATTTTCATATAAATTGTATGTTCTCACTAGGCTTTAAGCCTAACACTTTTCTCAAATGACATGTATGACAGGTTCCCTTAGTGGCGGGGCACCGAAGGGTTGAGTGAGGAGCTTGGGCATTGAGGCATTTTTGAGATGATAAATATTGGAGTCTTGGTGTCTAAAACAATTTATTCATTTTTGGAATTTGAGTTGGCAACTGATGTAATCTAGATGTGTTTGGTTTAGATTAATTTGTTGCCAATTTTATCATTCTTCTAAAGGTTTTGTAAACGCTTTAAACATTTACCCATTTTTGGTGGTTTACTCCAAATACAAATGTCATATTGCCGAATTTTCAAAATTTTAAATTACTCTAAATTTTAGGGTGTTACAAGTGAGATGGGTCCTTGAAACTTCCACTTCCAAACTTGCACTTGAAGAACTCTAAGACATGATTTTTAATTTGATACGGATCTTCCGCCCACGCCCCGTTGATGTTCAAGCCTCTAATTAAATTTTCCGTTCTCTAAATTTCATTGTCGCATGGAACAACTTTGTGTTTTCGTCACCTTCTAAAATCCATTTCACTTTAGCCTTTTGTCTATCCATCCCGATTTTTTTCTTTTCAAGATCTAACCACTTTTTCCTAGCTATCAACCAATTATTCCTTTCCGACTCCTCCCATTGGTTCGATTCCGCATTCGGTTCCATTTGGATAAATTCACATTTAGCCCGAGAGATTTCCTTCTCCAGATTGCCAAATCTTTCCCTACTCCAACTTTTAAGCGTCTGTTTCACGTTTTTCAATCTATCCCTAAACATACAATCCGGTTGAGATGAATTTACCTCACTTCTCCACGCTCCACGCACCACTTCTTCGATTCCCTCTTCTTTTAGCCATACGTCAAAAAACTTAAACGGTTTTGGACCGAAATCTAATTTATCATCTCCCATCACGATTGGAACATGATCCAACCACACCCTCTCCAAAGCCTTCACCCCTAAATTTCTCCACAAAGCACCGAATTCGTTTGAAACTATAAACCGATCAAGTTTGCTAAATTTGATTTCGTCATCGCTAATTCTAGTGAACTTCCTTCCATGCATCGGTATCTCGATCAAGCCGCTACGATTGATGAAATCGTTGAATTCCTCCATGCCTCTTGGATTCGAGGCCGCATTTAATCATTCTCCCTCACCTCTTACCTCGTTAAAGTCCCCGAAAATACACTTCTTCCTTCGAAACAAGATTTTCCAATTTTCCCCAACACTCCTTCCTCTCCCGAACGTCTCTCGGACCATACACATTTACAAATCCCATCATACCATCTATGCCCATCCAATGCCCCACCACCGCCAAAAAATCCTTTTCCTCCACTATGAATTTGCAACATAATTTTTTACTATCCCACATCGTTAGAATCCCTCCCGAATTTCCGGACGCTCCTACTTGAGCAAAATCTCCATCGTCACTCCCCCACAAATAATTAATTTGGGTCCCGCACCATTTTTTTGTTTTTGTTTTTTGAATTCCAAACATGTTCGGTCTCTCCTTCATACTAATATCTTTGACCCACTTTTTTTTTTGAAACTGATCCCAACCCCCTTATATTCAAAGAAATCACTTTCATTATTACAAGATATGAAAACGAGACTAACCTGAGACTATTGAGGATCTTAGACGATTCTTCTATCCGCCATGACTTTATTTATTTTTCTGATCTTCCAATTCACACCGATCTTTTCCCCAAAGTCTTTCAACCCTTCTGTAGTATCTTTGCTTCCAAGTTCATTCAAGACCGAAACGCGACCGAAGAGAACTTCTTATCTCTCATTTTCCTTTTTATCGATTTCTCTAATTGAGTTGAGTTTGAACATCTATTATGACTTGGTTTTTTTCCACTGCTTCTTGCCATTTGTTTCAAAAAGTGGAAACTCATCTTTCCTCTACCCAATCCTGAGAATTCCGATCTCTTCCCTTTTGATTTTTCCCCCTTAGTTTTCTGGCTTGTTAAATCGATTGTCAAATTCCTTGCATTGTTTTCCTTGCTTTTCAACTCATCTTCCAGATTTTACTCTCTTTACCAGATAGAATCTTTGTCGAACCTCCTATTCCTTTTGCGTGTCCTTCATCCTCAAAACCAGCATGTTGAGGTCCAACGATTTTTCCACCAGGCCCAATACGTGACTCTCCTTTTTTTGCTAAGTGGGCTTGAGACCCAATACCTTTTCTTTCCATTTTATCTTCGCCCAACGAGTAATTCAAACAATCATCTTTTCCATTAAAATTGCCTTCTTCCTCATTAAACCCTGGCACCTCCTTAGGAATATCATTGTCGCCTGACTCTTTTCGAGATGCAGCATCATCATCACCGCCGGACGACTGTTCATCTCTTTTGTCTGTTGCCGGATCGTCCCCCAGATCTTTGATCGTCACCTCCGCCCCAACTCCGTTTCTTTGAGTATCACTTTTATACCCGTTGACCGACAGACCTTCGTCCTCTCCTAAATAGCTCTCTTCCCCCATTCTGTTTCACTTACAACGTTGTCTTCCGACCCGAGTGACTGAGATGAATTCTCCTCGCTGCTATCGATCCCCGTCTCCTTTGGCACCAACGATTGAACCTCCAAGAACGAAGAGAGAGAGCTGTCCTCTTCCTCTATTTTGATACGATAGAAAAAGTTGCCCACTTTAATGTTGATTAATTGATCTATGGTGGATAGAATTGAAGTACAAATTTTCACCTTATCCCAAGCTAAGTTATCATTATCTATCAAATCACAATTCAAAGTTCTAATGACGTTACCCCATTTACAAGCGATCTTCGTAAACACGTCTTCCTTCCAACCATGAAGAGGCACCCCAGATATCTTCAACCATATCCATCTTTCTGTCGCCCGGTATCCTTCAGACCATCTTCTCAGGTCCTTAGCCTAGAAATGAATACCATGGACTTTATCATTTACAATTTTTTGAACATCTTCATCCTTACAGAGCTTGATCAAAACCTGCCTTCCACCAAGATACTTCACTTTGCTTCCTGACCATATTCCCGCACACAACTTTTTTACCGCCTCTATGTGATCTATTGAAGAGACCCTTCCCACAACGTACATTTTTAAAAAGTCATTGTTACTTTCTTCGCTTCTCCATTCACCTAGGACTGAAGCTTGATCGAAAATTTGGTCCTCCTTTGTTCCAACATTCGGTTTATCCCCGTCCGATAGATACTCCACATTCTTGGATCCATTTTTGACCGCATCCAGGTAAGACTTGTACGGTTTCCTTTCTCCTCCTTTCCTTTCTGTCCGACCTCTATGATCTTCTCTATTCTGCTTCCCTTGAACTTCCATTCTGCCCTTCCTCCTCCCCTCCTCCGCCCTGAAAACGCCCAACTTAAAAGACCCAATCCATATACTTTTCAATTTATTCTCCAGTTGACTATCGTCTCATGTTCTTTTAAATCTAACGTACCCGAATTCTTTTCCATTCCTCAGTTTCTTCTTGGCCATATACATATTCGTAATTGCTCCATATCTTTTGAACATTCTCCATAGGTGTGACACCTCCCACTTCGTCGGGAAGTTAAAAAACAAGAAGGATATCTCTTTCTGGTGGTTAATTCTGTTCCAAACTGATCCGGAACACTGCCGTTGTACCTACATTCCCATGCTTTAAGCCCTGACCTCACTCTCTCAAACCCCCTCCCCCACGCTCTCGCACACACACTCTCTCTCTCTACTCTCTCTCATCTCTCTCTCTCTTCCAAATAATAGAAATAGAAAATATGTGTTTCTTATCTTTAACAAAAACACAATATCATCAATAAAGTTTCCACTAAAATGTGATTTAATCCATAAAATCAAGAAAAATGCACCATCGGTGGTCAATTGATGCAACGGGAATTGCGGAAAGGATCGACAAACGTCTAAATCCAAAGGATAACAAGCTTTACAACGAAACGCTCGAGAAAATTAAGAGAAACCTCTTAAACTAGAGATAAAACTCTAAAGATAATTTTATTTAACAAAGAAAACAATAAACCTTATTTATAGTCTAAGATAACTAAGAGATAACTATGAATTAAATTCAAATATAATCTTAATTCTAAACCAACTATAAAACTTAGGGATGGTAACGGGGCAGGTTTGGGGCGGGTATCCCCTTACCCGGCCCCAACCCCGGTTTTGAAAACATGGCCCCGGACCCGGCGGGTACGGGGATCGAATACCCGGCCCCGATACCCGCTAACCCGACCCGGTTTAGACCCGTCAAGGATTATGTAATGACAAAAGTCCCATTTTTGACTATTCCTATTTCATCATAAGATCTTGAAATATTTATAAAGGTCTATAAAGGTCATCCTTTATATAACATATATTAATATGTTATATATATATGTAGACTTAAGTTCGCATGCTACCAAACAGTTTCCGTGAGACCGGTGAGACCAAGCTTTAAAGTATGAACCTTCACACCAAAAAACTGTGAATGTAAAAAAAATCGAACTTTTCATAGGGAAAACACCGTAAATGTTACGTTCACGGTGTTTTTCGCTGTGAATGTTCGTTTTTTTTACCTTCACAGCGTCTTCACTGTGAAGGTTCGGATATACCTTCACAGTCTTTTATCTGTGAAGGTTTGATTTTTTTTTTTAACTTGGTTTAGGTTTTTTTACCTTCATAGTGTGATTACATTATGAAGGTTCGAATGTTTTTTACCTTCACAGTGTTTCGGTGTGAAGTTTCATGTTTTAAGGCTTGGTTTTACGCGGTCTCACGGAAACAACTTGGTCTCACGTGAACCTGACCCTATATATATATATATTTTTAAATAATACTTATATTATATATTCCGGGTACCGGGCAGGTCGGGGGTAGGCTACCCGTCCCCGGTCCCGGTTTGAGCATACCGGGTATCCCCAGCCCCGGTCCCCGGACCCGGTTTTGCGGGTATTCCCCGCTCCCGTCTGGGTCGGGTGAACCGGGTTCCCCAACGAGTCGGGGCAATTTCCCATGCCTAATAAAACTTAATTACATAATTAATAAAAAGAAACCAAATAATAATCCTAATAATAATTAAAACTAACAATAATTATCGTTAGTTAAAAGAAATAAAATAAGGAAGGAAATCAATTAGCTCCAAATAATCAGCGGGACTTGTATCGAGACTTAAGTCTCAGTGAAACTCTCGGTTGGCGCTGGGATAGGCAGTGAGACTTATCCCGAGACATAAGTCTCGGTAGCTTCTATTTGCCTCTTTTCCAATTCCAATTTCCTAGCCTCTTTCGAGCTCGTTTTCTTCTTTTCCAAAGATAGAAGAAACACTTTGATAGCTCTCGAATTCTCCCTAAATCATCAATCTTAAGAGAAAACCAAATAAAAACAAAGCATTTTCTACACATTCTCTATAATTTCTTTAAAATAGAGAAATAAAGTCGAAATATTTAAAAATTTACATTTAATTTCAACAGATTCTCTATTTTAGAGATTTTAATATTCATTATATTATTAAAATATTGTATAATTTATCATCTCAATACACTTTTTAAAAAGAATTTATAGAAAATAATAATAATTCAATCTCAATGATGGGAATGAATAAAAAATCAATTTCTCTCTCCACACGTCACGTTTTAGAAAATTCTCTAAACTTGGAGTTTTCTCTATTTTAGAAAACAATATAAAGAATCTATTGAAGCAATATAGATAACAAAAGTCTCATTTCTCTATTTTAGAGAATCTGTTGGAGATACCCTAAGCTGTAATTCTAAAGAATAAATAAAGATAACGTGCGGAGTCGAAAAAGCATAAATTAAAATTTGGGTATAACTTGTAATACTCCTAAATTCTTATTCTATACTTTTGATTCTAGTCATTCTACTCCTGGAATCCTGTCTCATTAAGATTCATGTCCAAATAGTCTCTTGAGCGTTGTTAATAACGGTTAGATTTAGGATGAGAATAAACTTGTATGAAAAAAATGAGACATTCCTTCTCCTATTTCATAAACCGAAGCATCATTATCGTATTATATAAATATTTTTTTTAATGATTATAAAAAAACATGTAAACAATACAGAATTGATATTTTGTTGACACGTAAATCTCAAAAAAAACTTAAAATCAGCTTGAGTTCAAGATGGAGAATATGTTTAAATGGTTATCTAGGATCAATCAAACTGAAGTTTTGTCACATGCATATATTTGAAGGACCCCGAAAATAAAACTAATAGAGTCATCTTCCAACTTGTCGAGTTGGATGAATCATTAAACCAGTTAATAATGTAAATTTAAATCGATAAACTAGATAAAATAACATAGATCCTTATGCTTTTGGCTTTGGCTTTGAGAACTTATAGATCCACCAACTTGATTTTGTTTGTGATTTTTGGTTACTAACTGACTGAAAACCGATGAAAACTAAATGATCCTTATTAGAAAGAATTTAATTCGTTTATTGTAACATATAAGATCGATAACTTGTATATAATGTCATTTTAAAAGGTCCTGGATGTTAAATGCTTTATCCTCTAGTTAAAACGAAATAAGATTGTTAGATCATATAAATTATAATTCAACTTACTGATTTGTATTATCATTTTCTAAATGTGGACTTTTGGACTAGGTGCAACAGACCAAACCAGATAAGCCTAACATTTTTCGTACTGGACAAACGAAATTGACTATCCGAGTTCGGGTCTTTACCTTATCCCACTGTACTTGTTCGAACTTCTGATTACGTTAATCAAGCTTTATCCATATCAGATTTTTTCCCCAAACTTGTTCATGTGCAACTTGTATTGTCTTCAACCACCCATATAGATGCATAAAGAAACTTTATTTATTCAACAAAAATATAGATTAGGGGTAAAATGGTCATTTTTGACATTCAGACTGTTTATCCAGCACAACAACCGAACAACAACTTATCTATTATCATACAAACAACTATATCTACACAGACAACTATATCCATACAGGTCTTAACAGAAAACGAACCGAACAACCCCTAACTCTAGGTTGAAACTCTAGCTTCAGAATGATGTCTTGTCCAGTTCTATCATGTCCAGTCTTGTACATCACTGCTTCTTGTCCTATCCAGTCAAGTTCAGTCTAGTAATGTTTGTGTATCAAACGTTATCTAAGAAAAGTGAGATAGTCATCGTATTTTTATATTTCTTAAATTACATATTTAAAAAATAATTAATACCATATTTGCATCAATCATAGTTACATTATTTTTGTCAAATTTTAATTAACATAAATTGTGACAAGTGGACGACAGGAAGAATAACGTAACCATAAAAGTTTAAAAAACCTTAATTTAAAATGGTTTATTTGGAAATTAACAAAAAAATGATATAAATAACATGATTATAAGAGCGAAGGATTAAATGAGAACATGATCAAAATAAGAGAACATGAAATCAACTAAATCACATGTGATTTTACACTGAAATCAAATACAATTATGGAACAAGATCAACGCAATGGTGTCAGGGGCGGACCTACATTGGAGCATGCAGTGGCATGGACCACCGTTTTATAGTTCCGCCATAAGAAAAAAACATTACATTTATGAAGGGTGCCACCATATAGATTTTGAATCTGAAATCTTAGTGTAAATCTTTAATGGTGGAATTGGTAAATGTTCCTGCCTTTATACAAAAGGCACGATTTCAAGTCCCATAATGTCAATTTTGTTGGTTTTTAGCTTAAATTTTGGTGTGTTTTTTATATACCTCTTGTGTTTTTAAAAATACATGTAGACGAGGATTCAAACATAAGTCTCTTTATAGCCAAACTATGACACCACTTACAATTTTTTTTTGGGCCCGCCTCTGAATGGTGTGCAGACAATTTGGCCGCAACCTGTGTCGCGCATAATCACATGTGATTTAACCGTTCTCGTGTTCTCTTATTTAGTCACTGTTCTCGTTTGAACCAACTAACCCGACTCTTAAAAGTATATGTATAATTGATAATATTGTACCAAAAAGTGAAAGAAGATAGAGTGAGGAAGAGGAAAAACATCAAATTAAAGTTGAGGGGGATAACTTGTAACATTCAAAGATTCTTATTCTCTAATTTTCTATTTAACCCCCTAAAGATTCAAATATTATAAAAAATGGCATCTAAATATACCCATTGTCATTGACTTTCGCCATTAACAGCTTGACTGGAAGAGAGGTTCTCTTCCATTACCAGGTTATCTATCTCTCTCTTTTGTGCTCATCACTCTGTGTGTTTGTGTTTATTATGAAATTATCGCAATCACTTGGTTTGATGTCAATGATGTGTTAAACAGGAAGTTGAAATTTTTGTTGTTTGTTAAACAGATTCGATTAAGGTTGAATTTTAGGGTTGAGTTGAATTGCATTATACTGAATACTGTTATGGTATGTTGAGAACTGTAATTATATGGCTTGGTACTGAAATCAGGCCAATGTCGGTTTTGAATCCATTTCTGATTGATGATTGTCATACTTTTGACTATGAAGATCAAACTTAAATTAACCACAAGTGCTGTGGTGTGGTGGTAAAGGCTTGGGAGTTCATAGCGCTCAACCCGGGTTCGAGCCCCACTAGCAGCACTTGTGGCCACTAAGGATAAACTCAGGGCTGCACGCTTTAGCAGCTGGGCCAAAGGCCCTAATTGCCACGGATTAGTCTGGGCCATAGGCTTAGGATACCCTTTCCAAAAAAAAGATCAAACTTAAATTGTCAACTAGATGATTATTATGATTTCTGTTACGTTTTCAACGGCAAAGTTTCGTATCCCTTAATGTATTTTGCTCAAATTTGAACATATTGTTATCAATGATGGAATTAAAAGTAGTTTGTTTGATTTCATTCGTATTATTGTAGTGCTTAGCAGAGGAAATTTCCATGTATTTACACCCATAATTTCCAAATCCAGATATGATGTTTTGACTCTGCAAGGCCGTACACCAAATTTATAGAACTTTTTACTTTTTCTATGTTGACTCGGAAATTGACCCGAAGGTGAGTAAACCAAGGGTGGAAATTTTATGTTGTCCATCATTGATGCACCACTGCTAATTCAATGGTCAACCCTCAAATGTAGATTCAAAGTCATGATCTATTGGTTATAGCCTATAAGCTCCAACTACTCTAGCAATTCTATTGAAATATATAATATTTATATAGGCAAACTGAACTCATGCACCCTCCTCACCTTTAGTGAGATTTGAACCCATGACCTTCTAGGAGGCTGGGCTCTACCAATAACCCTGATATCGCTAGGCCAAAGACCTTTGTTTACTCTAGCAATTGTACTGTACACAAACATAGAAAAAGTGAAGTGTTTAGAACCTTTCGTTGCACTTGCACAAGTATGCAATGTACATTTCAATTTTAAATTGACTCCTCGAGTGATTTACAAAATTTCCCAAAATGATTAAAGGAAAAGTACTACACCTCCTATCCCATGAAAACTACAACAATTATTGTCTAATGCAAGTTAGTGTCTTTCTGAGAATACTGCTTTTTGTTCACAAGATGCTTCTCTTTCTGAGATTAAAGGAAAAAGTACTACATCTCCTGCTTTGCTTTTCTGAGGTTTGGGATAAGTTTATAGTCTTTTCCTTGCACTTTGCAAAAAGGCTATCCCATGCCCTGAAGCCATGGAGTTCAGCTGTAGGCTATGTATGGCAAACTAGTTGATAAGCTAGCTATTGGCTGATAAGCTAAGTATTAGTTGAAAAGGTAGCTGTTAGCTGAAAAGGTAGTTGTTGGCTAATAACCTAGCTGTTAGCTGATAAACTAGGCATGTTTGGCAAAAACTAGTTGATAAACTAGGCATGTTTGGTAAAAACTAGCTGATAAGTAAGATGACAATGAAAAATGACTTAAAAGGACTTGTTAACATAGTTAATTTGAAAAATACAAGGGTTATATTTGGAAAAAAGTAAAAAAAAAAAAGGGCCCATGGAGCTTATTGAAACGCTACTACAAGTAGCGATTAAAAAAGCTAGCTTATGGCTAATCACGGCAATAAGCTCCCAAATTAAGCTAGCTTATGATTGTCAAACATGCCATAATCATGGCAATCAATGCTTTTGTTCTTTTTTTTTTCTTTTTCTTAACCATGTTGATGTTTCTGAATGAATATGAATGTTGTATGTGATGATACTTTCACTATATTGTGTTCTTTTTCAGCATCATGTCTGCCGATAGAAGTTCTTCATCAACTGAGGTGCAACCTGCTATGGACGACGAATCCACACAAACTAAAGACAGTCAGATCCTCAATCAAGATGTCAAAACGGGTGATTCTGAAATAGCTTCTGGTGACCATGACAAATCTTCATCACCCGAGATCCAAGCTGCTCATGAAATCCATCAAACAACCGCTTCAGATGCAAACAAGCATGATAATCCTTTGGCACCTGATATAGAAGCCAAAACTGATGAATCAACCAAAGTTGCCACCACTCAGCTCCAAGATCCAGTTTCTGATTCAGCTGCCACAAGAACAGCCTCTGGGAACCAAGAAGATTCATCACCACCTGAGGTCCAACCGACCACCACCCCTGAAACTTCCATCTCTCAAATCTCTGAAGCGGATGAAAACAAGCAATCCAATGCTAGTTCTGCCCATGACCCTGTGAATCCTTCACCACCAGAGGTCCGACCCACTGACAGTCCTGAAACTCTCACCACCCAGATCGCCGATTCAGATGCTAACAAGCATGCGACGCATGGAAGTTCATCACTAGCTGAGGTCCAACCGACCACTCAAACCGTTGATTCAGATGCCAACAAGCATGCTACGGAGATCTCCTCCACCCTTGACCCTGGGAATTCATCACCACCTGAGGTCCAGCCATCCACTGCCCCTGCAACTTCCACCACTCAGATCCCTGATTCAGATGCAAATAAGCAAGCCACTGCGATATCCACCAATGACCTTGGGAGTTCTTCCCCACCACAGGTCCAACCCACGGACGCTCCTGAAACTTCCACCACTCAGATGCCTGATTCAGATGCCAGTAAACATGCCACAACAATCCCTGCCCATGACCCTGGGACTTCACCCATAGTCGCCCCTGAAACTTCCACCCCTCAGATCCCTGATTCGGATGCCAACAAGCATGACCCCGGGAATTCTTCACCACCAGAAGTCTCAACCCCCACCCATGACTCGACTGAAGGTTCCACCACCAAGGTGGCAGCCTCCAACCAAGAATCTACCACTAATCCTCCGGTAGCCAGTAGTGACAACAACACAGCCTCAGCGACGAACCACCCTAAGATTTCCTCACCTGAAATCCAACAGGCCACAGATCCACCTACCGAAATTGCCCCCACTGACTTACCTGGCCCCACCCCTGAGCAGAAGCCCAACAAGGAGATCACCCCAAGTGACTCCACCCCTGAGCAGGAGCGAAAGCATCTTATGAACTTGATAGATCAAGAACTCAAATTTGTGGAAAAGGTTTGTCCAAAACTTGGCAGACACCAAGAGCATATAAAGAAAGAAGCCACAGAGGCCACAAACATGTTTGGAAAGTTAAAAAATGAACCTTGTGAATTGAAGGAACTCAAAGATCTGAAGAAGATTGTCACCAAATTAAAGCTTCAGATCCCTGCAAAATACAGGACATATGACGAAATCGACCAACAAGAGAACAAGCAATTTGATATGGATAACGGAGGCGTCATTCCCCCTAAGTTGCTGAAAAAGATGCCTCAGTTGCATGACCAACTGTTTAATGACAGCCCATTCTGTAAAACTATACAGAAACGTTACAACGACCTCAGGCGCGAATTAAAGCTTTGTTTGCTTTGTTTCTCGGTGTTTCCTGAAAATGCAATTATAAGTAGAAGGTTAATGGTTTACTGGTGGATGGGAGAAGGGCTTATTCTTCTGGACGATGATTCAGGATTTGAAAAAACCACAGAGGACCGTGCAAATCGTTATTTTGAAGAGCTTATGGAGGAAGACTTCATTGAGCCCGTATCAAAAAGGCATGGTCGTAATGTGGCCACCTGCAAAATGCATCCGATGGTTCGTGCTGCGCTCGTTATGATCGCAGACAGGGTTAAGTTCTTTGATTTTGATGAGTATGGTAACCCAAAAGATTTCGGAAAATTCGATGAGATTGAAAGCCCAGAAGATGTGCCTCTTATCTATCCCCTTGGTGAACCAAGAGAGTTCTTTGATTTCTATAATGAACAAGATGAAGAAACTTATGAAACCATTCAGTTTCATGATTCCAGTGGGAATCCAATTCCATTCGCTCCACGTCACCCGGACAACATTCTACACCCTGTTGATCGCAATGGAAAGCCGATAGTTTCTGAGAAAAAGTTCTACTTTTACGAGAAAAAGAAAATCACCACGAATTCGTATAAGGTGTGTTTGATGGGTAGCGGGCTATCAAAAGGTATTCCGTGGGAGAAGCTTCATATGTTGTTCAATGTTAAGGATGATATTCTAGAATTTAAGCCGGAATGGTTTCTGAGGATGAAAAACGTTAACGTGGTCTTTCTCGGAAGATGGCAGAGCTCGGCTGCTCACCATATTGAGGTCGAAGAGTTCAAGTTCAAAGAAAGCTTGGAGCATATGAACCACGTTCGGTTCTTTAGCCTACAAGGAGTTTCGAGGATTTCTGAACTTCCAAGATCCATCTCAAAGCTCGAAAGCCTTCTGATTCTTGACCTCCGAGCTTGCCATAATCTTGAGGTAATTCCTAAAACCATCGGTTTACTAAAATGTTTAACGCATTTAGATATGGCCGAATGTTACCTGTTAGAACACATGCCGAAAGAAATTTCATCTCTAGAATCCTTAGAAGTCCTTAAAGGGTTTGTAGTCGTCGAATCCCCAGGAAGACACATATGTACGCTTAACGATTTGCGAAAACTAGGAAACTTGCGAAAACTTAGCATGTACACGCATATGAAAGAGTTCCCACAAGAATCACATCTAGATGCCTTACAGAAATTCGAAAGGCTTCGAAAACTAACCATCTTGTGGGGTGGTCATGAATCGAAGCCCAAAAGCGATAAGTTGAAACAAGATCTTGGATGTCAAAGTAATCTAGCATCGAAAATGATGAAACTGATTCCGAGAAAACAGTGGGTTAAAGGGTCCATGAGACGAATGAATGCGTTCAATAATTCGACATTGGGTTCACGGCTAGAAAAACTGGACCTCAAGTGTTTCCCGGACCATGTTACGCCAAACTGGCTAACCCCGGGTAGTCTCAAGGGTCTAAAGAAACTGTACATCCGAGGTGGACAATTCTCCGATTTAGGTCAGTATCAGGACATTTACGAATGGGAAACTTCGCCGATTCCGGCTAAGGATACATGGAATGTAGAGGTGTTACGATTGAAGTATTTGGATGAATTGAAGATGGATTGGAGAGAGTTGCAGAATCTGTTTCCGAAAATGAATTCTTTGGAGAAAGTTAAGTGTCCACGGCTCACGCTTTTCCCGTGCAACGAGCACGGAGTTTGGACTAAGAAGCCAACGACCACCTGATAAACGCTAGCCGGAGACCAGAGTTGGTGGTCTGTGATATGGTTTGATCGTTCGATTTCGTCGGTATGTCGAAAAAAATAAGTAAATAGGATTGGAACTCATTGATTCTTGGAATAGGTATTATCGGAAGTGTATGTTTGATGATTGTTGTTGTTGATATACATCATTGTGCATGTAATTTGTGGTTTTAATTGTGTCACTAAAACTTTTTACTCGTCGGAGGTTTTCATAGAAACAGTCATTTATATCTTGTGAAAGATGACAGATTTACGTACAGTAAGATATATTGAGCACGTTTTGTTTTGTTTGGTTTTATAAATATTACATTTTTCATCATATTTTATGGTACTAGAAGTATACCTATGCAACACATCTCTATTTCTTCTCTTTCAATTTTATTTTATGAATTTGTCTGGTTTTGACACTGCGAGAGAGTTGTCGGTTGGTTATCAGTTTATGGAGTATATTTTACCGTATTACAGGGCTTAACGTTTATCTTGTATTTGAACATGTCTATTTGTTGGTTATGAGTTAGTTTTATCAAATTTAAATGTATTAATAAGTTTGTATGTAGGTTATAATGAGTGGCAAATGTTGTATAATATAGTAAAAATGGCAAGTGAATACACATAAAATTTCGAAAACGGGGTTAAAAAAATTAAAAGTGTTAAAGGGAAAATCAAATGGAATAACAATATAATAGAAAGCGGGAATCTGTAATTCTCATTAATCAAAAGCCCTTTAAATAGGGATGGGTTACAAGTAGATAACTATGAGATATTTTAGTTATAATCTAACTCTGATATATCTATCTTTATCTCTATCGTCATATCCTTTAGACGATGACACACTTATCCTACAACACTCCCCCTTGTGCCGAGTCAAATGAGTGATGATGCACAATTGTTGCCTCATTAATACCTTACACCAAAATAAAAACCCAGTGGGATAAAAAATAGGACAAAGGAAAGAGTACAACGCACCAGTTTCTTTGCAATATATAGACTTTTCCTTTGGTCTAGTTTTCTCTTAGATTCGTACAATAATCATGAGAGTTAGGAAAGCATGATGGTAAATAAACAATTGCGTCACTAAAACCTTACACCGAGGAACAAAACCCAATGGAAAAAATAAAACATTAGTTGAAGAAAAAAACACAACATACCAATATCACAAATATAGTAAATTCCCTCTTTTTGTCTACTACTCCTCCTGATTCCTGCATTAATCAAGGGAGTTTGGAAAACATTTGCACTTACTTTCTACATGTTTTCCAATATATGGTTTTAGGTAATGATTTGGTAAAGTGTGTCATGTTCTCCTAACGTCTTACTTGATTCAATTGAATCTAAAAAAGAGTTCCGTTATTGCTGATTGTATAAAAATTAAGCAGAATATGCTTTGTATTATCACCCTTGATGTATCTTTCTTTCATTTATTTGATACATGATGCGTTATTTCTATATATGCAAGTAGGATACTGGTTGAACTCAAATTACTAGCTCATTTAATATGTGTAATGATATTCCTTAATCATATACATGCTTTAATTATCTTATTGAGAGTAATATTCATGGGTTAGTTCAAGAAGGTAGTTACAAATGATTGCTTAGCTACTTCTATGCAATTGGCGTGTTCCCTGTGGTAATTCCTTATCCAGTTTGGGAACAACCTTTGTATGGGTCAGACAGATACCTAATATCAGCAAAGACGTATAAAACATTGTTTGGTGTTTTTTCTATAAGAGCTAGTACTTTTGCTACTTACATTCTAAGTAGGTATTGAACTTCCATTATCAATCTCATTTTTATTTATGCAGGGAAAGTATAAGCCCATGTCAATGGTTCTAAAAGATTAACTTGATATCATTCGAATGACGTTGCGTTGGCGCTGAGCTAAATCTAGGTAACAAGTTCACTGAGAAATACAATATACGGTTAAGTATATTGTGCTAAGTACGATAATGCACATATTTGTACTTAGATAGGGAATTCCAGCTCCCCAACACTTTTTCATCACATCCTTTAGACGAAATGGATATTTCCTTATATCCACACTTTGACCGATCATGAGAGTGCTAACCTGATGCGCTTTGTCCATATTAAATTGTCTGATTATTTTCTGGAAATATGCAATCGATGAATTAATATTTCACAAACTCGGTGTCCTAGCTCAAATAGCTAGACAAAACCAAGTTTTCCCAAGATTTTTCATCTCAAATTTAGATTTCAAGTAGCTTGTGGTTTCTCTTATTTCATCTAGAGTGCCTATTATGTTCATAACATCGACATATAATTCTACTTTGAAAACCTGGAACTTGTTTTCCTAAATAAATACGTAAAGACACAGTTTATCGTTCTTATATATCCTTTCCCAATCAAATATTCACTTAGACGGGTATATCACATCTGCATAGATTGCTTTAATCTATAAAGTTAGCGTTTCAATTTTATTGCAAACGTATTTCGTGGTTTAGAGTTAGGGGTGTAAATGAGACGAGACAACTCGCGAGCTACTCGAGGTCGACTCGGTCAAAACTCGGTCAACACTCGACTCGAATAGGCTCGACTCGATATACTAACGAGTCAAGTTGAGCGACCTGATACTCGACTCGATAAGCTCGTGAGATACTCGATAAGCAAAATAATAATAATAATTAGTAATATTATTTTAATTTAATTGATGATAATAATAATAATAACTCAAGTTTTTTGATTTTCTTTTTGAAAAATGATGGTGTAAAATACATGGGTAAACTCTTGATGGTGTGTCTAATCCATCCCACATTGGCGGGATATAGAACTCAATGCTTTGAACTCCGCTATATATAGATCTTTTTTCTCCCTTGTTTTACATCTTTTGCCTTTATTAAATGACTTGAGCCTATGTAGGGGTGTAAATGAGACGAGACAACTCGCGAGCTACTCGAGATCGACTCACTTGAGATCGACTCGGTCAAAACTCGGTCAACACTCGACTCGAATAGGCTCGACTCGAACTCGAGCTCGACTCGATATACTAATGAGTCGAGTTGAGTATACTGATACTCGAGCTCGACTCGCATCATTTACACCCCTATTTAGAGTTACTTGATTTTGGTAATGTAATGTCATCAAACACTTTTATATATCTCTAAATCTAGATCCCCATAGAGATATGTAGTAACCACATCCATAAGCTACATTTCCAGTCATTCGGAAACTACTAGGCTAATAAATTATTTAGATGTCATAACATCCATCATGAGAGAGTAAGTCTCCTCGTGGTCAATCCAGAGCGTTGTGAGAAACCTTGCGCCAAATGAGAGCCTTATATATTAGGACTTCATTATTCTCGTTATGCTTTCTAACAAATACTCAATTATTTCCTACGGGCTTTACACTTGGTAGGTTAGCACTACGGGACCAAATACACGATCATTTGTCAAAGAATATAATTCTTTCTGGATTGTTTCTTTACATTTAGGCCAATATGCTCTTTGTTGCTATTATTCAACTGAGCCTGGTTCGATATTGTCGTACTCGATCATCTTGTGAGCCATATTATATGAAAATAAATCATCAATGATTATATATGATCAGTCCATCGACTCATATGTACTCTCATAGTTCATTTGAGATTAATATTCATCTATAGAATCAATATTAACTTCGAAGCATCCTCCAGTGATGATTCATGGACATAATTATAATTAGAGACAATCTCATTAGAGTTTTGTGTATTGATGATAAATGGATGTGCCTCACTATTCTCTTCCTTTAAAATAGTACATCGAACCAAGTAGCTTCCACCACTTCCATTTGGTAGCTACGACCTTAACCACACCTCCACTATATGTGATTGCAACGCACTTTCCAATGGCGTAGTGCCCCTGTTGGGGACTTTTTAACCTTACGAGTATATTTGCAGCTCGTATATGTGATCTTGTCACTTTTGGAATAACATTAAACGTATCAGGTATCGAGTCTGATTCGTTTGACTTCAATATTACGTTGTGAAAATGATGGGAATATTGTCTCATGAAAGTGACAACCCGCAAATCTAGCGGTAAATGGATCACTAGTCAAATATTATAATTAGTGGGTAATTGTTGAGGATTCATATCCAACATATACCAAATCGTCTTTAAGGACCCATTTCGATGCGCCGTGGGGGTGCAATTGGCACATATACTATAGGACCAAACATGCGTAAATGTAAAATATCAGGCTCATATCCAGTTACCAACTGGTACGTATGAGACTGGTTAGCTAGTAGTGGGTCTAAAAATGAAAAAAAACTGCATATAATAATTGCATAACCCCAAGTAGATGTGGGTAAATTAGTGCGCAATACCAATACCATAGATATCATCATATTCTTTTGATAACAACTTCTATGAGACCATTTTATATATACATATGGGGTATAGGAACTCTACATTGATTCCAATACATATGTAATAAACATCAAATTCTTGTGATGTAAATTCTCTAGCATTCCAAGTCATGTAAACTTGATAAAATAATCAGGGTGGTGAGCCCTTAAACGAATAGCTAGTGCTAGGAGTGCAGTATTTCATGTGGACAATAATACGACATGTGTTCATCGTGTCGAAACCAATTTAATGTCCCGAATTCTGGATGTTTATGTCTATAAGTATCACCTTGTATTCGTTGTAACAATGGAATATTTTTGTATTATATCCTTAGCTTTAGGATGGTCTCATTCCTGACTTGGCTAAGGATCAGGGTATACAAAACTTTTAGGTATTCGAGAGGGCATATTATGATGGCGGTGTTGCTTCTTATGCTGCAGAAGTCAACAATTGCAATTTGCCTCATTTTGCCTTTCACTCGAAAGAGAATGTGGCTATGTGTATTTTGCAATACACGGATCACTATGTCATAACCATGGTGTCCCACATGGTCATGTCGAAACATATATGTGTCATTGCCCTAAAGTTCTTTATTGGTGACAAAAAAAAATGTTTCGATGACCCAATAATCTACTAGTTTGATACATTAGTTTCCATGATATGTTTACTTTCATATTCATTAGAATTATATATATATATGCTCATTATAATTTCCATTTGATACAAATATATTTACAAGGTTCCTATTAATCTTGTATCAACAAGAAAATGACAGTCTATCGTCTAAGTATTTTTGGTTGGATGAATTATAAATTAAGTATATTTGTCTATCATTTTAGATTGTGTGGAATATTCTACAAAAACTCAAGTTCTCCTCAATACATTCCTACATGGAATGGAGAATATTGATAGTTTTGTTATTTATTTAAATGTATTTCTTTACATCTATAATGGTTACATATTCAATTTTACTTAAGCAAAAGAAATTAATTTTAATACTTAAAATAAATGTCAAAGAAACCTATGTTTAATCAATCTTAAATTAATAGGATATAGTTCATTTTCAACTTGTTCCCTTTTCGATAGGAGTACCCTTTAGTGCATTTCTTATTTGATTGTTCATTATCACCTGGGGCAGTAGTTGCATCTCTGCTCCAAGGATTGAAAAATCCTTCCAACTATTGTCATGACCCTGACCCTTTCCACGGTCTTGTCCACGTGGTACATAGATGCCACGACCCACGTGTAAGAAAATGTCTTTCACTTACTATTCTTTAGAGTTGTTTCCACCTCTAATACTTATATTATTGATCTCGGGAATTTTCTTTGTCCCGACATATATGGTGTTGTTATTTGAAAGAACCTTGTTGTGTCTCTTAGCCACTTGGAGTAAGTTGATGAGTTTGTCTAAATGTTACATTCCAACTTGTATTGGTTCATTAATATTTTACCGATAGATGAAAGGTGGAAATAATGTTAGGAATCATGTCATCTTCTGTGAGTTCCTTGCCATAGAGATTGAGACGTGTTTTGGATATAACATTTCTTTGTTGAAATCAATTACCTTTTTGTAATCGAGTAAGTGGGTTTCATTCCACTGTACGATTAGTTCGGGAAGTACATATTTATGAATACTCCTGATTCTCCCTTCTGGGACATCCCACAGTTCTTTAGGGGTTTCTAGTAAAGGTATTCCTATGAAAGTTAGGATTTACATGTCGTCTCAAAACATGAGGGTATTTGTTTGTACTTTTTCAAGAGGTTGGTTTTAAGGTCAATAGTGAGTTGATGAACTTTAGGTAATTTCTTGTACCTTTCAAAAGGAGATTTATATACTCATTTATGATACTTAGATTCTTTTAAGTTTACGACGTTGATTTCAGGATGAGTTGTTTCAACCATTTACATATATAAAGGATAATATATGATTTTCTGTTTGATAAGAAAATATATTATTATTATTATTTTATGTATGAAATTTCATTATCATAACAATATTGGATTTTTGTATGCTTATATTTTGTTTATAATACTTTATCAATATTTCAATTAAAAATGGATAATGTAACAAACCGAATAATCATTAAAAAATTCTTAATTTAATAATACATAAGTAGCATAAAAATTTGAAAAATAAAATAATAAATATTCAGATAATCTCATTTGTTAAAGGAAAAACGAAACAGAATAACAACATAATAGAGAGACAATGAAATCTGTAATTCTCATTAATTATAAGCCCTTTAAATAGGGAGAAGTTTACAAAGAAACGGAAACATTCATTATGATAACTTCTAATACTAGGAAAATATTACATCAATCATTTCCTTTTGATGATGGCACATAATCCTACAACACTCCCCCTTGTGCCGAGTCAAAGGAGTGATGGTGCACAATTATTGTCTCGTTAAAACCTTACGCCAAAATAAAAACATAGTGAGATAAAAAATAGGACGAAAGGAAAGAGTACAACGCACCAGTTTCTTTGCAATATATATACTTTTCCTTCAGTCTAGTTTTATCTTAGATTCATACATTAATCATGAGAGTTAGGAAAGCATGATGGTATATAAATAGTTGTCTCACTAAAACCTTACACCAAGGAACAAAACCCAATGGGAAAAATAAAACCTTGGTTGAAGGAAAGAGCACAACATACCAATTTCACAAATATAGTAGACTCCCCCTTTTGTCTATTACTCCCCCTCATTCGTGCATTAATCAAGGGAGTTTGGAAAACATTTGTACTTGCTTTCTACATGTTTCCCAATATATGGTTTTAGGTAATTGTTTGGTAAAATGTGTCATGTTCTCTTGACATCTTACTTGATTCAATTGAATCTCGATGAGAGTTTTCTTATTGCTAATTATATAAGACTTAAGCAGAATATTTGATAAATCTTATGTTCATTTCTTCGATACATGATGCATTATTTTCATATATGTAAGTAGGATACTGGTTGAACCTATAATTACTAGCTCCTCTAATATATGCAATGATAGTCCTTAATCATATACATTACTTAATTATCATGGGGAGTAATATTATTGGATTAGTTCAAGGGGTAATTACAAATGATTGCTTAATTCACTTCCAAACAATCGGCGTGTTCCTTGTGGTAATTCTTTATCCAGTTTGGGAACAATCTTTGTATGGGTCAGACAGATACCTAATATCAGCAAAGACATACCAAGACATTGTTTGGTGTTTTTCTATAAGAGTTAGTACTTTTGCTACTTACATTATAAGTAGGTATTGAAGTTTCATTATCAATCCCATTTTTCTTTCTATAGGGAAAGTATAAGTCTATGTCAATGGTTTCAAAAGATTAATTTGATATCATTCCAATGACGTTGCGTTGGCGCTGAGTTAAATCTAGCTAACAAATTCACTGAAAAATACAATATACGGTCAAGTGTATTGTGCTAAGTACAATAATGCGCATATTGTACTTAGATAGGGAATTCCAACTCCCAACATATTTCGTCATCATCCTTTTAGACGAAATGGATCTTTCCTTATATCCGACACTTCGACCGATCATGGGAGTGCTAACCGAATGCGCTTTGTCCATATTAAATTGCCTGATTATTTTCTGGACATATGCGATCGATGAATTAATATTTCACAAACTCGATGTCCTAGCTCAAATATCTAGACAAAACCAAGTTTTCCCAAGATCTTTCCTCTCAAAATCAGATTTTAAGTAGTCTGTGGTTCCTCTTATTTCATTAAGAGTGCCTATTATGTTCATAACATTGACATATAGAGCTACTTTGAAAATTTGGAATTTGTTTTCCGTAATAAATACGCAAGGGAACAGTTCATCGTTCTTATATATCCTTTCCCAATCATGGATTCCATGAATTCTTATATATCCTTTATAGATTAGTTTGCTTTAATCTATAAAGTGGGTGTTTCAATTTTATTGCAAACGCATTTCGTGGTTTAGAGTTACTTGATTTTGGTAATGTAATATCATCAAGCACTTTTATATATCTCTAAATCTAGATCCTCGTAGAGATATGTGGTAACCATATTTATGAGTTGCATTTCCAGTCATTCGGAAACTACTAGGCTAACAAACTATTCGGATGTCATAACATCCATCATGAGAGAGTAAGTCTCCTCATGGTCAATCCAGGGCCTTGTGAGAAACCTTGCGCCAAAGGAGAGCTTTACATATTAGGACTTCATTATTCTCGTTACGCTTTCTGACAAAGACTCAGTTATGTCCTACGGGCTTTACACTTGGTAGGTTAGCACTACCTTACCAAATACCCGATCCTTTGTCAAAGAATATAATTCTTTCTGGATTGTTTCTTTACATTTAGGTCATTATGCTCTTTGTTGATATTATTCAACTAAGCCTGGTTCGATGTCGTCGTGCTCGATCATCTTATGAGCCATCGTATATGCGAATAAATCATCAATGATTATATATGATCTGTCCATCGACTCATATGTACTCTCATAGTTCATTTGAGATTAATATTCATCTCTATAATCAATATTAACTTCGGAGCGTCCTCCAATGACGATTCATGGACATAATTATAATTAGAGACAATTTCATGAGAGTTTTATGTATTGATGATAAATGGATGTGCCTAACTATTCTCTTCCTTTAGAATAGTATCCATCGAACCAAGTAGCTTCCACCACTTCCATTTGGTAACTACGACCTCAACCACACCTCCACTATGTGTGATTGCAACCCACTTTCCAACGCACTTTCCAATGGCGTTGTGCCCTTGTTTGGGGACTTTAACCTTGCCAGTATATTTGCAGCTCGTATATGTGATCTTGTCACTTCTAGAATAACATTAAACGTATCAAGTATCGAGTCTGATTCGTTGACTTCAACTTTACATTATGAAGTTTAGGGATCAACATGAGACAGAGTGGGAATACTCAATGACACTTCCTGTCGTTCCTATGGAAAATCCTTTCTCTTATCTCCCCTTAACGACGGGAAGACTGTCTCATTAAAGTGACAACCCGCAAATCTGGCGGTAAAGAGATCACTAGTCAAGGATTCTAATTAGCGGATAAAAGTTGGGAATTCATATCCAACATATATCGAATCGTCTTTAAGGACCCATTTTGATGCGTTGTGGGGGCGCAATTGGCACATATACTACACAACCAAACATGCGTAAATGTAAAATATCAGGCTTATATCCAGTTATCAACTGGTACGCATGAGGTTGGTTAGCTAATAGTGGGTCTAAAAACGAAAAAAAAACTGCATATAATAATTACATAACCCCAGGTAGATGTGGGTAAATTGGTACGCATTATTAATACTCTAGATGTCATCATATTCTTTTGATAACAACTTCTATGAGACCATTTTATATATACACATGGGGTATAAGAAACTCTACATTGATCCTCATACATATTCAATTAACATCAAATCCTTATGATGTAAATTCTCCAACATTCAAAGTCATGTAGACTTGATGAAATAATCAGGGTGGTGAACCCTTAAACGTATAGCTAGTGCTAGGAGTGCAGTATTTCATGTGGACAATAATACGACATGTGTTCATCGTGTCGAAACCAGAACCATAAAGTTTTAATGGCCCGCATTCTGGATGTTTATGTCCATAAATATCATCTTGTATTCGTTGTAACAATGGAATATTTTTGTATTATGTCCTTAGCTTTAGGATGATCTCATTCCTATCTTAGCTAAGGATTAAGGTATATACAAAAGTTTTAGGTATTTGAGAGGGCATATTATGATGGCAATGTTGTTTCTTATGCTACAGAAGTCAACAGTTGCAATTTGCCTCGTTTTGCCTATCACTCGAAAGAGAATGTGTCGATGTGTATTTTGCAATACACGGATCACTATGTCATAACCATGGTGTCCCACATGGTCATGTCGAAATATATATGTGTCATTTCCCTAAAGTTTTTTTATTGACAAAAATGTTTCGATGACCCAATAATCTACTAGTTTGACACATTAGTTCCATGATATATGTTTCCTTTCATATTCATTGGAATTTATGTATATATGTTGATTTCCATGTTATACGAATATCTTTACAAGGTTCATATTAATCTTGTACCAATAAAAAAATGACAGTTCATCGTCTAAGTATTTGGTTGGAGGAAAATTATTAATTCAATGTATAATAATATATTTCTTGTATGAGATGTCATAAAAACAATCAAGTTCTCCTCGATACATTCCTACACGGAACGAAGAACATTGAGAGTTTTATTTTGTTTTTGATGTAATCCTTTACATCTATAATGGTTACATATTCGATTTTACTTAAGCAAAAGAAACTAATTAAAATACTATAAAGTAAATTTCAAAAAAAATCTATGCTTTATCATTCTTATGATATAGATCATTTTTAATTTGTTTTCTTTTCGACAAGAGCACTCTTTAGTGCATTTCTTATTTGACTGTCCATTATCACTTGGGGCTGTAGTTGTATTTATACTCTAGATGTTGAAAAATCATTCCCGACTCTTACCAAGACCCTAACCCGTTCTAGGGTTTCATCCACATAGTGCATAAATGTCACATGTGTGAAATTGTTTTTAACTCTATGTTCTTTGGAGTTGTTTCCACCTTTAATACTTTCATTATTGATCTCGAGAATTTTCTTTGTTTTGACATATGTGGTGTTGTTATTTGAAAGAACCTTGTTATGTCTCTCAACCACTTACAGTAGGTTGATGAGTTTGTCTAAAGGTTACATTCCAACTTATATTAGTTCATTAATATTTTTGATATATGAAAGGGGAAAATAATGTTAGGAATCATGTCATATTCTGTGAGTTCATTGCCACATAGATTGAGACGCGTCTTGGATATAACATTTCTTTGTTGAAATAAGTTACCTTTTTGTAATCGAGTAAGTGGGTTTCATTCCACTATACGATTAGTTCGGGAAGTACATATTCATGAGTACTCCCGATTATCCCTTTCGGGACATCCCACATTTCTTTGGGGGTTTCTAGTAAAGGTATTCCTATGAAACTTAGGATTTATATGTCGTCTCAAAACATGAGGGTATTTGCTTGTACCTTTTCAAGAGGTTGGTTTTAGGGTCAATAGGGAGTTGATGGACTTTAGGTATTTTTCTTGTACCTTTTGAAAAGGAGGTTTTATATACTCATTTATGATACTCATATTCTTTTGAGCTTACGACGTTGACTTTGGGATGAGTTGTTTCAACCAATTACATATATAAAAGATAATATATGATTTTCTTTTTGATAAGAAAATGGATTATGGTTATGAAATTTCATTATCATAACAATATTGGATTTTTGTAAGCTTATATTTTATTGATAATACTTCATCAAGATTTCAATTTGAGAAAAAGAAATCACTCAATCTATTGGATTTCCAGGTAGTAGGGGAATCACATGAATTTCTTAAATCCCTAGAAACCTTGGGGCTATTTACACCCGTTTGACAAAATCCAATCGATATTTTGCGATTTATATAATTTGAAGGTAACATTATTAATTTATAGAGTTTTTGGCAAGAGGCCAAAATATGTTGGCGTGTGAAGCTAAGTTCAATGTTTATTTAAAGAGATTACTCTTAAACAAATAACTATTGTTTTGATATAAAGTCAACTTCAAACCTTAACATTTTAATAATATATTTGGAGTTTTTGGTAAAAACCAAAATATATGAGGTGGGAGGTGTAACTTTCGAAAATTTATTCTATAATTTAAAATTATGAGTAGGAACTCACAATCAAGATAAATGTTTGATTTTAACATTTTCATGCTATTTTTGGATCTTTTGGCAAAATAACAAAAGTTAGGGGGGGGGGGGGGTGAAAGTGTAACTTCCAAAAATTATTTACAAGATAAAGGATTATAAAAACAATTATAGTTAACATAAACATTTGAATATTATGCGGGATAATAAATTCAAAGACTAAAAAAAAACATTAATTAACTAAATAGACACAATAGGATAAACTAATTAAGTAGACATGAATAAATGAATAAATAACAATAACAAGTCCAAAACCACAGAGGATATATTAGTCCGATTATAATTAAATGACATTGAACCAAAATCAAAAAGAATTGACACCAACCAAAAATAAGATATTTAGCAACCTAATATAATAATATGATTAAAAAAATAATAATAATAACTTTCGATTAATGATAATCATACATATAATGTCACATATCATTATGTTTAGTCCTTGTGATTTGGTGAAAACTACACATTGGTTATTCATGAAATCATATTATGTTAGAATACACAATTGATTAATCAAACAAGATCACATATTAGAAAAATCTACCGATATTTGCTAAAAAAAAGGTTACAATAACAAATATATATATATATATATATATATATATATATATTTTAGTATAACAAAAACAAAGCCATATATATATATATGTTAAACACATATTTAACAGTTTATTAATAGGAAACGATCTTGTCATATCATGTGTATATCTTTTCCTTATATTTAGATTATATTGATAACTTATAATTTTCTATTTCAAAGTAAAGATAATATTTTTTTTATTGGGAATCTTATATACATATATATAGTTGAAGATATCTAATATAAAGGATTACGATTTGATTTATAAATCAAAACCTATAATGTAATTGGGAATTATTATTGTAACTGATATAACATACATAATAAATGAAAAGTATCAATCTTTCTTAAGCAAGTTGCATGCATAGATAACATAATAATTTCAAAGAACATAAACATTGTTCATAATAAAAACAATACTATATAGAAAGCTCCTATGCAGTATGTGAAAGAAATTTATTGAAAATGTATAGAGTGCAAAACAATGGTTATGGTGACACATGACATACATATGTATAGTGACGCATAACTTAATATACATTACATATTTTTTTTTTCAAACAATATACATTACATATTATGTTAATTAACAATATATTATTCAAAAGTTTAACATACATATATTAATGAATGAATTAGCAAAAAAGATGTCAATACTAAAGTAACATAAACGTTGCAAGAACAATAATTGATGGTCGTTTAGCGATGATTATGTTATAAGATTATCATTAAACAATTTTATTGTATTAAATAACTAGTAATGAACCATCAATTGAAAGTTTAACATGAAAACGTACCTCAAATCGATATCGATACTATGAACACCTTAGCTTTACTTCTCTTTTGAACTTTAGCAAAGCATCGTGCTGATAACGTGTTAAAGGAAAAACGAAACAGAATAACAACATAATAGAGAGACAATGAAATCTGTAATTCTCATTAATCATAAGCCCTTTAAATAGGGAGAAGTTTACAAAGAAAAGGAAACATTCATTATGGTAACTTCTAATACTAGAAAAATATTACATCAATCATTTCCTTTTGATGATGGCACATAATCCTACAACAATTCAAAGATAATTATTCATCCATAATTATATATCTACCTACCAAATAAGTCAATGTAAATATAATAATAAATTTGATTTTTGAAAAACAACATATCTATATAAAAATATTCATATCTCCATTACCATAAAGAAAAAAAATATTGGATAACTTTTAGAAAGAAAAAAAATATCTTATTTTCTTTGTTTAAAATAGGTGTAAAAAAATATCAACACATTATCGTAATTTACATGTAAGTTTTTTTAATAATTTTATTTAGATAAAATTGCACCTTTGAAATTTGAATTGCAAATTATTTTCTTTTTTTTTTAAATAACGATAATAGATAATTTAAATAAATATATATTAAAGATATACTCATTAAATATGTATGATAAAAAAAATTGAAATTCAAATGATATATATAATAATCATGTCCATCAAACTTATAAATCATGTATATGTATAATGTATGTATGTAAAATTTTGCTTGTATATGATCATACAGTGGAAAGATATTTATGTATATATTGAAAACAACTATCTAAGCATTTGTTAAAAGAAAAACATAATGGTATAACATATTATGCAAATTCTATAAACATAATGGTATAACATATTATGCAAATTCTATAAACATAAACAATAAGTGAATTAGGATTTCATGAGAGTGACATAACATATTTTGTATCTATAACATAAAACATAGTAGATTAATGTTTACGGTTTAAACATAAAAAAATCTTGTTTTTACAATATCATCATATTTATTAATATCATAAAACATCATATGACGATGTTTTAAAACAAAAACATATAAAAGTTACCTCAAACATTGAAGTTTTGCTTGATTTCACGATCAGTTCGTTCTATGGAGCGAACGTATTGATAACGTGTTAAAGGGAAAACCAAATGGAACAACAATATAATAGAAAGCGGGAATCTGTAATTCTCATTAATCAAAAGCATTTAAATAGGGATGAGTTACAAGTAGATAACTATGAGATATTTCAGTTATAATCTAACTCTGATTTACTTATATCTATCTCCATCTTTATCTCTATCGTCATATCATTTAGACGATGACACACTTATCCTACAATTGGTTGAGGAAAAGGAAAGCCCAGCGACCAAGCACTCCCGCCCCCAACCTCAAGAAAGAATACCTTAATGCCTTATCAATGGAAAGGTCTTCGAAACTATGAATCTTAACAAAAAGAGGAAAACAAAATACATCAACATTGGTATCAAATTAAAGAGAATGAAATACCTGTTTTTTTTATATATAATATTTAATTAAAAAATTAATTATATTTAAGATAATTTGGATTTTTTAAATTAAGATATATATGTGAGTTTTGTTAACTTTTTTGTTGATATGGAAAGGCATTAGTTTCCAAAAATCCCTTCAAACTTTTATATTTAGATCATCTTCAATAGCTATGTTATAAATTTTCTAAAATAAAGTATCAAAACTCAAAATCTCTAAAAAATTACATAAAACTCAACAACTATTATATTTTAGCAATTGTAGCTCTAACTATATTATCAAAATATTCTATACATCTAATAAAATATTATTTCTCTCTTCTAAACATTTATTTCAAATACATCTTATTGGTGGAAAGTAATAAAATACTATTTCTCTCTCCTATATAGAGTTTGTAAAGATTTCTCTAAATTTAGAAATTTTTATGCACTTTTTTTTAATATCTTACAATACCATATAACATAACTGTTGGAGCACAAATCTTCCATAGATGACCAAAATTTTTATTATAGTATGATTGTTGTAGATGCTCTTATTGTTTACAAAAAGTGTAAAATACAAATATTATAAATTTGAATTTTTTTGCATGCATTATAGATTTATACATAATTTTTTTTAAAGACAACTTTTATTAAGAGAAACAAAAAAAAAAAAAACAAGCAGCCCCCTCACTCTAAATTGTGAGGTGTAGAAGAATATAAGGGGGCGTTTGGTTCGTCGGATTTCGACGGAATTTGATGGAATTGGAATGGTCCATTGACCAAAATCCATTCCGGCATTTGGTTACCCATGGAATAGAATTGAATTCCAAACATTCCCTCAAATGAGGATTTCACCATTCCTTCACAAAAGAAATTGAATTGAAATCCATTCCATCCAAAATCTTAAAAATGACAAAAATACCCTCAATAAAACTTCTCATCAGACTTCATCGACCTCCATTCCATCCAAAATCTCTCTGTTGCCGTCACGATCGACTTCAGGACTCTCTCACCAGACTTCATCGACCTCATCGACTTCATCGGGACTCTCTCACGATCGACCTGCTATTGAGTCTTCTTCACGAATTCTAGTATGAATGATCTCCCATCACCACCCTACCGTTGAGTCTTCTTCACGATCGAGTTTGCTGTTGTAGAACCAATCTTACAGGAAACCCGGAGAATGGAAACTGCCTAAGCATTTTATTCTATCGACATGTTGTAGAAACTGTCAGAGCATTTTACTCTTTCATGATCAACATGCTGTTGTGGGTCTCGATTTGTTATTCTATCGATTTGGGTTCTTATTTTTCACTTGATTATGGGTTCTTGTTTTTCGATTTGCAGGGATGAAGGAGTGTTGTGTATGGCGGCTGGAAAATGGTGCTGCGATGGTTAGCATCTTAGGTAAAAATAAATAAATAAATAAATGCAGGGAAGGGCCAAAGGGGATAAGGAAGAAAAGGGTAATTGGTCAAACATGGAAACAATAGTAATTTACCAAAATTAAAAGCAAATTCATTATTAATTCAATTACTAAAATTAAAAACAAATTCATGAAATTTACCTTTTTTCCATAATCAAAATGTTAATTTTATTATTATTTTGTAACATCCGGAATTTCGGTAAGCTTGATTAACCCTAAATCCCTCCTAATTGTCTTATTTTGATAAACCATGTTGTCCCTTATTTGTATTTTAAGTTTTGGAAGTTTAGCTCGTGAAAAAGGGTCAAATTTCCAGGCTTGGGGTGGACTGGGCGACAATGCCACACAGTCATAATCGCGGGAGGCCAAGGCCTCTCGGTACAATTCAGGCGATTGTGACAAGCGAAAGTGCCATAGGGCACAATCGCGAGTCACTCGCGCGGCGGGTGGGGAGCCCGCGGTACATTCGTGGCGATTATGCCATAGGGCACTCTCGCTGACGATCAGATTGGGGGTATTAAATGCCTTGTGCGATTTTTAGAAAGCATTTACTCCAAATCTTCTTCTAGGTCCGATTTTTCTCTGCATTAAAGACACTTTTCAACAACCTCTCTTCTCTCCTCATTGAGTTCAAGTTAAGATACTACAAGATCATCTACACCTCTTCATCTAGGGTTGCTAGTGTTCAAGGGAAAAAGGGTTTTAAAGTTTGGACAAGTTTCTCTTGATCATTCATTGCTAGAGTTGGTGGTTCCTAGTTTTTAATCAAAACCTAGTATTTGTGAGTCCTTCTTTTACTAAACCTTATACATGCTAAAATCTTATGGCTTGGTTACTCTTAAACTTATTTTGGAACACTTGTGTGATTTCTAGGTCAAAATCTATTTTTGAAGAACTTTGAGTTATTTCTAGGGTTTTGTTTTAAATGGGGATTTTAATGTGTTTTATGACAAAGAAGTATTTATATAAAGAATACCTATGTTTTATTATGTTATAAGCTTCCTTCTAATTTCACTTGAATTTTATGAGATGAAATCCCAAACTATGGAGTATTTGAAGGGGTGGTGTTATATTACTAAAATGTTGGGTTGCTCAATGTGTTACAAATGACATTGATTATTGAGAGTCATGTTGTGAGTGAGTATTTGTAAGCAAGTATATTCCGTACATATATATATATATATATATATATATAATGAAGGTATGTGTTTTAGACTATATGATATGGAACCATAGGCATACGAGTCTTATCGTTGTTATGGTGGGATGCTGTATTCCCGTAATGTACCAAGAAATAGGCATGGGGTCAAGAAGGATAATAGTTGTGGACTTACGAGTCGGGAAACGACCAATGACCGTGAATTGTAATTTCTTGTGAATGGGCGAAATCTAGATTCAATGGGTGGATTATTGATTTGTAGTGGAGGCTCTAGAACATGAATGTGTGACCTACTTTTGTGTTCTGTCACCTACATGGAAATCGGGTCTTCCTCGTCATCGCAAGATGTGTAAGTGTTGAGAATAGTTGAAATGAAAAGATTTCTTGTTTACATTGTATCAAGTTCATATTTTCCGGAAATTGCTTTTTACCTTATTTAATTTAAATTGTTGGCTCGCACTAGGCTTTAGCCTAACATTTTTTTTCTTAAATGTGCTATGTATAGCAGGATCTAAGGATAGCAGGACGACAGGCTTGTGAGGAGTGCTAATTGCCGGTTGGTGCAACTTTTGTGGCACACTTTCTTGAATGGGACATTTGGATATTTTTGGTGAATAGAGGCTTTTAGGGGATCTTAACGACACCCGTCGATAATCTAGATCTATGATTGATTTATATTAGTAGGTTGTTGTGTAAGAGTCCATTTTTAGTTGTAAACTCCAATTATATTTTCCCCATTCTTTTGGGTGATTTAAATTTGTTACTTCCTAGAATCCTATATTTTGTGGTTTATTTCAAGTTTTAGATTACCCTTATTTTAGGGTGTTACAAGTTGGTATCAGAGCAATAGTTTAAGTGAACTAGGTATGAATGTAAGATGCCTAGACTTAAGCTTAGATCGATTAAGTTACGAATTGTGAGATTGGGTAGAACTCTTAAGATATGATGGTCTTAGAGTCGACGAAAATTACACTAATTGAGAATTGTGGTAATGGTAACGAGAATTCTTACGTATAATTTGTTCATAATTTCACTTAGCTAACGTTATTATGAATATGTTTTACGTGAGCATGCTTGATTTGTTGTTGTTATGACAATTGATGAATGTGATAGTACGTTTCCGTATGTCCAATTTTATTAACATGTTTCTCATCTACGTTCTCGTGTGTGTGGCAAACTAAGATGGTAAACACTCGGGGTAGGCCGAGAACTCCACCGGAAGGTCATGAGGGGACCACATCAACTGCCGATCAACCCAAAGGGGTTGAGGAAAGAATGATTCCACTCATACCCAATGTATTGGGGGGGGGGGGACCGGAACACATACCGAGGATTAATATGGCATCCTCCAACCCGGTCTTGACTAAAGCTATACCTAAATCAAGGATGATGGATAATATTATGTGGGTTATGAACGAGGTAATGGCCAAACAACATGAACTTTTTATGAAGCTTTTGGAAGACAGAGATACGAGCCACAGTAGGCATGAGGCCATGGCCGAGAATGTGATCCCAATGGTAGAACTTGTGGCAAACGACGCGAGACGGGTGGAGAGGACTTGTTCTTTCAAGTCATTCCTGAGCTGCAAACAGTCCGAATTCTCGGGAACTACTAATCCGGTAGTCTGCATGAACGGGCTTAAAGAGATGGAGCTGGCCTTCGATTCTTGTGAATGCAGAGAGGCTCAGAAAGTTCGCTTTGTATTCCAGATGTTTCGGGGAGACACTCTAGTGTGGTGGAACGTTTTGCGGTCGACCCTCGAGCCAACGATCTTGGCTCGACTCACTTGGGGAGACTTTAAGAAGAAAGTGAAGGACAAATACTGCAACAAATGAGCGTTGGATAAAATAGAAGACGAGTTTCGAACCTTGACGAAGGGGGATCGAACAATAGCCGAGTATTCAAGACTGTTTGTTGAGAAGTTGAACTTTGTGGGGAACCTCGCCCTCGACGAGAAGGCCAAGATAAATGTTTATCATAAGGGGTTACCGGCGGAAATGAATACTGCCATGAGAAATGCGAGAGTGACCACCTTGCAAGATGTAATCGAAGAATCGCAGTTGGTGGAAGATGATATAGTCCAAAGTAAATGAGATTTGGCCCGTGTAGGCAAGAATAGAAAATGGGAAAGCCGACCAATATCTCCCCAAAGATCGAGACCGTTTGTTGGGAGCCCTAGAACTGAACCCTGTTAGGAACCAAATTGGTGCCCGAAGTATAAAGGCAAACATTTTGGCCCATCCCGAGTAACGTCAAACGAATGTTTCAAGTGTGGGAAGAATGGCCACACCATCAAAGGTTGTCCCATCCGGGGAACGACGTGCTATGAATGCAAGGAACCCGGTCACTTCCGAAAAGACTGTCCAAGTTGAAGGCCGGAGAGAGCCAAGGAAAGAAAGAAAATCCGCCAAGGGCACCAGGTAGAGCCTTCCGCATGACGACGGAGGAGGCGAAGGCATCAACGGATGTGGTTTCGGGTACGTTTCTCGTGAACTGAGTACCTGCACACGTCTTATTTGATTTTGGTGCAAACTTGTCTTTTGTAGCGCGATATTTTTCTCATCATTTGTCTGCACCTACCACTACTCTAGGAGATGCCTTAGTATTTGAAGTAGCTAACGGGTGTCAGGTCTTAATTCGTGAAGTGCTCAAAAAGTGTGTGGTTACGATAGGAGGGAAGGAATTTTCTATTGATCTGCTACCTATGGAAATAGGAGGGTTTGATATAGTTATTGGCATGGATTAGCTAGTGCTCAATGAGGCCGAAATTCTTTGCGCCAAGAAATTGGTACGGATTCCAGTTGCCGGAGAGGACGCAATACTTGTTTATGAAGAAAGGAGGAAGGGGGACGTCGCGATAATCTCGTTGGCAAAGGCACATAAATGCCTAGTTAAGGGGTGCTCGTCATATCTAGCATATGTATTAAATGCCAAGATGGAGAAGAAACAATTAGAGGAGGCAAGAGTCGTACGTGATTACCCCGATGTCTTTCCCGACGATCTACCCAGTTTACCACCGGATAGGCAAGTGGAGTTCCGGATCGACCTCATCCCAGAGGCGACCCCGATCACTCGCACGCCCTACCGTCTAGCTCCAACAGAAATGCAAGAAATAATGAATCAACTTCGAGAACTGCTTTAGAAGGGATTTGTTAGGCCAAGTTCATCGTCGTGGGGAGCACTGGTTCTATTCGTTAAAAAGAAGGATGGCACAATGCGAATGTGCATCGATTACCAAGAGTTGAACAAGGAAACCATAAAAAACAAGTACCCACTCCCTAGAATCGACGATTTGTTTAATCAACTTCAAGGCGCGGAGTGGTTCTCCAAGATCAATTTGCATTCCGGCTACCATCAAGTGAGGGTGAGGAACGAAGACATTCCAAAGACGACGTTTAGAACACGATACGATCACTATGAGTTTCTAGTTATGTCGTTTAGATTAACGAACGCTCCTGGAGTATTCATGGATTTGAGAACCGAGTATGCCGACCTTTCCTCGACAAGTCGGTGATCGTGTTTATCGATGATATACTCATCTACTCAAAGAACGAAGAGGAGCACGAGCAACACCTCCGTGAGGTACTAGAAGTCTTGAGAAAGGAAAATTTGTACTCGAAGTTTTCAAAGTGTGACTTCTGGTTGGGGGAAGTGCAATTTTTGGGCCACATAATCACCAAAGACGGCGTTAAGGTGGATCCGGAAAAGATAGAAGCGATGATGAATTGGGAACCACCCAAGAATATGTCTGAAATTAAAAGCTTCTTAGGCTTGGTGGGATACTATAGGAGGTTCATCCAAGACTTCTCAAAGATTGCCTCGACCCCGATGATCTTGACACGCAAGAATGTAAAATTTGTGTGGACAGAGACTCAAGAAAAAGCTTTATGTACCCTTCAGAAAAAGTTGTGTGAAACACCGATCGTTACCTTACCAGAAGGAACGGAAGACTTTGTGGTTTTTAGCGATTCCTCGAAGATGGGTCTGGTTTGTGTGATAATGCAACGGGTAAAAGTAATAGCATATGCCTTGAGGCAACTAAAAGAATACGAGAAGAATTATCCTACCCACGACTTGGAACTAGCAACGATGGTGTTTGCCTTAAAATTATGGTGACACTACCTCTATGGGACTAAGTGCATACTCTTTACGATCACAAGAGCCTGAAATACGTCTTTGATCAGAAGGATCTAAATATGCGACAACATCGGTGGTTGGAGTTGCTCAAGGACTACGACTGCGAGTTGCTTTACCACCCGGGTAAGGCAAATGTTGTGGCCGATGCCTTAAGCAGGAAAGAGTACAACGGGAGCCTCAAGTCCTCCGTCTCAAGGATTGATGTAGTGTCGAGCTTGATCAAGAAAATCAAGACATCCCAAACTGAAGGCTTGAAGGAAGAGAACCTCAAAGAGGAATTGATGGTGAAGCAACGCCAACACCTAAAATAAGATAGTAGGGGAGTGAAGCTGTTTCAAGGGAGAATATGGGTATCTAAAGTGGGAGGAAACCGAACGCTACTCTTAGAGGATGCTCACAAATCCAAGTATTCTATACACCCGGGGAGCACGAAAATGTATAAAGACTTCAAGCTAAACTATTGGTGGCCGGTTATGAAGTTGGATGTCGCCAATTACGTGGAAAGTTGTGTGACCTGTTTACAAGTGAAAGTCGAACATCAACGTCCATATGGGAGTCTCCAATCCTTGGAAATTCCCGAATGGAAGTGGGAGCACATCACCATGAATTTCGTGACCAAACTGCCGAGGACCTTAAGGGTCATGATACTATATGGGTGGTAGTGGACTGTTTGACCAAGAGTTCCCACTTCCTGGCTATGTGTGAGACCTTGCCAATCGACAAGCTAGCAAAGCTTTACATTGATGAAGTGGTGTCAAGGCACGGGGTGCCGTTATCAATGGTATCCAACAGATACAGTTGCTTCACTTCGAAATTCTAGGATGGATTGCAGAAGGAATTGGGAATGAGGTGAATTTGAGTACGGGTTATCACCCTCAAACCGATGAACAAAACGAGCGGACGATTCAAACTCTAGAAGAGTTCGCCTATAACAACAATTACCACTCAAGTATTTGAATGGCACCTTTCGAGGCCTTGTACGGAAGAAAGTGTAGGACTCCCGTGTATTGGTAGGAGGCAGGAGAAAAACAATTATCCGGACCTGAGATAGTGCAAGAAACAACAGACAAGGTTAAAGGCATTTGAGAGCGATTAAAGACGGCTCAAGACCGTCAAAGGAGCTATGCTGACAAGAAAAAATGGCCTATGGAGTTCCAAGTGGGGACCGGGTGATGTTAAAGGTGTCCCCTTGGAAGGGTATCATTAGATTTTGGAAACGGGGGAAGCTAAGTCCCCGTTTCCTTGGGCCGTTCATCATGACCAAACGTGTGGGACTCCAGGCTTACCAATTGGAACTACCACCTGAGATGGACGGAATCCATAACACCTTCCATATCTATTACTTATGTAAGTGTTTGGCAAAAGAAGAAAGTTTTATTCCTCTATCAAAAATCCGGGTAGACGAAAGCAACCATTGTGTAGAAGAACCCGAAGCCATCCTCGAAAAGAATACTAACAGACTCTGTCACAAGGAGGTAGTCATTGTTAAGGTACAGTGGAGACATCACCGCGGAGCCAATGTGACTTAGGAGGCTAAAGAGTATATGAAGAGGCAGTACCCCAACCTATTCGAGTAAGACAAGATTTCGAGGACGAAATCAATTCCAAGGAGGAGAAGATTATAACATCCGGAATTTCGGTAATCTTGATTAACCCTACATCCCTCCTAATTTTCATATTTTTATAAACTATGTTGTCCCTTATTCGTATTTTAAGTTTTGGAAGCTTAGCTCGTGAAAAAGGGTCAAATTTCCAGGCTAGGGGTGGACTGGGTGGCAATGCCACGCAATTGTGCCAAGGGCACAATCACACAATCATAATAGTGGGAGGCCAAGGCCTCTCGGTACACTTCAGGCGATTGTGACAAGCAAAAGTGCCATAGGGCACAATCACGAGTCACTCTCGCGGTGGGTGGGGAGCCTGTGGTACATTCCTGGCAATTGTGCCAGCGATTGTGCCATAGGGCACTCTCGTTGACAACCAGATTGGGGGTATTAAATGCCTTGTGCGATTTTTAGAAAACATTTACTCCAAATCTGCTTCTATGTCCGATTTTTCTCTGCATTGAAGATAGTTTTCAACAACCTCTCTTCTATCCTCATTGAATTCAAGTTAAGCTACTACAAGATCATCTACACTTTTTCATCTAGGGTTTCTAGTGTTCAAGGGAAAAAGGGTTTCAAACCTTGGACAAGTTTCTCTTGATCATTCATTGCTAAAGTTGGTGGTTCCTAGGTTTTAATCAAAACCTAGTATTTGTGAGTCCTTCTTTTACAAAAACCTTATATATGCTAAAACTTTATGGCTTGGTTACTCTTAAACTTATTTTGGAACACTTGTATGATTTCTGGGTCAAAATCTATTTTTGATGAACTATGAGTTATTTCTAGGGTTTTGTTTCAAATGTGGATTTTGATGTGTTTTATGACAAAGAAGTATTTATATAAAGAATACCTATGTTTTATTATGTTATAAGCTTCCTTCTAATTTCACTTGAATTTTATGAGATGAAATCCCAAACTATGGAGTATTTGAAGGGGTGGTGTTATATTACTAAAATGTTGGGTTGCTCTATGTGTTACAAATGACATTATTTATTGAGAGTCATGTTGTGAGTGAGTATTTGTAAGCAAGTATATTTCGTACGTATATATAATGAAGGTATGTGTTTTAGACTATATGATATGGAACCATAGGCACACGAGTCTTATCGTTGTGATGGTGGGATGTTGTATTCCCGTAATGTACCAAGAAATAGGCATGGGGTCAAGAAGGGTAATAGTTGTGGACTTACGAGTCGGGCAACGACCAATGACCGCGAATTGTAATTTCTTGTGAATGGGTGAAATCTAGAATCAATGGGTGGATTATTGATTTGTAGTGGAGGCTCTAGAACATGAAATTGTGGCCTACTTTTGTGTTCCGTCACCTACATGGAAATCGGGTCTCCCCCGTCATTGCAAGATGTGTAAGTGTTTTTTTTTTTTGGAAAAAGGGGACGGAACCCCAGGAAAAACTTTATTCAAGATGTGTAAGTGTTGAGAACGGTTGAAACGGAAAGATTTCTTGTTTACATTGTATCAAGTCCATATTTTCCGGAAATTGCTTCTTACCTTATTTAATTTAAATTGTTGGCTCTCCCTAGGCTTTAGCCTAACACTTTTTCTTAAATGTGGCATGTATAGCAGGATCTAAGGATAGCGGGACCGCGGGCTTGTGAGTGGAGTGCTAATTGCCGATTGGGGCAACTTTTGTGGCACACTTTCTTGAATGAGACATTTGGAGATTTTTGGTGAATAGAGGCTTTTGGGGGATCTTAACGACACCCGTTAATAATCTAGATCTATGATTGATTTAGATTAGTAGGTTGTTGTGTAAGAGTCCATTTTTAGTTGTAAACTCGAATTATACCTTTTTTTGGGTGATTTAAATTTGTTACTTCCTAGAATCCTATATTTTGTGGTTTATTTCAAGTTTTAAATTACCCTATTTTTAGGGTGTTACATATTTATACTTTAAAAAAACTTAAAAAAAAACTATATCAAACAGAAGGTATTTTTGTTAATTTTCATATTTCATTCCAATTCATTTATAAACCAAACAGACAAATTCCAATTCATTTAACAGATTACATTCCATTTCCTGCAAACCAAACACTTGGTCAAACCTGATAACATTTCATTCCATTTCATTTAACAAATTTCATTCCTTCAGAAATCATTCTATGAATAAAATGCCCCAAAGTGTTGTATTCCTATACAACTCCTAAGACTTGTAATCTTATAGATTTATACATAATGCTTTAAGACTTGTATTCTTATAAAAGTAAGGGTTTTTAGCAGATATAATCTAAATGCTTTATAATAGAGTATATATTCAATGCAACGTTCCATCTGTGACAATATTATATTTTTTTTATAGTCATTATATGAATACTTGTTTTATTAGGGATATGCTATTAAATAATAGATAACTATGGTTAATTGAAGGGAAAAATCTAGAAAACCTAAACAACTTTCTTATTTTTGAATAATTAAGTTCTTGAACTTTTTTGTTGAATGAATAAATTATTGAATTTTCTATTTTGAATGATTAAGTTTCTAAACATATTTTTAAATAAATAAACCATTGAACTTTTTAAAATTGGTTAATTACATTCTTTAACCTAAAAAAACGCTACACGTAAAATGCTAGAAATATTTTAAGTAATAAAAGCTTAAATCAGTTTTACTGTTCCCAAACCGTACGCCATCCAAACCCCTCGCACTCAACGACATCGCTCCTCCTCGCCGCCCCAACGATGTTCGTTCTCCATACATCCCATCACCGTCGTTTTCTCCTACCATCAATCTCCCTCTTTTTGATATGGTTTTTTTTGTCTTTGATTCTCTCTTTTTTACAACAATTTAATGGAGCATATATAGACAGATAAAAAAAGAGGGATAATTGAAAAACCAAAAAAAAAAAAAAAAAAAGAAATCGACGACAATGGGTTGGCGTAGGGTTTGGGAACAGTAAAACTAATTTAGATTTGTGTTTACTTTGAAACCTTCCTAGTTGGTTACAAGCAGTTGCTTTAGGTTAAAAGAATGTACCAATTTCTAGAAGTTCGATGGTTTATTTATTGGAAAAAATATTGAATGACTTAATCATTCAAAATGAGAAAGTTCAGTGGTTTATTCATTCAAAAAGCAATCCAGAGACTTATCATTTAAAATGAGAAACTTCGTTTGGTTTTTCTAGACTTTCCCTAATGACGGATCGATTGAATGACCGAACTTACGAACGAATCAAGAATACTTTCGAGAAACCCGTTAGAGAGACTTTAATAAACTTTAATATCAAAATTCAGAACGAATAATAATCTAAACAAACCAAACTATAAAACTATTTACAGGTCTAATTGGAACTAGCTAGGAAACTATTATGATAATCCTAACTCTAAAATAAATGAAATCAATCTAATTAAGGAAAATAAATTTAGTAACTATTAATTTAAACCAATAATCATTATCGTCAATTGAAGAATTTGGATAATCTTAAATGGTTGCAAGTTTCCCTGCAACATCCTCCCATACTTCAAAAGACTTGACCTCGAGTCTGCTTTATCTTCAAAAATATGTTTAGAAGACGCCGTTTCCAGTTGGAAAAGTTTGTATTTTTGTCCAAAACAACGTTCTTGGATTTTTCCCGGGTCATGCAGCTTCTGCTTGCCTTCAAAGCCTTTGGATGTTCCATATAGGCCATAAAATCGCATTCTTGTCGTAATGCATGTAGGTTATTCTTCTCATTGATCTTCCCAAGGACAATTTCTCGAGCTGCAAGTTGATACGACTTAGGATGGTCTATCATTACTGCTGATTCAGCGAGCAAGTTCTTATGGCTACAAGAGTCGACAATAAAAATGACAAACTTTTTGAATGGTAGCCATTGAATAGAAAAGATCAGTCCGAACAGAGTCGCTATCTTGAGCCAATGGGATCAAATAGGTCAATCACCAAATCAGTAAGGGACCTACATCGTCCAAAACATATTCGGCTCCATCATATTGTGGTAGTCCTATGTCATCGACATCATCATTGGCGACATCATTAATCCGGCAATCGAGAAGTTCATCCGCTTGGGAACGCCCATGGAATTCAAGTAACTCTACCTTGAACTCGGCGTTCCGCAAAGGATTATCATAGCTTTCGGCTACATTATTGCCTCGATCGGCGTTTCTATGATTAACGAAACTGCGAAATTCAAATTCTCTCACCCGTTGTAGTAGGCAATCAATCTCTATACCGCGTGGATCATGGTTGCTGGCTACATCAGTGCTTCGTTCGGCGTCTCTATGATTAACAAAACCGTAAGTTCTTCCACAACTACAAGGAATCCGGTCAGCCATCGCACCAGAAGCTCTGATACCAAATAATGGCGAATCGATTGAGTGATCGAACTTACGAACGAATCAATAATACTTTCGAGAAACCCGTTAGGGAGACTTTAATAAACTTTAATATCAAAATTCAGAACGAATAATAATCTAAACAAACCAAACTATTTACAGGTCTAATTGGAACTAACTAGGAAACTATTATGATAATCCTAACTCTAAAATAAATGAAATCAATCTAATTAAGGAAAATAAATTTAGATAATTATTAATTTAAACCAATAATCATTATCGTCACTTGAAGCGTTTAGATAATCTTAAACGGTTTCAAGTTTCCCTGCATCATTCCCCTTAATTGAAAGAGGTAATCCCAAGTGAAACTGTTAGTCTCAACCATCGGACTTGTATACAAATAAAAATCCAACCAAATACTTAGAAACGCATTCTTACCTATTGCCTTTACCAAGAGCATATCCGGGACAACACCCATCCAATATAACTTAAAGAATCTTTCATCCGAACCCTTGGTATGAAAAGTAACATAAAGAAAACTTAAGGTTTCAAATATAGTGTTGTGATCGGATATAGGACTAAAAATGTTTTGACAGATCAACTTCAGTTTTGGTCTTTGTGTTATTCTATATGGAAACCGATAAAGAGCATATGTTACTCTAATATATCAGTTTATAGCTCATCATCGAAAGATTCTAAGTCATTGTACATCCGATAGACATACTTCATAAATGTCTATAGTTGGAATCCGTTATATAGTTCATATTTCGGAATAAACAAAGATATTATTTTCACTTGTAAAAGTCCTATAACTATATGTATTGATTCAAAAGAGCAAAAACCTTTAACAATCGAAGACTAGTTGAAGTGAGGTCAAGATAGTCACAAAAGTGGATTGGTTTGTCATCTAGCCGAAAGAAGATCAATACAAGAAAAAATGAACTTGTAATCTGACAAATACTACTACTGGCAAGCCGGATTTTGGAGTGCAAACTTGTCTAGCAAGGTTTGGTTCACCAACTTTTCCAAACTCCTACTCTAGTATGGGAAAATGCTTAACATATCAGTCTAAGTAAGTTCTAAAAAAAGTAAGTTCTAAAGCATTATTTTATTAGTGTCAAACTTTCTTTACCGTTCCTTCTGCATACTAAAGTATGGGATGGGTTAACAACTGTTTACATCAACTACAAAGGCTGAAGTGAAAAGTACAAGCACGCATGGATCAACAAATCAAATGAAGACACCTATTAAAGTTGGATTCATGCATTTAATACAATGGAGGCTATAAAATGTCTTCCTTGTTATTAGTTGCAAATCACCCGTTTTGAAAGAAATTATTTGTGAAAGCTTCTTTGGCAAAATCGGTGTCACTATTTGAAGACTATGTTAGTTCGCTTGATCTGAAAGAGAACTTTCTTTCTTCTCTCTTTTAGTGTTAGAAAATTTTTAGCAGTAAGATTCTTTAGGATCACAGGTCTTACCTTCCTAGCTTCCACAACAAATCTGTAATTTTATGTTTTAATAAAATATAAAATTAAAAGTGGAAATGTTGTGTTTGTATTCAACCCCCTTCTACAAACACACTCTGTGTAAGTCATTGTATTCCAGGACCAACAAGTGGTATCAGAGCAGTTTGTTTAATCTCATAAACAAGATCCGAGAAGACTTTCATAACAAATGACCCTAGTTCTCTACCTAAACCTCCTCGTTTTCAAAAAGATAACTGTTAGAGCATATTTGTTGTCTTCAAGATCATCTAGATTGAAAGTCAAAGGTTCCAAGTCAAAGCCTCAAGTGAAAAGTCAAAGTCAAAGTAGTTTAAAAGAAAGTCAAAGTCTAGCTTGGAGTTAGTTTTGTTGCCTTGTAGTTAGTTTTGTTGCCTTGTAGTAGATTTAGGTATAAATACATTTTCTTTTCTTTGTAATCATAAGACACTTTAATAGAGAATTATTGTAGAGAGAGAAATATTCATTGAGAGAGAAAGTGATTTGTAATTGTTTGATTGTAATCAATGAATATGAGATTTGGAGCTAAATTGATTTGTTCATCTTGATTACTTGCATAATTCTGGGAATAACAATTGGTATTAGAGCAGACAATTTTCAAAAATTTGTTCAAGATTTGAAGATTTGGTCGATATTTTGAATAACTCGCAAGTCGCTCTATCAAAGATCGAATTTTGTGTTCTAGTGTTGTTTTTGATGTAATCTTTGTTGATTTGTATTCGGTTTTGATATAGAACATCTCTTGTTTGAGTTGTTTGTCCAAATTCACAATCAATCTGTGTGAATTTTGGATTTTATGTGAATTTGTATTCCAAGTCTGTCAAGTCTGTATTTTGATCAAATTGTGTAATTGTGTTGTTTTTGGTTGACATCATGTATTAGAATTGTATTTAGATTGTATTCGTGATGAAATTGGCAAAGTTTCAGAGGCAAAATCGAAGTTTTGGATCGATTTTTGGTCAATTCAGTGGTTTTGAGTTCGACAGGGGGAAGAAGTCGCAAGATCTAGAGAACTAGAAATTATCATACTGAAGAACTCGCAGATTCTCAAGAACTCACAGGCTTCTTATTTGATTTCTGTGTTGTTGGTGAATTTTTCTAAGGAAAGAACTCATAAGCAAGGTTCTACGACAAGTTAGAATTCATAGAAAGCTATTTGCGCCAAGTCCATAACTCGCAAGCAACGGCTTATGAGAAGTTACTGTTCATCAGCTTTGGTTTGAGACAAGTGCAAGAACTCGTACACCGAAGCTTACGACAAGTTATTCTTTTCTTGGAATTTTTCTAAGTCAATAACTCGTACACAATACTTTGCGACAAGTTCTTCACACTCTACAGATGATGATGATCTATTTCATGATGAAGTTGATTTCTTAAATTCCCAAGAGTGTTTTGATGAATGTGTGGAAAAGTTTGATTTCAATGCTAAACTTCCTGATCTTTCTGATTTTATTATCAAATCTGATGTTTTACCAAGTGTTTTTGAAGTCGGTGAATCATCAACCAAGGTTGATGACGCAGTTCCTGTGAGTGCCTACTATGCCAAAGGTAAGAAGCAAAAGAAAAGGCACTCACAGAAACAGATCAAACTGGTAATTCTAAGAAAAGACAAACTCTGAAATCTCATCGTTCTAATAAGCATAAATCTTATGTTTCAGAAATGAGATTTAAAAGATCTGAAGTAAAGCTTGAGTGGAGACCAAAGAAGATTGAAGAGTCGACAAAATCATTTTCTGTTTTGGATTGTAATAGGTCTACTAATAGTTGTAATGATGTAGTTGATCAAGTTGATTCTAATAACTCAAAACTTTTACTTCCATGCAAGGTTTATACTATAAAGCAATTCATCCAATTATCGCATTTTACTATCCAGTGTTCCAATTGTGGCCGAAATGATTTTGTTACTCGACAATATTCTGATAATTGGTTTAGATCTTATCATATATATTATTCAAATGGTTTTCAAAAGAAAAGAGGACCAAATTCAAATGGGTGCCAAAATCTGAGACTAACCTGAAAGGACCCATTTACAAGTGGGTACCTAAACCTGTTGTTGCTTGATTTCTCATGTGCAAACCCATCATATGTGGTACTTGGATTCGGGTTGTTCCAAGCATATGACCGGGAGGAAAGATATTATGACTAATTATACAGAGAAATTTTGTGGCAGCGTGAGGTTCGGAAATGACCATTTTTCACCAATCTTAAGATATGAAGATGTAGTTGAAGACAACGTTACGATTAAGAAGGTGAGTTACGTTGAAAGACTCAGACACAATTTATTGAACATTGGTCAGTTTTGCGACAAAGATTTAGAGGTGAATTTCAAAGCCAAGAGATGTTGTGTACGAACTGAAGATGGTAAAGAACTCTTGATCGGCACTCGAAAGTCAAACCTCTACACAATTAATCTGTCTAATGTCAAGCCTGATAACACTGCGTGTCTATTGTCAAAAGCAACTATGTAACATAACTGGTTGTGGTATAGAAGGCTATCACACCTCAACTTTCGCTACATCAACAAGCCGGTGCAAGGAAATTTGGTGAAAGGATTACCTGAGCTTAAGATCGAAAAAGAACATTTATGTGATGCGTGTGAGAAAGGCAAGATGAAAAGATCTTCGCACAAGCCTAAGCCTGAACATGGTACAAGTGATCCGTTAGAGTTATTGCACATGGATCTTTGCGGTCCAATGCGTACTCAAAACATCAATGGCAAGAAATATGTCTTGGTAATAGTGGATGATTACTCGCGATACACTTGGGTAAGGTTTCTAAGATCAAAAGATGAGACTCCCGATGTCCTCATCTCATTTCTAAAGAGTGTACAGGTGAACATGCAACAAACAGTGAAGCTGATTCGAATAGATAATGGCACAAAATTTAAGAATAAAACAGTTAACGATTATCTCGAATCGGTCGGGATAACTCATCAATTTTCTAATGCCAGAACGCTTGAACAAAATGGGGTAGTTGAACGCATAAATCGGACTCTTGTTGAGGCTCAACCAATCCAATCTACCTTTATTTTTGTGGGCAAAAGTTGTCTCGACTGCATGTTATACGCAAAACCGTTCAATCATCCATCGTCACTTCGGTAAAACGCCATATGCTTTAATAAATAACATAACATCAAGCGTTAAACATTTTCATATTTTTGATGCAGGTGTTACGTGCTTAACGACAAGTAGAGCTTGAACAAGTTTAGTCCAAAAGCTGAAGAAGGGATTTTCATCGACTATTCTCAGACATCAACATCGTATAGAGTTTATCTGAAGAAAATCGAAGATTTTAGTGGAGAGCGTTAATGTAACATTCGATGAAGCTATGGAAATGGCTTCTAAACAAAGCAGTTCAGAACCCGTTCTTACAGGAGTATTAGCTTTTGGACAGATCAGTCCAGAACCTGGTTCTAAAGTTTTAACTCTTGAAAATGCATCTACTTCGACATCTCATCTAACTGATTTAGATCTTTTATTTGAGAATTTTTATGATGAGTTTCTATGTACTAAAGTGACTAAATCTGTTGTGATTGACAACTGTGAAGGTTCAAGCGAACATCATCCAATCACATCAGATGTATCAACTGAACCAGTTTCCCCGGTTCAGACAAAAACTCAAGTTCAGACAAATACTCAATCAGTTGAAGATGCACAGAATATTGATCAGTCAGAAGTTATACACTCAGTTGGGAATATTGAATTGCCTATTCAACAGACACTAAGTGTTCCACCAGCTAAAACTTATGCACATGTTACTTCAACTGAACCCCTAGAAGAAGGATTTGCTAAAACTTATGCACATGTTACTTCAACTGAACCCCTAGAAGAAGGATTCTTCGATGACGAAAATGATCAGTCTAACTATGTACCACTCCCTCACACGACAAAGTGGACCAAAGCGCATTCAATACATCAAATTATCGGAGACATTTCGAAACCGGTGCAAACTAGGTCTGCAACAGCCAACAGGTGCTTGTATGAATCTTTCTTGAGCAAGATAGAACCGACATGTGTATCTGATGATCTTGAAGATCCTGATTGGATCACAACCATGCAGGAAGAACTCAATCAGTTTAAAGCCTTTAAAGTTTGGAGATTCGTGCCATGTCCAGAAGGAAAGACAATTATAGGCACTAAATGGGTGTTTAAAAACAAGAAAGATGAATATGGTATCGTAATTCGCAACAAAGATCGACTTGTAACAAAAGGATATCGGCAAGAGGAAGGCATAGATTACGATTAAACGTATGCACCAGTTACACGCATTGAGGCAATCAGAATGCTTCTCGCCTATGCTGCACACAAGAACTTCACAGTCTATCAGATGGATGTGAAAACAACCTTTTTGAATGGCATTCTAAAAGAATAAGTGTACGTTTCACAACCAGAAGGGTTCGTCAACGCTGAAAATCCAGATCATGTCTATATTCTTGACAAGGCCCTCTATGGTTTAAAACAAGCCCCTCGAGCTTGGTATGAGGTACTTTCAAAGTTCTTAGTCAAGTCCGGGTTTTCAAAAGGTAAAATCGATACTACCCTTTTCATCAAGAAAGAAAAAGGCGATATTATTCTCATATAGATTTATGTTGATGACATAATTTTTGGTTCGACTAACCCTAAGTATTGTAAGAATTTTTCTGCCTTAATGGTGTCACGTTTTCAAATGAGTATGATGGGAGAGATGAATTTCTTTCTCAAATTACAAGTTTGACAGTTTTCAATAGGTATTGTTATTAACCAAGCGAAGTATATTTCTGATATTTTAAAGAAATTTAAACTGGAAAATTGTACTCCTATAAGTACCTCGAATGCACCAGGAACAAAGATCGGAGCTTATCTAAATGCAAAAGTTGTTGATCTTAGAAACTATAGAGGCATTATTGGTTCTTTGATGTACTTGACGATAAGTCGTTCGGATATTATGTTTTCGACTTGTTTGTGTGCGAGATATCAGGCCAACCCCAAAGAGTCACATCTTTTGGCGGTCAAACGTATTTTTAGATATTTGAAGGGAACCACAGATCTTGGTTTGTGGTATCCTAAGGATACAAAATTCGAACTAACAACATACTCAGATGCAGATTATGCAGGTTGCATGTTAGACAGGAAGAGTATTTCGGACATATTCAATTTTTGGGAGATAAACTCGTGAGTTGCGCTTCGAAGAAACAACTGTGCGTATCTACTTAAACAGTCGAAGCAGAATACATAGTTGCAACTAACTGCTATTCTCAGGTGCTATGGATATGAACACAACTCCGAGATTATGGCTTCCATTATAACAAAATCCCGATTTACTGCGATTTCGAAGAGCGTTATCGATATTTCTACAAACCCTGTCCAAGATACAAAACAAAGCACATAGACGTGCGATATCACTTTATCAAAGATAATATCGAGAAAGGTACGATTGAACTTTACTTTGTAAATACGGATTATCAGCTTGCTGATCTGTTCACCAAGCCATTGGACGAAAAGAGATTTAATTTTCTCATTTTGAAATTAGGCATGTTGAATCTCAAAACATAATGCTTACATAATCCGTCTTTACCTTGTACAGTTTGATTTATAATTTTTCTTCATGTCTTTATTTTTAATCTGAAAGATATCTACACTTAAGGTTGTTCATGATTTCAGGGGGAGTGACTCATAAGAAAAGATGATCATTATTCAAGGGGGAGTTAGAGTTTGAGTTAGATGTTTTTTTTGCATTTGATTTGTACTGACAAATTTTCTAAATGCATATTTTCAGAGGGAGTACGTGTAAATGACTTCTGATTAATTTAGAACATGACTCTTCCTCAATGTTTTATTTTCATTGTTTTTACTTTCAATAAATTTTTGAATAAATTTTTTTGAATAAGACTTTGTTTCTTTAACGACTTTGTGACTTTTTGCAGAATTTGAGGGGGAGCTTACAAGATTTTCATCAATCTTGACTTTGGAGCGATTTTATGAGATTTAAGTTGTGCGTATGGATATTTGTAACTTTATTATCATAATGTTTGAAAGATGGATGACTTTCAAGCATGAAAACATGTTTCTTAATCGTTCAAACCACTTCTTGATTCTCAAAAGATTTTATGGATTTTAGAAGTGTGATTTTAAATATTTTCATTTTATGCGCTTTCATGTTTAACTGATCATGTGTTTCCAAAGATAAGTACTTGTGTATTATCTTTTCCATATAATGTCAAGTATTCATACTGTTGGGAACTGAAGAATTAATCAAGTATGGTTAATGCTGCTGGTTCAAAGTTACTACTGCTAGAAGACTTAAAGGTTAATACTGCTGAGTGTTACTACTGCTAGTACTATTAATACTGCTAGTCAAAGTTAGTGCTGCTTGAACAAAGTTAGTACTGCTTAGCTAGTTAGTACTGCTAGTGGTTAGTACTGCTTAGTAGTTAATGCTGCTAGAAGGAAATTAATGCTGCTGAAGATTAATACTGCTTATATGATGAAGATTCGTATGAAAGGATATACATGGAAGCTTAGAGATATACTTGGAAGATATACTGAAGATATTTTATTTTTTTTAATTATCTTTGTATTCAGTATATATATTGTATAGTTTAGAATAGATAGTAATTTTTTGTTTTTCTTCATTCTGTTAGAGAGAAAATCAACCTCAAGGCATAGATCCTAATTCTAGAGAAGTAGAATTCGTATTGGTGAGCCTGTTCATCAATATTGAGGTTGAGTGTGTAATCTTGTAACTTCAAAGCATTCAATACAAGTTTACAGTTTGTTCTTAATTATCTTCTGTTTTGATTTCGTGTTTGATTAAATATCAAAGTGTTATTCCGCAAACTTCTTTGATATTGTTTCTGATAATTAATTCTTGTTGAGAATTCGATCCTGACAAGTGGTATCAGAGCCAAACTCTCTCAGAAACATCTATTCATCATGGAAAATCTTACAGAATCAAGCAGTACTTTGGTCTCTAAGGTTCCAATGCTCAAACCCAGTGAGTTTGACATGTGGAAGATCAGAATCAGACAATATATTCTTCTCACTGACTACTCAATGTGGGATATCATTGAGAATGGTCCTTCTGAAGCTGGAAGGATAGGAGCAGATGGGAAAAGACCTCCACCAAAGACAGATGGTGACAGAAAGATCAGACAGACAGAGATGAAGGCTTTGAGCACTCTGCTCTTGGCTATTCCCAATGAATATCAACATCAATTTTGCAACTGCACTGATGCTCAGATTCTCTGGAATGCTCTAGAGAAAAGATTTGCTGGAACTAAGAGCATCAAAAGAAATCAGAGAGATGTTCTAAAGCAACAGTATGAGAACTTCACTTCCTCAAAGAATGAGTCTATGACTCAAACTTTTGATAGGTTCAACAAACTCATAGGTGAACTGGCTACTGTAGGAGTAAAGATGGAACAAGATGATATCAACAGAAAGTTCCTCAGATCTCTTGGAGATGAATGGACTATATACACTGTCTCATATAGACAGAGTGATAATCTGGAAGAGAAAGAACTTGATGATCTATACAATGATCTAAGAGTTTTTGAAACTGAGGTAGAAACCAAGAAGAAGCCCTCTGGTTATATCCACAATGCTGCACTTCTCTCAGCATCCACTGATACTACTACCAACCCTGAAGCAGTTAGTACTGTCAGTGGAGTAAGTTCAGAAAAAGGCACTGAAGCTATCTTTGAAGCCTTTTTGTCCAGTCATAACAGCAATTCTTTGATTAATGATGATCTGGATCAAATTCACCCTGATGACCTGGAGGAGATGGATATTAAATGGCAGATGGCCATGTTATCAATGAGGGTGAAGAAGTTCATTAAAAGAACAGGAAGGAATAACTTCTCTCAAAGAAGAGAAGATGGAGCTGGATTTGACAAGACCAAGGTGGAATGTTATAAGTGTCACATGAAAGGACACTTTGCTAGAGAATGCAGGAGTGCTGTTCCAAACAACAACCACCAACAAGCTCAGAATGGAGGCTACAATCAAAACAAGAATCCTGCTCAAGCCCTTGTTTCTCAACAAGGAATGGGATTTGACTGGAGTGATCAAGCTGAGGAAGCCATTCAGAATCAAGCTCTTATGGCAGAAGTGTCTGATCTTCCCTCTGAGGTAATTTCTAATGTTTGTACTAAATCTTGCATTGACACTGTCACAAGATACAGGGATCACAATCAAAATATGTGTGATGACCTCAAAAGATTAGAAAAGGACAGAAGAGAGTATGTGTTGATAGTAGAGAGATTTGAAGAGCAAATCAAAGGCTTTCAAGCTAATGAACTTCAACACTCTTATGACACAAACTATTGGAAGTGGGAAAAGAATGAGTTAGAGACCAAACTGTCTAAATCCTTAGAAGAGAGTGATAGGCTGAAAGAGGAACTGTCTAAAGTTAAACTTGACATAGAAAAGTTTTCATATGCTTCAAAAGCAATGGATTCTCTTCTAAAGGCTCAGATTCATGACAAGATGAAGCCTGGTATTGGATACAACAATACACCTCCTCCTTACAATAACAATTATATCCCTCCTACTTCAGACTTATTAGAAACCAAGGAGAAAAAGGACTTATCTGAGAAAGCCTTTAAGATAGATCCTTTGGATGAAGTAGTAATTAAGGATTTAACTGAGAAAGAAGCCAGTGAGTATAGGGATAATGATGTGAGTAAAAAGATACCATTAGAAAACAATATTATCACCAATGAGGGATGTGGGAAAATCTGGGTAAAGTCCAAGGAGATAGAGCAGACAAAAGGAAAGGATAACAAGGTCCATTACAAACAAACCACAGTTGTGAATCCTGGATCTTGTAAACAGTGTGATTGCAGCAAAGCCAAGAGCCTAAATTCTGGTTTAAAAAGAGGAAATCAAAGAAACTGGAATAATCAATGGGCTCAGAAACAAGGAGTTGATCTGAATAAAATAAATAGACCAAAACCTTGTTTCATATGTGGCAAGTTAAATCATTTGGCTAAGTATTGTTACTTTAACCCTATTAACCAACAGATGAACTTTCAAAGACTTGTGCAAAAACCTGTTGGTTATAGGAAGGCTGGAAAGAAACATGATGAAAGGAAAGGCCTCATGAAGAAAAAGATTTTAAAAGAAAGTGTCAAAATGTGGGTGCCTAGAAGCACTGAAACTGTTAGTACTGATGACAGGGTTAGAAGCACTAAAATTGTTAGTACTGCTAACATGGTTACTACTGCTACCTGTGTTAGTACTGCTGAAAATATTAATGCTGCTAATACTGTTAGTACCTCTTCAAAGGTTAATACTGCCAACACAGTTTCTGCTGCTAACACAGTTACTACTGCTAACAAGGTTAGTACTGCTAAGCATGCAAGTGCTGTTAAGGCAGTTAGTACTTCTAAAACCAGTACTGATTCTAGCAAAAATATCTCCAAGCCTATTATTGTAACAAAGTACTCCAAGAATGAGGAGTTAAAATTCAAAAATCTTGTCAAGAAAGAATGCAAGTATTTTGATGAGAAAGGGGTACCCAAGACCACTTTGGCTTGGGTTCCTAATTCATACTAATTGATTTATTTAATGTGCAGGGCAACCAACAGCTCAAGGGAAAGAGCATTTGGCATGTTGATAGTGGTTGCTCTAGGCACATGACAGGCAACATGTCATGCCTTCAGGATTTCAAGCATATCAATGGAGGACATGTTGCATTTGAAGACAATCTTAATGGTGGTAAGATAAGTGGAAAAGGTAATGTCACCAAAGGTAAGATGACATTTGAGGATGTCTACTATGTTGATCAATTAAAGTACAACCTGTTAAGTGTATCACAGGTTTGTGACAAACAACATAGTATATTATTTACTAATACTGAATGTTTGATTCTTGCTCCAGGGTTCAAGGTAGTTGATGAAAGCATGATACTACTTAGAACTCCAAGAAAGGACAATGTTTATTGTCTTGATATGGACAATGTTGATAGTGTTTCAACTCTAAATTGTCTTGTTTCAAAAGCTTCTGTAGATGAATCCTCCCTTTGGCACAGAAGGATGTGTCACATGAATTTCAAGACTATGAACAATCTTGTTAAAAATAACCTTGTAAGAGGTTTACCTTCAAAAGTCTTTTCATGTGATGATCATTGTGTTGCTTGTCTTAAAGGCAAACAACACAAAACTTCTCATAAGACCAAAGAGTTAAATTCTGTTTCTTCTTGTCTCCAGTTACTGCATATGGATCTGTTTGGTCCTACAAATGTTATGAGTATAGGCAAGAAATCTTACTGCTTGGTTATTGTTGATGATTACTCCAGATTTACTTGGGTATATTTTCTAAGAACTAAGGATGAAACTAGTGATCTTATCAAATCCTTTATTCTAAGAATTGAAAACCAAACTAATCAAAGAGTAAAAGTCATTAGATCAGATAATGGAACTGAGTTTAAAAATCATAATCTAAACACCTTTTGTGAAGAAAAAGGTATTGAGAGGCAATTTAGTGCTCCTAGGACTCCTCAACAGAATGGTGTTGCTGAAAGGAGAAATAGAACACTAATAGAGGCTGCTAGATCTCTGCTGGCTGATTCAAAATTGCCAATTACCTTCTGGGCTGAAGCAGTTAATACTGCTTGTTATGTCCAAAACAGAGTTCTAGTGGTCAAGCAAAAGAACAAGACCCCATATGAGCTTTTAAATCAAAGAAAACCTTTTATTGGTTTCTTCAAACCTTTTGGGTGTCCTTGTACAATTCTAAATACCAAATCTCACTTAGGTAAGTTTGATAGCAAAGCAGATGATGGATTTCTTGTTGGATATTCATCTCAGAGTAAGGCCTACAGAGTATTTAACTCTTCTACTAGAATAATTGAAGAAAGTGACAATGTCAAATGCAATGAGAACACACCAAATCCTGTTGGGTCTGGACCTCAGTGGCTATTTGACATTGATTCACTAACTAACTCTTTTGGTTTCAGTAATGAGTATACAGGAACAGGTAGTGGAGGATCAGAGATCACACAAGTTCAAGAAAGTATATCTAAATCTGTGATTTTTCCCATACCCACAGTAAATTCTGTTGAAGACTGTGAAAAGGAATCATTTACTGAACCAAGTCAGAGTGAAGAAGACACTAGAGATGAGGAGACTCAAGAAAATAATGAAGTGGCATCTGAAAACACTTCAGTTGAGTTGCATGAATCTAATCTTGAGGCTGGATTGAATGAAGAACCTAGTCATAACACCAGAGTTCAAAAGAATCATCCTCCACAGTTGATAATAGGAGATATCTCTTCTCCTATGATGACTAGACATCAAAGCAGGCTTCAGGAAATGCAAGATCAACAGCATACAGTGCTTTCTTGTTTTCTATCACAGCTTGAGCCTAAAAAGGCTCATGATGCTATGAAAGAATCCAGCTGGATAGAAGCAATGCAAGAGGAACTGTTACAGTTCAAGCTACAAGATGTGTGGGATCTAGTAGACCTTCCTAAAGGTCACAGAGCAATTGGCACAAAGTGGATTTTCAGAAACAAGAGAGATGAAAGAGGTATTGTCATAAGGAACAAAGCAAGGCTGGTGGCTCAAGGCTACACTCAAGAAGAGGGTATAGATTATGAAGAAGTTTTTGCACCTGTAGCTAGGATAGAAGCAATCAGACTATTCCTAGCCTATGCTTCTTAAATGAACTTCAAAGTCTACCAAATGGATGTAAAAAGTGCTTTTCTCTATGGATCAATTGAAGAAGAAGTATATGTCTGTCAACCACCAGGGTTTGAAAACCCAAGCTATCCAGACAGGGTATACAAATTAAAGAAATCACTTTATGGACTACATCAAGCCCCAAGAGCATGGTATGACACTCTGTCATCCTATCTCTTGGAAAATGACTTTGAAAGAGGAGTCATTGATAAGACTATTTATCAAAAGAAAGAAGAAGGATATCTTGCTGGTCCAAATCTATGTTGATGACATTATTTTTGGTTCTACAAGAAACAACATGTGCAAGGATTTTGAGGATTTAATGCATCAAAGGTTCAAAATGAGTTCCATGGGGGAACTTACTTTCTTCCTCGGACTCCAAGTTCAACAGAAGTCAGATGGCATTTTCATCTGTCAATCCAAGTATGTGCAGGATATTCTAACCAAGTTTGGTTTCTCAGAATCAAAACCTGCCAGCACACCTATGGAAACACACAAGCAGATCACAGCAGATCTTGAGGGGGAGGATATGGATGTGCATCATTATAGATCCATGATTGGCTCTCTCATGTATCTCACAGCATCAAGGCCAGATATAATGTTTCCAGTCTGTGTATGTGCTAGATTTCAAGTTAGGCCAAAGCAATCTCACTTTCAAGCTGTTAAGAGGATATTCAGATATCTCAAAGGGCAACCCAGATTGGGACTTTGGTATCCTCATAACTCACCTTTTGACCTAATTGCATACTCAGACAGTGATCTAGGTGGGGCAAACTTGGACAGAAAATCTACTTCTGGAGGATGTCAGTTTTTGGGTGCTAGACTAGTCTCATGGCAGTGCAAGAAACAAACCACAGTATCCACATCCACAACAGAGGCAGAGTACATAGCAGCTGCAAGTTGCTGTTCTCAAGTCTTATGGATTCAGAATCAAATGTTGGATTATGGGGTAACCTTTCTACACACTCCAATCTTTATTGACAACAGCAGTGCTATTAGCATTGTGAATAATCCAGTCAAGCACTCAAAAACAAAGCACATTGAAATCAGGTATCACTTTATAAGAGATTGTAATGAAAAGAAACTTATTCAAGTTGTCAAAGTTCACACTGATAATCAGTTTGCTGATCTATTCACTAAAGCTTTTGATGTGGGTAGATTCACTTTCTTGGTAACAAGTGTGGGAATGATAAACTCTGAATAATCCCCTTCTCAAAAAGTGGTTTTCTATCTGTATAGTATTTCTGGAGTTACTAATCTTATGTTTCAGGATTTGCATAGCAGTACTCAGTGCTTAGCAAGTTTAAAAGGAGTAAGTTAGTTAATACTGCTAGTGGTTAATACTGCTTTCAGTTAATACTGCTAGTGGTTAATACTGCTTTCAGTTAATACTGCTAGTGGTTAATACTGCTTTCAGTTAATACTGCTAGTGGTTAATACTGCCTTCAGTTAATACTGCTAGTGGTTAATACTGCTTTCAGTTAATACTGCTAGTAGTTAATACTGCTAGTAGTTAATACTGCTAATATTCCGAATACTATAAATACTCTTTGCCCGCCTAAAAGTTCATAACGACTCTTTGTATACTGTTCACTTGCGCTCAAAACCTTTTCTCTCTCAAGTTCGAAGTTTTCAGGCAAGCTTCTCACTAAGATCAATGGCATCCATGACTTTCATCGACGAGCACAACGAGATTGCGATGCTACAAAAGCCAAAGCAAGCTGCAGGATTTCATCAAATTGTGGATTTCCTCAAGACAAGCCACATTGCTCATGCTCTTAGTGTATCCCCTACAATCTATATTGAGCATCAAAGGCAGTTCTGGGCTAATGCAACCATTGTTGTTGAGAATGGTGTGCAGATGATCAAGACAAGAATCTGTGATCGATCACTCACGGTTACTGAAGAGGTTATTCGCATCTGTCTACGTCTAGACGATGCCTCTGGTATAACCTCTATCCCAAATGATGAACTCTTTTCAAACCTTACAAGAATGGGGTATGGAGGCCCATTGGGAGTTTTCAAATTTTCTAAAGCAAAATTCTCACCCCAATGGCGTTTCTTTGTCCATACTCTTATGCATTGTATCTCCAAAAAGACTACTGGATGGAGTGAGTTCAGCAGCACTATTGCTTATGCTTTGGTGTGCTTGGCCACTGCCAGAAAGTATAATTTTTCTAAAATGATTTTCAGTGATCTTGTCTCAAACATGGGAAACAAAAAGAGCTTCTTTATGTATCCCAGGTTTGTTCAAGAAGTCATTACTCATGAATTGACGAATATACCTCAACCTGTTGGGGTATATGTACCTAAACCCCCCAAAGGCAAGGTTTTCTCAAATATGAGAAGATCTGCTGGGGACTCTGAAGGAGTTGACACCCCATTGTTCTCTACAATGATGGTGGTGTCCCAAACCACTGAAGGTATGGCAGCAGGGTCAAGGCCCCCCTTAGACCAATCCACTGCTAGCCAAGCCCAACCTTCCCTCTCAAAATCAATTCCCCAGTCCCTTCTTGAAAAACCAACATCTCCCATCACCCAAACTTACAAGAGAAAACAGGTAAAGAAGGCTCCTTCCCTTCTTGTACCATTACCCACTAAGCCTATAAGCCCTCTAAGGGAGAATTCTCCCCTAGAGAACATCCAAAGGGAAACCACAAGGGTGTCTCCCAACCCAAAGGAGGTGCTCTCTGAGGAGGAGGTAGAGCATATGGGTGATGAGGCTGCCACTACTCCTGCTAGTATAGAGGAGGAAAGTGGTAACATTAATAAGACCTCCCCCATGGCAACTTTGAATGAGCAATCATTTGAAGGTCCCTGGTGCCAAGAAACCACAGGGGTGGATAGTGCCTCTGCAAGGCAGAAGACTTCCACAAATAAAAGATCCAATGATCCTTCAAAGGAGGGTAACACTTCTGGAGAGGGTGAGGACAGATATACGTACGATGAATTGATGGAAACAATGGGGAACATCAATCAAGATGTTCTCAAACAAGGCAAAGAAATTGAAGAAATGAAGCTAGTAATTCTGTCCCAACAAGAACAGATTGCTAAGCTGAAAAGGATGGTGGTTAGTCTGGTACAAAGGAAGAAGAGAAAGCAATTCCAATTAAGGAGAAGGACCACTGAGGATGATGCTCCCAAAAAGGGGGAGATCAACATGGTAGAAGCCACAAGAAAGGGGGAGCTTGATGCAGAGAAAGTTGATGTTGAGGGGGAGAAGCAAGAAGAAACAGTTACTACTGCTGACATTAATAAAGCAGCAGAAACTGTGAAAGAAGTGTTAACAGATCTTGAGATTGCAGAAACCTTACTAAAAGCCAAGAATGATACTCCCAAGGTCACTTCAAAGACCAAAGGTGTAATCATAAAAGAACAAGGTGAAGTGATCAAGAAAGATAACAGTAAGAAGGCTATGAGCAAAGACAAAGGAAAAGCAAAGATGGTAGAATCTGATCAACCAATCAAAAAGCAAAGGTTGGTTGAATCAGATGAAGCCCTAGCTAAAAAGATGCAGGAGGATATTGAAAAAGAAGAAAGAGTTCAGATGGAAAAGGACAGGGAAATGGCAAAAGCTCTAGCTGCTGAACTGAATGAAGCTTATCAACAGAGTATGGCAACTGAAATTGCACAGAAGAAAGCTGCAAGTATGAAGAAAGCTGTGGTGAAAACAGTTGCAAAGAAGAGAAGACCCTCAAAGACATTCCTAGGTACCCAAGAGAGAAACAAGATGATTATATTTCTCAAAGGTGCTGTAGGAGTCAAAAAGGAGATGTTCTCCAAAATGTCTTTTGAGAAGATCAAAGAGCTCTATGTTTCAGAGATGTTAAAGCTTCAGGGAAGTGAAACTGCTAGGGTGGAAATGGAGAAGAGAATGAAAGAAAGTAATGACTTTGATTGTCAAAAGCCATTTCCAGATGAGCAAGAAACACCTCCTAAGAAAGAGTCCACCCTGGGAGAAAGTCTAAGGACTTTAAAGAGAACAAAAATGATGGCAAGGAGAAAGCCAATTAAAAAGCCTAGAGTATCTGAAGAAGAGGCTGATAAGGTTGCTGAAGAAGAAGGGGCACCTGAGTTATCTAAACAGACAGAGCCATCTAACACTGATGATGTAAATTTGTATATGGTAGTGATGGACAAAGTGCCTGAACCAATTTCAGCAGAGCCTGTAGGAGTTAAGCCTCCTGAGGTGATTCTCTGGGATACATTGATAGTGGATGGAAAGGAATACATAAGATTGAAAAGAAAGGATGAAAAGTATGAAGTGTTTAACACATGGGCTAAAATTGTCAGAACATGCTCTAGATCAGATATTGAAGAGATGTTTGAGATAGGAATGAAGTTGTATGCAGATCTTCTAAAGGCTCCAGGGATTTCAATTACAAAACTGGTAATGGAGTATCTGTGTATGATGTTCAAACCTGAAGAAGTAAAGCACTTGATCAAGGATGTCTTCAAATCAGTAAACAGTTGGACTCTATATGAAATTAGTGGAGTATATACAGTGACTTTGGATTTAAATCACACTGAATACTTCCTAGTGGATAGAGTGTATAATCATAGCAGATTGAAGCTACATGCCATGCTGAAGAAAAAGTTAAGGTGTGTTCCAGATTCAGAAATGGCTAAATACTTGATTCAAAGAAGCATCAATCAGAGTTTGGGATTGGATGCAAACACTGGAATTTAGACCATAATAGAGTTTTGGGAGCATCTTGAATAAAATTTGAAGAACTTGACTTCTCTTCCTAAAAGTCAAGTTAGGGGGAGATTGTTGGGAACTGAAGAATTCATCAAGTATGGTTAATGCTGCTGGTTCAAAGTTACTACTGCTAGAAGACTTAAAGGTTAATACTGCTGAGTGTTACTACTGCTAGTACTATTAATACTGCTAGTCAAAGTTAGTGCTGCTTGAACAAAGTTAGTACTGCTTAGCTAGTTAGTACTGCTAGTGGTTAGTACTGCTTAGTAGTTAATGATGCTAGAAGGAAATTAATGCTGCTGAAGATTAATACTGCTTATATGATGAAGATTCGTATGAAAGGATATACATGGAAGCTTAGAGATATACTTGGAAGATATACTGAAGATATTTTATTTTTTTTAATTATCTTTGTATTCAGTATATATATTGTATAGTTTAGAATAGATAGTAATTTTTTGTTTTTCTTCATTCTGTTAGAGAGAAAATCAACCTCAAGACATAGATCCTAATTCTAGAGAAGTAGAATTCGTATTGGTGAGTCTGCTCATCAATATTGAGGTTGAGTGTGTAATCTTGTAACTTCAAAGCATTCAATACAAGTTTACAGTTTGTTCTTAATTATCTTCTGTTTTGATTTCCTGTTTGATTAAATATCAAAGTGTTATTCCGCAAACTTCTTTGATATTGTTTCTGATAATTAATTCTTGTTGAGAATTCGATCCTGACACATACACACCGATTCAGTCATTCTTATTGATATTTGTTATTACCATGTCTCAAAATGAAACAATTTTTTGATGGTAATACACCCCGTTTGAATTTCAAAGTTGTTGAGCGTTACATTCATTCAAAACTAAGCGATTCTTTCATGATTGTCTATATTTGTTTCTATAGACAAATTCCAATTCTTTCATGACCTAAGCTTTAAATGAGTATCATTCATATTTGATCTTTTCGATACATTATCAGATTCTCAAAAAAGTATTTCGTATTCATTTCATTCATTCAAATATACTTGTTATGAGAAATCTTGAAAGTTCAAAATGCTCAAATATTCATGACATTTTTGAAGAGCATACACTTATCTGACATTGTACTTCATATTACCGAGCTTTAACTGTTCAAGTTAAACTGTTGAGCATCATGCGTTTAGGAAAAATTTCATGGGATCAGTGTGACAACTTAAAGAACTTCTATGGATTCACGTTAACCAATGTTTCCTACCCAAGAAGTTATCCTTGAGTGATCGAGAGGCGAGGGGTCATACATCAAAGAGTGGTGGAGGAATTTCATACGGTTGAACAACCTTAGTGCGATGAGCGGAAAAATGGAAAAGAGAGTTTGGTTAGAAGTGAGCATAATGATAAAAAGAAAGAGGGTGTGAGAACAGAGTTAAAAGAATATCAAAACTCTGCACCAAATACTTTCTAAGTCGGGCAGCCACATTACTGATTATTTTACAATTCTTTCGTGAACATCATTGAAACAGACAGTGAGCTCATGCCAACTCTTGATATAACCCCACCAGCCACTAATTTCTTTCTCAACAAAGAAATGTTTCATGTTTTCATGGGGACGCAACATGTAATCTATCTAATCTTCACTCGAAAGATTTGGATATTGAAACAGAAGGAAATTTGCCCCACCTTCGCACTTCAATCATGCACATTGAGTCGTGGAAAACTTGTTGTGTCTCAACAGTTTACACATTTTGAGTCTGATAAAGCACAAAATGCTTAAATTCTTTCATACACAAGCAAATACACACAGAAATTTTGTTTTTCTGTCGGAACGTTCATAGAATTACCTTGTGTTTTTCAATGATTGAATGGAAGACCTGGAGAGTGAATATCAAAAATCTTGTTTCCAAAGTACATTCGTTGTACTAAGTGTCTCTGTGCTACTTACAGGCATTTTAACTGATTCATTTATTGATTTAGGGTTACACTATATTCTGAATTTGAAAAGATTCAGAATTATTTATGAATTGGCGGATGATTCAGATATATCAGTTAGAGAGATCGGATAAAGTTTAGTGGTCAGAAATTGAAATACTGCATTTCTTGAAAAGTTTTGATGATGTTAATGCTCACATTCATCAGAAAGGGGGAGACAGTATCAAGAAACGATAGTTTGTGAAGATTCAGTTTTCAAGTTTATGGGGAGATATATATCAAGAAATCAAGAAAGTTTGTTGAAGATTACAAAAAATCTCTTTGAAGATTGTTTGGAAAGAGAAAAGTGAGCTAAAGCTACAAATAATTTCTTTTCTGAAGAGACTTCATGTTTGTAAAGGGAGAGATTGTTTCTGAAGACTGAAAGAGGTTATTATAAACCTTGGAGGAGATTTCTATAATTTGAATTCAGTTCAAAAGAAAAAGTTTATCTACAAGAGGAGATTACTAAAGTTTTTGATCTCCAGAAAAAGAAAAAAAAAGGAGATTGTTTTTGCTAAAGATTACCTTAAAGGGGGAGAATGTTAAAGACTTTGAAGAAGATTGCCTTTGAACAAGTTTTTCAACAAGAAGGGGAGACTAATATTTTAGGGAGATTGTTCATTAAAGCTGAATTTAAATCAAGAGTGATATCAACTTTCTGAGAAGAACAAATTTATACAAAGGGGGAGATTATCAGTCTTTGTTATAAAGGGGGAGATTATTCCTTGATGCTGAAATTCTTTTTGAAGATGATCTTGAATCCAAAGGGGGAGATAGTTAGAGCATATTTGTTGTCTTCAAGATCATCTAGATTGAAAGTTAAAGGTTCCAAGTCAAAGTCTCAAAGTCAAATCCTCAAGTGAAAAGTCAAAGTCAAAGGAGTTTAAGTGAAAGTCAAAGTCTAACTTAGAGTTAGTTGTGTTAGTTTTGTTGCCTTGTAATAGATTCAGGTATAAACAGTTTTTCCTTTCTTTGTAATCATAAGACACTTTAATAGAGAATTATCGTATAGAGAGAAATATTCATTGAGAGAGAAAGTGATTTGTAATCGTTTGATTGTGATAAATGAATATGAGATTTGGAGCTGAATTGATTTGTTCGTCTTGATTACTTGCATAATTCTAGGAATAACAATAACTTTTCACTTTGAAAAAATCGATGTTAATCTTTCTTGAAGGAGTTGACAATTAAATTCCAAATGTTCTAAAAAATGGTCCATATGTTCCTACCTCATTTGTTCTGGTGATAGAGATGAAAATGACAAAGTGATCGAACCTGTAAGACAAATCGCCAAATCTCCAGATTTTTAGACTGAATAAGATAAGAAGCAAGTTGTTGTTGACACAAAAGCCAAAACTATCATCGTTTTATCTCTTCCTGATGATGTTTATCAATCTATCATGAATTTTACAACACCAACAGATATGTGGAATACTCTCACTGTGCTATATGAAGGAACATATGAAGTGAAGCAAAGCAAGAGAATCAACCTCATCAGAAAATATGAATTGTTCATGTGCAACAAAAATGATTCTCTCACAGAGGTATATAACAGGTTCATTTATCTTCTAAATGATCTTAAAGTTCATGAGAAAGTCTTTGACAATGTTGAGGTTTTGTGCAAATTTATGAACTATCTACTAGACTCTTGGGAAAACATAATTGTATGCTTAAAAACTTCCAAAGATCTTCATCACATGCCTCATATTGCCTTATATGGAACTTTGTACAACTTTGAACAAACCAAGACTTTGAAGAAAAAATTGTTTCAAGAAATTAAAAGTTATAATATTGCTTTTGTCTCCTCGAATTCAAAAAGAGTAGGATCCATGTCACATATCTCTTATGACACTGAATCTGAATGCTTTGAGGAACATTTTGAAAACTCCACCATAGATCCAAATGAGGATTCTGATGAGGGAATGGTGTCATACCCCGATTTCTTATCGAGTGCCGTGACGAAAATTATAATAACTTATGCCTTGAATAAAAATACGAACTTAAAATTTTTGAACATATATAATATGTTGAACATCATTCATTACATATAGCGGAAGCGTGAAATATCTTAACGTAATCAATGCTAATTAAAATATCTAAACTAGCATGATCCAAAACATAGTCCCATCTTTCTTCATTTGAATCGTCTAATGACATCTGCACCTGAGATATATACATGTATAGTATAAGCTAAAAGCTTAGTGAATACAATATGGTTTCATGATAGCATGCACACATAAAAGTGTTTTAGCGTGTTTTAGTTATTATCTATGGACGAGGACTTCAAGACCTTGGAATTGCAAGCCCTCCTTTCATGTCCAACCCACCCCGTACGATGGACAAACCTTGCCGACATTTATTTGCAGTACTCACTCTTTAATGCAAATCTCACCATGGCATGCAATATACATCTCATGCAAGTGACAACATAAATCACATTAGCATCATTATTATCTTTCACATTATACATATACTTGAATATCATATCAATAATATCAAGTTATCAACATCTTTTGAGTCGTCATTAACATCTTTCATATCATGCATATACTTCAATATTATGTACATAAATACAATCAAGTTATCATCATATGTATATAAACACACATCATGCAAATATCATGGATAAAATACTTTGTAATAATCATGTATATATTCCATTAAATCGCATAATGTACTCACCTTAAACCGTTAGCGTTCAACACGTCGTTTTCTCAAAAACCGCAACCTACATGATAATTCATGTCGTTCCTAAGCATCCTAAATAATCGTAGCTAAAATGATCTTTATTTCTCTACGATTTTAGCACGACTAACTCTTAACAAACTTTATTGGTCAACCCCCAATTACATCGTATCTCATATTTCACTTAATTATTTTATTGAAATGTTTTTATAAATGCGACATCATTATAATATTTCTCGAAGTAACTCGACGCGTACACATTTTATTAAAAGTGCAATACACTTCCCATCATCTTGAAAATTTAATACTTACTGAAATGGCTGAAATAATAACTTGCAACGTAAATAATATTTTATGGCCAAAACGTCTCTTTTAAAATTTAAAAAAAGAATAGTGACAACATGTCACACATATATAAATAATGGCCAAGACATAACTTTCAAAACTCAAAATAACCAAACCTTCGAAATAACATTTACAATATCAATTTTCCAAGTCTAGGGGTATTTTGGTAATTTTTGAGAATTCGAATATCAAAGGTATAGCTTAAACCAATTCCCTAATTTAGGATCTTTTTGGTACCTTTCACAAGTCAAATATTCAAAATAGTATTTAAAAGACCAATCCCAAAGTATAGGGGTGTTTCGGTAATTTTTAAAAGCAAATACTCAAAGTATTGCTAAAATACCGACTCCTTAATTGTGAGGTCATTTGGTAATTTCATAAAGATAATAATCAAAATAAAGCTTAGATACCAATTCACAAACATAGGGTCATTTCGGTAATTTTTATAAAGCAACTACATGAAGTATTGCAAAAATACTGGTTTCCTAGTTGTAGAGGCCCTTTTGGTAATTTCATAAAAAAGTATTTAAAATAAAGCTTAGATACCAATTCCCAAAACATATGGTCATTTCGGTAATTTTATAAAGCAGATACGTGAAGTATTGCTAAACTACCGGTTTCCTAGTTGTAGGGTCATTTTGATAATTTTATGAAAAAAAATAATTAAAATAAATCTTAGATAACAATTCCCAAAACATAGAGTCGTTCCGGTAATTTCATAAAACAAATACGTGAAATATTGCTAAAATACCGAGTCCCTAATTGTAAGGGTATTTTGGTAATTTCATAAGCTCATATAAAAACAGTAAAAAATTTACATGTTATAAGTCTAAGAAGACTTTCTATATTTTCAGAAAGATAATATTGGTGAAATCAAGTATTTAAACTCAAGGGGATATAACGAAATTTTTCAAAACTTGTAAATAACTTATAACGAAATATAAGATTGGGTCGTGTGAATAAAACACAAGGAACAATTTGATTTAGTTGGTTAAGGTGTTGTGGCTCTACAAAAGAGATGCAGTGTTTGAATTCTACCCTCCTCTTTTTTCTTCTACTTTTTAAATAAAATAAGAAATAGGGTCAACAAAAGTCAACCACAGCAGGAGCAGCCATGGCTGCGTTTTTTATTGTTTTTTGCAACTTCAAGTCTCAAATTAACTCATTTCTTACTCGTTTTTATTCATTCTTTTTTGCATCAAACTCTTGGTAACATTTTTACTAACATTTTGACACAATGAACACAAATTTTCATCAAGTATTGAGTTCCAAATCTGGATTTTAACAAAACCAAACAAAACTTTGAACACAAAATCGAACCATACAAACACAAATATGATATATGAGGCTACTGGGGTTTGATGCATATCTTAAAAACGAAGCCCTAGACATAAAAATCATAAGATTTGGTTAAGAATCTCAGCCAAAATCGGCACAAAACCGAGAATTTTGATTATGAACTTCAAACTTAGGTTTCTCTCTCAAAACTCAACCATTTTACGAGTTATAAGAATGAAAATGATCATAAGTCGGCACTCTATATTTATATGCCAAGAGCTTTGGCTTATTAGTTGAAAATTCCGACCAAATCGCGAGTTTTAAGTTGTTGGGTCGTTTTCTCCAAACAGGGGTGTCCTTTTGGCAGAACATGCCCCTCATCTTTGAAAAAGATGATATTCGACTGCTTGAACTTTCTGAAATTTACGTCTGACCCCTTGCTCTCATTATTTTGATGAAACTTACACTTTTTTATCCCCTTAATCAATATTCTACTTCAAATTTAGTCATTTCTTTTGATTATTTCATAATTTAAGATTTCTGCAATTATTCCTTTCAATTAGACAATTAGTCACATTAACATTTTATCACTTCAAATTAATTTATTTCTTTATTCAAAATTCTATGTAATCCTTTTTCATTTTTTTAACAACATATTAAATACTCATACAACATTATTTTTTTATCTTTATTTAAAGTTCCGGGTTTTACAAATGGAAAGACTATCCATGCAAGATCTTAATGAGTCTATCTATCTCTAGTAGCTTCAAACTTTAATAATGTTTCCAAAGAAAACAACTTTCGCAAAAGGTCAAAAAGAAGGTTCCTAAAGAAACCATCATTTATCAATCAATCCTTGTCCCCTCAGGGAAATCTAATGAGAATTCTTTAACCGTGGAAAGAAAGGACAATTTACCATCGATTGCAGATCAAGAAGACGAATAACATCTTTCTCTAGAACTTCTCAAGGATCACAGTCTTCCTATACAAGAATGAGAGATGAAAAACAATATGAAAAGCACAGATCCAAGGAATCTCAAAGAAAAGAAAAAGGTATGATGGTTGAAGAACATGTATGGGAAGAACATTCCTTATCATCTAAAATGAAGATAAAGAAAAGGATAACTTGTGCTTCATAGATCATTTATCCAAAGCTAACTAATATTGACAAGTTCAAAGTGAATGTTTCTTCTTCAAAATGATATGAAACTCAATCACCTTTGACCGATCAGGTATATCCTTCTCTCTCCTCTTATGATCATATTTATATAAAAATGTGTAATGCTCTTGAATCTAAAGAAAAAGCTGAACACAAAGTTGAAAAAGTAACTGCCAAATTGTCTGAGTGCTTTGAACAAATCAAAGATCTTAACAAGGTTAAAACTGAGTTAGAAAAATTGAAAGTTGCTTGCAAGTTTGTTAACAAAGAAAAACATATTTGTTAAAAGAACTTGAAAAGGAAAAATCCACCATAAAGAATTGGAATCAAGCATCTATGGATCACATAAAAGTCTTGGATTATCAAATACCAGTTGTGCTAATGGAAGAGGTTTTTCTTCTTCCTCGAGAGACTCGGACAAAGTAATAACTGATTTCTCCTACTCTATGAGGACATCTTTTTCAAAACACTCTTCTTGTATATCCTCAAAGTCTGATAAGGAGAAGAAGGAAGTCAATGGTTTTGATCATACCTCGTATCAAAAATGGGTTGACTATGTGTCAGAAGGAGATGAATGTGAATCTGTTGTATCCACATCTTATCCCACTCAAAAAGGATCATTTAAAAACAATGTAGAAATGTTGAAAAATATGTCATTCCCAAAAGAACCAATGAAAATGGAATTCTTGGATCCACACCATCTCTTTTTAACAACTTTCCTTCTTATAAAAGAATCTCTCGATTTCGTCAAAAGTACGTTAAAATTATCAAAGATCCTTTTCGTCTGAAATATGCTATAACTGTGGAAAACCTTTTCACTTGGTCAAAGATTGTCCTCATGATAAAATTGAAAGGTTTACAGAAGATAATGTTTTGACAAAGGAGCCCATCAAAAGACGTGTACCTAAGAACTAGCTTATTATTTTAATAGGGAGCAGTTCATGCTTTAAACATTCAGATATCATTAACTGGTTGTATTCCCCATATAAAGGACTTCATGTCATAAAGCTAGTTTTTCTCAACATCAGCTCTTTTTCGTCTGATCAGATTCTTAAATGTGAAACAAAATCGATGACTTCATCATCTAATATCTTGTGAAATCCGATGTAAATAACATGTATCCCATCCAACTCTTATATCTCTGTCTCAAATGCGATGAAACTTCTAAGGTCGGATTTCACCCTAATCCTATCCTTTATCAGATTTTCTCTCTTCCTATAGAGCTATTGAATTCAATATTTCTTGTCTCCAAAAGAAAACCAAAATTTTGATGCAATTGAAATAAAATTCTGACACCTGTCATGTCACATCAGATGTGCGGACAAAACTGTCTACTCAACCTCCACGACACGACCACTTGCTCAAAACCGCCATCATTATTTTATTTCTTTTTTCCTCTCAATCCTATTATTTAAATATCATAAACCCGAATCTTCTTTCACAATTACTCAAAACCTCTCAAGAGCCTCTCAAGAATACACTATACAGAAAACCTTCTTCTCCAAAAATCTCTTTTTCTCAATGGACTCCAATGTTTCTCGTTATATTCTCTCCACTAAAGAAGTCAAGTTCACCTCGTTGAACTACATTGGTTATCTAGAAAAATATGATGATCATTCAGACTACCATGATATGATTGATTTCTTGTCAAGAAGTCCAATAAAGCATGCTCATACAGTTTCTGCATCACCATCTTAGATGAGCATTTTTCTTATTGGAAACTGCTAGTGGTAATGTGTTTATTCCAATAATGATGACTCAATCGTAGCATCAGTCCTCACTGATAAAGATGTGATCATCACAGTCGATGATGTCGCCAATGTTTTTCATCTTCTCTCATCTACTTCTACTACCTATAAGAATATTTGTTGTGACGAAGAACTCAAAGAAGTTCTTCACATCCTTAAATATAGAATGAAGGTTTCAGATGTGAATGCCTTAGGTACAATTCTTCTCAAACTCATGTCCAGGGTTTGGCATTACTTTTTCACTCATCTGGCGCAATGTCTGAGCACTAAAACTAGAGGGTATGATGAATCCCCAAGCAATGTTACCAGACTTGTTCATGATTTAATATTTCAAATAAATATCAACTTTGGAAGATATTTCTTTGATGAATTGGTACGAAAAGTAACACTTAAAAGCAAGAGGAAATCTCATGTCCTTTGTGTCGATTCTTGTCCCTTCTCATTGCGGATAAACTTGGAGACAATGTCCCAATTCCTTCTGGTGGAATTTACTGTAAAGAAATTAATTGCATCACCTTTAACATCTTTCTGAAAAAGACATCTTCTACTGAACCTCTGATGCCCTCAGGTATGACTTCTTTTGCTAGATCTCCCAGACCAACTTGGAACTCATTTGTAGATAGATAAGCAACTAGACTATTTCTTGTTGCCAAAATTGCTTCCTTATTAGAGAAAAGATCCAAGATGGTCTATTCTCACTCACCCTCTTCTCGGTCATCCAAGAAATCCGATACCTCCTCAAAAACAATATCAATTTCCTCTCAGATTCCCTTGGTAGCTACTTCCGTTGAAGCTTCCAAACAGATTATGAAATCGATAACACCTACAGAATCTACCAACATTTCATACTCTTCGGAATAAGAAGAATAAAACCAAGGTCGATAAGATCGACATGGATGAACTACCAAGTGTGTCAGGATCGAAATTCAAAACAAGAATTTAAATAAACACTCAGAAACTTTTGTTAAAGAAGTTGCGGAATAACACTTTAACAATAATCAATGACACAGTTTATGAATTAAATCAAGTTATATTGAATTAACTTAATGATTACAACCAAAGCCTCAATCTGTTGAACAAACTCAACAGACGTTCAATACTTCTCTAATGAAAGGATTAGTAACAATCTTGAGGCTAATTCTCTCTAAAACAAGAATACGTATGTATATGTATCTCTAAGACTTCTAGACTATATATACAAAACAGATTACAAGATAATTATTAAAATAACAATGATCTTCAGTATCCATTCCATAATTATCTTCATCTCCTTGTCTTTCACACAAATCATCCTTATCTTCATTAGCAGCATTAATCTTCCAGCAGTATCTTTATCTTCAGCAGTACTAACTATTCTTTTAGCAGTACTAACCTTTCAAGCAGTATTAATACTACTAGCAGTAGTAATTTCTTCAAGTAGCAGTACTAATGTCTTCAGCAGTAGTAATCTTCAATACTTAGCAGCACTATCCAGACTTAGCACATTTCAGACCCAACAAAGTGTTCAACATGTCGTTTTCTCAAAAACCGCAACCTACATGATAATTCATGCCGTTCCTAAGCATCCTAATTAATCGTAGCTAAATTGATCGTTACGTCTCTACGATCTTAGCATGACTAACTCTTAACAAACTTTATTGGTCAACCCCCAATTATATCGTATCTCATATTTCACTTAATTATTTTATTGAAATGTTTTTATAATTGCGACATCGTTATAATATTTCTCGAAGTAACTCGACGCTTACACATTTTATAAAAAGTGCAATACACTTCCCATCATCTTGATAAATTAATACTTACTAAAATGGTTGAAATAATAACTTGCAACGTAAATAATATTTTATGGCCATAACGTCTCTTTTAAAATTTAAAAAAAGAATAGTGACAACATGTCACATATATATAAATAATGGCCAAGACATAGCTTTCAAAATTCAAAATAATCAAACCTTCGAAATAACGTTTAGAATACCAATTTTACATGTCTATGAGTATTTTGGTAATTTTTGAGAATTCGAATACCAAAGGTATAGCTTAAACCAATTCCCTAATTTAGGATCTTTTTGGTACCTTTCACAAGTCAAATATTTAAAATAGTATTTAAAAGACCAATCCCAAGGTGTAGGGGTGTTTCGGTAATTTTTAAAAGCAAATACTCAAAGTATTGCTAAAATACGGACTCCTTAATTGTGAGGTCATTTGGTAATTTCATAAAGATAATAATCAAAATAAAGACTAGATACCAATTCGCAAAAATAGGGTGATTTCGGTAATTTTTATCAAGCAACTACATGAAGTATTGCAAAAATATTGGTTTCCTAGTTGTAGGGTCCTTTTGGTAATTTCATAAGAAAGTATTTAAAATAAAACTTAGGGGCCGTTTACCCAATTACTTACCCGGTAAGCGCTTACCGGTAAATTCGACACTATCATTTACCTTACCCGTTAAGATTTTAGTCCATAAAAAATGGCATCGTACACAATAAATCATCCGGTAAGCGCTAACCGGGTAAGAGTCATAACCATCACTTACCGGGTAAGACTCTTGGACCTTGCCATAGTTCTTACCGGGTAAGATTCATCGTCCTTGTCATGTCCATCGATAAGGTAACGTGACTTGGTAAGCACTTACCGGGTAAGCATTAGGTAAACGGCCCCTTAGATACCAATTCCCAAAACATATGGTCATTTCGGTAATTTTATAAAGCAGATACATAAAGTATTGCTAAACTATCGGTTTCCTAGTTGTAGGGTCATTTTGATAATTTTATGAAAAAAATAATTAAAATAAAGCTTAGATACCAATTCCCAAAACATAGAGTCATTCCGGTAATTTCATAAAGCAAATACGTGAAGTATTGCTAAAATACCGAGTCCCTAATTGTAAGGGTATTTTGATAATTTCATAAGCTCATATAAAAACCAAGTAAAAATTTACATGTTATAAGTCCAATAAGACTTTCTATATTTTCAGAAAGATAATATTGGTGAAATCGAATATTTAAACTCAAGGGGATATAACGAAATTTTTCGAAACTTGTAAATAATTTTTTTTTTCAAAACATGTAAATAACTTATAACGAAATATAAGATTGGGTCGTGTGAATAAAACACAAGGAACAATTTGATTTAGTTGGTTAAGGTGTTGTAGCTCTAGAAAAGAGATGCAATGTTTGAATCCTGTCCTCCTCTTTTCTCCTTGTTTATTTTTTAAATTAAATAAGAAATAGGGTCAACAAAAGTCAACCACAGCAGGAGCAACCATGGCTGCGTTTTTTATTGTTTTTTTGCAACTTCAAGTCTCAAATTAACTCATTTCTTACTCGTTTTTATACATTCTTTTTGCATCAAACTCTTGGTAACATTTACTAACATTTTGACACAAAGAACATAAATTTTCATCAAGTATTGAGTTCCAAATTTGGATTGTAACAAAACCAAACAAAACTTTGAACACAAAATCGAACTACACAAACACAAATATGATATATGAGGCTACTGGGGTTTGATGCATATCTTAAAAACGAAGCCATAGACATAAAAATCATAAGATTTGGTTAAGAATCTCAACCAAAATCAGCACAAAACCGAGAATTTTGATTCCGAACTTCAAACTTAGATTTCTCTCTCAAAACTCAACCATTTTACGAGTTATAAGAATGAAAATGATCATAAGCCGGTACTCTATATTTATATGCCAAGAGCTTTGGCTTATTAGTTGAAAATTCCGACCAAATCCCGAGTTTTAAGTTGTTGGGTCGTTCTCTCCAAACAGGGGTGTCCTTTTGGCAGAACATGCCCCTCATCTTTGAAAAAGATGATATTTGGCTGCCTGAACTTTCTGACATTTACGTCTGACCCCTTGCTCTCATTATTTTGATAAAACTTACACTTTTTTACCCCCTTAATCAATATTCTACTTCAACTTTAGTTATTTCTTTTGATACTTCATAATTTAAGATTTCTACAATTATTCCTTTCAATTAGACAATTAGTCACATTAACATTTTATCACTTCTAATTAATTTATTTCTTTATTCAAAATTCTATGTAATCCTTTTTCATTTTTTTTAACAAAATATTAAATACTCATACAACATTATTTATTTATATTTATTTAAAATTTCGGGTTTTCCAAATGGAAAGACTATCCATGCATGATCTTAGTGAGTCTCTCTTTCTTTAATAGCTTCAAACTTTAATAAAGTTGACAAAGAAAACAACTTTCGCAAAAGGTCAAAAAGAAGGTTCCTAAAGAAACCATCATTTATCAATCAATCCTTGTCCCCTCAAGGAAATCTAATAAGAATGCTTTAACCGTGGAAAGAAATGACATTTTACCAACGATTGCAGAGCAAGAAGACCAATCACATGTTTCTGTAGAACTTCTTAAGGATCACAATCTTCCTATACAAGAATCAGAGATGAAAAACAATATGAAAAACACAGATCCAAGGAATCTCAAAGAAAAGAAAAAGGCATGATGGTTGAAGAACATGTATGGGAAGAACATAATTCCTCCTCATCTAACAATGAAGAGAAAAAAAAGGATAACTTGTGCTTCATGGCTCATTTATCCAAAGCTAACTAATATTGACAAGGTCAAAGTGAATGTTTCTTCTTCAAAATGATATGAAACTCAATCACCTTTGGCCGATCAGGTATATCCTTCTCTCTCCTCTTATGATCACATTTATATAAAAATATGTAATGCTCTTGAATATAAAGAAAAAGCTGTAAACAAAGTTGAAAAAGTAATTGGCAAATTGTCTGAGTGCTTTGAACAAATCAAAGTTCTTAACAAGGTTAAAACTGAATTAGAAGATTTGAAAGTTGCTTGCAAGTTTGTTAACAAAGAAAAACATATTTGTTAAAAGAACTTGAAAAAGAAAAATCCACCATAAAGAATTGGAATCAAGCATATATGGATCACATAAAAGTCTTGGAGATGAAAGTCAATGGTTTTGATCATACCTCGTATCAAAAATGGGTTGGCTATGTGTCAGAAGGAGATGAATGCGAATCTGTTGTATCCACATCTTATCCCACTCAAAAAGGATCATTTAAAAAAATGCAGAAATGTCGAAAAATATGTCATTCCCAAAAGAACCAATGAAAATGGAATTCTTGGATCTAAACCATCTCTTTTTAACAACTTTCCTTCTCAGAAAAGAATCTCTCGATTTCGTCAAAAGTACGTTAAAAATATCAAAGATCCTGTTCGTCTGAAATACGCTGTAACTGTGGAAAACCTTTTCACTTGGTCAAAGATTGTCATGATAAAATTGAAAGGTTTATTGACAATAATGTTTTGACAAAGGAACCCATCAAAAGATGGGTACCTAAGAACTAACTTATTATTTTAACACAGACCAGTTCATGCTTTAAACATTCATATATCATTAACCGGTTGAATTCCCCATTTAAAGGACTTCATGTCATAAAGCTAGTTTTTCTCAACATCAACTCTTTTTCGTCTAATCAAATTCTTAAATTTGAAACAAAATCGATGAATTCATCATCTAATATCTTGTGAAATCCGATGTAAATAACATGTATCCCATCCAACTCTTATATCTCTGTCTCAAATGCGATGAAACTTCTAAGATCGGATTTCACCCTAATCCTATCCTTTATCAGATTTCCCCTCTTCCTATAGAGCTATTGAATTCAATATTTCTTGTTTCCAAAAGAAAACCAAAATTTTGATGCAATCGAAATAAAATCCTTACACCTATCTATCAGACGTGGGGACAAAACTGTCTACTCAACCGCCACGCGACGACCACTTGCTCAAAACCGCCATCAATATTTTATTTCTCTTTCCTATCAATCCTATTATTTACATATCATAAACCCGAATCTTCTTTCACAATTACTCAAAACCTCTCAAGAGCCTCTCAAGAATACAGTATAGAGAAAACCTTCCTCTCCAAAAAACTCTTTTTCTCAATGGCCTCCAATGTTTCTCGTTATATTCTCTCCACTGAAGAAGTCAAGTTCACCTCCTTGAACTACATTGGTTATCTAGAAAAATATGATGATCATTCAGACTACCATGATATGATCGATTTCTTGTCAAGAAGTCCAGTAAAGCATGATCATATAGTTTCTCCATCACCATCTCAGATGAACATTTTTCTTATTGGAAACTTCTAGTGGTCATGTGTTTATTCCAAGAATGATGACTCAATCGTAGCATCAGTGCTCACTAATAAAGATGTGATCATCACTGTCGATGATGTCGCCAATGTTTTTCAACTTCTCTCATCTTCTTCTACTACCTATGAGAATATCTGTTGTGACGAAGAACTTAAAGAAGTTCTTCACATCCTTAAATATAGAATGAAGGTTTCAGATGCGAATGCCTTAGGTACAATTCTTCTCAAACACATGTCCAGGTTTTGGCATTACCTTTTCACTCATCTGGCGCAATGTCTAAGCAATAAAACTAGAGGGTATAATCAATCCCCAAGCAATGTTACCAGACTCGCTCTCGCTTTAATCTTTCAAAGAAATATCAACTTTGGAAGATATTTCTTTGATGAATTGGTACGAAAAGTAACACTGAAAAGCAAGAGAAAATCTCATGTCCCTTGTGTTCGATTCTTGTCCCTTCTCATTGCGGATAAACTTGTAGACAATTTCCCAAATCCTTCTGGTAGAATTCACTGTAAAGAAATTAATTTCATCACCTTCAACATCTTTCTGAAAAAGACATATTCTACTGAACCTCTGATGCCCTCAGGTATGATTTCTTTTGCTAGATCCCCTAGGCTAACTTGGAACTCATCTGTATATAGATAAGCAACTAGACGATTTCTTATTGCCAAAATTGCTTCATTATCAGAGAAAAGATCCAAGATAGCCTACTCTTACTCACCCTCTTCTCGGTCATCCAAGAAATCCGATACCTCCTCAAAAACAATATCAGTTTCCTCTCAGATTCCCTTGGTAGCTACTTCCGTTCAAGCTTCCAAATAGACTATGAAATCGAAAACACCTACATAATCTACCAACATTTCATACTCTTCGGAATAAGAAAAATAAAATCAAGGTCGATAAGATCGACATGGATGAACTACCAAGCAAAGTTTGATATTAATAGTTTCATAATCAGATTTTATCTCTTCTTCTTCACGCTTCTTCTTCAAACCCTAGAACCAAACCCTCTTCCATGAAATTAAGCTTCAAACCTTGATGAAAAGATGAGATTTTGAAGATTTAAAGCTAAATCATGAAGGTAAATCATTGGGTAAGATTACAATCTTGAAATCTAGGTTATTTTGATGAAAATACATATTAAGTTTGTGTGTTTTCTTGTTGTTAGGGGCTGGAGTTTGTAAGTGGTTGAAGGAATCCACATCTTGAAGATGTTCTAATCATCCTTATGGTAAGAAATTAGGAAATCTTTGATTAGATGTTTGTTAACCTAAAATTCTAGTGAGTTTTTGATTATGTGATGTTCAAGGCTGTAAAACCAAAATTAAAATACTTCAAATTGGTTCATAGATGGTTTAGAATGGTTATCAAATCAAGTGGTAGTGTTGATATGTTAAAAATAGTTAAATTTGGTGTTGTTGGAAGGAAATAGAAAGTTGTTGTTGGTTTAAAATATTGTATAAAATTAACCGTTGATCCAATTATGGTGTGTGATATATGATTGGAAATATTAGTGTGTCTAGTACAATTATTATAAAGAGTCCAAAAGCTAATTTTGACCTTAATGTGCCAAAGTACTGAATTACAGTAGCTAGTCTTAGTGTATTTGAGATTTGCACACTGTTAGTATAAAATTCATATAAAATCGATCTTAGCTTCAAACAACATGAATCCAGTGCTATTGTAATCCTAAGAGGTGTATTTAAAACTTCCGTTTAGAAAATAACACCAAATTAAGCTCCTAAGTATTAGTAATATGTCAAACACAGAGATGGACAAAAGCTGAAATGGGTAGGGACTGCAATGTTTTCTTTGTTTGATTAACCCACACCGTCCTCTAACCAACACTAGCCATGAATTATAAGTTTATTAGAAAGTTAATAAAACTTAATTAAATTAAAATAAAGGTACAAATAGATAAAGAAATCAAACAAATATAGGTAATCATGGTGTAATTCTAAGTGTATATTACTTGTGATAGGAAATCCGATTAGCAAGGATTGGAAACATTGGCATTCAAGCATCGTGTTTGATTATCTCGACTATATAAAGGTAAGGATCTCTTATTATCTTGGAACGGGATTGACCTATTTGTTGAAGGTCAGTCCATTCAAATTTGATTCACCGAATAGTGAATTTGAGGTACGAAAATACCTTAATGATGTTGATTCTTGGATTTTCATCGTTTTCATTCCTCTATTGAATTTCATTTGATGTCCCATTAGTTGAGAACAACTTAGGAGTGTTCCAAAGTCTGCTGCCCCTAATAGTGACTGTTGGTCCGGTTCTTGAGTTTTACTTTAAATGCTGAGGCGCAAATGGAATGTGATGAATATGATTTGTTGACTCGTTTCAATGAACGTGATATTGTCGGATTGAGAATGGCACGACTAGATAGAGTCAAGCCATATTGACTTGTTCATCGATTGTTGTTATATCTTTATGATTCGGTTAGATCACATTAGTTGTGATCCTTTACCCAAACACTTCGTCGGGGGCACTGATTTATGATGCTTCAATGGTGGCTATAATTACTATGGCGTCCTCGTGTATGCGTGGAGAGCACACTGGCCTTGATCCAGCCATGGGGGCGAATGGATATCCTAGGAACAGAACAGAACTATGACTGCTTTAATAGTAGTCGAGGGCTAGTGGGTGTCGTGCCCACACTGCTAATTCTCACTTATGCCCATAGAACCGTACATTCTTTGGAACAGCGTGTTTAGTGTATTCGGGTGATTTATGTTAACTTGAATAACACGAAACACGGAATGGGTGATTACGTGAATCCCTTTGTTATATTTTTGTGATATTCGATTGATTTATTTTATCGTTTCATGATTATAGGTGTAACATCCCGCCTGCCTCGACAACAATATTGTCCGCTTTGCCCCTGGATTTAACCAACGTGTAGCGCACAGATTTGTTTTTGGCGACCTGGTGAGAAACTTCCCAGGGGGTCACCCATCCTGGGACTACTCTCACCCAAGCACGCTTAACCTCAGAGTTCTCAGAACCTGACGTGCTTGTGGCCCCAAAACGCGTTGTTTTTAGGAAGGCCAAGATATTACTTATAACACCCAGCATCACTCCTGTCCACGGCCGATATGGGATATGCCTAAGGTGTTACAAACACCCCCCCTTGGGACTCATCGTCCTCGATGAGGTTTGCCCCATATCCCGAACGGCACAGGAGTGGCTCTGATACCATCTGTAACATCCCGCCTGCCTCGACAACAATATTGTCCGTTTTTCCCCTGGATTTAACCAACGTGTAGCGCACGGATTTGTTTTTGGCGACCTGGTGAGAAACTTCCCAGGGGGTCACCCATCCTGGGACTACTCCCACCCAAGCACGCTTAACCTCAGAGTTCTCAGAACCTGACGTGCTTGTGGCCCCAAAACGCGTTGTTTTTAGGAAGGCCAAGATATTACTTATAACACCCAGCATCACTCCTGTCCACGGCCGATATGGGATATGCCTAAGGTGTTACAAACACTTCGAAATTCTGGAAAGGGTTGGCGTTGTGGCTTACCGGTTAGCCCTACCGCCGCAATTATCCCAAATACATAATGTGTTCCATGTATCTTCACTTCGAGGGTACAACTATCATCCCTTACATGTCATTGAATATCCCTTGGAACGTATAGAACCTGATCTTTCTTATCACGAGGAACCTGAAGCGATTATTGATCGTGATGAGAGAGGTACACGAAAGAGAGTGATTCCTTTCGTAAAAGTTCTGTGGAAAAATCATTCTGAACGTGAGGCGACATGGGAAACTGAGGAGCACATGCGACGGGAGTACCCCGAGTTCCTTAATCGATGTAAGTTTTCTTGTCTAAATTCGATTTCGGGGACGAAATCTCTTTTTAAGAGGGGGAATAATTGTAAGAACCGGTTTAAAAAAAAAAAAAAAAAAAAAAAAAAAAAAAACGTATAATTATTCTTACCCGAATTGAACCGTAATTAAAAATAGCAACCAAAGATACTTGAGGGGTAAAAACCGTCATTCATCCAAACTTATTATAATTAAAATTTTATATATATAATAAAAGAAAAAAAAATGTTAAGTAAACAAGATCACATCGTTTCCTTCTTCTTTTTCATTCCATAACCGCCATAGTCGTCTCTCTCATCTCTCTCTCTCTAAACTTTGAAATAACTTCTCTCTAGATTATCTTACGATCCGTTGAAGTAATCGACGAAATAACTACATATTCGGAATCTACGCGACGAACCCTTCTTAGAGGTATAAATTTCTTCTTAAGTTATTTAAGTTGGTAAGTTAGGGTAGTTGAAGTTGGTTGGTAGATTATGATTATATATTGTAGCTCTGATTTAGTTGCGTAATTATGTTAAGTCTCGTATGTGACATCACCCGTTCCGGACCACGGGGACGGGGGATGTTACAAATATGGTATCAATTTCGAAGGGACCAATATATCTCGGGCTCAACTTTCCTTTTAGACCGAAACGTCTGATACCGCGAGTTGGGGAAACTTTCAAGAAAACTTTATCTCCCGGTTGGAACTCGATAGGTCGTCGTCGCTTGTCGGCGTAGCTCTTTTGACGAGCCTGAGCCTCTTTCATCCTTTGACGCGCAATTTCGACCTTCTCGGTAGTAACTTGTACCAGTTCTGGGCCTTCAAGAATATGTTCTCCAACTTCATTCCAACAAGTCGGTGTTCGACATTTTCGGCCATAAAGTGCTTCATACGGGGCCATGTCGATACTTGACTGCCAACTATTATTATAGGAGAACTCTATTAAGTACAAATAACTATCCCAACTTCCATGCCATTCCATCGCACATGCTCGGAGCATATCCTCCAGTGTTTGAATCGTACGTTCAGATTGCCCATCAGTTTGCGGATGAAAGGTTGTACTAAAATTCAAAAGTGTGCCCCAAGCTTTATGTAAACCTTCCCAAAATCGAGATGTAAAACGTGGGTCTCGATCGGAGGTAATTGATACAGGAGTGCCATGGAGACGTACAATCTCACGTTGGAATACTTCTGTCAATTTATCAATTGACCATGTTTGTCGGATAGGAAGAAAATGAGCCGATTTTGTCAGTCGATCAACCACTACCCAAATTGCATCGTGTTTCAAGGTCGTGCGGGGTAGTCCGACTACAAAATCCATAGTTACGTGTTCCCATTTCCATATCGGGATGTTCAGCGATTGGAGAAGACCACCCGGACGTTGATGTTCACTTTTAACTTGTTGACAAGTGAGACAACGAGCTACAAAATGGGTGATATCTCGTTTCATTCCAACCCACCAGTAATGGGTCTGTAAGTCGCGATACATTTTTGTTGTACCCGGGTGAACGGAAAACATAGATTTATGAGCTTCGGTCAGAATCTGATCTTTAAGTTCCGAGTTATTTGGAACACAAAGACGATCCCGAAACCACAACACGTGATCATCATCGATCCTGAATTCCGAATTAACATTCTCTTTTGCTTGCTGGAAGTTCGCCCACAATTCACCGTCATCTTGTTGGGCTTCTTTTATCCGAGAAATTAGAGTCGGTTCTACCATCAGATTCGATATAATTTCTGTTTGTGATCTCGGATAGATTTCCAGTCCGAACCGTTCAATCTCCAAAGCTAACTCTGTAGGAACAAGTAACGAGGAAACCTGTCCCACAACTTTACGACTTAAAGCGTCGGCGACTACATTAGCCTTACCCGGATGATACTGTATATGAACATCGTAATCCTTTAGAAGTTCGAGCCACCTCCGTTGACGCATATTTAACTCTTTTTGAGTAAATATATATTTAAGGCTCTTGTGGTCGGTGAAAACTTCACATGTTTCACCGTACAAATAATGACGCCAAATTTTAAGTGCGAAGATAACCGCAGCCAATTCAAGATCGTGAGTCGGATAATTGACCTCATAAGGCTTTAATTGACGTGATGCATATGCGATCACTCTACCGTTTTGCATAAGAACACAACCGAGACCTATCTTTGAAGCATCACTGTAAACTTGAAAACCTCCGGTGCCAGACGGTAATACAAGAACAGGTGCGGTAACCAATCGATGCTTCAATTCCTCGAAACTAGATTCTTGTTCGGAACCCCAATTGAATTTGACTCCTTTTCTGAGTAATCGGGTTAACGGTAGAGATATTTTAGAAAATCCTTCAACGAATCGTCTATAATAACCGGCCAGACCTAGAAAACCACGAACTTCAGATACGTTCGTAGGTCGAGGCCATTTAGTGACAGTTTCAATTTTCGTTGGATCGACTTTGACACCTTCTGCAGAAATTACGTGTCCAAGAAAAGATACTTGATCAAGCCAAAATTCACACTTAGAACGTTTTGCGTATAACTTTTTCGTTCGAAGAGTTTCCAAAACGATGTGAAGATGTTGATCATGTTTCTCTCTTGACTTTGAGTATATCAATATGTCATCAATAAACACGATAACAAACTCGTCGAGATAATCTTTGAAAACCCGATTCATAAGATCCATAAAGACCGCTGGAGCATTAGTTAGCCCGAAAGGCATTACTAAGAATTCGTAGTGCCCATAGCGAGTTCTGAATGCGGTTTTCGGAATATCACAATCTCGGATACGAAGTTGATGGTACCCAGACCGAAGATCAATTTTGGAAAAGTATCGTGCCCCTTGTAATTGATCGAACAGATCGTCGATTCTCGGCAACGGATACTTGTTACGGATCGTTACTTTATTTAGCTCCCGGTAATCAATACAAAGACGCATCGTACCGTCTTTCTTTTTAACAAAGAGAACCGGAGCTCCCCAGGGTGAAACGCTGGGTCGAATGAAACCTTTCTTTAATAAATCATCGAGTTGAGTTTTGAGTTCCTTCATTTCAGTTGGAGCCATTCGGTAGGGAGCCTTAGAAATAGGAGAAGCTCTCGGAACTAGATCGATGGTAAATTCGACTTCCCGAACTGGTGGTATACCCGGTAAATCGTCGGGAAACACATCAAGATATTCGGAAACAACAGGTACGGGTGCAGATGTAGGGATTATCTGTTCGGGATCTTGTAACGAGGCCAGAAAACCTTCATTACTTTGCCAAGTATACTGGTGCACCGTAATAGATATTAAAGCGCTAACATCTTCTTTTGGAGTACCTCCTTGGAAGATTGCCTCTGGTTTGTCAACATCTCCAAATAATATTTGCTTGGCGTTACAGTCTATAGTTGCATGGTGGTGTGACAACCAATCCATACCCAATATTAATTGAAAGTGGGACATATGCATTGGAAGTAGAGTGACCTCCCGTATGCGATCTCCAACAATTAACGGACAATTTGAAAATCGAGTTAACACACAGATTGAACCACCCATTGGGGTAGATATTACGACTGGACATTCGGTGGTTTGTTCATAAGGTTTTAACCGGGATTCTAATTGTTCAGAAACAACAGAGTGTGTTGCTCCGGTATCAAACAAGGCATAAACAGATAAATCATTTAAGTTAACATGGCCTGAAATCATACCCGCTTGAGATTTGTCGCCAGGTAATGCAAAGACTCGCCCACTAGTAGTTGCTTGTTTTCCTTTTCCTTTTCCAGCTTTAGGACAATCTCTGGCCATATGCCCTTGTTCTTGACAATTAAAACACGAACCGGTCATCTTTAGACACGGACCCGGCCGATGTCGAAGATTGCACTGATCACAAATATTAATTGGACTTGAAACATTTTGACTCCCCCTGTTAGAAAACACTGGAAGTCGTGGCGTGAATTGACTTGAACCTTTATATGGTTTAATGTTCGATTTTGACTTTACAAAACGAGGGTTGCCTTGGAAAGATTCAGGTCCACGTTTCTTATTGTCAACGCGTGAAGTTAAGTGTTGTTGTTGTGACCGATCAATATTCTTCGCTGCGTCGGCCACTTCAGTAACGGTATTAAAAGGAAGATTCAAGAGACTATCCTTATACTTCGAGTTAAGTGTCCATTTAAACTTATTGGCTTGTTGCGCTTGTGTGCCTGTGGTATTTCCTGCAAAACGAGAAAACTTAAGAAAACGAGTCATGTAGTCGGCAACGGTTTCTTCCTCGCCTTGTTGGATCGTTGAATAGTCTTGCACATAAGCATCGCGATCTGCCGCCGTAAAATACTGATTGAAGAAAAATTCTTTGAAGTTATCCCAAGATAAGTTCTTAATAGATGGGTCAGTTTGAACGCAAGCTTCCCACCAATTGTTCGCTTCTTTCTCAAACTTGTAAGTAGCCAAGCGGACCCTGTAATGATCTGGGACATCCAAGACATTGAATATCTTTTCTATGTGTCGAATCCAGTGTTCAGCGTCTACTGAATCTACGACCATTGAGAAAGATTGAGGTTTCTGTTTATTAAACCTCTCTAGCCATGCATGCATTTCTCCCGTTAGATTACCCGAACTTGATCCAGGATTTCCAATATTTGATGTAGGACCAGAATTTGGATTTGGATTTGTATTCGGATTTGGAGGAAGATTTTGTGTCGTCTGTCACATAGCCTGAATGGCTTGCTCAAGATATGCAGGCATCATACTTGACATGGTCTGACGGACCACATCAGCAATATTAGGTTCACTAGTACCGCCCACTGGGTTGGGAATTGGGTTACCCTCATGTTGAGATCTGGACTTGCGCGGGCGACCACGTCTCGACATTCTAATACAGAACAACATCAAGATCAGAATTCAAAACAGTTACGGATTAAAAATCAGTAAATATAATTAAATTCTAGTATACCCATTCTAATGTCTACCCAATTCTCACAGGTCAAACTTATTTAATCTACAAGTCGTAACCTATGCTCTGATACCATATTTGTAACATCCCCCGTCCCTGTGGTCCGGAACGGGTGATGTCACGAACGAGACTTAACATAATTACACAACTAAATCAGAGCTACTAATAAACTCTAAACATATATTACAATCCAAAATCTTATACTTCAAAAGATTTTATAAACTTAGAACGTTTATATAATAATGCGATTCTAAGAACTCCAAAATTTCACGCTCGATCTCAAGTCCCGTCCCCGTAAACGTCACTTCGAACATGCCGTGTCAGAAAACAAAAACACGGCTGAGCACAGGGCTCAGTGAATGGATTATAATATAAATTCGTAAATAATAATAAAAACATCGATAACGAAGCGGAAGACTTAAAAATTCAATTCGAAGAAAGTTTTTGAAACTGAAGTTCATAGTTCATTTAAATCAAAAGAAACGTTCGGTAATATAATCAAAAACAACAATCTCAAGAACAGTTCACACTTTAACTTCAAAATGTAATATAAATAAAGTCCGTCAATTCCAGTCGTTGTGTTCGTGGGGTGGCCAAACCACACGAACTGGGTCGGCATGCGGGCACACACAACGGATCCCCCGTGAATTTAACCACGGTCACATATTCTGTGGGTAAAGTTCTAGAATCGATTCATCCGCCCTGGAGCCAACAAAGTCAGCCAAGTCCTCCCAGAGTGGGTTCACGTAAGCCACATAGGCTTAACTCTGGTGGACCGTCATCTGCAGGACGCTATGACAACAAAGCCGCCATAGAAGGCATCCCAAATAATGTGCCCATTTATTGGGTTCTTCTAAAATCAACGAAAACTAAACAAATGCCACTTACCCAAATGGCGATCACATAAATTATAATCTATATAATTCATATTTTTCATAAACAATCTCATACGAGACACATTTTAATAAAACATCAAAATGTTTAAACAATTGATTCAATAAACCAAAATCAATGTGTATGTGTGTGTACAATTTCGTAATTGTTGATCACGTTCGGTTGATCAATCACAAGGTGGTGAACCACCTTTAGGAAGGGTCAACTACAACAAATAGTTGCCCACGATTCAAAAGAAATGAAATCCATACCTTGATCGGATTGAGATGTAACACGTGATTAATCAATCCTCACAACGAACATTAACTCGTTCGATTGCCTATTTAAACCACCAGTTATTAATAATCACATAACCTAAAACTCAATGGTTATATTATAAGCTTAAGCACGGATTTTGTTCACGCAGACATTAAACCGATCATTTGGTGTGCGGTTAAACATCTAGATACAAATATCACCGTTTGATTCTAAACTTTACCCGTTTGTAATTTTGACAAAAACAAACATTCCTATCCATGTTTATGATTATAACTTTACAATATATAATCATAATCTACCAACCAACTTCAACTACCCTAACTTACCAACTTAAATAACATAACAAGAAATTTATACCTCTAAGAAGGGCTCGAAGCGTAGATTCCGAATATGTAATTGAATATGTGATTACTTCGACGGATGAATAAATATTTTAGAGAGAAGTTTCAAAGATTTTCTTTTAGAGAGAGAGATGAGAAAGATTGAAGTTATGGCGGTGATGAATATCTGAATTTAGGGAGCCGAAATATAGATGTAATCTACTCTTACTATTTTTTTATTATTATTTATAAATATACTCTATTAATAATAGTTTGTTATATATATAAAATATATACGTACTTTTTTTTTCTTTAATAATTATAAAGAGTTTGGATAATTAACGGTTTTAACCCTCAAATTATCTTTGATTGACATTTATATTACGGTTCAATTCGGGTAAGAAATAATTATACTTTTTTTTTTTTTTTTTAACCGAGTCTTACAATAGGGATAATTTGTACTTACCCTATATTGTTTATTGTTGATTTTGTCGATCTGTTCACTGAGTTATTGCTCAACCATATTTGTTATTATGTGGCAGGTTCTAGAGACAAACTGGGGGATTATCCCGGTTGAGAGACTAGGAGTGAATATTTTGAAGACTAACTTACCAGACAAGCTCACTTTTGTATAGTTACTTTTGGGATTGTATATATATGTACCTTAACGCCCGGTTGTCTATAACTATTACTATTTTGTTATAAAGTTTACTTAGTTGCTTTGTATGCTTTGAAGCGAGTATAGTTAGTATGGGATGTTACAGCTAGAATAATATTCTAAGCCTAGGCCCGACCCAGAAAAACCGCCTTGGAAAAGTTCGGTTAAGCCCAAAAAGTCCGCCGCGATCAGACCCTTTTTAACCCGAAAGCCCGGTCCGAACCTTTTTCTTTGTTCACTGAAAATGGGCTTGAAAGGGCAGGCCCAGACCTGAAAAAGCTCGGCCTTGTGTATCTCTAGTTCAAGGTGGGTCATCATAAAAATATCTAGATGAAAGAGATTCGATCGATCTTCATTTAAGACCATCAAGACAAATAATCGTAGAAGTAGAGTTGGGCTATACTTTAAACATGAGTATTTAAGAAAGGAATTAAAAGTTCATAATATTTTTCAAAAAACGACAACATGGAGCATAATTTATAGAATACAATTTATGATTTTATTTTTTGCTCTAAATAACAAAAAGAAAAAAAAAACATATTTTTAAACAATAACAAACGTTCAAAACTACTAATTACGACTTGAAGTCACAATTATCATTTTAAACACACATCTTGAATTTGCAATAATATTCAATAGCTAACAATATAATCTAATATGTTAATCTTTTATCTGATTGTGAATTCGATCTTCTACGTATATCTCAACCTACATGCAAGAACCAATCGATTCAATAGACATGAAAATTTTACTTGTAGGGATGAGGAGTGGGGATTCCTCACTTCAGCAGTAACGAGGCGAGGACGAGGATTTATTTTCATACCCAAAGCGGGTTGGGGATGGCATTACTCACCTCTACAACAAGCCTGGTTAATTTTTTTTATTTTATTTAATATATGTATATAACGTATGTGAATATATATATATATATATATATATATATATATATATATATATATATATATAGAGAGAGAGGTGGTTTCAATTGGAAACCATATTAGATTGGAAACCATATTAGATTGGAAACTTTGGAAACCATCAATTTTATTGGTTAAATTAATGAAATTGGTTCATAAAGTTGTTTAATATGATCAAGTTGCTTCATATAATTCTTTTATTAATGAAATTGTTTCATATATTTGTGTTTTTTACGTAGTTTCATCTATTTTTCTCATTCTGATGAAATTGTTTCATGTATTTTCGCAGTCTGATGAAACTTTTCATTTTTACATAAAAAACACAAATATATGCAATAATTTCATCGATAAAAATATTATATGAAACAATTTCATCAAATTAAACAATTTCATTAACTTGACCAATGAAATCGAGGGTTTCCATGGTTTTCAAAATTAGAGTGGTTTCCATTTGATCACACCTATATATATATATATATATGTATATATATGTATGTATGTAGGGGTTGGTTCAAACAAAAACGCTAACTATTTAAGAAAACACGAAAACGGCCGATCATGTACAAAATCATATATGATTCATGTGACTTTACCCCGCGACTTAAGTCGCAGCCAAAGTCGATCGAGTCCTATTTTTGCTCTTAATGTAAAATCACATATGATTTTGTACATGATTTATTATTTTCTTGTTTTCTTAAATAGTTAGCGTTCTCGTTTGAACTTTCATCTATGTATATATCTGTATACATTTATTATTAGATGATAAATGTATCTGATTTTTAATATTGGTAATTAATATAGTGACGATTTATTATAGTTATAATTTTAAAATACATTGTTCTATTTTTTTTACTAAACGGGTACCCAACGGGTTCCCCAAACCCACCTACGATTCCTTGCCCCCAAACCCATCTGGGATTATTAGTTGGGGACGGGGGGTTAAACGGGGATGGGGGATGCATTACCTGCCTAATACCCGCCCCGTTTCTATCCCTAGATTCAACCAAACTTTTTTTACTGACGTTTTATTTGTATATCTTAAATAAGCACTAAACGCTAGTACCCTGTACGGGTTTCTCAAGATATTAATTATATTTTCGTGTTTGCCACGAACCTCATGTCCTAAAATGGTCGATTCACCCTTTCTACCATCGGCAAACAAAGTGAAAATTGTATCGTATAAAATCCTGAATGCCATCAATTTCAAACGATTTTGAAACTGTGGAAATCAGATGACGCATTGGTCGTTGTTTAAAATGCCATTCAATCTCCTCCGTTTGATGCTTGTATTATTCTCGCTTTCGCTGCTTCTACATTGGTGTTCAATAACACTAGTCGACTCTTTTGTATCCGATGCCATGTTACGCATTACACCTAAGCATTCCTCCAAGCTTTCCTGTAGTCGAAGAACAAACATGAATCAAAATATAGTACCGTACAAGTAGCAATGCAAGAATACAGGTGCTACAGTCTCATATCGGCTTGACTTGGACCATTTCTGCTTAATATATATATATATATATATATGTTGGAGCCTTTATTTTCTCCTTAAAGGGCTTTTATGGAGAGCAATTCCACATATTCTCACATGGTATCAGGCAAGTTCTACCTACCACACAGACTCAACAATCTGGGGCAATCTATATTCATCTAAACCTTTTAACTGTGCCCGTCTAGCCTCTTTTGGAAGGGGCGTGTTAGAGTCCCACGTCAACTAGACTTGAACCATTTCTCATGTGAATTAATTTTTTGGAGTAGCTTAACTTTGGGTTTGCATTCTAATGGTCACGAGTTTTAGTCCCTCACGGTACTGTAGGTTTTCTTGATTGTTAACTTTAGGGTCTCATGTGATCCTGATGGTTATTAAAAAATAAAAAAGTGGGAAATGAATAAATGCTTACTTTTTTTAGATATTTACAAGAGGAAATTGCAGCTCTGAACTGAGAATGTTGAAGGGGAACCAGATCTTGAGATGCAAGAAGAAGAGCAGACGCTGCAATCGCTGATGGTCTAAATTCCAAAATCTTGATTCCTGTTAAAGAAAACAAGGGATGAATCAACCGTACCTAGGGATACGAGTGTGGATAATGAGGTTCCAAAATTGTTGAAATATTATCAAATGTTATGTGTGTATATGTTGTGTCAAAAATCAAGTCTACGTGGTTTTACTTTAATCAGTGTACCCATATATATATATATATATTATTCCAAACCATCCAAAGAAAATAATTTGTTATACGGATTTGTATTCTTCTGACTTAAGTTTTACTAAAGGAATTTTTTGCAATAAATATGTCCAATTCTGATCAAAATTACCTCACAAATTTTTTAGTCCTTTCATTTTTAACCATGGGTGTTCGGACCAGCTTGTGCATACCTTTGACTAATCCCAACGACCTGGAGAACAACCAAGAAAATCCCCAAGAGGAGGATCCCCAGATGCCCAATAGACAGTTAAACATAACCCCACAAGGTTTCTCTTGTCTTTTTATATCCACCAATCATGTAAAATCAAATTTTATTTAATAGAAATTTATTTAATCTATCTTTTTATTCTTTTTTCTCAATAAATGGATGATGTTGATCCATTGATTGATGAACATAAAAGGGGTAGGGAAATTTGGGACAATTACGATCAACATTGTATGCCATCAATATCCTATAGCTTGCTACTTTCTAGTTTTTGTTTATCTTTCCTTTTCGCTCACACTTATTCCCAAACCGGGGGTCTTCCGAGATACAACCATTCTACCCTTTTGGTTAGAGGACAGATGTGCATACATCCTACCCTTCCTAGACCTTGCTTTTGAGTAGGAGATGCTGGACTTATTTAGTTTGGATATCTTGCCCAATTTCCAAATAAACTATACCCTTAAACATCTGATAAGAAATTTTGATAAGAGTTAAAAGCACCGAGATAGTTAAATATACATGTTGAGTTGTATACGTGCATCACTTGGCTTCTAGCCATTGAAGCATACATATATTGGTTTTAAAGTCAGTGAAGTGTGTAAGATGCACAAATAGCATGGTTGTAAAAAGGTTGATGCAGGTTAGCTAACAAAAATGGTTAAAACTTGAAACATATGACCATTTATGTTAGTAGTGGGAGATTCAGGGGAAAATCTTAAAAAAATGGAGAATTAAGGAATACCCTGATAACCCTTCATCTGGATGGGATGTACTTGTGCATACAAGTAAATAAGTTGTTTTTTTAGTTTTTATGCATGTGTGCATTATGCATTTGTGTATACTTGTATGCACTTGTGCATACTGTCAAGATAAATGGCTACCAGGGTGTTTTTCAGTTTCCATTTTTTTGAGATTTCCCCGTGAACCTGACCCTATGTTAGTAATGAGATAAATCTTGAAAAAAAAAATATAATAATAATTGATATGATATCGATGTTCCAAAATGTGATGGATTAATTTTTTTTTAAGATATGCAAGTGAAAGGCAACAAACCACACTGAGGAGTTGAAACTTTTGTGGTTTGCCCACTGATGGACACTTGGTGATTCTGCAACAATACACAATTATTGGTTTTGGACCAAATGCCTTTGTATTATTTTGAGCAAGTTGCAGCATAAAAGAAAACTAGATTTTGAAGTATATGCCATTTACATACTAAACAAAAATTAAACACATTGGATCATTTTTTGTGAAACTTGAACTCTTATAAGATATCGGCACCCTAGGTCAATAACCATTTGGTAACAAAACTACTCTTGCTAGGTGCTACTGCTTTGTGTGGTTAATGAGATGGAATATTGTGGTGGTACAAGTGGTTGAACAAAATTCTAAGGCAGAGATGCATTTAAACCAATTAAAGATCCGTTTACCAAAAGCTTATCTGATAAGCGTGTTTACAGACAATAGTCGTCATCTTTTATTTATCTTATCGGGTAATATTCTAATCCATTAAAATGGATTGTTGGTAAGTCTCTCTTACTCTGTGAGCGTTACTCGGTAAGAGTATTCTACTCACTTACCGAGTAAGATTTTCGATAGTTGCCATGCTCACCAGGAATAACTAACTTAGTGCAGAAATGATGATGATTAATTGGTATTACCGTACGAAGATTTGAATATGATCTGTGAAGCTCGATCTTTGATTGCTTGTGATAAACATGGATCTTCAAGCTCCGACAACGAAAGGAAGTAATGGAGGAACGAAAATGGTGTAATTGATCGCATTCGCCATTTCAGAGACGTGAGAATAAGAACCTCCATTCGACTAATTGATTTTGCATCGTAAATCGAGCATTCGTATCCCTAGCTCCATCAACAATGCAAATTAATTTAAAAAAAGAAAAAAAAAAACCTCCTCCGATTTAAACCAACACACATTGACAGACGAAACAGATCCTCAATTTAACTCACCTGTAAATCTGGTATGGCTAAATCGTAATTCTTCATTTTTGCAGAGAGAGAGAGGCATGAAATCGCTACAAGCCCGACGATCCAAGGCTTCTCTTGATTCTGCAACAATAATATAAATTAAAAACACAAATTAACTTCGTCTCTTCCAAAAACAACGATCCAACCCCAAACACACACACACAAATAAGCACGCAGTTCTTACCACAATTTTTTGAGCAGAAATGAATCGATCCATATAATTAACAGCAAGGTAAGTTACGAACGGATCCAAATCTTCGGAAAACTGCAGATTGTAACAAAAAAAATAACGAATTAAAACCACAAATCGAACACGAAGCAGCAAATTACACCGGAAAAACTCAATAATAGCTGCGATTGAGTTTGAACTAGAAAAATGAAAATTAACAAATCAAAACCAGAGAACGAACACGAAGCAGCAAATTCTACAGGAAAAAACTCAATAATTTGTGCGATTGAGCTGGAACCTTAGAAATGACCGTCAATGCTTCTTGGCGAAAATTGGCGGGAAAATCGTGAAGAACGAGTATAGATTCATCGGCAAAGAGAGATGGAAGTATGTCGGATTGATGTTCTTTGAAGCTCGTTAATGGAATCTCAAGATCAAAGAAGAAATCCATTACTTTTGAGTGAATATTTTTAACTTCTGACAGCCATTGAATTAAATTTGGTTTCTGAATTGAGAAAACAGAAGTGGGTGTGCAGTCATTTTTTTGGAAGAAAGTCTTAACTTGTTCTTCAGTTTTCACCAGCTGTTGCATCTATTTATACCCATCCATATCTACCCCACAGGGTAAACTCTCTCACTTGTACCTTATGCATTACCACTTGTACATCCCTAAGATGAGACCAGATGGATGTCCGAGTTGACTTGTGTGCATCTCCAATTTTAGAGCAATCTCCAACGTCAAAAATAATATCAAAAACACTGAAAAATAATGGACCCTTTAATATCCCAACCCCCCTAACTCGTTAAAAACACCAAATTTAAGAAATGATCATCAAATCTATGAGCCTAGGGTTTTATCGGTCGAAGATTTACACGTAGGGCCGTAAACGAACCGAACGTTCAGCGAACTGTTCGTGAACCGTTCGGCGGGAAGTTCGTTTATGTTCGTTTATTTAATAAACGAACGAACATGAACAAATTTTCTTGTTCGTTTAGTTAAACGAACGAACATGAACAAATGTCTCGTTCGTTCATTTATGTTCGTGAACGTTCGTTTATTTTTGTTTGTTTAGTGTTCGTTTAGGTTCGTTTAGTAATGAAAAAATTTAACAAATAAATATTTAAAAAGTTAATATTTAAACAATTATTATATTTATCATATTATAATTGTTATTATTAATTATTATTAATAATAATTATTAACAATAAGATAATAAAGAGTTTATCATTTTTAAATAAGTAGTTGCATTCCAAGGACACACCGAATACCGAAAACTCATCTCTTTCTGGAAACTTCTGCATACACAGATTTTCGGTGACTTTTCAGGCAAGTGGTTATCTCCGGCAGTGTTACTGCTTAGGCTGTTGTACCCTGGGAACAGACGGTGAATCTGTTTAAGGGAATCGTGTTATACACGAGCCTCAGCGTCGTTTGAATCTTCTTCGGTTTTATTCGTTTATATTTATCATCTGTTGATTCCGTCAATTTCTTTGTATTCAATTATTATTAATCCTTCGTTGATTTTGTAGTTTATTACATCCGTTGTAATATTATATGTATTAAAATACATACATCGAAATACCAACAAAGACTTCATCACCTAAGAAAACCAAATCGATGCAGATGGTGAAACCCAAAGAAATGTTCCAATCGTGAGAAACCCAAAGAATCGTACCTGAGAAACCCAAAAATGTTCTAACGTGCAAACAAAAATCGACCTGAGAAACCCAAATCGAAAACCGACGGTGATGGTGATGGTGAAATCGATGGAGATGTTCTAACCCAAACCGGAAATCGTACCTAAGAAACCCAAATTGATGTTAACTTAGTGCAAACAGAAATCGATTCACCAAAGATGTTCTAACCCAAAAATGTTGAAATCGATTCACCAGAGTATAAAAATGTTACCTGATTTGAAGAAACCGTGAAACGAATGGTGAAATCGTAAATGAGAAGAGAATGAATCGTACTTGAAGAGAAGAAACCAAAGCATATTTTGGTTTGAATCGTACTTGAACCGTCATCTAGGATGGATTAGTCGTTGAATCGAGAACCCTAATAATGGATCCAGGCGTTTGAAGAGATGGATGGAGAGAAATATATCAGTTTGAATCGTCACTTTGGAATGAGAGATTCTTGGGAGGTTGAATCGTCGCCTGGGAGAAGGAGCAGGCGTGCTTAGTCTGGGTGAATCTCAAAGAATAAAAAGCTTAATAACTTGTACCCTATGCAATAAAAGTAGTATTTAAAAGATTTAAGATTTTAAGACTTTGTGCTTGAAGGTGTTGTACTCTAGGCTTTAAAACACGAACATAAACAAACACGAACATGCCTAAATCTTAAACGAGCGAACATGAACAAAAAAAAATTTGTTCGTTTATTGTTCGTGTTCGTTCGTTTGTTCGGTTAAGCTAAACGAACGAACATGAACAAGCCTCTGTTCTTGTTCGTTCGGTTCGTTTACAACCCTATTTACACGGCATTATTGTCGTTCAATTTGAAGACCAAACAAAAATCACTAAATTTTGATGGTCAATTAAAAGGAATTACCGGCAAAATTGAAGTTTTGCGAGATGATTGGAGTCTTAGACGCCAAAAAGATACCAAAAACACTAAATATGGTGGGTCCATTAACAAAAAAAAAAAAATCAACCCTGATCATATTTTTAAAAAAGGTAAAAGTTCAATAAAACATAACAAACTATTCCATTTTGAATGATTAAGTCCCTAAACTAATTTTTTGAATGAAAAAACCATTAAACTTTCTCATTTTGACTGATTAAGTTCCCTGAACTATTTTTTTGAATGAAAAAGCCATTAAACTTTCTCATTTTGAATGAAAAAACCATTAAATTTTTCCATTTTGAATTATTAAGTCCTTGAACATTTTTTTTCAATAAATTGAATCATTGAACTTCTAAAAATTGGTTACTTACATCATTTCATCCCAAAAAAACTATTTGTAACCGGTTATCTTTTGATTCTTTCTCTATTTATAGATAAAAAAATAGATCAAAAAGAGGGAGATCGGTAACAGGGGCAAAGCGTGTTAGGCAATATGGAGAACAGACAACGTTCGGGCAACGGGGAGTGGTGAGGCAGAGCGATACGACTGTTTATGAGTGCTTTTAATGACGTAGAGTTTGAGAATTGTAAAACTGATTTAGATTTATTTTTACTTTAAAACGTTCATACTTAGTTCCGGGTACCTTTAGAAAAAAGGTAACCAATTTTTAGAAGTTCGATGGTTTATTTATTCAAAAAAAATGTTTAGGGACTTAATCATTCAAAATTAGAACGTGTAATGGTTTTTTCATTCGAAAAAATAGTTATGGGACTTAATCATTCAAAATGAAAAGGTTTAATAGTTTTTTCATTAAAAAAAATAGTTCAGGGACTTAATCATTCAAAATGAAATAGTTTATTGGGTTTTTTTGAACTTGTCCCTTTAAAAAAATGCCAAATTTAGGGTTTGAGGATGATTTTCTAGGAAAAAATGGTGAGCCTATGGCTTTTGCCGTTTGAAAACCCACCCGGCGTCAAAGAGCTCTAAGCTCGCTGATAAATGGAAATCAATTTTCCATCATCCTCAAAAGGCTACAAAGGTAGCAAAGCTGAAGAAGGTATCTTCTAAACCTTCAGCCAGTCAACCTTCTAGTTCTGGATCCAAGATCACTGGTAATATTCAGAGATCTACTCCAAAGCTAAAAATTGACATCAAGCCTAAGAAATCAGAAGAACTGAAAGTTCCTCCGAGATCTAATGCTAAGGGCATTCTTGAAGTTGGCTCCGCTTACCTTAAATTTTCTAATGCTCCTAGTTTTAAAGCCACTTTCAGCTATATAAAATGCTACCACTGTGGACTTATTGACCATATTGCCAGTAAATGTCCCAATGCCACAAAGACTGAAAAGTTAGCCAAAGTGAAGATGAATGCCTCCAAGGCTAAAAAGGTCACCATAGCTGAGAAATCTGCCAAAGTGAATAATACCACTAAAGTTAAGAAATTAACCAAAGTTAAGATTACCACTGATGCTGAATATACAGATACCGTGAAGATAGTTGAACCTTCCATCTCCACTAACTCACCTGGACCCATTGAAAAATGGGTCCAATCAAAACTTGATCTTCCTTATGTTTGCAGGTCTCGAAGGGTATCTGATATCTAGATAATGGATGCTTTCGACACATGACTGGCCAAAAGAACCTGCTCACTGAATACAAGGAAGAGAAAGGTCCCTCAATGACCTTTGGCGGAAATGGAAAAGGCTATACTAGAGGGTTTAGTGTACTCAACAATAGTGCAATAACCTTCCGAAGAGTCTCTTAGATGGAGTAAAGCATAATCTTCTTAGCATCAGTCAGCTATGTGATAAATACTTCGAAGTATGCTTTTCTAAGAAAGCATGTTCAGTGATGGACAAAAATGGAAAACTTGCACTCAGTGGTTATCGTATGGAAAATGTTTATATAATAAACATAAACTCTACAACCATTGAAAACGTATGATTTTTATCCAAGGCCTCATTAGATATCAATTGGTTATGGCATAAGAGGCTCTCTCATCTCAACTTCAAAACACTGAACACTCTATCTTCAAACGAACTAGTCTCCGGTCTACCTCAGCATTCATATGCCAAGGAATCTTTTTGCTCAGCGTGTGAATATGGAAAACAGACTAAAGCTAGTTTTAAGTCTAAGCAAGTTTCATTAGTGACAAGTCCTCTTCAACTCTTGCATATGGATTTGTTTGGCCCTGTCAACATTCAATCCCTAGTTGGAAAGAAATACACTCTTGTCATAGTTGATGAATACTCTCGCTATACCAGGGTGATATTCCTCCGTTCTGAGAGTGATACCCAGATGAATTCATATCTTTTGTTAGAAAGATGGAAGTGCTGAATAACTTAACTGTTCGCTCAATAAGAAGTGATCATGAAACTGAATTCAAAAACAGATCCCTATATAACTTCTTTGAAAGTAAGGGAATATCTCATAACTTCTCTGCTGTGAGAACTCCTCAGCAAAATGGAGTCGCTGAAAGAAGAAACCAAACGATCATTGAAACCGCTAGATCAATGCTCAGCGATTCTCATCTTCCAACTAAATTTTGGTCAGAAGCTGTCAACACTGCTTGTTTTACTCAAAACAGATCTCTGATTGTCAAACGATTCAACAAGACTGCCGAACTTTTCCATGGGAGAAAGCACTCTATCAACTTTCTTCATATCTTTGGTTATCGGTGATTTATCTTAAACAACAGAGATACCCTTGGAAAATTTGATCCAAACGCTGATGAAGGAATTTTTCTTGGATACTCCTCAATCTCGAAAGCTTACGGAGTCATCCACAAGAGAAGACAAGATGTAGAAGAAAAAAATCTACGTCACCTTTGATGAATCCATATCAGCAAACTCAAAGCTTATCGTTGATAATGATGAACTTAATGCCTGGATGTTTTTTTACTATGGAGAAACTGAACCTCTCTTTAACTCACATCATCATGCAAATCCCTCAAATGCTGATGATGATCCAAACATCATACCTTCTAACACTGAATCCACTTCATGGGTTTCATTTGTTCCCTTAAACACTTTACCACCATCTGATCTTCCAACCTCTGAATCACCTACCATCCCTGAAGATCTCTCAGTGAATGACGTTCAACAAGAATCTCAACAATTACTCGCTAATGAACCTCAGACATAAACCTCTTCTTCAGCAAACATTCCCATTGTTGATCCAATATCTGAAATGAACATTCATGTTCCAGCTCAGAGATGGACTAAGAATCACCCAATAGATCAAATACTCGGTGATCCAGATGCAAGTATTCAAACTCGACGAAGCTCATGTAACATCTGTCTTTTTGTTAACTTTCTCTCTCTTCTCGAGTCTAAGAAGACTGATGATGCCTTTAGAGATCCAAACTGGGTCAGCGCTATGCAAGAAGAGCTTATTGAGTTTGAAAGAAACAAGGTTTGGAATCTCGTTCCATGACCATCTAACAAAACTGTTATAGGCACCAAATGGGTGTATCGAAACAAGTTAGAGGAAAATGGGACTGTAACCCGCAACAAAGCTAGACTAGTTGCTCATGGATACAGACAAGAGGAAGGGAGACTATGATGAAACCTTTGCCCCTATGGCTAAGCTCGAAGCAATTCGATTATTTTTAGCCTATGCAGTTCACAAAGACTTCATCGTATATCAAATGGATGTTAAGTCAACATTCCTAAATGGAAAGCTGACTGAAGAAGTCTATCTTGAACAACCTCCAGGGTTCTCTGACCCTAAACATCCACACTTTGTCTACAAGTTGGATAAGGTTCTCTATGGGTTAAAACAAGCCCCTCGTGCTTGGTCTGACACTCTCTCTTCCTTCCTTATCTCTGAAAAATTTGAGCGTGGAAAAATTGACAACACTCTATTTTTTAGAAAGATAAAAGGTCATATTATTCTTGTTCAAATATATGTTGATGACATTATATTTGGTTCTACTAATACATCTCTATATACTCGATTCGCTGAAAGAATGAAGAAAGAATATAAAATGAGTATGATGGGTGAGCTAACTTACTTCCTTGGACTTCAATTCAAACAATCTGATAAAGGCACGTTTATTCATCAGGGTAAGTGTTAGGATCAAGCGCTTACCACTAAGCCAAAAGCAATTGCTGATGAAGAAGGCACAACTTTATTTCCTTATAGCGTAGCAGCCAGCGCCACGTTTCGATTTAGGAAGATGTTGGTTAATGACCCAACACCCCCCCTACATCTGCCAGCACTAACAAGATCTTCGCTAGAAGTTAATGGCTGCACAACATGCCTTTGGCATTTAAATGCACTCCATGGGATTCGAACCCGTGACCTGCTCTGATACCACATGTTAGGATCAAGAGCTTATCCCTACGCCAAAAGCAATTGCTGATGAAGAAGGCGCAACTTTATTTCCTTATAGCATAGCAGCCAGCGCCACGTTTTGATTTAGGAAGATGTTGGTCAACGACCCAACAGTAAGTTTGCAAAAGATATGTTGATAAAGTTTGATCTCACTCAAACTTCAGCGATGAAAACTCCTATGGCACCCCCACTGACATTAAACAAGGATCCCTCTGGAAAACTAGTTAATGTCACTGCCTATAGACGAATGATAGGCTCCCTACTGTATCTTACAGGGAGCCGACCAGATATCATGTATTCTACTTGTCTTTGTGTACGATATCAATTCGAGCCAAAGGAATCTCATCTGATCGCTGTAAAATGAATTTTCAGATATCAAAAGGGAATTCCTAACCTTGGTCTTTGGTACCCCAAAGACTTAGGGTTCAATCTAACTGGCTATTTAGATAGTGATTTTGCTGGATGCAAACTGTATAGAAAAAGCACCACAGGAGTCTGTCAACTCCTGGGTGGAAAGCTGGTAAGTTGGACAAGCAAAAAGCAGAACTCAGTGTCCACTTCCACAGCCGAAGCTGAGTATGTAGCCGCTGGAAGTTGTTGTGCTCAGGTCTTAAGAATGAGAAATCAACTATTAGACTATGACCTTCAGCTCTCCAAAATTCCAATCTATTGCGACAACACTAGTGCCATCACTATAGCAAACAATCTAGTGCTACACTCAAAGACGAAACACATCGATATCAGATATCATTTTATAAGAGATCATGTGATGAATGGTGACATAGAACTTCATTTTATTCATACTGACTATCAACTAGTTGATCTCTTCACCAAATCTCTTGATGAGACAAGGTTCAACTTTCTCATCAGCGAGCTTGGAACGTTGAACCTTGAAGATTGACTCTTCAGTGTTCATGCATTAAGTTAGTAATAAAATTCTATACTATTCATTTCATAATCTCTGACCAAAATCATTGTGATATTCAGGTATGAATTCTCTTTACTCCTCACTGAATCTTATTAAGCGAGAATTTTTTCAAAAACAAAACTTAATCACTGACTTTCTTCAAGTGATTAAAAGCTTTTTGAAAATAAAACTCATCACTGATATTTCCCATCAGTGATTCTTCAAAAATAAAAGCTATCCCTGAATTTCTATTAGAGATACTCTTAAAAATGAAAAGACACTTTTTAGTGTGACGTCATTTGTACGACAATCCATGGCACACATTTCTTCTGAAACGTTTGTCCGTTGCACTTCTTGAACAATCAAATTCAAGGGACGTGTCCGTATCACGATGAGCACCTTTTCCTGCTCAACATTCTTTCTCTCTCCTCATTCCCTCATATATAAACCTCTCACATTCATAATTTTACCTTTTACACATACATAACTCTCAAATTACTCTCGACATTCAAGAAATCTAAGAACTCCAAGAACCTAAGTTTAATCCTTCCAAACTTCATCAAACAGGTTCATTTTCTTCCTTAATTCTTCTTAAAAACCTTTATTTGATCTTTAAAACTTCTTCTTATTGATCAAAAATTGTTTTTCACTCTAAAATCATCTTCTTCATGATTTTTTTTTCAGTCAAAAACCTTTTGGTTTTTAAGATTTATACACTTTATTAAGACTGTTCATCTTTCCTTCTTAAAAAGAAAACTAAATACATTCTTCTCTTAACAAAAATACTGGAAAACCTTCTTTACAAGTTTTTTTCTTAAAAAGGAAATAGGTAACTAACTCCATATTTTTCCTTCTTCTAAACCTTTGTTCTATAATTCTATTTGCTATTTTAGAAATGGCATCTCAGACCACTCTCATCAAGTCCAAGAACGTCACGTTCGACCTCGCTGCTTCTCAGCTCTCGGGCAATAACCACCTGGCACTCCTTGAATTTCCAAAGAAGAAGCCATCTCCACATCTTCGCTATGTTGTTGACTTCCTCAAGGCCTCTCCTATGGCCTATATACTGACTTTGGCTCCACCTCCCTCAAAAACTCTACTTCAACACTTCTGGTTTACTGCTGAGAAGGGTCGGGTCCTCAGCAAACAAGGAAACACATTGACTGTCATCTCCTTCCAAACCCAACATGGTGTAGGGGTCATTACTCCCCTTGCCATCCGTACCACTCTGTGTTTCCCTTCCAGAACCAGTGAAGGCTTTGAAGACCTCCCTACATCTGAGGAACTGATTAAATTCCTAGACCTCATGGGATACCAATGGGACATGAAGCCCAGAACCACTGTACCCGACAAAAGGCTGACAAAGATTTTGAAGGAAAAAATGCCCTCCGAACTGAACTATGTTTTTTCCCATATCATTCAGTGTATGAGTGGGAAAATGGGATCACTTGATCAAGCCAGCAAGGTTCAGCTACAAATGGGTTTCTCCGTCATCTCTAGGAGAAACATTGATCATGCTGGACTGATCTTTGATGACTTACTGTCAAAGGTCGAGAAGACTGAAAGGGAACTCAAAATTCATTGTGTCTGTTTCATATCAGCTCTTCTCCAGTTAGTTCTGAAGGACCGCTACCCAAAGGAAGGCGATTGCCAGCCCTCCAAGGTCGGACACAGGATCCTCGATGTTGAGCATGCTGACAATGAGGAAAGTCTCTCTGATCTCAAAACTCGCCTCTCCACCATTTCTTCGCTTTCAGCGTTTATGCCATCCTCGGCTATCCCCATCGCTACCACCGGTTCCAAACGCTAATCAACAGCTCTTCAAAGTCGCTCCAAAAAGGCCAAGAAGACTGTGGAGCTCGCTAGTCAACAAACATCATCCAGGGTTGTCTCTCAACAGACAACTCTAGACGATTTCGTGGGCTGCTCTTCCACTGCTGACGCCACTACCGTTTCAGTGCCTATAGTCACTGAACCCACACTGGTTTCTACCCAACCACTCTCAGCGTCTCAAAGCGCTGCTGAGGTAATTTTGAGCAACACCAGTGCTCATCCTATACATGTCTCATCTTTTTCCTCTCCTTCTTTTGTCTCTAATTCTCCTGTTTTACAGCTGCCTGAGACACCAAATGTCTCCCTAGGACCTGATGGCCTCCCTCACGGAGGTTCACATCAAATAAATGTGTCCATTCTCTTTTGGAGAGGTACATGGACTTCTTCAACTTATTTGATACATCATATATTCCCCACAACCTAAACATGATTCCCTACCTACTAAATAAGCCTGAGCAATCCCTTGCACAAACATTAATGTGCTTTATAGGTCCTAACTTGACTACTATCGATGTTAGCAAGAAGGTGGACTATCTCTCCACCAACATCAGCGCCAACACCAACACCATCAACAACGCTGGTGACGCCTTGAAAACTCTCACCACCTCTCTCTCCTCCAAAGTTGAAGCATCTTAGTTGTCAGCCCTACAAGAGGAGGTGAAGGCCTTGAAGACTGATGTGGCCTCCAACACCATACAACTGCAATTTTTAAGTGGCCATGTCGACAAGTTGACTAGGGAAGTAATGACCCTCAGTACCAAGGCAGATATCACCAATCAACTTCTGGGTGACATCCTTCAGCAAATGAAGGAACCAGCTTCGGTCCCTACGCCTTCTTTCACTGATGACGATCGGTTATCCTTCACAGTTGTTGTTGATTTCATCTTTGAGGCTACCTCCATCCTCCCAGAGATTGAAGAGAAATTATAGGCCCTGGAGGTTGATGCTCCTAGTACTGATGCTGTCGTTGCTGCTCCTGCTGGTCCCTCCCCCAATGATGATGACAAAGAAGGGGAGAAGAATACGGAAGATGTAGTGGTTGTGGAAGAACCTCCTCCTCATGTTTAGGGGGAGAAGATAGCTGAGGAGAAGACAACTGAAGAGCAAGTCCCTCCCTCCCTTTATATGATTACTGAAGAAACAAATGATGAGGAAGAAGAGGAGGAAAAGGAAGATGATAAAGAGATTGATCTGGAGGATCAAGACTCTAAGGATGATGCTGCTGACAATGATGATGATGAGGATGATTCTTCTCTCTGGTTCATTCTTGCCTCCGTCAGCGCTCCTGCTCCATCGCTGAAAGGAGTCGTCATTCAGGAAGTAGGGGAAAGAAAAGAGACAACTTCAGATCCCTCTGCCCAAGGCAAGAAAAAGGGGATTGCTGCCGAGAGAAATCTGAAGCTTTTGTCACTATCTGAGGGGGAGCAACCTTCTCAGGTATGCTTCTCTATAGTCCCTCTTTCTTTCTTTTCTCACCTTGAACCCCTATCTCACTTCTAGCCTTTATCTTTCTCTTTCTTAAATAATACACTGACTTTCCTTTATTTTTTGACCAGCTAGTTCTCTCCCCTGCTTAAGGGAACTACTCTTCAAATAATCCCAGCGATCCCAACTGAAGACCTACAAATAATCTCAGTCTCTGTTCGAGAGACTGATGAAGAAGAAGAATCGTTGAGCCATCCCAAAAGACCCTCTCGACTTCTCAAAAAGTCAGAGCATGAAAACATAAGGCGTCAGAGATGATTCTTCATCTCGAGAGTCAAAGGCTGAAGATCCCTCCTCAAGCCTCTTCTAAAGAGCTTGTTTTCTTGTCACCAGAAGAAATAGAAGAATAGATCAGGGTTGAACGACTCTACGCTGAATGCCAAAAGGACGCTTCTCTAGTCCTTAAAGTTCAATCAACCCTGGTCAAGGACAAAAAGCTGAAAAAGAACCCGGTAAAAATTCAAGCTGCGCTTTTAAAGGAGATAGAGGAGGAGAACAGAAAAGCAAAAGAGGTCAACGATCATGATCTAGCTTGGTGCAAAAAGAAGCATGATCATCGATCTGACCCATGAAGAATCTCAGCAGTGACAATCTCAGGGAAAGGCAAGAAGAATCAGCTCTCTATCACGATGGAGATCTTCAGAAGTGATAGAAGCTCTAAAGCTATGTTTCTATCGAAACTAGAACACTTCGGTTTTTATGAGTGGTTGGAGTTCAAGGAAGCACTGAAGAAATCAAGATCAATGTTGATAGGTGTTAATTCTTTAACCTTAAAACACCACTTTTTGTTGCCTTTATAGACTTTTATTTGCCCAATTTAGCTTCTTGAGTCTTTTCTTTGTCTTAATTTGCACCTTTTCTTAGTTGAGTATAAGTTGTGGTTTTGCTTTAAGTTTTATGAAGAATTTGTTTGATTTTCAGTTCATTCCTACAGGACCCTGCAGAATGCTGTCAAGTGGAAGCTACAGGATCTGTTGTTGGGCCTTTTTGGATTGTTGGGCTTACTTCATGGCCGAAAATTGGAGAAAAGATTGGAAGAAATGGACTTAGCCTATGGACTTAATACTTGCATTTTTGCCCTAACTTGGTGGCTAAGTTGTATTTCTATTATAAATAGGTTATAATGTTAGGTTTATAATTACCTTATGATCTCATGATCTTTTGATTTCATTATTCTCTAAATTGTAATTGGTAGACATTGGCATTCTCTTAAACTTTGCTACTTGCGGTTTGGTGAATTTTGTTGCAAGCTTTGTTCAAGTCTTTTGAGGTAATACAAGTAATTTGGTTTATAATTCCATCTAGCGTTACAAGTATTGTTGCTTACAAATTTTAATTTAGAGATTTGCTTCTTGATTTCTAAAAATCAATTTTCAAACTCCAAAAAAAAAATCATTCTATGGTCGTGGCCTTACTTCTGATCTCCCAAAGTGATTTTTAAAGTGTTCGGTCATTTTTGTTTTGATTACGAATGTTTACGTAAGAATTATTGCTTGGTCCACCTCGCTTTCTCAATTATTCTAGTCTTTAAAATCGCGGTCTACGTTGGATTTATTTCTTTTGTGACCCGTGACTAGTATTAATATGTTGAAATAAATCCCAAGTATTTTACAAAATATTCTAGGTTCTTTTACTTTATTTTCCTTTGCTAACTTTTAATTTCACTTTTAGAACTAAGCCGTCATACTTGGTGTTCTTTTGGATTAAATTCCTTCTGTGCCAAGTGGTGAATTTTTTAATTAGTTGAAATTATTGTTTCCATGTTTTATTTTGCAAATGTTCTAGTTTTTAAACGAAACTTTCCGTGCAAGTTACTAAATCTGGCAGCATTCACAACACTTATTCTTACGAACCTTTGCACCCTTTGCTTTTTCTTATGGCTGAACTTTTCTTAGTGATAACTCAAAAGCATCAAAGAGATTTTTCTTCGAATTCTCCATCTGAAACTAACTTTTAAATACTGAACTTTTCTGATAGAACTCTCATAGTCTTCCCTGAGGATCGATATCTGGTACTTTGAACCACTATTACTTGTTAAGAGACGATAGTAGGATAAAGTGTATACTTGCACTGAGTTCTATTTAAGTGAATCTCAAAAAGGATTGCTTAAACCCTTACCAACAAATGCACAGGGGCCATGTTGAAGCACTGCTCGAAGCTCTCATCAGCAAGTTCACCGCTAGAATGAGTGTGTCCTCAGCTAGACGGAAACAAGCCTCCACATCTAAAAATGATGCTGTAATCATAAAATAAACCAATATCAAGTTATCCTGAGATACAATAGTTGGTCCCTTTCCAGACCTTTCAGCTCTCAACTTATCACTGCCCTTCGGTGGACCATTAGTAGCTGGGCAAGTGATAAGTGTACCTGTTGGTGTAATCTTTCGTGACGACGATGAAATCATCAGGTTTCAAAGAGCCTAAGAGATTCATCTATGCCCTCTTGCACAACTGAAGGACCTTCTCAACATATGGTGCGACAATTCAACATCAGGGACCCTCATCAAATCTCTTATTCGAAAAGAGGCAGCAGATCGAAGACAAAGAGGAGAAGAGATACTTGATCATATGATTGTAGTATTATAATTCCCTGTCAAGTAAGAACCACCTTAGTTGATAGATTCCCTTTTGTATCTTGTAATCTATTAGTTAGGCTTACAGTATTAGTATAGGACTTCACTTTACTTGTAATTTTCAAATTCCCTTTGTAATCTCTATTTACGAATTAATGAAAATTTCAGTGAAGTACTTTACTCCATCAGTACTTTAAAAGATCCCTCAAAATAGTAATTGGGACATGTATGTTATGAGTCTTGATTATCCTTATATTTTGAAACAAAGTAATTTTCCCTTATTTCTTTGTCATCATCAAATAGGGGGAGATTGTTGATCCAAACTCTCTTAGTGATTTGATGATGACCCTTTGAAATACTTAGTGAAAATTTGTTTAACATCTGTATGTATTAGTGTTTCACCATCAGCGATTACATACTGAGTTTGTTCAGTATCCCTGATAGTTTCTAATGTATTCTTTTAAATGTAATCCCTGAAGACAAGTTTCGCGACAAAGACGTTTATCGCAGACATCGAAGACAAAGCTGATGAACAAGTGACAAGTCTACACATGATATGATGCGGATATCAATGAAACCAAGACATGTCCACAACACACGAAGAAATACGAAGAAAAGCTTCACCGATTGCTGATCTTAATTCAGATCTACTGAAAAAAAGATCATTCAGCGATCGATGTTCACAAAGCTTACTCTCCAAGTTTCTTTTGTCTTATCCTTGCAAAGAAAGTACAAATGTCTGAATAGACATACCTCTGCTGCAAATCGTACAACAACGCTGAATACTACACTGTTCACCATTCGTCCAAAAGCATGTCGCTAAAAGTCAGAGGCATGCAACCAACCAAATGATAACACGTGTAAAGTATCCCTGCCATGCATTAAATGCATAGGGTATAAATAGAAAGGTTAAGCCTCACTCTGAAGTGTTACCTTCTATCGCTTCTCTCTTGGTGAACCACATATAGAAACCATTGCATTCTATATTCTGTTAACCTTTATCTATTGTTCTAAGTGCAAACCTCTTAATGTTTCTTAAGTTTGTTTAGATTAGGTTTTACTTAATCTTATTCCGCAACAAACTGTAAATTGTGATTTAAGTTATCAATAAACTATTTATTAAACCATAAAAATTTGTGTTTGTATTCAACCACCCCCCCTACAAACTTGTTAAGCAACTTCGGGACCAACAGTTTTATATGTTTGTGCATGGGCCTTCTCTCATTTGGTGAAAAACTCTTATTTTGACAAAAATGAAGATTATGGAGACTCTTGGTGAAGGTAATCTTACTTGACCTTTAATGAGCATTATTTCTTATCTTGACTATGTTTGGTGAATTTTATGAGCTTATTGGTTACTATGAACTTCCTCGCTTACATGTCCACATTTTAAGGTTTTGACCTAACTTTGATATTTGGCCCAATAAGAGGCTTTTTGGGAACTTGAACATTCACTGATTTCTACATAGTGTTTTATGAACATGAAGTGTAGTTTTATCACTTAAGAATGCTTCATATAGAATGTTATGCTTATGTGACCAAATTTATGGGTATTGATCATTATGTTAAGCTTCTGTCGTGTTGATTATGGTGCTTGGACCACAAGCTTACTTATGTTATTCTTATGTACATTTCCTTGGAATAAATTGTACTATGGTATATTGGGAATTGGATGAACCATTGAGTAGGAACTAAGAGGATATAGTCTTGCGTGACACCTTGGAGGTATGCACCTAGATCTTCGTCATTTGGGGTAATACCTTAGAGGTAGTCCCCAATGTGTCAGGCCTTGTGGTGTTACTTGTGGGAGTAGTAGACACTAAGGTATATCAACTCTTTAGGTAAAACTTGATTGGTGCTATGGGACTCCCCCATTGATTCTAAATAATGAAATAACATGAACGTGTAAATAAACTCTAACTGCTAATGGCTTATTATCATTATTTGTTCAACTCACTAGGTTTTTTGGCCTAACACTTGTGTGGTGTCAATGTGTATCTTAGGTTCTAGCAGCGTGATCGCCAAGAAATCTTAGCAAGGATTAGAAGTGAGCTTGGGGGACATTTTTGGGACGCCATTGTCGTAACGAACTTCTTTTGATGGTCTAGATGAGACCCCAATGTAATCTTGTTTCGTTAGGGAGATAGATTATTAGGTTATCTTTCATATACCTATTTGATTACAAACTTGTAATTAACAGGCGTGTTAGTTTCCCTTTATGGGATGGCTCGTATTATGATATTCTATATACCACATTTTCAATTTTGTAAATTTTTGTTTGTCCCAAATTTTGGGGTGTTACAGTTTAATCCAAAACACACATCTTCCCAAAAACAAGTTTAATTCAAACCCAACAACTAAAGTAGTCCATACTTACGTACCGTAAGTCTAATCCAACCCTCACATTTCTTCGGCTCTAAAGGCATCCACATTTTCCTATAGTCGACACTTTCACCTAAAACAAATAGTGTTATGTCATGTAACGGTGCACCCCATCCAAGTTCCGTCAACTTATTCAAGCAATCATCAATATCATCTTTTGTAGTTAATGCTCCATGTTTTTCTAGCATGACATTCGTAACCTTCAAAATAGTATCTTCAACTTGGGATTTGATTGAATTACATGTTTCTTTATCTTTCCGCCTTTTGCTTTGGGTTGGAGGGCGAGAAGAACACTCTTGAGTTGAAGCTGGGCCCCCGGTTTCTTGTGTGTAAGGCATAACTTCAACATCGCCATTTACATTGGGATCAGAGTCGTAAGGATCAGGAATTATAGATGTGGTTCCAAATCTCTCAAGCATCACATTAGCAACCCCACCAAATAGTTGGACACAATGTTTTGGGTAAAGCAATCCCGTACTCCTCAATGGTTCCATTTATTTACTTTGTTGTTTTAAAAGAATTATATTCATATAAATAAATATACTATAAAAGAATACTTATATTAAAGAAAATGACCAAAATTTCTATCTTCCATTCTTCCTCGGATAGATTGAATGTGTTGGTTGATGGATCGTAGATATTTCCCCGTTTTGTTTTTCAATTTAGACCAAGTTGCATATTTTCCCTTAAGGTAATCATAGTAATTTTTCTTCTGTCATTGGTCAACGATAATGTTATGTTTCCTTTTCAGTTCTTCTCCAACATTCTTCCACGACTGTGGCTTAAGACCACTACCTTCTCGTCTATTTTTAATTGTCTCGTGTAAACCCGCTTCAAGAAATGTTTGGACCAACCCATCTTTTTTCCATGTAATCCTACGTTTCTTTTGGTGCGAGGATTCACCGACTAATTCCATGCCTAGTCCAAACAAGTAATTGGAAAATTGCAACCATATAAACAAATAGTAGTATAAAGTTTGGACAAATGAACTTTTCATAAAGAAACAATATCATAAACTATGAACAATCCATTACTATTTATTAAGAAATGGTAGCATAAAGTATCAACAAAAAGACACACTAGCATCAAGTTTGGAGTTTGCAGAATGATTTACCACACATGAAAAAATCTGCATAAAGAAACTAGTTTTATGTGTTAGCCATTATGATTTATCACAACTCAAAAAAAAATTAGCATAATGTTCATGGAATTAGCATAATCAACAGTACCAGATTGTGTTAAAAGAAATCAACAAAATCAGTAGCAGATTGTGTTCAAAAAAACATATAGAAACAGTAGCATAAACAAAATCAACAAGAAGGGAAGAAAACAATCAATAAATTGTGAGGACAGGAACAGTGTGTGGAAGGGAAGACAAGAAATCAATAGTAGCAAACTGTGAGGAATCCAGAAATCAGTAGCGTCGTCGGTTTTCGTCACCATTAAGAGAATATTTTTTTTTACCAAACACTCCTTTCCTCTGACTAATTGTGAGATATCCTTTGAATGAAACCATTCATAGCTAAACAAACTGCCCCTAGTTATTTTATATTTGAATTAGGTATTTTTTATCCTACCATCGGTTTTATCTGTAAATTTTGGTGTAGACATAGTGTTCCTCACATGTTTATTCACAAGTGAATATTCATTTCTTTAACTTATTACAATTTTTTTATCTTATTTGTTTGCTAATCGAACATTTGTTCACATGTAGATATCAATTGTGTATATCAATTGTACCTGTGCCTGTGAATATTAACTGCAAACTGATGTTTGAGTACACATCCATATGTGAAAATCAACTAATTGAATCATAGTAAAATCACCAATAAAACAAAAAAATGCATTCACAATGCAAATAACAATATCATATTCACATGTGAATATTAACTAATATAAAACCATTTACATTTACCTAAAACGCAACTTATATACTATTCATAAGTGAATATCAATTGCAGTCTATGCATGTACAATAAATAAATACTCAAAATTACTTATAAGTTAGAACACGTTGACAGGTGAATATCAAATAATTTAATTATAATAAAATTAATTGTTAAGAACAACAAAATAAATGCATTCACAATACATATAAGAGTGTCATCTTCACATTTGTACAATATTAATATAAAATCATTTACATTTTATTTGAGATGTAACATTATATATTATTCACATGTGAATTACATCTACTACTTTTTATTTTACTCGTTAGAAACTGTATTAACAAATGCTCGATGCTATTGCAGGCGGAGCTTTCACAGCTAGTACCTACAATGAAGGTTATGACCTACTTGAGAAAAATTATAACCATAATGGACATTGGTCTGATCCACGTGCACTTCCACCTAGGAAAGCAGCAGGGGTACTTGATGTAGATGCTTACTCAGCATTGACTGCAGAACTTTCCAATATGGCTTCTTTAATTAAAAATCTAACCAGTCCATCTGTGCAATCTAATGCTACTACACATATCCCTACTATCAACTCTGTACAGTGTACTTACAGTGGTGATGGACATTCTTTTGAACAATGCCCTGGAACCTGAGCAAGTTAATTTTGTCAACAAAAGTGGACCTTTTTCTCAAAATCACAATTCTGGATGGAGAAATCTACCTATTTTTTTATGGAATGGTCCCACTCATAATCAACAGTTGCAAAAACTTCAGGGACAGTCCAATTTCCATGCACAATCTCAAGGACACTCTAATTTTTACCAACAATCACACCCACAGTCACACCAAAACAATTAGAACAACCAACATGCCCATTATCAGTCTCAAAATCATCAGCCATCTTTCCAAAACAAGACCAGCCAACATGCTGACTCATCTACTTTTTTGGAAGAAATGATGAAAGGGTTTATAACCTAAACTCAAGCATCCATTAAAAATCTAGAAACTCAGATGGGCCAAAATGCCAAATGGCTGTAGAGATAAGGAAAAGACCAGTAGGAACTCTCCCTAGTGATACTGAGACTCGTCAAAGAGCTGGGAAAGAGCAGGTTGTGACTTAAAGAAGTGGAAATCATTTAGAAAACATCCAAAGAGAACCAGACAAAGCTGAGCCTGAAAAGAAAAAGATGCGACCAAATTCTGCTACACTACCTGTGAACTAGTCTAGTAGTACTTGTAAGCCTATAAACATTGATAAGCCCATTAGTAGTCCAACCATTCCAAATAGGTCAGATTTTCCATCACTATTCCCTAATGATACTAATCAATTCCAGAAGCCCAAGGAAAGTATTGTAAGTGACGTGTCACACTCTAGTGGTAGTCCTGCAATAACCTGTAGAACTGAATCAAAACCTGTTTTACAACTTGCTCAATCATCTATTCAAGCACCTATTCCAGCACCTACTCTTCCTAAGACTCCACCCTCTACTTCATTTAGTCATTATATTCCTTATCCCCAAAGGTTAAGGAATCAAAAGGAAGAAATACAATTTAAAAAGTTTCTTGATGTTTTTAAGCAATTACACATAAACATACCTTTGGTTGAAGCCATTGAGCAGATGCCAAGTTATTGAAAATTTCTAAAGGACATTTTGAGCAAAAAGAAAAATTTGACTGAATATGAGACTGTAGCTCTGACTGAAGGATGTAGTGCTCTGTTATCCAGTAAAATCCCTCTTAAACTGAAAGATCCTAGAAGCTTTACAATCCCTTGTTCCATAGGAGGAAAAGAAATAGGAAAGGTCCTATGTGACTTAGGTGCTAGTATAAACCTTATGCCTCTATCTGTTTTCAACACTTTAGGCATAGGTGAAGCTAGGCCCACAACGGTTACTCTCCAATTAGCTGATAAGTCCATAACCTGCCCAAAAGGTAAAATTGAGGATGTCCTAGTCCAAGTTGATAAGTTTATTTTCCCTGTTGATTTTATCATCCTAGACTTTGAAGCTGACAAAGATGTTCCCATCATTCTAGGCAGACCTTTCCTAGCAACTGGAATAACCTTGATAGATGTCTAAAAGGGAGAACTGACCATGAGAGTCCAAGACCAGAAAGTGACTTTCAATGTGTTTGATGCCCTTAGGTACCCTGAAGAAAAAGAAGAGTTCTACTTTGAGTTTGATTGAGACTTGGTGCCAAGAAAAAAGTTTGGGGAAAATATTGGGGATAGTTGAATCTGATAGTGATGAGGAAGATGAAGAATTTGAGGACTTGGAAATACCACAGGAGACTGCTGCTTTTGAAGTATTAGAAAGTGAGGATAGGAAAACTCTTGTTCTATCCTTAGAATCTGCACCAGATCTAGAATTGAAATAACTTCCCTCCCATTTAAAATATGCCATTTTAGGAGACCTAGGGAAGTTGCCAGTCATTATTTCATCATCACTAGAAACTGATCAAGAAGAAAAGTTGGTTAATATGCTGAAACTTCATACAAAGGCCATAGGATGGACCATTGCTGACCTGAAAGGCATAAGCCCTACCATTTGTCAACACAAAATTATTTTGGAAGACAAAGATTTCACCTCAGTTGAGCCTCAAAGATGACTCAATCCTGTGATGAAAGAGATTGTTAAAAATAAATTCTAAAATGGCTTGATGCCGACATAATCTATCCTATTGCAAGTAGTACATGTGTCAGTCTTGTATAATGTGTACCCAAAAAGGGTGGAGTAATTGTGGTAACATATGAAAAAAATGAACTTATACCTACTAGAATAGTGTCAGGTTGGAGAATATGTATGGACTATAGAAGGCTTAACAAAGCCACCCAAAAAGACCATTTTCCATTACCATTCATTGACCAGATGCTAGACAGATTAGCAGGAAAAGGGTTTTACTGTTTCTTAGATGGTTACTCTGGTTACAATCAAATTGTCATAGCACCGGATGACCAAGAAAAGACCACTTTCACCTTTCCATATGGAACTTTTTCCTTTAGAAGAATGCCTTTTGGACTTTGCAATGCCCCTGCCACCTTCCACCGATGTATGATGTCTATTTTTTCTGATATGTTGCAACACTCCATGGAAATTTTCATGGATGATTTTTCAGTTTATGGAACATCATATGATATGTGTTTACAAAACCTTGAAAAAATTCATAAACGATGTGAAGAAACTGACTTGGTTTTAAATTGGGAAAAATGTCACTTTATGGTTAAAGAGGGCATTGTGTTAGGGCATCTCATTTCCAAAAGAGGCATTGAGGTTGATAAAGCAATGTTGGTGGTGATTGAAAAATTACCAGAACTAACAACTGTCAAAGGGATCAAAAGTTTTTTTTGGGACATGCAGGTTTTTACAGGAGGTTCATAAAAGTCTTTTAAAAAATTTCAAAACCTCTTTGTTTGCTGCTACAACATGACCATACTTTCAATTTAGATGAAAACTTTAAAAATTCTAAAAGAAGCATTGGTCACTGCCCCTGTAGTAGTAACACCTAATTGGTCCCAAACCTTTGAAATAATGTGTGATGCTAGTGACTGGGCAGTAGGAGCTGTTTTAGGTCAGAAAAAGGAAAAGATTTCCCACCCTATTTACTATGCTAGTAAAACTCTCAATGAAGCCCAAACCAATTACACCACTACTGAAAATGAATTATTATCTGTGGTTTTTGCTTTTGAAAAATTCAGATCATACTTGATGGGCACTAAAGTAAAAGTTCACACTGATCACGTGTAACACCCTGATTTTTAGGAAGGTATAATTTCAAATTAGTTCAATTGGGTATTTTAAAGGAAAAAGAAGAAATAGTATTATGGACTTCAATCCTAGATTTTATAGTCTTGTTGGATGAAAGGTTCAATTATGAGTCTAACGGTTCTTTTTGTAGCAAAATCGGAGCTAAAACGAAGAAGTTATGACCAAAACAGTGTTCGGGCAAGAAATTCGGGCAGCAGTGCTCCGCGTGGATGGACCCACGCCACCACCTGCGTGGAGCTACTGTGTGCACTAAAACGGGAAAATCCGGCCCCCAAACCCCATTTTCACCCAAATCTCAAACTTCTCCCCATTTTCTCACCCAAATCAACCCTCAAACCCCAAGACTCAAACCCTAACTCATTTTGGGTCTATTTCTCGAGTTCTTAAGGTGTTCCATCATCAAGTGGTAGATTGGGAGCTTTGGCAAAAGAGTTCACCATTGTCATCTTCAACCTCAAGCTTCATCTTAGGGTTTTCACCACAACCTAAGTGGTAAGTTTAACCTCTCTATTTCTAAACCTTAATATAAGATATAAATGTTGTCTTAATGATTTCCTAGTGTTGGACTTCTCAAATTTCGGGTTTGATGGTTTGGAGAAATTAGATAAAAAATTAGGGTTTTGGTCAAGTTGGGGAATTTGATGTAAAATGTTTGGGAAACAATTCTTAGAGGTTGAATATAATTATTTATGGTTGGAAATGTGTGGATCTAGGTTTTGGAAGGATTGTGCTTGTGGATTCAAGTTTCTTCAAGGAAGCTCTAAGTGGGGTAAAATCTAGATTTAGCCTAAATCTAGCAAGGTGAGTTCAAGTTGATTTGTGAAAACGTTGTACATGCCAAAATGTCTATTTTAAAGTGTTTATAATTTTACATGAAATTATCATTTGTTGAGTTATTTGGTGAGTTTAAGTATTTGAGGTGTTTGGCCATGTAAACCTTGTAAAACCCCCTCCACATTTGGGACTTTTGGGGCATTTTGATAAATAAGCCATTGAGGAAAATGTTTTAATAATGCATTGCATAAAATGAGGATTATTTGGTAAAGATGCATTTTTGTGTTTGTTGGAAATATGCCTTGTTCGGGTTATGAGATGTTTTGAATAGTATCAACGTGTGAGTCATTGGGTTTTGGTCATTCCCGACCTTGTGAATATTTCGGGAATTGTACATCTTTTGGTTTTGGGGAAAAGACGCATTCCAAGTATTTTTATGAGCAAATCTTAAGCATTGACAATTCTAACAAATTATTTTACGGGTATAAGTCTTTTGGTGTAAATACACTTACTATGTGTTTTGGAGAAATGTTCATCCTTGTGATATGGGACGTTCTGAAAGAGTCAATGGTATATCTTTGTTTGGAAAATGACTTGTCTCAATCTAAGTCGTTGTGTTGGAGTTGGTCGTGTACCTTGGAGCACGTGTTTGCATAAACGTTGGTCGAGTGCGTTTTATTGCATTTTATTTCCTTTGACAATGAGTCATTTGGTTGTTTGAGCATGTGGCCTAGTATTTTATTATGATTGGGTTTTAGGATATTTGTCCAGTTTTGATAGCTCGACTTAGAGCTTTGGTTGCGATATTGGATGAGGGACTCAACGTAAGGACCATTTATGGTTGAAGTTGATATCCCGTGGGTGTACGTTTAAAGCTACCGAGCCTGACATCGTTTACGCTTGGAATCATTATGTCCAATGATGGGACACTAGTTTTCCACATTGAGGCACGTTTAGGCATCAGATTGGGTTGTAAGTACTACGTGCTAGTACACGATATTGGATGAGGAACTCAACGTAAGGACCTTTCGCGATTGAATTTGACTTTCCATGGGTGTAAGTTTAAAGCCACCGAGCCTGACATCCCTTGCGTGTGATTATTTATATGACTAGTCTTAACAACATAAAATGGGGGTTACTTTGTGTACCGTCACATTTTATGGAATCGGGTCTCCCCCGTCACTGAAAAGTGTTGTTTTGGGTATTGTGTCTACTATCCATGTTTTCGGTGACGTTTTACATTTACGGATTTTATATATGATTATGGGTTTAGTATTACGCCCCACCCGTGTTTTGGGTGTTTCGTGATATAAAGTTTTATCCGCTTTTCATCACTTGGGAGTTTGATTTCATTTCTCATTTGGAATGAGTTTTCGGTTGCATTTAATTTACGAAAGAACGTTTTATATTGGGATCTTCGTCCTTGAAGTAGTTTGGATTGGAAAATGGTTATATTGGTGTTTCTTTACCTAAAATGAATATTATTGGAAAGAGAGTCGTTTTCATATTTGAGACATATCAAATTGAAAGATTATGATTTAAATTTGCATTACTTCTTTTCAACGATATCTTTATTCATGTTGAAAACTCTTGAACTCACTAGGCGTTAGCCTAACCTTTTTATTTGTCGGCATGTGCAATAGGTTCAAGGTTGGGAATTGTTCTAGTGACATTGTGCAGAGAGGAGAGCTAGTTATGTGCTCGAGAAGTGGTTACCTTAGTGAGGCCTTCCGATTTTGTTTCGGAAGAGCAACTTATAGTTGGGATTAGGTAACACACGACTTTGGTCTGGTCCTTGTATAAGACTAGAGTTTATATTTGTTGAGGTCAAATAGAGAATTTATTTTGGAGATTCACCTTTTACTTAATGTAATATCGAAATTTTAATTAGTTTCTCTTACCAAATTTGAGGGTGTTACATCACGCTATCATCAAGTACCTCATTTCTAAAAAAGATGCAAAACCTAGGCTGATAAGGTGGATCTTGTTACTTCAAGAATTTGATTTAGAAATCATTGATATAAAAGGTGTGGATAATCAGGTTGCTGACCATTTGTCTAGGTTAGAAAAACAAGATAACCCTATGCAAAGTGGTGACATATGTGAAGTATTTCCAGATGAAAGGATTCTCTCCTTACAACATTCTACAATGCCTTGGTTTGCTGATCTTGTTAACTATTTGGCTTGTGGGATTATTCCCAAGGATCTAAATAAGCATGAAAGAAGAAATCTCATCTATGATTCAAAGAAATATTTATGGGATGATCCTTTCTTGTTTAAAATTTGTGCAGATCAGGTGATCAGAAGGTTCATACCAAAAGAGGAAATGACATCAGTTCTTCAACACTACCATTCAGGGCCATGTGGAGGACATATTGGAGGAAGTAGGACAACTGCTAAAGTCTTGCAATCAGGCTTTTTCTGGCCTACTTTGCACAATGATGCCCACAAGTTTGTAAAAAGTTGCAATGAATGTCAGAGAAGTGGGAATATTTCGCAAAGAAATGAAATGTCCTTAAATGGAATTATAGAAATAGAACTATTTGATGTTTGGGGTATAGGCTTTATGGGACCTTTTCCCATTTCCAATAATTGTTCCTACATCTTGGTTAATGTGGGCTATGTGTCCAAATGGGTGGAAGTTATGGCTTGTCATTCCAACGATGCTAAGACTGTTGTGAAGTTCCTATAAAAGCACATTTTCACCAGATTTGGTACACCACGTGTCCTAATCAGTGATGAGGGTACTCACTTCATAAATAACTTGTTGGAAGAAGCCCTTGAGAAATATGACATTAAGCATAGGGTAGCCACCGCCTACCATCCTCAAACCAATGGATTAGCTAAATTATCAAATAGGGAGATAAAAGGAATTTTAGCCAAAGTGGTCAAACCTTAGATTAAGGACTGGGCCTCCAAAATGGATGATGCTCCATGGGCCTATCGGACCGCTTATAAGACCCCCATTGGAATGTCTCCCTATAAGCTGGTTTTTGGAAAAGATTTCATTTACCTCTAGAGTTAGAGCACAAAGCCTATTGGGACATTAAGGAACTCAATATGAGTTTAGATAAGGCAGGAAGTAGAAGATCTTTGCAGTTGTGTAAATTAGAAGAACATAGGAATTTTTCCTATGAAAATGCCAAACTATATAAAGAAAATACAAAGAAATGGCATGACAAGAAAATAAATCCAAAAGAATTCACTGCATGTCAACAAGTCCTCTTGTTTAATTCTAGACTTAAACTGTTTGCCGCAAAGTTGAACTCTAGATGGACTGGGCCTTACCAAATTGCCAAAGTATACCCTTATGGTGTTGTAGAGTTAATAGATCCAGAAAATGGTAGCACTTTCAAAGTGAATGGACAAAGAATTAAACCATTTTTCAATCACGTGGTAATTTTGCAACAACCTTCCGAGGTTGTTCTTTTGGTAAATTATTAGTTTGGGTTCAATCCCCAAAAGGTTTGTAAATAACTTTCTTATTTATTCATTCTATTTCTTCATTAGAATAGGTTAATTTTTATTCTATTTTACTTGCTTTTACTTCTTATTATGGGCTCATGTTGAATTGATTTGAAAAAGAAAGCCAACCCATGATTTTGAAATAAAATGTTAAGGATTTTTTGTCGTTTTATTTAATTTATTTTCGGCCCACCTCTAATTCTATTTGTTGGGCTAATGCTAAAACTAAATTGAAAAAAAAGGATCTGGCCCAAGTTTATAGGTAAGAGAATTGGGTCATTTTTTTATCTTGTTTTATTTATTTGATTATTTTTAGAATCAGAGAGTTTAAGAGTTGATTACAACTGGATTAATGCAAATGGAGGTTATTTGTCGGATGATAAGCCACGTCAGGCGGCTTCATAAAATGCATTTCAGAAATTTTTTGGACGGGTACTCTTTTCTATGTACCAACCTGGTAACCGAAGGGACAACTTTGTTTGAAAACAAACTCACCTTTCGTCTCTCTCTCACAAACCACCCCTGCAACTTCCATCACCATCATCACTCACACTCCCCCATACACTGTTACCGTCGACGATCATCTATTACTACAACACTTGCCCACTAAGCAACTCAATCCTTTTAAAGACCGCACTGTTGATACATACTTTCCTCACCATTTGCTTTCTTCACCATCAGTTCACTCCCACATTTGAAAAACCCATTTTTCTCTTGATCATCACCAAACCTCTAAATCTCTCTGTTTTTACCCTAATCACCATTGCAATCACGAAGTCCACAGCAAGAAGACGCTCAGGACGCAATCACAACCACAACTAAAACCAAGAACCACCGCCCCCTGTTTTGCGATGAAACACTCGAAACGCAAATCAAATGCAGCCTATGCCAATACCTGGAAGGAACTAATTCTTCTCCCCCCCTGCTGGTTCTGAACATGTTCCAACCCCGGTGGAGAATTCAAACCCCCTTGCCATGATGTTTGTCGCGATTGAAGCTCAAGCACGAATCTCAGAGGCAGAACCTCAGAGACCCTCTACAAGAATCTCAGAGGCATTACCTCATGAAGCCCTCTAAAGAAGCACATGCTCTGGCCACTGTTGCCTCTGTTGCCACCCCAGGTATCAACGCTCCCACCCTCGATCTCAATGTTGCTCTAACTGAACCTACATTACCAAGTACCAATGTTAGTCCCCTTTTACACAATACCATCACAGAGGGACTCTTAGCCACTGACCAAATCCTTGGCCTCAAACCTACCAAACCCAGAGTTCCTCGATACCTACTGTTAATTCCCTAATTCAAGTTCTAATCGTTTCAAACAATTAATATGAATCATTTCGTGTAATCACATATTATTTATTCAATCACAAATATTACATAAACCATCACTTTCTCTCTCTACAAAATCTCTCTCTCTCTCTCTAGAATGATATTCTATTCACTTCTTCTCTAATTTGTATTATGAGAGTTGTTGCCAAGATTACAAAGACAAGCAACCTATTTATACCAACAACAAATACAAAGAAAACAAAATACAATAACATTGACTTTGACTTATTACAAAGACTTTGACTATCATGCTTGAGATTTGACTTTGAGGCTTCCTTGAACTTTGACCTTCAGTATTAATGATCTTGCATCCAACAAATATGTGCTCTAACATTATCCCCCTTTGGATCAAGATCATCTCTAAAAAGATATTGCAGATCAATCTTCTCTCTTCAAACTCAATTTGAATCTTCTCCCTTTGATGTAAACAAGATCTTCTCAAGCAATCAACATTCTCCCCCTTTTATGCTTATAACATTCTCCTCCTATTCATATGAAAATTTTACATTCTCCCCTATCTTTGATAAATTTAGTATCTTCAAAAACTTTCATCAATCTTCCCAAAGTCTGTTCTTCAAAAATTATAGCATTCTCCCCAGAGGTTGTACACAAACCTCTTTCAGACTTGAAAAGAAATTACCTTCAGATTTAGCACACTTTGCTTCAGCAAAATTATCTTCAATAATTCTGAAAAAATTTGAACTCTTGTGTGAATCCCAGATGGCTCAAGTTACAATGAATAATTGAAAGATTAAACTTTTATTGAATGATTGAGAGAGTTACAAACATAGGATTGAAAAGCAAACTCTCTCTCTAAACCTGATAAGCACACAATTCTGTTTATCTCAACATCTAACTCTTAACCTAATTATTAGAAAACAAACAATAAATACTCAGGCTAAAACCCTAAAGGCCTAAGGCCCAACAAGCAAAACAAAGCCCAATAATAAAATAAGGCTTTTACAACGCTATTAATAATTAACAAATAAACTCTATAAATACTTTATAGAACTTTCCATGCACTAGGACTTTCAGTCCTAACATCTTGCTTTCAGCTTTCAACAATCTTGAATATCTTTCACAACCAATCTTTGAACATTTCTTTAAACCCTTTGAATAATCTTTCAACAAACTTTCTTTCACAACCATTTCTTGACTTTTACGGCTAAAACATTTCTTTCTTCGAGAATTGAATCAAATTGTTTTTGTAAATCAGATTTTACCTTCTGTTCTTTCAAGAGCTCTGTCGTTAATTCAGACAATTTCTGTGAAAGCTTACGAATTTCTGTTTCGAAAAACTTCCTTTCACTTTCAAAGTCTTTTTCGAGACTGTTGCGTTTATCAGATATTTCTTTGAAAACCGCAACAATTTTCTTTTCAAGCACTTTCTTTGCCGTTTCAAAACCTTTTCGCTCTTTTGCAAAATTATCTCTCTCAATTATCAGAACCTTTTCAAAATCAGAAATCTGTTTTGAAAGTTTTGCATTTTGAAGCTCAAAAACCTTTCTTTCATTGAAAACTTTCCTTGAAATCTTGAGAATCCTTCTCTCAAAAATTTTCTTTTCCTTTGAAAAGTCTACTTTTTCTTGTTCAAAAATAGAAAGCCTATTCTTGAGATCAAAATTTTCACTCTCCACAACTTTCAGTTTCTCTTCAAGTTCCAGAGTCTTCTCTTCTTCAAAACATCCTTTTCTTCAACAAGTTTTTATTTTTCTCTTTTTAAGCTTTGTGCCCAACTCAGATTATCAGCATTTTCACCATTAACTTGCACAAGCATGTTGTAATTGTTTTCCAATCTGGCTTCAAGAACTATAATCTTGGATTTGAGATCAGAAATTTCTTGTTGATAAACAGAATAAGACATTGTTACTTGAACAAAATTATCGTAAGACGATCGCGATTTGATTCAAGAAAGGTGTAGATGAACGAATAACACTCTAAGACGACACTATGAGATAAGGACAAATAACCTCTATGAAAGAAGAAAAAAAATAATAAAACAGAAAACAATCTGGGTGGGAGTCGGGTGTGAGTGGGGAGGTCTTCGGTAGAAGAGGGTTTGGCAAGGGAATCGGGTTTGGGAAAGAAAGTAGGTGTAAGGAGCGACTTGGGTTTGGATGGGGGGACTTGGGTTTGGGATTAAAAGCAAGTATGAGGAGCGACTTGGGTTTGGGATAAGAAAAGGGGGGGGGGTGGTTCGAGAGAGTGAGAGAGGAGAGGGGTTCGGTTGATTGGGAGGAGAAGAGGGGTTCAAGATAAATATATACATATATATATATTATAAAAAATAAAAAATAATTATGCAAAAAAAATAAAAAAAATAAAAAGAACACAAAACTATTTTATTTTGCGAGAAGAGGGCTTCGCGAGAAGAGGGCTTCGCGAGAAGAGGGATTCGCGGTAAAAGGGCTTGGCGTGGAAGAGGGCTTGGCGGGTGGAAGAGGGCTTCGCCTGGAAGAGGGCTTCGCGGTTGGAAGAGGGCTTGGGAGGAGAGGTCTTGGAGGAGATGGCTTGGAGGAGAGGGTTTGCAGGAGAGGGCTTGAAGGAGAGGGCTTGGAGAGACCTGGTAGGGCAAAGACAGGGCTTGGCGGCGCAGCACAGTGACTGTCGACCCCAAACTCAAATTTACAAACTTTTAAACGAAAAACAATAAACTTTAGCAATAATTATCGATTAAATTTAGTAATCTAACACCCTTTCCATCGATTATCGAGCCAAAAACAATGATTTTCAATAAAAACTCAATAATACAGACTAAAAATTTTAGATCTATAAAATCCAAAATTCTACTTCAATCTTACGAATTAGAAGATGAAACTTTACCAAACCATTAATCTAACTAAACTAAAGAGATTAGGAGCAACTAAACTCAAAGATTTAGCAAAAATCAAGAAACTCAAAAATCAATTTAGGAATCGATCGACACAGAGAATAGAGAGAAAAAAAATTACCTTTTTTTCGAATCAAATCTTCGTCTCTTTGCTCTGATACCAATTGTGAATCCCAGATTGCTCAAGTAACAATGAATAATTGAAAGATTAAACTTTTATTGAATGTTTGAGAGAGTTACAAACATAGGATTGAAAAGCAAACTCTCTCTCTAAACCTGATAAGCACACAATTCTGTTTATCTCAACATCTAACTCTTAACCTAATGATTAGAAAACAAACAATAAATACTCAGGCTAAAACCCAAAGGCCTAAGGCCCAACAAGCAAAACAAAGCCCAATAATAAAATAAGGCTTTTACAACGCGATTCATAATTAACAAATAAAATCTATAAATACTTTATAGAACTTTCCACGCAGTAGGACTTTCAGTCCTAACATCTTGCTTTCAGCTTTCAACAATCTTGAATATCTTTCACAGCCAATCTTTGAACATTTCTTTAAACCCTTTGAATAATCTTCCAACAAACTTTCTTTCACAACCATTTCTTGACCTTTTCGCCCCCTTTTTGATGATAGCAGCATTAAGATCATCAAAACTTTCTCCAAGAAATATCATTATCTATTCTGACCACCGATCTTTTGAACTCTGAGCCTCTGATTCTCCATCGATCCAAAATATGGTATTCATCTAGATCTCTTCAAATCAAGACAAATTAGAGTCTAACACCTGAATCAATAAATGAATCAGTTAATATTCCTGTCAGTAACACAAAGTTACTGTGTGTAACGAATACACATTGGAAAGGAGCTTTTTGATATTCACTCCCCCAGGGTTCCATTCAATCATCGAAACACCAGTAAGGAATTTCTATGAACGTTATGACAAGAAAAACAAATTTCCTTGTGTGTTCGTGCAAGTGATAGAAAGAATTAAGCACATGATGATGGCTTATTATAAGGCCCAACATTGTGTAAACCACTGAAACAACAATAATTAAACACAGGCTCAATTGTGCATGATCGAAGTGCGAAGGTGGGGCAGACTTCCTTCTGTTTCAATATCCAGATTTTCCAAATGAAAACCAGATAGATTATATGTTGTGTCCCCTTGAAATATGAAACACTTTCTTTTTAATAAGAAAATGAGTGGCTGGTGGGGTGTTTATCAAGAGTTGGCATGGGCTAGTTGCCTGTTTCAATAATGTTCACGAAAAACTGTGAAACACTAGCAATATGGCTGACCGACTCAGAAAAAGTTGGTGCAGAGTTTGATATTCTTTTACTCTAATCTCTCACCCTCTTTCTTTTTAAACATTGAGCTCGCTTCTAACCAAACTCTCATTGACATTTTACCTCGTCACACAACCCACACTCATTTCTTTTTGACTCCTCACACTCGATCACTAAGGATTAACTTCTTGGGTAGGAAACACTTGTTAACGTGAATCCATAGAAGTTTCATTTAAGCCCTACACAATGAACCCATATTTTCCTATTGAAGCACATTGTTGCTCAAAAATGGTTTAACTTTATCAGTTAAAGCACAAATTATGAAATACAAGTCAGATATATGTATGCTCATAGATGTAATCATGAAGATTTGAGCATTTTTAAACATTGAATATTTTTCAAACAAGATAATTGAATGACTAAAATAAATACAAGAAACTTGTTTGAAAATCTGATATTGTATGAAAAAGATCAATATCGAAATGATATAACAATCAAGGCTTAGGTCATCAAAAATTGATATTGTCTATACGAATAAAAAATATAGACATTCTTGAAAGAACGTTTACAAATGAAATCATGCTGAAGCTTTGAATAACAAACGAGGTGTCTTACCATCGAAAAATTTGTTTCAATTTAGAGACATGGTAAGAACAATTTCAACAAAAAATTAAACCGGTGTGTGTGAATACTTGACAGTATATAGACAAGATAATACACAAGTATTAATCTTTGGAAACACACGGTTTGTTGATCATTGAAGCACAAGAAATAATAAAAACATTTAAAATCACACTTCTAAATTCATGAAATCTTTTAAGAATCATAAGTGGTTTGAACATTTAAGAAAATGTTTTCTATATCTGAAAGTTGTCCTTCTTTCAGATACGTTTGAGATTAAGATTAGAAATAAACCTTTCCGTTCAGTCTTAAATCTCATGAAGTCAGCTCTAAGTCATAAAGATATGACCTTGTAAGTATCCTCTCAATCTGCATCAGTCAAAAAGTCCGTCAAAGCAACTTTATTCACAACATTTATTGAAAAATAAAATGTCATAAAGCAGTAAAACTTTGAATGTACGAGTTCTGATCTGAAGTAATCAGAAGTCATAATTCTTACTCCCCCTGAAATTATGCATCTGTGATTTATCAGTGAAAAAGCACATGATAGTGATCTACAACTCCCCCCTGAAGTGTAGTTCATCATATCTTCCGAATGCATATTTCCAGGAAAAAAAATATGTACTCCCACTTGAATGTTGATTTCCTCTTTTGAGTATCGAAGTACAATCTCTTATCAGCCTGGGAGTAGCATCTCTTTTTCATCGTTGAAGTACGAGTCCTAAACTGTTGTGTTTAGAAGTCAAACTCCGTTGAAGTACGGGTCCTGAACTTATTTATTTAGAAGCCTATCATCGATTCTATTACTCCCCCTTGACTTGAGGTGCCTGCAACACAGAATCATCTTTCGGTTTTGGTACCCACTGGTATTTGGGTCCATGTTTTTTAGTTGCAGTTCTAATAGGAGTAATAGAGTAAGAATCATACCAGTAATGATCACTCGATTTATGAAAAAAAATCATATGTATTACAGTAAGAACAATACCTTTTTCTAGATAACCTGATCATTTGATCTCTCGAGTAAGCGAGATCAGATTTACCTTTTAGCACTTTGTTCTTCTTGGCTGATGCATGTACACATGATTTGTTACTTTTCTGCTCATCCTTCTTTCCTTTCTTTTCTTCCTTCTTCTCATCATTCTTTTCTTCATCAGCTAGTTTCACCTTCCAGACCAACTTTTCATCTTCATATCTCCTTCTTCTTCTATGTGTACCTGAACCATCTATTTTCCAATCATAGAAAATGTTAGTTGCACGAATCTGATCAAATAAATTAACTGACCTTCTTGCAGAAATAGTTTTCTGATGTGAGCTTGAGGCTGACTTGTTAGAACCAGCTGAACTATTTTAGGTGTGTGAATTTGTGACTCTGGAGTCGGTTGCTAATTCACCACAACCTTTGAAATAATGTCTTCAAGCTTTTTAATCTTTTAAGAGTAAATGTCTCTCTCTTTGATAAGTCGGTCAATCTCTTTCTTGAATTCATACTTCGCTTTTTGTTCTTTTAGTGCACTCGTGGATAGTTCAGATAACTTCTCAGTAAGCTTCTGTATTTTTGCTTCAAATATATTTCTTTCTTCTTCAAAGTCCTTCTCCATATTCTTTCTTCCATCAGATATTTCTTTAAAGAATCCAACAGTCTTTTGTTCTATAGTCTTTTTTTCCTTTGCAAACTTTTCTCGTTCCAAAATAATCACTTTCTCAAAATCTGATATTTGTTGAGAAAGCTTTACACATTTAAGCTCAACCGTCTTCTTCTCTTCAACACACTTTCTTGAAAAATCTGAGAACTTCTTTGAAAAACCTTTCTTTTCACTCACAAAATTATCTTTATCTTTGATCCTCTTTTGTTCCAAATCAGATATTTTCTTTTAAAGCTCAGCATTAGCATCTTCCAGACTCTTAATATTCTTCTCATAACTTTCAACAGATGCTACTTACTGGATTTGCACACTCTGATTTTCAAAGTCAGAGATTTTTCTTTTCAGCTCAGTGTTCTCAGTTTCCAAAATCTTTACCTTTTCTCTTGAAGACAAATTTGATCTAATTTCAAGTTGATCCCACAATTGTTTTGTTGTAGCCTTTTTACTATCTAAATTGATAGAAATTTCATCTGAAATTCCTTGCAAAATAAAAACTTTGGCCAATTTTCCAGCTTCATATCTCTTCTTCTACTCATCTGTATACTCATTAGGTGATATTGGAATTTCTTTACTTTCCAATGTTATATTTTCTCCCACAAACGCATAATTCCTTGTTGGAGTTTTCATTTTTCCTTCGCGCAGAGATATTCTGATATATTTTCCCAAATCATTGCCATTAACAAAATCCAGAAAGTTATTCTTCCATTGCTCATACTCCCCTTTAACTAAAACAAGAGGTTTCACATCAGTTCCAACTTTGAAAGCTTCTCTGGAAGTCATCCTGTTACAAACAAAACATGAAATGATCGTTAGAAATTTAGAAATAAACTGTATCACAAAAAAAAATCAAATTTGGACAAATTTTAGAAAACTCAGAAAAATTCTAAGTATAGAACTCCCAAACCAAAGAAAATTAACTTCGCGCAAAAACAGTAACTTGCGAGTTTTGTGCTTCGCGCAGACCAAAGGATACGAGAGCAAGTTTCGCGCAAATAGAGACGTGCGAGTTCTAGGTTCGCGCACAAAGAATGTTGCGAGTTCTGAGGTTCATGCAAGCAGGCTCGTGCGAGTTTATGACACTTATCGCATGTAACACACTTCTCGCAAAGCGTCTGAGCATTCGAGACTTAGAAAAATTTCAGATTTTCCACTTCGCGCTAAATGTAAACGCGCAAGATTTACGTCTTGCGAGTTTTGGACTTAGAATATTTTGACAAACCCACTTCTCGCTAAACACAAACTTCTCGCATAACCACTTTGTGCACGCCAAAGAAGTTGAACAGTACAAACTCACAAGCAAGGTTGTGCGAGTTTCTACTTCTCGTACATAACCCTTTGCGAGTTCTTCAAATCAAACATGATTTAGGCTTTTGCGTGTTCTTGATCCTGTGAATTCTTGGTCCTTGCGAGTTCTTGGTCTACGAGTTCTTCCTCTGCGAGTTTTCCCGATCTTGCGAGTTCTTCACTTTGTCGAACAAAAACTTGATTTATCAACTGAAATCGACCCAAATCTTCTTCAATTGACTTGAAAACTTGCATATCTCGTCGATTTATTGTCTAGAACACTTTACAAACAAGAAATTTTTATCTAATGCACTAAAAATACAAATTCGATCTATACACAGTGAACTTCAAAAACTCGAAATAAAATCTCAAAAATCCAAAATTCACATGAGTTTACTGTGAAATAGCCAAACTAATCAACACTAAACATATTCTAAAGACAATTACGAGTTCTATAACACCAAAATCAGATCAAAAACACCACTGGAACTAGAAAATCGAATCTGAACAATGAGTTTTCATGTTCTTGAACTGTCAACCAAATAATTCTTCAAAATCAATCCAATTTCTGAATCTCTTCTGTTCTGATACCAATTGTTAATTCCCTAATTCAAGTTCTAATCGTATGAAAAAATTAATATGAATCATTTTGTGTAATCACATATTATTGATTCAATCACAAAGATTACATAAACCATCACTTTCTCTCTCTACATAATCTCTCTCTCTAGAATGATATTCTATTCACTTCTTCTCTGATTCGTATTATGAGAGTTGTTGCCAAGATTACAAAGACAAGCAACCTATTTATACCAACAACAAATACAAAGAAAACAAAATACAATAACATTGACTTTGACTTATTACAAAGACTTTGACTATCATGCTTGAAATTTGACTTTGAGGCTTCCTTGAACTTTGACCTTCAGTATTAATGATCTTGCATCCAATAAATATGTGCTTTAACACCTACCTATGATAACTTCAAATAGGAAATCTCACACACCAGAGCCACTGCCTCTGATGAGCACTGCTAATGTGATCCTTCTGAATTCCGAGGGAGAACCTACTGCCCCACCTCATCCCCCTTTCATTGATGCCATTTTGAAGATAGGAGATTCTCACATACAAAGAAACAAAGAGCATGCAGGACCATCTTCCAGACACACCAATGTGAACCAAAGCACTAAACAATCTCTACAATTGAATGACACCCCTGTTATTGAAGACACACAACCACACAGCCACCCAGCCCAGTCAATTCCCCTGTCGATGATGATGCCCCACCTTCAGAGGAACCCCAAACCAATGCTCCTCAGAATACTGATGCAAGGCAGAAGGAGAAGGGAAAAGATGGCAAAACAAGTGTTCCACCAAAGAAAAGAAAGTTTATCGAGTTGGTGAACAGGGGTATTGGCCCAACAATCAGAACCACGAAGTAGAGAACTTAAAGGAAGAGAGGAGGTGCAAGTAGGCCATCTACACAACACCCTTCCAGTGGTGCTGCCAAATAGGGTAAAAACATTCCTCTCTCTACTCATGATGAATTGTTTAGTTGCAATTTAGCTAGAAGAAAGTATGGATTCTTTTCAGACAAGTTGGGACAGACACCCAAAGGATTTCATGCATACACCATCCCCCTCTACCCTGAGATTGCATCTGTGATACATAAATTAGGATGGAGAAAGCTTTGCTCTGTACCCAAATCCTACAATCTAGAATGGGTTAGGTATTTTTACTCTGAGGTTGCCATCTCTGATAGCACTAAGCTCATTGTAAGACAGAAATCGGTCTCCAATGCAGCTGCCAACATCAATCGGTTATTGAACATAGATCCGCCTGTTGTTTCTGAATTTGATAAGCTTATGACTGGTGTGAGTGAGGAGAATCTTGAGATAATATTGGATAGTGTTGCTTTAGAAGGAACCACATGGATAGTGAAAGGAAGAAACAGGAACCTTAAGACCAACAACTTGAAACCAGAGGCCAACATTTGGTGTTATTTCATTAGGCATACTCTGCACCCTACAACCCATGACATTGACTTGTGTATGGAAAGGGTATTGTTGTTATATTGCATTCTGGAGGGATATACCCTAAATATAGGAAGATTGATATGCCACAACATCAAGCGTAACATAGATAGAACCAATGTTAGACTCCTATGCCCCTCTATAATCCATAGCCATATGGCAGAAGCTGGTGCCATCCAACTTCCAACTGATACATTTCCTAAGGAAACAATGGTAATGGACATGAAGAACCTCAAAAGGTTATTCAAAAACAACCACCCCTCCTTAAACAAGAATGGGAATACAGAAGAAGGCAATGAAACTGCGAAAATGAAAGAGCATGTGGAAGAGCAGGCTAGGCTCATTAAGAGGAGTTTCAAGAGAAAGACAACAAGGCTGGAAAGCCAAATCCAGGCCATGCATGACAGTCTGAAACTGATGAAAGAAGAGAGAGATATTTGGTTGAGGTATGTGTTGGGAAATTCAGAATTTGACAAGTACAATTAATACTGCTAGAAGAACTTGGTTACTACTTCTGAAGATTACTACTTCTGAAGTTAATGCTGCTGAACAAGATTAATGCTGCTAAGTCAAGGTTAATACTGCTAGAGGAGATTACTACTGCTAAGCAATTTTAGTACTGCTAGTAGTTAGTACTGCTGAATGTTAATACTGCTCAAAGTATTAATACTGCTGAAGACTTAGTGCTGCTTATGAGATAATCAAGATTCGTGCAGATCAAGTTTGAAGATTAAGGAAAGCTTGAAGATAAAGATAGAAGATTATTTTGAAGATCTTTTATTATTTGTAATTATCTTTTATCTTCAGTATATATAGAATAGTTTAGAATTGATAAAGATCAACTTTTCAATAACTTTAGCATTCTGAGTTTTTGTTTTTGATAGAGAGAATCAACCTTAAGGTTTGTAATCATAATTCTAGAGAAGTAGAATTCGTATTGGTGAGCCTGTTCATCAATATTGAGGTTGTGTGTTGAGTCTTGTAACTTTATACTCATTCAATAAAGTTTGCAAGTCCTTATTCTGATTTACTGTGTTCCATTAATTATTGAATATCAAAGTGTTATTCCGCAAACTCCTTTGATATTGTTTCTGAGTGTTTATTCTTGTTAAGAATTAAGATCCTGACAAGTGGTATCAGAGCAAGTATTCTCAGAAATCTCATTCATCATGGAAAACACAGCTGAATCCAACAGTACTCTGGTCTCAAAGGTTCCAATGCTCAGATCCAATGAATTTGACATGTGGAAGATCAGAATCAAGTAATATATTCTCCTCACAGATTACTCTATGTGGGACATCATTGAGAATGGCCCATCTGATGCAGGAAATATTGGTGAAGATGGCAAAAGAACCCCTCCAAAGACGGATGCAGACAGAAAGACAAGGCAAACAGAGATGAAAGCCTTGAGCACTCTGCTCTTGGCCATTCCAAATGAATATCAGCACCAATTCTACAATTGCACTGATGCACAGATGCTCTGGAATGCTCTAGAGAAGAGATTCTCTGGTACCAAAAGTACCAAGAGAAATCAAAAGGCAATCCTGAAACAACAATATGAAAACTTTATGTCAACCAAGAATGAGTCCATGACTCAAACTTTTGACAGGTTTAACAAACTGATTGGTGAACTGGCTACTATGGGAGTACAGATTGATCAAGATGATGTAAACAAAAAATTCTTAAGGTCCCTTGGAGATGAGTGGACCATGTACACTGTTTCATTCAGACAGAATGATCAGTTGGAAGAGAAAGAACTTGATGATCTGTATAATGATCTTAGAGTATTTGAAGCTGAGGTGGAGGCAAAGAAGAAGCCTTCTGGATATATTCATAATGCTGCACTCCTATCAGCATCCATTGATTCTACTGCTAACCCTGAATCAGTGAATGCTGCTAATGGAGCAAATCAAGAAAAAGGCACAGATTCTGTGTTTGAAGCCTTTCTTGCCAGTCATGGGAATTCCTCCTTAATCAATGATGATTTGGAACAACTTCATCCTGATGATCTGGAAGAGATGGATATTAAAAGGCAGATGGCCATGCTTTCCATGAGGGTAAAGAAGTTCATAAAGAGGACTGGGAGAAACAACTTCTCCCAAAGAAGAGAAGACGGAGCGGGATTTGATAAATCAAAGGTGGAATGCTACAAATGCCATCTGAAGGGACACTTTGCAAGGGAGTGCAGAAGTGGAGTGTCTCACAACAACAACCACCAACAAGCTCAATCTGGAAGCTTCAATAACAACAGAAACTCTGCTCAAGCCCTTGTTTCTCAACAAGGAATGGGGTTTGATTGGAGTGAAAGCAGAAGAGGCTATCCAAAATCAAGCTCTTATGGCTGAAGTATCTGATCTCCCATCTGAGGTAAATTCTAATCTCTGTTCTAAAACTTGCATAGACAATATTAAAAGGTACAGGGATCACAATCAGAAGATGAGTGACGACCTTAAGAGATTAGAAAAGGATATCAAAGATTATGTGAGAATTGTTGAGAGGTTTGAGGAACAAATTAAAGGTTTTCAGGCCAATGAACTCCAACACTCATATGACACCAATTACTGGAAGTGGGAGAAAAAGGATCTAGAGCTTAAATTGACCAAATCTAAAGAGGAGAGTGAGAAATTGAGAGATGAACTAACCAAGGTCAAACTTGATATAGAAAAGTTTTCCAATGCTTCTAAAGCAATGGACTCTTTACTACAAACTCAGATTCATGATAAGCTAAGAAGAGGAATTGGATACAATGCCACACCTCCACCATATAACAACAATTACATCCATCCTACTTCAGACCTATTAGACACCAAAGATAGGAAGGACTTGCCTGAGGGAGCCACTGAAGTAGATCCCTTAGATGAGGTAGTTGTTGAGGATAAGACTGAGAAAGAGGTTGGCAAGAGTAAGGAGAACAAGGTGAGTGGTGAGATTCCTCTAGAGAATAACATTATCACCAATGAGGAATGTGGAAGGGCTTGGATCAAATCTAAGGACATAGAGAAGACAGAGGGAAAGTCTGATAAGGTCCATTACAAGCAGACCACAGTTGTAAATCCAGGTCCTTGCAAACAATGTGCATGTAAGAATATTGAGCCCCTAAAACATGATAAAAAGAGGGGAAATCAAAGAAACTGGAATAATCAGTGGGCACAAAAACAAGGGGTTGATCTGAGTAAAATCAATAGACCAAAACCTTGTTTTATCTGTGGCAAATTGAATCATCTTGCCAAATACTGTTATTTCAATCCTATGAACCAAAGAATGAATTTTCAAAGATCCATGCAAAAACCCTTTAGTTATGGGAAGATTGAAAAGAACCATGTGGCTAAGAAATCTGTTAAAACTAAAAGCCACATGAAGAAAAAGTCTGTTAAAGAAAGTGTCAATATGTGGGTTCCTAAAAGCACTAAAAATGATAGTGCTGCTAGAAGTAATACTACTGCTAACAATGTTAGTACTGCTGACATTGTTAGTACTTCTTCAAAAGTTAATACTGCTAACTCTGTTAGTGCTGCTAACAAGGTTAGTACTCCTAAACCTGTTAGTACTGCTAACTCTGTTAGTACTGCTAAGGTTTGTACTGCTTCTAGTGTTTGTGCTGCTAAGCCAATCATATTGACAAAGTACTCTAATAAAGAGTGCTCTGAGTTTAAAAACCTCATCAAAAAGGAATGTAAATACTTTGATGAGAAAGGGAGACCCAAGACCACTTTGACTTGGGTCCCCAATCAATACTAATTGTTTAATCTTATGTGCAGGGCAACCAGCAGCTCAAGGGGAAGAGCATCTGGCATGTTGATAGTGGTTGCTCTAGGCACATGACAGGGAATATGTCATGCCTCAAGAATTTCAAGAAAATTGATGGTGAACATGTTGCCTTTGGTAATACTCCAGATGGAGGTAAGATTAGTGGTGAGGGGATGTTTCCAAAGGTAAAATGACTTTTGAAGATGTATTCTATGTTGAGCAGTTAAGGTACAACCTGTTAAGTGTATCACAAGTTTGTGACAAGCACCATAGTATATTATTTACAAATTCTGAATGTATTATCCTTGCTCCTGGATTCAAGGTAGTTGATGAAAAGATGATACTACTAAGAACTCCCAGAAAGGATAGTGTTTATTGCTTAGATATGGAAAGTGTTTCAACTGATTCATCCCTAAACTGTCTTGTGTCAAAAGCCTCTTTGGATGAATCGTCACTTTGGTACAGAAGGATGTGTCACATGAACTTTAAAACAATGAATAAACTTGTTAAAAACAACCTTGTAAGAGGTTTACCTTCCAAAGTCTTTTCATGTGATGATCATTGTGTTGCTTGTCTCAAAGGCAAACAACACAAAACTTCTCATAAGACCAAAGAGTTGAACACAATCTCTAAATCTCTTCAGTTGTTGCATTTGGATCTGTTTGGTCCTACAAATGTTATGAGTATTGGTAAGAAATCATACTGCCTAGTTATTGTTGATGATTACTCTAGATTTACTTGGGTATATTTTATAAGAACTAAGGATGAGACAAGTGGACTGATCAAATTCTTTATTCTAAGAATTGAAAACCAAACTAATCAAAAGGTAAAAGTCATTAGGTCAGACAATGGTACTGAATTTAAAAATCATGACCTAAACACCTTTTGTGAGGAAAAAGGAATTGAGAGGCAATACAGTGCTCCTAGGACTCCACAACAAAATGGTGTTGCTGAGAGAAGGAATAGGACACTGATTGAAGCTGCTAGATCTCTGTTGGCAGATTCAAAACTTCCAATTACTTTCTGGGTTGAAGCAGTTAATACTGCTTGCTATGTCCAAAACAGAGTTTTAGTAGTTAAGCCTAAAAACAAGACACCCTATGAGCTTTTAAATAATAGAAAACCTTTTATAGGATTTTTCAAACCATTTGGGTGTCCTTGTACGATACTCAATACCAAAACTCACTTAGGAAAGTTTGATAGAAGGCAGAAGATGGTTTTCTAGTTGGTAACTCATCTCAGAGTAAGGCTTACAGAGTTTTTAATACTTCTTCTAGAATAATTGAGGAAAGTGACAATGTCAAGTGCAATGAGAACACACCAAATCCTATTGGGTCTGGTCCTCAGTGGTTATTTGACATTGATTCACTAACTAACTCCTTGGGTTTCAGTAGTGATTACAATGCAGGTTCAGGAAATAGAGGATCAGGAGATGAACAAGTACAAGTACAAGACATTATTCCTCAGTCTGTGATCTTTCCCAGTCCTACAATAGATCCTGTTGATGTATATGACAAAGAGACTGCTGCTGAACCAATTCAGAGTGAAGAAGAAGGAAGAGATGAGGAGACTCATGTGCATGATGAACCAGAAGCAGCTGATGAGATTCCCTCAGCTGACTTAAATGATTCCAATCTGGATGTGGGAATCACTGAAGAACCTAGTCATCAGACTATAACTCAAAAGAATCATCCTCTAGAGCTAGTCATAAGAGACATCTCTTCTCCTATGATAACAAAGAATCAAAGCAGACTTCAAGAGCTGTAGGATCAGCAACACACAGTTCTCTCCTGCTTTCTATCTCAGATTGAGCCTAAGAAGGTTTTTGAAGCAATGAAAGATTCCAGTTGGATAGAAGCTATGCAAGAAGAGTTACTGCAGTTCAAGTTCCAAGAAGTTTGGGACTTGGTGGACCTTCCAAAAGGTCATAGAGCTATAGGCACCAAGTGGATTGTCAGGAACAAAAAGGATAAGAGAGGCATTGTGATAAGAAACAAAGCAAGGCTGGTGGCATAAGGGTACACTCAAGAAGAAGGCATTGACTATGAAGAAGTGTTTGCTCCAGTGGCAAGGGTAGAGGCAATTAGGCTATTTCTAGCCTATGCCTCATACATGAAGTTCAAGGTATACCAAATGGATGTGAAGAGTGCCTTTCTTTATGGTACAATTGATGAAGAAGTATATGTCTGTCAGCCCCCTGGATTTGAAAATTCATCATATCCAGACAGCGTATACAAACTGAAGAAAGCACTGTATGGTCTTCATCAAGCCCCAAGAGCATGGTATGATACTCTGTCTACCTATCTCTTGGAGAATGAGTTTGAAAGAGGTATAATTGACAAGACCTTCTTCATTAAAAGAAGTAAGAAGGACATCCTATTGGTTCAGATTTATGTGGATGATATCATCTTTGGATCCACAAAAGATCAAATGTGTAGAAACTTTGAAAAGTTGATGCACAAGAGCTTTAAAATGAGTTCAATGGGTGAACTTACCTTCTTCCTTGGGCTTCAAGTGAAACAAAAGAAAGATGGGATCTTCATAAGCCAATCAAAATATGTGAAAGACATCCTGGACAAATATGGTTTATCAGACTCAAAGCCAGCAAGCACACCTATGGAGACTCATAAACAGATCACTGCTGATCTTGAGGGGGAGGATGTTGATGTCCATCTATACAGATCAATGATTTGATCACTCATGTATCCCACAGCCTCAAGACCAGATATCATGTTTCCTGTGTGTCTGTGTGCCAGATTCCAAGTCAAGCCAAAGCAATCACATCTGCAAGCTGTTAAAAGGATTTTCAGATACTTAAGAGGGCAACCTAGATTAGGTCTTTGGTATCCGTATGAATCCAACTTTGACTTGATTGCTTATTCAGATAGTGACTTGGGTGGTGCTAACATGGACAGAAAGTCTACTTCAGGTGGATGTCAACTTTTGGGTGCAAGACTAGTATCTTGGCAATGTAAGAAACAAACCACAGTGTCCTTATCAACAACAGAAGCTGAGTATATTGCTGCTGCAAGTTGCTGTTCTCAGGTTCTATGGATTCAAAATCAGATGCTGGACTATGGGGTAACCTTTCTTCACACTCCAATCTTCATTGACAATAGCAGTGCTATAAGCATTGTTAACAATCCAGTCAAGCACTGCAAAACTAAGCACATTGAGATCAGGTATCACTTTATCAGAGATTGTAATGAAAAGAAGCTAATTCAAGTTGCTAAAGTTCATACTGACAATCAGTTTGCTGATCTATTCACTAAAGCTTTTGATGTGGGTAGATTCACTTTCTTGGTCACAAGTGTGGGCATGATCAACTCTGAATAAGCTCATTTGGTTTAAAAAGTGTTTTCATAGCTGTTATTGGTTTATTTTTTGGTACTACTAACATCTTTTCCAGGAAGCTATTACCTTGCATAGAGTACCACAAAGCTTCACCAAGTGTAAGTATAGTTAATGTTGCCATTGCAGTTTTAATACTGCCAGTGCACAGTTAATATTGCTAGTTAGTTAATACTGCTAGTGGTTAATATTGCTCTCAGTTAATACTGCTAGTTAGTTAATACTGCTAGTGGTTAATACTGCTCTCAGTTAATACTGCTAGTTAGTTAATACTGCTAGTGGTTAATACTGCTCTCAGTTAATACTGCCAGTTAGTTAATACTGCTAGGTGTTAATACTGCTTATGTTTCGAATTGTATAATTACCCTGTTTGCCCGCCCAAAAGTCCATAACGACTCTTTGATTTCGATTCATCTGCTCTCTAACCCTTTTCTTTCAAAGCACCTAGTGATTTTCAGTCCAGAATATTCTGCTCAATGGCGTCTATGGCATTTATTGACGAGCACAATGAAATCGCGATGCTACAAAAGCCAAAGCAAGCTGCAGGATTTCATCAGATAGTGGATTTTCTGAAGTCTAGCCATATCGCCTATGCTCTGACAGTGTCTCCATCAATCTATATCGAGCACCAACAACAATTTTGGGCTAATGCCACCATTGTTACTGAGAATGGTGTGCAAGTGATCAAGACAAGGGTGTGTGGCAAACCCTTGACAATTACTGAAGAGGTAATTCGCATCAGTATACGTCTAGACGATGCCTCTGGTATCTCATCTATCTCTAATGATGAACTGTTTTCCACTCTTACAAGAATGGGGTATGGAGGCCCATTGGGTGTTTTCAAGTTCTCAAAAGCTAAATTTTCACCCCAATGGCGTTTCCTTGTACATACCCTTATGCATTGTATTTCCAAAAAGACTACTGGTTGGAGTGAGTTCAGTAGCACCATTGCTTATGCTTTGGTGTGCTTGGCCACTGCCAGAAAGTACAATTTTTCTATAATGATTTTTAGTGATCTTGTATCAAACCTGGGAAGCAAAAAGAGTTTTTTCATGTACCCCAGGTTTGTTCAGGAAGTTATAACCCATGAATTGACGGATATGCCTCACTTTGATGAGGTATATGTACCAAAAATCCCCAAAGGTATGGTCTTTTCAAACATGAAAAGATCTCCATTGGACTCGGAAGGAGTTGACACCCCATTGTTCTCTACAATGATGGTGGTGTCCCACAATGAAGAAGGTATGGCAGCAGGGTCAAGGCCCTCATTAGACCATCCCACTGCTAGCCAATCCCAACCTTCACCCTCCATATCAATCCCTCAGTCCCTACTTCAAAAGCCAAATTCTTCAATCACCCAAACTTACATAAGAAAAAAGGTACAGAAGGTTCCTTCCCTTCTTGTACCTTCACCCACAGAGCCTCTAAGCCCTCTAATGGAGAATTCTCCATTAGAGAATATCAACAGGGAAACCACAGGGGTGTCTCCCAACCCCAAGGAGGTGCTCAACAAGGAGATGAATGAGCATATGGGTGTTAAGGCTGCCACTACTCCTGCTAGCACAGAGGAGGTCAGTGGTAACATAAATAAGACCTTCCCCATGGCAACTTTGAATGAGCAATCATTCAAAGGTCCCAGGTGCCAAGAACCCAAGGGGGTAGCAGGTGCTTCTGCTAGGCAGAAGACCTCTACTACAAAAAGATCCCATGATCCTTCAAAAGAGGGTAATACTTCTGGAGAAGGTGAGGACAGATATAACTATTTTGAATTGATGGAAACCATGGGAAACATCAACATGGATGTGATCAAACAGGGCAAAGAAATAGAAAAGCTGAAACTGATAGTTCTGTCTCAACAAGAACAGATTGTCAACTTGAAGCAAATGGTGAAGAAATTGATTCTACAAAAGAAGAAGAAACAATTTGTACTCAGAAGGAGGAAACTAGTGACTGATGCTCCCAAAAAGGGGGAGTCAGAAGCTAATGCCAAAGCTAAGGGGGAGCAAGAGAAAGTGGATGTTAAGGGGGAGCAACAAGCTGTGGAAACTGAGGTTGTACAAGCAGCAGAAAAAGAGAAAGAAGCAGTAACAGAACAAGAAGCAGTAACAGTTAATGCTGCTGAGTCAAGCCAAGCAGTAGAAACTGTTAATACTGCTGATCTGAAAGAAGCAGCAGAAATAGCACAAGAGGTACTAACAGATCTTGAAATTGCTGAAACTCTAATCAAAGCCAAGCATGATACTCCCAAGGTCACCTCAAAGGCCAAAGGAGTTGTCATCAAAGAAAGAGCTGAGGTTGTAAAAGCAAAAGTTGGTTGAGTCAGATGAAGCTTTGGCCAGGAAGATGCAAGCCGATCTTGAGCAAGAAGAGAGGGTTCAAGTAGACAAAGATAGGGAGATGGCAAAGGCTTTAGCTGCAGAACTGAATAAAGCTTATCAACAAAGCTTAGCAACTGAAATGGCTCAGAAGAAAGCTGAAACTCTTAAGAAATCTATGATGATCAAGAAGGCTGCAAAGAAGAGAAAACCCTCAAAGACATTCCTAGGTAACCAAGAGAGAAACAAGATGATCACATTTCTCAAAGGTGCTGTAGGAGTCAGAAAGGAGATGTTCTCAACAATGCCATTTGAACAGATTAAAGAGTTGTATGATTCAGAAATGGTCAAGCTTCAAGGGAATGAAACTGCAAGAGTGGAAATGGAAAATAGAATGAAAGAAAGCAATGATTTCATGATAGAAAAACCTTTTCCAGATGAGCAAGAAACACCACCAAAGAAAGAAGCAACTCTTGGTGAAAGTCTAAGGACTCTAAAAAGAACCAAGATGGTGGCAAGAAGAAAATCAATCAAGAAGCTTAGAATAGCTGTAGAAGAAGTTGAGAAGGTTGCTAAAGAAGAAGAGGCACCTAAGCCATCTGAACAGAAAGAATCAGCAAGGTCTGATGATGTAAATCTATACATGGTAGTGATGGACAAAGTGCCTGAACCAATTTCTGCTGAACCTGTTGGTGTGAAGCCTCCTGAAGTCATCTTCTGGGATATACTGAAAGTTGATGGTAAAGAGTACATCAGGCTCAAGAGGAAGGATGAAAAGTATGAAGTACACAATACTTGGGCAAGGATTGTAAGAACATGCTCCAGGTCAGATCTTGAAGAAATGTTTGAAATAGGAATGAATTTGTATGCAGATCAACTGAAAGCTCCAGAGATTTCACTTACAAAATTAGTGATGGAGTATCTGTGTATGATGTTCAAGCCTGAAGAGGTGGAGCATGTCATCAGAAATGTGTTCAAAACTGTCAACAAGTGGACTCTATATGAAACTAGTGGAGTATATGCACTAACTATGGACTTAAATCACATAGAGTACTTCCTAGTGGATAGAGTGTACAATCACAGCAGACTGAAGCTTCATACTATGCTGAAGAAGAAGCTAGGATGTGTTTCAAATTCAGAAATGGCTAAGTATCTGATCCAAAGAACTATAAATCAGAGTTTGGGGTTGGATGTAAATACAGAAGTATAAGACTTGATGAAGTTTTGGGAGCATCTTGAAGATTATCTGAAGAACTTGACTTCTCTTCCTAAAAAGTCAAGTTAGGGGGAGATTGTTGGGAAATTCAGAATTTGACAAGTACAATTAATACTGCTAGAAGAACTTGGTTACTACTTCTGAAGATTACTACTTCTGAAGTTAATGCTGCTGAACAAGATTAATGCTGCTAAGTCAAGGTTAATACTGCTAGAGGAGATTACTACTGCTAAGCAATTTTAGTATTGCTAGTAGTTAGTACTGCTGAATGTTAATACTGCTCAAAGTATTAATACTGCTGAAGACTTAGTGTTGCTTATGAGATAATCAAGATTCGTGCAGATCAAGTTTGAAGATTAAGGAAAGCTTGAAGATAAAGATAGAAGATTATTTTGAAGATCTTTTATTATTTGTAATTATCTTTTATCTTCAGTATATATAGAATAGTTTAGAATTGATAGAGATCAACTTTTCAATAACTTTAGCATTCTGAGTTTTTGTTTTTGATAGAGAGAATCAACCTCAAGGTTTGTAATCCTAATTCTAGAGAAGTAGAATTCGTATTGGTGAGCATGTTCATCAATATTGACGTTGTGTGTTGAATCTTGTAACTTTATACTCATTCAATAAAGTTTGCAAGTCCTTATTCTGATTTACTGTGTTCCATTAATTATTGAATATCAAAGTGTTATTCCGCAAACTCCTTTGATATTGTTTCTGAGTGTTTATTCTTGTTAAGAATTAAGATCCTGACAGTATGAGCAAAGTAAAGATAGAATTTGTAGGAGCGAAATACTAGAAGAAAACCCCAGAGCACTTGATGACATGCCACCCTTCCCTGAAGCCCTTATCCCACAGAATGAAGCATCACTTCCTACTTAATCTGAGTAGGACAGGTTCTCTCAATCTCCCTCTTATATTGTTTAATCTATATTCTTAGTTTAGTGTCTAGTTTAAGTGTCGTTTACTTTCATTTTCTTTTTAAATTTTAATTAGTTTAGGAACTGATTTTGGAAACAGTTTTCAACACTGCCATATGCACTCACCAATCATTTATGTGCACCACTGTTTCATATCTTGTACATTTGAGTCCATAGCCATAATAATCTCATGTGTATTGCATTTAATCTATTGTTTGCCATCACAAACTCACCAATAACTTGCTAGTGTACTAACTTGTATCATCAATAGGTCAATTCCTTGTTCTAGCCTACACACATAAACATTTGGCAATTCCCTTGGACATTTCCTTTTTGATCAAATGAGGGCATTGTATCCTTTAAGTTTGGGGGGGGGGGACAATCTGCCTTAGCATGTCAAATCTCACCTCATTGTGAATCATAAACACATAAAGCCATTCAAATCAAAGGGCATAGCCCTATTCACTTTGCATGAGAAGAGACCAAAAGTGTCCAAACATCTCAAATTTTGCCTCAAAATGAGATTAATGGCAGTAAAATTGTGCCATTGAGTGAAAAAGAGAGATTGTGGTAAGAGGCAAAGTGTTGCAAAAGCAAGAAAAAGCCAAAATGCACTTCAAATTCCGAACCTGCATACTTTGATGATTCTTGTTAGTGATAAGGTAAGTCTAGGTTAGTTGGTGGTTGTGCATCTTGAACTTAGGTAAATTAACTAAGTTTATGAAGGGCTATGGATTTTATTGTGTCTTCAAGATATGGAATATTCTCTCAAAACCACAAAGTGGTGATGACCTTGGTCATGGTAAAACAGGCTCAATTTTTTTTAGATCTTTTCATTTCAAGTTTATTTTCTTTCTTTGAGTCTTTATTTTGTCATTTTAGTTGTTTGGGGGACAAACAACAATTTAAGTTTGGGGTGTGATAGGTGTTAAATCTTTAACCCTAAAACACCACTTTTTGTTGCCTTTATAGATTTTTATTTGCCCAATTTAGCTACTTGAGTCTTTTCTTTATATTAATTTGCACCTTTTCTTAGTTGAGTATAAGTTGTGGTTTTGCTTTAAGTTTTATAAAGAATTTGTCTCATTTTCGGTTCAATCCTACAGGACCTGCAGAATGCTGTCAAGTGGGAGCTACAGGATCTGCTGTTGGGCCTTTTTGGATTGTTGGTCTTACTTCATGGCCGAAAATTGGAGAAAAGATTGGAAGAAATTGACTTAGCCCATGGACTTAATACTTGCATTTTTGCCCTAACTTGGTGGCTAAGTTATATTTCTATTATAAATAGGTTGTAATGTTAGGTTTATAATTATCTTATGATCTCATGATCTTTTGATTTCATTACTCTCTAAATTGTAATTGGTAGACATTGGCATTCTCTTTAACTTTGCTACTTGTGGTTTGGTGAATTTTGTTGCAAGCTTTGTTCAAGTCTTTTGAAGTAATACAAGTAATTTGGTTTATAATTACATCTAGCTTTACAAGTATTGTTGCTTACAAATTTTAATTTAGAGAATTGCTTCTTGATTTCTAAAAATCAATTTTCGAACTCCAAAAAAAAATCATTCTAAGGTCGTGGCCTTGCTTGTGATCTCCCAAAGTGATTTTTAAAGTGTTCAATTATTTTTGTTTTGATTACGACTGTTTACGTAAGAATTATTGCTTCGTCCATCTCGCTTTCTCAATTATTCTAGTCTTTAAAATCGTGGTCTACGTTGGATTTATTTCTTTTGTGACCCGTGACTAGTATTAATCTGTTGAAATAAATCCCAAGTATTTTCCAAAGTATTCAAGGTTCTTTTGCTTTATTTTCCTTTGGTAACTTTTAATTTCACTTTTAGAACTAAGTCGTCGTACTTGGTGTTGTTTTGGATTAAATTCCTTCTGTGCCAATCGGTGAATTTTCTAATTAGTTGATATTATTGTTTCCAAGTTTTATGGCAGCACTAACAGCACCTTTTTTTTTGGTAACCATGGGTTTCCGGGCCAACTTACGTGCACCGACTAATCCTCGGGCGACCACGAATGGCCTGGAGTTATCGCAGGTAAACCTCCATGGCCACAAGGGCTTTGGCAGTGCCTGGATTTGAACCCTGGGTAGATGAGATCTTCCACTAACAACACCTTTACTTACTGCAATTACTGCTTTCTTTACATTTCATGCATTTACAATTCAGTCATTTAATTTCCAGTAATTTACATTTCCTGCAATTAACTTTCATGTCTTCACTTCAGATTTTATTTACTTGGGCGACAAGTTTTCTTTTTAAACTTCAATACTTGATATTTGATTTCATTTTTCCCTTCTCAGTTATTTATTTTTCTGTATTTAATTCTTTTCTAAAAAATACCAAGCAATGATAGGCTAAAACCTTAGCTTGGGGTGCAAAGCAGAATTATGACCGAGACCGATGGAAAAGTAAAAAGGTGTTAAAAATATAGTTTAAAGTTTCGTTGAAAATATCTCAGGTAATTAAAAATTACAGATAATTAACTGACAGCTAATCAAATGTATGAAAATGTGTAATCTCTAAAAAGGTTATATTAAATATTAATTATGGGAGAAACGAGACTGCTGTAATATCTTTTTACCGGATCATTTATTTATGTCCTAACGAACCTTTGCACCCTTTGCCTTTTCTTACGGCTGAACTTTTCTTAGTGATAACTCAAAAGCATCAAAGAGATTTTTCTTTGAATTCGCCATCTGAAACTAACTTTTAAATACTGAACTTTTCTGATCGAACTTTCACAGTCTTCCCTGAGGATCGATATCCGGTACTTTATACCACTATTACTTGTTAAGAGACGATAGTAGGATAAATTATATAATTGCACTGAGTTCTATTTAAGTGAATCTTAAAAAGGATTGCATAAACCCTTACCAACAAATGCATAGGGGCCATGTTGAAGCACTGCTTGAAGCTCTCATCAGCAAGGTCACCGCCAGAATGAGTGTGTCCTCAGCTCTACCACATAAACCAAGAACAGTTAGATGGAAACAAGCCTCCACATCTGAAAATGATGTTGTAATCAGAAATTAAACCAATATCAAGTTCTCCAGAGATACAGTAGTTGGTCCCTTTCCAGACCTTTCAGCTCTCAACTTATCACCGCCCCTCGATGGACCGTTCATAGATGGGCAACTGATAAGTGTACCTCTTGGTGTTATCTTCAATGATGACGATGAAATCATCAGGTTTCAAAGAGCCTCAGATATTTATCTCTGCCCTCTTGCACACCTGAAGGATCTTCTCTACATATGGTGCGACCATTCAACATCAGGGACCCTCATCAAATCTTTTATTCGAAAAGAGTCAGCAAATCGAAGACAGAGAGGAGAAGAGTTACCTGATCATATGATTGTAGTAGAATAATTCTGTTAGATGTAAATTGTATTCAAGATTAAAAGAGTCTATTTGTAATGTTTGCAATAGTGTAAGGTTTGTGTTGTAAGTTGTTATGTAGTTGACCATATTGTTATAGGTCATGTTGACCAAGTATAAATAGTAGGTCAATGCCTTTTGTCAATCGAGATTAGAAGTGTACGCATAGATTTTGTAGAATCAGAAAGAGAGGTACACGCACATATCACATACATAGAGCTTTATTGTAATATCCAAAAAATAGGGATATGAATTGATGTAGATTGTGAGATTGATCAATAAACAAAAGATTCCTACATTGTGTGTTAATTGTGTGAGCTAGAATCTCGAACAACAATTGGATCGGAGAAGATAGAAGTGAAAGAAAAATCGATTTTTTATGGAAAAGTTACTATTCACGAGTTCAGTGTGTCATTGATCATGATTCTGATTTTGTGATGTTTTTTATGTAGATTTTATTGCACTATAATCGCCTAGTGGTATAGAAAAAATTCTATTCACATTGTAATCACAATTGCACAACAGATTAGTGTCAATTGATCAGTTTTGTAATTTTTAGAAAGTTTACATTTTCGTACTGTTCAAGATCAAATTCATTTGATTTTGTGTGTTCTTGTAAAATTCAAAGCACAAGGGTTGTAATCGATCACACAGTGAGCACAATGTCAAATTTTGGTGAGCTAATTCAAAGGATTGGGTAGAATTCATTGGAAAAATCAAGTTAGAACTCAAGATCTACAAAATTCGCACATACTATGAAGAACTCGCATGGTGAAGATTTCGCATGATTCAGTGTGTATATGCATCTAAGGACAGAATTCGCATAAGAGTCTAATACGAATTCTCAAGAATTCGCACATAGCCTTGTACGAAAAGTCAAGGTTTCGCATGAAAGCATATACGAAAAGCTAAGGATTCGCATCAAGTTGTTGGGAATTTTTTTTTCTAAGGCAAGAATTCGCATTGATACGAATTGTTCAAGCCTAGAAAATTTTCTAAGGGAGGAATTTGCATCACAGTTACACTGTGAAAAGTGAAGTTCTCTAATCTTTTCTTATGTGAATTGTGTGTATATGTGAATTGTTGAGTGCATAAGAATTGTGGTGTGTGAGTGACATACAAATTCTATACTTAGCATAACTTTTTTTGCTTTTCTGTGATTTTAACAGTTGATTTTTCTGATTATCTGACTAACGATCAATTCTAGCTCATATTTTTTTACAGATTTCAAGATGTTGTACATTGATGAGAAAGGAAATATTGTTCTCACAAAAAGAGACTGTGTTATCGCGTATATGCCCGAAATACCTGCACTTGAAGCAGAAAATAAGAATTTGAAAATTCAGAATTCATCTCTTCAGGCTCAGATTATTAAACTGAAAGAAAACTCTAAAGTTTTAGAGAAAGATTTTATTTGATCAGATTATATTTCTATCTCTAAAATCAATTTTGCAGGGATCATTGAGTCAAAAGAAAAGGAGATTTCAAATCTTCAAACCAAGCTAAAGAAGTCTGAAGGTCTTAATGCAAATTCTACTTGGTCAAAGAAAGAATTAATGCAAAAAGAGCTTGATGATCTCAGAAGAAAAGCAAATATTGCCGGAGAAACATGTGATGGACTGAAAAAGATAAACTCACAAATCTTCTCTAAACGAAACCAATTAAGAGATAAAGTGTTTAGTCTTGAGATTGAGGTTGAGGTTGAGATAAACATGTTGATAAAAAAAGTAACCCAAGAGAAAGAAAACTCAAGAAATCAAGAGGGGATGAAGAAGGTTGAGAGGAAACGAAATGGTTTAGACAAAGAAAATGTTGAGTTGAAGAAGAAAATTTCTGAATTGGAAGCTCAAATTGCCAAAGATAAGAAAGATATTGAGAAGGAAAAGACTGAATTTGAGAATGCAAGAAAAGCTTTTGCACAAAAGTTTTCTGAATTTTCAAGGAAATCTTTTGAAGAAAAGATGATAGTTGAACTTAAATGTATAAAACTTTCTCAACAAGTGTCAAATTTTGATAAAGTTATCATTATGGGAAGAGATAAGTTTGAAAAACAGAAGAAGAAAGTTGAACATAAGAATGTTAGTGTGTTTAAAGAAATATCTTATCAGCGAAAGACTGTAGAGAAAGATTTTGAAGAGGAAAGGAAAGTGTTTGAAGCTGAAATAAAGAAGTTGACAAGAAACTTATCTTAACTATCAGCAACTACATTGAAAGAACAGAAGACGAAGTCTGAATTACCGAAGAAGCTTGATACATTGTCTGAAGAAAGAAACAGTTTGTCCAACAAGATTACAGAACTTGAAGGAATCATTTTCAAGGATGAATTGAGAGCACAAAGAAGTCCAGATACAATTGCTCAATCACCCATGAATGATTCATCTACATCAGAATGTTCAATCAAATCAGCTGCAAGTTCAATTTTTGCAAATGTTTCTAACAATCCTTTATTTGTTGATTCAGATGATATTATGTCAAAGCAAGAAGATCAGATTCGTCATACTAATATTTTTTATGTCAAATCTATTGATGGTTCAGACAACATCAGAAGTAATAAGTCTCAATAGAAAATGGTTTGGAGAAGGAAAGATGAGAAAGACAATTCAAAGTCATTTGTTCCTACACCTCAAGTGAACAAAAAGGACAATGCTCCGAAAGGTAAATCTTTTGGTAAGTTTGATTCTTCATATTCTGTAAATCATTTAATCAGACTTACACAAAAGAAACTTTGTTGTTCTTACTGTGGAACTGATGATTTTGTTAATAAATATTATGCTCAAACTTGGTATGGAACTTACATAATCACTTCTCAGCAAAATGAACTTAAAAGGCTTAAATCTAATGAGAAGTGGATTCCAAAATCTAACCACTCTGGACCCAAATACCAGTGGGTACCAAAACCTGTCAAATTTGTTTTACAGGTACCACAGGTTTTGGGGGAGTAAGAGCATTGGCTTCTGATTACAACAGATCAAGACCCGATCTTCAATGTTCAAGAATGATGACTTCTAAGCAAAGAAACTTAGTACTCAATCCTCATTTTTAAAGGACTATGGCTTCTGAATATCTTAGTTCAGAACCCGCTTTTAACTGTTTTTCTTCTAAAGGATGCAGATTAGATAACATCTTTCAAAGGAGTTTTTACTGTTGATTCGAGGGGAAGTTTATGAAATGTTCATTGTTATATCTTTAAGGGGGAGATAAGAAAAGTTACTTATACTTTAACTGTCATATTTTTCTAATGAGTTGACCTTTTACAGATACGTAGGGGGAGTATCTGAGGTTTTTGTCAAGGATTCTTAAAAGGATAATATTCATCATAGGGGGAGTTGAGTTTTCTATACTACAGGTATATTATTCTGAATCTCAAACTCTACAATACTTTGAAAGAAGAACAACTTTCAAGTGTGAAAAATGATTTCTTAAATGTTTAAACCACTTCCTATTCTTAAAATGTTTTCATGAATTGAGAAGTGTGTTTTTAAAAAAAAATTGGATACTTTGATGATTATCTGACCGTGTGTTTCCAAAAGATCAATACTTGTGTATTATCTTGTCTATATACTATCAACTATTCTTACACACATTGGTTCAGTAGATTATTTTGGACTTTGTTATTACCATGTCTCAAAAGATAAATCTTTCGATGGTAATACTCCCGTTTGAAATTCAATGTTGTTTGAAATCAGACGTCGTTTCTACATTAAATGTGCTTTCATTGCTAAATTGTTTATATCTTGTTCATATAAACATACATTTGTTCTTTGATATCTCTTATTATTTTTCTTCATGATATTTGATCTGATTAAATCATTGTCAGATTCTCAAAACAATGAAATTGAATGATAATAGATGATCAAAGTTTTGAGAGATCTTAAATGTTCACATTGCTCAAATTTAATTCTTATTATTCATGAGCATACATTTTCTGATAAGTGATTTCTTGTGCTTAATTGTCAAGTTAACTGTTGAGCAACACATTCTTTTTAGGACAAAATACATGGGACTCAGTGTGAGTGCTTAAAAGACGTCCATGGATTCACGATTAACCAGTGTTTCTTACCCCGGAAGTAATCCTTGAGTGATTGAGGGGAGAGGGGTCAAAAGAATTGAGAGTGGATGTATGTTGAGGTAAAATGGAAAAGAGAGTTTGGTTAGAAGTGAGCTCAAATGTTTAAAATAAATAGGGTGTGAGATCAGAGTAAAAGAATATCAAACTATGCACCAAACTTTTTCTGAGTCGGGTAGCCACATAATCTGTTGTTTCACAATTCTTCATGAACGACATTGAAATAGGCAACTAGCCCATGCCAACTCTTGCATTAAACCCCCACTAGCTACTCATTCTTTTCTCAACAAAAGAATGTTTCATATGTTAAAGGGGAAGCAACACATAATCTATTTGATCTTCATTTGGATGATTCAGATATTGAAACAGAAGGAAAGTTAGCCCACCTTCGACCCTTTCTCATGCATATCGAGTCTATGCATAACTGTTGTTGTCTCAATGGTTTACATTATTTTGAGCCTTATCAAAGCAATCATTATGCTTAATTCTTTCAAACACAAGCACAAACACACAGAAAATTCGTTTTCTGTCAGAACGTTCATAGATTAACCTTGTGTTATTCGATGATTAAATGAAAGTCCTGGGGAGTGAACATCATACAAGCTCCTTATACAGTACATATGTTTTACTCAGTAACTTTTTGTCACTAACAGGCATTTTAACTGTTTCATATGTTGATTCAGGCTTACCATTCTTAATTTGTCTGAATTTGAAAAGATTCGGATAAATACATCTTATGAATTTACGGCAGACAGAGAATCTTAATATCAGATCAGATTGGGGGATATTGTCTATTTTCCTACATGGGGGAATTTCAAAAAGGGGGAGAATTTCAAGATTTCAAAGTCAGATGATTGATTAGTTACAAGGGGGAGATTACAAGGAGGAGAAAGTAAAGTCAGAATTGTTGATTATTCAAAAGGAAATTTTTTTTGTCAAAGTAATGATTCAAAGAAGAAGTTAGTGTCAAGAGAAAGTTGAAAAGTTGAAGATGTTTGTATTTCAAATCTTGATGAGTTAAAGAGATTTTCTGAAGAGCTTATTGCATTTTGTAATCAAAGGGGGAGACTGAAGAAAGTGCTAAAGTTGTTAAGATATCCAAAAGGGGATATTTACTTAAAGCACTATCAAAGATCAATCAAAGTTAATCAAGGTTTGAAGATATTCAAGACTTATTGTTGAAGATTTTTCAAGAAAGAGAAGACATCAAGATTAGTGTCAAAAAAAATTTAATCTTGAATCCAAAGGGGGAGATTATTAGATGTAAATTGTATTCAAGATTAAAAGGGTCTATTTGTAATGTTTGTAATAGTGTAAGGTTTGTGTTGTAAGTTGTTATGTAGTTGACCATATTGTTATATGTCATGTTGACCAAGTATAAATAGCAGGTCAATGCCTTTTGTCAATAGAGATTAGAAGTGTACGCATAGATTTCGTAGAATCAGAGAGAGAGGTACACGCACATATCACATATACAGAGCTTTACTGTAATATCCAAGAAATAGGGATATGACTTGATGTAGATTGTGAGATTGATCAATAAACAAAAGTTTCCTACATTGTATGTTAATCGTGTGAGCTAGAATCTGGGATCACAAATTCCTTGTCAAGGAAGAACCAACTTAGCTGATAGATTCCCTTTTGCATATTGTAATCTATTAGTTAGGCTTACAGTATTAGTATAGGACTTCACTTGTACTTGTAATTTTCATATTCCCTTTCTAATCTATATTTACGAATTAATGAAAATTTTAGTGAAGTACTTTACTCCATCAGTACTATAAAAGATCCCTCAAAATAGTAATTGGGACATGTAAGTTATGAGTCCTGATTATCCTTATATTTTGAAACAAAGTAATTTTCTCTTATTGATTTGTCATCATCAAATAGGGGGAGATTGTTGATCCAAACTCTCTTAGTGATTTGATGATGACCCTTTGAAATACTTAGTGAAAATTTGTTTAACGTCTATATGTATTAGTGTTTCACAATCAGCGATTACATACTGAGTTTGTTCAGTATCACTGATAGTTTCTAATGTATTCTGTTAAATGTAATCTCTGAAGAAAGCTTCGTGACAAAGACGTTTATCGCTGACATCAAAGACAAAATTGATGAACAAGTGACAAGTCTACTCATGATCTGATCTGGATATCAGTGAAACCAAGACATTCCACAACACGCGAAGAAATACAAAGAAAAGCTTCAGCGATTGCTGATCTCAATTCAGATCCACTGAAGAAAAGATCAATCAGCACAAAGCTTACTCTCCAAGTTTCTTTTGTCTTATCCTTGCACAAAAAGTACAACTGTCAGACGAGACATACCTCTGTTGCATATCGTACAACAACTCTGAAGACTACACTGTTCACCATTCGGCCAAAAGCATGTTGCTAAAAGTCAGAGGCATGCAACCAACCAAATAATGACACATGTAAAGTACCCCTGCCATGCATTAAATGCATAGGGTATAAATAGAGAGGTTAAGCCTCACTCTAAAGTGTTGCCTTTTATCCCTTCTCACTTGGTGAACCACTTATAGAAACCCTTGCTTTCTATATTCTCTTAACTTTTATCTCTTGTTCTAAGTGCAAACCTCTTAGTGTTTCTTAAGTTTGTTTAGATTAGATTTTACGTAATCTTATTCCGAAACAAACTGTAAATTGTGATTTAAGTTATCAATTAACAATTTATTAAACCATAACAGTTTGTGTTTGTATTCAACCCCCCCCCCTTCTACAAACTTGTTAAGCACCTTCGGGACTAACAATTTTATATGTTTGTGGATGGGCCTTCTCTCATTTGGTGAAAACTCTTATTTTGACAAAAATGAAGATTATGGAGACTCTTGGTGAAGGTTATCTTACTTGAACTTTAATGAGCATTATTTCTTATCTTGACTATGTTTGGTGAATTTTATGAGCTTATTGGTTACTATGAACTTCCTCGCTTACATGTCCACATTTTAAGGTTTTGACCTAACTTTGATATTTGTCCCAATAAGAGGCTTTTTGGGAACTTGAACATTCACTGATTTCTACATAGTGTTTTATGAACATGAAGTGTAGTTTTATCACTTAAGAATGCTTCATATAGAATGTTATGCTTATGTGACCAAATTTATGGGTATTGATCATTATGTTAAGCTTCTGTCGTGTTGATTATGGTGCTTGGACTACAAGCTTACTTATGTTGATTCTTATGTACATTTCCTTGGAATAAATTGTACTATGGTATATTGGGAATTGGATGAACCATTGAGTAGGAACTAAGAGGATATAGTCTTGCGTGACACCTTGGAGGTATGCACCTAGATCTTCGTCATTTGTGGTAATACCTTGGAGGTAGTCCCCAATTTGTCAGGACTTGTGGTGTTACTTGTGAGAGTAGTAGACACAAAGGTATATCAACTCTTGAGGTAAAACTTGATTGGTGCTATGGGCCTCCCCCATTGATTCTAAATAATGAAGTAACATGAACGTGTAAATGAACTCTAACTATTAATGGCTTATTATCATTATTTGTTCAACTCACCAGGATTTTTGGCCTAACACTTGTGTGATGTCAATGTGTATCTCAGGTTCTAGTGGCGTGATGGCCAAGATAGCTTAGCAAGGATTAGAAGTGAGCTTAGGGGATATTTTTGGGTCGCCATTGTTGTAAAGAACTTCTTTTGATGGTCTAGATGAGACCTGAATGTAATCATGTTTCGTTAGGGAGCTAGATTATTAGGTTGTCTTTCATATACCTATTTGATTACAAACTTGTAATTAACAGGCGTGTTGGTTTCCCTTTCTGGGATGGCTCGTATTATGATATTCTATATACCACATTTTCAATTTTGGAAATTTTTGTTTGTCCCAATTTTTGGGGTGTTACAGTTTAATCTAAAACACACATCTTCGCAAAAACAAGTTTAATCCAAACCCAACGACTAAAGTACTCCATACTTATGTACCGTAAGTCAAATCCAACCCTCACATTTCTTCGGCTCTAAACGCATCTACATTTTCCTATAATCGACACTTTTACCTAAAACATATAGTGTTACGTCATGTTATGGTACACCCCATCCAAGTTCTGTCAACTTATTCAAGCAATCATCAATATCATCTTTTGTAGTTACTGCTCCATGTTTTTCTAGCATGACATTCATAACCTCCAAAATAGTATCTTCAACTTGGGCTTTGTTTGAATTACATGTTTCTTTAGCTTTCCGCTTTTTGCTTTGGGTTCGAGGGAGACAAGAGCACTCTTGAGTTGAAGTTGGCCCCCGGTTTCTTGTGTATCAGGCATAACTTCAACATATTCATTTACATTGGGATAAGAGTCGTAAGGATCAGGAATTATAGATGTGGTTCCAAAACTCTCAAGACTCACATTAGCAACCCCACCAAATAGTTGAACACAATGTTCTGGGTAAAGCAGTCCCGTACTCCTCAATGGTTCCATTTATTTACTTTGTTGTTTTAAAAGAATTATATCCATATAAATAAATATACTATAAAAGAATAATTATATATAAGATAAGAAAGAAAATGACCAAAATTTCTATCTTTCATTCTTCCTCGGATAGATTGAATGTGTTGGTTGATGGATCATAGATATTGCCTCGTTTTGTTTTTCAATTTACACCAAGCTGAATATTTTCCCTTAAGGAAATCATAGTGATTTTCATCTGTCATTGGTCAATGATAATGTTATGTTTCCTTTTCAGTTCTTCTCCAACATTATTCCACGACTGTGGCTTAAGACTACTACCTTCTCGTCTATTTTTAATTGTCTCGTGTAAACACGCTTCAAGAAATGTTTGGACCAACCCATCTTTTTTCCATGTAATCCTACGTTTCTTTTGGTGTAAGGATTCACCGACTAATTCCATACCTAGTCCAAACAAATAATTGGAAAATTGCAACGATATAAACAAATAATAGTATAAAGTTTGGACAAATGAACTTTTCATAAAGAAACAATATCATAAACTATGAACAATCCATTACTATTTATAAAGAAATGGTAGCATAAAGTATCAACATAAAGACACAGTAGCATCAAGTTTGGAGTTTGCAGAATGATTTACCACACATGAAAAAATCAGCATAAAGAAACTAGTTTTCTGTGTTAGCCACTATGATTTATCACAACTCAAAAAAAATCAGCATAATGTTCATGGAATTAGCATAATCAAAAGTACCAGATTGTGTTAAAAGAAATCAACAAAATCAGTAGCAGATTGTGTTCAAAAAATCATAAAAAAGCAGTGGCATAAACAAAATCAACAAGAAGGGAAGACAAACAATCAACAAATTGTTAGGACAGGAAGACAAGAAATCAACAGTGTGTGGAAGGGAAGACAAGAAATCAATAGTAGCGGACTGTGAGGAATCCAAAAATCAATAGCGTCGTAGGTTTTTCATGGTAGCATCTTGAGGGAAGAAATTGGGGGAGTCGTCGACTGAGATGCCTGAAAGACGGAGAAAGTTGTCGACGGGAAGGAAGGGGGAACACCGGCGAGAGCTGTCGACAGGAACACCGGTGCGAGATCGTCCTGCATAGAAGGACACGAATCACGATGTGCATGGAAGGGAGGATGTGCGTGGAGCGGCTGATAGTTTTGTGAAGAGTAGATGTGGAAATAGTTAGGGTCTGAATGGCTTAGGGAAGTCCTAGCCACAAAATCGCTAAGAGGCTTTCGTCACCATTAAGAGAATATTTTTTTTTTACCAAACACTCATTTCCTCTGACTGATTGAGAGATATCCTTTGAATGAAACCATTCATAGCTAAACAAACTGCCCCTAGTTATTTTATATTTGAATTAGGTATTTTTTATCCTGCCATCGGTTTTATTTGTAAATTTTGGTGTAGACATAGTGTTCCCCACATGTTTATTCACAAGTGAATATTCATTTCTTTAACTTATTACAATTTTTTTATCTTATTCGTTTGCTAATCGAACATTTGTTCACATGTAGATATTAACTGTGTATATCAATTGCACCTGCGCCTGTGAATATTAACTGCAAATTGATGTTTGAGTACACATCCATATGTGAAAATCAACTAATTGAATCATAGTAAAATCACCAATAAAACAAAAAAAATGCATTCACAATGCAAATAACAATACCATATTCACATGTGAATATTAACTAATATAAAACCATTTACATTTACCTAAAACGTAACTTATATACTATTCATATGTGAATATCAATTGCAGTCTATGCATGTACAATAAATAAATATTCAAAATTACTTATAAGTTAGAACACGTTGACAAGTGAATATTAAATAATTTAATTATAATAAAATCAATTGTTAAGAACAACAAAATAAAAGCATTCACAATACATATAGGAGTGTCATCTTCACATTTGTACAATACTATTATAAAACCATTTGCATTTTATTTGAGATGTAACATTATATATTATTCACATGTGAATTTCATCTACTACTTTTTATTTTACTCATTAGATACTGTATTAACATTAGTTTCTATGATTTCAATCCAATTAAAATACTATTTTTAGATACAATTTATACATCTATCATTTACTTATTTTTATTGAATAGCCAAGACTTAGAAACATAATTGATATAGTATATTACGATATATCCTGATCTTAAACGAATCGAACACAAATAGAGGAAAATAGAAGGATCTTCAAGATTAGATGATATACAACTACTTTCTAAAATCAACGAGTGTCCTTGAGTTGTGGGTTTCTGAATTTGCAAAATGTGCTCAAATGCAATTTTTAATTAAAAAATGTTATTACTCACAACCATTCTATTAACAATTGATAGATAGATGTGATGTGTTCTATCTTGAACCTACCCTTTTTTGTTTTATTTATAGGAACGTAAAATACAAAATAAAAAACCTTAAATAACGATACCACGAGACAGTTCTTACATATAAGGATGTATCTCATGGTCATGGCTCACTATATTTACTAGTCGTAAGAACACGCTTTTTCCTTCTCGTAATTACGTTGTTCAGTTTTTAACCGATCAAATGTAAAAGATCTGAATTTGTCGTTACATACAAGAGAACTAAACAAACCCTTTTTTTATGCTTAGTCACAACAAAAAATAATAACATCAACGAAGCTGAAATACAAGACATTATGTTCATAAAGTAGATGTTATCGGTTCTAGTCCCATCAAGGTCACTAACAATGTATGCATACATTTCAAACAATTCAATAACGATAAACATTTCTTGCGTTCAACAAACCTCGCATATATAAAAATATAACATCGACATCAATAGAATTTGGTTAGAAAAACGCACCTGATTCCTCGCGCAACTCCTTTACCACTCTTTAACTTCTAAAACGAAAACCTAGCATTAAAGTCGACATCCTGTAAGGTTTAGAGACATCTAATACTGGAGAAGGTATCCTAGTCAATACCAATCAACCAACCAAACCTCGGGCTCCCCGACTCCCGGTTCCACCCGGGTGTGCGGCCTTCCGACTCTCAACTAGCCCCGGGCGCCCGACTCCCGGATCCTGTTCGCCATCTCCCGGCTGCGATCCACTCCCGTCTCCCCGGTACCCTGCCTCTCAGGTGCCTCTCTCTCCCGGGACTCCCCCGGTCCACCCGTCTCCCGGGTGCCTCTCTCTCCCGGGTGTTCTCCCTGTCGGGTCTCCCCCAGTTCACCCGTCTCTCGGGTGTTCAAAGGGTTTCGCTCGAACGAACGAAACCTAATACCAGACAGATCTCAGTTTGGGATTTATTTAACACTACAACATGAAATCCTTCCAAAGAAGGTGTTCTTCCACACTTCAAAAATGAGGATTAAGAATAAAACCCACTCGATTTCATTTCTTAGACCCAAAGGTTTTACCAAATAGAAAAGGGTCCAGACATGAGTTTTTTCCTCACAAAAAATGTAATCAAAACTAGATTAAGGGAGTGATTAATAACCCAATAATGCAAGATTAAGAGATTAGGTGATTACCTTGATGAATAAAGCCAAGAATCTCCTCCAAATCTCCTATCTTCTTCAACTTCTCTAAGATGTCTTGCCTCTTTCTCTCTAGTCTCAAACCTCTGTCGCCAAGAATGGTAAGGAGATTTGGGCTCTTAGGGTTTAATCCTTTTTTACTCAACTTTACACTCTATCCCCTTCACTTTGGGTTTCGAGCAAATTCCCCTCCCCAACTCCATCTTATTAAAATTAGTAGGGTTATTACAATACTCCCCCCTCAAAAGAATTTCTTCCCGGAATTCCATCGACGAATAAATACGTGTATTGGGACATGTCCGACTCCAACTCCCACATCGCCTCTTGACCTCTATGGTATTGCCACTGCACCTTCACAAGACGGATCTCCTTAGTCCTTAGCTTCTTCACCTTGTGGTCCAAGATGGCCACCGGTTCCTCTACATATCTCGACATCTCGTCCACACGAATATCGCCCACCACGTTGAACTCCGCCAAACACTTCTTCAGATTTGACACATGAAAGGTAGGATGAATCCCTCACAGATCCTTGGGTAGCTCTAACTTGTACGCTACTTCTCCTACACGCTCAATGATAACGAAAGGTCCAACGAATCTTGGTCTCAATTTTCCTTTCTTTCCAAAATGAAACACTCCTTTCCAAGGCGAGACTTTTAGCATCACTTTGTCTCCCACTTGGAATTCAATTGGCTTCCTTCGCTTATTCGTGTACATTTTCTTACAGTCTTGCACCATCCTTAACCTCTCTCGAATTTGATTCACCTTATCAGTCGTCACTTGCACTATTTTCGATCCTGCTAGTTGTTTCTCACCCACCTCGTTCCAACATAGAGGTGTTCTACACTTGTACCCGTATAAAGCTTCGATTGGTGCCACTTGGATACTTGCATGATAGTTGTTGTTGTAAGAGAACATTATCAAGGGCAGATGAACCTCCCATGAGCCCTTGAAGTCAATTACAAATGCTCGTAGCATATCCTCTAACGTTTGGGTGGTCCTCTAACTTTGACCATCTGTTTGAGGATGATATGCGGTACTCAACTTGAGTTGCGAACCCAACTCCCTTTGCAAACTTCTCCAAAAAGATGACGTGAAACGACCATCCCGATCTGATATTGTTGATCCATACTCTCTCAGTGATTTGATAATGACCCTTTTTCTATATTTAGTGAAAATTACGTTTAACATTATGTATTAGCATTTCATCATCAGCGATCATACTGAGTCTGTTCAGTTATCACTGCTGATCTCTCTTGTAAACACTCTTATGTATTAGTGCTTCACCATCAGTGATATAATACTGAGTATGTTCAGTATTGCTGATGATTTCGAATGTAAACAATTAAACGTAATCCCTGAAGACAAGTTTCGCGACAAAAGATGTTCACTACTGAATCGAAGACAAAGTTGTTAATCAAAGACAAGTCTACTCATGATCTGATGTGGATATCAGTGAAAACAAGACAAGTCTACACACGCGAAGAAACCTAAAGAAAAGCTTCAGCAATAGCTGAACCTCTTTATATCTCTGAAGGAATAGATATTCAGCGATTGATGATCACGTAGCTTATGCCTCAAGTCTCTTTTGTCTTGTCCTTACACACATAGTACGATTGTCAGAAAAGACATACCTCTGCAGCAATTCGTACAACAACTCTGTCAACTACATTGTTCATCATACGTCCAAAAGCATGTCTCCTAAAGTCATACTCATGCAACCAATCAATGAAGGACACGTGTAAAGTACTTTGCCATGCATTTAATGCATAAGGTATAAATAGAAAGATCAACACTCCATCTGAGTGTAGCCTTCATATTTCTAAATATATAGAAACCCTTGTTTTCTATATTCTCCCAATCCCCTAATCTCTATTTCTAGTGCAACCTTCTTAGTGATTCTTAAGTTTGTTTAGATTAGGTTTTACTTAATCTTATTTTGCAACAAACTTGTAAATTTGATTTATCAATAAACAATTTATTAAACTTTTAATTCGGTGTTTGTATTCAACCCCACTTCTAAAAACTTGTTAAGCACCTTCGGGACCAACAAGTGGTATCAGAGCAGATTGTTTAATCTCATAAACAAGATCTTGCTTTATTCTCTTCCTTTCTATTCTTAATGTGGCACTCAACACAAACTACTATGATAATGGTTCTCTCTCAAAACCTCCTCGATTTAGCAGAGATAACTTTGCTCTCTAGAAAAATCGAATGATGCTATTTCTAGAAGGTGTAGATCCCACTATACCTGAATATGTAGCAAATGGCCCTTATGAACCCTTCACTATTATAGCTGCAGTTCCAGCTACCACCACCACTCCTACTGTCCCTGAAAGATATGCTATTAAAGAAATAAGACAATTGAGTGATGAAGATAAAAAGAAAGTCGGTTTAGATGCTAAGGCAAAAACCATTATCTCTATGGCTCTGCCCGATGAAGCCTTCCATTCCATCATGCATCTTAAAACTGCCAAAGAAATGTGGGACACTATATGTGTTCAATATGAAGGTACCACTGAAGTCCAAGAAACCCGAAAGATTAATTTGGTAAGACAATGTGAAAGTTTTATCGCTGGTAAGAATGAATCCTTATCTGATGTTCACCAGAGATTTAATTGTCTAATCATTGATCTAAGGACTGCTGGTAGGATCTATTCTAACTCTGAGGTCTTAACTAAATTCTTGGAATGTATTCTTGAAAGTTGGGACAGTTACTCAATATGTCTTCAGCTGACAAAAGACTTAAATTCTCTCTCTCTTAGCACCTTATATGGAATATTGCTAAACTATGAGCAATCGAATCTCCTGAAGAAGAATCTTGTAAAAGATTCTAAAGACTCCAGAAGAACTCCTGTTGTTTTAGTCTCTTCAGAGATCATTCCATCTCAGCGATCTACTCTTACTATCACTGAGTTAGATTCTGACTCTGAGGAATTATCAGACACTAATATTTCAGAGTTTGATGAATCCTTAGCACTCTTGACAAACTCTTTCAAAAGGTTTGCAAGAAAGAGCAATTTCAAAAGAAATAAGCCTCTCTCTATATCTGACAAGCCAAAATTAACCCCTGTTGATAAGGATACTACTACATGCTATAACTGTGAAAAGATTGGACACTTTGCTAGTGAATGCAGATCAAAGAAAGTGTTCAAACTCTCTACTTCCAGAAAGTTCATCGATAACAAATACCTCAAGCTTAAAGAAAAATACCAAAAACTGAAAAGTTTTAAAAGAAAAGGTAAAGGTTTTATCGCCACAAAGCATGACTGGGCTGAATCAGAAGAATCTAGTTCTGATGAAGAAGAAGCTGCTAATCTCTGTCTTATGGCTGAGATTAAAGAAGAAGTGGAAGAATCAACAGGAACTTCCATGAGTTACATCTATTCTCAGGTATCTATCTCTACTAATCCCTCTCTTTCTCAAGCTGAGAGAAGTCGCGTTGTAGATGTGTTGACAATTGATCTATACAATGCATTAAATGGCAAAACTCTAGCTGAAAACAAAAATATTAATTTAACTAAACAGCTAGAAAAATTTCATGAAAGGATCAGAGAACTGACTCTTTTAGAGGAAAGTTTAAAAGATCAAGTCATTGTCAATGACATTATCAGCATTGAACGCGAACAAGTCATCGCTGCTTTAAAAGCAGAAAAGGCAACTGTTAAGGGATGGTGTAACTCTTCTGCCAAAATCACTTAAATCATCAGGGCTCAAATCCCTACCAGTGATAAAACCGGTCTTGGTTTTTGGAAAGAACAGGATGAACCTAAAGAAGACGGTTCCATGCTTAAGTTTGGAATGTTTATCTCTTCTATCCCTGACACCTCTTCTACTCAGTGCTCTTCTTCCTCTAATCCTATTCCTGAGGACTTATCAAAAGGCTCTAAGCTCGCTGATAAAGGGAGATCCATTTCCCATCCACAGAAGGCTACCAAGAAAGCAAAACTGAAAGTTTCTTCTAAACTTTCAGTAAGTCAATCTTTCAGCTTTGGGACTAAAATCACTGATATTTCTCAGAGATCAAGTCCAAAGCTGAAAATTGATCTTAAGCCTAAGAAATCTGAAGAACTGAAAGTTCCTCCCAGATCTTATGCTAAAGGTATTCTTGGAGTTGGCCTTGCTCATCTCAAGTTTTCTAATCTTACTGCTCATGGTCCTAAAGCCACCATTAAATATAGAAAATGCTATCATTGTGGACTCATTGACCATATTGCCAGTAAATGTCCTACTGCCACAATAGCTGATAAGATAGCTAAATTGAAGATGAATGCCCCTAAGGCTGAGAAGGTCACCAAAGCTGAGAAATAAACCAAGGTGAAAAATACCACTAAGGTTAAATAATTAACCAAAGTGAAGGTTACCACTGAAGCTGAATCTTCAATTGTCGTGAAGATTGTTGAACCTTCCATCTCCACTAACACTGTTGGACCTATTGAAAAGTGGGTACCAATCAAATATTAATCTTCCTTATGTTTGCAGGGATCGAAGGGTATCTGGTATCTAGATAGCGGATGCTCTCGACACATGACTGGACAAAAAAACCTGCTTACTGAATACAAGGAAGAGAAAGGTCCCTTGGTGACCTTTGGCAGAAATGGAAAAGGATATACCGGAGGGTTTGGTGTCCTCAGCAATGGGGAAACTACCTTCAAAAAAGTCTCTTATGTAGATGGACTGAAGCACAATCTTCTAAGTATCAGTCAGCTATGTGACAAAGACTACGAAGTTGGCTTCAATAAGAAAGCATGTTCAGTGATGAGTGAAAAGGGAAAACTTTCTCTCAGTGGTTACCGTACGGAAAATGTCTATGTAATAGACATGGACTCTACTACCACTGAAAATGTTTGTTTTCTGTCTAAAGCCTCCGCTGATGTCAACTGCCTATGGCATAAAAGGCTTTCTCATCTCAATTTCAAAAACATGAATTCTTTCTCTACTAAGGAACTGGTCTCTAGTCTTCCTCAGCACTCATATGTCAAGGAATCTCTATGTTCAGCATGTGAGAAAGGAAAACAGACTAAAGCTAGTTTCAAGTCTAAACAAGTTTCCTCATTGACAATTCCTCTTCAACTCTTGCATATGGATTTGTTTGGCCCTGTCAATATCCAATCCATAGCTGGAAAGAAATATACACTTGTCATTGTAGATGAATACTCTCGCTACACCTGGATTATCTTTCTTCGCTGCAAAAGTGACACTCCTGAAGAACTGATATCTTTTGTTAGAAAGATTGAAGTGTTGAATAATCTTACTGTTCGCTCAATAAGAAGTGATCATGGAACTGAATTCAAAAATAGTTCCCTGAACAATTTCTTTGAGAGTAAGGAAATTTCTCACAACTTCTCCTCTGTAAGAACTCCTCAGCAGAATGGTGTCGCTAAAAGAAGAAATAAAATGATCATTGAAGCTGCCAGATCACTGCTCAGCGATTATCATCTTCCTACTCACTTCTGGGCTGAAACTGTCAACACTGCATGTTTTACTCAAAACAGATCTCTGATAGTAAAGCGATTTGGAAAGACAACTTATGAACTATTTCATGGAAGGAAAACCTCTATCAGTTTTCTTCATATCTTTGGTTGTCAGTGTTATATTTTAAACAACAAAGATGCTCTTTGAAAGTTCGACCCAAAAGCTGATGATGGAATATTTCTTGCATATTCCTTTATCTCTAAGGCCTACATAGTCTTCAATAAGATAAGACAAATTGTTGGGTCATTGACCAGCATCTTCATAAATCGAAATGGGGCGTTGGCTGCTACGCTATATGGAAATAAAGTTGGGCCTTCACCATCAGCAATTGCTTTTGGCGTAGTGGTAAGCGCTTGATCCTAACATGTGGTATCAGAGCAGGTCACGGGTTCGAATCCCATGGAGTGCATTATAATGCCAAAGGCATGCTGTGCACCATTGTCTTCTAGCGAAGATCTTGTTAGTGCTGGAAGATGTTGGGGGTGGATTGTTGGGTCATTGACCAGAATCTTCCTAAATCGAAACGTGCCATTGGCTGCTACGCTATATGGAAATAAATTTGCGCCTTCACCATCAACAATTGCTTTTGGCGTAGTGGTAAGCGCTTGATCCTAACACAAACTGTAGAAGAAACAATTCATGTCACCTTTGACGAATCCCGTTCAGCGAATTCTAAACCTATCGCTGACAATGAATAACTAAATGTTTGGATGTTCTCTCATTATAGAGAAACATAACCCTTCTTCACAAACCATCAGCACACAGATCATTCAGCCGCTGATGATGATCCAAACATCATACCACCTAATGTTGAATCCAACTCATGGGTTTCAGCTGAGCCTCTAAACATACTCCCTCCATCAGATCTTCCCTCGTCTGAAAACCTCTCGGTGAACAATGGTTTGTCTGACACTCAACAATTAATAGCTGATGAACCTCAAGCTTCTTCATGAGTGAATATTCCTATTATTGATCCAACTCCTGAAGTGAGCGGTCATGCTTCTGCTCAGCGATGGACCAAAGATCACCCCATAGATCAAATCCTTGGTGATCCCGTTGCAGGTATTCAGACTCGACGAAGTTCAGGTAATATTTGTCTCTTTGTCAACTTTCTTTCTTTATTAGAGCCAAAGAAGACTGATGATGCCCTCAGAGATCCAAATTAGGTCAGCGCTATGCAAGAAGAGATGGCTGAGTTTGCTCGAAACAAAGTTTGGAATGTCGTTCCCAGACCATCTGATAAGACTGTTATAGGTACTAAATTGGTGTTTAGAAACAAATTAGATGAACATGGGACTGTAACCCATAACAAGGCTAGACTTGTCGCTCAGGGATACAGGCAAGAGGAAGGCAGAGACTATGATGAAACCTTTGCCCCTATGGCTAGGCTCGAAGCAATTCGACTCTTCTTAGCTTATGCAGTTTACAAAGACTTCAAAGTATATCAAATAGAAGTAAAATAAGCATTCCTAAATGGAAAGTTGAATGAGGAAGTCTATGTTGAACAACCCCCAGGGTTCTCCGACCCTAAGCATCCAAATTATGTATAGAAATTGGATAAGGCTCTCTATGGTCTAAAACAAGCCCCTCGTGCTTGGTATGACACTCTCTCCTCTTTTCTTATCTCTGAAAATTTTGAACGCGGTAAAATTGATAATACCTTGTTTTTCAGAAAGATAAAAGGCCACATTATTCTTGTGCAAATATATGTTGATGACATTATATTTGGTTCTACTAAACCCATCTCTGTGTACTCGCTTCGCTGAAAGAATGAAGAAAGAAAATAAAATGAGTATGATGGGTGAACTAAATTGCTTCCTTGGACTTCAGATCAAGAAAAATGAAAAAAGGTACTTTTATCAACCAAGGTAAATATGTCAAAGATATGCTGAAGAAATTTGATCTCACTCAAACTTCTTTAATGAAAACTCCTATGACACCTCCTCTGACATTAAATAAGGATCCATCAGGAAAACCTGTTAATGTCACTGCCTATAGAGGAATGATAGGCTCCCTGTTATATCTTACAGGGAGACGATCTGACATCATTTAATCTACATGTCTTTGTGCACGCTATCAATCTGAACCCAAGGAATCCCATCTGATCGTTGTAAAGCGAATCTTCAGATATCTGAAAGGAACTCGTAACCTCGGTATTTGGTATCCCAAAGATTTAGGGTTTGATCTAACTAGATATTCAGATAGTGATTTTGCAGGTTGAAAACATGATAGAAAAGCACCACTGGTGGATGTCAACTTCTAGGAGGACAGTTGGTAAGTTGGACAAGTAAAAATCAAAATTCAGTGTCCACTTCCATAGCTGAAGCTGAGTACGTAGCCGCTGGAAGTTGTTGTCTCAAGTCTTGTGGGTGAGAAATCAACTATTAGACTATGACCTTCAGCTATCAAAGATTCCAATCTATTGAGACAACACTAGTGCCATCGCTATAGCAAACAATCTAGTACTACACTCAAAGACAAAACACATCGAGATCAGATATCATTTTATCAGAGATCATGTAATGAATGGTGATATTGAACTTCACTTTATCCCTACTGACTATCAGCTCGCTGATCTTTTTACCAAACCTCTTGATGAGGCGAGATTTAACTTTCTCATTAGTGAGCTTGGAATGCTGAATCTTGAAGATTAAATCTTCAGCTTTCATGCATTATGTCAGTGATAATATGTCACACCATCATGTAATCTATGACTAAATATTCCAACTCTTAGGTATGTTTTCTCATTCTCTCTCACTGAATATCTCAATCAGTAAGACGTTTTCCAAAAATCAAATCTTCAATTACTGAATTTCTTCAAGTGGCTAAAAGCTTTTTGATAAACAAATCTTATCACTGATATTTCTCGTCAGTAATCCTTTAAAAAGAAATTATCTCTGAATTTCTATCAGTAATACTTTCTAAAAATAAAACGTTTTCTCACTCCTATGACGTCATTCTAAATGATAATCCATGGGACGCCTTCTTTTGACACGTTCGTCCGTTGCACTTCATGTCCAATCAATTTCGTGGGACGTGTCCGTGTCATGATGACCTCCTTTTCCCGCTCCAAATTCCTTCTCTCTCCCCATATAAAAGGAATGCCATTTACATTTTTGCCTTTTACGCTCTCAAAAACTTCTAAGGCAAGAAAAGGCATTCTCGTTATTCAAGCAAACAAAAACACACACCTCAATCTTCAAATCTTCAAGATCATCAGGTTTTTGTTTCTTCACATTCTTTCCTCTTAAAAACACTATTGAATCTTAAATATCCTTTTATTTTGGATTTAAAAGTGTTTCTAACATTAAAATCATTTCTTTTGATTTTAACTTGTTCAAAAACATTTGGTTTTTAAGATTGTTCCTTCTTTTCATAAAGAACCCTGGTTTACTCTAAAAACAACTTTATTTTTCTTCGTTTCTTTCCAAAAAGAGAAACTGGTAAAATATTTTCATTGTTTTTAGACTCTAAACCCTTTATTCTACTATACTTCTCTATTCCAGAAATGGCCCAAGCTACACTAATTGCTTCGAAGAATGTCAAGTTCGCACTTACTGACTCTAAAATCCCTAAGAACAACCACCTGGCTCGCTTAGACTTTGAAGCTGAAAAATACCCACATCTGGTGGAAGTTGTTGCCTTTCTGAAACAATCATGCATAGCATATGCTCTGACTATTGACCCCAAGCCATCCAAAACACTACTTCAGCAATTATGGTTTATTGCTGATAAGAGCTCAGTGACCAACAAAAAGGGTGAAGTGGTCCCTGATATCTCCTTCCAGACTGAACATGGCCCCGGAAATCTTACTGCCTTTGGTATCCGCAAGGCTCTTCGATTTCTCTGCCAAGACTACCCACGGTTTCGACTCTCTTCCCACTGATGCTGAAATCATCTCACTGCCTTCGGACAACAAACCTCGCTCCCAGATTCCCAACAAGAAGCTGACTAAAATCCTGAAGGCAAACATGCCTTCAGAGATCAACTACATCTTCACTCATATTATTCAGAGTATGAGTGGCAAGATAGGATCGCTGGACCAGGCCAGCAAAATGCAACTACAAATGGGATATTCAGTGCTTGCTGGAAAGCACTATGACTATGCTGGAGCGATCTTTGACGATCTATTGTCAAAGATCGAGAATCCTGAAAGGGGTCCCAAGATTCCCTATGTTCGATTCATTTGTGCTTGTCTTCACTTTCTCCTTGACAAGAAGTACCCCACAACAAATGTTGGTAGCTTCTCACGGGTTGGCCAACGAACGCTGGACATCAAACCGGATGAAAATGAGGTAAGTCTTTCTACTCTACGATCTCGTCTCTCTCTATTCTTCGACTTCAGTGGCCACACAGGAGGTTCCTTCTTCTGTTATCCCTGCCGCTACAACCCCTTCCAAGCGACAGTCTATAGCTCCTTCTGGCCCTGCTAAAAAGGCCAAAAAGACCAAGAAGTCAACCCCTTCTGGTAACTTACCTGAGGTAGTTTCTCAACAAACTACTTTTCATGGATTTGTGGGTCGCTCCTCCACATCAGCTACCACAACAACAACCGTGTCAGTTTCAATCGCTGATACCACACCGGTGACAATCCCACTTTTCTCGGTTCCTCAACAACCACCAACTGAGGTACTTTCCACAATCACCAGTGTTCTCTCTACTTCTATCCACTATACTCCTCCTCCTTCTACTATTTCTTTGGTCATTAACCCTCCCAACATATCGCATCAACCTCTTACCGCTGCATCCATAGGACCTGATACTCAAACACCTCTTCCAAATTTTGAAGGAGATATGCAATTCTTCAATATGTTTGATCTATCAGGTATTCCTAAACCCATATACACTTCTCTCACCTCTCCACATAAGCCTGAGCATCTTTTTGCTCAACCGCTAACTTTTGTTTCAGGTCGTACTTTGGGCACTGTTGACGCCAACGTCAACAAGCTGGCTGAAAAGGTGGAAACTCTCGCTGCTTCTCTCGACACCAACACCACTGCCATAAATCGGGCGGGTGAAGAGCTGAAGACTTTAACCTCAGCTAGGGGTGAGCAGAACCTGACCCGACAAACCCGACCCGACCCGACAAATAGCCAAAAAACCGATATCCGATATATCCAAAATCCGAACCCCCCGATCCGTTTAAATTATCGGGTAGAGTAGGATCGGGTTGGGTGCCCAAAACCCGAACCCGACTCGTCCGAATATCCGAATATTTTTAAAATTTAAAAAAAATCTGTTTTATTTTATTTTTATAATCCTAATTCAAAATTTCTAATTTCTATTTCTAAATACGCTAAAATCCTAATCGACCCAAACAGAGTTCAAACCTAAATCCATTTAATCCATCGGCGACTGCGAGCGACTCTCCATCGGTGACTCTTGATTCTCGCCCGGCGACCCCCTTCTGCTCCTCGGCCCTGGCCTCCTCCGGTCCTCCCACTCTCCCAGACATCCCACCGGCCACCGACTGAGTTGCTGAGTTGCCATCGCTCATCGACTAATTCGACTGTAACTCTGTAAGTTACCACCGGCGGCCATCGAGGCATCGACTGAGTTGATGTGCTACACTCTCTAGTCTGAGAGTCTACACTCTTGACTCTTCTCTTCTCTGTAAGTTACCATAAACATCGATTTTTAATTTGGGGTTTTTTTGGAAACTGAAATTTGAACTTCATTAGTTCATTTATGGATTGATATTCGATATTATGGATTGATATTTGATATTATGGATTGATATTTGATAAACATCGACGGTAAGTCTGTAACTCCAAATTGATATTGATATTATTGATATTTGATAAGTTTGTAACCCGAACCACCCGACCCGAATTACCCGAAGCCAACCTCACCTGAACCCGAACTAACCGATCTTTAAACGGTCGGATGTCGGGTCTTCCCCACTACCCGAATATCCGATCGGGTTTAGGGTTTGGGTACCCGCCCCACCCCGACCCGACCGATGCACACCCCTAACCTCAGCAACCGCCTCTACAATTGCTGCTTCTCAGATGACCTCCCTTCAGGACCAGGTCAAACAGCTCAAGGACAACAAGGCCCGCAACACAAGTCAACTCCAATTCCTCACCGGCCATGTTAAACACTTGACTGGTGAAGTCCGAGGTATCAACACCAAAATGGACTTTGCCAATCAGCTACTGGCTAAGCTAAATGAACCAGCTCCTACTCCGACGCGTTCCTTCACTGACAACCATCGTACTTCGCTGAATGTCGCTGTTCAATTCATTCTTCAGGCTACTTCAGAGATCCCCATTATTGAAGACCGTCTGGATAAGTTGGAGGTTGATGCTCGTCCAAAGCCTGTTGCTGAGGCTCTCACTGTTGAACTCCCACACGTTGATGATGACAGAGAGGGGGAGAGACCAAATGAAGAAACGTCTGAGGTTCAGGAGACGAAAGAAACTCCCTCTCAAGTTGAGGGGGAGAAGATCACTGAAGATCAAGCCCCTCCCTCTTCTTCCCTTGCTTTAGTTGATGAAGAAGAAAAGTATGAGGAAGAAGAAGAAGTTGATGATGAAGAACTTGATCTCTCTAATCAAGAAAATAACAATGTCGCTTTTGATGATGATAAACATGATGATGAAGAGGATCTGTCTCTCTGGTTCTCGGCCACAAACGTCTCATCAACGCCAACGATGAAAGGCGTTGTTATCACTGAAGGAGGAGGGAGACAGAAGGATAAAGCTTCAGGTACCCCATCCCAAGGCAAGCAAAAGGGAATAGTTGTCGAGGGAAACCTGAAACTCATATCACAATCTGAGGGGGAGCATCCTTCTCAGGTATGCCTATCCATTGTCCCTCTCTCCTTCTTTTCCTGCAAAATCCCTCTCTCATTCTAGCCAATATCTTTCTTCTTCTATAATAAATACTAACTCCCTTTTTCATTTTTTGCTCAGTCAGTTCTCTCCCCTGCTTAAGGGAACTTCACTGCAAATAATCCCAGCTCTCACAGCTGATGATCAAATAATCCCAACCTCCCATAATGAGGTTGATAAACTAGAAGAAGAAGAAGATGAAACCCTGTTCCATCCAGGAAGGCCCTCTCTACCAGCTCAATGGTCAGAGGATGAACTCAAAAGAAGAACATAGATGATCTCTCATCAAGAGAGTCAGCGACTAACGATCCCTCCTCAATCCTCAACTAAAGAGCTTGACTTCCTGACCCAGGCTGAAATCAAAGAATCTGTCAGAGCTGAAAAGCTGATTGCTGAATGCCAAAAAGACGTTAATCTAGCTCTTGAGGTTCATTCATCTCTATTCAAAGATGACAAGATGAAGAAGAATCCGGTGAAGGTTCAAGCTGCTTTGCTAAAAGAGATTGAAGAGGAGAGATTAAAAGAAAAAGAGGTCAACGATAATAGTCTAGTCTGGTGCAAAGAAAAGATAGACTATCGCTCTGACCCAATTAAGATCATCGTTGTCACTATCTCTGGGAGAAAGAAGAAGGACCGAACTTCAGTGACTATGGAGATAACCAGAGAGGATGGAAGCGTCAAAGCTATGTTCGTATCAAGACTAGAACATTTTGGTTACTTTGATTGGCTAGAGTTCAAGGAAGCACTGAAGAAGTCTAAATCAATGTACAAAGTCTATGTTGAAGGAATCATTGGAGCCCTCATCAACAGAGTCGCTGCTATTCTGAAAGTGCCTTCAGCTCTTCCTCCAAAGCCAAAACAGGTAAAGAGAAAGCTTGCCTCCTCCTCCTCTAATAATGTCGAATTGATCAAAAATGACACCTCCATTAAGTTCTCAAAAGAAGCACTGTTCGGGCCTCCTACTGATCTCTCAGTTCTTGATCTATCCCTGCCTCCTAGTGCTCCATTCATCTCAGGACAAGTTTTGAAGAACCCTTTTGGAATCTTCTTCAGAGATGATGAAGGTCAGCTCAGATTTCAAAGAGTCTCTGAAATCCCTCTCTGCCCTCTAAGTCATCTCAAGGACCTTCTGTGCTTATGGTGTACTTACTCTCCTTCAGCTGAACCGATCAAGACTCTCATCCGACAAGAATCAGCTGATCGAAGACAAAAAGGAGAAGAAGTACCAGATTATATGATCAAGGTCCTGAAATCCTATCTAGATAGCTAATAGATTTTTCTTTCTTGTAATCTATCAGTTAGACGTACAATAGTTAGATCTTCACTTGTACTTATAATTTCCATCTCTCTTGTAATTCTTTCTTTGAATTAATGAAAATTTCAGTGAAGTACTTAACTCTATCAGTACTGTAAAGATCCCTCAAAATAGTAATTGGGACATGTTATGAGTCCTCATTATCCTTTATTTTGATTTAAAGTAATTTTCTTCATAGTTACTTTGTCATCATCAAATAGGGGGAGATTATTGATCCATACTCTCTCAGTGATTTGATAATGACCTTTTCTATACTTAGTGAAAATTACGTTTAAGATTATGTATTAGTGTTTCATCATCAGCGATCATACTGAGTCTGTTCAGCTATCGCTACTGATCTCTCTTGTAAACACTCATATGTATTAGTGTTTCACCATCAGCGATCTAATACTGAGTATGTTCAGTATTGCTGATGATTTCGAATGTAAACAGTTAGATGTAATCCCTGAAGACAAGTTTCGCGACAAAAGATGTTCACTGCTGAATCAAAGACAAAGATGTTGAACAAAGACAAGTCTACTCATGATCTGATGCGGATATCAATGAAAACAAGACAAGTCTACACACGCGAAGAAACCTAAAGAAAAGCTTCAGCAATAGTTGAACCTCTTTATATCTCTGACGGAAGAGATATTCAGCGATTGATGATCACTTAGCTTATGCCTCAAGTCTCTTTTGTCTTGTCCTTGCACACATAGTACGATTGTCAGAAAAGACATACCTCTGCAGCAATTTGTACAACAACTCTTTTAACTACATTGTTCATCATACGGCCAAAAGCATGTCTCCTAAAGTCAGACTCATGCAACCAATCAATGAAGGACACGTGTAAAGTACTCTGTCATGCATTTAATGCATAGGGTATAAATAGAAAGATCAACACTCCATCTGAGTGTAACCTTCATCTTTCTAAATATATAGAAACCCTTGTTTTATGTATTCTCCCAATCCCTTAATCTTTATTTCTAGTGCAACCTTCTTAGTGATTCTTAAGTTTGTTTAGATTTACTTAATCTTATTCCGCAACAAACTTGTAAATTGTGATTTGATTTATCAATAAACAATTTATTAAACTTTAAAATTCGTTGTTTGTATTCAACCCCCCCCCCCCTTCTACAAATTTGTTAAGCACCTTCGGGACCAACAGATATTGTAGATGACGACACTCCATGCCTGGATACTATCTCGTCTATATACAGATTAGCTAGTTTCTCCAATGGGTACATCTCTTTAATTGGTAGGAAGTGAGCTGATTTTGTGAGTCGATCCACTATCACCCATATGGCATCATGCCCTTTAGGTGATCGCGGAAGCCCAGTGATGAAATCCATCGCGATTTCATCCCACTTCCACACCGGTATTTCCAACGACTGAAGTTCCCATACGGTCGCCGATGCTCAGCTTTAACTTTCAAACACGTTAGGCCTCGTTCTACGAAGTAAGCGATGTCTTTCTTCAATCCTGGCCACAAATAGCACTGCTTCAGATCTCGATACATCTTATTGGTACCCGGGTGTATGGAATAGCGAGACTTATGAGCTTTTTCCAACACCCTCTTTCGCAAATCACCTAACTTGGGAACCCATACACGACCTTCCAAGCATCACACCCCACGACCATCAACGGATAGAGACGTTACTAGGCCGACTATTCTCTTGTTTTTCCAGTTTTCTCCTCTTTAAGTGCTTCCTCTTGGAATCCCTTAACTTCATCAATGAGATTGGATGTTGCTTCGACTCGAAAGGCTACAACCTTTGTCACATCTCCTCGCTCCTTTCGACTCAACGCATCAGCCACCACGTTGGCTTTACTCAGATGGTAAAGAATCTCGCAGTCGTAGTTGCTTAGCAATTCCATCCATCTTCTCTGCCTCATATTCAATTCCTTCTGATTGAATAGATGCTGCAAGCTCTTGTGATCAGTATAAATCTGACACTTAACCCCGTACAGGTAATTCCTCCAAATCTTCAAAGCAAAAACCACTGCCGCCAACTCTAGGTCATGCGTCCGGTAGTTCTTCTCATGCTCTTTCAATTGGCGCGACGCATAAGCAATTACTTTTCCTTCTTGCATCAACACACACCCTAAACCTAACTTAGAAGCATCTCTGTAAATAGCGAATCCTTCCGATCCGATGGGTACGGATAAGATGGGTGCACTACTTAGACTTTCCTTCAGTTTACCGAATGCACTCTCCTGGGCCTTGGTCCACACAAACTTAACATTTTTCCTTGTTAAAGCAGTTAACGGCATGGCTATTCATGAGAAGTCCTGGATGAACTTTCGATAGTAGCCCGCCAACCCAAGGAAAGTCCTCACTTCTGATGGCGATTTCGGCGCTTCCTAACCTTTGATAGCCTCAATCTTCGTTGGATCGACCTTAATCCCGTCTTCCGACACAACGTGTCCTAAGAACTGCACCTCCCTCAGCCAAAATTCCCACTTCGAGAATTTGGCATATAACTTTTTGCGCTTTAGCAACTCCAACACTGATCGCAGGTGTAACTCATGCTCGTTCATGGACCGAGAATAGATTAGTATGTCGTCAATGAAGACGATCACACACTTGTCCAAGAATGGATTGCACACTCTATTCATTGGGTCCATAAATACAGTTGGTGCATTAGTCAGTTCGAAAGGCATGACCAATAATTCGTAATGCTCGTACCTCGTACGAAAAGCCGTCTTGGGTACGTCCTCCTCCCTTACCTTCAACTGATAATAACCCGACTACAAGTCTATCTTCGAGAAGTAACTTGATCCTTGCAGATAGTCGAAAAGATCGTCAATCTTTGGAAGCGGATACTTGTTCTTGATCGTCACTTTGTTAAGCTCGCGATAGTCTATGCACATTTGCATAGACCCGTCCTTCTTCTTAACGAAAAACACAGGCGCTCCCCACGGATAATTGCTGGGACGAATGAACCCCTTGTCGAGCAACTCTTGCAGTTGAGTTATCGTTTCCTTCATCTTGGTCGGTGCAAAACAGTAGGGTGCTCTCGCGATTGGTGCCGCTCCAGGCATTAGGTCTATTCGGAACTCCACTTGCCGATCTGGAGGCAAGGTGGTCAAATCTTTCGGAAATACCTCTGGGTATTCACTTACCACCGGAACCGACTATATCCCCTTCTTCTCCTTCTTAGCATCTAACACATATGCTAAGAATCCCACACACCCTTTCTCTAAGCACCGCCTAACCTTGATCATCGAGATCAAGCACAACTTCCTATCCCGACGATCGCCATAAATTACCACTTCTTCCTTATTAGGCAACGTTATACGAATCAACTTCTTATTACATACTATACTAGCATCATTGGATGCCAACCAGTTCATTCCCACGATTATGTCAAATTCTCCCATACCTATCGGGTACAGCAGTAGCGGGAATAAAGGACCGTCAATGTCGATCCTACACCCCTCATAAACCTCCTCCACCAAGACTCGACTGTCATCGGCTACCTCTACTTGAAACCCATGACTTAACTTCTTGGGTTTCACATGCAGATTATGAGCGAAGTTCGGTAACACAAACGAGCGGTTCGCGCCCGAATCAAACAATACTTTAGCAAAAGTCGATCCTATAGGGAAAGTACCTGTCACCACATCCGGTGTTTCCATTGCCTCCTCTGCCGTCATATGGAACGCCCTTGCTCTTGCTCGGGCTGGTTCCATCTTCCTCTCTCCTCCTTTCCCTCCAAACCCTATGACTGCTCCCTTCTTCAGTTGTGGGCAATACGTCTTAATCTGGTCTGGAGAACCACACTGTGTGACCCGTCTTCCCACATTTGAAGCAGCCATCCCTGTCCATCATACACTCCCCTTATGCATCCGATTACATTTTTCGCACGGCTTATCCCCAAATCTAGGCGTCACCCGCTGCTCGGGTCTTGCAGTTTTAATCTTCTTAGGGTCACGAGTTGGCCCTTCCCACTTTCTCTTTTCACTGCTCATCTCAGTCAGCTGACGAACCTTATCTTTTTCAGTCATCTCCGCTGCATTTATGGCTGCCTGAAAGGTAGTAGGTTCTCACGCAGCCGCAAGCTCTCGGATGTTGCTTCTTAACCCAAACAGATACCTATCAATCAGCCTTTCCTCATTCGGCACATAAATTTCTGCAAAACGGGCCTTTTCAAGGAATTTGGTCATATACTCCCGTACCTTCATCTCTCCTTGCTCCAAATTCAGGAACTCCTCTTCCAACTTCTTAACGGCTGCTAATGGACAAAATTGTTGCTTGAACTTGGTGACGAAAGTCTCCCATGTCATTCCCTTTGCCGCCTTTGAACCCTTACCTACAGTTTCAGCCTCCCACCAAAACACAACATTGTCCCTCAGCATAGACAATGCAAACACAACTTTGTCCTCCTCAGCACATTTACTGGTGTTGAAGACAATTGGGTCTTGGTGGGAGACTTTCCAAATTCAAAATGGAGAAAATAGGAGAGAGATAGTGAAATTCTCCAAATTTGGAGAACTCTCCAAAAATGATTAGTTATGAAAAAGAAAATTATTTATTATTTTTCCTACCATCGGGAATCCTTGAAATTAGATATATAGGAGATAGAAATAATATTTTATGAAAGGTAATCAATATTTTTATAATATATTTCCTATGTATATTTCCATTTTAGTTTGTCCTAAAATAAGTGTCCACATTTTCATTTTAGTTTGTCCTAAAATAAGTGTCCACTTTCAAAATTAAATATTTAATTTCTCATTTTACCCTTATAATTATAAGATGAAGAAATATTTATCTTTCTATTATTAAAAGCAAAATTGTTTTTTGATTAATTAAAATATGTAATAATTTATATATTCCTATAATTATGTGTCATTTACATTGTTGACATTTATTTTAGGATTGAGATAATAACTCATAATATAATCTTCAAAATAAAGAAGTTATTGAAGATAAATATAAATTTTCTTTATATATTTTAAGTTTTAATTATCTATTTCAAAAAAGTTGTTCAAGATTGGTCTAAGATCATCATCGGTTGTGGATGGAAAGGTTCACGAGGATGCATATTTCATTTACTGTTTTTGGTCCAAAATTTTGGCTTTATTCACTTTGCCAGCTAACGGCTAAACATCAACACAACCATGCATCTCTTACTTGTACTTCATGCATTCATAGTTGTACATTTAATGCCATCATCAAACCTTTTTGGGCATTTATAAACAAACACCCACATCTAGTTATTGAGATAGATGCTTTAGAAGATGCATATTTTTCAAATGATTTATTTCTTCCCGTTGATATGTCCTAGCGATAAAGATGTAAGCGTAATTCATATGAGTAAGTTCTTGGGTTCGAGCATGGGTACCCCTCCTCTATCAATGGAAGGCATGTGGCATGCACTGACTTACCTGCCCCATGATTACCATGGGACTGGTGTGATGGGGGTGTCTGAGAAGGTGCATTACAACAAAATTGGGTTTATAAGATGCTTATAATGTATAAGGGGTTGTTTGTTTTTTCTTAAATCTCTTAATGACTCTTAAGTCTGAATCGTTCAGACCTTTTTACACATCAACTCTTATTAATCATAAGTAAATTAAGACTTCAGACTTCAGACATCTTAAAAAACAAAGGGCACCTAAGGGGTTGTTTGTTTTAAAAAAAAAAACATTTTAATGGCTCTTAAGTCTGAATCATTCAGACCTTTTTACACACCACCTCTTATTAATTATAACTAAAATAAAACTTCAGACTTTAGACCTCTTAAAAAACAAACGACACCTAAGTGTCATAATAAAGTGTTTTATTATATTAAGTTTATAGAATCAAACAATAAATAATACTATCTAAAAGTGTTAATTAAAATAGGTTTATATGACCCTTTTTGGATGTTTTGATAAGTTTTTTGGAATATTTTTAAAATAAAATGTCGTATTGGCCATTTTATAAGACACGTCATATTTTTTGGTTCTACAAACTTAAGTTTATAAAAGATTCAAATATTTTGACATTTTAAATGTCGACGTCTACCTTTTTGCTTTTGAGAGGAATGAAAATTTTAACGGACAAATTGGATAAAAATGAAAAATATATTCATATAATTCTTATATGAGAAAATATATTTTAAAAGATATATTTAAAAAGTATGTAGTTAAGAAATGTTTATTTAAGAATGTATACTTCAAAAAATACCGACTTTGACAAATGTTTTTTTTTCTAAAAACATGTTAAATTTCATATATGTTAAGTTTTTTTTTTTTTGAAAGGATATCCTGGGCCTATGACCCAGACTAATCCCTGGCAAAGCAACCGACTACGAAAGCATGCAACCCTGAAATTAAACCCAATGGCCACAAGGCGAATGCAGGGAATCGAACCCGGGTTGAGCGCTATGAACTCCCCAGATGATTACCACTTACACCACAAGCCGTGTGGTTATGTTAAGTTAGTATCAAATAAAATGAATATTTTTTTAAACTATAAATCGTTAAATATGCATTTTGAGAGTAAATAAAATTACATTTTTAATGCAATTTAATGGGTAACTTTCATAAAGGTGGAACCACTTTGAATTCGATTATATTTTAGGTATTTAAGTTTTAAAAACATTACAAACAAGCTAGTTAAAATCTCTATTAAAGAATTACATCCAACTTTAATACTTATTCTACATCCAACTATATTATTAAATTATTTTAATAAAACATTGTTTATCTCTTTTAAATATTTAATTTCAACACCTCTTAAATTACAAAATTTGTCCATGTGGTTATATCAAAGTTATGGATTGGGTCCTCCAAACAAAATAATTACATGTGTGGTCGTTGTGGTTTCACTTCTATCATGGATCGGGTCCCTATCTCTAACTCTGTTGACCTTAACTCCATTGAGTTAAGGATATTTTAGTCTTTTTATTTTTACATATTATTTTCGGAAGGGAATGGGACACATAGCTTGGTCTTGGGAGGGAGTAGGATGGAAGGAGACAAATGTCAGTTAGAAATTAGGTATCTAAAATGATTTTAAGTAATAGTTAATAGACCAAAATATCCTCGACTTTGTTGGTTAGATTAACAAAGTTAAAAGTAGAGACCTGATCTGTAACAAAACAAAAACCACAATGATCATTCTTGTAATTAATTCGTTAGAGGGACTCAATCCAAATTTTGATATAACCATAGGGACCAAATTTGTAATTTACTCTTTTGTCTCTCTTATCTAAAGTTTTAGTGATTTCTCTAAATCCGGAGATTTTCATATTCTCTCTTCTTTTTCTTTATTTTGGTATACACTTTAATATAACTTTTGGAGCAAAAAATTTCGTAAATCTCCAAAATCTTTAGTTTAACATAGTTATTGAAGATGCTCTAAAACTTCTCATTTTGAGGGCATCACCAATGGACTGACAAATCACGAAATTTGTCGTTGATCTGCCTCCAACCGAACGCTAAAATCTCAATTTTTTGCTGGTTGTAGAATTTGAATGACAATAATGCCATATGGGTTTTCAAACGGCAAAAGCCTTGTGCCCACCATTTTCCCTAGAAAATCATCCTCAAACCCTGAATTTAGTGACTTTTTTACCGTTTGATTGGAATTTAGTTGTTTTCTTGGTGTTAATGAGCTCACTATATTTGGTGTTTTTGATGTTTTATTTTATGTAAGATTGTAAACCATCTCTTATAAAAAAAAATTATCATATTACAAAACATTTAATCTAAACTTTTAAAATCATTTATAATTTATTAATCCATATGTGCATAACTTCTTAAACGCCCATTTTTACCTCATAATGATAAACACATTTAAATGTAGAATAATCATCGAGTCCTACTAATACTACATTAAAAAAAAGGTTTTATTAGGAACCTAAATTTTCATTGAGAATAAGGAAACCACCTAAAGCATGCCACATATCCACATTTATCATGAATATGGACACACATGGCACGCTCTTGATGGTTTTCCGGTATTTAGGGGTTGCTATTTCTTAACCCGCTACCTCACTTAGATACTCCCTATAAAAGGGCGTAAGAATAGATTCACCTGTTCTTAATGACAAAAAGGTTCCTAATGAACTTGTCCTTATTGCAGAATATTAAGGGGTTGTTTGGCAGTTGCTGAATGGTTTGATACAGAATGATTAAGTGGTCAGAATGATTAAGAGGCTATTATGATATAGTGTGAAATGAAATATGGTTGTTTGCTAATTGTTAAGAATGAAATCAGGGCTCTGAATGGTTAAGACAGGGTCAACATACAAAATCATTCAGAAGGTTTTGAAACCATTAAGAGGCAGACATTTTTTTTGCCAAACAAGATTTACCTCTTAACGATTCAGAGGTTGCCTCTTAATTGAACCATTAAGAGGTAGGGTGTAAATGAGACGAGACAACTCGCGAGCTACTCGAGATCGACTCGGTCAAAACTCGGTCAACACTTGACTCGATAGGCTTGACTCGAACTCGAGCTCGACTCGATATACTAACGAGTCGAGTCGAGCGACCTGATACTCGACTCGATAAGCTCGTGAGATACTCGATAAGCAAAATAATAATAATAATTAGTAATATTATTTTAATTTAATTGATAATAATAATAATAATAAACTCAAGTTTTTTGATTTTTTTTTGGAAAATGATGGTATAAAAGACATGGGTAAACTCTTGATGGTGTGTCTAATCCATCCCATATTGGCGGGATATAGAACCCAATGTTTTGAACTCCACTATATATAGATTTTTCTCCTCCCTTGTTTTATATCTTTTGCTTTTGTTAAATGGTTTGAGCCTAAGGGCTTGAGCCTATGTAGGGGTATAAATGAGACGAGACAACTCGCGAGCTACTTGAGATCGACTCGGTCAACACTCGACTCGAATAGGCTCGGCTCGAACTCGAGCTCGACTCGATATACTAACGAGTCGAGTCGAGCATAATGATACTCGGAGCTCGACTCGCATCATTTACACCCCCTATTAAAGAGGTAAACAAACAACCCCCAAATAAATTTTGGATTTTCATTTTTAATAAGGAATTACATTACCTTTTTAGTCAAACTCACAATAAAGTTTTATATTCCGCTACATTACATCGTATATACAGCTGATATAGAATAACTCATTCAATATATTGTTATGATCCTTTTTCTTTTTTTCTTTTTGTATTATAATTTTATAACGAACACAATTATTAACTTTCACAAAAATCAGGAGTACAATATGTTAGAAATGATCAAATGTGGACAGAGGGGTGGAGTAAGTCCTAAAATATGAGTCACGTGAGTGCACTAATTGTTGAAGTTGTACGGTACTAGCCATGGATGCATACGAAAACAAACATTCACAAGCATCTCATATTTCAAATCATACTATAAAAATGTTATGTTTTTTTTTTTTGGAGACATTCATATTTAATTCAATGGAAACTTAATTGAAGTTTTTTTTTTTTGAAAGGGTATCCTGGGCCTATGGCCTAGACTAATCCCTGATAAAGCAACCGACTGCGAAAGCATGCAGCCCTGAGATTAAACCCAGTGGCCACAAGGCGAATGTAGGGAATCGAACCCGGGTTGAGCGCTATGAACTCCCCAGGTGATTACCACTACACCACAAGCCTTGTGGTTAACTTACTTAATTGAAGTTGTAAGGTATTATTTCACCGATAGCTGGTGATAGAATTTTCTCTTTTCGTTTCTTTTTCAGAATGCATGATTAAATAAATAAAATACATGCAAGGTTATATTATCAACGAATTATAAAAACACACACACACATATATATATATATATAGGGGAGGAATCAATTGAAAACCAATATTACATTAGAAACTTTGGTAACCGAAATTAACCAATCATTGAATTTCCTTTTTTTATTTTTATTTTTAATTGATAAGGTTATTTTAGTCTTTTACATAATTTCATAATATATATGGTAAGTGTTATTATTATTATAATATTAATTATTTAATTTTAATGTATTTTATATATGATAATATTGATCATTTATTAATTTAAATATGAAACATTTAATTTAGGTAAACACAAATTGATTCATATGCAAGCTACAAATCAAATTAATTTTTTTTATTCTTATGAATCAGTGATTGATTCATCCAATGAATGAAAGTTGATATTCATATGAAATCTTCAATATTACCTCCAGACACAAAATATTAATATAGTAAAACATAATGGATTTGATATAGTGAAACAAAATATTAATATAGTGAAACCTGATGAAACATAAAATGTTAATATAGTGAAACCTGATTAAACAGATTTGATATAGTGAAACATAATGGAAAGATAATGAAACAAAATATTAATATAGTGAAACCTGATATAGTGAAACAAAATATTAATATAGTGAAACCTAATGAAACAGATTTGATATAGTGAAACATAATGGAAAGATAATGAAACTTATTTGGGTTTTACATACTGATATTGATGAACATGTAATAAAAAGGTAGTCTTGATATGCTCTTTTTTTAAAAGGAATATACGTTTTTTCTATATTTAATCATATTTCATCTTTATTGCCAAATTTGAAACACAAAAGAAAAATACACAATTATCATTTTGACATATTATTATTATCTTTTATTAATAAATTAATTAATTTGTTACCATATATAATTCAAATGAATCTTGACCATTGATTAAAAAGATCAATGGTTGAAATTTGGTTTCCAAAGTTTCCAATTAAATTTGGTTTCCAATTGAAACCACCCCTATATATATATATATATATATACATATATATATATGTAAACATAAGTTCATTTGAGAAGTATCAAATATATGAGAAATAGAGAATTGATCCTAGCTCTTCCACTAAAAAAGTAATGGGTCAAGATTTAAGAGGCTAATTGTCCAGCACCAGATAATTCGGTTGCATGGTAACAACTATGCGGAAGATAAAGAGATGGTTTGGTAACTTTTACAAATAAGCAATAAACAAATTATGATATTTGCATATATGAACCTGTGTGATTCACATATTAACTATAAGTGCATACGTAAACCCGTATGTTTCACATATGAACTATTTAATTCACATATGAACTATATTTGCATATGTAAACCCGTGTGATTCATATATAAACTATTTAACTGATTCACATACGAAATCATAGATTCTCATATGATATCAATTGTTTTGGGTCCTCTTCACATGCGAATTTACTATACAATCACAAAATGAAATAGTAGTGCATATATGAAACTGATTTAGTTCATCTTTCATTGTTATGTGCATATGTGAACCCAAATTCACATATGAACTATTTACTTGATTCACATATTAATTTTAGATTCACATATAAAATTATAGTTTAGGATCAAAATCAACATCTTACTCATGATCACTTTTTGGATTTGGATTTATATTGAAAGCATACGAGATTTGATCGAGAAAGAATTAAGAAATTTGATAATCTTGATAACCTAGAATTGCGATATATGATCGAGAAAAAATCAATAATATAATTGCCATAAAATCATATTTGATTTGCGGTATATGATCGATGATAGAATTGCGATATATGATCGAGAAAGAATCGAGAAAAAAATCGATGATAGAATTGAGATCCTTACGTTATTCTAATTCTATCGATGATAGAATTGTTAACTACCATACTACCCTTCATTTAATAACATTTGATCATTTAATCTAATGGCTAGGATCGCTTCTCTACTTCTCATATATTTAGTGTTTCTCATTTGAACCTCTCCCTACATATACATATATATATATAGAGAGAGAGAGAGAGAGAGAGATGAAAGATTCAAATGAGAACAATAAGAAAATAAGAAAACAGTCAAATCATGTGCAAAATCACATGTGATTTACACTAATGGTCAATGCAAGGGTGTGCAGGCGACGTGGCTCACAACCTCAAAAGTCATGTGAATCACATGTGATTTTACACATGATTTTAGTATAAAACCAAATATGCTTCGACCGTTTTCTAATTTTCTTATTTAGTTATTTTTCCCGTACAAACCTAACTCTCCCTAATATATATATATATATATATATATGGTCCCCTTCTTTTGTTAACCATGACATTGGTATTAACCGTGTTAATCAATCTTCTTCGTTGATTATTTACATCCATGGTTCACATTTAATTAGAATTTTTATTTTATAAATAATAAATTAAACGGTTTGGGAAGAAAGATGTATATGAGCACAGGGGTAAATATGTAAAATAACAAATACCCATCTAATTAATGTCCACAAGTTACCAAATAAACAGGAGAGAAATTAGGGATTTGAACATCAACCAATTACTCTATTTAATAAATAAAGAGATAATTACCAAATTAAGTCTTTTTGTCAATATTATAGATAAAATCGTTTAATATGCAAAAGTTCATAATGTGAGCAATATGCATACGTGCACATGTTGTAGAATGTGCCTACATGCACTGTCAATGAGTATAAAGTGTTAGGCCTTTTTATGCATATGTGCATAAAGTATAAAGTGTCAATGTTGTAGAATGTGCCTACATGTACTGTCAATGAGTTTAAAGTGTTAGGTCTTTTTGCACTGTACCAACAAATTAATATGCATAAATGCATTTCCATATATGTATTGTTTAAAGAATATGCACATATGCACAAATGCACATATGTACAAATGCATATATATGCACATTCTTACATATGTGGATATGCTTGTATGCGCATTCATGCATATGCGCATGTGCACAAATGCACATTCATGCATATTGCACTTATGCACAAAATTTAAGTGTAAACGACATCGTCGTGGACGAGATAGGTGATCGGAATAGGGTTTTGCCGAGTCGGTGAGTGAGGTCGGAAAGTGTGGTGTGGTGGTCTATGACGACGATACGTGTATCGCCGTCGACGTAACATAGAGATTTGTCGTGAGGACGAGGGACTATGTGACCGCCGTAGCTACACATCAACTGGAGCTTAGTCAAACCACCAACCGCCGCAGCAGCCGCAGCCGCCGCCGTGTAGGACCTTTATTTGGTGGGTATAGGGGTTTTTTCGCCCCATGAATCGTTTTTTCGGGAACGAGGTGAGGAGTCTACGAAGTCATGGTGTGTAGCTGTGGTAGTGGTGGCTGCCGTTGTGGCAGTGGTGGTGGTGGCGGAGATTGGCGGTGGTTGTAGCGGAGTGGCGGTTTGCTCCATTTTTTAGAAAGAGATATGCACTGCCTTATTAAAATCTGTTGAAAATATGGAAAAGTAGATAACTTCTAAATTAAAGAGAAGTTACAATTTTAATTTTTAAATTATTATATTTAATAAATAAATATATGAATACCAATTTAGAGACTTCCTTAAAATATGGAAAGGTAGTTATTAGGCATGAAAAAGAAAATTCCAATATTACCCCTTTGTTTGTGATTAGGCATGTATATTGACATGCAATTAAGAATGAATCTGATTGGTTGATAATTGTTTAACATGGTTAATACCAATGAATGATAACGATTTAAAAGAATACAGGAATAAATGTCAGCCAATCAAAATAATTAAATTATTTTATTTTTTTTTCATTTTTCTGAATTATCATAAGGCTAATTTCGTCATTAAACACAAATCAATAATTTTGGATAGAGATTATCTTCCTAAAATTTGGCGATTTCATTCAATCATCAACGCAATCCTCATCTCTTCCAAAATCAGTAGAATTTTGCTACACAAATATGCAATATTCAGGTTATTTCGCATACCAATTTCAAAGGCGAAGAACACTTGATCGATTTTCATGGAGGATTCAAGTTTCATCTTTGATACAGACGGGAGCATCCAATCGATCAATGGAAATGATGCTAACAATGATGGTGAATCCCGAATCAGTCATGAGCAAGGTCGACGTGATAACAACATCGGGCAATGTTCTTCAAGATGTAACAGGTAAATCTTCTATTTTCTTTAAAAGTGTCGATTTTTTTAGAATTAAAGTGATACCCTGTTTAGAGATTGAAGATATGTGTAATTGGTATTTTTTTAAAATAGGGTGTAGATATGTTTTTAGTTTTCTGAAGGTTTGAACACACAGCAATTTCTAGATTAACCATATGTTGATACATTGTTATTATAATTGTATCACTTATGATTCTCTATTTCAAAACAGAATCAGAATGGAATACATTTGGCCCTTATATTCAGTTAGTTGATTTACCTATTATGTAATTAACAGTTTTTTATGGTACCTCATGTGCATTCTAACTTTTAATTATATTGTGTCAAACACTTATTTTCTTTAGAAGTTCCGGGCATACCGAATGGCAATTCCACTGGGAATACGAATGAGTCAACTGACCTTACTGGTAGTACTATGCTGTCCCTGAATGAACGATTAAACGAGCCCATTAATTACGTACCGAATGTTCCTGAAGGTCTCATACCAGTTGTTGGGTCGTTATTTCAAACAGTAGGTCATTGTGTTGAAATGTACAGGAAGTACGCCGAGTACGCGGGTTTTGATGTTAGACGATCAACTGAAAAAAAGTTCAACGACAAATCCATTAGGATTAAGTATCTTGTATGTCATCAGCATGGATTACCTAACAAACGTTCAGTTGACAACACTAATCTTGGTCAACATCAGAAGGTTTTGCGTAACTCCAACTTCAAAGTTACGGGATGTAATGCTCAAGTTCGTTTTTGTAGGGTTCAGGGTACGTCAGTATTTAAGTTGTACCACTTTAACCCGAATCACAATCACCCATTGTATGACGAGAATGATAGAATGCTTTATCGTAGTAGGAGACAGTTGAAGTTTTCTGATAAGATGATGATACATCGAGCTGCAAATGCAAATATCGGTGCGGCCAAGGCCCACTAGCTGCAGGTTTGTATGAAGGGTGGATATGAGGAGGTTGGATGTAGTCGCACCGACTACAAGGATTATAAGAGGGACTTTGATTCTTTTGTTGGTGATGGTGACGTTCAAATGGTTTTAAACATGTTTAATGAGCGTGTCTTAAATGATACGAACTTTGCATTCGAGTTTAAAGTGTCGGACGGAAAACTCGAGGGACTTTTCTGGGCTGACGAGCTATCGAGGTTCAATTACACCGAGTTTGGCCATGTTATTTCTTTCGACGCAACTTATCGTTCAAACAAGTAAGATGTTTTAATTATTTCTATGTATTTTATTATAAATTAATGTTAGTGTTTGATTCTTTTGGTATTTAAATTTTTAATTGTAGGCATTGTATGGTTTTTGTTCCATTCCTTGCCATTGACAACAACAGGCATTCCGTTGTGGTTGGTACTGGTATTCTATGTAACGAAAAAATGCCATCTTACACTTGGTTGTTGGAGGCCTTTTTAAAAGTTCATGGTGTTCAACCAAAACTTGTATTGACCGACCAAGATTGTGCACTTAGAGAGGTTCTCCCTATAGTTTTCAATGAATAAAGGCATAGACTGTGCATGTGGCACATTATGAATAAGTTGCCTATAAGGGTATGTTTTATATATATTTTTTGATTATGGTTATCGATCACGGGACTGAAATCTCCATATAAAATCTTTCATGTTTCTATGCAGGTTAACACTGACTTATTGCTAAACATAGATTTAAGGAAGCGTTTAGTAAAACTTGTGTGGAGTGTCTATTTGGGACCCCAAGATTTTGAGCAGATGTGGATTGCACTGATGGATGAATTTAATTTGTCAGATCACACGTGGCTATCAGAGGTTTTTAGAAACCGGTCCAATTGGATACCTGGGTATTTCAAAGATTTACCCATGTGTGGATTAATGAAAACCACCTCGCGGTCTGAGAGCTTGAACTCTTTTTTCAACAGTTTTTCAAACCATGGTAACAATATTTTGAAGTTTATTCTATCTCATGACATTGCCATGGACAAACAAAGAAACATGCAACGAACCGATGAGCATCTCACCAACACCACTACTCCTGATTTCAAGACTCAGAGGTCAATTGAGCGACATGTTGCTATGGTATATACTAGGACCGTGTTCTTTGATGTTCAAAAGGAAATAGTCAAAGGGGATCGATATTGTTCTCAGTGGAACGTTGTTGTTAATGACGGGCGCCAGATTTTTACCATAAGGCAGAAGGATAAGTCCTTTAAAACTAAGGCTGAATTTAAGGTACAAGAGTCTTTAACCTATAATGCGTTATGTTATTGGCATTTATAAACTGGAAATAACTCAAGAGCAATTTCAAGTTTGATTGTTTTGTGTCAAATCAGGTAAAGATTATCATGTAATAAATCTGCTGGTGTATAATCTGTCGGTGTATCAGCAGTGATTTTAATAATACATATCACAAGTGATTTTATGAGAACACTATTCGTATCAATTGTGCTTCATATCATATCTGATTGAAACTTATTTCATTACATGTTGATCACAATTGATTTTCTATTATAATAAATTAAACAAGTATTTAAACAATGCAGGTACGTGTCACGGATAATATTACATTATGTTTAGTGGTGTCACATAGATTTACCTATGTCCACATAATCACGAATCAAACTTTATGTATATTTGACAGGTTGTGCTACTGGAAGTGGATGGATCCTTGTCATGTTCTTGCCAACTATATGAGTATTTTGGTATTCTTTGTTGCCACATCTTTAGTGTCTTATTCAACATAGATACTGAAGAGATACCTCGTCAGTATGTTAATAGGAGATGGATGAGAGGTGTTATCCCGATGGATGTACTTCATACTAGACGTATACAACCTGGAAGCAATGAACGGTCTGATAGATTGACAAATGATATACAATTTGAGTTTGACCAGATTTTGAGTAGGGTTTATGGTGATGAAGATCAACTTGAACTTTTCTTGGAGAAGGTTCGTTTGTTGAAGTCATAAATTGCACCTGATGTTCCTTCAGATGATTATACTATTAGCAAAGATGTTGAGTTCGAAAAGTTTTTGGGTGTCTCAAAGCCCAAGACAATTGAGGTACGTGCTCCAGGAGGTTTGCGAAACAAAGGATGTGGCACAGGTAAGCGTTTAATCGGTGGTGCTGAGCGAGTTTGAAGAACGCGCGACTGAAGAGGAAATGTAGGGGTTGTAATGAATATACTAACCACGATTCCCGGAACTGTCCAGTTAAAAGAGCGATGTCCGAAAAAAAACGATGATTGATGGCATAGGTTTTTTGTTTTATAGGAGGTTATTGAGGAAGTTGCATTTCCTGCAATTTTAATATAGTTTAGTTGGATTTTTTTTTCCATTTTCAATTGTTTTCGATTCAACCAAGATTATTTTCATTAAATGTGTATCGTTTTAATTGGGTATGATATTTTCTTTTAATTGAATCGTTTTATTTGTGTTAAAATCCATTCAATATAGTGATAGGTATATTAGCATAGTACAACTTTCCAATAACTTAAAAAAAATTCAATAATTTATAATCATTTCAATGTACTATTTTTGGTATACACCTTAAAATAAGCTAAGAATCACAAATGATACGAATAATTGTTTCATAACATCACTTGTGATGTGTATTTATTAAATTCACTTGTGACTTGAATTTTTTTTACCATAGCATGTACATGAATCATTTGTGTTATTATACACTCGCAGGTTTACCCTATAAGGTAATTTTTTATATGTATAAAAAAGTGCACTAGAGATTCGAATCTTTTTCAACATAGAATATACATAAAGCATTTGTGATTTGATACAGTGGCAGATTTAAACATCCAGTAATAAGCACCAATCACTTATGATTTCTACTATTAATTGATGTTACTACACGATATCATTTTCTTGCTTACGACCATAAACCAATGCAATTGAGATTGAACTTAACATATGTCATGTTGACCAATGACCATTCCATTAAACAAACGGATGATAAGCATAACTAAGTCAAAATACTACTATTCAAAAACAATTGAGGTTCAAATTGTGGCATGACCCAAAAAAAAAACAGAGCAAAACTTTTATATCCAAGTACTTTGAAATTAAACCCAAAAAGTCTACCAACTATAAGAACTTAACCAGCACGTGCTGTAGTGATGTTCGCTTTCTCTTGTATGGCAGTCTTTGTCATCCTTCTAGGCTGTCCGAAATCGTTACCTAAACTTGTTGCTTCCCTGATCAACCTTGTCCTAAAAATATTAGGTGTTGAAAGCAATATCTTCGATACGTATTTTTTCCGGAACTTGGTGATTTGTACATCCTGCGCTGGTGATTCCTTCACGAACTCTGCGTCATACTTGCTTACCGTTTCACCTTTATAGCTCTCCATGTGGCGCATTGTGAATATCCCAGAGTCCATAGTATTATCGATCGTCCTCCACTTCATTCTAAACATGTTCGGTTTAACTTTCGACATACTATTAACCCTTGGATGGTGCACACTTTTCAGATATTTTTGCATAAAAGATTGCTGCAAAATAGATGTATTTAAAATAAGTTTTCAACAATTACGTTTTAGACCAATATATGTTTTTTTCTAAAATTAACGTTATGCTTACCAACATGAATGGCAGTTCACCATATCTGTCATCTATCGCCATGTTGCTTGCGCTATTGTCCAAGATCACTAAACTTGGTGTCTTCATATTGTATACAATAACGTAGAAGTGATCTGCCTGCTGGATAGGGAAAAATATCTGCAAAAAGTAAGTTAGTAATAGAGTTTATTAATAACATATATGCATTTCGTTATATTTCATATTATCCAAAGTAATGAACAGTAACAGAGGTTCATACCATGTCAATTGGCTTGAGAGACACCATCTCATTGTCATTGGACATGCAAGATTTCAGATTACCTGAAAAAACGCCAAACATGTCTTTTGTGCCCACATTTTGTGGTAGCATGCCCTCCGTCTACATACCAAAAATCGCATCATTACATCATTTTTTTATGTAAAATACTTCAATGTAATTGACTTTACTTAACCACATACCATTGTCATTGTCGTGCAAAATAATCGATGGGGAGATACCTTGTTTCTGAATTGTTCCTCCTGATTGAGTAGGTACGCCCAAATATCGATGATCTTATTACCCACATGTGTCTCTGGTGCCATACTTTCGAAGTCTTTCCTTTGTACTTCCAGACCATTAATAGATTTGTAAACTACAAACCTATTATTAAATATACAGTTGTTTAATAATATTGCGCAACTATATCAAAATAACTTGTAATATGAAGCTAAAATATAGTGTATGTTATACAACTTACAATCTATCTCCTTGGGTTGAGAATAACCAGTTCCACAATAAGCTTTCATCTCTAGTGATGCTCGCTTTAGGGTCTACCTTTCTATTCAAGTAAGGTGAGCGTATTGTTATTCCAGCCTTAATTTCACGCTTTTCGACGTTCTTATTGGTTGTTTGATCAAATGTGACCGTCATCGGCAAACCACCTGTGCTTTGATCAAAAGAATTGTTTTCTGTTGTATCTTCCCGTACAGCTTTCACAGCTGGCTCATGCTATTTCACATATCAATGAATTATAATCAAGAAATAAAGTTCATACAAAACAATTCATGTAATTTTAGTTTTTTCCCTTCATATGGATCATTTATGATTAAAACTTAAATATATAGAGTCAACATATATTGAACCACAAATTTTATCATATATAAGTCACGTATGAATCAGATAGGATTTAATGCACATACCTGTTGTTGATGTCCTATACATCCCACCGAATTGTCCTTCTCAAACTCTTGTGTCAGTCCGAGACTGAAGCTTGGAACTTCATCCGTACATTTTGTTCTCCTATACACATTCAACGCACTTCCCGATCTCCCTGCATCTGTATCTGTTGGGATGACTATTCTTGGTGTTTCAAATCCCCCAACAACATTATCTCTGCCCCCACTCAGAATATCTGTCACGTTCGTAGCAGTCACAATGTCACTTGCAATGGAATATTCTCTCGTTGTTCTCTCTTTTTCAGCTGTATGTTGCATCACTAGCTCGTCACATGCCTCCAATACAACAGGGTCTTCAAAAAATTGCGTTGAATTCTCAAATATGGCAGGTTCCACACTAACATCCCTTTCTTGTCCTATTCCAACAGATACTACATTTTGTTGCCCACTGTTATCAGTTGTTGTCCCAAATCCAGGGATCTCCTCAGTTGCCAAATTTACAGTATGCATCTGTTCTGCCAAGTCCCCGACAACAACTTGATCGTTTTCCTCTGTCTCTTGTTCTCTCACGACTATATATTTTGCTTTATCTCTCCATGCATTAATTACTTCAACGCCAGGGAATTTCATTGATGCCTTATCAAAGGATATGCTCAAAGATGTCTTCAGTGTCATGATGTTGTTGTACAGGTTCTCAAACTCAGTTAAATAACCCTGCATGTGTTTACAGTTGTTTTGAGTTCATGTATGTGTACTAATAATTTTAATTAAACACATATGATCACATAACATTATTAATATCAAATTTACCATGGTGATGACATATGTTTTATTTGGCAGTTTCAATGAATATTTATTATCAGTTAGCTTAATCATCATATCCATCTAATCAACAGTGATTTATTGTATCAATCATCTATGATTTATGGAATAACACATATTGAAACACAAATGATCATATAAATAATCCCGTGAATTTTATCGATAATGATCACATATTCTAAATTACTTATATTCAAACACAGGTTATACAACATTTTAGATCACATATACTAAGTCAATCGTGAATACTACCTCTACATTAGTCGGTGATGAAGGTTGTGTTGCCTCCACATTTGCATCATTATGCACATAAGGTTCTTCAAACTCCCCTAATCCCAATCCTCCCGACTCAATTTTTGATTCAACCCTTAACCACAACCTTTCGAATGACCATACTTTTATTGCGGGTCTTTCTCTGATTACTTTCGGTATGTCCCACTTTATGTTATCCACGTATAATAACTACATAAAAAAGAAAACATTATCACATTGAGTTAAAAAAAACATATAAAAATAATGAATATAACTATACTAAAAACTTACCACTAAAGTTGCCAAGGGACCACAAAAGAAAGCCTTCTCACTGTTTCCATTCCATGTGTTCTTACAGTACCTTAAACAGTTTAGAAGGTACCCGCACCAGTTTATATCTCTGAAAATGGTATTTTCTGATATTCGGGATAAGACGTTCAAGTCACATAGACCGTTGTACTTACAATGGCCCATTGTGTCGCAAAATACAACTATGAAGTTCAGCCTGAAGTTCCAATCCGCTATGTCCGTCAACAATATTTTGCTACTTACATTTGTTGGTCGTATTAGGACACGATCAAACTGTTTTAGCCACTCTGCTTTTAGATCAAGACCGTAGTCGTCCGTTGCACATTCATTGTAAATAATAGGACCCATTGGACAGCCGATCATGTTCCTAATACCATCTTCAGTTATTACTATCGGGCCCTTTGAAGTCTTCAACGTCATCGTGTATGGATCGAAGTTCAAGGCAACATGATGTCCGAGGTTTGATGGTATGCCATCCATCTTCATTCCCGAAAGTCCACCAAAACCCATGTCTGTCATTGCTTGTAGTTGTGCAGCTGACATCATACTAATTGCATTAAAAAGTGGGTATGGTGTGGTCCTCACTTTCATACAACATCGTTGACTCACTCGCCCCCTTGGCCTAGCTTCAATTTCAGCTGGTGCATTGTTTGCATCCGACATCATTCCCTTTCCTTTTTCTTCTTTTGTTGCTTTTCTAGATTTCTTCCTTACCTCTATCGTTTTCTTCTTACTGTCTATTGCTGCCAAATCACTTTCAATGGAACGGCTTCGCTTTGAAGTTCCACGCATTGCGGAGGAAGTACCTGCACATTGATATTGAATAATCACTTCAATTTATAGGAGGCACACTTGCAATCAACATTAAAATTAATGTAAATCAAAATTGATTAACAACAATCAAATCATTATTACTAATGTAGATCACCATTGATTCAAAAAAATCAAATCACTACTGATTCTAAAAAACATCAAATCAACATTGATTGAAACCCATCAACAAATATATATTGTTAGAAATCACTACTGATTCACAACCATCGCTAAATATGTATAGAACTAAATAACTACAAATATAACATCTATACATTACCAAAACAAAAAATCAACAACATTAAAAGCCTCTTATTGTGGTTAATCACTGATTCAACACATTAAAAGCATCTTATTATGGTTAATCACTTCTGATTCGAATCAACAACATACAAAGTCATATATTTTTTAATATTTAAATCAACATTGATTTTACACAAAGTGAACATAGGTTTAGTGACAAATCACTAATGATTTACATATATTAACACAACCGGTACTCTTTAAGATACTCTTTTTCCAATAACAGTAGCATTAACGTACAATCAATAAATCTTATTTACAACCATCACCACACATTGTAAGGATTACCTCAAAACCCTAATTATTTTCCCTAATAAGGCATCCATATTCGATTATAAAAACAATATCGATAAAATAATATTATTTCTTCTTACCAGAATCAGGTCTCAATGTTCGAGTCTTAACAGAGAGCATTGGTACTTCTCCTTCTGTTTCATCCATGCCAGTTGCCAACTGTAGCCTTCGTACTCCAACTTCAGTCGACTTTCTAACAACCCTTTTTGTCTTCTTAGCAAGTCGATCACTTTTGCGTACACCTGTAGAATCTTTAATCATACATTGTTATCTTCATATTAGGGGTTTTGAAGGAAATACTAAATAGATGAATAAAAACTCAAAATCTTTAAACCTGGAGTTGCCATTTGAATGTATCACAACAGGGTCTCGTCAATGAGCTTGTATCTCAAACCCCTTCTTCTTGCTTTGAAATTTCTCGACCTCGCAGAAGATTTCTTCAATGAATCGCACGCAGTCTCCTTCCCCGATTACAACGATTCTGAGTTTCATCAAGTTTGCTTGAAGATATGAGACGTGTTGAGAAGATTTCGGGAATGATTCGTTTGATTTGAAAGGATGCATCATATCACTGGAAAAAAGCCAGCGGATACAATTTCCATTATTAAAAAAAGGAAAATTCCACTTTTACCCCTGCAATTACTATTTACACGTAATTGAATTTATTTTTGTTTTAATTTATTAGATAAAATGGCATTATTTTTATCAACCATTGATTGAATCTAATCAAGGGTTAAGATGTATCCCTTTATTCCTTTAAACACTCTATGTTCTCGTTTGAACCCACCCCTATATATACATATATGTGTGTGTGTGTGTGTGTGTGTGTGTGTATGTAGGGCTGGGTTTCAGTGAGAAGTTGAGGTTAACGTGAGAAGTGGTGTAACACCCCTAAAATTCGAAAGCAACAGACAAATTAAAACTTCCAAAATGACTTCATAGCATTGAAATATCAAATGTCTAAGTTTACAAAGAAGAATCACTACAACAAGTATCAGAGTTCTAACGGAACTATCTAGTCTCACAAACGGGGACAAAATTAGTCGGGTGTTTCTAAAACCACCAAAGTTGCTAGGGGCGAGTAGAGCCCGACCGACCCGAATTACCCGACCCGACCCGATATTTAGCTTAAAATCCGACCCCCAAAATATCCAAATCTGAACCCCCCGATCCGATCTAAATTATCGGGTAAAGTAGGATCGGGTTGGGTACCCAAAACCAAAACCCGACCCGTCCAAAATATCCGAAATTGTTTTTTTTAAATCAGTTTTATTATTTTATTAAACTAACCTAAAGATCCTAAATCCTAAATTCCTAATGCGTAAAGCTTCAGCCCTCATTTCATTCATTCAGGCTCCACTGAATCACTGTTTCAGCCCTCGACCGCTCGACGACTCCTTGACCACCGTCAACCTCGATTCCTCGACGACTTCTTAACTCATCAGTGACCGCCCTAATTTTGATTGTTGATGTTTCTAAACCAGAGGAAATGGCTGCTGCAATTGCTGATTTGTCGCTGCACTGAATCTGATGCTTGGGGTTCCTGAAAGTGAGCAAGTGAAGCAATCTTCTGTTGTTGATTATCTGACAAGGACATGGCTAGAAGTTTTCTTGAAGAAGCGATATGACTGGGATCTTACCAGCTTTAACTACACAGAACTGAGAAAAATTGCTTTACTACGTGGGTTATGCCACAAGGTAATTAAGATTTGTGCCATACATAATTGAATATATCCTCGCTTAGGTATTATTAATATTGTTGATCTATGTTGGTTGAAGAACACATCATGCCATAAGGTAATTGAGATCTATGTTAGCTGTAAACAAATTTGTACTAATTTTCCATGTTGGGGTTGAGCTGGTTCGAAGAGATTTTCTTATGAATTCTCCCCACCCTTTCAAAAAAGAGGACATCATCAGCTTAGTTCCAGTGCATAAGGTGAAGCCCAACCCGAACCACCCGACCCCGAACCACCCGATCTTTAAACGGTCGGATTTCGGGGGATTCCATCCTACCTGAATATCCAATCGGGTTTTGGGTTTGGGTACCTGACCTAACCGATGCACACCCCTAAAAGCTGCTATCTTCACCAAATTGGATGACATCACTAAAGTCGTCCTATCGGAACTTCTACTAAGCTCCACTCGCCACTCAGATCCATCTAAGACCTGATATACATGTCGAAAAGAAAAAGTGTTAGGCTTAACGCCTAGTGAGTTAAAGCAATTTTCATTATATAAATCGTAAAACCTTTAAAAAGAATACTTTACTATCAACACGACCGTCCGTGAAATATTAGACATATAAAGACTTTGATCCCAAACCATGTTATTCTCAGTACAAAATATCCCTTTCTAAATAATGTTCACCAAACAATTTCCCCAAAACACACCCACGAGGTATTTCATCAAAATACTATTTATATAAGTAAAATGGCACGTTTTTAACACCAAAGGTACGGGTAAGGGAATTACCCGAGGATAACACCTTCATGTGACGGGGGAGACTCGTTTCCATCGAATGTGGCGGAACACATAGTTAAGCAACTTATCAACATTCTCGAGATTCACATAAAGCCATGGATCCCCGTATACGACTCCTCTAAGAACCATCGCAAGATACCCAAATAACCCTAGTGTCTACTCGACCTCTAGATGAGTGTCACTGCAAAAGTCACAAGTCCCCGTATCTGACTCACCATGGGAACCATCGCAAGACTTAGCTCCGTATACGACTCTGTAGAGCACCACCGCAAGCTTCCATAACAACATGACTTGGGGACCACACACTAGACTCAAACATGGACATCAAAACTCCATGATGAACATAACGACTCATATGCCTATGGATCCAATGCATTACAGTCTAAATATTACATGACTCCATATGAATGAACTAATGCATCCAAAACATGTAATAACCAACATTTGTGCACTACTTGCATTTCCATAAAACGCCCGTATTGAGCTATTTAAACCGAACAACGTCCCAAAACTCATTAGAGTATAAGTCAATCCATAAGGCATCATAAAATGTTTGGCAATAAGAATAAATCCAATGTTGCTACATCTGCCGAAGTAAAATTTTCCCAAAAAGTGGCATTTCTCCAACGTATGATTGGCTGAAGGCCTAAACCGTAAGTTCCACAATTTCCCAAAATACTCATCGTGTCAAGAATGACAGTTTTCCATTCACTCACACTGTTAAAGCCGAAATAGTTTAGAACACCAATATCCCAAAACTCATAAGTAGGATAAAATCCCAAAAAAACCATTTGTACCCAACTTTTCATAAAATGAAACCCAACACATTATGTTGCCTAAATTCGCCAATAAATCCAATAGAACTCCATTAGTAGATTTAAATATCATTTTTGAGGATAAAACCCCCAAACACACTTATCAACCCAATACAAAGCCTTGTGTAACACCCTAAAAATAGGGATAACAAAAATCAAAAAAACGGACAGGTGGTATACGAAAATTGCCTTAGCAAGAGCCTCCCAAAAATGGGGAAAAATAAACCTGTTTAATTACAGTTGTAATTTAACGGAAATAAACAACAACCAACTAATCTACTTCCTAAAATATAAAATAGATTACAAAAAGGGTGTCGCCTATAATCCAATCATTGCCATCACAAAAGTGCGCCCCAAGCACCTTCCCCAAGATCTCACCAAGGACCGACTAAGCCTGCTTAGAAGCGGCGCCACTAGAACCTGAGATACACATTGACACTAAACAAGTGTTAGGACAAAAGAGCCTAGTGAGTTTGTACAAGAAATAGCATATAAATCCGAACATAATTCTTATCAGCAGTTAACCAAGGTTCATTAAATGTGGAGTCAACGGGGGAGACCCATAGCACCAATCAAGTTCCACCCAAAGAGTCGATACACCTTGATGCCAACTACCATGAGTGGCATCCAAAAAGCCCGGCACACCCGAGGACTACAACCATGGCATTACCCCGAATGGCGGAAGTCTAGGTACATACCTTACGGTGGCACCCAAGACTGTATCCTCCTAGTGTCTACCGACTTGGTCCGTCCAACAGTATCATTAGTAGGTCTCAAGGAACATAATGCACATGAATATTCACAATACCAACCATGGGTAAAATATTAGACCGTACATTCCTCACATTACATATAGTCTATTACAAGGCTAGTATGAATGAATTAGCATCAACATAATCGTAACTCCACTTCATAGTAGTTCAAATAATATTTCCTTCCAAATTCCATAGTATAAATTTCTTCAAGCAATAATAAGCAACTTATTATGGTGCAAATATCAATTAATCCAACAACCCAAATATTAGGTCAAACCACTCATATAGACCATTACCCAAAAATCAACCCATACAAGTATATTTCCCATTTATTTGAGGTCAAATAGTCCCAATGCCATTTTAGAAAAGCTCACCCATATCAACAATGAGGACTTAGACTTACACATAAAGAAATCTACAAGAGCCAAGTATTATGAATGAGTAGTTCAATAAGGATGAATGACAATAATAGATGATGAAATATGATGTGTATCTAGTTTTGACAAAGGTTTAGAAACTCACAATCTAGGTTTTGGTTAAAACCTAGAAAATAGAAAACCCTAGATGTAGATAGTGGTTGATTTGATGACAAGGAGTGGAGATCTTGATGAACACTTCAATAAATGGTATTGAATGATGATTTGATGACAAATCAATGAGCTTACCAACCAAAACTCTTGCAAGAAGTGAGGAGGGTGTTGAGTTACTCAAAAATCGTGAAGAAAACGAGCGGAGATGAAAATATGGATAAAAGTCGGGCAAAGAGGGGTTTTGGGAACCTGCAGGTAGCCCCGCGGCTTTGGCCGTGGCTAAGAGGCCGCACCATTAGCCGCGTGTGTGCCCTAAGGTTTGCACTCCAGAGAGTTATGCGGCTTGGGTCGCGACTTGGAACCCGCGCTCTAAGTCGCGCAACTCACTGTTTCAGACTGTTAGCCATGGCTTTGAAAGTTAAGAGACTAACCACACATCTATACATTGACACACATATATATATAGGCAAGTTCTAAACGAAAGTACGGGTGTTACAATCCTCCCCACCTTAATTAGGATTTTGTCCCCGAAATCCCGTTCTAGAAAAATAAGTGAGGGTAGCGATTCCTCATATCCTCTTCTGATTCCCATGTAACGTTGGCACCTCGGTGGTGCTTCCATTGAACTTTAACCATGACTATGTCTTTATGTCATAACTTCTTTACTTTAGACTCCAATATTGCTTCCGGTTCTTCCACACACCGATTTCCGTGATCTACTCGGATTTATGTCAAGGGAATCACACTATATTCTTTGGCTAGGCACTTCCGAAGGTAACACACGTGGAAGGTAGGGTGTATTCCATCCATTTCAGGTGGTAAATCCAACCGGTAGGCTTGCAATCCAATCTTCTCTAAGATGACGAAGGGTCCTAAGAAATGGGGGTTAAGCTTTCCACGTTTTCCAAACCGGATGATCCCCTTCCATGGAGATACTTTCAGCATAACGCGATCGCCCACTTGAAACTCAATCGATCTCCTCTTCTTGTCCACGTAACTCTTCTGTCGATCTTGAGCCGCCTTCAGTCTTTCCCAAATTTCTTTCACTTTATCACCGTCTCTTGAACTATTTTCGGCCCGGCGAATTGCTTCTCGCCCTCTTCAATCCAACAAACCGGAGTTCTACACTTCCGTTCATACAACGCCTCGAACGGTGCCATTCCGATACTAGAATGGTAACTGTTATTATAAGGAAACTCCACCAAAGGTAGGTGTGAGTCCCAACTATCTCCAAAGTCGATAACACACGACCTCAACATGTCCTCGAGCGTCTGGATTGTCCTCTCGCTTTGACCGTCTGTTTGAGGATGGTAAGTCGTGATTAAGTTTAGTCTCGTGCCCAACTCCTTCTGTAGACTTGCCCAAAAGTTTGATGTGAATCGACTATCCCTATCCGACACAATCGATTGCTGGACCCCATGTCTCGACACCACCTCATCAATATAAAGCTTGGCCAATTTCTCCATTGGCAAGGTCTCTCGCATTGCGAGGAAATGCGCACTCTTGGTTAGGCGATCGACGATCACCCAAATAGTATCATGTCCTCGTAACGTCTTTGGTAGTTTTGTCACGAAGTCCATGGTGATGTTGTCCCATTTACACTCAGGGATGGACAACGGTTGCAAACTTTCGTAAGTCCTTTGATGTTTCACCTTGACCTGGAGACACGTGACACACCTTTCCACATAGTTGGCCACATCAAGTTTCATCACCGGCCACCAATAATTTAACTTTAGATCTCTATACATCTTGGTGCTACCGGGATGAATAGAATATTTCGACTTATGCGCCTCTTCTAGAACTAGGTCCCGATTCCAACCAAGCTTTGGCACCCAGATTCGGTCCTAAAAGAGTTTAAGCCCACGACCATCTTCCGTCAATAGTCCACTTTGCTTCACCATAACCTTGGATTTGAGGTTTTCTTCTTTTAGTGCCTCCGTTTGACATGAATTGATACTCTCCAACAAACTGGATACCACATCGATCCTAGTGAGGCATAATTTGACCCCACCTTCATAGCTCCTCCGGCTCAACGCAACCGCCACCAGGTTGGCCTTACCGGGATGATATAGCAACTCACAATCGTAGTCCTTTAGTAGTTCAAGCCACCTTATTTGCCTCATGTTGAGTTCTTTTTGGTCGAAGATGTACTTTAAGCTTTTGTGATCGGTAAACAAAGTGCACTTCGTCTCGTACAGATAATGTCGCCACAATTTCAATGCAAAGACCACCGCCGCCAATTCCAAGTCATGAGTCGGGTAGTTCTTCTCATGGTCCTTTAGTTGCCGAGAAGCGTAAGCTATCACTTTTACTCGTTGCATTAACACACACCCGAGACCCATCTTGGAAGCATCGCTAATACCACAAAGTCATCCGAACCCTCAGGTAGGGATAGAATAGGATCTTTACACAACTTCTTCTTGAGCGTTTGAAAGGCTTAGTCTTGTTCATCGGTCCAAAAAAACTTGACATTCTTTCTTGTGAGGGAGGTGAGTGGCGAAGCTATTTTGGAGAAGTCTTGAATGAATCGCTAGTAGTAACCCGACAACCCCAAGAAACTTCGGATCTCCGTCGGACTCGTTGGCGGTTCCCAACTCATCATCGCCTCGATCTTTGTCGGGTCTACCTTCACCCCGTCTTTAGATACCACGTGGCCCAAGAATTGCACTTCTTGGAGACAAAACTCTCACTTCGAGAACTTTGCGAACAATTTTTCCTTTCGTAAAACTTTTAACACTTCCCGCAAATGTTTCCCATGTTCAGACTCGTCCTTTGAGTAGATCAAAATATCGTCGATGAAGACAATCATGGATTTGTCCAAGAAAGGGTGACACATGCGATTCATCAAATCCATTAATACGGCCGGAGTGTTGGTCATACCTAAAAGCATCACCAAAAACTCGTAGTGACTGTATCGCATTCGGAAAGACGTCTTCGAAATGTCCTCCTTCTTCACTCTCACTGATGGTATCTGGACCGAAGGTCAATTTTCAAAAAGCATCCCGCACCCTGAAGTTGATCAAAGAGGTCGTCGATGCGAGGTAAAGGGTACTTGTTCTTTACCGTGACCTTATTCAGTTCCCGATAGTCGATGCACATCCGCATAGATCCATCTTTCTTCTTTATGAACAAAAACGGAGCTCCCCAAGGTGACGAGCTTGGTCGAATGAATCCCTTCTCAAGAAGCTCTTGAAGTTGGGTCATCATCTCTCTCATTTCTGTCGGAGCCAAACGATAGGGTGCACGGGCTATTGGAGTCGTGCCTGGAGTAAGGTCGATTTGGAACTCCACTTGTCGTTCCGACGGTAACCCGGGTAAATCTTTCGGAAATACGTCCGGATAGGCTTGCACAATATTCACGTCCTCCACCGACCTCTTCTCTTTCTTCGCGTCTACCACATAAGCCAGATACGAAGGGTAACCCTTCGATAGAAATTTGCGAGCCTTAAGTGAGGAGATGATAGGGTTACTTCTCTTCCCTTTCCCCCCATAGATGGTGACTACGTCGCTTCCCGACAAAGGCACTTGGATCATCTTTTTGGAGCAAAAGATGTCGGTCTTATATTTCGACAACCAATCAATGCCTATGACTACGTCGAACACTCCTATAGCCATAGGTAACAAGTATACTCCAAAGGGATTCCCATCAATCTCTAGAGTACAATCACAAAAACGTTCTCGGATGATCACTTAATCCCCATTAGCTACTTCAACTACTAATGCATCGGGAAGAACACTAATAGGAGTGACGAATTGCTTACAGAAAATATCTGAAATGAAAGAACATGTAGCACCCGAATCAAACAACACACGAGCGGGCAAGGAGTTTACTAGGAACGTACCCGAAACAACATCGGCGGTCTCCTTGGCCTCCTCGGTAGTCATCCGGAATGCTCGGCTTGGCGCCCTCGACGGTTGTTCGACTCGTGTCGTCGATCCAAAAGAACTTCCATGGTTGCCACCCACTAGCTTCCGGAAATCCTTCTTCCTATGGCCCGGTTCCCATTACTCGAAGCACACCGGCCCCCGGATGGGGCAATCTCGAATGACATGACCCTTCTTCCCGCACTTGGCACATTCAATGGGACCCGAGTGAGGTTTTGGATCGCATGGGCCAGAGTGCTTGACCTTGCACTTGTGGCACCATCGTGCTTCACGATGGCTGTCTCCAATTCTTCCACCTATAAATGGTCTAGATTGAAGAACGGGCCCAGATGTCCCTTCCCACTTTCGCTTCTCCCCCACTTGACCTCTCTCTTCCTTCTCCGCCACCAAATCGTCTTCCACAAGCAAGGACTCTTTGATTACATCCTGAAGTGTCAACCCTCTAGCATTCCTCACTACCGTCCTCATCCCGGCCGGCAACCCATGCTGGTAAGCCTTGATCTTTGACCTTTCATCAAGGACCAGGTGTCCCACCAAGTTTTGCTTTTCCAAGAAAAGCTTGGAGTAGTTGGCGATAGACAGAGTCTCTTTCCTCAACCCTGTGAACTCCTCTTCCAGCTTGTCCAAAGATCTCTCACTACAATACTTGTCCATGATCTTCTGTTTGAAAACCGACCAAGTTAACTTGGTCAGAACTTCGGGAGTGAGGGCGGACCGGGTGAGATTCCACCAAATCAAAGCCTCTCCTCTGAGCAGTTGAGAAGAGAACTTAACCCGTTGCGAGATATCACATTCACTAGATTCAAAGGCCATCTCTACTTCCTTAAGCCAATACATGCAAACAACCGGATTGGCGGAACCTGAAAACTCCTTCGGGTTGCACCCCAGAAAAGCTTTATAAGTGCATCTTTTGGCCTTTCCTTTGCTTCCGTTCCCTAATGGCTCTTTAGTTACCACAACGGCTGGTCCACCACCTGACCCATTCACGATGTTCTCAGCCATTGTCTCAGGTTGTTGGTGACTAGCATCTCGATCCTCCAGTAGTTTCATAAAGAATTCTTGTTGTTGTGCCATGGCCGAATTCATGATGTGCATCATACATCCCGGATTCTTGTTTCCATGGTCACCTCCTTCATGATCGTATTAGTGGAGGCCATATTGGTTCGCGGTATTTGTTTAGGTCCCCCGCCCAAGACATTGGTTGCGGGTTCTCTTTCAGTATTCGCAACCACGACAGGTTGATCGGCGGTCGATTCGTCTTCAATCTGACCCTCTGGTAGGTTTTGCTGTCTGCTACGTGTGTTTACCATAGTTATAATCTGTCACACACGTACGAGAAAGAGGTTGAGAAAAGACTAAATGAGTTGAACTCATGGTACATTCTAATACATTCATCAATTATCATAACAATAGCAATTCAAGCATGCTCACGTAAGGCACATTCATAATAGCATTAGCTACGTGATATTATGATTGTGTTATACACAAGGATCCATCGTCGTTGTCATCACGATTCTTAATTCCTATAATTCCGTAGGTCCTAACGCTTTCCCCACCTAAGACTTTTACCCCCAAAGTGGGCAACTTAACGCTACACTTAAAGCTTAAGTCTAGGTATACTAAGGTCAATACCTAGTTCTCTTAGGGTGTGTTTGGTACGCAAACAGGACAGGACAGGACAAGATGGAACAGAACAGGACAACTGTCCAACGTTTGGCAAGACATGACAGAACTGGACAGAACATGATTAGACTGGTTAAATGACGAATTTACCCCTAATGAAAAATCATAGATTACATCACATAAAACTAATTTACATCACTAGTACATAGTGCAATGGATTATCAAAAACATAAAGCTAATTTATCACGATTGGATTTTGGATATGGAAAACAAAACCTAAATTTTAAGTTTCGGATTTTAGGTTGTTTCGGGTTTGAGTTGGTCGGGTTTCGGATTGATGTCGGTCGGGTTAGGGTATTATAATATGAAAATGTTATATATAAATTCAATCGTTTTTTTGGATGAATACAATCAATTGAAAGATTGATGAAATCGATTGCAAGTTTAAAATTTAGAAAATATTTCAACAAACTGTAATTTACGATTTTCAAAAAAATAATTAGATAAATATATATATATATATATATAGTATTTAAAATATAGATTTATGTTATTTCAGGTTTTCGGACGGGTGACCAACGATCAAACCCAATCCAAACCCGAATATCCTCCCAAATGTCGGGTTTTGGATTAACGGATTTCGGGGTATTCGGCTTTTGCAAAAACACCTTATTTTCGGTTAGGATGCGGATTCGGATTTCGGACTATTCAGGTTTTGCACACCCCTAGCTTGGAGGCTTAGATTATGAGAAAACATGTTTTATGTTTTTGTTTTTAACAAAAGGTATATTAGTCAAAATATTGTTGTTCTACTTAGTTCCAGGGGTTGGAGTGGGACAAGTGTGTCCCATGCTTGTTCCACTTAGTTCTAGCGTGTCCCACATATAGTCACGCCAAACATGGGACAAACTTGTTATGTTCTGTCTTGTTCCACTCTGTTCTGCATACCAAACGCACCCTTAAACTAAAGCTTTGATACAAATTTGTAACACCCTAAAAATAGGGATAACAAAAATCCGAAAAACGGACAGGTGGTATACGAAAATTGTCATAGCAAGAGCCTCCCAAAAATGGGGAAAAATAAACCTGTTTAATTACAGTTGTAATTTAACGGAAATAAACAACAACCAACTAATCTACTTCCTAAAATAGAAAATAGATTACAAAAAGGGTGTCGCCTATAATCCAATCAATGCCATCACAAAAGTGCGCCCCAAGCACCTTCCCCAAGCTCTCACCAAGGACCGACTAAGCCTGCTTAAAAGCGGCACCAATGAACCTGAGATACACATCGACACCAAATAAGTGTTAGGCCAAAAGAGCCTAGTGAGTTTGTACAAGAAATAGCATATAAATCCAAACACAATTCTTATCAGCAGTTAACCAAAGTTCACTAAATGTGGAGTCAACGGGGGAGACCCATAGCACCAATCAAGGTCGGCCCAAAGAGTCGATACACCTTGATGCCAACTACCATGAGTGGCATCCAAAAGGCCCGGAACACCCGAGGACTACAACCATGGCATTACCCCGAATGGCGGAGGTCTAGGTACATACCTTACGGTGGCACCCAAGACTGTATCCTTCTAGTGTCTACCGACTTGGTTCGTCCAACAGTATCATTAGTAGGTCTCAAGGCACATAATGCACATTAATATTCACAATACCAACCATGGGTAAAATATTAGACCGTACATTCCTCACATTACATATAGTCTATTACAAGGCTAGTGTGAATGAATTAGCATCAACATAATTGTAACTCCACTTCATAGTAGTTCAAATAATATTTCCTTCCAAATTCCATAGTATAAACTTCGTCAAATAATAATAAGCAACTTATTATGGTGCAAATATCAATTAATCCAACAACCCAAATATTAGGTCAAACCACTTATAAAGACCATTACCCAAAATCAACCCATACAAGTATATTTCCCATTTATTTGAGGTCAAATAGTCCCAATGCCATTTTAGAAAAGCTCACCCATATCAAAAATGAGGACTTAGACTTACACATAAAGAAATCCACAATAACCAAGTATTATGAATGAATAGTTCAATAAGGATGAATGACAATAATAGATGATGAAATATGATGTGTATCTAGTTTTTACAAAGGTTTAGAAACTCACAATCTAGGTTTTGGTTAAAACCTAGAAAATAGAAAACCCTAGATGTAGATAGTGGTTGATTTGATGACAAGGAGTGGAGATCTTGATGAACACTTCAATAAATGGTCTTGAATGATGATTTGATGACAAACCAATGAGCTTACCAACCAAAACTCTTGCAATAAGTAAGGAGGGTGTTGAGTTACTCAAAAATCATGAAGAAAACGAGTGGAGATGAAAATATGGATAAAATTCGGGCAAAGAGGGGTTTTGGGGACCTGCAGGTAGCCCCGCGACTTTGGCCGCGGCTAGGAGGCCGCGCCATAAGCCACGCGTGTGCCCTAAGGCTTGCACTCCAGAGAGTTCCGCGACTTGGAACCCGCGCTCTAAGTCGCGCAACTCACTATTTCAGACTGTTAGCCATGGCTTTGAAAGTTAAGAGACTAACCACACATCTACGCATTGACATATATATATGTATATATATATAGGCAAGTCCTGAACGAAAGTACGGGTGTTACACCTTGACATCCCAAATATGTAAAAATACCCATTTAACCATAAAACTCATCGATTATAAAGTGTACATGTAACATACGTTCAAAATCCCCTTTCTAGTGACTAAAACACCTCATAAAATGTTGTAAACCATTTTCAAGGGTTTTATAGCACAAATATGTGTAAGTGTACAAATATTCATAAAACTTATCAAAATGAAGTAAATTCATAGATATACTTTCAAAACCCCAAAATATGTGCATTTTGATATGTATATTATTTTTCAAAGAAATTAGAACTCATCTTGCTAGATTTAGACTAAATCTAGGTTTTTACCCCAAACTTGAGCTTTCTTGATGAAGGTTTCAGATCCACAATGTTAGTGTATTGTTGTATCCAAGATTTAAGTATAGAAAAGTCAAAGTTAGTAAAGTCAACCATTGTATTAGTGTGAATGTTTGTTTAATATGTAGGGGGTAAGACATATGAGAGTATGTATGTTGTGAGTGAATATGGTCTTTGACCATATATAGTGATATGAGAGTTTCTTTGTTGTAAGACTTGTAACATTGAACATTGTTAGATATACGACTATTGAGTTTTTCTCTCTCTACTTTCTCTCTAGATCTTGAACTAAACTGTCAAATCTTTGTTAATTGTTTGATTTGTGACCAAACATTTGGTATCCGACCGAACCCAAAATCATTCAAATTGTTGGATTACACTTGATTATGATCGTATTCTTAGTTTTCACGAAGAATACGCATCTCGTTTTCTGAAATTACACTGTTTGATAAAATTCACCTTTGATAATCGTTTTTTGGATTTGAAAAGATGTTTACAATGATCGTTGAGTGATTTATATACTTTCTTGTCCACATTTTATCACGTAATTCTCACTTAATCGAATTGAATTTTGAATTTTTGGAGTTTTTTTCTTGAAAAGTAGTTGAACACTGTAATTTGAGATTTGCACTGTAATTTTGGAGTTTTTAGATATGTTTGTGTATTAGAAAAGTGGTCAGTATCATATTTCGATCGTTTTGGTGCAATTTAGAATACAAATTGCAGGAATCGAAGTAGTTGGTTGAATTTCGTGATCAACAGTGAAGAACACGCTAGATCCATAATACACGCAAGGGAAGAACACGCACGCCTCTAAACACGCAATCCTGAAAGAACACGCACGATGAACAGTTTTGGTGTTTTCTTGATTTCTGCGAGTTTCTGTTCAATTCGCGCATAGAGTGCTCTGCGTGAAGTGGAAACGCGCAAACTATACTTTGCGAGTTTTGTGTTTGATATGAGACTTTAGTGTTCTGTGAGAAGTGGTTGGTTGCGAGTTTGCATTATGCGAGTTCTTATTTTCTCAAATCTTTTTCTAGGTGTGAAACATGCAAAGGCATTGCGAGAAGTTGATTGCTCGAAATTTTTCTTAGTGTTGGAACGCGCAAAGAGTTTTACGAGAAGTACAGTCTGAAATGCGCTTGTCTCTTCTTGCGTGAAGTTCAAACGCGCACACTTCGATCTGCGCGAACCTTCTACGCGCACAAGCCTATTTGTGCGAAGTTTATCTACAGTGCTTTGCGAGTTTGTGTGCACTACGAGTTCCAGTGCCTTGCGAGTTCTAAGTGTTAGATTTTTTTTTTCAAGTGGTGATCTAAGTTTGACTCTTTTAGTCAACGATTTCTGAATATTTTGGGACGATCAGTTCAAGCAAATATATTAATCAAGATGTCTACAGTTTTATCAAACAGAGACTGTGCCATCATGTATATGCCAGAGATATCTGTCATAGAAGCTGAACGTGATAAATTAAAGAATCAGAATTCAGTTCTTCTAAAACAAATTCAGGAGTTGAAAGCTAAATTTGTAAATTCTGAGAAAACTTCTGAATGTGCAAAATGTATTAATAATTCTAACTCTGATTTTGCAGGTATCATCAAGAAAAGAGAGAAAGAAATCAAAATTAAAGAAAGAGGGATAACCAATCTTCAAAGCAAACTAAAGACAACTGAACAGAAATCATCAGAATTTGAAGCTGAATTAGTTGGTCTACACAGAAAGTTCAAAGTTTTTGAAGATAAAATATATGCATTGGAGACAAAGAATGTTGATCTAATGAAAAGTCTCTCTGCAGATAGAGAAAAAGTTGATCTGGAGAAAGTTTATAACCAGAAACTGTCTGATTTCTCTAAGAAATCTTTACAAGAGAAGAAAGATTTAGAGCATAGATGTTTAAAACTCTCAAAGCAAGTGTCAGAATTTGAAAAGATCTTAATAACTGAAAGAGACATGTTTGCAAAAGAGAGAAAAGTTCTTGATGATAAGGTTATTGAATTTCCCAAACAAATTTCTGTTTTACAAGACTTACTTGATAAGGAAAGAATAATCTTTCAAGAAAAGAAGAAGTCTTTTGAAACTGAAAAGAAAAACTCTGAAAAGAGAAATATTGGGATTTTCAAAGAAATTTCTGAAAAGAACAAGAACTTGGAAAAGGATTTTGAGCTAGAACGTCAAAATTTTGAAAATGAAATTTCTAAGCTCTCTAAAAGACTATATGTTCTATCATCAGACATTTTAAAAGAACAGAAGGTCAGATATGATTTACAGAAGAAGTTTGACACAGTTATTGAAGAAAATAACATTTTATCTAAAAAGATAAAAAATCTGGAAGTTGCAAATGTTGAGTTGTTAGAGAAAATTTCTGCAGACGTGATTAATCAGTCACCTTTTGACAAATCAACTGAATCAGTTTGATCATTTAAAATTGCTTCCAGTTTCATAAAAGAGAATACTTCAAAAAGAACAAGTGTCAAAATAAAAAATGTTGATACAAATCAGATTCGTCCTACTAATCTGTTTTACAATCAATCTGTTGATGGCTCAGCTAGATCTTATAATAAATCTCTTAGAAATCATTTTTCAAAGACAGATCGGATGGTTTGGGGTGTCAAAGGCTCTTCAAATGGCAAAGTTGTTCAAAAATCATCTGCTGCCACATCAAAGGCTAAGAAGAACAGAGCTCATAAAGGTAAATCTTTTGGTACACCTGATATGTTTTATTCTATTAATCATATTATCAGGTTGGCTGAGAAGAGGATATGGTGTTCTTACTGTGGAGAGAATGATTTTGTACAAAGAGAATCTGCTCATAACTGGTATGGAACTTATAGAATTACTTCTCAGAAAAGTAACCTTAAAAGTGTTAAATCTATTGAGAAGTGGATTCCAAAATCTAACGAACCAGGACCCAAATATCAATGGGTACCAAAACCTGTCAAATCTGTTTTGCAGGTACCACATGTTTAGGGGGAGCAAGATGTTGGCTCTTGAATATTTCAGTTCAAGGCCCGTACTTTCATGTTAAAGATCAATGGTTTCTGATTACAACAGATCAGGACCTGGTCTTTAATGTTAAAAGACTTAGACTTCTAAACACACCAGTTTAGGACTAGGTCTTCAATGTTTAAAGACAAGGGTATTTTGCAAATATCCAGGGGGAGCTTAATTGTAAGTATCTTTGATCTAGATCTCTGATTGTTTGAAAGAAGAAGAACTTTCGAGCATGAAAAATGTTTTCTTAAATGTTCAAACCACTTCTGGTTCTCAAAAGATTTCATGAATTTAGAAGTGAGATTTTAAATGTTTTTCATTACTAGTGCTTTAATGTTTAACTGGCCGTATGTTTCCAAAGATCAATATTTGTGTATTATCTTGTCTATATAGTGTCAAGTATTCACACACGCCGGTTCAGTACTTCGTTTGAAATTGTTATTACCATGTCTCATAAAGAAACAATTTTTCGATGGTAATACTTCCGTTTGTAATTCAATGATTGTTGAGCATCAGTCATCATTTCAATCTTTGTACGTTCACTGTGAAATTGTTTATATTCGTTCATATAACAAACTATCAAGTTCTTTGATACCCTAACCTTTCACGTTCATATTTCGTGATATTTGATCTGATTGATACATTGTCAGATTCTCAAAACAATTCTCTTGATTTCATTTCATTCATTCAATATCATTGGTTTTGAGAGAACTTCAAGATTCAAATGCTCAAATTTCATTCATATATTTGATGAGCATACATTTTGACAATGTTATCATATTAGTGCTTAAATGTTCAAGTTAAATTGTTGAGCAACCATTCTTTTTAGGACTTACATGGGATCAGTGTATGAGCTTAAATAGAACTTCCATGGATTCACGTTAATTAGTGTTTCCTACCCCGGAACTAATCCTAGAGTGATTGAGGGGTGAGGGGTTTTTAAATCAAAGAGTGGGAGAGATAACTCATCCAATTGAGTTTTTCTCCGTGTATGGAGCGGAAAAATGTAAATGAGAGTTTGTTTAGAAGTGAGCTTAAATGTTTAAAAGAAAGAGGGTGTGAGAACAAAGTTAAAAGAATATCAGAACTCTACACCAACCACTTTCTGAGTCGGGCAGCCACATCTACTGATTGGTTCACATTCTTTGGTGACCATCATTGAAACAGGCAGTGAGCCCATGCCAACTCTTGCAATTACCCCACCAACCACTTGTTTCTTTCTTAACAAAGAAATGTTTCATTTTCTTTGGGGACGCAGCACATCTGCTATCTAGTCTTCACTCGAAAGATTTAGATATTGAAAAAGAAGGAAGTTTGCCCCACCTTCGCACCTCTTTCATGCACATTGAGTCCGTGTAAAACTTGTTGTTGTCTCAACAGTTTACACATTTTGAGCCTGAAAAAGCTTGAGTAACTTTAATCATTTCTACACTTTCACGTACACACAAGGAATAAGTTTTATTGTCATAACATTCATAGAAAATTCTTTTATGGTTTTTCGATGATTGAATGGAAGCCCTGGGGGAGTGAACTTCTCAAAAACTCCTTTCCAATGTACATCGGTTGTAGAAAGTGGCTCCGTGTTGCTTACAGGCATACTAACTGTATCATTTGTTGATTCAGGGTTACAACGTTTATTATATCTGGATTTGAAAAGATTCGGGTATATACATTTCTTATGAATTGACGGATACACAGATCAAAAGAGCAAAGATTGTCATTTTATAAAGGGGGAGATTGTTATCGTATCATAAAGGGGGAGAATGTTAGTAGATCATAAAGAGGAAGATAATTTTTCAAAGACAATGACTTGAAAAAGGTTTTGATGATTTTGTTGCTCACAATTCATCAAAAAGGGGGAGAAATTCAAGATTTTCAAGTCAAATATGAAAGCTTGAGTAAAGTTTGAAAGACTTTCTAAAGAAAAGTAAAAGATTGATGAAAGTTTATCAAAATGGAGGAGATAATTTCTGGAATTTCATGTTCAAGACGGATGAAAGTTTGTTTTCCGAAGACTGATCAGAGATCACAGAGATGAAGATACAAGCATTGAAAGATTCTTCAAAATTAAAAGATTTCTCAAGTTTAAAGAAGTTTCAAATGTTTTGTTCAAGACTTGATGACTTTTCAAAGACTTAGTGAAAGACTTTTCAAGATTCTTCAAAAGCAGATTGTTTGAAGATTTCCAGAGCTTCAACGTTTAAAGTTGTCAGAGATAAAGTTTGAAGAATCAAGAGTTGAAGACTTTTGTCAAAAAATTTTAAATCTTGAATACAAAGGGGGAGATTGTTATTGTATTGTTGTATCCAATATTTAAGTGTAGAAAATTCAAAGTCAAAATAGTCAAGTCTAGTAAAGTCAACCATTGTATTAGTGTGAATGTTTGTTTAATATGTAGTGGGTAAGACATATGAGAGTATGTATGTTGTGAGTGAATATGGTCTTTGACCATATATAGTGATATGAGAGTTTCTTTGTTGTAAGACTTGTAACATTCAACATTGTTAGATATAGGACTATTGAGTTTTTCTCTCTCTACTCTCTCTCTAGATCTTGAACTAAACTGTCAAATCTTTGTTAATTGCTTGATTTGTGACCTAACACACAAACATCCACCACTAGAAATCTTATCTAGGTCACAAACAATCCAAAACACAACGAGAGTAACTCCCCAAAATCAGATCCCCACTAATCTTTACCAAAACCTCAAATCTCCAAAATATCAAAAAATAGATCAAAACTCATAATACGAAAGATACATCAAGGGTGATGTTCTAGGAGGTTAAGATGAAAGTTTTTAACAGTAACAAAGGTTTAGAAATTATTAGAATGACTTACAATTGGTTTCTTGGAAAACCCCAAGATATGTTCAACAATGGTGAGGTGATGTTGAAGAAGGTGAAGGTGTTGATCTTGGATTGAAGGTGGAGATCTTGAAGAAATGGTGATTGAACCACTTAATACTAGCCCAAAATCGTCTCCTACCCTAAATTGTGGTTGGGAGCATTTTAAGAAGAAGTGAAATGAGAGAAAATAGGGGTTGGGGCTGAAACATCCTTTTATCAGTGCACAGTGCTCGCGCGCGAGCCGTAGTGCGGTTCCACTCGTGCGGAGAATCGCGTCGAGCACTGGAGTCATGGCGGAGTAGTGTCTCGCGCGGTTGAACTTGCACGGAGAGTCGTGCGGAACACTATTGGCAATTTTTCCATCTTCTTTTCGGCTACCTTGCTCAACATCAATTTAGAATAGAATTTCCCAAAATTCAGATTGTTACAAGTGGTTATCAACCGTTGGATGAGAAATGGATGCATATTAGGATGAGATGCACCGAGATACACCGGATCAATTCCCTTTTAAGCCGCAATTCATGGAAGGCCATTTGATTAAAAGTGATCAATGGTTCACATCCACTTCTCACGCTTCTCACGTTAACCTTAACTTCTCACACGATCCTTCGCCTATATATATATATATATATATATATATATATATATAGATAGAGAGAGAGAGAGAGAGAGAGGATGGATCGTGAGAGGAAATTGTCGGAATTCGGGGGTAGGAAGTCGTCGGAATTTTTTGAGAAAGAGGGAGAGAGAGGGAAGAAGATATGGAGATAATTGAGAAAATTAAGAAGATAATATTAACCAAAATTAGATAAGTTCAAAATAGTTATTAATTCAAAATTCAAAATTTAAATTATTTAAAACCTATTCCCAAACTACCCTTTCCCTATTTTTTTTTAATAAATTTAAATCCAGAAATTTCTCAACCGTTGATCAAAATAATGGATGGCCTAGATTGGTTTATATAGTTCACAACATTAAACGGGTTTACAAAAAAAGCTCCCTATATATATAGTTGGGTTCTAGTGAGAAGTTGAGGTTAGCGTGAAAAGTGGTTATCAACCGTCGGATGAGAAATGAATGCACATTAGGATGAGATGTACCGAGATAAGATGCACTAGATTAATTCTCTTCTAAGGCGCAATTCATAGGAGGGCATGAGATTAAAAGTGATCAACGATTCAGATCCACTTCTCACGTTATATATATATATATATATATATATATATATATATATATATATATATAGGGTCAGGTTCAGGGGAAAACCTCAAAAAACGGAAAACTGAAGAACAGTTGGTAGCCCTTCATTTAGACGGTATGCACTTGTGCATACAGGTAAATTGTAACATGCACATGTGCATAATGCACTTATGCATAAAAACAAAAAAAACAACATAATTTACCTGTATGCACAAGTTCATACCGTCTAGATGAAAGGTTATCAGAGTGTTCTTCAGTTTTATGTTTTTTTTAGGTTTTCCCTTGAACCTCCGTCTATATATATATATATATATATGTATGTATGTATGTATGTATGTATGTATGTATGTATGTATGTATGTATGTATGTATGTAAATGTATATGTATATGTATAAACCAAACCAAAACTAGGTATGTATATTCCACTTGAATTGAAAGTGGAGTGATATGTACATAAACTTTTCCTCTATCTCAAAGAGTAGGATAATTGACATTTGAATTTCACAAAACAAACTGACAACCAAGTTATAAACATGTTCAAATACAAGCTAAACATTGAACCTACTAATATGACAAAATAGTCCATAAATTTTGGTTTTTGTGTTGCTAATGATGAATCACATTAAATTTTACTTCTAGGTTTACAATACAATTCACTTCCCTATACATTGCACGGGTAACAACTAGTGTATGTGTACTTGTGAAAAGGGTTGAGTCCTAGTAATAACTCCTTTTCGTGAGAATCATGAAAACATCTTTAGAGCCATCTATCTCTTTTGGTCTAACAGAGTTCATCACACGTTTTTGAAAGGGAGGGCACTTTTGTTTCTTGATTTCTGCATATGGGCACAATCTGATCGATTTTTATGAAGATATGTGAAGCTTTAGGGTTTTTTTTATGAAGTTGCATTGTTGAAGGTATGTGAAGTTTGGTGGATGTTTGTGTAGCTAAACTTTAGTAAAAATATGTGTATATTCAATGCTTTTCATGTGAAAGTATGTGAGTTTCAGTGTTTTTCATGTTAAATGTATGTATAGATTCAATTTTTTTTAGGCATGTACAGGTTCAGTGTGGTTCAAGTTAAGGTATCTGAATGTTTGTGAGTGTTAGTGAATGTATGTGCATGTTTATTGTTTTTTAGGTAAATGTATGTGAATATTCAATGTGTTTTTTCTATGAAGGTATGTGTAGATCTGGTCTTCCTTACAACCATGTCACTGAAGTTGCACTTATTACAAAAATGTCACTGTGTCGATAACAACCATTAAATAAAAAATATCCAAAGGCTCGTAATCAATCCTCTCACTTTTTTACATTTTCAATGTATCAATATGACATTACAAAGGTTCATTTAGCAACACCCTTGAAAAATATAATGGACGGAATGTGGGAAGTTATCTTTACTGTTACATGAGACAGATACATAATTGGCAATCATTTTTAAATGAATGTTGAGGTTAAAGTCCAAGATTCTAAATGCGTGAGGCATGACGTGGCGGCGAGGTCAAGCCTCAAGTCTTAGAGCCACGACGAGACCACTACGTTTTTCAATGTGTGACTTATGATGACAAGTCGCTATACATAATATTATACATAAAAACATAGGTTTTGTACTATTACTCAACAAGTCAATGATCATAAACAAGTTAAATTAGGTTATATATTAAAAACTAGCAAATAAGATATTAAAAACATAAAGAAAATTCAAATATCGTGTTACAAAAAACACGCATTAGGTTATGATGTGTCATAGACATAACATGACATGAGACACAAGCCTTAAACCACGGCGCACCATGACGAAGTTGCTGTGAACCGGGTTGAACTAGCACTTCTTTAAAAAAACCCAAGGGGCATATTTTCACATCACTAATAACCATCTTCGTCGTATCTTCCTTTTAATTAATGAAACCAAAAATAAATATATTCAGTATAATTATAAAAAGTCTAAAATATATATACTATATTATAAAGCACGGATAAAAAACTCTTAAATACAAATTATTAGGCACAAGGTACCATCATTTTATGCAATCTTTTAAAAATCTTTTAATTTACAAGTATCAAAGCACAAGATACATATTACTACTGCAGACTTTTAACACCCACCAATTTGGTATGTGCAGGACCTTCCTTTTAAGCAGACCTTTCCATGTATCACTATTAATTAATATATTATATTATTATAATTTTGTTTTAATTATATTATTAAATATGTAATTAGTTATTTTTTCTAGATGTCATTAAAATATATAAGATAATCATTGAATTCTAACAAAATATTTAATTTTTTATGTAAAAAACATTATATTATTAAGCCTAAATTAAACAAATTTATAAAAAAACATCATCATTTTCTCAAAACCATCCAAAATCGTACTATAAATCGAAAAAAAATAAAATGAAACATTAAAATTGTAATATATCTCGTTACATTGCACGAGTACGCTTTTAGTATCATCTAAATTTGAGTAGGTTTAATTTATATTGAGATTTGAGGAGACAAAAAGTGAAGAAAGTAAATGGAAGGCACCAAGAAGATCTTTTTTTTGGTTGATATTTCTCCAATTTTGAGTTACATTTAGTGTTCTTTGGAGCATTAAAAATGGGAATGATGTGTTCTTCCATTGGTAGAATATAAAGCCTTAAAGCTCATCTTCATTTAGAGAACACCAATCATTTATTTTTTGCTTTTACTTTTTCTCTTTTTCTTTAAACTTTTCTAAATATATATCTATATATATATATATATATTTTAAATTAAGCACATTTAAATCCAATAAATTGTTTTACAATCATACATATACATACGTACATACATATAGGGGAGCGATCAATTGGAAACCAGTATTACATTGGAAACCAAAATCAACCAATCAATGAATTTCTTTTTTTATTTTTATTTTTAATTGAAAAGGTTATTTTTGTCTTTTACATTATTTCATAATATATATGGTAACTGTTATTATTATTATATTAATAATTTTTTAATTTTAATTTAGCTTATATATGGTAATAATAATCATTGATTAATTTAAAAATGAGATATTTAATTTAGGTAAATTATTTAATTTTAATTTAGCTTATATATGGTAATAATGAAAAAATAATGCTAACACGATGAACCTGATGAATCTATTTTCATTATGAAACAATAATGCTAACACGATGAACCTGATGAATCTATTTTCATATACGGATATGCAACTGAACAGGTAATGAAACAGAAATAGGAAGTTAACAAAAATGGCACAAATTCATCATGTTTCATTATGAAACAATAATGATAACACGATGAATCTGATGAATCTATTTTCATTATGAAACAATAATGCTAACACGATGAACCTGATGAAATCTGTAATCCAATGAAATATATAATCCAATGAAAGTTGTAATCCACAAATTCATTCTGTTTCTTCACAATATTAGATTGCGTGGAAAATTTTATAATAAAATGAAATTAAAAAAAAATATTTTCTTACATTTTAAAAGAAAAATAATTTTTTTGATGAAAAGACAAATGCTTCACGTTTTCATAGTAAAAAAAATAACAAAACTTAGATTGCGTGAGAAATTTTATTTTTGTTTCAAGTAATCTAAATAAAATAAATCTTTCTTGTCATATTAGAGACACAAAATCAAAAGACATATTTACCCTTTCCATCTATTATTTTTATTTATTATTAATAAATTAATTAATTTACTACCATATATAATTCAAATGAATCTTAACCATTGATTATAAAGATCAATGGCTGAAATTTGGTTTCCAAAGTTTCCAATGAAACTTGGTTTCCAATTGATACCACCCCATATATATATATATATAGGGTCTTTCTCTCTCTCTCTCTATATATATATATATTATAAACTTATTGGGATTATGAACCAAGAAAAAAAGGTTGAGAATTGCAGTCGTCCCACTCCCTTCATTTCTTCTTGTTGATAAAGATCTTTAATTAAATATATTAATGCAAAATTACAAATCAAATAATTTTTGTCTTCTCAATACAAAATTGAAAATTATTTTTTGAATGCTTTTCTTTTTATGTAGTTTTTCTAGCTTGGCTACCATTATGATGCTCAACATTTTATTTAATTAGAAAACATCTAGGGCGCGTTTGGTTTGCGGGATTGGAATGGAATGGAATGGATTGGATTTCAAGAAGGGATTTGGATTTGGGGGGATTTAAAATCCCTTCATGTGTTTGGTTTGTAGGATTTGGAATGGATTTCAAATCCATTTATTTACAAGTCTTGTTTGGTTTGTAGGATTTGGATTTGGATTGAGTTTTTTTTTTAATTATTTGTTTATTTTATAAATAATTTATTTTTATTGGTAAACGTCGGATTTTGATCGATACAATTTGAAGTCTGGATCAATGTTTTAAAAAACCGGTTCAACCAGTCATAACGAACCGGTATCGAACCGGTTGACCCGGTAACAAAAGTTAAAAACAACTAGTCCAATAGGCAATATGTATTAGCGTTAAAAACCAACACTCCAATGTCTCAAGATCCATGATTAGGTTTGATCGTTATGTTTCGTTTTGATGTATTGGATTGATGAAAAACTTATGTGTGTTTATTTAATGTTTTTGGATTGATGTAAAACTTGTTGTTATGTGTTTTTCTAATGTTTTAACTTGTGGACATCAATATTTTGGTTATAGTGTATATATATATATATGTATATATATATATGTATGTATGTATGTATGCATGAAAATGAAAAATACATAAAAATTCTTAAAACCAGGTTGAACCGTGACCCGCTACCACACCGGGTCAATCAAAAAACCGGGTTTTAAAACATTGGTCTGAATCACGCTTTAGAATCCATCGGATTTGTATTATAAATCCATGCCCAAAGCCAAGGATTTCCAAATCCATCATATGAGGGATTTTAAAATGGTCAACGGATTTGAAATCCTTCATGCAAACCAAATGCAGGATTAGAATGGATTTGAAATCCAAATCCCTCCAAATCCATTCCAATCCCGCAAACCATACACGCCCTTAGGATCCGTTTTGTTTGACGGAATTTTTATAAGGTATTTGGATTTCATGAAAAGATTTGAAATCTTTGGTATGTTTGGTTTGTATGATTTAGAATGAAATTCAACTTTTTTTAAATATTTGTTTGTTTTATAAATAATTTGTTTGTTTCTGTAAGATGTGGAGACGATGGAGAGATTAGGGCAAATTTGATGAAAAAGACATGATAGAGATGTGATGGAAACAATTAAAATCAATGGGATTTGGATTTGAAATGTTAGTCATTTCCAAGGATTTCTAAATTCGTCTGTTGTATGATTTCATTAAATTCTCGAGATTCTAAATCAAAACTTTCTTCAAACCAAACACATGATTGGAATGGAATTCAATTTCAAATTCTATCAAATCGTGTAAACCAATGACGCCTTTAAGGGTGTTTAGTTCACATAAAGGAATTTGGTGAATTGGAATTAATCAAAGAATTTAACTTTGAACGAATTAGAATAGAATTTAATGGAATATGACCACGTGTTTGGTTGGTAGGAATTGGAATAATAATTCTCAAAAGAATTGGAGTCTTCATTTTTTATTGGCAGAATGTAGATTCTGAATTGGAATAAAATAACGATAAATGACCAAAAAGATCCATTTATTACATTTTTTGCCTTAGTTATAAATATAATATAATGATAATATTAATTGGTTGGAGTGGGGTGGGGTGGTGGCTGTGATGAAGATGGTAGTGTCATGGTGGTGTTGGTGGGTGTGAGGATGACAATAGTGGCATGGTGGTATCGATGGGGTAAGGTGGGCGGTGGGCAGGAGTGGTGGGGGTGGGGAGTAGGGGATGATAGTTGTGTCAACGACAGTAGTGTCATGGTGGTGGTGGGGGTGGATAGTTGGAGGGAGTGTGGCGTGGGTGGTCGGTATAACAATAGTAGCATTGTCGTGGTGGGGGTAGGGTGGGATGGAGTGGTGGCTGGCTACTGTGACGGTGAACAATAGTGGCGTGGTGGCGGTGGGGTGGATGGCGGTGGGGGTGGGTGGTGTTGGTTAAATTGGATGCAAATATTATGTTGTTTACATTTACTAAGGGATGTAATCCAATTCATTCACTTTTGCTAAGTAATGATGAAATCATTAATCCATAGAATTAAAAGGAATTTAAAGGATTCCATCCATTTCAAGAGGTGAACCAAACAAAGAAATTGGAATTTATTTAAAGAAATTGACCATTCCAATTCATTTGAAATCCTATGAATGTTGTAAACCAAACAACGCCTTAGAGTGCGTTTGGTTCGCATAATGGAATTTGATGAAATTAGAATTCATTGAAAGAAATTTACTTTGAAGGAATTGAAATGAAATTTCACCACGCGTTTGGTTGGTAGGAATTGGATGGAATTTAATTCTTTCACTTGAGCTAAGGAATGATGAATTACTTAATTTGTGGAATTAAACGGATTCCATCATTTTCATTATTTGAACCAAACATAGGATTTGGAATTTGATGAAAGAAATTATCCATTCTAATTCCTTCAAAATCCATGAACCAAACACCCTCTTAGACTTAGGGGGCGTTTGGTTCGCAGAATCTGATGCAATCTGGTGGAATTAGAATGTTGAATTCCTTTGACCAAATTCCATTCCATTGTTTGGTTCAAAGTTTTCGATGGAATGGAATCTTCCAATTCCATTAAATTTCATACCTAAAGGATTTTAACATTCCATCATCAAACCCAAGTATTTCAATGGAATGGAATTTGTTATTTTCATAATTCCAAAATTACCCCTTACCCCAAACTAAACCCTACTGATATTGATTATCAGCAAACATCAACTCCCTCTCTCCTCTCATCTCCTCTCCTCTCCTCTCTCTCCCTCCTCTCTCTCCCTCTCCCTCTCTCTCCTCTATCTCTCCTCTCATCTCTCTCCTATCTCACTCCTCTCTCTCTCTCATCATCATTGTATGCTAAAATAATCAAAGCAATTTTAGTTAAAAATTAAAGTATTTAATGACTATTTCATTAAAGTAATTTTTGTTGAAAAAAATTAAAATAAACAAAAAGGGTATTTTGGTCATTTACCAAAATTACATTCCAATTCTAAAGCTACAAGCTGTGAACCAAACAGAAAAATTCTAATTAATTTAACAAATTTCATTCCAATTCTGTCAACCAAACAGGTGGTCAAACCTGACAACATTCCATTCCAATTCCTTCAAAGTCAAATTCTTTTGACAAATTCCAATATATCCAAAAACATTCTGCGAACAAAACGCCCCCTTAGCATCGAAAATGTATTACTCAATAGGATTTTCATGAGAATGAAAGTTTGTTTATAATGTACACACCCATATAGTGGTTGCAAGGGTCGATCATTTTTATAGAGTAAATTATGGGTTTGGTCCCTATGGTGTGTTAAAATTTTGGATTAGGTCCCTCAAATGAATTAATTACAGATGACATCATTATGGTTTCCATTTTGTTACGGATCAAGTCCCTCCTTCTAATCTCATTTAACTAAAGTATGGGCATTTCTGTCATTTCAAAACCCCCTTTTTTAATTAAACCACTTTCAACTCTCACTCTTTTAACAAAATATTTCAACACACACCACTTTCACTTTCAAATATCTTAACCTCTATTTGAGTGACAATCTTTAGGTGCATTAAGACTTCAAAGTAATTCAACACACACCACTTTCAACTCTCAGTCTCTTAACAAAATCTCTTTAACGGTAGCTATCTCCAGCTTCTAACTATTTGCAGACTGGTTCACCTTCAATGCCAGAGGCCCTGAACTCGAAGGCTGACTCCACCACCACGATATCCGAGTCTAACCCATTATCTAAACCAATGGGTCTAGAGGATCCAAATAGGAAATGGGTCAACCGTTGTTGAACTCGGAGGTTGACTCTATCACCACCACCACGATATCTGAGTCTGACCCATTATCTAAACAAATGGGTCTAGAGGATCCGAATAGGAAATGGGTCAACCGTAGCAGAAAATATGCAGAAGATGATGATGGCAATAGCAGCAGTAGTAACAAAGCCACAAAAACCAATAGTAAGCATACGGTTTACAGAGGAGTACGTAAACGGGCATGGGGTAAATGGGTATCCGAGATCCGAGAACCCAAGAAGAAATCTCGGATCTGGCTTGGAACCTTCTCTGACCCGAAAATGGCCGCACCTGCACACGACGTCGCTGCACTCTTCATCAAAGGCAAGTCCGCCATTCTTAACTTCCTCAAACTTTCGGACCTTTTTCCCCGACCCATTTTCCTGCTCTCTATGTGACATCCAAGCTGCGACCACCAAAGCTACCTCCATGGTCCACCTCAACCATACCACAACCACAACGCCACCGTCTACACCATTGACGTATGCCGTCTACACCATACCACAACCGCAACCCAACGAATGGTTTTATGTTCGAATTTAAAAAAGGTTTTTGAAATATCAGAAATGCCCATACCTTATTTAAACGGGTTAGAAGGAGGGACTTGATTCGCAACAAAATGGAAACCATAGTGATCTCATCTGTAACTAATTTATTTGAGGGACCCAATCCAAAATTTTAACAAACCACAGGGACCAAATCCGTAATTTACTCTTTTTTATAAAAAGAAAACCCTATGACATCATCTTTTCAAACGTCACCTTTTGGAACGTGTTCATTGTATCAATCCTATGACTATTATGAGAAGATAAATCGTGTGTGTATCAAGACCTTATTTTAGTTATGGAATATCTATAAGACGATTGATATAAATAAGGTGATAGGATAAACAAATAAACTGTGTCTCGATGGGTGGTTGAAATCAAACCCCATTTGTCTTATTTATTGGCCACTCTTTTCAAATGCAATATATTTTAGATTTGGTCGCTACTCGTTAACTAAACAAGATTACATGACAAATTATATTTAAACTAGAAGCGTACTCGCGCAATACAGCGAGATACATCACGATTTTAATGTTTCATTTTATTTTTTGTTGTTTTTTTTAAATTTGTTTAATTCAGACTTAATAATATAATGTTCTTTTATATAAATTTTTTTTAAGTATTTTGTTAGAATTCAATGATTATCTTATATATTTTAATGACATCTAGAAAAAATAACCAATTATATATTTAATAATATAATTAAAACAAACTTATAGTAATATAATATATTAATTAATAGTGATACATGAAAAGGTCTGCATAAAAGAAATGTCTTGCACATACCAAATTGATGGGTGTTAGAAGTCTGCAGTAGTAATATGTATTTTGTGTGCTTTGAAACTTGTAAATTAAGAGATTTTTAAAATCTTGCATAAAATGATGGTACCTTATGCCTAATAATTTGTATTTTAGAGTTTTTTATCCGTGCTTTATAATATAGTATAAATGTTAATTAATTAAGAAATATATTCTCAAGGAATATAAGTTTAATTGTTTATGGTTTAAAAGAGATGTATTTTGGAAAATATACTTCCTAAAATAAAGTCAAAACATATAACATTAAAATATATAATTTTCAAATTATAAAAATCAGCATCAACTTTTCTTATATAGGTTTTAAACCAAATCAAATTTTCCAAAACATACTCATTCAACCCTCAACTTTACAAAAATCTTACTTAAAATTTCAAAATACCATAAATAAATAAAAAAAAGATATTAGAGCATCTCCGACATTATCTTCAAAATTTCTCCAAAATGAAGAATTAAAAGTCAAAATCTACATAAAAATTTACATCCATCTCCAATAGATTCTCCATATTGGAGATGAAATCATTACTTATAATATTAAAATATTATTTATCTCTCATACCCATCTCATTTGAAGAAATCTTATTGGTAGAATATAATAAAAAAACAATTTCTCTCTCATGATAATCGTTTTTGGAGATTTTGAAGAGTTCTCCATATTTGGAGAAAATTACACTCTCTCTCCTACTTTCTCCATTTTGGAGAAAGATTTGGAGAATCTGTTGGAGCACAAAAATGCATAAAATCTCCATTTTCTTCATTTTGAAGAAGCTGTTGGAGATGCTCTTATACAACCTCAACGGTATTAATTTCATTTAAGCAAAATTGAAGACAACAAAAGAATTCATGTTAGCATAACGTTAAATATAAATATATATTTTTTTTTGTATAATACTCAAATTAAATGAAAAAACATTATAGCTTTTGTAATCATTTTGGTGACCACTCTTTGGGATGATGATGGTTGGAGATGAAGGGACATACATAACATTGTCGATTGTAGGGGTCCCTTTCAATTTCATACAAATTTGGAACAACCTATAAAAACATCCATTCGATTTTATTATGGTTGATTTCTAAGATAGAATTTGTGTGGATGTTAATATCTGTACGATGAAATTTGTTTTGGCATGTACAACGAAAAACGAAGCTCTTATTTTATGGTCCCGTTAGACTTTAGAGGGTCTTTTTTTTTTTTTTAATTTTATAAATCTTTCCAAATTTTACTTTACTGTAAAAGTAAAAGTAACAATCGATTTTAAGTTGTGCAAAAGGGTTTGGGAACAAATTTTTTACTTTACTGTAAAAATAAAAGTAACAATTGATTTTTTTTTTTGATATAGAGAGGGCGGCCCTTCCAATCAAGGAAAAAAAGACAATTTTTGGAATATTAAAATTTTTTTGACAGAAAAATAAAACCAAGGGAGCATTCGAGAGGAAGCTAAACCGAATCAACCACAAGAAAAGAGCAAGACTTATGTTTGTACAAAAGGGTTTAGGAACATATTTGTTGGGGTTATGGCATCAATGCTATGATGACTTGTACATTATGTATAGGAACTTGTATGTTTTCAAAAGAGTGAATTGTGGATTTGGTCCATGTGGTTTTATGATTTCTTTGACTATGATCATAATTCTATGTTTATTGTGGATATAGTCTCTATGGTATGCAATATATTGTGGCTAGGGTCCCTAAACACTAACATCATTAACTTTAAAGGGTTAAAGGCATCATGTGCCTTGCACACTATGGGTATAATAGTCATTTTACTTTTCCCTTTCAATTTATTTTATACACCTTTAAAACAAACAATACTAAATTGTGGATTTGGTCCCTATGCATCACTCATCATCTTTAAAACACATTTATCATCTCTCTTAAAAAAATACAATCATCTTTCTTAATTTTTTTTATCCAATATTCATTGTCAAAGTACAAGAAAAACTAACTTGTTAAAGTGCAAAAAAAAAAAAAAAAATTACTTGCCTTTAAAAATAACAATTGTTTGAACCCAACACTACATCCTAAAAAAGACAACCTATCAAAATAACAATTGTTTGAAACCAATATTACATCCCCAAAAAGATAACCCATCAAAATGACAATTGTTTATATCAACATTTATGTAGTAATTGTTGGCAACGGTTTTGTTTATTTTCTTGACGACATCTAAGTGACTTGAGTAGGAAGTACATTAATCCTTTTCATAAAATACAGACCATTTGGAAACCATGATGTGGGAAAGAGCTTATATGCATATCAGTTGACATCTGTAAACACAAATATATTATGACATAAGAGCATCTTCAACCGGCCGTTAAATCGCCTATCAAAATTTATTTATACCAAAATTAACATTTTAACATTAATAATTTGTTTTTAAAATTAACATATTTATATTAAGTAAATTATATATACATTTAATATATATTTGATGTTTTTTTAGAGTGTGATTGGAGTTGTGTTTTTTTTTTTTTGTTGATGGACCCACCAAATTTGGTATTTTTGTGTTAAATTTGGTGTTGTGGTTTGAGATGCTCTAAATAGTCATACTTGAATTATACACCAAGTCACTTGACACTTGCTGGGGATCCATACTCTTTCAATTAATATTTTAATATCTAATGCACTATATAATGAAGTTTGGATCTCTAAAATGAAGATGATTATATCACATTTCCAAATGGTCTATGTATTTTATGAGAAGAATTAATGTACTTCATACTCAAGTCACTTAGATGTCATCAAGAAAATAAATAAAACCGTTGCCAACAACTACTACATAAATATTGATATAAAACAATTATCATTTTGATGGGTTGTCTTTTTAGGGATGTAATATTGGTTTCAAACAATTGTTATTTTGATAGGTTGTCTTTTTTAGGATGTAGTGTTGGGTTCAAACAATTGTTATTTTTAAATGCAAGTAATTTTTTTTTTTGCACTTTAACAAATTAGTTTTTCTTGTACTTTGACAATGAAGATTGGATGAAAAAAAATTAAGAGAGATGATAAATGTGTTTTAAAGATGATGAATGATGCATAGGGACCAAATCCACAATTTAGTATTGTTTGTTTTAAATGTGTATAGAATAAATTGAAAGTGAAAAATAAAATGACTATTATGCCCATAGTGTGCAAGGCACATGATGTCTTTAACCCTTCAAAGTTAATGATGTTAGTGTTTAGGGACCATAGCCACAATATATTGCATACCACAAGGATCACATCCACAATAAACATAGAATGAGAACCATGGTCAAAGAAATCACAAAACCACACGGACCAAATCCACAATTCACTCTTTTCAAAATAAAGATGAGCTTGTGAGTTTATATACAAATCACGTGGTTTAACGACACTGTTTGAAATTTAATATATTATTCCATAATGGCAATTTCTTTTCTTTCTATAGATGGAGTTATAAAAGAATGATGTTATAACGACTTACGCATTGTGCATTAGAATGGGTACAATGCTACAGAGTTCGGAAATTAAAACATCGGAAAGGAAGGTAGCTTTCGATGATGGTCCATATGTGATTTTTTTTTTCCTAGTTTATGTATTTTTGTTTTACTATCTTAATTTTATTTGTTTTTTGTATATGGCACAAGCCTAGTGGACATAGCTTCTATTATGGTCTAAACAAGTTTCTTTTTTCTTGAGTGTTAATGATTTTTAGCATTCTTATAAGTCTTGTAGAGATAAATGATAATAACCAAACGGATTAGAGAAAAAAAAAATACACGTATATGCAATGTTCATACCAGGGCCGTGTCTGGGGGAGGGCGGGTCGGGCGTACGCCCAGGGCCCACGAGAAATAGGGGCCCAATTTTTTTTAGTATATAACAGTAGTAAAATAAAAGAGACAAATTCTTTTAGTATCTAATAAAGAATTTCGTATTATATTAGGGCTCAAACATGTATTAATTAATTACATTGGAAAAGAAAATATGATAAAACTTAATTGATTGTATATTTTATAGTTTTGTTTATTGTTTCTCTAAGTTTTTTATATAGTACCAAAGTCTAAAACTACTTTTCTAAAAATCTTTGATATATTCTCCATCATTCATCTCCCACTTGTCCTATTAGAATTCCAAAGTCTAATGGGGCTCAAATAATTTTGTATTATATTAAGGACCTAAACATATATTAATTAATTACATTGGAAAAAGAATATGTAAAATGTTAATTGGTCGTTTATTTTATAGTATATTGCTTATTGTTTTCTCTAAGGTTTTTTATCTAATATCAAAGTCTAAAATTACGTATCTAGAAAATATTGATATATTATCCATCATCCATCTCGCACTGACTCTTTTAATTATTTCATCCGCTTGAATTCTATATTTGTATTATAATATAATAGTTTTTTTGTTAGTAACTAAGAGAGTGTCCTCATACCTTTTTAAAAAAAATTACCAATCATATGAGACGGTTCAACTTATATCTATACCATTATTTTTTCAAACATTATTGACTCTTTATTACCTAATACTGACTATATGAATCTTAAGTACTATCCTATCTCTAAAACAACAATAAAATCTTAAGATATAACTGGATTTTGATTCTAAGAGATGATCCCGAAAAAGTTTGTTTAAACCGCTAAAAGTTTAAACCGGTGATGAAAAACATTAATCTAAGATGAGATGGAAACTCAAGTGATTTATATTGATTTACATAGAGTATTACTCCGATTAGTCAACATTTTGACTCAAAATTATGTCGTTTTATATATATATTAAATGTACATCATAAAGATGTTTTTGTCTGTGGAACATATTAACGATGCTATGTAAAAATGATATGACAGATAATATTAATTTTTTTTTGTAATGGTATCCTAGGCTATACCTAGACTAATTCCTTTGGCAAATCATGACTGTAAGACATCAACCCTAATTAAACCTCAGTGGCCACAATTGTTGTGTACGTCTGGATTCGAACCCTGGGCAGATGGGATATTCCACCACATCCCCCAGGGTCTTAACCAGTACGCCACAACTCTTGTGGTTCAGATAATATTAATTTAAAAATAATTATCGATTGATTTTACATCTCAAAGTACTTGGAAAAACGATTTTATATGAATTATTAGTATTTCTTGAATTTATTTAATTTCTTATGATAAAAACAATATATTAAGATTTTTTTCCCATAATTATCTAGGGCCCTTTTCTACTTCTCGCCCAGGGTCTATAAAATGTCAGGAACGGGCCTGGTTCATACACAGATTAGGTTATACCCGTATGAATCTTGAATTCTGATCAGGTTTAGAAAGTTATAAGTATAGGTGTCCTTTTTTTGACACCACATATCTATTGTATATGTAAGTTATTATATGCCAATGACACGTGTCACACAGAAATACTGCTGAGAAGTATGTAAACCTATAGGGTCGCACACAAAGAATGCATTTGTTTCCATTTGTAGAAACCCGGATTTAATGAAAATATGTGTTAAACTGTAATTATGATAATTACAGGGTGAAAACGTAATTATGTTAATTACGGGGAATTATCTGTAATTATATAATTAAATTTTAATGTTTAAAAGGATAATTATATATACTTATATAATTATATTTTAAAGTTTAAAAGAATAATTATATATATATATACATATATATATATATATATTTGAATTTGATTTGAATATTACAGATAATAATTAAACCTTATTTAATTATTAGTTCAATCATAGTCTAACTATAATTCTTCTGATATAAATAAGGGGTTAGGCTAAACCATTTGAAACACAATTGAGTTAGAATAACCTTTCACAAAATACAGAAAAGAAACCCTTTTCTTTTCTGTAAAACACATATAGATCTAGGGTTATTGGGCTAGCACCCGGTGGAATTTCGCGTGTTCGTGTGTGGATACCGCTAGAGGAAACCTAGATTGGTTTCTAAGTGCTCAACTAGTTCAACCACAACAGATCTGAAAGGTACATCTCTAAACACCCTATGGTGTGGTTTTAAGTTTTAATTAAATACATCATTGGATCTGTTTGGGTTTTAATTGTTCAGAAAAGTTTTCTACGTTGTAACCAAAATTATTTTAATTTCCGCTACGTATAACGGTTACAAATTGATTTAAAATCCAACAGTGGTATCAGAGCCACTTTGATGTTATTTAATTAAAAGTTACACAATTTATATATGGCAAAATTTAATTGAATCCTAATTAATTTTAAAAGAAAAAAAAGGATTTTTTTTAAGAAGTCACGTTAGCTGATCAACTTTAAAGGGTTTAAAACCCTAAAAGTCTATCTTTTTTTTTTTAAAGGAAAGTAGCCGCCTGCCAATAATTTTTTTTTAACTTCAAAGGATTTATCGATGCCATCAAAGGGTTTTGTTAACCTTGTTTTTCTCCTTCACCACACAGCCGCTAAAGCGGCCTCCACCCTTTCACTCGATCGCCGACCGCCGGCCGTCGACGGTGATCTGTGGTTTTACCGTCGACTAACCTTCCCTTCCATCTCATCTCTCTATCTCTAGAAGATATATATATATATATATATTTTTTTTTTCTTCCATATCGGTCGAGAAATCAAAAGAGGGTTGTTGTCCTCATCGTTTTTCCCGCCATCGGCCATCGGCGATGTACTCTTGACTGGACGACGATATGGTCCTATTGACGCCGCTGTTTCACGTCGCTGTGTAAGTCAATGGTTGTCGCTGTTGTGTGGCCACCGCCGCTGGCTTTTGAGCCAAGCGGCGGCTCTGTCTTTGTCGCCGATATTCTGCGACGATTGGAGCTGGTTTTTCCATCACTCGGGCCACGGCCATAGAGTTGGTTTTGTCGTGTGTAGGGTTTGTTAACTTTAAACTCACAGCTGCCGTCGACATCCTCTTGGACTTGACGTTTTCTTCTGCTCCTTGCCACCTCGGTGGTGCTGTTTCTTTTTCACTTTTGTAATCGTCGACCACTACCATATGTGGTTTGGTATCGATTTCTGGTGGCCCACGGCTCCACCCTTGGTCGAAGCCAAGGGGATGTTGTCGTCTCTCTTGTCGCCACCAACAGTAGCCGATGACTAGTATTACAAGTTTTTTCGGTAGGTATGGCGGTGATGCGGGTACCTTGTGCATCTGGTACCGAGCAACTTAGTGGTGGGCGTGTTGGTCGCCGCCACTGGCCACCAAGCTAAGTGATTGGTTCTAAATCGTCAGTAGCCTTGTGAAGTGATCTGTGTTTTTATTTATGTGGGTATCAATGGTAAAATTGCTAGTCTCGACTGTTGCCGAATATGTTTTCTCAATTTTGTTCCATTATTGTTAAATTGATTCAACTTAGACCCAAAAGTTTTGGGTCATGGTTGATTAACCTACAACTAATTAGGTCAATATTTTAATTTTGCCATATAAAATTTGTTCCATCAATCGGCCTTTTAAATTATGTTAGTTTTCGGCCGCATGTTTTATTTTATGTTTAAAATATTGTGTAATATATGGATTGCCCCGAAAAGACCCGTGGTTGATTTATTTTGTTTTGGAAAATTAAAATGTATTAATTGCATGGGATGTAATTTTTAATTTAATTTCCTAGATAGGGACTTGTAAATAGAATAGGCATGTTGTATTTTTCTATTTTAATCCGAAGACGGCGTTCCAAAAGATCGAGACGGAGTCCCTGGAGTTCACCAAGATGGCGACGCCAGTGGGAGTTTGAAGATGTCCTTAGCATTGACCGTGGTTGTTGTGTTGGCTCACAACACCACATTAGGGGCAAATCCATATATTATTATTATTATTATTATTGTGATTGTTTATTTTGTGTTTGGTTTTATTTATTGCTTTATTATTGTTATAATAATTGCAAACGCTTAAAATAAAAATCAAACGCAAAACAAATTTTAAATCGGTAAATAAAGTATGATATTTTAAAATTGATATATTTATCAAACTTAAACCGATTTAATAAAATAAACTTTTAAAACAAGATTTTAGAGATAAATTCAAACGTTTTAAAAGAAAAGAGTTATCTAAAATTTAAACATTTCACAAATGTAAACTATGCGCCATCCATTTAAGATACTTGTTGAACTTACAAGAGTCCAGTATGGTCAGTGCTTAGCCAATCATATCGGATAATTGTAGTGTAAGACAAGGCGCCAGGATAACGAGATTTAAGTGGACAGTTGCTTGGTCATTCACTTAAATAGTCGTATTTTGGACGATTGACCCCAATAAACCCTAAGTTAAGACTTTAGGTGGGATCATGATATCTTAGTATGGTTAGTTTACTTGAAAATATCATAGACAATGCTTAGCCATCTATGAGTACTTTCCAGGCGTTGTAGTGGGATTAAACATGCTATTTAACATATGATATATTAATAGAAATCCCACGATATCTAAGAGTTATGTTGAACATAACTGGATGATTCCTACCTAAATAACCTAGTTCCGTAAACAGTTGCTTGGCCATTTACGGAAATAGGTGATATATGGATCTTAGCTCAAATTAATTTTCTTTTGAAAGGTAATATTAATTAATTTGAGATTTTAAAAGAATTACTAAAATTGAACTTATTTTGAAGATGGCCGCTAACGCCCCTAACTAAACTGTCTGCACAAACGGCTTATCCCAATTTACATTACGATCAATCCTTGATAAGGACAAACTGAACGGTACGAACTTCGTGGACTGGTTTCGTTTCTTGAGGGTTGTCCTTAAGCACGAAAAGAAGTTGTACGTCCTCGAAAACCCCCCTCCAAACCCTCCTGCCAGAAATGCTTCAGCTGAGGTCAGGGCTGCTTATGATAAGCATCTCAATGACTCACTAGATGTTAGCTGTCTGATGCTAGTATCCATGACTCCCGAGCTACTGAGGGAACATGAAGACATGACTGCTTGGGATATGATATCCTCTTTAAAATCCATGTTTCAGTTACAAGCAAGGCAAGAAAGGTTTGATACAGTCAGGGCATTGCATGCCTGTATGATGACTGAAGGTTCATCAGTCAGTACCCACGTTTTAAGAATGAAAGGGTATATTGAACGATTGACTCGTCTTGGCTACCCACTGGGTCAAGAATTGGCAACCGACATGGTTCTCAATTCTTTATCCAAATCATATGACCAGTTCGTCTTGAACTACAATATGAATGGTTTGGAGAAAACTCTCACGGAGCTTCACGGCATGCTTAAAACCGCTGAGAGAAATATGAAATCAAAGTTGGATTTATCCAAACCAAAACAGGTGTTGATGATCAAACCTAAAGGTGGGATAAACAAGAAGAAAAGGGTGGTTACCAAGGGTAAAAGAAAAGTTGGAAGTTCCAACAAAGAAAAGGGCAAGGGAAAGATTCCTGAGGAAGCAGTTTGCTTTAACTACAACCAGAAGGGACATTGGAAGAGAAACTGCCCTGCCCTATTGGCAGAAATGAAGAAGCAGAAGGCTAGTGGAGCCGGACCTTCAGGTATGTTTACCATTGATTTATTCACTTCTGACTCTGATTCATGGGTGTTGGATACTGGGTGTGGTACTCACATTTGTACTACTTTTCAGGGACTAAAAAGTGAAGAGAAAATGAAACCCGGCTAGATGGAGCTTCGAATGGGGAATGGAGCTAAGGTAGCTGCTATTGCTCAGGGAACTTATGACATGAAGCTGCCAAATGGTCTTATTTTAGCACTTAGCAAGTGTTTATATGTACCTAGCATTACTAGGAATATCGTTTCTTTTTCTCGGTTGCAACAAACTGGATTTATGTTTACTTTCAGTAATGATTCAATTTCAGCTTATCTTAACAATGTTTTGTATTTTGTGGCCAAACCACACAATGGTATTTATGAAATTGATATGCAAAATAGTTGTAATTATGAATCAATATATAATGTAAACAATAAACGAATTAAGCGAGGCTTAAACCAGACCTATTTGTGGCATTGTCGTCTTAGACACATAAACAAGAAACGCATAGCCAAACTCCAGCCGGACGGAGTGTTGGAATCATGTGATGATTCATATGATGTATGTGAATCTTGTTTAATGGGCAAGATGACAAAAGCGCCTTTTAAAGGCAAACCCAAAAGGGCAACAGAACTATTAGGGATTATACATACTGATGTATGTGGACCCTTTAGTTCAACCACAAGAAATGGTCATCGCTACTTCATTACTTTTACTGATGACTTCAGTAGATACGGGTATGTTTACCTAATGAAAAACAAATCTGAAAGCTTTGAGTTTTTTAAAGAGTTTCAGAATGAAGTAGGGAATCAACTTGGCAAAAAGATAAAGACACTTCGATCGGACCGGGGTCGGGAATATCTAAGCCAAGAGTTTATTGACCATCTAAGAGATAATGGGATAGTATCCCAATTAACTCCTCCCGGAACACCGCAACATAACGGTGTGTCCGAAAGAAGGAATAGATACTTGTTGGACATGGTTCGATCTATGATGAGTCGTACCAATCTGCCTAAAAGTTTCTGGGGTTACGCCCTAGAAACAGCTGCCCGAATACTAAATAGTGCGCCAACCAAAAAGACCGATAAAACCCCTTTCGAACTATGGACTGGGAAGATCCCAAAACTGTCATATATGAGAATATGGGGTTGTGAAGCTTATGTTAAGCGGGAAGCTTCTGGGAAGCTTGATTCAAGGTCTGAGAAATGCATCTTTGTAGGATATCCAAAAGAGACAGTTGGATATTACTTCTACAAATCCAGCGAGAATAAAGTTTTTGTTGCGCGCCGCGGTGAGTTCCTAGAAAATGATTTTCTATCGAGAACCACAACGGGGGATACAGTAGATCTTGAAGAAATTCAAGAACCATAAGATGAAACAATGGTTGATACTGACAATCAACATGATGTTGAGCCTCAACAAGTTGTTGAAGGTAATGACGAGATACAAACAATCCGAAGATCGAGTAGGAGTCGTCAAGAGCCTGAGAGATATGGTTATCTCATTGGCAATGATGATACGGTTCATGATGAACCCGTAACCTACCAGGAAGCCGTATCAGGTTTAGAATCTGATAAATGGCAAGATGCCATGAAGGCTGAAATACAATCCATGTCAGACAACCAAGTTTGGAACTTGGTAGATGCACCTAACGGCTGCAAAGTCGTAGGGTGCAAGTATGTATTCAAAAAGAAAACTGACATGGATGGGATTGTACATACTTATAAAGCTAGGTTGGTAGCTAAAGGTTTCACTCAGACTCATGGAGTAGATTATGATGAAACTTTTTCTCCAGTAGCCATGATTAAATCCATCAGGATACTTCTTGCCATAGCTGCATTTCATGATTATGAAATATGGCAAATGGATGTTAAAACTGTGTTCCTTAACGGAACTTTAAGCGATGACGTGTACATGGTACAACCAGAAGGTTTTAAACATCCAAATTTTCCTGAAAAGGTATGTAAATTGCAAAAGTCCATTTATGGATTGAAGCAAGCATCTCGTAGTTGGAATCTTCGTTTTGATGAAAAGATTAAAGAATTTGGTTTCTTAAAGAACGAAGATGAACCTTGTGTATACAAGAAAGTCAGTGGGAGCATAATAGTATTCCTGATCCTATATGTCGATGATATATTGATCATCGGAAATGACATCCCTACCCTTAAAGGTGTAAAAACCTGGTTAGGGAAGTGTTTCGCGATGAAGGATCTAGGAGAAGCAGCTTATATCCTTGGTATAAAGATCTATCGTGATAGATCAAAACGCTTAATTGGATTAAGCCAAAGTACATATATTGACAAGATCTTAAGACGCTTCAAGATGGAGGGTTCTAAGAGAGGAAACTTGCCAATGGTACATGGTGTACATCTGAGCAAAACTCGGAGTCCTATATCTAAAGAAGACATAAACCGCATGAAGGGTGTTCCCTATGCTTCGGCCATCGGTTCAATTATGTATGTCATGTTATGTACTAGACCAGATGTCTCGTATGCCCTAAGCATGACGAGCAGGACGAGCAGGTATCAGTCAAACCCAGGTGATGCTCACTGGGTAGCAGTAAAGAATATTCTAAAGTATCTGAGAAGAACTAAAGAAATGTTCTTAATGTACGGCGGTCAAGAAAGAGATCTGTGTATTCAAGGATACACAGATGCTAGTTTCCAAACCGACCGAGATGATTATAAATCACAGTCGGGATATGTGTTTGTGTTAAACGGGGGTGCTGTGAGCTGGAAGAGTTACAAACAAAGCACAATAGCGGATTCAACTACAGAATCAGAGTATATTGCAGCGTCGGACGCTGCAAAGGAAGCTATTTGGATGAAGAAATTCATCACAGATCTGGGAGTAGTCCCTAGCATATGTGACCCTGTCGAGATCTATTGCGACAATGAGGGTGCTATTGCTCAAGCAAAGGAACCAAGGTCACATCAGCGCTCCAAGCATATCATGAGAAGATATCACCTAATTCGAGAGATTATCGAAAGAGGTGACATAAAAATATGTAAAGTTCAATCAGAAGACAATCCAGCAGATCCTCTAACCAAGCCTTTGAGTTAAAGCAAGCATGATGCTCACATTAGCTCAATAGGCCTGAGGTTTTGTAATAATTTAGTCTGATTTGTAAAATTTTAGTAATCTTTTACTTTGTGAACATTAAAACAGTTATGTTTTACAATTTATGGCATGTTGGATATGAGTATTTAATTAAAACATCTCCGTGTTCGTTTTAGCATGTTTAAGTATCCTTAAATAAATATGATGATCATATTATTTAGAACTGTCCTTGATCACTTACTACTAGGGGACTAGTAATAAAACAAGATTATTGTGAAGTCTGGTCATAGTCCAAGTTGGAAGTGCACTAGGTGCAACCAGAGTCACATGCGTTTGTCGAAGTACAAGGCGTTGGACAAGACCCACGGTCAAGATCACCTCATAGATCGGCGTCATAAGGTGAGTCTTGAAATAGTACAACACTATTTATCCTCAGACCTGAGATGTGCATTGGGATCTAATACACAAGGAGTGTTATGCTTTGATATAGTCTAACGTTACCCTTAACCGGGTAATCATAAGGGATATATTAGGTATAACATGAATTGTGTAGTTAGTCGTGTACATGCAATATGGGATTTGCTCCTCTCAAGATGAGAGAGATATTTCTGGGCCCCTCGATTACATATTATGATTTACATGCATGAACAAGTGGATTAGTTGGACTAATGACACTTGTATAATCAAATATGTTGGGATCGAGAAACACAATCTTTGAACTATAAATGATGAGATAGATCTATGCCTTAAGTTCAAAATAAAATATCGTGAAGCAAAAGGATAATGAATGATTCTACTATATGATTGATTATATCAATCAAATTGCTCGAAGGTAAAAGCACATTTACATAGCCTTGGGGGCGGTGACGTGTTGCTAGACGCTTACCATCGTCTGTGTTACTGTGTATCGTGTGCAAGTGGGAGAATGTAAGTTATTATATGCCCACGACATGTGTCACACAGAAATACTGCTGAGAAGTATGTAAACCTATAGGGTCGCACACAAAGAATGCGTTTGTTTCCATTTGTAGAAACCCGGATTTAATGAAAATATGTGTTAAACTGTAATTATGATAATTACAGGGTGAAAACGTAATTATGTTAATTATGGAGAATTATCTGTAATTATATAATTATATTTTAAAGTTTAAAAGGATAATTATATATACTTATATAATTATATTTTAAAGTTTAAAAGGATATATAATTATATATATATATATACATATATATATTTGAATTTGATTTGAATATTACAGATAATAATTAAACCTTATTTAATTATTAGTTGAATCATAGTCTAACTATAATTCTTCTGATATAAATAAGGGGTTAGACTAAACCATTTGAAACACAATTGAGTTAGAATAACCTTTCACAAAATACAGAAAAGAAACTCTTTTCTTTTCTGTAAAACACATATAGATCTAAGGTTATTGAGCTAGCACCCGGTGGAATTTTGCGTGTTCGTGTGTGGATACCGCTAGAGGAAACCTAGATTGGTTTCTAAGTGCTCAACTAGTTCAACCACAACAGATCTGAAAGGTACATCTCTAAACACCCTATGGTGTGGTTTTAAGTTTTAATTAAATACATCATTGGATCCGTTTGGGTTTTAATTGTTCAGAAAAATTTTCTACGTTGTAACCAAAATTATTTTAATTTCCGCTGTGTATAACGGTTACAAATTGATTTAAAATCCAACAGTATATAAAACATATTTTTTCAACCATACCCTTTCCATTATCATTAATCTGTATGTAATTGTATAAAACATGTTTTTGACTTAGTTTTGGGGACCAAACTACTTTTATATCACGTGGAGATGTGTACGTGTACAGAGAAATCGTTTGATACAAGCATTAGAAGCCAAATGTAAACCTAGAACGATGTTGTCATATATATATATATATATATATATATATATATATATATATATAGTGTTTGGTTCATTTGAGAAATGATAAATATATGAGAAATAAAGAAGTAATCATAGCCATTCATATGGTCAAGATCGGATTTGACTAGTCAAATATTGCGGCTTTGACCGGTCAAAAGTTGCGGCTTTGACCGGTCAAAAGTTGCGGCTTTGACTGGTCAAAAGTTGCGGCTATCCCAAAAATAGAAGGACAATTTCGTAAATTTTACAAAACACACGAGCTGTGTTCATATATCAACATGTATAATTCACATATGAACTATATGTATATGAAGCAGTGCAATTCACAACTGAACTCTTTTAACTGATTAATATTTGTGATTCATATATGAATCAGTTGAACTAACTAACAGATTCATATATGAACCTTTGTGATTCATATATGAATCTGTATGAATCACAAAGATTCATACATGAATCAGTTCAACTAATTAACAGATTCATATATGAATCTTTGTGATTCATACAGATTCATATATGAACTCATCCCGTGTATTTTACGAAATTACCTCTCTACCTTCTATAGACCACACAAGGAATTATCCGGTGCTTCGCGGTCAAAGCCGCAAATGTTGACCAGATGAATGACTAAGATTACTTCTCTATTTCTCATATATTTACCATTTCTCAAATGAACATCTCCCTATATATATATATATATATATATATATATATATATATAATGCGTTAAAAATGCACAATGCTACGACTGTAACCATTTGTAGAAATGAGTATGTACAAAGAGTAAATGTAAGCTAAAATTGCTTTTAAAATACAGATAGTTCAAATTTTATATGGCTTTAATTGATCAGAGTTTTGTTTTTCATTTAACTAGTTGTATAGCTACACGACGCATCTCGATTGGGAAAGTGTGAGAGTTTTCAGTTGATTATCAATTTTATAAAATATACAAATAGTGCATTTCGTATATGACATCTTGAACAGAGTTTATTTGTTTTTTCTATTTAACTACTTGTGTATATGCATGATGCATCTTGATTGGGAAAGTGAGATTGTGTTCCATTGATTATTAGTTTATGAAGTACTATTACGTATTAGTTTTATCGGTTAGTTTTAAGGAATTTAAACGTTAAGCTTTAAGAAGTTATACCTATTTAGTAATATGGAAACTTGAATTTTAAGAACACGTTATAGATAAACCTGACAAACGTGTCGGGCCCGGTTCAAAGTTAAACGAGTTGAGAGTGCCTAACCCGAATCCGACTCATTTAATAAACGGACCAGAAAATCCCAACTCTAACCCGACCCGCCTAACCCGTTTTAACATTTATAAAACTAAAAATTAAAAATCGTAAATTCACAAAAAAGTACAAATCTAAAATTCAAATGAAAGCATTAGAAATCTGAATTTTATAGTTCAAACTTACAAGTTCTAATCAAATCTAAAACATTAAAAATCCAAAACATTAAAAAGAAAACTTATAATTATATATATAAACGGGTTATTCGGGTTATTTTCGAGTTGAAATTTTTGACCCTGACCTTACCCGTTTAATTTTCGTGCCGTGTCGTGTCAATCCATTTACTTAAGCGGGTTGAAATGTATTACCCAACCCCCTTTATTTCGTGCCGAGTTCATGTCGGGTTATCGTGTCGTATCAGGTTTTGCCGGGTTTAGTTATAAATACTTTACTTATAGTAAAGATGTTAATGAACTTAATAAATCAATGTTTGTTTCTTTTTACTTTTTTTTTTTTAGTTTTGAGGTAAAGAGGTTTCCCCCATGTTACAATCGAAATAAAAACACGACTCCCTTACAATGTTGTGAACAACCGTGTTTGCTGACCGCTTGATAAGAATGGCTAGAACTTTTCGAAATCTTTCAAGAATTAGCTTTCAGTCTTGGATGATTGAGCCAAACGAAGGTAACCGTTTTTGATCATTCTGTAACGCTTGGATCATGACAAGACAATTAGTTTCTACTACTTATATCGAATCATTTTATTTTAGTGGTTTTAAAAGGGAAAAAGAAAACAAAAAGTACCGAAATAATATTTGACCAAATCTTTATACCTAGTGATTTTATGTAAAACTTTTTTTTTTTGGAAAGGGTATCCTGGGTCTATGGCTCAGACTAATCCCTGGCAATTAGGGCCTTTGGCCCAGCTGCTAAAACGTGCAGCCCTGAGTTTATCCTCAGTGGCCATAAGTGCTGCGAGTGGGGCTCGAACCCGGGTTGAACGCTATGAACTTCCCAAGCCTTTACCATCACACCACAGCCCTTGTGGTTAATTTTATGTAAAACTTATTGCCAACAAAACATGTGAATTGGAAATTGGAATTAAAAGAATTTACATTTTCGTTTTGGGTATGGATTTGGGCTTTTATTTTGGGCTGTGTTGTTCATTAGCCCAATTCCAATAGATTTCAATTGGGTTCAATTAATTTATAAATAATTGTAATCATTAATTGATTTAATCATACATATATATATATATATATATATATATATATATATATATACTATATTATAAAGCACGGATAAAAAAAATCTTAAATACAAATTATTAGGCACAAGGTACCATCATTTTATGTAAGATTTTAAAAATCTCTTAATTTACAAGTATCAAAACACAATATACATATTACTACTGCAAGCTTCTAACACCCACCAATTTGGTATGTGGCAGGGTCTTCCTTTTATGTAGACATTTCCATGCATCACTATTAATTAATATATTATATTAATATAATTTTATTTTAATTATATTATTAAATATGTAATTGTATATTTTTTCTAGATGTCATTAAAATATATAAGATAATCATTGAATTCTAACAAAATACTTAATTTTTTTATATAAAAAACATTATATTATTAAGCCTAAATTAAACAAATTTATAAAAACAACATTAGCACTTTCTCAAAACCATCCAAAATTGTACTGTAAATCGACAAAAAAATAAAATGAAACATTAAAATCGTGATGTATCTCCCTGCATTGTGCGAGTACGCTTCTAGTACTTTAAAATCGATAAATCGAATTTTTAGTTCTGGAGTTGTCAAATTATAATCGATAAAACAAATAAGTCAGGCGGGTTGAACAACATGTAGAAACGAGTTCAGATCAAATAGTTAAATAAAATGATACGGGTTGGATTAGGTTTTTATACTTTTGAGATTTTTTTAATTTTATAAATAATCAATATACTAAATACTATTATAATAAATATTTTCAAAATAACAATACAAATTTCTTTCAATAAAAGTGATTTAGGGGTTGTTTGTTTTTTTTAAAAAAATCTCTTAATGGCTCTTAAGTCTGAATCGTTCAGACCTTTTTACACACAACCTCTTATTAATCATAGCTAAAATAAGACTTCAGACTTTAGACCTCTTAAAAAACAAACGACACCTTAGAGTGCATAAACATTATTATACGTACATCAACCTCGTATGACCTGTTTCCGGTTTAATTAAATTATTTAGAATTTTCTTTTACTTCATTACCTATAAATTATTTGTTTATATATACAAGTGTTGGGCCCGTGCATTGCACGGGAGGATAAATTTTTTGTTGGAATATTGAACCGAATTAAAATGAAACGTAATTTATCTGTTAACAGTTAATGAAATACAATGTGAAAAACGGATGTATTTTCATAAGTGGTTAACTTGCATACATTCTTAATCGTTTATTGTTATGAGTTTGTGCAATAATATTGGTAATAGTTTTGTCTTATATTATTTAAAACTCAAACGACATGTCTCACAACATATCACTATTATTGAAATAATTATAAATATGAACATACGTTTTTACAGATTTTGCAATTTTTCTGAAACCTCCTCGACAACACTTGACAATCACTTTGAACGTATAAATCTGTAGATTAATTAACAACATTCAACCCACATCAAATATGACAATAAAAATAAATGATTTCTATCTTTTGTAACCGGCAACTCAACTGGTATAGTTCAAATTCACTCAGTACCACTTGAAAATTTATCTGACTATTGACTTGAAGACCTTATAGTATTAGTCGATAAAAATAAAGATATGTATATATATCTTATTCCCCTACTTCGAAAAATATGATTGTGAGTTTTGAAAAATATAAACAAATCCTTAGTAAATAAAATAAAATATAAAAAAGTAGTTTTTCAAAAAAATAAAAATATAGTGGAATACCTTTTGTTCAGTTGCAGGTTCCGCCATTGACACCCGACCGTTTGTCTTCTTCTTGTACTCGGATGATACATAGAGAAGATATATATATTTATAGTGAATGTAGAGAATATTTTAAAATATTTTATTTTCATTTTCGATTTTACATTTAAATGTAAATATATTAAAAATATGGAAGAATGTTTTTATATCTACATCGTTTATATATTATTTTCTTTGCACTTGGTTAATTTGGAAAGTATTGCGGAATATTTTTATTTTAAAAAATATGATAATTTATTAGTGTATTTCGTTATTTTTTATTTTTAATTCATATCAACCTTCTTTTTTCTTCTTTTAATACTCGTGAAAAAAATACGTGTAGATTTTATATTAGCAAAAAAAATGTGTAGATTTTATATTATACTAATATAAAATACGTGTAGATTTTATAAAATAAAATAGATTTTATATTAGCAAAAAAAATACGGAAGGAAAAAGAATTTATATTACATCTCATTATTGAAAAAGATTTTATAAACTAAAATATGGAAAAAGATTTTGTCAGGATCGAATTCTTAACAAGAATTAATTCTCAGAAACTAATATCAAAGAAGTTGCGGAAAAACACTTTGATATTTAATAAAACAGTAATCAAACACAGTATATAATGATCAAACAGTAAACTTGTATTGAATGCTTAAAGCTACAAAATTACACACTCAACCTCAATATTGATGAACAGGCTCACCAATACGAATTCTACTTCTCTAGAATTAGGATCTATGCCTTGAGGTTGATTTCTCTCTTGAAAAATAATTATCAAAAGTTTTTTTTTTTTATCTATTCTAAACATTCTATATATATACTGATAAAAAGATAATTACAAAGAATAAACAAATCTTCAGTATATCTTCCATGTATATCTTCTAAGTATATCTTCAGTATATCCAGCTGTAGTATTTTCCATCCGGATCTCTTTAGCAGCACTAATAATGCTCAGCAGCATTAACTACATCTAGCAGCATTAACTGCAAGCAGTACTAACTACTAGCAGTACTAACTAGCTAAGCAGTACTAACTTTGTTCAAGCAGTACTAACTTTAACTAGCAGTAGTAATTCTACTAGCAGTAGTAACACTTAGCAGTATTAATCTTCAACTTGTTCTGGCAGTAGTAACTACATTTATACTAGCAGTAGTAACTACACTTAGTAGAATCTTCAGTTCCCAACAATCTCCCCCTAACTTGACTTTTAGAAGAGAAGTCAAGTTCTTCAGATATTCTTCCAGATACTCTTTTTAATGCTCCCAAAACTTCCAAGATTACGCTGCTAAGTCTGGATTCAGTCCCAAACTCTGATTGATTATCCTCTGAATGAGATACTTGGCCATTTCTGAATTTGGTGCACAACCCAACTTCTTCTTTAGCATTGCATGAACCTTCAGTCTGGTGTGATTATATACTCTATCCACTAGGAAGTATTCTGTGTGATTTCTATCCAAAGTCACTGCATATACTCCACTAGTTTCATATAGAGTCCAACTTGTGACTTCTTTAAACACACTCTTGATGACCTGGTCCACTTCTTCAGGTTTGAACATCATGCATAGATACTCCATCACCAGTTTTGTAAGAGAAATTCCTGGAGTATTCAGATGGTCTGCATACAGCTTAATTCCTATGTCAAACATCTCTTCTATATCAGATCTAGAGCATGTTCTGACAATCTTGACCCAAGTGTTGAATACTTCATACTTATCACCCTTCCTCTTGAGTCTGATGTAATCTTTTCCATCCATTGTCAGTACATCCCAGTGAATGATCTCTGGTGGCTTAACTCCAACAGGTTCTGCAGAAATTGGTTCAGGCACTTTGTCCATCACTACCATATATAAGCTTACATCATCTTTGATTGATGACCCTTGCTGGCTTGATGACTCAGGTGCCACTTCTTCTTCAGCAACATTTTGTTCTTCTTCTATTCTAGACTTCTTATCTTTCTTTCTTTTGGCCATCATCTTGGTTCTTTTCAAAGTCTTTTGAACCTGTACTAGAGTAGCTTCCTTCTTCTCATCTTCCTTTTCCCTTTCCATTTCTTTGATTGGAGTTCCCTCTTCACTTTCAGGGAATGGTTGATTCATATCTATATCATTACTCTCCTTGGCCTTCTTTTCAAACTCTACTCTTTTCTTTTCATTGCTCTTCAGATTCCCCATTTCCTTTTCATAGAGCTCTCTGATTTGATCAAAACTCATCTTCACAAACATTTCTTTCTTTACCCCAATTGCACTCCTCAAGAAAGTTATCATTTTGTTTCTTTCCTGAGTGGCAAGGTAAGTTTGTGAAGGTCTTCTTTTCTTTAGACTTGTATTAGCCATCATAGCCTTTCTCAGACTTATAGCCCTTTGTTTAGCCTTTTCAGTTTCAAGCCCCTTTTGATAAGCTTTATTTAGCTCAGCAGCTAAAGCCTTTGCCATTTCCCTGTCCTTCTCCACCTGAGCTCTTTCTTCTTTTTCCATCTCCTTCTGCATTTTCCTTGCTAAAGCTTCATCTGATTCAACCAACCTTTGCTTCTTGATTGGTTGATCAGATTCCACTATCTTTTCTTTTCCCTTATTCTTTGATTCTGCAGCTTTGTCTTTCTGTTCTGATTTTCTGTCTCTCCCTTCATTTATGACCACTCCCTTTGCTTTGGGAGTGTCATTCTTAGCTTTGATTAGCACTTCAGCTACTTCAATTTCTGTTGGTGTTAATTCTGTTACTGCTGCTTGTGAGGTTTCAGCAGCATTAACAGTTTCTGCTTCCTTCTCCCCCTCAACTTCAACTCTTTCTTTATCAATCTCCCTTTCCCTTGATGCTTCTTCCATGTTGATCTCCCCCTTTTTGGGAGCATCAGTCTCTGGTTTCCTCCTTCTGAGCACAAATTGTTTCTTCTTCTTTTGCAAAATCAGTTTCCTTACCATTTGCTTCAACTGGATGATTTGTTCTTGTTGTGACAGTACAATGAGTTTTATCTCTTCTATTTCTTTGCCCTGTTTGAGTACATCCATGTTGATGTTGCCCATTGCCTCCATCAATTCATCATAGTTATATCTGTCCTCACCTTCTCCAGGAGTGTTACCCCCTATTGAAGGATCATTGGATCTTTTAGTAGTGGAAGTCTTCTGCCTAGCAGAAGCACTATCCACCCCTGTGGTTTCTTGGCACCAGGGACCTTCAAATGATTGCTCATTCAAAGTTGCCATGGGGGAGGTCTTATTGATGTTACCACTGTCCTCCTCTGTGTTAGCAGGAGTAGTGGCAGCCTCATCACCCATATGCTCTATCTCCTCCTCAGAGAGCACCTCCTTTGGGTTGGGAGACACCCTTGTGGTTTCCCTTTGGATATTCTCTAGGGGAGAATTCTCCCTTAGAGGGCTTAAAGGCTGTGTGGGTGATGGTACAAGAAGGGAAGGAGCCTTCTTTACCTGTTTTCTTTGATAAGTTTGGGTAATTGGAGAGGTTGGTTTTGTAAGAATGGACTGGGGAATTGTTTTTGAGTGAGAAGGTTGGGCTTGGCTCGCAGTGGGATGGTCTAATGAGGGCCTTGACCCTGCTGCCATACCTTCAGTGTTTTGGGACACCACCATCATTGTAGAGAACAATGGGGTGTCAACTCCTTCCGAGTCCCCTGCAGATCTTCTCATATTTGAGAAAACCTTGCCTTTTGGGGGTTTAGGTACATATACCCCAACAGGTTGAGGTATATCCGTCAATTCATGGTTAATTACTTCCTGAACAAATCTGGGATACATAAAGAAACTCTTTTTGTTTCCCATATTTGATACAAGATCACTGAAAATCATCTTTGAGAAATTGTACCTTCTGGATGTAGCCAAGCATACCAAAGCATATGCAATTGGACTGCTGAACTCACTCCATCCAGTGGTCTTTTTGGAGATGCAATGCATCAGGGTATGAACAAGAAAACGCCATTGGGGTGAAAACTTTGCTTTTGAGAATTTGAAAACACCCAATGGGCCTCCATACCCCATTCTAGTAAGATTAGAAAACAGTTCATCATTAGAGATAGACATTATACCAGAGGCATCGTCTAGACGTAGACTGATGCGAATGACTTCTTCAGTAACTGTAAGTGAGTGATCACAGATTCTTGTCTTGATCATTTGCACACCATTTTCCACAACAATGGTTGCATTAGCCCAGAACTGCCTTTGGTGCTCAATGTAGATTGTAGGTGATACAGTAAGAGCATGAGCAATGTGGCTCGACTTCAGAAAGTCGACTATCTGATGAAAACCTTCAGCTTGTTTTGGCTTTTGTAGCATCGCAATCTCGTTGTGCTCGTCGATGAATGTCATGGATGCCATTGATCTTAGTGAACACTTGCCTGAAAACTTCGAACTTGAGAGAGAAAAGGTTTTGAGCGCAAGAGAACAGTATGCAAAGAGTCGTTATGAACTTTTAGGCGGGCAAAAAGTATTTATAGTATTCGGAATATAAGCAGTATTAACCTAGAGCAGTATTAACTAACTAGCAGTATTAACCGCGAGCAGTATTAACTAACTAGCAGTATTAACCGCGAGCAGTATTAACTGAACTAGCAGTATTAACTACTAGCAGTATTAACTAACTAGCAGTATTAACCGCGAGCAGTATTAACCACGAGCAGTATTAACTGAACTAGCAGTATTAACTAAACTTACTCCTTTTAAACTTGCTAAATACTGAGTACGGCTATGCATATCCTGAAAAGAAGATTAGTAACACCAAGAATAAAAATATACAGGTATAAAACCACTTTTTGAGAAGAAGATTATTCAAAGTTTATCATTCCCACACTTGTTACCAAGAAAGTGAATCTACCCACATCAAAAGCTTTAGTGAATAGATCAGCAAACTGATTATCAGTGTGAACTTTGACAACTTGAATAAGTTTCTTTTCATTACAATCTCTTATAAAGTGATACCTGATTTCAATGTGCTTTGTCTTTGAGTGCTTGACTGGATTATTTACAATGCTAATAGCACTGCTGTTGTCAATAAAGATTGGAGTGTGTAGAAAGGTTACCCCATAATCCAGCATCTGATTCTGAATCCATAAGACTTGAGAACAGCAACTTGCAGCTGCTATGTACTCTGCCTCTGTTGTAGATGTGGATACTGTGGTTTGTTTCTTGCACTGCCATGAGACTAGTCTAGCACCCAAAAACTGACATCCTCCAGAAGTAGATTTTCTGTCCAAGTTTGCCCCACCTAGATCACTGTCTGAGTATGCTATTAGGTCAAAAGGTGAGTTATGAGGATACCAAAGTCCCAATCTGGGTTGCCCTTTGAGATATCTGAATATCCTCTTAACAGCTTGAAAGTGAGATTGCTTTGGCCTAACTTGAAATCTTGCACATACACAGACTGGAAACATAATATCTGGCCTTGATGCTGTGAGATACATGAGAGAGCCAATCATGGATCTATAAAGATGCACATCCATATCCTCCCCCTCAAGATCTGCTGTGATCTGCTTGTGTGTTTCCATAGGTGTGCTGGCAGGTTTTGATTCTGAGAACCCAAACTTGGTTAGAATATCCTGCACATACTTGGATTGACATATAAAAATGCCATCTGACTTCTGTTGAACTTGGAGTCCAAGGAAGAAAGTAAGTTCCCCCATGGAACTCATTTTGAACCTTTGATGCATTAAGTCCTCAAACTCCTTGCACATGTTGTTTCTTGTAGACCCAAAAATAATGTCATCAACATAGATTTGGACCAGCAAGATATCCTTCTTCTTTCTTTTGATAAATAGAGTCTTATCAATAACTCCTCTTTCAAAGTCATTTTCCAAGAGATAGGATGACAGGGTGTCATACCATGCTCTTGGGGCTTGATGTAGTCCATAAAGTGCTTTCTTTAATTTGTATACTCTGTCTGGATAGCTTGGGTTTTCAAACCCTGGTGGTTGACAGACATATACTTCTTCTTCAATTGACCCATAGAGAAAAGCACTTTTTACATCCATTTGGTAGACTTTGAAGTTCATGTAAGAAGCATAGGCTAGGAATAGTCTGATTGCTTCTATCCTAGCTACAGGTGCAAAAACTTCTTCATAATCTATGCCCTCTTCTTGAGTGTAGCCTTGAGCTACCAGCCTTGCTTTGTTTCTTATAACAATACCTCTTTCATCTCTCTTGTTTCTGAAGATCCATTTTGTGCCAATTGCTCTGTGACCTTTAGGAAGGTCTACTAGATCCCACACATCTTGTAGCTTGAACTGTAACAATTCTTCTTGCATTGCTTCTATCCAGCTAGATTCTTTCATAGCATCATGTGCCTTTTTAGGCTCAAGCTGGGATAGAAAACATGAGAGCACTGTATGCTGTTGATCTTGCATTTCCTGAAGCCTGCTTTGATGTCTAGTCATCATGGGAGAAGAGACATCACCTATTATCAATTGTGGAGGATGATTCTTTTGAACTCTTGTGTTATGACTAGGTTGTACATTCAGTCCATCCTCTAGATTAGAGTCATGCAATTCAACTGAAGTGTCTTCAGATGTCACTTCTGATTCTTGAGTCTCCTCATCTCTAGTGTCTTCTTCACTCTGACTTGGTTCAGTAAATGATTCCTTTTCACAGTCTTCAATTACTGTGGGTATGGGAAAAATCACAGATTTAGATATACTTTCTTGAACTTGTGTGATCTCTGATTCTCCACCACCTGTTCCTGTATACTCATTACTAAATCCAAAAGAGTTAGTTAGTGAATCAATGTCAAATAGCCACTGAGGTCCAGATCCAACAGGATTTGGTGTGTTCTCATTGCATTTGACATTGTCACTTTCTTCAATTATTCTAGAAGAAGAGTTAAAAACTCTGTAGGCCTTACTCTGAGATGAATATCCAACAAGAAATCCATCATCTGCTTTGCTATCAAACTTACCTAAGTGAGATTTGGTATTTAGAATTGTACAAGGACACCCAAAAGATTTGAAGAAACCAATAAAAGGTTTTCTTTGATTTAAAAGCTCATATGGGGTCTTGTTCTTTTGCTTGACCACTAGAACTCTGTTTTGGACATAACAGGCAGTATTAACTGCTTCAGCCCAGAATGTAATTGGCAATTTTGAATCAGCCAACAGAGATCTAGCAGCCTCTATTAGTGTCCTATTTCTCCTTTCAGCAACACCATTCTGTTGAGGAGTTCTAGGAGCACTATATTGTCTCTCAATACCTTTTCCTTCACAAAAAGTGTTTAAATCATGATTTTTAAATTCAGTTCCATTATCTGATCTAATGACTTTTACTCTTTGATTAGTTTGGTTTTCAATTCTTAGAATAAAGGATTTGATAAGACCACTTGTTTCATCCTTAGTCCTTAGAAAATATACCCAAGTAAATCTGGAGTAATCATCAACAATAACCAAGCAGTAAGATTTCTTGCCTATACTCATAACATTTGTAGGACCAAACAGATCCATATGCAATAACTGGAGACAAGAAGAAACATAATTTAACTCTTTGGTCTTATGAGAAGTTTTGTGTTGTTTGCCTTTAAGACAAGCAACACAATGATCATCACATGAAAAGACTTTTGAAGGTAAACCTCTTACAAGGTTATTTTTAACAAGATTGTTCATAGTCTTGAAATTCATGTGACACATCCTTCTGTGCCAAAGGGAGGATTCATCTATAGAAGCTTTTGAAACAAGACAATTTAAAGATGAATCACTATCAACATTGTCCAAATCAAGACAGTAAACATTGTCCTTCCTTGGAGTTCTAAGTAGTATCATGCTTTCATCAACTACCTTGAACCCTGGAGCAAGAATCATACACTCAGAATTAGTAAATAATATACTATGTTGTTTGTCACAAACCTGTGATACACTTAACAGGTTGTACTTTAATTGATCAACATAGTAGACATCCTCAAATGTCATCTTACCTTTGGTGACATTACCTTTTCCACTTATCTTACCACCAGTAAGATTGTCTCCAAATGCAACATGTCCTCCATTAATTTGCTTGAAATCCTGAAGGCATGACATGTTGCCAGTCATGTGCCTAGAGCAACCACTATCAACATGCCATATGCTCTTTCCCTTGAGCTGTTGGTTGCCCTGCACATTAAATAAATCAATTAGTATGATTGGGGACCCAAGCCAAAGTGATCTTGGGTCTGCCTTTCTCATCAAAGTATTTACATTCCTTTTTAATGAGGTTTTTAAACTCAGAGCACTCTTTATGAGAGTACTTTGTCAATATGATTGGCTTAGCAGAATTAATACTGGAAGCAGTACTAACCTTAGAAGTACTAACAGAGTTAGCAGTACTAACAGGTGTAGCAGTACTAACAGGTTTAGCAGTACTAACCTTGTTAGCAGCATTAACATTGTTAGCAGTAGTATTACTTCTAGCAGCACTATCATTGTCAGCAGCACTATTTGTGGTAGCAGTACTAACAGTTTTAGTGCTTTTAGGAATCCACATATTGACACTTTCTTTAACAGAATACTTTTTCTTCATGTGGCTTTTAGTTTTAACAGTTTTCTTAGCCACATGGTTCTTTTCAATTTTCTTATAATCAAAGGGTTTTTGCATGGATCTTTGGAAATTCATTATTTGGTTCATAGGATTGAAATAACAGAATTTTGCAAGATGATTCAATTTGCCACAGATAAAACAAGGTTTTGGTCTATTGATTTTACTCAGATCAACCCCTTGTTTATGTGCCCATTGATTATTCCAGTTTCTTTGATTTCCCCTCCTTTTGTCCTGTTTTTGGGGTTCATTCTTCTTACAAGTACACTGTTTGCAAGGACCTGGATTCACAACTGTGGTCTGTTTATAATGGACCTTACCAGACTTTTCCTCTGTCTTTTCTATGTTCTTGGATTTGATCCAAGCCCTTCCACAATCCTCATTGGTGATAATGTTGTTTTCTATAGAAGTCTCACCACTCACCTTGTTATTCTTACTCTTGCCAACCTCTTTCTCAGTCTTATCCTCAACAATTACCTCATCTAAGGGATCTATTTCAGTGGCTCCCTCAGGCAAGTCCTTCCTATCTTTGGTGTCTAACAGATCTGAAGTAGGAGGAATGTAATTGTTGTTATATGGTGGAGGTGTGGCATTATACCCAATTCCTCTTCTTAATTTATCATGAATCTGATTTTGCAGTAAGGAGTCCATTGCTTTAGAAGCATTTGAAAACTTTTCTACATCAAGCTTAACCTTGGTTAACTCCTCTTTCAGTTTTTCACTCTCCTCTTTAGATTTGGTCAGTTTAAGTTCTAAATCCTTTTTCTCCCACTGCCAGTAATTAGTGTCATATGAGTGTTGTAGTTCATTGGCTTGAAAACCTTTAATTTGATCTTCAAATCTCTCTACTATCCTCACATAGTCTTTTATATCCTTTTCTAGTCTCTTCAGGTCATCACTCATCTTCTGATTGTGATCCCTGTACCTTTTAACAGTTTCTATGCAAGTTTTAGAACAGAGATTAGAACTTACCTCAGATGGGAGATCAGATACTTTAGCCATAAGAGCTTGATTCTGAATAGCTTCTTCTGCTTGATCACTCCAATCAAACCCCATTCCTTGTTGAGAAACAAGGGCTTGAGCAGAGTTTCTGTTGTTATTGAAGCTTCCAGATTGAGCTTGTTGATGGTTGTTGTTGTGAGACATTCCACTTCTGCATTCTCTAGCAAAATGTCCCTTCAGATGGCATTTGTAGCATTCTACCTTTGATTTATCAAACCCTGCTCCATCTTCTCTTCTTTGTGAGAAGTTGTTTCTTCCAGTCCTCTTAATAAACTTTTTAACCCTCATGGAGAGCATGGCCATCTGCCATTTAATATCCATCTCTTCCAGATCATCAGGATGAAGTTGATCTAAGTCATCATTGATCAAAGAAGAATTTCCATGATTAGAAAGAAGAGCTTCAAATACATAATCATTGCCTTTATCTAGATTTGATCCATTAGCAGCATTAACTGATTCAGAGTTAGCAGTAGAATCAATTGATGCTGATAGGAGTGCAGCATTATGAACATATCCAGAAGGCTTCTTCTTTGCCTCCACCTCAGCTTCAAATACTCTAAGATCATTGTACAGATCATCAAGTTCTTTGTCTTCCAACTGATCATTCTGTCTGAATGACACAGTGTACATGGTCCATTCATCTCCAAGGGACCTTAAGAACTTTCTGTTCACATCATCTTGATCAATCTGTACTCCCATAGTAGCTAGTTCACCAATTAGTTTATTAAACCTGTCAAAAGTTTGAGTCATGGACTCATTCTTAGTTGAGATGAAGTTTTCATACTGTTGTTTTAAGATTGCCTTTTGATTTCTCTTGGTACTTTTAGTACCTGAGAATCTCTTCTCTAGAGCATTCCAGAGCATCTGTGCATCAGTACAATTGCAGAATTGGTGTTGATACTCATTTGGAATGGCCAAGAGCAGTGTGCTCAAGGCTTTCATCTCTGTCTGTCTTGATTTCCTGTCTGTATCTGTCTTTGGAGGAGTTCTTTTGCCATCTTCACCAATCTTTCCTCCATCAGATGGGCCATTCTCAATGATGTCCCACATGGAGTAATCTGTGAGGAGAATATATTGCTTGATTCTGATTTTCCACATGTCAAATTCATTGGATCTGAGCATTGGAACTTTTGAGACCAAAGTACTGCTTGATTCTGTAAGATTTTCCATGATGAATAACTGTTTCTGAGAGAATTTTGCTCTGATACCACTTGTCAGGATCGAATTCTTAACAAGAATTAATTCTCAGAAACTAATATCAAAGAAGTTGCGGAAAAACACTTTGATATTTAATAAAACAGTAATCAAACACAGTATATAATGATCAAACAGTAAACTTGTATTGAATGCTTAAAGCTACAAAATTACACACTCAACCTCAATATTGATGAACAGGCTCACCAATACGAATTCTACTTCTCTAGAATTAGGATCTATGCCTTGAGGTTGATTTCTCTCTTGAAAAATAATTATCAAAAGTTTTTTTTTTTATCTATTCTAAACATTCTATATATATACTGATAAAAAGATAATTACAAAGAATAAACAAATCTTCAGTATATCTTCCATGTATATCTTCTATGTATATCTTCAGTATATCCAGCTGTAGTATTTTCCATCCGGATCTCTTTAGCAGCACTAATAATGCTCAGCAGCATTAACTACATCTAGCAGCATTAACTGCAAGCAGTACTAACTACTAGCAGTACTAACTAGCTAAGCAGTACTAACTTTGTTCAAGCAGTACTAACTTTAACTAGCAGTAGTAATTCTACTAGCAGTAGTAACACTTAGCAGTATTAATCTTCAACTTGTTCTGGCAGTAGTAACTACATTTATACTAGCAGTAGTAACTACACTTAGTAGAATCTTCAGTTCCCAACAGATTTTATAAAATAAAATATGGAAAAGTCCTTATGAGATGTAATATAAAAAAATACGGAAGAAAAAAGATTTTATATTACATCTCATTAATCTATACTATATTATAAAGATGACATAAAAAACTCTTAAAAACAAGTCTTAAAGCTTAATGTACCACTATTTAATGCTAATTACTTAAAAAATAACCATTAAAGCTGTATGTACTACATCTAATGCTATTTATTAATTTTCAATCATTATCTCTAACCATTTTAACTCTCTTAAAATCATTTCCCACTTTAACTCCCCTAAAATAACTCTCAGCATGATTAAATATAGAATAAAAATCAAATTTTAAATATAGAAATATAATTAAAAAAATCTAACAAAATATTTTATAAAAAAAATATATTATTAAACCAAAATAAATTACATTATATTATTAAGTCCAAATTAAACAAATTTTTATAAAAAAATCATTATCGCTCTCTCACAACCAACCAAAATCGTAATGTAAATCGACAAAAAATAAAAAATAAAATGAAACATAAAATCGTGATGTATCTAGCGGCATTGTGCGAGTACACTTCTAGTATGGATTTAAATGTAAAATCTACATTTAAAATAGATTATGCTAATATAAAATCTATTTTATAAAATCCTCCACCAAAAAAACAAATATTTATATTAATAAATGAGTATCCATTCCACAAATAGATGATTATGTGAGATACTGTGCTTGGAAAGGTTGTACCAAAGCATTAAGAAATTGTAAATTAAGTAATTGACTTTAATTAGTTGTAACTTGTATTTAAAATGTTGTAATTAAGAGTTTTTTATGTCGTTTTTATAATATAGTATAGATATAAATGAGGGATCAATTGGAAACCCACGTTAGACTCAAAAACTTTGGAAACTAATATTGATCAATCAATGAATTTTCCCTTTTTATTTTTTTTTAATTGATAAAGGTATTTTAGTATTTTACCTAATTTCGTAATATATATGGTAATTATTATTATAACTATAATATTAATTATTTAAATTGAATGCATTATATATGCGGTAATAATTGATGTTATATTAATTTAAAATATGCATTTTTTTATTCCGATTTCAATTTCTTTTTAATTTAAAATATTCATTTTTTAATTCCTATTAATTTAAACCATTTTCCTTGATTCCGATTTCAGATTAATATTAATTGGAATAATTAAGGTAAACTATTTTTTTATTTAGTTGATTTCCGTTTCATCAAATTTTGGGAAAAAGTTATTTTTATAGAAAATTCAAATATTTAATTATATTTAAAATTAATATTTGTTTTCATTGAATTGAAATATTTTTAAAATATATTATTTTCATTCTTTGTTATATATTTGTATGTTTTTTTTTTTAAATTAACCATGCGGAGCAATGAAGGGTAACATGTTTGATGGTGTTTTCGCTAACGAAATTCATGTTCGAGATCTACTCGACAACGATGAAATGTTTTTATCGTATTTTATTCGTCCGACTGATGAAATTCCTAGTAATGATTCTGATAAGATTCTCGATAGATGAAACACGTGTTTGATGAAACAATGTTGAAACTCATGAACCATTACGTGTTTCTTCAAATACATGTTTGATGAAACAATGTTGATGAAACACGTTTACACATGATGAATTTGTTATAGATGAAACAATGTTGAAACATGTTTCATCAAATACGTGTTTGATGAAACAATGTTGAAACTAATGAACCAATTTGTTTCATGGCTTTCATTAGATTTCAAACAATGCACACAAATGTTTCATCAAAAACCGATTTCATCAACAAAAATAGGTTTCATCAATAATGTGTGTATACCTTTTCATCACTCCATCGTTTCACCATCTTTCTAATAATCCTCTTAATTAATTAAGCATAAATATATAAAAAGAACACTAAATTTGGTCTATTGATCATTATGTTTAAACGTGCAATAGAGTTATATAAAGAAACAACAAGTTTAAAAAGTTTCTTTATTTAACGGATTTCATCTTGTTATCAAAATAGAAAAAAAGACACTTTGGCCCTTTTAGCCTATTATTATTAAATTTCATTAATATATTAATTCATTTATTACCATATTTAAATCAAATAAAACTTGACCATTGATTACTAAGATCAGTGGTATCTAGATGGTTTTCAAAGTTTACAATCTAATGTAGGTTTCTAATTGAAACCACCTCTATATATTAGAATAGTAACATAACAAATGTCATAATTTACAATAAATTTTTAATATTACTGTAATAATTCATCATCATAATAATTTGTTATAATAAAAATATATTTTCATTTTTTTCTTAGATAATATTACTACGTAATTAATACACATGTAAAACTTTTCTGATAGGACTTATTGTTTATTAAGAAATTATTTTAAATTAATATATACAACTTTATTTGCTAAATAGCTTTAAAACGTAATGACTTTTTTATTTTTAATTATGGATGTCCGGGTCAATTTGACCGTAACTCGACTAATCCAAAGGGTCCTGAAGAATAGCCGGCAAAATCTCCAATGGCCTTGCAGGTAGGGGTGAGCAAAGGCAGATACCCGCCTAAAATTCTCGGAACCGGTTCCGGTTCTTGGAATGAAGGATCCGGAACCGGTTACACCGGTTCTTTATATTTGGGAACCGGAACCGGAACCGCCGGAACCGGCGGTTCCGGTACCGGGTACCTATTAATATACATAAATCATAACAACCTTTATTTATCCATTTATTTTAGTTGTATTTATTTTTCAAATTGTAGATAACTATGGAAGGATTTAGTCTTCCTATTTTGTTGTAACTACTCCACAATGATCGGATCAATCACTGTATATGTACCCATCACTTTTATGAATGATAATTGAACTTTTCTATCATAACTTTATATGGTATCAGCCAGGACCACCCATTTTTCCTGATTATTGACCACCATGTCATCCAGTGCAAGCTCCTCATCTACTGTCATCCCCACCCTTCCTCTCAATACACCATCTTTAACTCTTGTTCAATTCCCACCATCTCTCAAACTTTCCTCCACAAACTACCTAAGTTGTAAAACTCAAACTGAAGCCCTTCTTCACGGTCTGGATCTTTACAAATATATCGATGGCAGTCATCCTCCTCCTCAACCCACAATTACAAATGGCGTGTCAACCCCTCATGCAGATTACGCAGCATGGTTTCGCCAGGACAGGTAGCTGTTTGGAGCTTTTGTAGGTACCCTCTCCCCGTCTATTGTTCCTCTGATCACCAACGCATCATCCTCACTTGAGGCCTGGACCATCCTTTCAAACACCTATGCTAATCCCTCTCGTGGCCATATCAAACAACTCCAGCATCGCCTAAAACAATATCAAACCATCACTGACTATATGCAATCAGTCAAAACCATCGTCGATGAACTCAATATTCTGGGTAAGAAAATGGATGTCGAAGACATTACAGATGCAGTTCTAAATGGTCTCGACTCTACCGCCTACAAAACAATCATTGATGCCGTCCATGCCCGAGATACCCCCATTTCTTTCCATGAACTACATGAAAAACTCATAAACCATGAGATTTCTCTCCTCCAACAAAACCCCACTACCAATACCATTCACCAACCAGTGACTGCATTTGTAACGAACAAACGCCCACCAAATAAAATATGGCAGAATCGGACTTCAAATTCCCTTCCTGCCCTACTCCCTATCCCCACACCCAATGGCACAACCCGCCAGTTTCTTGGCAAGTGTCAATTTTGCTTCACTAAAGGCCACTCCCTCACCTCATGTTATGCCTTCAAAAACAAGTACCCACAGGTTGCCTTACCGCCATTACCGAAGATCACATACAGCCAACCACAAGCTCATGTCATGACCACAACTCCTCCGGCTCACAACCAAAGTTGGCTCTTTGACAACGGTGCTTCTCATCATATTACCAATGATCTCAATGCCTTGTCTCTCCACGCCCCCTACGATGGTACCAATGAATTAGTCATTGGCGATGGTTCATCTCTTACTATTACTCATGTTGGCTCATTAGTTCTTCGATTTTCTGATACATCCTTTACTCTTACGAATGTTCTTTGTGTTCACTCTATCTCTAAAAATATCATATCTATCTCTCGATTATGCATTGACAATAATATATTTATCGAGTTTTTCTCATTTAATTTTCTTATCAAGGACTTCCAAACCAAACAAACTCTCTTCCGCGGGACAACTAGCCATGGGGTTTATCAATTTCGTTCCACCACTCCAGTTTTTGCCTTTCATGCTCAATCCAATAAGTCCGTCTCTTGGCATCACCGACTTGGACATCCACATTCTCAAGTTTTAAAGCATTTATCTTCTACTGTTCCTGCTATTACTTCTACGAATAACAATTGTAATTCTTGTTGCATTAATAAAAGTCATAAACTTCCATTTCATAGTTCTTCTCTCACTTCAAATGCACCATTACAATTGATATTTTCTGATGTCTGGTCCTCCCCTGTTACATCTTTCGATGGATTCAAATACTATATAATTTTTGTGGACCACTACACCAAATACATATGGCTTTACCCACTAAAACATAAATATGATTCTCTCCTCACATTTATACGTTTTCAACGTCTTGTGGAAAACTATTTCCAAACAAAAATCAAACAATTATATTCTGATAATGGAGGTGAATATATTAAACTCACTTCTCATCTAGCATCCTGTGGCATTTCTCATCTTACTTCCCCCCTCACACGCCAGAACACAACGGCTATGCCGAACGACGACATCGTCACATCGTTGAAACTGGCTTATCTCTTCTCTCTCACGCCAAAATACCTCTAAAATTTTGGCCTTTCGCTATAACCACCGCTACTTATCTCATAAATAGATTACCAACACCCACCCTACAAAATGATTCTCCATTTTTCCGTCTCTTCCAAAAATCACCAAACTATGACAAACTACGCAATTTTGGTTGTCTAGCTTACCCTTGGCTTCGGCCTTATTCCAAACACAAACTCGACTCTCGATCTAAGCCTTGCATATTCATAGGCTATTCATCCTCTCAAAGTGCTTACCATCTACTCGATCCTACCACAAACAAAATATATACATCACGACATGTCCAATTCATTGAACATGTGTTCCCTTACAATTCACTAACTCATTCCAGCACCCCATTACCTCCTGACCCATATTCTTGGCTTCATGTCAACACTATTCCTATTTCATCCCATCCACCCACTACTTCAAACACTCAAAATACTATTCCTCCACCTCCATCACCCCAAAACAGCCCTCACCATAACTCCTCCCCGTCAACTCAAACCATCCCCCCTACAAACTCTAATCCTTCAACCTCATTTCATCCAACCAGAACCAATCGCAAACCAAATCCAAAATATCATAGTAATGATTTTATCCTTTATCATTCTATTGCTCAACCTTTTCCCGAACCCCAAAACATTACTCAAGCTCTTAAACAACCCCAATGGCGCAAAGCCATGCAAGAGGAACATGATGCCTTAACCCGCAACAACACATGGTCCCTTGTTCCACCTGAATCTGCACCAAATTTAGTTGGTTGCAAATGGGTTTTCCGTACCAAATTTAAACCCGATGGAACCGTTGAACGCCTTAAGGCACGCCTTGTTGCCAAAGGTTTCCATCAAAGACCCGGTCTTGACTACGTTGATACTTTCAGTCCCGTTGTCAAACCCACCTCACTCCGTCTCATTCTCTCTCTTGCTACCTCTCACAACTGGTGTTTATGCCAACTCGATATTAATAATGCTTTCCTACAAGGCACTCTCACTGAAGATGTGTTCATGTCTCAACCACCCGGATTTATCGACCCATCCTTTCCACATCATGTATGCAAACTAAATAAAGCCATATATGGTCTTCGACAAGCATCTCGTGCTTGGTACAATGAACTTAAATCCTTCCTTCATTCAAAAGGTTTTAAACCTACTATATCCGATCCTTCTTTATTCCTCCACAAATCCGCTACTTCTACCATTTACATTCTTGTCTACGTTGATGATATTATCATCACTGGTCCCAACTCTTCCCAAATCTCTTCATTTATTTCTTCTCTTTCCAATCGGTTCTCACTTAAAGACCTTGGCAACTTGTCCTATTTCCTTGGTGTCGAGGTTTTACCTCATTCTAATGGTCTTTTTCTATCTCAAGCCAAATACATTCTTGATATTCTCACTAGAGCTAACATGAGCAATTGTAAACCGGCTTCCACACCATCGACTACATCACTCAATCTCACCACCACCGATGGTACCCCTTTACCCAATCCAACGGATTATCGATCACTTGTCGGAGGATTGCAATACTTATCTCTCACCCGACCTGATGTCGCCTTCACCGTAAATAAACTATCCCAATTTATGCATTGTCCGACAGATATTCATTGGGCTGCTTTAAAATGTTTACTACGGTACCTTCACGGGAGCATTCACCATGGTTTACTCATACGACGTAACTCCCCTTTACAACTTCATGCATTTACCGATGCCGATTGGGCAGGTGACAAACAAACCTATCGAAGCACCACCGGTTACGTTGTTTATCTTGGTTCAAATCCAATAGCTTGGAGTTCAAAAAGGCAACCCACTTTAGCGAGATCATCTACGGAAGCGGAATTCCGAGCTGTTGCATCTACTACCACGGAAGTACAATGGATCGTCTCTTTATTATACGAACTTGGCTATAAATCCACTGTTACCCCAACAATTTTTTGCGACAATCTTAGTGCTACACACTATTCTGCAAATCCTGTTTTTCACTCAAGGATGAAACATCTAGCCTTAGATTTCCATTTTGTCCGTGAAAAGGTCCAAGACGGTTCAATACGTGTTACTCATATAAAAGGTGATGACCAACTAGCTGATGCTCTAACCAAGCCTCTACTCAAACATCGCTACCACACCTTATTATCCAAGATTGGACTTGTCTCTCGATCGTCCATCTTACGGGAGCATATTAATATACATAAATCATAGCTACCTTTATTTATCCATTTATTTTAGTTGTATTTATATTTCAAATTGTAGATAACTATGGAAGGATTTAGTCTTCCTATTTTGTTGTAACTACTCCACAATGATCGGATCAATCACTGTATATGTACCCATCACTTTTATGAATGATAATTGAACTTTTCTATCATAACTTTATAGTACCCACCGTCTAATTTTTTTATCATTCATATTATAAAAAGGTAAATATTAATTATATTAGAAAGTCCAAACGTAAAGAAATAAGTACCACAAACGTGAAAACTAATAAGATAAAAACTAAAAACTAATAAATACTACAAACGATGTTTACAAAACAAATAAATATTGAAAACGGTGCTTATAAATACTACAAACGGTGCTTTTGAAACACTTCACGTCATTAAAATTAGTTGATGCTGACAAATACTAGTATACTACAAACGATGATTCACTAAAAGGTAGTTTATTATATTTTTATAAATAAACAAAATGTATTTTATTAAAAAAAATAGCGGGTACCCGTCGGTTCCGGTTCTGGGTACCCAGCAGGACAGGGTACCCGGTCCCGGAACCGGTCTCGACGGGTACCCAGCGGGTAACGGTTCCAAAAAAATGAGAACCGGAACCGGTACCGATCGGTTCCATATTTTAGGAACCGGAACCAGAACCAGAACCAATCACATCGGTTCCGGTTCCGGAACCGGCAGTTCCGAAGCGGTTCCTTTTCCAAAGGCGGGTACCCGCTTCCGATGTTCACCCCTACTTGCAGGACTCAAACCGATGACCTCTGAGGAGCATCCTCAAAGGCCCAAGCCTTAGAGGACGTTTGGTTCGCAGAATTGAATTCGGTGGAATTGGAATCCCTCAAAAGAATTTGATTTTAAAGGAATTTGAATGAAATTTTGATGGGATTTGTGTAACAACCTAACTCATAAATTTAAGCGTAACAACATAATGTAATTAATTCTCTAAAACGACCCCAAAATAATGTAACACCCTCAAATTGGGTAAGAGCAACTAATAAAAAATTCGATATAACATCCAATAACGACAACACATATTCCTACAATATCCAAACTCAATATGCCTCAAAACAAGATTCGATAAATAACCTCAACAATTACAAACTCTATAATAGGACTACATTGAAGTCGGGTGTTACTCAATCCCAAATAAAGTTGCTCTCTTCAACCTAATGCGGAAGACTTCATCAAGATTTTCACTCCTCGGGTGCACAACTAGTACTTCTCTCTTCACTGTGTTACTAGAACTATTCCCAACCGAAACCTGTTGCACATGCCGAAAAATAAAAAGGTTAGGCTAACGCCTAGTGAGTTCAAGAGTTTTACCATATGGATAATTACATTTTTAAAAGGGAAGAATACAACTTAAATCATAGTTTTTCAAAATGATTCACTTTAAGTATAGAAACGACTCGTTTTCCAATAATATGCATTTTAAAAAATGAACAGCTCAATACAAAATACTTTTTATAAAATGATGCATCCCAAAACTCACTCAAACAAGAGTAGAACCGACTTTCAATTTATGAAAACATGAATAATATTTCATATTCCGAAAACACCCAAAACACGAGTGAGACCCAATACTCCACACATAAAATTATGGACAATAATCCACCCATAAAAGACATCACCGAAAACATAAATATAAAAGACCTAACCCGAAGACAACACCTTTCGGTGACGAGGGAGACCCGATTCCATATAATGTGACGGACACAAAGTAAGCCACACAATATGTTATATTGGTATTAAGTATCGAGCTCAACATCTTTCAGCATACACCCATAGATACTTGCACGGAGGACTTACACCATACCGGAGATGCCTAACCGCGCCGCAATGGGGAAAACTAGCGTTCCACCATCGGACAAAATAATTAAAGTATCGAGCTCAACATCTTTCAGCATACACCCATAGATACTTGCACGAAGAACTTACATCCTAATCCGATGCTGTAACACCCTCAATCTGGAAATAACAACTAATTTAAAGTTTTCTAATTACATCGATAACTGAAACATCTACAACAACAAATTAAGGTTTAACTTCAATAAACACATTTCAATACTTATATGCGATCTATAAAAGGTACGGGTGTTACTAAAACCCAATAACAGTCACTATCTTCAACTGCGGAAGACTTCACCAAACTACTCACCCTTGTATAAATCTAGTGCTCATCTCTTCATAGCACCACTAGAACCAAACCCCAACTGGACATGATGCACATGCCGACAAATAAAAGGTTAGACTTAACGCCTAGTGAGCTCAAGAGTTTTCATCATAAACGTATAAAGCAATAAACTTAAAGAAAATTATTTAAATCGTGATTTCCAAAATGATGACACGTTCCATCTGAAACGACCAAGACGAAATACATTAAATCCGTAAACAATCTCTTTTTCCACATTCACCCTCTTTGTGATTAAAATCATAAGACAAACGTGTCTTCAATTATAAATCTAAAACCCAAAACTCGCGTAATACGTAACTGACACTTTAATAAACAATTACTGAAAACGTAGATGAACTCTATTATCCAAAACATCCAAAACATGGATAAAGTTCAATATGCAAAACTCAAATCATGGATAACAATCCATACTAAAAATGTCACCGAAAACATGGATTATAAAACTTCATAACCAAAACAACACCTTGCGGTGGCGGGGAAGACCCGATTACATAGTATGTGACGGAACACAAAAGTAGGTCACATAACTATGTAGGAAACCAAAACATATAGGTTATACCCATAAAACATACCGAGCTCAACTCCTCTAAGTCTATTGCTCGAAAACATCAAGTCAACCCCTCTAGGTCTATTCTTGAGAGTTCCAAAACAGGGGAACTCTAGTATAAGGGAATTACACCTTACTGCCCATGGGACGCTGCCCGACCGTATAGGCCCACACCTTACTTACCATGGTGACCCGATGCCTATTCCGTGCCAAAGTGGTGAACTTGTCCAAAACGGGACAAAAGAACATCGTGCATATGGATCCATTGCACTAACTAAAACCTTACATGACTCAAAACGAATGAACTAACGCATTGAAAGCATGTAACTCTCAAATAAGATGCAATAAATGCAAATCATAACCAAACGCTCTACAATAGGCTATTAAAATAGACAAGTGTCCTCAAAACCCGATAAAATCCAAACCGAGCCATAAGCTCAACAAACCCAAAGACTTAACGTTGAAAATCATAAAATGAAACCAAACGTAAACCATTCGCCTTTATGTAAACCCATACTACAAAATTTAAAGACGACTCCCACTTAGATTAAATTGGGACAAAAAAAAATTTCAAGTGAGTTTATAGCATTTATCCTTTCAAAAACATCCCATAACACACAATCAACACTTATTTAAAACACACCATAAAAATGCATTTATGCTCAACTCTATTTCATGAGGTAAACCATTAAAATACCAATGTGTATGTGTTATTTGTCAAAATGCTCAAAACCCCAAACGTGGGTGTTTTACAAGGTTTATAAAACCAAACACTTCAAATAATCAAGATTTATCAAATAACCCAACAGTTAATAATTTCATGTTAAACATGTAAACACTTTAAAATAAGCATTTTGGCATGTACACCGTTTTCACAAATCAACTTGAACTCACTTTGCTAGATTTCTGCTAAATCTAGATTTTACCCCCATCTTGAGCTTCCTTGGAGAGATCTGAATCCACAAGAAAAATCCTTCCAAAAACCTAGATCCATAAATTTTCAACCATAAATATACATATCCAATGTCTTAGAATCATTCTCCCAAAACACCGTATAACAAAACCCCATTTTAGCCAAAACCCTAGTTTCCAATAATAAAGAAAAGAGGAGGTTACCTTAACCATGCCTTCAATCTACCAACCAAAACACTTCTAAGTTGCTAAGATGAGCCACATACTCCTAAGTCCTCGAAATGAAGAAAAGAGTTGGGTGAAAACCCTAGAAAATGGATGAGGAAGGTGAAGGTGAGAGGATCTTAGTTCCGGTCTCCAAACCTTGTTGGGTGAAGGTGAATCACTTGAAAACTCAAGTCTTGGTGCCTCAAATGTTTAAAATTAGCAATGGAAGTAAAGGGGTTCGGATGGGAGAGAGTAGAAATGGGATTGAGGGAGTAGCAAATGAGGAAGAAGGGCCAAAACTAGTTTTTAAGCAATCAGGGCCGATTGCGATTGTGCCCTGGGCACTCTCTCCTGCAGGGTACCGCGGGCTCTCCCTTTCCTGTCACAGTCGCCGGGCATGGTCGCCCAGACTGTGCCGGACCCGAAAATCTCCTTTTCCTCCGCGCTCGAACGCTCACGATGCGCATAGGGGCCAAAACAAAACATCCTTTATCCAAACATCGCTTCCAAGAATGAGTATGCCTTCCCAAATGAACAATTTCTTACCAAAATCCCGGGTGTTACAGATGCCTAACGTGCCACAATGTGGAAAACTAATCGTTCCATCATCGGACAAAATGATTAAAGTGCTCATGGATCCATAGCAAACAGAGCTAAAACATTACATGACCCCAAATTGAATGACACACGCACTCAAATCGTAATTGTGACCAAAGCTCTACGTTGAGCTATCAAAATTTGACAAATGTCACTAAAACCCAATCGTAAGAAAATACCGAGCCACAGGCTCAAACAATCCATGGACTCATTGTCAAAAGCAAATAAATGCACCAAAACGCACTCGACCAACGTTTATGCAAACTCGTGCTCCAAAGTACACAACCAAACTCCAACACAACTTAGAGTAAGACAGATCGTTTCCAAACAGGGTCATACCATTGACCTCTTTTTAAAACATCTCATAACACAAGCTATACATATTTCCAACACACACTAAAAATGCATTTTTACCAAGAAATCTCCGTTTATGCAATAAATTATTTAAAACACTCCCTTTTATGGCTTATTTATCAAGATGTTCAAAAGTCCCAAATATGGGTGTTTTACAATGTTTATAAAGCTAAACACTTCAGATAATCACAAGTTACCAGATAACTCAACAGTTGATAAATTCATGTAAAACACATAATTACTTTAAAATAGACATTTTGGCATGTACAACGTTTTCACAAATCAACTTGAACTCACCTTGCTAGATTTAGGCTAAATCTAGATTTTTCCCCAACTCTAGATTTTTCCCCAACTTGAGCTTCCTTGAAGAAATCTAAGTCCATAAGCAAAATCCTTCCAAAACCTAGATCCATAATGTCCAACCATAAATATCCACATCCAACCATAAATATCCACATCCAACCATTTAGAATTGTTCCCCAAACATTATATATCAAAATCCCCATTTTTGCCAAAACCCTAATTTTGACCTAATCTCTCTAAAATCATCATACCCAAAATTTCAGAAGCATAAACACCAGGAAATCATCAATGGAGCATTTTATAACTTATAATAAGGTTTAAAAGTTAGGAAATGTACTCACCCCTTAGGTTTTGATAAAAACCCTAGGAATCTCCAAAACCTCAAGACTTTCATGAGGGGATGAGAAGGGGAACCTTGATTGTAGCTTCAGGTTGACAATCCTTGAAGAAGATTGGAAGGTGAAGCCTTAGAAGTGACCAAAATCGCACCCTCTTTAGGTTTTCTAGTTGAGAGAATTTGTGAGGAAGAGGATAAGGAGTTATGGGGCTTAATGGGTAAAAACGTAGATTTTAAAGCATCAGGTACCCGTCGGTGATTATGACCAAGCGATTATGCCCTTGGCATTCTCGCTGGGCATAATCGCCCAAAGTGTACCGTGGTTGTACCCTTCCCCGCGATAGTGCCTGCGATTGTGCCCTTGGGCACTCTCGTCGGGCACAATCGCCCCATTCATACCGAGGCATCCCCTTTCTCCGCAACAATTCCTCGGTGATAGTGACCATGTCACAGTCGCCTGGCAAGGTCGTCTAAGCTGTATCGGCACTCCAAATTCAGATTTATTTGTTGTGCATGCCGACGATGAGGTATTTCTTTCCCACCATGATGAAAGGCTCAAAATATTGAATCAAATCCAGGAAGGCATTATAGAGGCAATAGGATTATTATTTTCAAAGGTACGAGTGTTACAATCCTCCCAACCTTAGAATGATTTTGTCCTCGAAATCAAATCTTTACACAAGGCATTCCATTACCACCCTCAATACTTATTGGGTTTTCCTCGGTCCCCAGAGGTAACAACATACCAAGCCACAACAACATAGGAAATGATATACATGCGTAAAAAAAACAATTCATAGCTTTATAACACATCACATGGATGTCACATATCAATGGCTTACACTGAGGTCATACATATGTGACAACGTGTCTGGCTCACACTGCCTTTCACTGGGACACCCCCCTCATTGGCATAACCGGGACACCCCCCCCCGGTATGACTACTTGCGGGACACCCCCCCGACTTAAGACATAACATGCCACTCACAATTGTATGCATACAGATAACACATCTTTGCAATAAATTAGAACACGCATTTGATAAACATCTCATGCGAAAAACATAATTATCAACAACACTTTTTAGTTAGAAAGACTCACCTGTTGTCCTTGCTTACCTTTTCACACTTACGCCTCTGACTCTTAGACTGAACCTATGATAAAAACGTACAAGAGTAATCAATCACTCGGTCACTTCTCGACAAGGTTCCCATCCGAACACTGCCCTGAGTGGACCCCCAAAATCACCCCAGAGTCCCGTCCAGTTTCTCGCCTCCCGGGTTTCCCACCCGGTTTCCCGCTTCCCGACTCCTCTCGGTCCCCCCCGTCTCCTAGGGTACACATCGCGTTCCCCGACTCCCGAGATCCCTCCCGGTTTCCCCCGTCTTCCGGGGTTCATGATGGGTCCCCGACTCTCGGGGTCCCTCCCGGTTTCCCCCCGTCTCCCGAGGTTCATGTCGGGTCCCCGACTCCTAGGTCCATCCCGGTTTCCCTCAATACCCGGGTTTCGCCCTTAGCATAGGCGATTCTCGGTGTCGTAAACTGGCAAGCCTCAAATCGAGGGATTTTGCTCGGTTTTTAGTGGATTCTAATATCCTAACTTGGTTAGGTAACTAACTAAACATTGCTTAATCGAAAAACAACAAGATTTCCCAAAGTGTTACCTAAACTCATTGAAATCAACCATATAATATTTCTTTCTCACCATCAAAACCCAACAACAAAACCTACCAATAATCCATAACAAAAGAAAGCAATTATGATTACCTTGATGGGAATTTGATGAGAAAATTTTTCTATGCTAGCACCCCTTCATGATTTCTTTGTCCAATTGCACTCCTCAAATACGTATTATCTCCTTAGCCTCCACAGAAGACAAGAATGATTAGGGATGAATGGTTTTAGGGTTTTAACCCCTTTCCTTAGTATTTACAGATAGGCCCTTAAACTCTAGACTTCCACAAAATTTCCACCAAGCACTCCTTTAATTACAAATTGATCTCGGTTATTATAGTATCCTCAAAATAATTATGTCCCGGAATTCCATCTTCAAATAAATTTGGGTAATGGGACCCCGTGTCTGCTTCCATCTCCCAAGCTGCCTCTTGTCCTTTATGATATCGCCATTGCACCTTCACCAGGCGGATCCAATTTGTCCTTAGCTTCTTCACTTTACGGTCCAAAATGGCTACCAGTTCCTCTATGTAACTCAACTTCTCATCCACATGAACGTCATCCAATGGTACGACCATGTCAGCCTCAGCTAAACACTTCCTTATATTCGATACATGAAACCTGGGATGAACACCCTGCAACTCCTCAGGTAGGTCCAATTTGTAAGCCACTTCTCCGATCCATTCGATTATATCAAAAGGTCCGACATACCTAGGCCTCAACTTCACTTTCTTCCCGAAGCGAACTACGCATTTCCAAAGCCAGACTTTTAGCATTACCTTGCCTCCTACATGGAACGCAATTGGTTTCCTTCTCTTGTTCACATACATTTTCTGACGGTGTTGAGCTGCTCTCAACTTCTCATGTATCTGATTTATCTTATCAGCAATCAATTGTACAATTTATGGGCCTGCCAATTACCTTTCTCCCACCTCACTCCAGAACAACGGTGTCCTACACTAGCGCCCGTACAACACTTCGAATGGTGTTGCCTGAATGCTAGCATGATAACTGTTATTGTATGAGAACTATATTAACGGTAGATGAACTTCCTATGAGCCTTTGAAATGGATCGTGCATGCTCGAAGAATATCTTCCAGTGTTTGTATAGTTCTTTCACTCTGACAATCCGTTTGAGGATGATAAGCAGTACTCAACTTGAGTTGCGAACCCAACTCCCTTTGAAGACTCCTCCAAAAAGATGATGTGAAATGGATATCGCGGTCCGAAACAATAGACGGAGGCACTCCATGCCTTGATACAATCTCATCTATATACAACCTTGCTAATTTCTCCAATGATATGCTTCCTTAATCGGTAGGAAGTGATCTGACTTAGTGAGGCGATCCACTATTACCTAAATAGCGTCATAACCATTCAGTGTTCGCGGCAACCCCATGATAAAGTCCAACGTGATCTCGTACCACTTCCATACCGGTATATCCAAGGATTGAAGTTCCCCGTACGACCGTTGGTGTTCCGCCTTGACTTTTAGACACATCAGATACCATTCAACGAAATGAGCGATATTTTTCTTCATTCCTGGCCACCAATAAAACTGCTTCAAGTCCCGGTACATCTTATTTGTTTCCGAATACACCAAATAACGAGACTTATGGACTTCTTCTAACACTCTCTTCCGCAAATCTCCCAACTTAGGAACCCACACTTTTAGGAACCCACACTTGGTTCCCTAGGCACTTTAATCCGCGATTGTTGACTCCTAACGAGGCTATTATCCCAATAACCCTATCACTTTTTAGGTTTTCTTCCAACAACGCTTCCTCCTGGAAGTTCTTAATCTCCTCAAGGAGGTTAGATGTTGTTTCGACTCTAAAGGCTACTACCTTAGTCGAATCCCCTCTCTCCTTCCGACTTAACGTGTCGGCTACAACATTCGCTTTACCCGGATGGTAAAGGATTTCGCAGCCGTAATCACTTAACAACTCCATCCATCTCCTCTGTCTCATATTCAATTCTTTCTGATTGAACAGATGCTGGAGTCTTTTGTGGTCAGTGAAAATCTGACACTTAACCCCGTATAGATAGTGTCTCCAAATTTTTAAGGCGAATACTACTGCCACTAGCTGCAGATCATGCGTAGGCTAACTCTTCTCGTGGTCCTTCAATTGGTGAGATGCATAAGCAATCACCTTCTCATCCTGCATAAGCACACACCCTAATCCCCACTTGGAAGCATCGCAATAGATCACGAATCCTTCGGATCCGTTGGGTAAGGATAAGATTGGTGCACTACTCAAACTTTCCTTTAATTTACCAAAAGCGGCTTCTTGGGCTTCGGCCCACACGAACTTAACATTTTTCTTAGTTAAGGCGGTTAATGGCGTAGCTATCCGAGAAAAGTCTTGAATGAACTTTCGATAGTAACCTGCTAGTCCAAGGAAACACCTTACTTCTGACGGTGATTTCGGCGGTTCCCAACCCTTAATGGCTTCTATTTTAGCCAGATCTACATTGATACCGTCCTTCGACACTACATGTCCTAAGAAATGGATCTCCCTCACCAAAACTCGCATTTCGAAAACTTAGCATACAATTTCTCGCGCTTTAACAACTCCAACACCAAACGAAGGTGTTCTTCGTGTTCACTCTGAGACCGGGAATAGATCAGTATGTCATCTATGAAAACGATCACACACTTATCTAAAAGCGGACTACACACCTGATTCATCAAGTCCATAAACATCGATGGGGTATTGGTCAGACCGAAGGGCATGACTAAGAACTCATAATGTCCATATCTCATGCGGAAGGTCGTCTTGGGTACGTCTTCTTACCTCACCTTCAACTAATGGTAACCATACCTTAAATCTATTTTTGAGAAGAAACTCGTTCCTTGCAGCTGATCGAAGAGATCGTCGATCCTCGGAAGCGGATACTTGTTCTTGATCTTCACCTTGTTAAGTTTCCGGTAGTCTATACACATACGCATAGACCCGTCCTTCTTCTTGATAAACAGAACAGGCGTTCCTCAAGGTGAAGAGCTAGGGCGTATAAAACCCTTGTCGAGCAATTCCTTTAATTGTGTCATCATTTCCTCCATCTCCGTTGGTGCTAAACGGTAGGGCGCACGAGCTATCGGTGCTGCTCCAGGCAATAACTTAATTCTAAACTCTACTTGACGATCCGGGGATAAACTTGTCAAGTCCTCCGAAAACACCTCCGGGTATTTGCTTACTATCGGCACATCCCCGATCTCCTTTTTCTCTTTCTTAGCATCTAACACATATGCTATAAACCCGAAACACCCATTTCCTAAACTCTGCCTAGCTTTCATCAAGGAAATTAAACACGACTTCCTATCTCGTCGATCACCATAGATCACCGCTTCATTCTTATCGGGTAATGTAATATGGATCAATTTCTTATTACACACAATATTAGAATCATTATTTGCCATCCAGTCCATACCTGCAATTACATTGAACTCTCCCATACCATACCCATTGGGTATAGACGTAACAGAAATAAGTGTTCATCTATATCAATATTGCACCCTTCATAAACTTTCCCCACCAAGACTCGACTATCATCCGCTACTTTGACTTCAAACCCATAATTCAACTTATTGGGTTTCACACACAAATTTCGTACAAAGTTCAACGACACAACAAGCGGTTCGTGCTCGAATCAATCAACATTGTAGCAAGAATCGAGTCAATTAGGAATGTACCTGTCACCACATCCAGTGTTTCCACCACCTCCTCCTCTGTCTTGTGAAACGCCCTCGCCTTCGCCCGGATCGGCTCTACTTTTCTCTCTCCACCTCTTCCTCCCAACCTCCCTGTGATTCATTTCTTCAACTGCGGGCAGTCTGTCTTTATGTGGTCTAGAGAACCACACTGGTAGCATGACCGCGAGCCGTGGAAATCCCGAACCATATGCTCACCTTACCACACTTAAAATAGCCATCCTTGTCTAGCATGTGTTCCCCACGGTGCACTTGATTGCACTTCCCACACGGCTTCTCCCTAAACCTTGGTGTTACCGTAGCTCAGCCCTAGCACCCTTGAACCTTTTAGCGTCATGAGCAAGTCCTTCCCACTTTCTCTTATCCCCACCCTTCTCAGTCATTTGGCGTACCTTTTCCATCTCGGTCAGTTCGGCCACGTTAATGGCCTCTTGAAAAGTGGTAGGGTTCCGGGTTGAAACTAACACCCGGATATTACTCTTCAGCCCAAAGATATATCTCTCTATGCGCCATTGTTCGGTACATAAATCTCGGCAAATCGAGGCTTTTCCAAAAACTTAGAAGTATACTCACGAACAGTCATTTCGCCTTGTTCTAACCCCAAGGACTCTTCCTATAATCTCTTGACTGCCGCTGATGGAAAAAATTGTGCCTTCAATCTAGTAAAAAAAGTCTCCCAAGTCATATCCCTTGCCGCCTTCGATCCCTTCCCGCCAGTCTCGGCATCCCACCAGAATATTGCATTCGACTTCAACATGGATAACGCAAATATCACCTTGTCAACCTATGCACACTTGCATGTGTCGAATAACAGTTTCATTTCCCTAACCCACTTCATTGCCATAACTGGATCACATTCTCCCTTGAACGTAGGTGGATTACAAGAGGAGAAGGCTTTTTAATTGCATCCCTTAGCCAAGACTGATTCGTTTGCCACTAACAGAGTCGACTACGAAAGTTACTGCTCCACGAGGATCTCCACATTCCTCGCCCGACGACCACCACATGTCGACTTTCGTCCCCGACTTTCCCCTTCGGTTTCATCCACTTGAGTGGTAGCCCTTCGGGGTGCTCACCCTCGTCCCTTCCCACGTCCTCGACCCCTTCCCCGAGTAGGTTCCTGCCTTGGAGGGTCCGTTGGTCCATCCACCAGTACCTCATTCACAGGTATAGTCTCAGCAACAGGATCAGAGCCACTTGTCAACACTTGCTCAGACATCTTTCTTACTGAAAAGACACATAATAGCGAAGCTTAACCAACAGTTCCAACATAATAAGGCAAAATAAGCATACACATGTATCTGTAAACTCGCAATTACACATGTAATTCCAAATTTACCTTACATGCTAGTTCTCACTACCCAATTATTCATGTATCAGTTGAGGTGTCCCTAAGGACTTCCTATTTCTCAGTTGTGTTCCTACCTCCACTGTTTAAGTTTAGGCCCAACCGGTCACCTAAATCTCTTAAACTACGGGTCTGATACCAACTGTAACAACCCAACTCATAAATTTAAGCGTAACAACATAATGTAATTAATTCGCCAAAACGACCCTAACACAACAACCTTAAACATTCAAGGTTTGCGGAAAAAAACCTATTACACAACTGAGATTTAAAGATAAAAGAGAACTAGGTCGGGTATTCTAACTAAGAGATCTTCCTTTAAACCCAAGCTCACATCTTCTCCTTGCTCCTACTAGAGCCTTCTAACAGGCGTTTTCCTGAAAAAGTGTTTTTAGTTTTTGGAAAAGCGAGGGTAAGCAGTCGCCGAGGCTAGGCGAGGTGGAAGGGTTTGTTCCTACAAAACTTTTCTTTGCAGCAAATCGCCATTGTTCTCGGGGTCAGACGATCCGATCGCTTGCATGAACTGGATCCAAGAGATCGAGCAAGCATTTGGCTTCAGTGAATACGAGGAGAGCCAAAAGGTGAGGTTCGCCTCACAGATGTTAAGAGGCTCCGCTCTCAGATGGTGGAACGTTACTAAGTCCACACTTGATGCCATGATCTTAGCTCAACTGTCGTGGGCAATGTTTAAGAAGAAAGTGATGGAATAATATTGTAATGAGTGGGCGATCAACCTCATCGAGGAGGAGTTCCGAGCCCTCAGAAAGGGGGACAAGACGGTCAGAGAATATACTCTCCTCTTCATTGAGAAGCTTAATTTAGTGGGGTATGTGGCCCCAAGTAAGAAATAGAAGATCAAGGCCTACCGGCCGATATTATGGTCGTGGTTCGGAACTCTAAATCATCCACACCCCGTGAGACCTATTGAAGAAGCTAAACTTATGGAGGACATGTATACTCGGAAGAAGGAAGAAGAGGCGTTAGTTGGTGAAAATAGGAAATAGGAAGGAAATTCGGGATCCTTCAAACGACCAAGGCTGTTCAACAACAACAAGAACAACAAAAACTGAAGCAATGATCCAAGGAGAGAGGCTAGGTGGTGCCCGAATTGCCGGAGTAAGCATTTGGGCCCATGCCATTCAAAGCCCGACTCCTGTTACAAGTGTGGTAAATTTGGCCATACCCAGCGAGACTGCCCGGTGAAGGGACCGATATACTTCGAGTGCAAGGAGTCGGGTCACTTACGAAATGAGTACCCAAAACTCAAGTTGGGAGGAAAGAGAGCACACCAATAGTATCGGGGAGAGCCTTTCAGATGACAGCCGAGGAGGCAAAGGCGTTGACAGATGTGGTGTCGGGTACGCTCCTTGTTAACTCTGTACCTGCGCATGTTCTTTTCAATCCGGGTGCAAGTTATTCCTTCGTGTCGATTTCCTTTTTGTCAAAATTGCTTATGACTGCTAATACACTAGTAGATGCTCTAGTAGTGGAAATAGCAAATGGTAGTCGTGTAATTGTTAGAGAAGCCTATGACAATTGTGTGTTGGAGGTCGAAGGGAAGAAGTTTCCGATAAAACTCTTTCTCATGCCCATTGGTGGATTTGACTTGATAGTCGAAATGTATTGGTCGGGGGAGAACCAAGCCGAGATCCTTTGCTCGAAAAAGTTGATCTGAATCCCGTTGGTGGGGGACGACGCAGTGCTTGTGTACGGGGAAAGACGGAAAGGGGACGAGGTGGTCATTTCTATGGCAAAAGCATGTAAGTTTTTGGTGAAAGGATGCTCTTCATACTTGGCATACGTTGTGGATGCCAAGATGGAAAAGAAGAAGCTAGAAGACGTCAAGGTTGTTCGTGAGTTTCCGAATGAGTTTCCCGATGACTTGCCCAGATTACCACCCGACCGGCAAGTCGAATTCCGAATAGATTTAATTCTGGGGGCTCTTCCGATCACTAGAGCGCCTTACTGATTGGCACTATCCGAAATGCAAAAGATGATGTCACAGTTACAAGGCCTTTTGGAGAAGGGATTTGTGAGACCGAGCTCGTCACCTTCAGGAGCTTCGGTCCTGTTTATGAAGAAGAGGGATGGCACGATGAGAATGTGCATAGACTATCGGGAACTGAACAAGGTAACCGTGAATAAAAAATACCCACTCCCGAGAATCGATGATCTATTTGATCAACTTCAAGGGTCGGTGTGTTTCTCAAAGATCGACCTTCGTTCGGGATATCATCAAGTGAAGGTGAAAGATGAGGACGTGGCGAAGACAGCCTTTAGAACGCGATATGGCCACTACGAATTCTTAGTAATGCCATTCGGGTTAACAAACGCGTCAGCGGTGCTCATGGATTTGATGAACCGGGTGTGTCGACTATTCCTCGACAGATCAGTGACCGTGTTCATTGACGATATACTGGTCTACTCCAAAGAGGAGACGCAACATGAACAACATCTTTGGGAAGTTTTGGAAGTTTTGAGACAGGAGAAGTTGTACGCAAAATTCTCTAAGTGTGACTTTTGGCTAGAAGAAGTTCAATTCTTAGGCCGTGTAGTCAACCGCGATGGAGTAAAGGTGGACCCGTCTAAGATTGAGGCAATGATGAATTGGTAGCCACCCAAGAGCCCGTCTGAGATCCGAAGTTTCTTGTGTTTAGCAGGCTATTATAAGAGGTTCATTCAAGATTTCTCCAAAATCGTTTCCTCTTTGATGACCTTAACTTGAAAGAATGTGAAGTTCGTGTGGGCGGAAGCTCAAGAAAAAACCTTTCGAACTCTCAAGAAGAAGCTATGTGAGGCTCCGATCCTTTCGTTGTCGGAGGGATCCAAAGATTTTGTGGTCTATAGTGATGCATCCAAGATGGGTTTAGGCTGTGTTTTAATGCAACGAGGCAAGGTGATCGCCTATGCATCAAGAGAACTCAAGGAGCACGAGAAGAATTATCCAACCCACGACTTGGAACTAGCGGTCGTGGTGTTTGCTTTGAAGTTATGGAAACACTACCTATACGACACCAAATGCAGATTGTTCACAGACCACAAGAGTTTGAAATATGTGTTTGATCAGAAGGAGTTGAACATGAGGCAATTGCGTTGGTTGGAGCTGCTAAAAGACTATGACTGTGATTTACTCTACCACCCGAGTAAGGCGAATGTAGTAGCAGACGCATTGAGCTTGAAAGAGTATAGTGGTGGCATTCGTGCTACACTTGCGAGAATAAATGTGGCATCCAACCTGATTGATCAGATAAGGGTGTCTTAAGAAGAGGCCTTGCACGAAGAAAACCTCAAGGACGAGGTAATGGTAAAGCAACAATGACTTCTGACCGAAGATGGTCGTGGCTTGAAGTTGTACCAAGGTCGTATTTGGGTGCCCAAGATTGGGGGAAACCAGGAACTACTTCAAGAGGATGCGCACAAATCCAAATATTTCATCCATCTGGGTAGCACCAAGATGTACAGAGATTTGAAATTAACATATTGGTGGCCCGTTATGAAGTTGGATGTGGCCAACTACGTGGAAAGATGTATGACGTTCTTGCAAGTAAAAGCAGAACACCAACGACCCTACGGGAGCCTCCAATCCTTGGAAATCCCGGAGGGAAACTGGGAGCACATCAAGATGGACTTCGTGACCAAGTTGCCAAAGACGCTAAGAGGGCATGATACGATTTGGGTAGTGGTAGACCGATTGACGAAGAATGCCCACTTCTTGGTGATGCGAGAAACGTTACCCATGAATAAACTTTCCAAGTTGTATATCGACGAAGTCATCTCAAGACATGGGGTACCGTTATCGATTGAGATAGTCGTTTCACTTCCAACTTTTGGGATGACCTGCAGAAAGAGTTAGGTACGAGAGTAAAATTGAGTATGACCTATCATCCTCAAACTGATGGCCAAAGCGAATGGACGATACAAACTTTGGAAGACATGTTGAGGTCATGTGTCATCGACTTTGGTGGTAGTTGGGACTCCCATCTTCCCCTTGTGGAGTTCTCCTACAATAATAGCTACCACTCCAGCTTCAGTATGGCACCATTTGAAGTTTTGTATGGCGGAAGTATAGAACTCCTGTATATTGGCTTGAAGCCAGAGAGAAACAGTTTTCCAGTCACGAGATTGTAACACCCTAAAAATAGGGATAACAAAATTTCCAGAAAATGGAAACTTAGTATATAAATTTGCCAAAGCAATCGAGCCTCCCAAAAATGGGGAATAAATAAACCTGTTTAATTACAGTTGTAACTTATCGGAAAATAGACAACAACCAACTAATCTAATTTCTAAACTAGAAAGAAGATTACAAAAAGGGTGTCATCTATAGACCCAAACATCTTCACAAAAAGTGTGTCCAAGTGCACCTTCCCCAAGCTCACACCCACGGACAACTATACCTGCTTAGAAGTGACACCACTAGAACCTGAGATACACATCGACACCAAACAAGTGTTAGGCCAAAAAGCCTAGTGAGTTTGTACAAGAAATAGCATGTAAGTCCAATTACAATTCTTATCAGCAGTTAACCAAAGTTCATTAAATGTGGAGTCAATAGGGGAGACCCATAGCACCAATCAAGTTCCACCCAAAGAGTCAATATACCTTGATGCCAACTACCACGAGTGACATCCGAAAGGCCCGGCACATCCGAGGACTACAACCATGGCATTACCCTGAATGGCGGAGGTCTAGGTACATACCATTACGGTGGCATCCAAGACTACATCCTCCTAGTGTCTACTGACTTGGTTCATCCAACATAAATTTATAGAAGGTCTCAAGGCACATTATAACCAAGAATATCTCAATACCAACCATGGGTACAATGTTACTATCCCCATTTAATATAATGTCCATAACAAGACTAGCACAATCACCATTTTAATCATGTAGTTGTGATACCACCAAATGATGTCTCAAGCAAGAAATCATCTCAATAATAAGATATGTATTCCATCTAGTCATGGCAAGTTACATATAAAAAAGTCTTTATAGAGAAAAACCCCAAATACTTAAGCATTAGAAATGAAAGTTTATAGTTAAGATGCAAGCTAGTAACAAGTAGTCGATTTTGATGTGTATCTAGTTTTAACAAAGGTTTAGTAAACTCACAATCTAGGTTTTTGTTAAAACCTAGAAAATAGAAACCCTAGAAAATGCCAAGGGAAGACTTGATGGAGGAGAGTGAGGATCCTTGACAAATACTTCAATAAATGCTCTTGAATGAGTGTGGATGATCAATAAATGGATCTACCAACCCAAAACCCTAGAGATAAGTGTGGAGGGTGTTGAGTTACCCAAAAATCATCCAAAGATAAGCTCTCCTGTTTTCAAAGTGATAAGTGTGGAAATGAGGGTCAGATTGGAATTTAAATCAGAAGACTGGGCCACGCGGGCGACATTGCCCAGCGACTTTGCCCATGGGCATTGTCGTCGGGGCATTATCGCAGGGGTTCCCCATCCTTCTGGATGGCTTTAGGCGACATTACCCAACGACTTTGCCCATGGCATTGTCGTCGGGGCATTGTCGCACAAACACCCCCCCCCCCCCCCCCCGCTGATGTGGTTTTCAGGTTTTGCACGAAAAGATCTCCAATCAACACCTAAAATAAGACCTTTATTAAAAGTAGCAATTAACAGATATATCTTACTTCATTAGGCACATAACTATAAGATTAAAGAAGTCCCTAGACTTACCTGAAATTCTGAGTGTTACAATCCTCCCCACCTAAATTGGATTTCGTCCCCAAAATCTCATTTCGAAATAAACAATCGGGGATAACGCTTTTTCATGTCCTCCTCGGACTCCCATGTGATGTTAGCACCACGATGGTGCTTCCATTGCACCTTGACAATGACCACGTCTTTATGTCGTAGCCTCTTCGTCTTTGATTCCAATATTGACTCATGTTCCTCCATGCAACGATTCTCATTATCCACACGTATTTCCGACAAAGGAATCACACTCTCTTCTTCGGCTAGACACTTCCGAAGATAACACACGTGGAAGGTAGGATGGATTCCATCCATCTCGGGTGGCAGATCCAACCGGTAAGCTTGTAGCCCAATTTTCTCTAAGATGACGAAGGGTCCGAGAAAACGGGGACTAAGCTTCCCTCTCTTCCCAAACCGAATAATTCCTTTCCATGGAGACACTTTCAACATGACACGATCGCCCACTTGGAATTCGATCGGTATTCTCTTCTTATCCGCATAAATTTTCTTTCGGTCTTGAGCCGCCTTCAATCATTCTCAAATTTATTTCACTTTGTCCGCAGTTTCTTGAACTATTTTCGGTCCGTCGAATTGCTTTTCGCCCGCTTCGAGCCAACAAACCGGGGTTCTACACTTCCGTCCATACAACGCCTCGAACGAAGCCATTTCGATACTAGAATTGTAACTGTTATTATAAGCGAACTCCACCAAAGGTAGGTGCGAGTCCCAACTTCCTCCGAAATCTATGACACACGACCTCAACATGTTCTCGAGCGTCTGAATCGTTCTCTCGCTTTGACCATCTATTTGAGGATGGTACGCCGTGCTCAGATTTAATCTGGCGCCCAACTCTTTGTGTAAGCTAGCCCAAAAGTTTGATGTGAACCGACTGTCCCGATCCGACACGATAGATTGCGGGACTCCATGCCTCGACACCACCTCATCGATATAGAGCTTGGCCAATTTCTCCATTGGCAAGGTATCTCGCATAACAAGGAAAGGCTCACTTTTGGTTAAACGATCTACGATCACCCATATGGTATCATGACCTCGCAAGGTCTTCGGTTGCTTTGTTACGAAGTCCATGGTGATGTTGTCCCACTTCCATTTGGGTATGGAAAACGGTTGTGAACTTCCGTATGGTCTTTGATGTTCCGCCTTGACTTGAAGACACATGACACACCTCTCCACGTAGTTGGCCACGTCTAGTTTCATCACCGGCCACCAATAGTTCAACTTTAAGTCTCTATACATCTTGGTGCTACCGGGATGTATAGAATATTTTGACTTATGCGCTTCTTCTAGAAGTAACTCCCGATTTCCACCAAACTTTGGTACCCAAATTCGACCTTGAAAGAGTTTAAGTCCACGACCGTCTTCCGTAAAAATTTCCCTTTGCTTCAGCATAATCTCGGATTTGAGATTTTCTTCTTTGAGTGCTTCCATTTGACACGTCTTGATGCTCTCCAACAAAATCGATACTACATTGATTCTAGTGAGGGATAATTTGACACCACCATCATAGCTCCTTCGACTCAACGAATCTGCCACCACGTTGGCCTTACCGGGATGGTAGAGCAAATCACAATCGTAGTCCTTTAGTAGCTCAAGCCACCTTCTTTGCCACATGTTGAGTTCTTTTTGATCGAAAATGTACTTAAGACTCTTGTGATCGGTAAAGACAGTACATTTTGTCCCATACAAATAGTGCCGCCATAATTTCAATGCAAAGACCACCGCTGCCAATTCCAAGTCATGAGTCGGGTAGTTCTTTTCGTGGTCTTTTAGTTGACGCGATGCATAAGCTATCACTTTTCCCCGTTGCATTAGCACACACCCTAGACCCATCTTGGAAGCATCGCTATACACTACAAAGTCATCCGATCCTTCGGGCAGGGATAGAATAGGGGCTTCACATAGCCTTTTCTTGAGTGTTTGGAAGGCTTGATCTTGCATATCGGTCCAAAGAAACCTGACATTCTTTCTTGTGACTGAGGTGAGCGGCAAAGCTATCTTGGAGAAGTCTTGAATGAAACGCCTGTAGTAACCCACCAACCCCAAGAAACTTCAGATTTCCATCGGATTCGTTGGCATTTCCCAACTCATCATTGCCTCTATCTTTGTCGGGTCTACCTTCACCCCGTCTTCAGACACCACGTGGCCCAAGAATTGCACTTCTTGGAGCCAAAACTCACACTTTGAGAACTTCGCGTACAACTTATCTTTTCGGAGAACTTCTAGCACCTCTCGTAGATGTTTCTCATGTTCGGCCTCATACTTTGAGTAGATCAGGATGTCGTCGATGAAGACAGTCACAGACTTGTCCAAGAATGGGTGACACACACGGTTCATCAAATCCATGAATACGGCTGGAGCATTGGTCAAGCCAAAGGGCATCACCAAAAACTCGTAGTGTCCGTAACGCGTTTGAAAAGCCGTCTTCGGAATGTCCTCCTTTTTCACCCTTACTTGGTGGTAACCGGACCTAAGGTCAATCTTTGAAAAGCATCCTGCGCCTTGGAGTTGATCAAAAAGGTTGTCGATGCGAGGTAAAGGGTATTTGTTCTTTACCGTGACTTTGTTCAATTCCTGATAGTCGATGCACATCCGCATGGACCCATCCTTCTTCTTCACAAATAGAACTGGAGCTCCCCAAGGTGACTAGCTCGGTCGAATGAATCCCTTCTCAAGAAGCTCTTGAAGTTGCGTCATCATCTCCCGGATTTCTGTCGGGGCCAAACGATAGGGCGCACGAGCTATCGAAACCGCTCCCGGAGTGAGGTCAATTTGGAACTCCACTTGTCGTTCCGGCGGTAACCTGGGTAAATATTCCGGGAACACGTCCGGATAGTCTTGTACAATCTTCACGTCCCCTACCGACTTCTTCTCCTTCTTCACGTCCACTACGTAAGCCAAATACGAAGGGTAACCCTTCGCTAGAAATTTGCGAGCCTTAAGAGAGGAGATGATAGGGTTACTTCCCTTCTCTTTCTCCCCGTAGATGGTGACCACACCATTTCCCGACAAAGGCACTTGGATCATCTTTTTGGAGCAAAAGATGTCGGCCTTATACCTTGACAACCAATCCATACCTATGACTACGTCAAATCCCTCTATAGGCATAGGTAGCATGTCTACTCCAAAGGAATTACCATCGATCTCTATAGTACAATCACAAAAATGATCCCGGATGATCACTTGATCCCCATTAGCTACTTCTACTACTAATGCATCAGGAAGAATACTAAAAGGAGTGACGAACTGTTTACAGAAATTATTCGATACGAAGGAACACGTAGCACCCGAATCAAACAACACACGAACGGGTAAGGAGTTTACTAGGAATGTACCCGAAACAACATCGGCGGTCTCCTTCGCCTCCTCGGTAGTCATCCAGAAAGCTCGGCTTGGCGCACTCGACGGTTGCTCGACTCGTGTCGTCGACCCGAAAGAACTTCCACGGTTTCCACCCACAAGCTTTGGGCAATCCTTCTTCATGTGTCCCGGTTCTCGACATTCGAAGCATACCGGCCCCCGGATAGGGCACTCCCGAATGGCATGACCCTTCTTGCCGCACTTGGCACATTCGGCGGGACCCGAGTGAGATATTGGATTGCATGGGCCAGAGTGCTTGGTCTTGCACTTGTGGAACCATCGATCTTCACATCGATGGTCTCCAACTCTCCCACCTACAAATGGCTTAGATTGACAAACAGGCCCAGATGACCCTTCCCACTTTCGCTTATCCCCCACTTGTCCTCTCTCTTCTTTCTCCGCCACCAAGTCGTCCTACCAGTAAAGACTCCTCGATTACATCCTAAAGTGTCAACCCTCTAGCATTCCTTACTGTCGTCCTCATTCCGGCCGACAACCCATGCTGGTAGGCCTTGATCTTTGACCTCTCATCAGGGACCAGGTTTCCCACCAGATTTAGCTTTTCAAAGAAAAGCTTGGAGTAGTCAGCGATAGACAGAGTCCCTTTTCTCAACCCACTGAACTCTTCTTCCAGTTTGTCCAACGATCTTTCACTACAGTACTTGTCCATGATTTTCTGTTTGAAAACCGGCCAAGTTAGCTTATCTAGAACTTCGGGAGTGAGGGAGGACCGTGTGAGATTCCACCAGAACAAAGCCTCACCCCTAAGTAGTTGGGAAACGAAATTAACCCGTTGCGAGACATCACATTCACTAGAATCAAAAGTCATCTCCACTTCTTTGAGCCAATACATACAAAAAACCGGATTGGCGGAACCTGCAAACTCCTTCTGGTTGCATCCCAGAAAAGCTTTGTAGGTTCATCCCTTGACCTTTCCTTTGATTCCATTCTCTAGTTGATCCTCAGTTATCACAAGGGTCGGTCCACCGCCTGACCCATTCATGATATTCTCTGCCATCGTCTCAGGTTGTCAGTGACTAGCATCTTTATCCTATAGTAGCTTCATAAAGAACTCTTGTTGTTGTGCCATGGCCGAATTCATGGCTTGCATCATGATATCCCTTATCCTTGTTTCCATAATCACTTCCTCCATGACTTGATCAACGGGTTCGAGATTTCGTCGCGGTATGTGTTTGGGTCCCCCGCCCCGGACATTGGCCGCGGGTGGCCATTCAGTAGCCACGACCAAAGCAGGTTGATCGGCAGTAGACTCGTCTTCAACATAACCATCCGTTGGGTTTTACAGTCTGCTCCGTGTGTTTACCATGGTTATCTGCCACACACGCACGAGAAAGGAGGTTGAGAAAAGACTAAGTGAGTTAAACTCATGGTACGTACTACTACACATTTCAATCATCATAATTACAATAATTCAAGCATGCTCACGTAACAACACATTCATAATAGCAGTAGCTAAGTGAAATTATGAACGAATTATACACAAGGATTCTTGTCACCATCATTACAACTCTCAAATAGTGTAATTCCGTCAATCCTAACGCTCTCCCCACCTAAGAATTTTACCCCAAGGTGGATAACTTAACTCTATGCTTAAAGCTTAAGTCTAGGTATACTCAGGTCAATACCTAGTTCACTTAAACTAAAGCTCTGATACCAACTTGTAACACCCTAAAAATAGGGATAACAAAATTTCCGGAAAATGGAAACATAGTATATAAATTTGCCAAAGCAATCGAGCCTCCCAAAAATGGGGAATAAATAAACCTGTTTAATTACAGTTGTAATTTATCGGAAAATAGACAACAACCAACTAATATATTTCTAAACTAGAAAGAATATTACAAAAAGGGTGTCATCTATAGACCCAAACGTCTTCACAAAAAGTGTGTCCAAGTGCACCTTCCCCAAGCTCACACCCACGGGCAACTATACCTGCTTAGAAGAGGTACCACTAGAACCTGAGATACACATTGACACCAAACAAGTGTTAGGCCAAAAAGCCTAGTGAGTTTGTACAAGAAATAGCATGTAAGTCCAATTACAATTCTTATCAGCAGTTAACCAAAGTTCATTAAATGTGGAGTCAATAGGGGAGACCCATAGCACCAATCAAGTTCCACCCAAAGAGTCAATATACCTTGATGCCAACTACCACGAGTGACATCCGAAAGGCCCGACACATCCGAGGACTATAACCATGGCATTACCCCGAATGGCGGAGGTCTAGATACATATCATTACGGTGGCACCCAAGACTACATCCTCCTAGTGTCTACTGACTTGGTTCGTCCAACATAAATTTATAGAAGGTCTCAAGGCACATTATAACCAAGAATATCTCAATACCAACCATGGGTACAATGTTACTATCCCCATTTAATATAATGTCCATAACAAGACTAGCACAATCACCATTTTAATCATGTAGTTGTGATACCACCAAATGGTGTCTCAAGCAAGAAATCATCTCAATAATAAGATATGTATTCCATGTAGTCATGACAAGTTACATATAAACAAAACTTTATAGAGAAAAACCCCAAATACTTAAGCATTAGAAATGAACATTTCAAGTTAAGATGCAAGCTAGTAACAAGTAGTAGATTATGATGTGTATCTAGTTTTAACAAAGATTTAGTAAACTCACAATCTAGGTTTTGGTTAAAACCTAGAAAATGCCAAGAGAAGACTTGATGGAGGAGAGTGAGGATCCTTGACAAATACTTCAATAAATGCTCTTGAATGAGTGTGGATGATCAATAAATGGATCTACCAACCCAAAACCCTAGAAATAAGTGTGGAGGGTGTTGATTTACCCAAAATCGCCCCAAGATAAGCTCTCCCGTTTTTAAAGTGATAAGTGTGGAAATGAGGGTCAGATTGGAATTTAAATCAGAAGACTGGGCCATGCGGGCGACATTGCCCAGCGACTTTGCCCATGGCCATTGTCGCAGGGGTTCCCCATCCTTCTGGATGGCTTTAGGCGACATTGCCCATGGCATTGTCGCCGGGGCATTGTTGCACAAACACCCCCCGCTGCTGTGGTTTTCAGGTTTTTCACGAAAAGGTCTCCAATCAACACCTAAAATAAGAACTTTATTAAAAGTAGCAAATAACAGATATATCCTACTTCATTAGGCACATAACTATAAGATTAAAGAAGTCCCTAGACTTACCTGAAATTCCGAGTGTTACGTCCAAGAGACCGCTGACAAGGTGAAAGGAATCCACGAGTGATTAAAGGCGCCATAGGACCGACAAAAGAGTTACGCTTATAAGAAGAGAAGGCCAATAGAATTCCAAGTAGGTGACCGTGTTATGTTGAAGGTGTCACCTTCGAAAGGAATTATACGATTCGGAAAGCGCGAGAAGCTAAGTCCCCGTTTCCTTACACCGTTTACCATATTGGCAAGAGTGGGACTCCAAGCCTATAAATTGGAATTATCACCTGAGATGGCCGAAATTCATCACACCTTTCATGCATGTTATCTACGTAAATGCTTAGTAGAATAAGAGAGCGTGATACCCCTCTCAGAGATAAGAGTCGATGAGGGTAACCGGTGTGTAGAAGAACCCGATGCCATCTTAGAGCGAAAATCAAAGAAGTTTTGCCACAAGGAGATCACAATGGTCAATATGCAATGGAAGCACCATTATAGGGCCAACGTGACTTGGAAACCGAGGACGATATGAAGAGGAAATACCCGAACTTGTTTGCATGAAGTGGGATTTCAAGGACGAAATCATTTCCAAGTTGGGGAGGATTGTAACACCCGTACTTTTTCCAAGTAAGCTTTAAGATTCCTTTATTTTAATTTACCGTGATTATCTGATAATTTAGGGTGAGGAAGTCTAATTATGTTTTATTGTTATCGAGCGTAGGGTATGCGAGAAAAATAGAATTTTCGGACTCCAGATCGGGTAAGGCAACCATGCCCGACGACAGTGACAGTGTCATTGTCGCCAAGGGTACAATCGCGGGGATCCTGGAACTCTCGGTACAGGTTGTGCGAGAGTGCCCGACGATTGTGACACTGTCACTCTCGCCGTGGCACAATCGCTAAAGGGAAATGACCCATGATACGTTTGCCACGATAGTGCCACAGGCACTATCGCATGGCAATGTCGCCGTCGGGGTCCAAGGCTCAATTAATCCGACTTTTCAGCTCTTTTCTCATACATTTCTCAACCAAAACTCTCAAGAACTCTCTCTTTGCTCTCTCTTCATTAAATCATCCAAGGAGAATTCATTGCTCCATTTTCACTCTACTTCAAGGTTTTCCATCATCAAGCTAAGGGTTTGAAGAACTAGGGTCAAAGAATCTTCATCCTACCACCTAGTCAAATTCCAATTGAAAAGGTTTCTAGGTTTTTCAAAACAAACTTAGTGAAGTGAGTCATTCTACAAACCCCCTTCTTTAAATACATTTCTTAATGTCATAAAATGCTTACCTTAAAGTATTACTTCATTTTCTCCTCATTTGGTGGTTTTGGAAATCTAGGTCAAAAACTAGGGTTTTGTCAAACTTGGTATTTTGATGAAATGATTGTGAAGGATGGTTTTGTTTAAATGATAGTCTCCTTTTGATTTTGATGGGTTTTGGTGAACAAAAGCAAAATGGTCATATTTATGGTTTATTGACAAAGTAGGGATTTTCCCTCATTGGAAGTTCATTATTTGCAAATGTTTACTTGTTGGATGCATTATGAGATGTTTTGAAATTATCATTACGTTGGACTATAGTGTGATGGATCCATAGGCACTAGTCACTTTGTATGAATTGAGATATTGTATTACATATTGGCTAGACATGGGATTGACTATTGGGAACTCGAGCTTTAGACCGTGGGTGGTTGAATGGAATAACCTTGTGACCCATAATTTGTGAATTCTGGCAAGTGAGTCCTTAGACTAACTGGGAGCTCGAACTATAGACCGTGGGTGGTTGAACTCGATAACCTTTGGTGCTATAATAGAAGCTTCATAACATTGATATGTGACCTACTTTTGTGTTCCATCACCTCAATGGTAAACCAAGTCTTCCCCATTATTTGTGAAACCTTACTCCCTCCCAAGGCTGAATAAGGTCTGAATCCATAAATACACTTTGGTTAATATTATGTATTGACAACAAATATTTTCTTAAATGTCATTTTATATATGTTTGAACTCACTAGGCGTAAGCCTAACACTTGTTTTCTTAAATGACATGTATATTCAGGTTCTTTAGACGGTGGGGCTTCCAAGGCTTGAAGGGAGTGTACGTTTACCGTCTTGGGCATTTTTGGAGTTGATAGTTTTGGTTAGCAAGCGATACTTGGAGACAACATTCTTTTGGAAGTGATAGTGACACTCGTCCTTAATCTAGCTAATTTAGTTGAGATTAATAGGTTATCGTTTATCATTCATATTATCTTTATAAACGCTTTTACATTTCCCCTTTTCGGGTGATGATTATTCATTTTGTAGAATTGTGTACGTTATATCTAGGTTTTAAATTACCCTCATTTTTGGGGTGTTACACTCTCAATCTCTCCCTCTAACATATTTTCTCTCACTAGATTTTTATTGTGAAAAGATCAATTTTTGTTTATTGTTAAGTTATTTGCTATTGTATTGACTTTTTATGCTCTCATTTTTGTAGTAAGTAGCATAAGAAACAAACTATAGAGAAATAGAAGAAATAGGATTTTGGGCTTGAATCCTAGATTTTATAGTCTTTTTGGATGAAGGGTTCAAATACGAGTCCAACGGTTATTTTCGAAGCAAAATCGGAGCTAAAACGAAGAATTTATGGCCAAAACAGTGATCGGGCATGAAAAATAAAGAGAACCGGGCGAGCAGTGTTTGGGGCGATTTCGAGGCAACTTTGGGTCATCCGGGTGACTTTGGGGAATGCGGGTGGGTTTATGTGTGTCCCAATAATATGCAATTCAATCAAGATTAACAACAAGAATTCAATCCAAATGCCATATTAAATTGATTCAACAACAAATTACAATACGTACAACTTTCTCTCTCACATAGTATTTCTCTCTCTCAGATTCTCTATGAAAGCACACTTAATGACATATTACAACAAATAAACTATTTAAACCAACTAGAATTACAAGGAACCAACCAAACTGACTAAACTAACACATTGACTTCACTTGAATTTGACTTTTCCCTTTTAGCAACTTTGACTTTGAAGGTTTTGACTTGAACTTTAACTTTCAAACTCAATGATCTTGGATACAACAAATATGCTCTAATAATCTCCCCCTTTGGATTCAAGATCATCTCCAAAAACATAAACATTTTACTTCCCCCATTGGATTCAAAAAGAATTTTCCACAACCAAACAACCTTCCCTTTGTATATAATCTTCAATCAAATCAATCTCCACCTTTAGAGACTTATACTAAACATCTCCCTTTTGTATAAACTTGCAGAGATCTTTCTTCAAATGAACTTCAGCAACAAAGAACAATCTCCTCCTTTTTCATCTCCTGTCAAACAACCTCCCCCTTTGGGATGTCTTTAAATTTTCAATAATCTCCCCCAAAGTTTGTGATTATCCTCTTCAAGAACTTTTACAATCTCCCCCAAGGTTTATAATAACCTCTTTCAGTCTTCAGAAAAGAAATTATCTTCAGATTTAGCTCTCTTTGCTTTATCAAATCATCTTCAAAAAAAAAAAATTTGTATTCTTCAACAAACTTTCTTGAAGTCTTGATATAGCTTGGAAACTGTTAACTCAAATTTGATTTTCTCCCCATATCACTGAACTTGAACTTTCACATAACTTTCACTTCTTTCACCATCTTTCATTTCTTGATATTGTCTCCCACATGAACTCTTTTTCATGTAACATTTTCTCCCCCTTTTTGATGAATGCGAGCATCAGCATCATCAAAACTTTGCATGAAAAAGTATGCATCCAATTTCTGACCAACAACCTCATCTGATCTTTCCTCACTGAAATTTCTGAACCATCCATCAATTCATAATGATACCGAATCTTTTCAAATTCAGAATGAAGTGGTAACCCTGGATCAACAAATGAATCTGTTAAAATGACTGTAAGTAGCACAGAACCACTTAGTACAACAAATGTATTGTACAAGGAGTTTTATTGATGTTCATTCCCTAGGTCTTCCATTCAATCATCGAAAAACACAAATATATGCTTGTGTATGAAAGAATTAAGCATAATGTGCTATATTAGGCTCAAGATGTGTAAACTATTGAGACACAACAAATTTTCCACGACTCAATGTGCATGATCGAAGGTCGAAGGTGGGGCAACTTTCCATCTTTCTCAATATCCAAATCTTCCAAATGAAGACCAGATAGAGTATGTGTTGCTTCCCCATTAAAAAAATGAAACATTTTTTTGTTAAGAAAAAGATGAGTAACTGGTGGAGTTTAATTCAAGAGTTTGCATGGGCTAGTGTGTAACACCCTGAATTTTCATTATGTAAAATTCAAGCGCTAAGACTTCTAGCCTTGTATATCATTAAATCTTGGTGTTCTTGTGTTTAGCATTTGTCGTTAGCACCGCGTTTTGTATCAGGTTTGAGTATTTGGGTTTTGGTGGAAATGGTAAATCATAAAGACTTACACGAGTTACACCGTAGCTTGCAAGCCGCGACACAACCCGCGTAACCCACTGTTTGGGTTCCCTCTCAGAGGCATGGGCGACTTATGTCGCGACTTGAGGTCGCGGTATAACCCGCGGAACTCCCCTGGACACCCAAATACGGGTTTCTTCCCCATTTTACCTCATTTATTTCTCATCTACCCTCATTACTCTCTCTCTCTCAACCATCATAACTTCTTCATTCGATTTTAGGGTTTCACCAACCTAAATCTATCTCATTTATTGTTTGAGTTGGGTATTTCAATCAAGGATTCAAGTTGGGCATTAAGTTCTCACCTCCATTGTCATCTTCCCCAAAGGATTGAATCTAGGGTTTGGGTTTCTCCAAAAACCCACTTTGTGAGTTCATACTTCCTTTTATTAAACTTTATACACATCAAAATGCATTTTTGACTTCTAAATATCTCCTTGTTTACATTTTCATTGTTGGTGAGATTTTGACCTAACTTGATATTTTGGAGATTTTTAGGGTTCTTACCATTTTGTAGAGCAAAGAAGTATTCTATATCTTGAAATTGTAAATATGGATGTTTGCATATTTTGATGAATAAATGTTCAACCTATGGCGTTTTAGCCATGATTATGTTTAAAACATATTACGAGTATTTTGGTTGAAAGTGGGATTTCGGGAAAAAAAATAAATGGTTTATATTGAGGAAGTCCATGGTTACATTAAGATGGTTTTACATATATTTGGAAATGAGAAAATAGCCTTATACTTCATGTTTGAGCTTTGTATTTTCTTATCAGCAGTTAACCACAAAAATGTGATTTGGGAACTATGTGGTACTATGAACTATATGTTTGATTATAGTTGGTCACAAGTGTTATTGTGACAAGTCTAGACTATTACTAGTGGATCCATAGGTATTGAGTTGACTTATTATTTGGGGGTAACTCCCGTATGTAGCTAGTTGAGACATTGGACCCTAGAGGGCAACTTGGTACGGTTATGTGGGACCGATTACTAGCCGTGGGTCGTAAATGTAAATCCTAGTGAATGAGCATGACTAGGGATCATTGGGTGCCCTCCCCCACATCTTAGTACGAGCCGGCATGTTCGTGGTCTTGATCCTAGTATGGTGAGCTCAAAACTTGAAAAGTGGCTTACTTGGTGTTTCGCCACAATCCTTGGAATTCGGGTTCTTCCCGTCATCGCAAGATGAAGTCTGGGCCGGAAGGTCACTATGTGCTTATCAAACCATTTATGTAAACAATTTATTTATGTTGCAAAGAATTCTTCTTACTATCTTTCATATAAACTGTATGTTCTCACTAGGCTTTAAGCCTAACACTTTTTCTCAAATGATGTGTATAACAGGTTCCCTTAACGGCGGGTCATCTAGGGTTTGAGAGAAGAGCCTGGTCTCTTGAGGGCATTTTGGATGATAGTTATTTTTGGAAACTTTAGCATTTAAAACAATTATTCCATTTTGGTAGTGGGTTGACAACCTATGTAATCTAGATAGTTGTGGTTTAGATTAGTTTGTTGTCGTCTCCCCATACTTCCTTACAGTTTTTGTAAATGCTTACGCTTTTACCCCTTATGGGTGGTTTGTCCTATTTATAAATGTTGTATTGCTGAATTTACAGTTTTGAAAATTACCCCAATTTCTAGGGTGTTACAAGTTGGTATCAGAGCTCTAGTTTAAGTGAACTAGGCATGCATGAATGTAAGATGTCTAGATTTAGATTGAGTATGTTAGGTAATGATTTAAGAGTTGGGTAGAACTTCTAAGATGGGGTAGTCTTAGAGTCAACGGAAGTTATGTTCATCAAGCGTTGTGATGATGATAACAAGACCCTTATGTGTTATATGTTCATAATCTCACTTAGCTAATTTTATTATGAGGATATTTTACGTGAGTGTGCTTGATCTGCTAATGTTATGACAATTGGTAAACGTAGTGGTACGTTTCCTTCGTGCTTAGTTCTGTTAATCTCTTCTTACTCTTTCTCGTGCTTGTGTGGCAGCCATTACTCTAGTATGGTGAACACTCGCAGTCGACCGTTAGCCGATGGGAATGTACGTGAAGATAGCTCGCCCAAGCGGAATCCAGTAGTACGGGCAGCGACCGTCGTTCCTCCGGGTATGCCACCTTTATTCACGGGAGAGGTGGAGCAAGTGCCGAGAGTGGAGTTGGCATCCACAAACCCGGTTGTTCAGGAGGCAAACCCTCAAGCTGACATGATGGCCAACATTATGCAGATGGTGTTATCGGCGATGGAGAAGCAACAGGAAGCCTTTCTGAAGTTGTTAGAAGACCGCGATGCCAGCCTCAAGAGAAATGAGGCGGTTGTAGAGAACGTCGTGGTGGGTTCTGGTGGCACCGGTCAGGGCGTTAGAACGGAAGAGCATAGGATTGTGGGTGCTCAGAAGAGTGGAAGGAGCTGCTCATATAAATCCTTTCTGGGATGCGGGCCGCCAGAATTCTCTGGTTCTGATGACCCGATCGTGTGTGTAAAGTGGATTCAAGCTGTCGAGCAGGCTTTTGGCTCATCTGAGTGTGGGGACGACCAGAAAGTGAGGTTTGGTACCCACCTGCTTAGAGATGTGGCGCTCACATAGTATAACGTCACCCAGGCCACACTCTCTCCTACCGTTCTGGCTCAGTTGTCTTGGGCCGAGTTTAAGAAGAAGATCTTGGAAGAGTTCTGCAGTGAAAGATCTATAGACCGCATTGAGGCCGAGTTTCGGTCCCTGATAAAAGGAAACTTGATGGTGAGGGAGTACACCCGTCAGTTTATGGATAAGTTGGGATTGGTGGGGCACGTGGCCCCAACGGAGAAAGAGAAGATAAAGTCTTATCTCAATGACCTACCGGCGGACATGATGTCAATGGTTCGCAATTCCAAAGCTTCCAATCTTCGCGAGATGATTGAGGAAGCTCAATTCATGGAGGAAATCTATGCAAGAGGCAAGACAGAGAAGGTGGCGGTGGTGGTAGAGAAGAGGAGGTGGGAAGGCAAATCCGGACCTCCTAAGAGGAATAGGCCTTTCGTTGGGAACCAAAATTTCAGCAACCATCAAGAGGCACGGTGGTGCCATAGATGCCGAAGTAAGCACCACGGCAACTGTAATCCTGCTTTCACCGCTTGTGTCAGGTGCGGTAAGACCGATCATCTTACAAAGGATTGCCCGATCAAGGGAATCATCTGTTTTGAGTGCAAGACGCCAGGCCATTTTCGAAAAGATTGCCCAAAGTGGAAGACGGGGAGTGCCCCGGAGACAAAAAGAGAACCCTCCCAGAGTTCCTGGCCGAGCTTTCCAGATAACGGCCGAGGAGGCCAAGGCATCCGCTGATGTGGTATCGGGTACGTTTCTTCTAAACTTCGTACCTGCTCATGTGCTATTTGATTCGGGTGCCAGCTTCTCTTTCATATCTGATTCGTTTCGTGAAAAACTTGCCATGCCCACTAATAGTCTAGAGAATGCTTTAGTGGTAGAGATAGCTAATGGTAGTCAAGTGTTAATTTGTGACGTCTTGAAAGATTGTACCCTTATTATCGAAGGAAAAGAGTTCTTGATCAATTTGATGCCAATGGTCATTGGTGGGTTCGACATAGTGGTCGGCATGGATTGGTTGGCGGACAATCATGCCGAAATTCTATGTTCCAAGAAGCTAATCCGTCTCCCTATATCGAATGGTGACATGGTAGTAGTTTATGGTGAAAGAAGGATAGGTGACGTGGCGATTATGACCATGGCTAAAGCGCGAAGGTGCTTGGTGAAAGGATGTTCGTCCTTTCTAGCTTATGTGATAGACGCGAAGCTGGAGAAGAAGAAGCTCGAGGACGTGAAGGTGGTGCGCGATTTTCCCGATGTCTTTCCGGACGATTTGCCCGGTTTGCCACCCGATCGTCAAGTGGAGTTCTGGATCGATCTTATACCGGGGGCGGCTCCAATTGCGCGAGCTCCTTACCGGTTGGCGCCATCGGAGATGCAAGAAATTATGGATCAACTCCAAGAACTCCTAGAGAAGGGATTTATAAGACCGAGTTCGTCGCCTTGTGGAGCACCAGTCCTGTTTGTCAAGAAGAAGGATGGCACAATGAGAATGTGCATCGATTACTGTGAACTGAATAAGGCCACGGTGTAGAATAAGTATCCACTCCCGAGAATCGACGACTTATTCGATCAGCTTCAAGGAGTAGGTTGTTTCTCGAAGATCGATTTGCGCTCGGGATACCACCAAGTGAAGGTAAGTGGAGAGGACGTTCCGAAGACAGCTTTTAGAACGCGTTACGGCCATTACAAATTCATTGTCATGCTATTTGGTCTAACTAACGCACCGGAGGTGTTTATGGATTTGATGAATAGAGTGTGCCGACCATTCCTCGACAAGTCGGTCATTGTATTTATTGATGACATACTCGTGTACTCCAAGAGCGAGTCAGAACATGAGCAACACCTACGCCAAGTTCTAGAAGTGTTGATAAAGGAGAGGTTGTATGCCAAATTTTCTAAGCGCGACTTTTGGCTTGAAGAGGTTCAATTCTTGGGTCACGTTGTCACTCGAGACGGAGTGAAAGTAGACCCCTCCAAGATTGAAGCAATGATGAACTGGGAACCTCCAAAGAGTCCGTCCGAAATCCGAAGTTTCTTGGGTTTGGTGGGCTACTATCGTAGATTCATTCAAGACTTCTCCAAGATCGCTTCTTCCTTGACGGCTTTGACTAGGAAGAATGTGATGTTTGTTTGGACCGAAACGCAAGAGAAGGCGTTCCGGATTTTGCAAAAGAAGTTGTGTGAAGCTCCAATCTTGTCGCTACCTGAAGGGTCGGAAGACTTCGTAGTTTATAGCGACTCTTCGAAGATGGGTTTGGGTTGTGTGTTGATGTAAAGAGGCAAAGTAATCGCTTACGCATCGAGACAACTCAAGATTCATGAAAATAATTACCCTACCCATGATTTGGAGTTGGCGGCGGTAGTGTTCGCTTTGAAGCTTTTGCGACACTACCTCTATGGCACAAAGTGTACTCTATATACAGATCATAAGAGTTTGAAGTACGTCTTTGATCAAAAAGAGTTGAATATGAGGCAAAGGCGGTGGCTCGAGTTACTCAAGGACTACGATTGTGAGTTGCTTTACCATCCCGATAAGGAAAGCGTGGTGGCCGATGCTTTGAGTCGGAAGGACTATAGCGGGAGCATTCGGGCCACCCTCTCAAGAATAGAACTTGTGTCGAGTCTCATTGAGAAGATCAAGACATCTCAAGGGGAACGTTGTTGGAAGAGAATCTCAAGGATGAAGTCATGACAAAACAACGTTTGCTCTTAACAGAAGATAGTCGTGGGGTGAAGTTGTTCAATGGTCGTGTGTGGGTGCCCAAGGTTGGGGGCAATCGAGAACTTCTCCTTGAGAATGCGCACAAGTCCAAATATTTCATTCATCCAGAAAGTACAAAGATGTACCGGGATTTGAAGCTACATTATTGGTGGTCGGTGATGAAGCTTGACGTGGCACGTTATGTAGAGCGTTGTGTGACATGTTTGTAAGTGAAAGCCGAGCATCAACGACCGTATGGGAGTCTCCAATCCTTGGAGATCCCCGAGTGGAAATGGGAACATATTACTATGGACTTCGTGACGAAGTTGCCCAAGACTCTTCGAGGTCACGATACCATTTGGGTGATAGTTGACCGGTTGACCAAGAGCGCTCATTTCTTGGCCATGCGTGAGACACTACCGATGGACAAGTTATCGAACCTTTACATCGACGAGGTGGTCTCGAGGCATGGAGTGCCCTTGTCTATTGTTACAGATCGTGATAGTCGGTTCACTTCAAACTTTTGGGATGGCCTACAGAAAGAGCTTGGTACGCACGTGAAGTTGAGTACGACCTACCATCCTTAAACCGACGGTTAAAGCAAGAGAATGATCCAAACGCTAGAAGACATGCTAAGGTCTTGCGTTATTGACTTCGGGGGTAGTTGGGATTCTCACCTACCTTTGGTGGAATTTTCCTACAATAATAGCTACCACTCGAGTATTGGAATGGCTCCGTTCGAGGCCTTATACGGACGGAAGTGTAGAACTCCCGTATGTTGGCTTGAAGCGGGAGAGAAGCAATTCGCCGGACCTGAAATCGTGCAAGAGATGGCCGATAAGGTCAAAGGCATCCGGGAAAGATTGAAAGTGGCCCAAGATCGGCAAAAGAGCTATGCCGATAAAAAGAGGCGGCCGATGGAATTCCAAGTGGGCGATCGTGTGATGTTGAAAGTGTCGCCATGGAAAGGCATTATACGGTTCGGAAAGCGAGGGAAGTTGAGTCCCCGTTCCTTGGACCATTTAAAGTGCTTAAGCGTGTGGGCTTGCAAGCGTATCAGTTGGAACTTCCTCCAAAAATGAACGGGATCCACAACACGTTCCATATTTGCTATCTTCGGAAATGCTTGGCGGAAGAGGAGAGTGTTATCCCTCTTTCCAAGATTAGAGTGGACGAGGGTAACCGTTGTGTTGAAGAACCCGAAGCTATTTTGGAGAGTAAGTCAAAGAAACTTCGCCACAAGGAAGTCACTATGGTCAAAGTGCAATGGAAGCATCATCGTGGTGCTAATGTGACGTGGGAAGTCGAGGAGGATATGAAGCGAAGATATCCTCATCTGTTCAAGTAGTTGGGATTTCGGGGACGAAATCATTCCCAAGTTGGGGAGGATTGTAACACCCCGAATTTTCATTATGTAAAATTCTAGCGCTAAGACTTCTAGCCTTGTATATCGTTAAATCTTGGTGTTCTTGTGTTTAACATTTGTCGTTAGCACCGCGTTTTGTATCAGGTTTAAGTATTTGGGTTTTGGTGGAAATGGTAAATCACAGGGACTTACGCGAGTTACACCACGGCTTGCAAGCCGCGGCACAACCCGCGTAACCCACTGTCTGGGTTCCCTCTCAGAGGCACGGTCGACTTATGCCGCGACTGGAGGCCGCGGCATAACCCGCGGAACTCCCCTGGACGCCCAAATACGGGTTTCTTCCCCATTTCACCTCATTTATTTCTCATCTACCCTCATTACTCTCTCTCTCTCTCTCTCAACCATCATAACTCCTTCATTCGATTTTAGGGTTTCACCAACCTAAATCTATCTCAAGTTGGGTATTTCAATCAAGGATTCAAGTTGGGCATTAAGTTCTCACCTCCATTGTCATCTTCCCCAAAGGATTGAATCTAGGGTTTGGGTTTCTCCAAAAACCCACTTTGTGAGTTCATACTTCCTTTTATTAAACTTTATACACATCAAAATGCATTTTTGACTTCTAAATATCTCCTTGTTTACATTTTCATTGTTGGTGAGATTTTGACCTAACTTGATATTTTGGAGATTTTTAGGGTTCTTACCATTTTGTAGAGCAAAGAAGTATTCTATATCTTGAAATTATAAATATGGATGTTTGCATATTTTGATGAATAAATGTTCAACCTATGGCGTTTTAGCCATGATTATGTTTAAAACATATTGCGAGTATTTTGGTTGAAAGTGGGATTTCGGGAAAAAGAAATAAATGGTTTATATTGAGGAAGTCCATGGTTACATTAAGATGGTTTTACATATATTTGGAAATGAGAAAATAGCTTTATGCTTCATGTTTGAGCTTTGTATTTTCTTATCAGCAGTTAACCACAAAAATGTGATTTGGGAACTATGTGGTACTATGAACTATATGTTTGATTATAGTTGGTCACAAGTGTTATTGTGACAAGTCTAGACTATTACTAGTGGATCCATAGGTATTGAGTTGACTTATTATTTGGGGGTAACTCCCGTATGTGGCTAGTTGAGACATTGGACCCTAGAGGGCAACTTGGTACGGTTATGTGGGACCGGTTACTAGCCGTGGGTCGTAAATGTAAATCCTAGTGAATGAGCATGACTAGGGATCATTGGATGCCCTCCCCCACATCTTAGTACGAGTCGGCGTGTTCGTGGTCTTGATCCTAGTATGGTGAGCTCAAAACTTGGAAAGTGGCTTACTTGGTGTTTCGCCAAAATCCTTGGAATTCGGGTTCTTCCTGTCATCGCAAGATGAAGTCTGGGCCGGAAGGTCACTATGTGCTTATCAAACCATTTATCAAAACCGTTTATTTATGTTGCAAAGAATTCTTCTTACTATCTTTCATATAAAATGTATGTTCTCACTAGGCTTTAAGCCTAACACTTTTTCTCAAATGATGTGTATAACAGGTTCCCTTAGCGGCGGGTCGTCAAGGGTTTGAGAGAAGAGCGTGGTCTCTTGAGGGCATTTTGGATGATAGTTATTTTTGGAAGCTTTAGCATTTAAAACAATTATTCCATTTTGTTAGTAGGTTGACAACCTATGTAATCTAGCTAGTTGTGGTTCAGATTAGTTTGTTGTCGTCTCCCCATACTTCCTTACAGTTTTTGTAAATGCTTACGCTTTTACGCTTATGGGTGGTTTGTCCTATTTATAAATGTTGTATTGCTGAATTTACAGTTTTGAAAATTACCCCAATTTATAGGGTGTTACATAGTGTCTGTTTCAATGAAGTTCACCAAAAAAAATCGTGAAACAACAGTAATATGGTTGCCTGTCTCAGAAAGTAGTTGGTGCAGAGTTCTGATAATCTTTTAACTATGTTCTCACACCCCCTTTCTTTTTAACATTTAGCTCACATCTACCCAAACTCTCTTTTACATTCTATCTCAACTTAATGAGGAACTCAATCCTTTGAGTTTTCTCCCCCACTCTTTGAGATTGACCCCTCGCCTCTCGATCACTCAAGGATAACTTCTTGGGTAGGAAACACTGGTTAACGTGAATCCATAGAAGTTCTGTTAAGTTCTCACACTGATACTATGAAATATATTGTCCTAAAAGAATGATGTTCAACAGTTTATCTTGAACATGTAAAGCTCAGAAATATGAAGTAAATATGTCTGATATATGTATGCTTATCAAAAGTATCATGAAGATTTGAGCATTTTGAACTTTGAAGATTTTCTCATAACAAGTATATTAAATGAATGAAATAAATACAAAAGACTTGTTTGAGAATCTGACAATGTATCGAAAGATCAAATATGAATGATAAACATTGAAAGCTTAGGTCATGAAAGAATTGTTATTTGTCTATATGAACAAATATACACAATTCTTGAAAGAATCGCTTAGTTTTGAATGAATGTAACGCTCAACAACATTGAATATACAAACGGGGTTTATTACCATCGAAAAATTGTTTCATTTGGAGACATGGTAATAACAAAATCAAAGAAAAAGACTAAACCGGTGTGTATGAATACTTGACAGTATATGGAAAATATAATACACAAGTATTAATTTTTAGAAACACACGGTTAGTTAATTATGAAAGCTCATAAAATGAAAACATTTATAATTACACTTCTAAGTTCATAAAATTTGTTTGAGAATAAGAAGTGGTTTGCACATTTAAGAAATATGTTTTTATGTCTGAAAGTCGTTCTTCTTTCAAACACTTAAAGATTAAGGTTAGAAAAATATCAAACCTTATCATTCTACAAGTCATGAGTTATTATTGTGTAAGCTCCCCCTCAACGTCTGCATTCAGATAAAAAGTCGTCAAAGAAACAAAGTCTTATTCAAAAACTTATTGAAAATAAAAACATTTAAAAGTAAAACATTTAAGAACGAGTTCTGATCTGATGTATTCAGAAGTCAATATTCTTACTCTTACTCCCCCTGAAAACATGTATCATAAAATTTGTCAGTACAAAATATATGCAAAAATTCTCTAACTACCCCTAGAAAGTAGATCATCTAATCTTTAGTACTCACTCCCCCTGAAATCATGAGCAAACCTTCAGTACAGATATCAGTCAGACTAAAAAATAAAGACATGAAGAAAAATTATAAATCAAACTGTAAGAGGTAAATACGGATTACGTTTTGAGATTCAACATGCCAAGTTTCGAAATGAGAAAATTAAATCTCTTTTCGTCCAATGGCTTGGTGAATATATCAGCAAGTTGATAATCTGTGTTTACAAAGTAAAGTTCAATCGTACATTTTTCAACATTATCCTTAATAAAGTGATATCGCACGTCAATGTGCTTCATTTTAGTATGTTGGACAGGGTTTGCAGAAATCGCGATAGCGCTTTTAGAATCCCAGTAAATCGAGATTTTGCTGTAATGGAAGCCATAATCTCGGAGTTGTGTACGCGTCCACAACACCTAAGAGCAGCAGCTAGTCGCAGCTACATATTCTACCTTGGATGTTGAAGTAGATACACACAGTTGTTTCTTTGAAGCCCAACTCACAAGCTTATCTCCCAAGAATTGTATATGTCCTGAAGTACTCTTCATGTCTAACATACAACCTGCATGATCTGCATCTGAATATTTCGTAAGTTCGAATCCTGTATCTTTAGGATACCACAGACCAAGATCTGCAGTCTATTATTCTCAAATTCAAGTTCTAATTACAGTTTCAATGCAATGACAATATACGAATCAAACAAACAATCAATTAACCTGTTTTCAATTTCGATTAAGAATTCGTATACAAGCTCTGAGAATATTTCTCTCTCTTCAGGATGCGTATGTTTCTGACAATCTCTTAACACACGCTTACAACACCTCTAATCATATCCCTATTTATACGCACACACTCAACACAACAAAAACACAATACAATTACAATCACTTTGACTTTGACTTTTTATTCCAAATAGACTTTGACTTTTAGCTTGAGAGTTTGACTTGAGCTTTGACTTGATTTGACTTCAGTCTTCATGATCTTGTATCCAACAAATATGTGCACTAACATTCTCCCCCTTTGGATCAAGATCATCTTCAAAAAGATTTTGCAATTCAATCTCCCCCTTTAACATTTCTTTCAGCAAATCAGCATTGAAGCACAAAATTACAATCTCCCCTTTTTCATAATCAAACTTCAATCATTATGTAATTTCTCCAAAGTCTTTGTATAACATCTTTTGCAATCAGCTTTAACATTCTCTCCCAAGGTAACAAGAAACCTCTTTCAGACTTCAGAAAGAAATTATCTTCAGATTCAGCTCGGTTTGCTTCAGCAAATTATCTTCAAAGAAAATTTCAGTAAAGTTCAGCTTGCTTTCAGAATTCTTTGAACTTGCTCTTCCAAACTTGTACAATCTTTTCACAAAACTGCATTTCTTTGACACAAACTTTCAATTAACTTTCTTCAGACCGTCTTTCTCGAAATGATTTCTGCTTTAAATCTCCAACATCTCTTTAACATTTCCCACATTTCTTGATCATCTCCCCCTTTTTGATGATTGTAACATAGAAATCATCAAAACTTTCACAAGAAATGTCCTTAACGTTCTAATCTGACCACTGATCATTCACAAGAGCCTCTGACTATTTATCGATCTAAAAGATATCCATCCGAATCTTTGCAAATTCAGACAAATTATGAATGTAACACCTGAATCAACAAATGAATCAGTTAAAAATGCTTGTCAGTAACACGAAGTCACTGTGTGTAACAAATACACATTGGAAAGGAGCTTTGTGATGTTCACTCCCCCAGGTCTTCCATTCAATCATCGAATAACACAAGTTTATTCTATGAACATTTAGACAAAAAACCGAATTTCCTGTGTGTACGTGCTTGTGTTTGAAAGAATTAAACACATGATGATTGCTTTTGTTAGGCTCAAAATTGTGTAAACCATTGAGACAACAACAGTAATACACAGACTTAATTGTGCATGATCGAAGTGCGAAGGTGGGGCATACTTCCTTCTTTTTCAATATCCAGATTTTCCAAATGAAAACCAGATAGCATATGTGTTGCATCCCCAGTAAAAATTGAAACATCTTCTTGTTGAGAAAAAAAATGAGTAGCTGGTGGGGTTAAGTCAAGAGTTGGCATGGGCTAGTTGTCTGATTCAATGATGTTCACGAAGAATTGTGAAACAATCAGAAATGTGGCTGCCCGGCTCAGAAAAAGTTGGTGCAGAGTTTGATTTTCTTTTACTCTGTTCTCTCACCCTCTTTCTTTTTAACATTAAGATCACTTCTAACTAAACTCTCTTTTCATTTTACCTCATCACACACACACTCATATATTGACTCCTCACACTTGATCACTCAAGGATTAACTTCTTGGGTAGGAAACACTGGTTAACGTGAATCCATAGAAGTTCTGTTAATCTCACACAATGAACCCATGTAATCCTATAAGCAGAATGTTGCTCAAACGGTTTAACCTTTCAGTTAAAGCACAAAGTGAAATGCAAGTCAGATGTATGTATGCTCTTAAATGTAATCATGAAGATTTGAGCATTTTAAACATTGAAGATATTTCAAAACAAGTATATTGAATGAATGAAATGAATACAAGAAACTTGTTTGAAAATCTGACATTGTATAATAAGATCAAATTCTAACATATTTAATCATTCACATTTGATTTTATCAATTAAGGTTTAGGGCAAGAAAAATTGGAATTTGTCTATACGAAACAAAATATAGACATTCTTGAAAGAAACGTTTCGAATGAAATCACGCTCAAACTTTGAATTTCAAGCGGGGTGTCTTACCATCGAAAATTTGTTTCAATATGAGACATGGTAAGAACATATTCAACAAAATATTAAAATGGTGTGTGTGAATACTTGACAGTATATGGAAAATATAATACACAAGTATTTATCTTTGGAACACACGGTTTATTAACATTTAAACTCATAAAAAATGAAAACATTTAAAATCATACTTCTAAATTCATGAAATCTTTTTAAGAATAAGAAGTGGTTTGAACATTTAAGAATATGTTTTCATATCTGAAAGTTGTCCTTCTTTCAGACACATATGAGATTAAGATTAGAAGTAAACCTTATGTTCAGCTTCAATCTCACAAAGTCAACTCAAAAGTCATATTGATATGATCGTTTAAGCTCCCTCTCAAATCTGCAATAGTCACAAAGTCGTCAAAATACAAAACTTTATTCACAAAATTTATGGAAAATTAAAGACATAAAGCAATAAAACATGTTAAAAACAAATTCTGATAAGATGTAATCAGAAGTCATATACTCCCCCTGAAATATTGCATTCACAATATTTAATCATCAGGAAAAATATGTACTCCCCCTTGAAGGTTGATCATCTCATTAATGTATCGGAGTACTATATCATTCATGCACAGGAGTATCATCTCTTTTAATCGTTGAAGTACGAGTCCTAAACTGTTGTGTTTAGAAGTCAAGCTCTTTGACATTGAAGTCCGGGTTTTGAATTGTTGTATGCAGAAGCCTTGGTTCTCTTACTCCCCCTTAACTTGAGGTGCCTGCAACACAGATTCATCTTTTTGGCTTTGGTACCCACTGGTATTTGGGTCCATGTTTGTTAGTTGCAGTTCTATTAGGAGTAATAGAATAAGAACCATACCAGTAATGATCACTTCAAAGGCCCAGGACACCCTTTTCAAAAAAAAATGATCACTTATTTTATAAACAAAATCATATGTACGACAATAAGAACAATAATTCTTCTTCTGAGCTAACCTGAGTAATTGATTTCTCGAATAAACAAACTCAGGTTTACCTTTTCACACATTGTTCTTCTTGGCTTGTGATGTAGGTACAAATGATTTCTTACCTTTCTTCTCATTAGTCACAGGTTTTACTTTCCATATCAACTTCTCTTCTCCATACCTTCTTCTTCTGGATGTACCTGAACCATCTACATTTCTATCATAGAAAATGTTAGTAATACGAATCTGATCATATGAGTTAACTGACCTTTTTGTTGAAACAATTCTATGATGTGAACTTGCAGCTGTCTTGGATGAACATTCAGAATCAGCTGAATCAGCTCTAGGTGTGAGGATAATTGACTCTGGAGGCTTCTGCTCAGTCACCACCACCTTAGAAACAATTTCTTCAAGCACTTTTATCTTTGAAGATAAACTGTCTCTTTCTTTGATGAGCAGGTCAATCCTTTCTTGAAGTTCAGACTTCGTTTTCTGATCTTTCAAAACACTTGTAGACAGTTCAGATAGCTTGTCAGTAAGCTTTCTTATTTCTGCCTCAAAAATGTTTCTTTCTTCTTCAAAGTCCTTCTCGACATTGTTTCTCTGACCAGATATTTCTTTGAAGATTCCAACATTTTTCTATTCAATCATTCTCTTCTCTGTTGCAAACTTTTCTCTTTCCAAAATGATCACTTGCTCAAAGTCTATTACTTGTTGAGAAAGTTTTGTACATTTAAGCTCAAAACTTTCTTCTCTTCAAAACATTTCCTTGAAAACTCTGAGAATTTTTGAGCAAATACTCTCTTTTCTTTATCAAATTTTGATCTCTCTTTAGCAATTTGCAGTTCTAACTCAGAAATCTTCTTTATCAGCTCATCATTAGCACATTCCAAAATCTTAACTTTCTCCTCATTCTTCTTGACAAACTCTGTTTGCTGGATTTTGACAATTTGAGCTTCTAAGTCTGAAATCTTTCTTTTCAACTCAGTGTTCTCAGTTTCCAGATTGTTTTCTTTATCTTTATCCAACCCAGACTTCTCCTTCAGAAGATCTTCATTTATCTTCTTTAAGACAATGACTTCTTCTCTTAGTATCCTCTTTTCATCATTATATCTTTTTGACCGCTTTGAATAGTATCCAACTGATGAAGCAAGATTTTGAATCTCTATTATGAGTTTTGCAATCTTTTCTTCATCGTCATCAGAAAAACTCATCTTGAATTATACTGTAAAAATAAGAACTTGAAATGATCGTTAGTTCAAATGAAATCAATATGCAGAAAAACTTAAAAATTTCAGAAGTTAAAATTTCCAAAAATTCTGAAGTATGGAATTCGCACACTACAAATACAATTCGCACACAGAATTCGCACACAAGCAAAATTAGCCAAGAATTCGCACACTTAAAACTTCAGAATTCGCACACAAGCAAATAATCAAACAATTCGCACAAACAGAATTCTCAAGCCAACAATTCGCACACAGCCAGAATTCGCAGAACTCCACCAATTCGCATAAACCAAGATACGAATTCTAAGAATTCGTACACCACTATATGCGAATTCTATACTTATAATTCAAAGAACTTCAACTTTTTGCATCCACTTTTCACACAACAAAGACATACGAAATATGTCCTTGGAAATGTTTTTCAATCTTGAGCAATTCGCATGCACCCTTATGCGAATTCAAGGAATTCGTTTAACTCACTGATGCAAAATCCTTACTTTTCGTAAGACACTCTGATGCGAATTCTGTCCTTCAAAAATCTTTTCGTATAGACGAGTTATGCGAAATCTGATCAATTCGCACAACACCTTATGAGAATTCTGTACTTGGAGTATTTTCAAACAATCTTATGCGAATTCTTCTAAGCGAACTCTGTAGATCATGCGAGTTCTTCATGTACTTATGCGAGTTCTTCAGATCACACTTCGAAAAACACAAATTCCTCCTAAATACAAATTCCTCCTAAACACTAACCAAATCCTTGAATTGATCCATGAAACTTTGTAGTTATGATCTAGAACAATGTATGAACTGATTACAAGCAATGAATTTCAAAGAGATTCACACAAAGATACAATTCAATTATAACACAATATCTACGACTCGTGCGACTCAAAAGTCACAAAAACTCAAAATTGATCGAAAAATACAGTGCAAAAGTGTTTCAAATCCATACAAGATTTGTCTAATACATGATACTAACTCATTTGACTCAATTAATCACACTATTACACACAAATTTGAAAATTTCGATCAAGAACTCAATGAATAGTGCAAAAACCATTTTCTTGAATGATTTCAATTAGAACTCTGCTCTGATACCAATTATTATTCCCAAATTCAAGTTCTAATTACAGTCTTAATGTAATGACAATATATGAATCAAACAAACAATCAATTAACCTGTTTTCAATTTCGATTAAGAATTCGTATACAAGCTCTGAAAATATTTCTCTCTCTTCAGGATACGTATGATTCTGACAATCTATTAACACACGCTTACAACACCTCTAATCATATCCCTATTTATACGCACACACTCAACACAACAAAAACACAATACAATTACAATCACTTTGACTTTGACTTTGACTTTTTATTCCAAATAGACTTTGACTTTTAGCTTGAGAGTTTGACTTGAGCTTTGACTTGCTTTGACTTCAGTCTTCATGATCTTGTATCCAACAAATATGTGCACTAACACAGTCCCCTTCAGATATCTAAAAATTCTTTTCACAGCAGAAAGATGTGACTCTCTGGGTTTGGCTTGATATCTCTCGCACACAAACATGTTGCGAACATAATATCAGGACAATTGGCCATCAAGTACATTAATGAACCAATCATTCCTCTATAGGTTCTAAGATCAATAGCTTTTCCATTCAGATCAGCTCTGATCTATGTTCCAGGTGCCATCGGGGTAACGATAGGAGTACAATTTTCCATTTTAAAATTTCTCAAAATATCATAAATGTACTTCGCTTGGTTAATAAAAATCCCCATTGAAAATTGTCTAACTTGTATTTCGAGAAAGAAATTCATCTATCCCATCATACTCATTAGAAAATGTGACACCATTAGAGCAGAAAAATTCTTAGAGTACTTAGGGTTTGTCGAACCAAAAATTATGTCATCAACATAAATTTGTATGTGAATGGTATCATCTTTTTCTTTCTTGATGAAAAGAGTAGTATCGATTTTACCTTTTGAGAATCCATACTTGATTAAGAATTTTGAAAGCACATCATACCAGGCTCGAGGCACTTGTTTAAGTCCGTAAAGGGCCTTGTCTAAAATGTAGACATGATCTGGCTTTTCAGCACTTACGAACCCTTCAGGTTGTGAAACGTACACTTCTTCTTTCAACAATCCATTCAGAAAGGTTGTTTTCACATCCATCTGATATACGGTAAAGTTATTATGTGCAACATAGGCGAGAAGCATTCGAATAGCCTCAATGCGTGCAACTGGTGCATACGTCTCATCATAATTTATGCCTTCCTCTTGTCAATATCCTTTTGCTACAAGTCTGGATTTGTTACGAATAACGAAACCATCTTCATCCTTTTTGTTCTTAAATACCCATTTTGTGTTATGATTATCTTTCCTTCTGGTCTCGGCACGAGTCGCCACACTTTCAGTGCTTCGAACTGATTTAATTCCTCTTGCATGGATACAATCCAATATGGATCTTCAAGAGCTTCTGATACGCGAGTAGGCTCTATCTTGCTCAGAAAGGAATCAAACATGCCCTTATTCGCTGTAGCAGACCTAGTTTGCACCGACTTTGACGGATCTCCGATAATTTGATGTACCAGGTGCTCTTTGGTCCACTTGTTTATGTGAGGGAGTGGATTATAGATAGACTGATCATGTTGATCATCTAAGTATCCATTATATTCTTGTTGGGGTTCAGTTGAAGTGACTAGTGCAGAAGTCTCAGTTGGTGGAACATTTGTTGTCTGTTGAATAGCCAATGATGTACACCCAACTGAATGTGTAACTTCTGACTCTGCAATATCTTGTGCAACTTCAACTGATTTAGTAAGTATTTGAACTAGAGTTTCTGTTTGAACCAGGGAAACTGGTTCAGTTGTGACATCTGAAGTGATTGGTTGTTTATCACTTGAATCTTCAGATTTGTCAATCACAACAGGTTTAGTCACTTTAGATCCGAGAAACTCATCATAAAAATGTTCAAGTAGTAAATCTAATTCTGTTAAATGTGACGTAGAAGTAGAAGCTTTATCAGAATTAGGAACACTAGAACCAGGTTCTAGACTGATTTGTCCAGAAGCTAATACTCCTGTAATAACGGGTTCTGAACTGCTTTGCTTAGAAGCCATTTCCATAGCTTCATCAAATGTAACATTAACGCTCTCTACTATGATCTTTGAGTTCATCAGATAAACTCTATATGATGTTGATGTCTGAAAATAGCCAATGAAAATCCCTTCTTCAGCTTTAGGACTGGACTTGTTCAAGCTCTCCTTGTCGTTCAACATGTAGCACCTGCATCCAAAAATGTGAAAATGTTTAATGTTTGGTGTTATGTTATTTATTAAAGCATATGGAGTTTTACCGAAGCGACGATTAATGATTGATCTATTTTGCGTATAACATGCAGTTGAAACAGCTTCATCCCACAAGAATAGAGGTAAGTCTGACTGGCTTAGCATCGTGCGTGCAGCCTCCACTAACGTTCTGTTTTGTCTTTCAACTACCCCATTCTGTTCTGGCGTTCTGGCAAGAGAATATTGATGTGTTATCCCGACCGATTTAAGATAATCTTCAACTAGTTTGTTCTTGAGTTATGTGCCATTGTCTGTTTGAATCAACTTCACTGTCTTCTGTATGTTCACTTGGACACTTTTTAGAAACGAGATAATGATTTCCGGATTCTTGTCCTTTGACCTTAGAAACTTGACCCAAGTGTATCTTGAATAATCATCCACAATCACCGAGACATATTTCTTGCCATTAATGCTTTGAGTTCTCATTGGACCACAAAGATCCATGTGCAACAACTCTAATGGAGCACTTATACTCTGTTCAGGCTTCGGCTTGTGCGAAGCTCTTTTCATTTTGTGTAACACCCCCGATTTTCGAAAGGTATCATTTCAAGTTTATACAGAAACCGATATATTAAGGAAAAATAAGATATTTGATTTTGGGCTTGAATCCTTGGTTTTATAGTCTTTATGGATAAAGGATTCAATTACGAGACCAACAGTTCTTTCCGGAGCAAAAACGAAGCTATAACGAAGAAGTTATGACCAAAACAGTTTCGGTACGTGCTAGGCTATAATGCCCGGCGATTGTGACAGTGTCACAATCGCCTGTCATGGTCGCCAGAGCCCGAAAACTCTCGGTACAATCTCAGCGATTGTGCCCGGCGATTGTGACATTGTCACTATAGCCTGGCACAATCGCCTGGGTGTATCAGAGTGTTAAAATCGCGATTTTCAGCCCCCAAAGTTCATTTCTTCATATCTCTCTCATTTCAACTCCGATTTTGGTGATTCAACTTGCATCGGTTTCGTTTTTGATATCTCTTCAAGGATCAAGCAAGATATTGGAAGTTTATTGAAGTATTCTAGAGCATTTTGTGGTGGTAATCTTCTCATCTCTCCCTATTCATCTTCTTCCCCAAAGTTTTCTAGGGTTTCATCCACCCTTTGTTCTCCCTTTCATAGATTGAAGGTTTGTAATCATTTTGGTGAACTAGAAGTGTTTTGGTTGGTGAATTCAAGCTTGGGTTAAGGTTTTGGAAGATTTGGTTTGAAGAACCAAGTTTCTTCAAGGAAAGCCCTAAGTGGGTAAAATCTAGATTTAGTCTAAATCTAGCAAGGTGAGTTTACTAAACCTTTGTTAAAACTAGATACACATCATAATCTCCTATTTGTTACTTTATCTCTATATGTTCAAATGTTTGGGGATTTCTTCATGAAAATAGTTGGAGGATGTATATATAAGGGTGATTTGCCATGATTATTGTTATATGTATCATTATTTGGGATTTGTCTCATAGATACATAATGTGGGTACCTTGATATGTTAAATGTATGCATATATGGGTATTATGATGATTCTAGTTGGAACACCATTTTGGTGATATGTTTATATGCATGATGAGCATGATTTACATTGGGTCTTTTGTTAGACATCACGAGGATAAGGTGGTAATATTATACCCATAGTTGGTATTGAATTATGTGGATTGAAATATACCTAAATGACCCCTTATAAATGTTATGTGGACGAACCAAGTCAGTACACTAGGAGGATATAGTCTTGGGCGCCACTGTGATGGTATGTGCCTAGACCTCCGCCATTCGGGGAATTTTCTTAGCGATAGTCTTCGGGTATGCCGGGCCTTTGGGGTGTTCCTTGTTAAGGGCATCAAGGTATATCGACTCTTGGGTGGGACTTGATTGGTGCTATGGGTCTCCCCTATTGACTCCACATTTGTTGAACTATGGTTAACTGCTGATAAGAAATGTGACTGTTCATGCATGCTTACTATTGTTCAACTCACTAAGCTTTTTGGCCTAACACTTGTTTGGTGTTGATGTGTATCTCAGGTTTTAGCGGCATCGGTCCTAAGCTGGCGTAGTGCTTGGGTGAGAGATTTGGGAATATCGCTTTTGGACTTACTATTGGTAGAGAATCCTTTGGGTCTATAAATGACACCCTTGATTGTAATCTCTTTTCTGGTTATAGAAATTAGATTAGTTGGTTGTTATTTATTATCCGTTTAATTACGATTGTATTTAAACAGATTTGTGTATTTTCCCCATTTTTGGGAGGCTCTTGCTTTGGCAATTTTAAATACCGCATGTCCGTTTTTCGGATTTTTGTTATCCCTATTTTTAGGGTGTTACATTTTGCCTTTCTCGCACGCATCACATAGATGTTATTTCTCGTACTTAAGCTCAGGTAATCCTTTGACTAAATTCCCTTGCACCAACTTGTTAATGTATCTGAAATTGAGGTGAGACAACCTTCTATGCCATAACCAGCTTTGTTGCATATAGGCTTTTAATAGTAGACACACATCATTATCAGGCTTGACATTAGACAAATTGATCGTATAGAGGTTTGACTTTCTAGTGCCGACTAAGAGTTATTTTCCATCTTCAGTTCTTACACAACACCTTTGGGCCTTAAAATTCACCTCTAAGTCTTTGTTGCAAAATTGAACAATGTTGAATAAGTTATGTCTAGGCCTTCAACATAGCTCACCTTCGTGATCGTTACGTTCTCTTGAACTACGTCTCCATATCCCAAGATTAGTGAAAAATGGTCATTTCCGAATCTCACATTGCCGCAAAATTTCTCTGTATAATTAGACAAAATATCTTTCTGCCCTGTCATATGCTTGGAACAGCCAGAATCCAAGTATCACATATGATGGGTCTGCACATAAATAATCAAGCAACAATCGGTTTAGGTGGGCACTTATAAATGGGTCCTTTCAGGTTAGTCTCATATTTTGGCACCCATTTGAATTTGGGTCCTATTTGCTTTTGAAAACCATTTGAATGATATATATAATAAGAACCAAACCAATGATCAGAATATTGTCGAGTAACAAAATCATTTCCACCATATGTGGAACACTGACTAGTAGAACAAGATAATTGGATCAATTGCTTTACTGAGTAAACCTTGCAAGAAAATACAAGTTTTGTTTTATGAGAAGCAAATTGATCAATTACATCAGAAAAACTATCGGTAGTCCTATTACAATCTGAAACAGAAGATGATTTTGTTGACTCTTCAACTTTCTTCTTTGGTCTCCACTCAAGTTTTGCTTCAGACCTTTTCAATCTCATATATGAAACATAAGATTTGGATTTGTTAGAATGTTGAGATATCAGAGTTTGTCTTTTTTGTGATTTACCAGTGTTAATTCGTTTCTGTGAGTGCTTCTTCTTTTGCTTCTTACCTTTAGCATAATAAGTACTCACAGGAACTGTTTCATCAAACTTAGTTGATGATTCACCTTTTTCAAAAACACTAGGTAACTCATCAGATTTGATCACAAAATCAGAATGATCAGGAAGTTTAGCATTGAAATCAAACTTCTCAACACACTCATCAAAACATCCATCAGAATTTAGAAAATCAACATCATCCTCAAATAAGTCATCATCATCATCATCAGATTGAGAAGCCTTGGAAGATTTAGGAAACATAAAATCGTTAAACTCTTTTGAACACTACTTTTGATAAGGCGTTTGATCAAAATCTGACGGTTTTGGGTTTGCAAAAATATTGCCCATAAAAGCTTTACAAGATGAAGCATCTAAATCAGTAGAGTTGTTTTCACATGCTCTTTCTGATTCAGACTTATCAACTATAACTTCAGATTTGAAATCAATGTTCAATAAAACAGTAGAAAACACAATTTTCTCTAAATCAACCAAAATTCTTTCATCTACTAAGGTGTTCTCAAAATTTTACTTTCTAAGATGAGTGGAGGAACATAAATCTTTGCTTCAACTGGTTCTACCTCCATTTCCTCAGTAGAATAACTTTGAAAATAAATGTTTGAAATAAATTTTGGTTGTTCATATAGATAACTATCATTCAGTTTATCATAGCAGAATCGTAGTTGCATTTTTGTTGTGTTTTTCCTGTTTGAATCTTCCTAAGCCTCAACTTCATCAGATGATTTTGTAACAAATTTGGATTTTAAATGGGGGCATTTGTCAAACACTTGTAAAAAATCAAAATTGTACAAAGTTGGCTGCTTTTTAATAGCTTTCTTTAGAAATTGTGGGTTGTCATACCAAATACCCCAGTTATCTTTAAAAAGTTTAAATTCCTTTGGCTTGTTGAGATGAATGGTTTGATCCGTTTGGCCTCTTGCATAAAGCTTAGCCTCCAAACCATTTATCTTTTTCAACAAAGTTTTATTTTCAAACTTCAATTGATTATATTTTATACCACACTCTTGTTTCTCAAGTTCACATACGTTGAACTTGAATTGAGTGTCAAATACTTGATTTTCAAAATAAATCTTTTGTTTTTCAAAATTATTGGCATCGTTGTTCAAAGAATCAATCAATATTTTATTCCCAACAATTTCTTTGTTGAGGTCAAATATTGTTTAATGTTTTTTTCGAAACTTTGTCTTTTTCTTTTTTAAGCTTATTTTGTAGATCTTGAAGCTCAACCATCATGGTTTCCATTTTAGTTAAAAAATCTGATTTAGAGAAATGATTTACCTCTTCTGATGACTCATCATATGTGACATTCTTCCCCATCAAGCACATATGTGTTGTCTCATCTCTTTCGCCTTTAGAATCAGTGAAATCTAGCCAGTGGTCATCCTCGGCCATCAAAGCTTTTCCATCCTCTTTCTTCTTGGCCAAAAGCATCTTATTCTTGTAATAATCTGAGTTCCAGACTTTCGGATTCCGGCAATCTTTAGCAAAATGGTCGATCTTTCCACAGTTATAGCATTTAACTGGCTCTTCCACTTTCTTTTCCTCATACTTGTTCACATACTTTTTTTCTTCCGACTTCCTTTCCTCATATCTCCTACCATCAAACCTTATGCCCTCAACTATTTCTTTATGCTCATAGTTACGAGACCCAGATAAATATCGTTGACTGTTGGAGCCCGACTTCTTATAAAACTTCTTCTGAAAGGCTCGGGTTAGAAGAATCATTTCTTGTTTCAAACTTTCTCCGTCTTCAGAATCTGAGTCCGCACTATCATTATCATCTGAATCAGTTACCACAACTTTCTTTTTCTTCTTCTCTTTCTTCTTATCCACCACCAAAGCAACAGGGTCAGCATGTTTCTCACTCTTCTTTTTCTCTTCTCTCATCTCCTCTACCTCCTCCTCATTTTGATGGAGAGTCTCATAAACTTCATGTAATGGAATGTCATTCAAATCCTTCATCTATTTCATTCTCCTTGTGTGCTTCTTCCATTTCGGCTGTAGAACACTCAGAAACTTTACATTATTCTCTATCTACTTCTTCTTAACTTTATTCTTAGCCAACTCGTTCAGTAGAGATATAAACCGGTCATAAGTAGCTTCCAAACTCTCTCCTTCTTTTGCTTTGAACTCCTCGTAGTTGTTTATACAATTAGCTACTTTCATATGATTTCCAATCTTAGACCCCATCATCATCTTCTCTAACTGAACCCACATTTTCTTAGTTGTTGCCTTGTAGCTGTCAATCTTGATGTAAATCTCATTAGGAATGCTCTGTACTAGAAGTGACCTTTCTTGCTTTTTCTGCTTTATATCTTTCTTTTTCTTTATCAGAATATTTAGAGATGTCAAGTGGAACATGCTTTGTCTTTTGTTCTCTCGGTTCATTTCCATCTTCACTATCTGATGACTCTTCATCTGGAACTTCCATAGTGATAAGTTTCATTAACCCTTCTTCAATAGATAGCTTTATATTCTCATCATTAGCATGTCTGTCTATGAAATCAAGGAATCTGTCTTTCCACTGTTCGTATTCTCCTTTGAATAAGACTAGTGATTTGACATCAGTTCCAATGGCTAATGCATCTCTTGAAGTCATCTTGAATAGGCTTGCATAGACCTTTAATAAAAATCAGAAATTTTTCGAAAATCTGAAAAGTAGTCAAAAATTGACTAAGTATGGAATTCGCAGGCTGAAATGATCACTTTCCGCAAACTACATAACACGCTTTTTGCAAACCACTAAAAAAACCCACAATCCGTAGAGAACAGCTTGCGAATTCCTCACTTTCCGCAGATAGCAGCTTGTGGATTGAAGCTTTTCGTAGATAACAATTTGCGGATTCTGGACTTCTCGCAAGTTAAAGTACCCGAATTCTTGCCTTAAAAAGATTTCAACACAAAGGAAACTTTTCGCAAAGAACTTCTTACGGATTCTTGACTTAAAATAATTCAAACCCAAATGTTACCAACTTTTCGTAAGCCTCTGTTAACGAATTCAGAAGTTTTCCGCAGACCAAAGAAAGTGCATAGTAACTATCCGCATGTAACTGCTTGCGGATTCTATCTTTCCGTAAAGTAAGTTATGCGGATTCTGAACTTTGCGTAAGAACACTTTTACAAATTAAACACTTATCGTAGACTTCTATCTGAGAGTTGTCAACTTAGAAAAATTGAGCACAATAACGTCTTGCGAGTTCTATCCTTAGACTTTTTCAACAAAATCAAACACACAAATGACTTGCGGGTTCTTGCACTTATCGTACACACTTGCTTACGAGTTCTGTCCTTGAACAAAAACACCAAAAACACAACAATTCCAAAATAAGAGCTCTGCGAGTTCTTCAGACTTTGATACTAGCAAAAACACTAGATCTTGCTAGTTCTTGGGTTTTTCGAACCTGAGACCACTTTTTCAGCCAAAAATCTTCAAAAACTCCAAATTGTCCTCTGAAACTTTGACAATTACACCTCGAAGTGATTTCGAACAACAAACTAATACATGATTTTGTCTAAAAACAACAAAATTACATGAATGATCGAAACTCAGTACGAATACAGACTCGAACAAAAACTTCACCAAATCCAAAATTCACACTTAACAATTGTGATTTAGACAATTCAATACAAATCAAACTTGTTCTAAACAACAATTCGAGTACACATCAACAAGAATGACAATCAAAAACACACTAAAGCACAAAATCTATTCTGGACAAATCGTTCTACGAGTTCTTCAAGAATTTGCCAAAAATCTCATATTTTGATCTTGATTCTGATTTATGTCTGCTCTGATACCAATTGTGTGTCCCAATAATGTGCAATTCAATCAAGATTAACAACAAGAATTCAATCCAAAAGCCATATTAATTTGATTCAACCAAAGATTACAATACGTACAACTTTATCTCTCACACAGTATTTCTCTCTCTCATATTCTCTATGAAAGCACACTTAATGATATATTAAAACCAACTAGAATTACAAGGAACAAACCAAACTGACTAAACTAACACATTGACTTTGCATGAATTTGACTTTTCCCTTTTAGCAGCTTTGACTTTGAAGGCTTTGACTTGAACTTTAACTTTCAAACTCAATGATCTTGGATCCAACAAATATGCTCTAACATTTTAGCCGCGTGAAAACCTGCGTGAAGCACTGTTCGAGCATAAAACCCGATTTTCAACCCTCATTCTTCATTCCTTCATAACTTTTGCATCTCAACTACGTTTTTGGTGATTCAAGTTGTTATGGTTTCGTTTTTTAGTGATCTTCAAGGATAGATGGTGAGTTTTGAAATTTATTGGAAGATTCGACAGCATTTTGTGGTGGTAAGCTCCTCACCTCTTTCGATTTTAAGCTAGGGTTTGGTGTGTTCTTCATTTTCTCGTCTTTTCTCTCCATTTTGCCTTAGGTTTAGGATCTTTGGAGGTGAAGGAAACACTTTTCAAGTGTTGGATCTAAGAGTTAGGAGGTGTTGCTTGTAGATTCAAGTTTTCACCAAGAAAACTCAAGTTTGGGATAAAAACCTAGATTTAGCCTAAATCTAGCAAGGTGAGTTCAAGTTGATTTGTGAAACGTTGTACATGGCAAAAATGTCCATTTTAAGGTGATTATGTGTTTACATTATTTTTATTAAAAGTTGGAATATTTGAAGAGTTTTACTCATTTGCGTTATTTGATTTTATAAATCTTGTGAAACACCCACATTTGGGATTTTTGGACATTTTGATAAATAAATCATGTTGATATGTTTTCTTGATGATTTAATATATAAATGGAGGTTATTTGATGTAAATATCCTTTTAGTGTATTTGATCTTATAAACCGTTTGGAAAATGCATATTATTGTTTTATGAGGCATTTTGGAAATATAAGGATATGAGTTCACTTGGAAAGTGGTTTGTCTCAACCAATGATGAGTTTTGGGTTAATCATACTTTTAGTTGTTGTGTTTGCTTAACTGTTGGTTAAATGGGTTTTATTGTTTACACTGACTTTTATTGTACGATAAAGTAAATTGTTGAGATTTTGGCTCGGTTTTGACTAAGATGAATCTTAGGGACATTTGTCCAGTTTTAATAGGCCATTGTGAATTTTTTTTAGTATGATTGTGTTTATTGCGTATCATTTGAGAAGTACATGTTTTGAGTGCTTTGGTCATTCAGTTGGAGTCATGTAATGTTATAGACTGTAATGCAATGGATCCATAGGCATAAGAGTCGGTCTTTATTGTTTTAAAATGGGCAGTTGATCCCATTTTTGGACCAGGATTAATCATTGGGTCATCGAGGACCTTATGGTGCGGGCTCTTGAAGTCGAACATCTTCCATTGACCCTATGATGTAATTTATGAGTCAGTTTTTACGGGATGGTTATTTTCCGTTTGTAACTAGTTAAGACATTGGGCCTCAGAAGAAAACTTGGTATAGTTATGTGGGACCGGATACTAGCCATGGACCATAAATGTAATCTTAGTGAATGAGTATGACTAGGATCATTGGGTTCCATCCTCCACATCTGAGTACAAGCCGACGAGTTTGTGGCCTTGATCCTAGTATGATGAACTCAATAACTTAGAAAGTGGCCTATTTTTGTGTTCCACTACTAACCATGGAAATCGGGTCTCCCCCGTCACCGAAAGGTGTTGTTTTGGGTATTTAGTTTTATCTATGTTTTCGGTGATGTTTTGAGTATGGGGTGTTCTTCATAAGATATAATTTTGGGACTTGAGTCTTACTCATATTTCGGTAGTTTGGACAATAAAGTTTTATCCGAATTTCAATATTTAAGCATTTATCATTATTCACGTTTTGTGTGAGTATTGGATTTTGAATTCATATATGAAAGAATGTTTTGTAATGGGGTTTTCATCATGAAAATAGTGGGTTTTGGGAAAGGTGTTACTTTTATATTTTTGTACATTCCTTTTTAGAAAACTGTGATTTAAAAAAACATTCTTTAGTTTATCGTTTCATATAAATGTTGAAAACTCTCGAACTCACTAGGCGTTAAGCCTAACCTTTTTATTTGTCGGCATGTGCATCAGGTTCTTGATGGGATTATGGTACTAGCGACACAGTGAAAAGTTGAGAGCCAGTTAGATGCACGAGAAGGTTCTAGCTATTTGATGATCGTCTTCCGCTTTTGGAGATAGCGACTAGTATTGGGTTTTAGTCTCACTCGTCCCTATTATAAACCTTGTATAAGGTTTGATTTGTGTCTATTGAAGTTAAACCTTAAATTGTTATTTTAAGTGATGATGTATTTAGAAACTTTTAAATTAGTTGTTATTTTTAGATTTGAGGGTATTACAGATTTTAATGTAGAATAAAAATAATGTTTGTCTGGTAAGTGTTTTGGATGAATAGTCTGAATGACAGAAAATTTCCATATTAACCTTATGTATGATTTAATTATTAATGAAATATGACTATTTGATAAATGTTCTAGATTTAATAGATTATCTTATAGATTATTTCACAAATATAATTACAAAATAACACATTTAAATAAATAAATTAAAGACATGACATTATTTGTTTAAAACATAAAAGAATGATTTTTTTCATATAAAAGTAATCATCAAGATTCAATAGTGGTTTGTTTCCAAGCTAGGACTCACAATTACAGTCAAAAACCAAAATATTCGGTAGAAGATGAAGCCAAATATCCTCCTTCATAAATCTAGAAATTGTTAAATCAAACATGACTCGGACGTGTCTCCTATCCACCTCCAATTCCGAGGACGGGAATGAAGAAGAAACCAAATATTGTTCTCATCCACCTCTGATTCTGATGATGGGAATAAAGAAGAAGCAAATATTGTTCTCATCCACCTCTGATTCCAATGACGGGAATGAAGAAGAAGCCAAATATGAGAGGAAAAGGTGTTAAGTTGATGGTTCAGAACACACCCCCACATCATCTTTCGTTGCTATTTTTCAAGGGAAGTTTTTCCATGAAGTTCTAGATGACATTTGTGTGTTGGGGTTTCTTTAGATGGAGGTATTGGTTTTTTCGTTGGCATCTCTGTTTTTGTGTGTTCACTTTTGTATTTGTCGAACATATGAGGAGGGGTAACAGTGGGAATGGTGCCCAATCTGAATGATATGTGTAGGCCTTATAGAAATAATAATCATGAGGGCGATTGAACATTCAGAGAATTTAATAAGATTGTTGAACTATCTTCACCTCCGACCGAATCAAATTTTTGCCTCTTAATGGAAGCAATAAAAGTAAACAAATAACCTTAAGAAATATAAGTGTACCTTACTAGAATTAAAGATACATTTTCCTTATTTACCCTTCTTATTGTGTGTACTTGTGTCAATCTTGGAGAATAGAAGTTGGGTATCCAACTTTTTCCCTTCTCTCTCAAAATTACAAATTTCATCCCAGTATGGTCACCATGGTTTCACTTTTGTTGTGGATTAGGGCCCTCAACTTAACTTCACTAACAATTACTCCATTAAGTCAGGGGTACTATTGTCATTTTCACTCTCTTTCTTATAAAAAACATAAAAAACAATGAATGATATATCACCTTCTCAACATCGTCCCTCCCAAAAAAATGCCCTCGTCGGACTTGAACTACCGTTGACCACGAAGCTTAAATGTGGCACGATCATATGCCTTGGCCGCCTCTAGAGCAGTGTCGAAGGTACCAAGCCATACCCTGCTTCCTTTCTTGTTGGGGGTGTAACACCCTCAAATCTGGAAATAGCAACTAATTTAAAATTTTCTAAATACATCGATAATTAATTCACCTACAATAACAATTTAAGGTTTAACTTTAAAAAAAACACAAATCAAGCCTTATACAAGGTCTATAATAAGGACGGGTGTTACTAAACCTATCAAATATTACTATCTCTAAATGTGTCGAAGACTTCACCGAGCTATTCCCTCTCGTGCATAAAACTAGCACTCATCTCTCCACGAAGTTGCTAGCACCAAACCTCGACCGGGACCTGATGCACATGCCGACAAATAACAAGGTTAGACTTGACGCCTAATGAGTTCAAGAGTTTTCCTCATGGACATAAAAACAATAAATTTAAGAATGTTAATTAAATCAGGATTTCCACAAATGAAATGCATCAAGTATGAAAGCAACCACTTTTCCAACACTCGCCATTTTCGTGATTAAGAGTCCGATACAAAACGTTCCTTCAAATATAAATTTGAGACCCAATCACCCAAAACATAACTGATAACTGTAATATTCAATTGCTGAAAACGTGGATCTCTATTATCCAAAATGTCCAAACACATGGATAAGGTTCCATACTTAAAACCACAAAACATGGATAACAATCCATACTCAAAACGTCACTGAAAACATGGATAATAAAACCCGGTGCTCAAAACAAAACCTCTAGGTGACGGGGGAGACCCGATTACATTGCACGCGATGGAACACAAAAGTAGGTCACGTAACCATGTAGTAAAACCAAAACACATGGATTATACTCATAAGACATATTGAGCTCAACCCCTCTAGATCTTTTGCCCGTGGAGACTCAAATTCAACCCCTCTAGGTCTGTACTTTAAGGTGTCCAAATCAACACCAAACATACAATCACATTGGGAATTACACCTTACTGCTCATGGGACAATGCCCGACCATACGGTTCCACATCTTACTTACCATGAGTCCCAATGCCTACTCCGTGCTAGAATGATGGAAACTAGCGTCCCATCATTGAACGTAAAGACTCAAGTGCCTATGGATCCATTGCATTATAGTCAAAAACATTACGTGACTCCAAACGAATGAGCTAACACATTCAAAACATTTAATTCTCAAATATGATGCAGTAAATTCAAATCATGACGAAACGCTCTACATTGAGCTATCAAAATCGGACAATTGTTCCCCAAGACCCAACAAGGTCCAAACAGAGCCATAGTCTCAACTGATCAAAAGACCAATTGTTAAAAGTCATAAAATGAAATCAACGCAAACAACCCATGTTTATGCAAACCTATGCTCCAAATACATGAATGACCCAAAACACAATCTTTTGATTAGGGCAACCCATTTTCCAATAAGGCTCACGCCATTTACAATTTCAAAACTCACCATAACACAATGTATGCATTTAACCAAACACACGCTAAAAATGCATTTCACAAGGAGTTACAAAATCATATACACCATCAATGCATATATCATCGGATAGAATTTATTTGTGCAAATAGTTGCCAAAGAAACACATTTATGACTTTTACCCCCAAAATATCCAAAACCCAAATATAGTCATTTCATGAGATTTATCAAACCAAGTTTACCAAGTATGAAAACTTTGTCAAATACTTAACATATTAATGAGTACCAAGTAAGACACCATTTCACTTCAAAATACACATTTTGGCATGTACATAGTTTTCACAAAGCAACTTGAACTCACCTTGCTAGATTTAGGCTAAATCTAGAATTTTACCCCTAAACTTTGAGTTTTCTTAGTGAAAACCTGAATCCACAAGCAACGCCTGCTATCTTTTAGATCCAACATTTGCAACGTGTTTCATTCACCTCCAAATATCCAAAACCTAAGACAAAGTGGAAAGGAGAGAAGGGAAAATGAAAAACACATCAACCCTAGCTTAAAATCGAGAGAGTTGAGGAGCTTACCACCATAAAATACTCTTGGATACTGTAACACCCCGAATTTTGAATTTTTATTCATGTTTTGACCTGGAGTATCAGCCTTACTTGATATTATGCGAAGAAGCCGAAAAGAAGTCGGAGAGTTTGCCTTCAGTGTTTGGTGCGGTTCATCGCACGGGTGGAACCACGCGAGCGTCCGCGCGGGACACTGCTCCGTCTAGATCCCAGTGCTCGGCGCGGCTCTCCGTGCTAGTGGAACCGCGCAAGCACTCGTGCGCGGGCACTGTGTGCTAAAAATAGAATAAATCGGCCCCAAACCCTCATTTACTCCAACATTCTCACTTTGGCTTCTTTGGGGCTACGTTTTCTCTCAAGAAACCTGGTAAGTTTTTCCTCTTCACTCCCCTTGCCATTAATGTCTTCCATACACCCCTAAACCCTTAATCATTTATGACTTTGTAGGTGCCTTTAAGCATTTATTTTGCTAAAATCAAGTCTTCTCAAGGATCTCAATCTCATCTTTCTAAGTTCTTAGGTTTTAGGGTTTTAATCTACAACCCTACAAGGTGAGTTCAATCTCTTTTATAAACGTTATACATGTTAAAATGTGGATTTTAACCTTCTAAACATCTCCATCTTTGATTTACTTGATTTGGGTGAGTTTTCACCAAAAACCTAACTTTGGAGATTTTGGGGTTTATGTGGAAGGGTGTGATTTTAAGGTCAAACAACTTATATCTTGAACTATTTACGGACTTGCACATGAGAATCATGTTTTTCTCTAATCTCATGTTTAAACACCTTGAAAACCAAAACTAGGGTTTGAAATATGGATGTATATTTATTGGATGAGAACTTAGGTAAATTGATTTAGTGTGTGGAAGTACTATTTAAAGCATTATATTGGAACCACTTGGAATTTCGGGAGTAATTAGATGGATTCATAGTTTTGCACTTTTGATGGCACTTTTAACTGTTGGAAATTATTGATTGGTTTTGTTGGCATTGAATTTACTATTTGGTTGCATTTGGGCGTCATGAACCCACAATTATTTGTATCATTTGTCCGATGATGGGATGCTAGTTTTCCACGTCAAGGCACGCTTAGGCATCGGATAGGGTATAAGTTCTACGTGCTAGTACACGATATTGGGTGAGGACCTCAACGTAAGGACCCTATGTGGTTGAAGTAGACTTTTTATGGGTATACGTTTAAAGATACTGAGCCTAGCATCCATTACGTGTACTGTGAGGATCTTTAATTCTTAACAAGAATAAACACTCAGAAACAATATTAAAGGAGTTTGCGGAATAACACTTTAATATTCAATAATCTATGAAAACAGTGAATCAGAAGAACAACTTGTAAACTTTATTGAATGATTATAAAGTTACAAGATTCAATACTCAACCTCAATATTGATGAACTGGCTCACCAATACGAATTCTACTTCTCTAGAATTAGGATTACAAACCTTGAGGTTGATTCTATCTATCAAAACAAAACTTCAGAATTCTCTAAGTACTTTAATATCAAAAATAAACTATTCTATATATACTGAAGATAAAAGATAATTACAACTAATAAAAGATCTTCAAAATAATCTTCCATCTTTATCTCCAACCTTTCCATAATCTTCAAACTTGATCTGCACGAATCTTGATTATCTCATAAGCAGCACTAAGTCTTCAGCATTATTAATACTTTGAGCAGTATTAATGTTCAGCAGTACTAACTACTAGCAGTACTAAAATTGATTAGCAGTAGAAATCTCCTCTAGCAGTATTAATCTTGACTTAGCAATACTAATGTTGATCAGCAATATTAACTTCACTCAGCAGCATTAATCTCAGAAGTATTAATCAAGTTCTTCTAGCAGTATTAACTGTACTTGTGTATTTCTGAATTTCCCAACAATCTCCCCCTAACTTGACTTTTAGGAAGAGAAGTCAAGTTCTTCAAATGATCTTCTTAGATGCTCCCAAAACTTCATGGCTCATACACCAATATTTGCATCCAACCCCAAACTCTGATTGATTGTTCTTTGAATCAAATACTTAGCCATCTCTGAATTTGGAACACATCCTAGCTTCTTCTTCAACATTGCATGAAGCTTTAGTCTGCTGTGATTGTACACTCTATCCACTAGTAAGTACTCTATGTGATTTAAGTCCATAGTTAGTGCATATACTCCACTAGTTTCATATAGAGTCCAATTGTTTACAGTTTTGAACACATTTCTGATGACATGCTCCACTTCTTCAGGTTTGAACATCATACACGGATACTCCATCACTAATTTTGTAATTGAAATCTCTGGAGCTTTCAGTTGATCTGCATACAACTTCATACCTATCTCAAACATTTCTTCAAGATCTGACCTGGAGCATGTTCTGACAATCTTTGCCCAAGTGTTATACACTTCAAACTTCTCATCTTTCCTTTTGAGCCTTATGTATTCCTTGCCATCAACCTTCATTGTGTCCCATAGAATGACCTCAGGAGGCTTCACACCAACAGGTTCTGCTGAAATTGGTTCAGGCACTTTGTCCATCACTACCATGTATAGATTTACATCATCAGTTCTTGCTGGTTCATTCTTTTCAGATGACTTAGGTGCCCCTTCTTCTTCAGCAACCTTCTCAGCTTCTCCTTCAGCTATTCTAGGCTTCTTGGTTGACTTTCTTCTTGCCATCATCTTGGTTCTTTTTAAAGTCCTTAGACTTTCACCAAGAGTGGCTTCTTTCTTTGGTGGTGTTTCTTGCTCATCTGGAAAAGGTTTTTCTATCATAAAATCATTGCTTTCTTTCATTCTCTTTTCCATCTCCACCCTTGCAGTTTCATTCCCTTGAAGCTTTAGCATCTCTGAATCATATAGCTCTTTAATCTTCTCAAAAGACATCTTAGAGAACATCTCCTTTCTGACTCCTACAGCACCCTTGAGAAATGTAATCATCTTGTTTCTCTCTTGGGTACCTAAGAATGTCTTTGAGGGTTGTCTCTTCTTTGTAGCTGTTTTGACCACCACAGATTTCTTCAGAGTTGCAGCTTTCTTCTGTGCAATTTCAGTTGCCAGGCTTTGTTGATAAGCTTCATTCAGTTCAGCAGCTAGAGCCTTAGCCATCTCTCTGTCCTTTTCAACCTGAACTCTTTCTTCTTTTTCAATATCAGCCTGCATCTTCTTGGCCAAAGCTTCATCTAACTCAACCAACCTTTGCTTTTTGATTGGTTGATCAGATTCCACCATTTTAGCTTTGCCTTTGTCTTTGCTCACCTTCTTCTCTACACTATCTTTCTTGATCACTTCACCTTGTTCTTTGATGACAACTCCTTTGGCCTTTGAGATGACCTTGGGAGTATCATGCTTGGCTTTGATTAAGGTTTCTGCAATCTCAAAATCTGTCAGAACTTCTTGCACTATTTCTGCTGCTTCTTTCAGTTCAGCAGTATTAACAGTTTCTGCTGCTTTGTTTGACCCAGCAGCATTAAATGTTACTGCTTCTTGTTCTGTTAATGTTGCTTTCTCTTTTTGTGCTTCTTGTACAGACTCAGTTTCCACAGCTTGTTGCTCCCCCTCAAAATCAACTTTTTCTTGCTCCCCCTTTTCTTTGACATCTTCCATGTTAACATCAGCTTCTGACTCCCCCTTTTTGGGAGCATCAGTCACTGGTTTCCTCCTTCTTAGCACAAACTGTTTCTTCTTCTTTTGCAGAATCAATTTCTTCACCATTTGCTTCAAGTTGACAATCTGTTCTTGTTGAGACTAGGGGTGGCAAAAAGTGACCCAACCCGTCAACCCAACCCGAACCCAACCCAAAATTAGCAGGTTGGGTTGAGAATTTCAACCCATTTAAGTTAAATGGGTCAACCCGCCTAACCCATTTATTAATTGGGTTTGGGTTGGGTTGAAAATTTCAACCTTATTTTGACCCATTTACAACCTGATTTCGACCCATTTACAACCTGTTTCTAACCCATTTACAACCTGTTTCTAACCCATTTATAATATTACCTAATATTTTATTTTTAATTATTAATCAATATTTAATACAATTAATATTTTAATATAATTCTTAAAGATCAAAAAATAATTTCTATATTGAAAGTTGAAAGTTGAAAACCCTAATCGACTAAATCAGTAAATCGTATTCCTAATTTGAAATGCCATACGCCTCCAGCCTCCTCTCCTCCCTCTTCCCTCATACTTCTTCGGCGCATATCTTCCTCCCTCTTCACCGGCGACTCCTCTCCTCTCCCTCTGTTCCACGACGACTCCTCTCTCTCTGTTCCACGGCTTCACGACGAGTTCAGTTCCATTGTTCACGGTAAACTTGTAATCTTAACTTGATCGACTTCAGTTCCATTGTTCGACTTCAGTTCTTAACTTGATATATATTTATAATCTTAACTTGATCGACTTCATTTCCATTGTTACTTATATATATATATATATATATATATAATCTTAACTTGATCGGTTTCAGTTCCATTGTCGTGGAATGAATCAGTTTAAGCATTTTTATTTCATTAACAATTTTAAAATTAAATGGGTCAACCCAGGTTCAACCCATTTATTTAACAGGTTGAGTTTAGATAATCATAAATAGGTCAACCCGCTACCAACCCATCAACCCAACAGGTTGGGTTGGGTTGAAAATCTCAACCCATTTAATTAAACAGGTTGGGTTAGGTTGAGATTTTCAACCCAATTAATAAATGGGTTGAACCCGAACCCAACCCAACCTGACCTATTTACACCCCTAGTTGAGACAGAACTATCAGTTTCAGCTCTTCTATTTCTTTCCCCTGCTTGATCACATCCATGTTTATGTTTCCCATTGTTTCCATCAATTCATAGTAGTTATATATGTCCTCACCTTCTCCAGAAGTGTTACCCTCTTTTGAAGGATCATGGGATCTTTTTGTAGTAGAGGTCTTCTGCCTAGCAGAAGCACCTGCTACCCCCGTGGTTTCTTGGCACCTGAGACCTTTGAATGATTGCTCACCTAAAGTTTCCATGGGGAAGGTCTTATTTATGTTACCACCGACCTCCTCTGTGTTAGCAGGAGTAGTGGCAGCCTTAGCACCCATATGCTCAAACATCTCCTCAGTGAGCACCTCCATGGGGTTGGGAGACACCCCTGTGGTTTCCCTGTAGATATTCTCTAATGGAGAATTCTCCATTAGAGGGCTTAAAGGCTCAGTAGGTGAAGGTACAAGAAGGGAAGGAGCCTTCTTTACCTTTTTCCTTATGTAAGTTTGGGTTATTGGAGAAGTTGGCTTTTGTATAAGAGACTGAGGGATTGATATTGAGGGTGAAGGTTGGGATTGGCTAGCAGTGGGATGGTCTAATGAGGGCCTTGACCCTGCTGCCATACCTTCTTCATTGTGGGACACCACCATCATTGTAGAGAACAATGGGGTGTCAACTCCTTCCGAGTCCAATGGAGATCTTTTCATGTTTGAAAAGACCTTACCTTTGGGAATTTTTGGTACATATACCTCATCAAAGTGAGGTATATCCGTCAATTCATGGGTTATAACTTCCTGTACAAACTTGGGGTACATATAAAAACTCTTTTTGCTTCCCAAGTTTGATACAAGATCACTGAAAATCATTCTAGAGAAATTGTACTTTCTGGCAGTGGCCAAGCAGACCAAAGCATAAGCAATGGTACTGCTAAACTCACTCCATCCAGTAGTCTTTTTGGAAATGCAATGCATCAGGGTATGAACAAGAAAACGCCATTGGGTATAAAATTTGGCTTTTGAAAATTTGAAACCACCCAATTGGCCTCCATACCCCATTCTTGAAAGATTTGAGAACAAGTCCTCATTTGGAATAGAAGTAATACCTGCAGCATCGTCTAGACGTAGACAGATGCGTATCACTTCTTCAGAGACTGACAAGGGTTTGTCACACACCCTAGTCTTGATTATCTGCATACCATTCTCTGTGACTATGGTGGCATTCGCCCAGAACTGTCTTTGATGCTCTATGTATATTGTTGGTGACACAGTGAGAGCATGGGCAATGTGGCTGGACTTGAGAAAATCCACAATCTGGTGGAATCCAGCAGCTTGTTTCGGCTTCTGTAGCATCGCAATCTCGTTGTGCTCATCAATGAATGCCATGGATGCCATTGTGCTTGAGTATTCTGGACTGCAACACTTGGTGCTTGAGAGAAAAGGGTTAGAGAGCATATGAATAGAAAGCAAAGAGTCGTTATGAACTTTTGGGCGGGCAAAAAGGGTATTTATACGATTCGGGACATAAGCAGTATTAACTCCTAGCAGTATTAACTAACTAGCAGTATTAACTGTGAGCAGTATTAACCACTAGCAGTATTAACTTAACTAGCAGTATTAACTGAGAGCAGTATTAACCACTAGCAGTATTAACTAACTAGCAGTATTAACTGTGAGTAGTATTAACCACTAGCAGTATTAACTTAACTAGCAGTATTAACTTAGAGCAATATTAACCACTAGCAGTATTAACTAACTAGCAGTATTAACTGTGCACTAGCAGTATTAAAACTGCACTGGCAGCATTAACCATACTTACACTTTTTGAAGCTTAAGGTACTCTGAGCAAGGTAATAACTTCCTGAGAAAGATGTTAGTAGCACTATAGAATAACCCATTAACAGGTATGTAAACACTTTTTAAAACATGAGCTCATTCAGAGTTGATCATGCCCACACTTGTGACCAAGAATGTGAATCTGCCCACATCAAAAGCTTTAGTGAATAGGTCAGCAAACTGGTTGTCAGTATGAACTTTAGCAACTTGAATTAGCTTCTTTTCATTACAATCTCTGATAAAGTGATACCTGATCTCAATGTGCTTTGTTTTGGAGTGCTTGACTGGATTGTTAACAATGCTTATAGCACTGCTATTGTCAATGAAGATTGGAGTGTGAAGAAAGGTTACCCCATAGTCCAGCATCTGATTTTGAATCCATAGAACCTGAGAGCAGCAACTTGCAGCAGCAATATACTCAGCTTCTGTTGTTGATAAGGACACTGTGGTTTGCTTCTTACACTGCCAAGATACTAGTCTTGCACCCAAAAGTTAACATCCACCTGAAGTAGACTTTCTGTCCATGTTAGCACCTCCCAAGTCACTATCTGAATAAGCAATCAAGTCAAAGTTGGATTCATAAGGATACCAAAGACCTAATCTAGGTTGCCCTCTTAAGTATCTGAAAATCCTTTTAACAGCTTGCAGATGTGATTGCTTTGGCTTGACTTGGAATCTGGCACACAAACACACTGGAAACATGATGTCTGGTCTTGAGGCTGTGAGATACATGAGAGATCCAATCATTGATCTATATAGATGGACATCAACATCCTCCCCCTCAAGATCAGCAGTGATCTGTTTGTGAGTCTCCATAGGTGTGCTTGCTGGCTTTGAGTCTGTTAATCAATATTTTTCCAGGATGTCTTTCACATATTTTGATTGGCTTATGAATATCCCATCTTTCTTTTGTTTCACTTGAAGCCCAAGGAAGAAGGTAAGTTCACCCATTGAACTCATTTTAAAGCTCTTGTGCATCAACTTTTCAAAGTCTCTACACATCTGATCTTTTGTGGATCCAAAGATGATATCATCCACATAAATCTGAACCAATAGAATGTCCTTCTTACTTCTTTTAATGAAGAGGGTCTTGTCAATTATTCCTCTTTCAAACCCATTCTCCAAGAGGTAGGTAGACAGAGTATCATACCATGCTCTTGAGGCTTGATGCAGACCATAAAGTGCTTTCTTCAGTTTGTATACTATGTCTGGATATGATGGATTTTCAAATCCAGGAGGCTGACAGACATATACTTCTTCACCAATTGTACCATACAGAAAGGCATTCTTCACATCCATTTGGTATACCTTGAACTTCATGTATGAGGCATAGGCTAGAAATAGCCTAATTGCTTCTACCCTTGCCACTGGAGCAAACACTTCTTCATAGTCAATGTCTTCTTCTTGAGTGTACCCTTGTGCCACCAGCCTTGCTTTGTTTCTTATCACAATACCTCTTTCATCCTTTTTATTCCTGAAAATCCACTTGGTGCCAATAGCTCTATGACCTTTTGGAAGGTCCACCAAGTCCCAAACTTCTTGCAATTTGAACTGCAGTAACTCTTCTTGCATAGCTTCTATCCAACTGGAATCTTTCATTGCCTCAAAAACCTTCTTAGGCTCAATTTGAGATAGAAAGCATGAGAGTACTGTGTGTTGCTGATCCTGCAGTTCTTGAAGTCTGCTTTGATTCCTTGTTATCATAGGAGAAGAGATGTCTCCTATGACCAGCTCTGGAGGATGATTCTTTTGAGTTCTAGTCTGATGACTAGGTTCTTCATTGATTCCCACATCCAGATTTGAATCATTTAAGTCAGCTGAGGGGATCTCATCAGCTGCTTCTGGCTCTTCATGCACTTGATTCTCCTCATCTCTTCCTTCTTCTTCACTCTGAATTGGTTCAGTCATTGTCTTGTTTGCACAGACATCAACAGGCTCTATTGTAGGTATGGGAAAGATCACAGACTGAGGAATAATGTCTTGTACTTGTACTTGTTCATCCCCTGATCCTCCACTTCCTGAACCTGCATGATAATCACTACTGAAACCCAAAGAGTTAGTTAGTGAATCAATGTCAAGTAACCACTGAGGACCAGATCCAATAGGATTTGGTGTGTTCTCATTACACTTGACATTGTCACTTTCCTCAATTATTCTAGAAGAAGTATTAAAAACTCTGTAAGCCTTACTCTGAGATGAGTAACCAACAAGAAAACCATCATCAGCCTTGCTATCAAACTTTCCTAAGTGAGTTTTGGTATTGAGAATGGTACAAGGACACCCAAAAGGTTTGAAAAATCCTATAAAAGGTTTTCTGTTATTTAAAAGCTCATATGGTGTCTTGTTTTTAGGCTTGACTACTATAACTCTGTTTTGGACATAGCAAGCAGTATTAACTGCTTCAGCCCAGAAAGTAATTGGTAGATTTGAATATGCCAACAGAGATCTAGCAGCTTCAATCAGTGTCCTATTCCTTCTCTCAGCAACACCATTTTGTTGTGGAGTTCTAGGAACACTGTATTGCCTCTCAATTCCTTTTTCCTCACAAAAGGTGTTTAGGTCATGATTTTTAAATTCAGTACCATTATCTGACCTAATGACTTTTACCTTTTGATTAGTTTGGTTTTCAATTCTTAGAATAAAGGATTTGATCAGTCCACTTGTCTCATCCTTAGTCCTTAGAAAATATACCCAAGTAAATCTAGAGTAATCATCAACAATAAGTAGGCAGAATGATTTCTTACCAATACTCATAACATTTGTAGGACCAAACAGATCCATATGTAACAACTGAAGAGAATTAGAGATTGTGTTCAACTCTTTGAACTTATGAGAAGTTTTGTGTTGTTTGCCTTTGAGACAGGCAACACAATGATCATCACATGAAAAGACTTTGGAAGGTAAACCTCTTACAAGGTTGTTTTTAACAAGTTTATTCATTGTTTTAAAGTTCATGTGACACATCCTTCTGTGCCAAAGTGATGATTCATCCAAAGAAGCTTTTGAAACAAGACAATTAAGGGATGAATCAGTTGAAACACTTTCCATATCTAAGCAATATACATTATCCTTTCTGGGAGTTCTTAGTAGTATCATCTTTTCATCAACTACCTTGAATCCAGGAGCAAGGATAATGCATTCAGAATCTGTAAATAATATACTATGTTGTTTGTCACAAACCTGTGATACACTTAACAGGTTGTACCTTAACTGTTCAACATAGAATACATCTTCAAAGGTCATTTTACCTTTGGTTACATCCCCCTTACCACTTATCTTACCTCCATCTGGAGTATTACCAAAGGAAACATGACCACCATCAATTTTCTTGAAATTCTTGAGGCATGACATGTTCCCTGTCATGTGCCTTGAGCAACCACTATCAACATGCCAGATACTCTTCCCCTTGAGCTGCTGGTTGCCCTGCACATAAGATTAAACAATTAGTATTGAATGGGGACCCAAGCCAAAGTGGTCTTGGGTCTCCCTTTCTCATCAAAGTATTTACATTCCTTTTTTATGAGGTTTTTAAACTCAGAGCACTCTTTATTAGAGTACTTTGTCAATATGATTGGCTTAGCAGCACAAACACTAGAAGCAGTACTAACCTTAGAAGCACTAACAGAGTTAACAGTACTAACAGGTTTAGTAGTACTAACCTTGTTAGCAGCACTAACAGAGTTAGCAGTATTAACTTTTGAAGAAGTACTAACAATGTCAGCAGTACTAACATTGTTAGCAGTAGTATTACTTCTAGCAGCACTATCATTGTCAGCAGCACTATTTGTGGTAGCAGTACTAACAGTTTTAGTGCTTTTAGGAACCCACATATTGACACTTTCTTTAACAGACTTTTTCTTCATGTGGCTTTTAGATTTAACAGTTTTCTTAGCCACATGGTTCTTTTCAATCTTCCTATAACCCAAGGGTTTTTGCATAGGTCTTTGAAAGTTCATCCTTCGGTTTATAGGATTGAAATAACAGTATTTGGCAAGATGATTCAATTTGCCACAGATAAAACAAGGTTTTGGTCTATTGATTTTACTCAGATCAACCCCTTGTTTCTGTGTCCACTGATTATTCCAGTTTCTTTGATTTCCCCTCTTTTTATCATGTTTTTGGGGATCATTCTTCTTGCATGCACACTGTTTGCAAGGACCTGGATTCACAACTGTGGTCTGTTTGTAATGGACCTTACCAGACTTTCCCTCTGTCTTCTCTATGTCCTTGGATTTGATCCAAGCCCTTCCACAGTCCTCATTGTTGATAATGTTATTCTCTAAAGGAATCTCACCACTCACTTTGTTCTCCTTACTCTTACCAACCTCTTTCTCAGTCTTATCCTCCACAACTACCTCATCTAAGGGATCTATCTTAGTGGCTCCCTCAGGCAAGTCCTTCCTATCTTTGGTTTCTAGCAAGTCTGAGGTAGGAGGAATGTAATTGTTGTTATATGGTGGTGGTGTGGCATTATACCCAATTCCTCTTCTCAGCTTATCATGAATCTGAGTTTGTAGTAAAGAGTCCATTGCTTTAGAAGCATTGGAAAACTTTTCTACATCAAGCTTAACCTTGGTTAGCTCCTCTCCCAACTTTTTGTTTACATCATCTTGATCAATTTGTACTCCCATAGTATCTAGTTCACCAATCAGTTTGTTAAACCTGTCAAAAGTTTGAGTCATGGACTCATTCTTGGTTGACATAAAGTTTTCATACTGTTGCTTCAAGATTGCCTTTTGATTTCTCTTGGTACTTTTGGTACCATAGAATCTCTTCTCTAGAGCATTCCAGAGCATCTGTGCATCAGTGCAATTACAGAATTGGTGTTGATATTCATTGGGAATGGCCAAGAGCAGTGTGCTCAAGGCTTTCATCTCTGTCTGCCTTGTCTTTCTTTATGCATCAGTCTTTGGTGGAGTTGTTTCTCCATCTTCACCAATCTTTCCTGCATCAGATGGGTCATTCTCAATGATGTCCCACATAGAGTAATCTGTGAGGAGAATGTATTGCTTGATTCTAATCTTCCACATGTCAAATTCATTGGGTCTAAGCATTGGAACCTTTGAGACCAGAGTACTGTTTGATTCAGCTGTGTTTTCCATGATGAATAAGGCTTCTGAGAATACTTGCTCTGATACCACTTGTGAGGATCTTTAATTCTTAACAAGAATAAACACTCAGAAACAATATTAAAGGAGTTTGCGGAATAACACTTTAATATTCAATAATCTATGAAAACAGTGAATCAGAAGAACAACTTGTAAACTTTATTGAATGATTATAAAGTTACAAGATTCAATACTCAACCTCAATATTGATGAACAGGCTCATCAATACGAATTCTACTTCTCTAGAATTAGGATTACAAACCTTGAGGTTGATTCTCTCTATCAAAACAAAACTTCAGAATTCTCTAAGTACTTTAATATCAAAAATAAACTATTCTATATATACTGAAGATAAAAGATAATTACAACTAATAAAAGATCTTCAAAATAATCTTCCATCTTTATCTCCAACCTTTCCATAATCTTCAAACTTGATCTGCACGAATCTTGATTATCTCATAAGCAGCACTAAGTCTTCAGCAGTATTAATACTTTGAGCAGTATTAATGTTCAGCAGTACTAACTACTAGCAGTACTAAAATTGCTTAGCAGTAGAAATCTCCTCTAGCAGTATTAATCTTGACTTAGCAGTACTAATCTTGATCAGCAGTATTAACTTCACTCAGCAGCATTAATCTCAGAAGTATTAATCAAGTTCTTCTAGCAGTATTAACTGTACTTGTGTATTTCTGAATTTCCCAACATGTACTTTATTATGTGTTTGGTTTTGCTAACCTGTCAAGTGGCTTACTTTTGTGTTCCGTCCTTATGTTAGTAAGCGGGTCTCTCCCGTCAACCCAAGAGGTATTTGTATTAAAGTGAAGATTTATCTATATTATTCCACTGGCTTTTCTTATTTATCTCGTTTAAGATTTACCGATTTCTCAATACAAATGTTTGATCTCACTAGGCTTTAGCCTGACACTTTTTCTTAAAATGACATGTATAACAGGTCATTCTAGTGGTGGGGCTCCTCGGGCTTGAGCGGAGAATCATTAAAGGATAGTAGCATTTTTGGAGGTTATAGAGGCGTACATTTGGTATAGTGATAGTAGATTTTTGGAAGTGAAAAGGCAAGACCCGTTCTTAATCTAGATAGAGTTGGTCTAGATTAGTAGGTTGTTGGGTTCCTTTTTCACTAGTTCCTCGTAATGTAAATGCCATACTCTTACTTCCCCTCTTTGGAGTGATTTGGTTATGATAGACTTGTTTATTCCACACTTATTTCAGGTTTAAACTAACCCCCATTTTTAGGGTGTTAAAAATACTCCAATAAACTTCAAATGTCTTGTTATATCCTTGAATATCTCTCAAAAAAGAAACCATAGCCATTTGAATCACCAAAATCGGAGTTGAGATGCAAAAGTTATGAAGAAATGAAGAATGAGGGCTGAAAATCGGGTCTTATGCTCGAACAGGGTCCACGCGGGTTTTCACGCGGCCAAACCCGCGCCACAACCCGCACGCTTGCCCCAAAGTCACGTAGGTGACTCAAAGTCGCGTCGAACACTGGTTTCCCAGTTCTCTTCATTTTTCATGCCCAATCATTGTTTTGGTCATAACTTCTTCGTTCTAGCTCCGATTTTGCTCCAGAAAGAACCGTTAGACTCGTAATTGAATCCTTCATCCAACAGGACTATAAAATCTAGGATTCAAGTCCAAAATCATATTTCTTATTTTTCCCTTAAAACTCCGATTTCTATATTAACTTGAAATTATACCTTTCGAAAATCGGGGTGTTACAATCCTCCCAACCTTAGAAAAGATTTCGTCCTCGAAATCTAGTTCCTGATGGTTCAAAATGGCATCCAACCCCGAAACACGTCCGACAGATGGCTTTTCATCCACTCACTCCAAAGAAGCTGAAAATCATGCGGTGAGGGCTTTAGATGACATCATTTTCACAAGACGACTGGTTCCCTGTCCAAAAGGGATGCCTCAATCAATACTTTACCTCATATATGAACCCGATTACATCCAGTAAAGATTGTAACTGCATTTCTCATAACGAGTCGTCACAAACTCAATCTCAACGTTCGATGTATCTCACTAATGTCGGGATGGACGTTGATTCCTTTCTTAATCACTTCTTAACATTAAAATCTCGATTGCATCCCAACCTTATGTTGTTCATACTACCTCAATTGTAACTTACGACGCTAACTAGCTATTCCTACCAAGGGTATCCAAAGTGAACTTTACCCTTAAATACTTCTAATCGTCCTTCATTGAATCACGTTACACTCTTTTCTTACCTTCAAGAACCCAATAGCCCTGACAGAAACAATCCAACCATGGTTTGACCATACTTCTTTCATTTCCATGTATCAGCAACCATGTTGACTTTACCCGAGAGGTGAAGGAATCCGCATAAAATTGTGAAGTTGGTCACCCGTTATTGTTATAAAAATGATACTTATAATCTCGACAAATCAAGGCCTCCTAAATAATTGAGTTCTACTTAAGGTCTACCTCAATATCCTCACTAAATTTCTCCAATAAACAATACCATGAAAGATCTATCGTCTTTTCCTTGACGAAATTCCTAACAACAGGTTTGGTCCAAATCCAACACAACAATAAACTTGTTCCCCCAAGATGTCCCAAAGTGCAACATTTGTAAGGGTTCTCAAACTTCCCTTAACCAAAGCATTGGTCTGACATTTCACCCAGAAACGTACCCCTACACTTTACATATAGTCGATTACTCCAAACTCCAAGGTTACACAACTCCCATAATGCATTCAAGCATCGATTGTCAAATCAGCGAAAGCCTTGTCGATTACAGAAATACCAATTATCGATCCCCAAATACCAACATCTAATCTCCTTAAAGTTACCACTTAAATTGCAAACTCACGGTACCCATCGAAAGTGCACTGAAGCACCCCAACGGTCATTGTCCTCAAAATAGAGTACCGACACCTATCCTCAAAATGGCTATACTGCAAACGTGGGTGTACCGTCAAATATTTCATTTCAGATTTGCATTGTCGAATAAAAGTTGACACCTAACATGGAACTAAAATTCCAATCTTACACATCTAACAAATGAACCACAATATTCCATTTATTTCTGAAGACTCACCCGGATGGCACACCTCCAACACATAAATGATGTCGAACAATCAACCCATCGATTCATATTCAACCATAAGTGAGCAACCACACAATGTTTTAACCCGAAGATTTACCGAAACAGAAAGATCACCACTTAAATAACTAGGATAATACATAAATCTAATACCTCATTTATTCATGCATGCACCGATTCATAAAACTGAAATCTAAAATTCAAAACTGACCACAATTCAGATCATCTGACGCTTCAATTCTCAATAACTCCTCTAGTCCTTAATTATAACTCATTTCACAAAAAGGATTTAAATCTGTGGCCCCAATGAGTTCAAGGTTTTTCAACTACAAGACCCAACAAGTATGCCAATTCATAATTTTAAAAGATTTGCCGAACCCAAAATCTTTACAATCAATTTTACACACGCACCAAGTCTTTAGCACAACTAGGAAATCGTTTGAAGTGGCCGCAATTGCCACACACGTAAAACCAATCAATATAACGCATCTTTGTTGACTAATAGCAAGAACAACAATAGATGAATATGCACAAAATGTAACATTAATATGGATCATCTCAATCCCATCATACAATTACTCACACCATAAGTATAAATTAATTCGTGGACCAAAAAAGGTACTCCCAAATATTTTTTTTCTTTAGCCACAACACGACACGGAATAAGGTTCCACAACAAAACTTGCATGCATCAGTTTATTTCACAAAACTAGTAAAGTGATATGTGTTTGCACTTTGGTTAAAATATGAAATAATTTATGTCAGTTTCCAATTCAAAGCCAAATAACAAAATGCTTTCATCGTTCAAAAATGTTGGCTAAAACACCATGACTGAAATTCCAAATAAAATATGTATGCATATTATATGGAACCAAACTGCTCACACAAAACTCAAGAGAAAAAAAAACACAACTGGACGCCATTAAAATCTTCACATCAAACCAACAAAATTGCATTGAATAAGATTCTCAATAAAACTCAAACACCAAAACATGGAAATAACCCCTTCATTCAAAACCTTAACATATGTGGAGGAGATCCAATGTTAAAGTCATAAATCGCAGTTACTTGTCCAAAACACTAAACGACATCAAAATAAGGACATCACAATAATCCAAAAATAGTATTGGACAACAACGAGAATAAGGAAAGTCTCAACAAAGTTTGCAACCACATGAAGTAAAATATTTTTATGCATGTTTAAAATCATGGTTTAAAATCTTGTGTGTGCTAAACATTTTCTTTTCACGATTTCGTAATATAATTCCACATGATGATTTGGGAACATGAGAAATAATTGATGCAATTCATTTTAAAAACGTATTTCGTGCATGAATTTGATCGGCACTCAACGTCTCGAAATTACGTTCCTCAATTTCCCAGTCATACTATCGTCATCCGGATGCTCAAACATCTTAAGGCAATAATCGAAGATTTCATCGGTTCTCCTGACAATTTCTCCTCTAATAATGCCAATTCCATAAGTCTAAGGTTTTAATCCAACCAATACTTCTGACTCGAGACGGTCCACTTAATGCAATCATCATACTTACTGTCACTCCAAGTGACAAATGTTAAAATCATCAACCTCTTCTAACGGATACCCACTTAAAAACTTCTTCCCTACCCCAACGGTTGTTACATCAAAGTAGTCCAAGTATACACATGTAACTTGTAGGTTCACCATAACACTAGCCAGGTGCAATTATGAACGTACTGTACATGATCATCCTTGTTACTCTCGACGTGATTCTCGTTCCTAGTGACCCCGACAACCTCAAACATCTTATCTTATAGTGCCTATCGGTGAATTTTCTCTCTCGTTTACTTAAAATAATGCTAGTTTGAGTCTAGGTATCCAAAAATCCACACCTAAATCTCTCAAACTTAAGCTCTGATACCAACTTGTAACACCCTCAAATCTGGAAATAGCAACCAATTTAAAATTTTCTAAATACATTGATAATTGATTCACCTACATTAACAATTTAAGGTTTAACTTAAAAAACACAAATCAAACCTTATACAAGGTCTATAATAAGGAAGGGTGTTACTAAACCCATCAAATATTGTTATCTCCAAATGTGCGGAAGACTTCACCCGATCTATTCCCTCTCGTGCATAAAACTAGCACTCATTTCTCCACGAAGTTGCTAGCACCAAACCTCGACCGGGACCTGATGCACATGCCGACAAATAAAAAGATTAGGCTTGACGCCTAGTGAGTTCAAGAGTTTTCCACATGGACATAAAAAGCAATAAACTTAAAAATGTTAACTAAATCGCGATTTCCACAAATGAAATGCATTAAGTATGAAAGCAACCTCTTTTCCAACACTCACCATTTTCGTGATGAAGACTCCGATACAAAACGTTCCTTCAAATATAAATTTGAGACCCAATCACCCAAAACATAATTGATAATTGTAATATTCAATTGCTAAAAACGTGGATAACTCTATTATCCAAAATGTCCAAAAATATGGATAAGGTTCCATACTCAAAACCACAAAACATGGATAACAATCCATACTCAAAACGTCACCGAAAACATGGATAATAAAACTCGGTGCTCAAAACAAAACCTCTAGGTGACGGGTGTAACACTTGGTTTTTTCGCAAGTAAGTTTCCGTCCTTCGTTGGTAATCCCTCCATCTTCCGTTTATCTTTTTGGGTGAAAAATGTTGTGCCTTCGAACCGTAAATAGACCCATGCGAAAATCTTAAGTTTTGAACCTTTTTGGGGCTCGGTACACCTGGCGCGAGATTGACTTGCGATAGTGACATGTGTCACTATCGCGTGGCATAATCGCCGAGGGTGTACCAACTCGCGGTACATTCCCCGTGAGAGTGCCTCGCGATAGTGGTACATGTCACTATCGCGTGGCAGGATCGTCGTCGGGGTCTGTTGGGTTAAATTTCGGATTTTAGCCTCATTTCTCATTTCTATCTCAACCATTCCATTTTAATTCACTCTCTCTCAACCTCTCCTTCCAAGAACCGAACCTAGGGTTCCTTTAACCCTCGTTTACCTCATTTATTGCTAGTTGTTGGGTACTTCATCAAAGGGTTCAAGTTGAGCATTTATTCACCATCTCAATCTTCATCTTCTTCATCACCTTCATCAATTTTCTAGGGTTTTCATCCAACCCTTTTCATCACTTAAAGTTTGGGAGCTTATGGCTCATCTTGGTGACCTAGAAGTATCTTGGTTGGTGGATAGAGGTTATGGTTAAGGTAACCTCCTATTTTCTTCATTTATGGAAATTAGGGTTTTGGTTATATGTTGAGATCTTGGTGTAAAATGTTTGGGGAACAATTATATGGTGGAATATGTATATTTACGGTTGAAAACATGTGGATCTAGGTTTTGAAAGAATTTGCTTGTGGATTCAAGTTTCTCCAAGAAAAGCTCAAGTTGGGGTAAAAATCTAGATTTAGCCTAAATCTAGCGAGGTGAGTTCAAGTTGATTTGTGAAAACGGTGTACATGCCAAAATGTTCATTTTTAAAGTGCTTTGTGTTTTACATGAAATTGTTAACTGCTGATCACCTGATAAGTCTTGGTTATTTTGAAATGTTTAGTTTTATAAACATGTTGACACACCCATTTTAGGATCTTTGGGAATTTTGGTAAACAAATCATGTTGAAATGTTTCTTTGATGATTTTACATGTATAATTGGAGTTCAATTGACGTAAGTGTCATTTTGTGTATTTGATCTTATAAACCTTTTTGGAAAATGCATATTATTGTGTTATGAGGCATTTTGAAAACATAAGGGTATGAGTTCATTTGGAAAATGGTTTGTCTCAACCAACGATAAGATTTGAGTTAATCATACTTTTGGTCGTGTTTGCATAATAGTTGGTCAAACGTGTTTCAATGTTTATACCGGCTTTTATTTGGGGGTTTCACGTAAATTGTTGGGTCTTTGGCTCGGTTTTGACTAAATTGAGTCTTGAGGACATTTGTCCGGATTAATAACCGTTGTGGGGTTTTGAGTATGATGGCGCATTTTCGTGTAATTGGAGAGTTACATGTTTTGGGAGCTTTGGTCTTTCAATTGGAGTCATGTAATGTTAGACAGTGTTGTAATGGATCCATAGGCACGTAAGTCTGTCTGTTTTGTAAGGTCTGAGATTTTGGTTACATTTAGTGACCGCTTGGGTTTGCTAGCGAGTAGGCAATAGGTGGCTCGAGCCTCTGAGTTGAAACTCGTCTAGATTGGATAGGCATCCATGTCCGTAAGACCTTGGGGTGGAACTCGACAGAGTATGGCAAGAGGCAACAAACGGTCTGAGGATTGTGATGTCTGGTATGGCATGGGAACTAGGACCGGGATATGTGGTGAAATCCAATAACATCACGGGTGGCCCCATTCACGTGTTCTCGCCACCCAAGATGGAAACGTTTAGATGACATGCGAGGAAGTTGTATGGGCAGCCTACTTGCGTGTTCCTCTATTCTCAATGTATACGGGTCTCTCTGTCGTTGATCTGTGGTATTTTTAAATGTTAATGTCGTATTTTACCAACTTTGGTTTGTGTGGTCGACGATAAATGAGGACCTTAATATTGGGTTTTCCCCACGTATATTAAGGTTTGAATGGAATGCGTCATTTCCACGTTTCGGTATTTGATTTCGTCCATTTTATGGTCGTGTGAGTTTTGGGTCTAATGTCCGTGTTCACGGCAATATTTATTTATATAGATTTTCCTCTATGGCTTATGATTTGTGTATCATGTTCCACCCGTGTTGGGTATTTCGAAGTATAACATTTTTACCCACGTTTGGGAATTACACCTTACTGCTCATGGGACAATGCCCGACCATACGGGTCCACATCTTACTTACCATGAGTCCTGATGCCTATTTCGTGCTACAATGATGGAAACTAACGTCTCATCATTGAACGTAAAGACTCAAGTGCCTATGGATCCATTGCATTATAGTTAAAAACATTACGTGACTCCAAACGAATGAGCTAACGCATTCAAAACATTTAATTCTCAAATATGATGCAGTAAATGCAAATCATGACGAAACGCTCTACATTGAGCTATCAAAATCGGACAATTGTTCCCCAAGACCCAACAAGGTCCAAACCGAGCCATAGTCTCAACTGATCAAAAGACCAATTGTTAAAAGTCATAAAATGAAATCAACGCAAACAACCCATGTTTATGCAAACCTATGCTCCAAATACATGAATGACCCAAAACACAATCTTTTGATTGGGGCAACCCATTTTCCAATAAGGATCACGCCATTTACAATTTCAAAACTCCCCATAACACAATGTATGAATTTAACCAAACACACGCTAAAAATGCATTTCACAAGGAGTTACAAAATCATATACACCATCAATGCATATATCATCGGATAGAATTTATTTGTACAAATAGTTGCCAAAGAAACACATTTATAACTTTTACCCCCAAAATATCCAAAAACCCAAATATAGTCATTTCATGAGATTTATCAAACCAAGTTTACCAAGTATGAAAACTTTGTCAAATACTCAACATATTAATGAATACCAAGTAAGACACATTTTCACTTCAAAAGACACATTTTGGCATGTACATAGTTTTCACAAAGCAACTTGAACTCACCTTCCTAGATTTAGGCTAAATCTAGGTTTTTACCCCCAAACTTTGAGTTTTCTTGGTGAAAACTTGAATCTACAAGCAATACCTCCTATATTTTAGATCCAACACTTGCAACGTGTTTCATTCACCTCTAAATATCCAAAACCTAAGACAAAGCGGAAAGGAGATAAGGGAAAATGAAGAACATATCAACCCTAGCTTAAAATCGAGAGAGTTAAGGAGCTTACCACCGCAAAATACTCTTGGATACTCTAATAAACTTCAAACCTCTTGTTATATCCTTGAATATATCTCAAAAATGAAACCATAGCAATTTGAATCACCAAAATCGGAGTTGAGATGCAGAAGTTATGAAGAAATGAAGAATGAGGGCTGAAAATCGGGTTTTATGCTCGTGCCACAACCCTCCCTCTTTCCCCAAAGTCGTGCGAGTGACTCAAAGTCATGCTGAAAGTTGCGTCGAACACTGGTCGCCCGGTTCTCTTCATTTTTCATGCCCAATCACTGTTTTGGTCATAACTTCTTCGTTCTAGCTCCGATTTTGCTTCGAAAAGAACCTTTGGACTCGTAATTGAATCATTCATCCAACAAGACTATAAAATATAGGATTCAAGTCCAAAATCCTATTTCTTCTTTTTCTCTTAAAACTCTGATTTATGTATTAACTTGAAATTATACCTTCCGAAAATCGGGGTGTTACATGGGGTCACGAATCTCCGCCCCAAACTTCCTCATGGTTGTTGCCTCACTAATCTATAGTGTCTTCTCTGTTCAATTGGAATTGGAATTGGAATTGGAATTGGAATTGGAATTGGAATTGGAATTGGAATTGGAATTGGAATTGGATTTGGATTTGGATTTGGATTTGGATTTGGATTTGGATTTGGATTTGGATTTGGATTTGGATTTGGATTTGGATTTGGCGAAGGAATTGATATAACTAAATTTGGTTTTGGCTCATTATGAGTGGAAAGAGAGTTGGTGATGTCTGAGTATGTGTGAATGAATGATAATTAGTCAAGGAGAAGGTGTTGACGTATGAGGTGTAAGGCTGAAGATTCATCCATTCTTAATATCAAGATTGAATTAGAATTCGAATTCGAATTCGAATTGGTGAATGGGAAAATGTTAATTTTATAATATTTGTTGACGTTGATATTTGGAAATAACCCACAGTCCCTTCATCGTCTTCAATGGGCTCTCGGTATATGACAAAGGTAGAAACATTCGTTTAAGCAACTTGTTATCACACCATCTTTGTGTTTTCTTTGTCTTTCACATCGAACCTCCATATCGGTGCTTTCTTCGTTTAACCTCCAGTTACAAGAACCACCTCGTCTATTAGTCAATCGACTACCGTTAAACCCAACAATGGTCGTGAAACATCGAACCTCCAAATAAGTTCAAGATTTGATAAAGTAAATCGATAGGTTAGTTTTAAGGCTACCAATTTCTAGATCGAGCTATAAATTGGTTCAAAGTCCATCCGCTATCGAGATCAAAATCGATTCTAAATCGAGCTCTCAACTTCTTCAAAATCCGTTGGCTATCGAGCTCTTAATTGAGCTCTGAATCTCTCCAAAATCCATTAGTTATCGATCTCAAAATCCATTCTAAGTCGAGCTATGAATTGGTTCAAAATCCATTGGCTATCGAGCTTCAAATGAAGCTTTGTATCTGTCCAAGATCCATTGGCTATCAAGCTCTAAATTGTTTCTAATTGAGCTCTAAATCGATTCAAATTCCATTGAAGATCCAAAAACTCTAAAATCCAAATATGTGCTTTGTTTTTTTATTAAAATCTAAAACTCTCGAACCAACTTATATCTGTGCTTGATTCTAAAACTCTCGAACCAGGTTATATCTCTGGGCTCTGTTTTTTATTTATTTATTAAAATGAACAAAAAAAAGGTATTAATAACAACAAAATCCAGCAAATCAGAAACACCATATGAAGATGAAAATGGAGAAAGAAGTCATGATACATGGGTTTGTATAGGGGCAACCGTTTCCAAGAACACAGGGGGTGATGGACTCATGGGTGGGTGGGGTGGTCACGTAAAGAAGCTTCAGTATGAAACAGAGTAACAACTAAACCATACCCTGTAACTTATTGTGGCTGTGATGGGCTCACTGGTAACGACGGGGACAGAGGAGCAACCCCCAATACCTTGTAACCTATTCGTCGGATGATGGGATTTGGTCGGCAAACATTCTTAGGGAGGTCATCAGTGATACATGCGTGTGTGTGTATATATATATATATATATTATTTTTCAATGTTTTAAAAAAAGTAAAAGGACAATGTTACCCTTGAGTTAACAGAGCAATTGTTAGTAAAGTTAGGACAAGGGACCTAATCAATAACAAAAGTAAAATCATGGTGACCATTCATGCAATTGTTTCGTTTGAGGGACCCAATCCAAAAAAAATTAATAACCACAGGGACGAAATTTGTAATTTACTCTAATTTTTATGATATTCTAATCTTTATTTATGAATTATTAATAAAGATATTCCTCCCGTTCCAAAATAAATGTTCAAAGTAAACAAGAAACAAAGATTTAAGAATGTGTAATTATTACATTGTTTTTAATTAACAAAAAGACAAATTAACCATTAATTATAAGATGAAAATATTTCTCCACCTCTTGTGAGTAAAATGAAAAGGTAAACACTTAGTTTGGAACAAATTAAAATAATAATATAGATATCTATTTTGAAACATGATAAATAACATCAAAATGAGGTTGTAACTATTTTATTTTACCATATTGAAAACGATTCTAAGTAACATTAATTCATGATGACATGTTTTTTATATTAAAAGTATTGAGATAAATTATTATTATATAATATAAAGGTATAATAGTCGTGATTATTAGCCGGTTAGCGGTTAATACTGAGTTTAATTTTGAGACTACTGTTTGTAACCCTATCCATATACAGTTGTCGGCTATCGCTTTTGTTGTTCTCACCATCTTTCTCGGTTTGCATTTTGACACAGGTATGAACAAGCCCTCTCTCCCTCCCCCCCCCCCCCCCTCTATCTTCTTTATCTCGATAGGTTGAGCTTCTCTCTCTTTCTCCCTCCTTCCCAACATGCAAGTCAAATATAACTGAATGAAACAACAAGGAATAGAAGTGAGATAACCACCACCCTGCCCTAAATCTGTGTCCTGTCACTCCGTCTTTCTTTCCATTCTCATTCTGATTGTGTGGAAATTGATTATGATTTATGCTAGTATATTGAATATACTTGTTTGGATCTTTGATGAATTAATGTCGATAGATTTTAGATGTTGGTTTGGGTACCTAATTGTAAGCTTCAGTTTCTTGGTTCACTCTTGACAAAAACAACTTATTAGCTTATTACGTTTTGGTATCTGTTAATCCAAACTCTCTCAGTGATTTGATAAAGACCCTCTACTATACTTAGTGAAAATTACGTTTAATATGTATTAGTGTTTCACCATCAGCGGTCAGACTGAGTCTGTTCAGTTATCGCTGATAGTCTTTCTTACAAACATTTATATGTATTAGTGTTTCACTATCAGTGATCAGACTGAGTTTGTTCAGTTATCGCTGATAGTTTCTGATGTAAACAGTAACGTAATCCTTGAAGACAAGTCTCGCGTCAACAGATGTTCATAGCTGAATCGAAGACAAAGCTGCTGAATAAAGACAAGTCTACTAGTGACCTGATGCGGATATCAGTGAAGCAAAGACGAATCTACTTATACGCGAAGGAACATGAGGAAAAGCTTCAGCGATAGCTGAACCTCTTTATATCTCTAAAGGAAGAGATATTCATCGATCAAACGATCACGAAGCTTATGCCTCAAGTCTCCTTTTGTCTTACCTTGCACAACCAGTACGATGTGTCAGAGCGGACACGTCTCTGCCACAAATCGTACAACAACTCTGTCAACTACATTGTTCATGATCCGGCCGAAAGCATGTCTCCCAAAGTCAGACTCCCAAAGCCAATCACTGAACGCCACGTGTAAAGTGCTCTGCCATGCATTTAATGCATAGGGTATAAATAGAAAGATTACCTCTCCATCTGAGAGTGCGCTCACCTCTAGCCTTCATCTTTCTATTTCATAGAAACCCTTGTTTTCTATACTTTCTAATCCTCCATTCTCTATATTCTTGTGCAACCATCTTAGTGTTTCTTAAGTTTGTTTAGATTAAGTCTGTCTTAATCTTATTCCGCAACAAACTTGTAAATTGTGTTTGATTTATCAATAAACAATTTATTAAACTTTAATTTCTGTGTTTGTATTCAACCCCCCCCCCCCTTCTACAAACTTGTTAAGCACCTCTGGGACCAACAGTATCATCATAAGTTAATCCAAACACTTTTTACAAAACTCCGTTTTAACACCACAGAAATTGATAAGCACTTTTACAAAAAAGCATAAGAGGGTGTTTGGGATTTCTTATTAAAATGACTTATTGACTTATTTTGTTTTGTCACCACTAATAAGCTATTTCTAGTGTTTAAATTGGGAAAGAAAAATTAGCTTGTAACTTTTTGTCACTGCTAATACAAAATTTTTAATAAGTTCTAGTTCATTCTGACTCATTTAGTTCATTCTGACTCATTTGAAACTAATGAGCTTATTGACAAAATGGCTTATTCGCACAGACGTTTGAGGGTGTTTACTTGTGGCTTAATGGCTTATTCGCGCAGACAAAAATGACTTATTCGCTAAGTAGGAAAAGAGGTGTTGTCCCCATTAAGACACAATTTTGACATTTCTACCCCTTAACAAAAAAAATAAAAATATCAGACATCAGGTAACCCTATTCCCTCATCTTCTACCGTCTTCTTCCTCATCTCCTACATCTCGATTCCCTCATCTTCTACCGTCTTCTTCCTCATCTTCTACCCTAATCGTTTCTACCCTGCATCTCCTTCCCTGAAGTTCGATTTGATGCAGGAAGTTTGGTCTCGTTTGAAGTTTCCAGATTTGGTTCCTGATTTCGATTTGGTTCCATATTTCCTTTGAATTTTCCGAAGTTTGGTCTCATTTCTGAAGTTTGGTCTCGTTCCAGAGCAATCTCTTTGATGCAGGAAGTTTGATTTTGGGAATCAAGATTTTGGTCTCGTTCCAGAGCAATCTCGTTCCAAGATTTGGGAATCGAGATGCAGAAAGTTTGATTTTGGTCTCGTTCCAGAGCAATCTTTGATTTTGGTTTCTGAAGTTTGGTCTCATTCCACCATCATCTACATCGATCTTGTCTTTTTCGATTTTCGTTGGACGATTTCCATAACAATAGCTTTGATTATTAGTCTCCAGATTATTATCTTTTAATTTCAAAATAGTTTGATGAACAATAGCTTTTTGGTTTGATTAATAATAGAAAATGTTCAAACATGTTCAAAGAAGATAAACAACGGTAAACATCACCACATTTTTGTTTGAGGGGTAGATCGGTCATTTTTATTATTTAGACCGTTGATTCAGTTAAAAAAAAGGTAAACAACAACACATTTTTACCTAAACAGACAAATTTATCTATACAGTACTTAATGGAAAATTTAGTAAACACTAAACTTATTCATCCAAATTACTACTAGATTATCCCCCTTTTTTTAAACCCTAACGCATCCTGACCTCCTATCTGGAAACGCATCTTCACGCAGAACCATCGTCCTTCTCCTATCGCCGGATTCCTCTCATCACCATCGTTCTTCTCCATACGAACCTGCTATCTGCTCGTTCGATTTCTTGCCCGATTCCTCTTCAGGTATGCTTTCTGTTGGGTCGATTTCACTGCATCTGTTCTTATATATATATATATATATATTTTTTTTTTTTTTCTTAATCGAACACCCCCTAGGGTTCAATCTTTTTGGGTGTCGATTTCACTACACAGATTGCCCTTTAGTTTTGAAATTCATACACTGTCACATTCTGTGTTAATTGAAGCTTTCTGTGAAATTGATACATTCTGTGTTAAAAGCATTTTTCTTTTCATTCAAAATATATAAAATCATATACAAATATATAGACAAAAAAGGGTCATCCATGGAAACAAAAATTTCACCGTAAATTATCGTTTAGCAACCTTGACAAATAAAATTATGAATCATAATCGCATCCTAACCATAAAATCACAAAAGTTTAAGCTAAAACATGATCAAATACCTTCTTGTAGAAGAACAATGCACATCAAATTAATCTGTGTATTTACATTAGGCTCACTCTTACCTAATATCATGGCTCCGTCCCTGGAGATAACAATTGAACACATAATGGAACTAAAGTGGAATGATGCATACATTTTGATATATATATATATATAGGACGTGCTGATTCTATGTAGAATTTATCTGACCAGATTCAAAGATCAACCTGCTTTGTAACAGATGAACTTCTTCCTAGTTGGGTATCAGAAAATTGATATCTCTTGTCAATAGAAGCTGGGATATTCTAAGGTCCTGTTTGATTTGTACGATTCGATTGGATTTGGAGGGATTTGGAATTGAATTCCATTCCAATCCCATGTTTGGTTTGAAATCTCGGGATTTTATTGAAATCCCACAAAACATATGATTTTGAAATCCTATGGAGGTGGTTGGTGGATTCCGTAGGATTTGTATGTAACAGTATTTTAAAATATGTTAAAAACCTTTCTTTTGTAATAATCAATTAATAAAAAGATAATTTAATTATTTTTATAATTTGTTTTTATAAATTAGTTACTAGAAGCGTACTCGCGCAATGCAGCGAGATACATCACGATTTTAATGTTTCATTTTATTTTTTGTCGATTTACAGTACGATTTTGGATAGTTTTGAAAAAGTGATAATGTTTTTTTATACATTTGTTTAATTTAGGCTTAATAATATAATGTTTTTTATATAAAAAAATTAAGTATTTTGTTAGAATTAAATGATTATCTTATATATTTGAATGACATCTAAAAAAAATAACCAATTACATATTTTATAATATAATTAAAACAAAATTATAGTAATATAATATATTAATTAATAGTGATACATGGAAATGTCTACATAAAAGGAAGACCCTGCACATACCAAATTGGTGGGTGTTAGAAGCCTGCAGTAGTAATATGTATCTTGTGCTTTGATACTTGTAAATTAAGAGATTTTTAAAATCTTGCATAAAATGATGGTACCTTGTGCCTAATAATTTGTATTTAAGAGTTTTTTATCCGTGCTTTATAATATGGTATAGATAAAGAATTGAATTCAATTCCATTCCAAATCCTACAAACCAAACACCCAAAGATTCCGAATTCCTCCAATTTTTAAATCCCTCAAAACCATTCCATCAAACCAAATGCCACCTAAGATTACGAGGTTGTGGATGAACACTGAGCCAAAAAAACCGATTCTATTTGTAGAATTTTCGCTCTTAAACACAACACACACAGGCACATAGTCCGGACAGCTTCATGAGCATGCCTGCTATCCCAGTGTTTCCTTCTATTTTATCCAATTTAGAGTACATACTATTCTTGGAAACTTATCTTTTGGTCAAGGTGAGCCTACTGAATGCTAAAGATGTGCATTAAATTGAAGTGATGGACGCCAAGTTATTTGGTCTATTACTCAATGGCGGAGAATTCAAGATCGGTGGGAAAATGATGAAAGATGCTCATTCGCTTGGAGATTTTCTTGGTAAATTCCATCTTCCCCTTGGTTGTTGTGGAAAAAGGGTTTGCGCTACCTTTACAGAGCTCTCACCATACCGGTCTCACGATCATCACGGGGGAGGTAAAGTGCGGTGTTCTAAGCAAGGTTTTAAAAAACGCGTATGGCGGCCATAATGTCGAGGCGTGGCCTTGCCGCCACGTTAAAGCCCGTGGCTTGCAGTATGGCGTGTTATGGCGCGTTACGAAACGTAGGGGTGTAAATGATGCGAGTCGAGCTCGAGTATTGGTATACTCAACTCGAACTTGATAGCCATTTCCCAGGCTCGAAAACTCGCGAGTAGTTAAAACCTAAACTTGACTCGATCTCGATAGCAATTTTCTAAACTCGAGCTCAAACTCGTTTGAAGCTCGAACCAATCTCAAACTCAAACTCGAATCAAGCTCGAACTCGAACCCGTTGAAGCTCGAACCAATCTCAAACTGGAATTAAGCTCAGAACAAACTTGAACTTGAATCAAGCTTACCCATTAAAATTTATGAAACTAACCTCAACTTTCATCATCAAGGGTAGGAGCGTTCATCATTGAAATCCAATATCCATTTCGATCCAATCATCCAATGGATGTTGGATTTTGTAATCCGAACCAATCCAATTAACATTGGACATCCGATCAAATCCAATGGATGATTAGATTGGATCGGTTCCATCGATTGGATATTACTATTGGTTAGCCATTGGATCGGATCGGATCCATCCAATATTCTGATACTGTTTCAAACCAATTAATCAACCGTTTCAACCAAGTATTAATATAATTTGTTAATTTATTAGAAACTAGTACGTATAAATATCAACTAAAAAACAATATTGTAAAATGTTAACAATTATATGTAGTTATTAGTTGAATATTGGATCAATTTGGTTTTATTGGATTCTGGATTGCCATCCAAGTATTGACCAATGTAATTTGGATGTTGAAATTTTGGATCCGATCCGATTATAGTCGGTTGGTTTTAATTGGATCGGTCGGTTTGAATTGGATCGGATGACTTTCTGTACACCCCTAATCAAAAAGACAAAGTTACCAACTTCATTTACCTCCCTCTCTTTTTTATAACATTCATTCACCCTTCTTTTACTATTTCTCTTCCAATGTGGGACAACTTCACGACACTTTTATAGTTTTTGTCTTTCTTTTTAACTATGATTGTAATTAAAAAATAATTGATTAATTTTTATAGTTAAAATATGTATACAATATTGTTTTAATATCTAAAATATATGACCTTTTCTTCCTTTTATTGGTAAGTTTATTAATAAAACTTTACATTATATTTTACAAATTATATTATAAAACTAATTAATATAAAAAAGTCTGAGTATCTCACAAGTTTTTCGAATTAAGTATCGGGTAGCTCAACTCGTCTCATTAGTATGTCGAGTAGAGCTTGAGTTTAAGTCGAGCCTACTCGAGTAGACCGAGTCGATCTCGAATAGCTCGCGAGTTGTCTCGTCTCGTTTACAACCCCTAGTGTGGCGCGTTATATTTAAGGCGTGAATGGGTTTTTTTTTTGTTTTTTTTTTATATATAACTAATGGCTTATTAAATTAAATATTAATGATTCTTTTTATTCACTGAAAGCTAGAATTCATTAACCACAAGTTGAAGTCGAGGAAGATCTTGAATTCAATTCCGATGACGAAAATAAGTGATGAAAATTACATGGAAGGATAGTTTCTTTATAAGATACTAGTGTTGGGCCCGTGCATTGCACGGGAGGATAAATTTTTTGTTGGAATATTGAACCGAGTTAAAATAAAACGTAATTTCTCTGTTAACAGTTAATGAAATACAATGTAAAAAACTAATGTATTTTCATAAGTGGTTAACTTGCATATATTCTTAATCGTTTGTTGTTATGACTTTGTGCAATAATATTGGTAATAGTTTTGTATTATATTATTTAAAACTCAAACGACATGTCTCACAACATATTTATCTGACTATTGACTTCAAGACCTCATAGTATTAGTCGATAAAAATAAAGATATGTATATATATCTTATTCCCCTACTTCGAAAAATATGATTGTGGGTTTTGAAAAATATAAACAAATCCTCAGTAAATAAAATAAAATATAAAAAAGTAGTTTTTCAAAGAAACAAAAATATAGTGGAATATCTTTTGTTCAGTTGTAGGTTCCGCCATTGACACCCGACCATTCGTCTTCTTCTTGTACTCGGATGATACATAGAGAAGCTATATATATTTATAGTGAATGTAGAGAATATTTTAAAATCTTTTATTTTTATTTTTGATTTTACATTTAAATGTAAATATATTAAAAATATGGAAGAATATTTTTATATCTACATCGTTTCTATTTTATTTTCTTTACACTTGGTTAATTTGGAAAGTATTGCGGAATATTTTTATTTTAAAGAATACGAAAATTTATTAGTGTATCTCGTTATTTTTTATTTTTAACTCATATCAACCTTCTTTTTTCTTCTTTTAATGCTCGTGAAAAAAAATACGTGTAGATTTTATATTATGCTAATATAAAATACGTGTAGATTTTATAAAATAAAATAGATTTTATATTAGCAAAAAAAATACGGAGGAAAAAAAAGTTTATATTACATCTCATTATGGAAAAAGATTTTATAAAATAAAATATGGAAAAATCATTATGAGATGTAATATAAAAAAATACGGAAGAAAAAAGATTTTATATTACATCTCATTAATATATATTTAAATGTAAAATCTACATTTAAAATAGATTATGCTAATATAAAATCTATTTTATAAAATCCTCCACCAAAAAACAAATAGTTATATTAATAAATGAGTATCTATTCCACAAATAGATGATTATGTGAGATACTGTGCTTGGAAAGGTTGTACCAAAGCATTAAGAAATTATAAATTAAGTAATTGGCTTTAATTAGTTGTAATTTATGCTTAAAATGTTGTAATTAAGAGTTTTTATGTCGTTTTTATAATATAGTATAGATACCTAATCAAATCCAATCTAACATGTTTTTTTGCATATGATATTAGAATTGTAGATCAAAGATATATTGATTAATTTGTTTATAGTTTTATATGAATTTAATTTGTTTAATCATTATTGCTCAATATACCGACACACAGACATCTGTATATATACAGATTTTCCGTCTTAGGCTACGCCTTGAAAAACGCCATGGCCTTGCCGTAACCTGTAAGGCTTGACGCCTCACACCATTTAGAACATTGGTTCCAAGGCAGGTTTTGTGTGTGTGTGTTCAAATCTGAGAGCTTGTTAGGTTGCTGATGATGCTTGTGCTTGCAGGAATAAATCCATGACATGGGGAAGAAGGAAGAAGACAAACAGAGGAAACTGAAAAAGCTCTCCTTATTTTTAAGGTATCGTCGGTTTTAGTTACTTGTTCAACCCTTACATTTATACCAATGGCGATTTCGTCACTAGCTGGTATATCAATCTTTAAAACTGTAATGAGAACATCAACCTCCATACCAAAAGTCCCAGTTTACAACAGAACCCACAACCCCCTTCGATTAACCCCTGCAACAAATCTCAAACCTAAACTCCCCCTCTCTCTTGTCTTCAAATCCTACACGCAAAAATCACTTACCCTTAAGACCCACCAACGAACCCAGATAAAATCCCTCTTCACTGGAATCGTCGAAGAAATGGGAGAAGTCAGGCAACTGGGTTTCGACGAATCCGGGGAATCATTCGACATGATAATCTATTCGCCAACTGTCCTTGAAGATGTCAACCTCGGGGACAGCATAGCCGTAAACGGCACTTGTTTAACAGTCACAGAATTCGACCCCCAACGATTGGAATTCAAAGTCGGGCTGGCCCCTGAGACTTTAAGAAAAACCTCATTAATTGAATTGGAACAAGGGTCGGTTGTTAATTTGGAGAGAGCTGTGAAACCCTCGACCCGAATGGGAGGCCATTTCGTGCAGGGCCATGTGGATGGTACAGGGGAGATTGTTTCGATGGAACCAGAGGGAGATTCTTTGTGGATTAAGGTGAAAACGTCACCAGAGATTTTGAAATTCATCGTGCCAAAGGGGTTTATCGCGGTGGATGGGACTAGTTTGACCGTCGTGAAGGTGTTTGACGACGAGGAGTGTTTTAATTTCATGTTGGTTGAGTATACACAGCAGAAAGTTGTGATTCCATTGAAGAAAGTTGGGCAGAAGGTGAATTTGGAAGTGGATATATTGGGGAAGTATGTGGAGAGGCTTCTTACCAGTGGATTTGTGGAGAGTATCAAATCAAGATGATCCCCCATTTGAGGTACTGTTTTTCAGCTTCAGCTATACAATATAAATTTGTGCTGCAACAAGTGTTCAATGATTTCAGTTTTATCCTTCAAATACAACTTCTCAATTTGCTTCTGAAATTGAGTTGACACACAGGATATTGTTTCATGTATCATCTTTTTTCTAACTCAAGATTTTCGAAACATCGTGAGTACCGATCATAGATTATTGGTTAAATATGGTTTCGTATAATCGATGCTTTGACCAAAAAGGAAAAGTGTTGCGGAGTAAGTACACAACGGGAACTTGTCAATGCAAGCATGGTAAACATGATTCAAGAAACCATTTCTGTTTTCAATTAATCTTAGGGTCTATTTGTTAGCAGTTTAATGGGACTCAACATATTAGTTCATCAACTATACATTGTTTGGTAGTGGCTTAATGATATAGAAAGTGGCTTGTTCAATAAGCTTCTAGGAGGGAGTTTTATGCAGAAGTCCAAGTTTTTTACGAATTTACCCTTCCTAATTAAAAAGCACGCTTCTTCCATCTATGAAAAAAAAACCTCTCAAACAAAAACCTTCATAATCTATTAAGGCAGAGTAATGAGAGTAATGACACAGACAACTTTATCTATAAAAGACTTAATGGAAAACCAACCACACAGCCCAATACCTAGAGAAATTAAGTAACATATCAAAATGTTCCTTACCCACCATGCTATTATATTATCTCTTAGGGGTTGTTTGGTAGTTGCTGAATGGTTGAGTGCAGAATAGTTAAGAGGTCAGAATGGTTGAGAGACTCTGTATGATTTAGTGCAGAATGAAATATGGTTGTTTGGTAACTGCTCTGAATGGACAGTCTGAATGATAATAAATTACCATTTTAACTCTCTGAATGATTTAGTTTTGAATGGCAGATAGTTGTTTGGCAGATATCTGAATAAAACAATTATTTTACAAATATAACTACATAATCAATATTATTAGTTCAAAAAAACATTTCATATTAATCCAAACAAGCATAACATTAATTTTTCAAGTTCTAGAATAAATAAAAATAACAATCAAATTCTAACATAATAATTTTCAAACAATTCTTAAATTTATGCATTTAACATTAATTGATTCGCAATCTGATTACGTAAATTAGCCATTTACTCATTGTTTTGAGTACCAAAAGGCCTTCCATCCATGTCATCTTCATCACCTCCCTCAATTTCTTCTTGTCCCTCGACAATAAACGTTGAGTCATTGTCATAATCTATGAATAGTTGATCGTGGATATTGCATCTTCTTATAAAATTGTGAACCGCAAAACAAGCAATTACAACGTTTCTTTGTATTCGAAACGGATAGGGAGTCATTTGCTTTAAAATTGGAAACATTGCCTTCAAGACACCGTAGGCACGCTCGATAACATTTATGAGTTGCGCATGAGCATGGTTGAACCTTTCTTCTCTTGTCAAGGCACGTTGTCGTCGAAAATCAGAAAGCCAATACCTCGTATTGCGGTATGGAGTCATAAAACCACGCGTGTTGGCATAAGCAACATCACAAAGATAATATTTATCTACAATATTTACCACAAAGATAATATTTATATAAAATGTATAAGAAATGATAAATATTAAAAAATAAGTAAAAAGTGTACATACCTCGTGGAGGAAATGGAAAGCCAGATGTTGGACTAAATGCAACTTCTCTCAGCACTCGAGCATCATGTGCAATACCCTCCCATCCAGCCCAAACGTACGTAAAAAGCATATTAAAATCACAAATACCTAAAACATTTTGATAATATTCACCTCTTCCTCTACCTCTATAACGAGCTTGCTGATCAGCAGGCATGATTGCATGTACGAGCGTTCCATCTAACGCACCAATTGCCCCCTTTATTATAAAATACAACTCATTAGGCACGATTGTATGCTTTGGTTTTACAAAAAAATAATAGAAAACTTACAGGAAAGTTCTGGGTAAAGCAGTCCTGTAACTCTCAACCCCCACACCAGCAACCCCATCAAATAGTTGGACACAAAGTTATGGGTAAAGCAGTCCCGTACTCCTCAATGGTTCCATGTATTTACTTTGTTGTTTTAAAAGAATTATATCCATATAAATAAATATATTATAAAAGAATAATTATATAAAAGATAAAGAAAGAAAGTGACCGAAATTTCTATCTTCCATTCTTCCTCGGATAGATTGAACGTGTTGGTTGTTGGATCGTAGAGATTGCCCGTTTTGTTTTTCAGTTTAGACCAAGCTGCATATTTCCCCTTAAGATAATCGTAGTGATTTTTCATTTGTCGTTGGTCGACGTCAATGTTATGTTTCTTTTTTTAGTTATTCTCCAACATTCTTCCACGACTGTGGCTTAAGACTACTACCTTCTCGTCCATTTTTTATTGTCTCATATAAACACGCTTCAAGGAATGTATGGACCAACCCATCCTTTTTCCATGTAATTCTACGTTTCTTTTGGTGCGAGGATTCACCGACTACTTCCATACCTAATCCAAACAAAGAAACACAACTGTGAACTATCCATTACTATTTATCCATTACTATCTACAAAGAAATTATGGCATAAAGTATCTATTCAACAAGATCCATTACTAGCAAAGCAAAAAAATCAACAAGATTCATTCAACATTCATTACTAGCAAAGCAAAAAAATCAACAAGATCCATTCAACAACAAGATCCATTACTAGCAAAGCAAAAAAATCAACAAGATGTATCCATTACTAGCAAAGCAAAAAAAATCAACAAGATCCATTCAATAAGATCCATTACTAGCAAAGCAAAAAAATCAACAAGTTGTATCCATTACTAGATCCATTACTAAAATTAAAAGGATGTATCAAATCAGCAAAAAAATAAACAAGATCCATGACTAAGAAATGTTATCGAGATGTATTCAACAGCAAAGAATAGCAAAAAATCGAAAAATCAGTATTTTATCGAGATGTATTCAACAGCAAAAAATAGAAAAAAAAATCTAAAAATCAGTATGTACAACAAAAAATTCAAATTTTAGCAAAAAAAAAAAGAAGATGCGAGTTGAACGTCGTGGAAGAAAATTCAGATTTTAGCAAAAAAAAATCAATGGTACCTGCAGTTGTGGAAGAAAAGAAGAAAAGAAGAAAAGAAGAAAAAAATCTAGTGTATTCGATGGTACCTGCAGCCGAGAAGGGAGAAGGGAGAAACGAGTTGAACGTCGGCGAGCAGTGGAAGCAGGGCCAGCGAGAACAGCGAGAACAGGGGAAGTTGTAGTATCCTGTTCCGAAATTTTATTAATTTTAAAAGTTGGGTGAAAAGTGAAACGAGACCCAAAGTTCAAGGGGGGTATTTGAAATATTGGTTATATATATAATCATAACCCTTAGATATTTGTTTCATAACAAATACTGTGAGAAGATTTAGACCGACTTAGAGAGAAAAGAGCAGAGCAAAGGCAGAAATGAAAGCAGAGAAAAGTTGTGAAGGATCGATCCGTTTTTGTCAAATAGAGGTATGATTCTAGCTTAATACTTCTATCTGCATGTTATAGTCGGTAAATAGTTGTGTTAATTAAGTTTTTATCCGTGTTTTCAATCGATTCATGGATCTGAGTTTCTGTAAACCGACTTATTATGAACATCGACGGGTATAGGACCGGGACGATGATGTGGACCGGTAGAGGTATCGGTCGACCGGTAGAGTCATTGACCGGTAGTAGTCCTTGTCGACCGGTATTTTTGTTAATCGGTCCTAAGAGGTATTGATCAGGGTGGTTTCGACCGAGATAGTAGCAGTATATTGTATTTGATGTGTTTATAGAAGGAAAGAGTGTTAGTCACAAGTTAGCTTACCTTTGTTTTTAATACCATCGTAGGTGGTGTTAATCAGTAGAAGTCAGAGTTTAATCAAGAAGAATCAGAGGTGAGTTTTTCAAACTAAATCTTTTATGATTTTAGCAGTTATTTGATAAATGTGGGTTTTATATACTGCGCATTTATAGTATTGAAAGTTATGCAGAATTATTGCAAAAGATTGATTTAATCAGTTTGGCATGTTTATGCTCAGTTTATATAAACTTGTTTTATATATAGTCTGGACTAGGTGTATGCATACATTTGAGTCAGAAGTTTGACCTAAGTCGGGAAGTGTGACCCGTCTGCTCGTACCGGGGAGTGTGGCCCGTTTATGCCATTAGGGTGTGTCCCTAAAATAAGGCAGTGCGAGACAGACATACCGTCTTTGACGGAAATATTGATCAGTAGCTTAAGGTACGCTTGCAAAGCGTAAAAAGTGGTCAGTGATGGTCAGTAGATTGAGTTATGCCTGCAAAGTATTTTAACTTTTGATTAAAAGAGCAGTTTATGTTTTTGAGATATAAAGCTTTGGTGATGGTCAGTAGATTGAGTTATGCCTGCAAAGTATTTTAACTTTTGATTAAAAGAGCAGTTTATGTTTTTGAGATATAAAGCTTTGTTTAAATGTTTTAATTAATATTTGAACTGTTGCAGTAGTGATTGGAGGGGACTCACTAGACCATTGGTCTAACCCTTGCTATTTCAAAATTTTAATCCTGTTTCAGGTTATCGAAAGGTAACAAGCAGGTACAGATAAGGGTAAGGAGAAGATGTAAGCTATTTCCAGGAGATAGAAGACTTCCTGCAATAGTTTATACTTTTTGAACTCAGTTGTGTAATAAGTGATAGTTGTAAACCTTACTCTGAAATGTAAGCCTGGGGCAGTATTTAGACAGAAATGTTATTTTATTGTATGTATAAATGTTCAGGTTGTTACAGAAGCAGCGCCGGCGAGAGAAGGATGCGTTTGTTCGTGGGAGAAGGGAGAAGACGGCTCCTACTTTTTTTTTAAACAAGGGTAGCAATGGAAATAACAAGCATCTGAATGGTTGAGGGGAACCCTAGACACAAAATGGTTAAGAGGTAATTGTAACCATTAAGAGGACAAATTTTTTTTGCCAAACAGCCTCTACCTCTTACCGATTAAGAGGTAGGCTCTTAATGGTTACATTAAGAGCTAAACAAACAGCCCCTTAGAGGTTGTTTACGAACATAAACTTGGTAAGTGATTACCGGGTAACACCGTAAAAGAACTACCCTCACTTACCTTACTATGTGATATTCTTGGTTGTTAAAATTACATAGTATAAGTGTCTCTTTTTTTTTTTGGAAAGGGTATCCTGGGCCTATGGCCCAGACTAATCCCTGGCAATTAGGGCCTATGGCCCAGCTGCTAAAGCGTGCAGCCCTGAGTTTATCCTCAGTGGCCACAAGTGCTGCTAGTGGGGCTCGAACCTGGGTTGAGCGCTATGAACTCCCCAAGCCTTTACCACCACACCACAACCCTTGTGGTTTAGTATAAGTGTCTCTTACCTGAGTAAGAGTCACCACCCTTTACTTACCGGTTAACTAGGGGCAGAGCCAATACTATCGACGAGAGTCCTCTTAAATTTAACTATTAAACTATATAAATAAACAAATATATGTGGATATTGTATTGATAAAATGATCATCTAAAAATAAATATATACAACTACTTTATAAAAGTGGTGTATTCATCTTCACAGATTCAATAGTGAACTCGATGGATCTTATTTTCTGCTATTCAATTGTCGAATTCTTGTTGATTTACAAGATATTGAAGTTACATAACCTCCGATCGAACTATTTTTCAAAAAAAAAACAATATATAAACAGTTTTTTTTTTTTTACTCAATATGATAAAAAAAAAAAAATTAAAGAACAACAAATTACTTTCAATAAATCCCAAAACATTTAATTTAATATGCATGAACAAAATTTCTCATAAAAATTCCCTAAATTGTATTTATAAAAATATATAATAAATTTTATGAGACTTTATTCCTTGGATTTATATGTGAAGAAACGTATGTGTAATTCTACTAGGTTGCGGATGAGTGAGTGAAGGGGTTAGATTTTTGCTATAAAAAAAACAACTTGTTTTTTACAAAGTTGAGAGTGAGCCTAGGCTCACCCTGGGCTACCCTTAACTTACCGGGTAAGATTACCGGTTAGTAAAATGTCACAGTAAAGTTGTTGGTAAAGATCATCATCTCTTACATGGTAAAAGACATTTACCCGATAAGATGTTTTTAAGTGTTAAGTAAGTACTCCTTTAGTTTACCTATTCTTTTACAACCTCTAACAGAAGACTTCAGCCATGGAAAGTATTCCATCACGCGGCTTTTAAATCGTTGATTCAGTATAGATTTGTTGGCAAGCAGTCACTGATTTGGTAAGAAGCAAAATGATTTTGGTAAACGACATCACATCACCTAACGAGAATAAAATAAAAAACTTTGAAGTAAACAAACAGGAAATTGTTCAATCAATTCAAATATTCGATTTTGACTTTTAACCCGTTTGATTGTCTATTACACACACACATATATATATATATATATATATATATATATATATAGGCGAAGGATCATGTGAGAAGTTAACGATAAGAAGCGTGAGAAATAGATCTGAACCATTGATGTTTTTTAATCTCAATCCCTCCCATGATTTGCTACTTAGAAGGGAATTGATCTTGTGCATTTCGGTGCATCTCATCCTAATGTGTGTCCATTTCTCATCCAACGGTTGATAAACTTCTCACGCTTCTCACCAACAACTCAACTTCTCATCGGAACCCAACCCTATACCCCTATATAGGGTTGGGTTCCGATGAGAAGCTGAGGTTAATGTGAGAAGCGTAAGAAATGGTTATCAACCGTTAGATGAGAAATGATGCATATTAAGATGAGATGCACCGGATCAATCCTCTTCTAAGTCGCACTTCATGGGAAGACATTTGATTAAAAGTGATCAACGTTCAGATCCACTTCTTACCTTCTCACGTTAACCTCAACTTTTCACACGATCCTTCACCTATACCATAAATAGCCTGCTATTGATAATTTGATATAACATGATGTTGTAGAATTTAAAAAAAAATCATCTTACTTACAAAATTCTTAAATTTTGTTAAATATAAAAGATAAAATTAGATATAATAAAGAGGGTCTTGTTATAACTAATCATTCCCCATCAGATACAGTTTTTTAACCATAAAAGACCGGTTACCGAAAAAGACCAAGGGCCTGTTCGGTAACGACTTAATGGGCTGTATAGCATGTATAGCTTATTCGGTCAGCCATAACTCATTGTTTGGAAGTGACTTAATGGTTCAGAAAATGGCTGATTCGCTCAGCCTGGTTAAAAGAGTCCTATACATTCAGCCCTTCACTTTCCATCCATACCCTTGTGATAAAACAAAAAAAAACACACGCTGAAACCGATTTGCTCCTTGAATTGAAGAATCAGATCGATCGATCGCTTCCTCCCTGAATCAAAGAAATCTCACGCTGGAACACCTCCATGATCTGCTCCTCTGAAACCCATTTGCTCCTTGAAATCGATCTTCTCCTATCTTCTCCATCAGTTCGTTCTCTAGCAGATCTGTGTATCGATCTTCTCCTATCTGCTCCTTGTGGATCGATTTTATGTGTATCGATCGATTTTGTGGATCGCTTTTGTGTGTATCAATCGATTTCTTGGATCTCCTCTCTTTTTTTCTATTTGTCTGGGCATTGAAACAGACCGATTAAAAGAAAAACCATAGCTTCTCTCTGTCCATCGATTTTTTGTTGTTAATATTCATGTTCTTGGTTTTTTTAGACCCAATATATATATATATATATATATCAATCTGTGTATATAGCAGGTTGTTAATATTAATGATTATGGTTTTATTGATCGATCTGTTAGCTAGGGGTAAAATTGTCATTTTTAACAGTTTATTCAGCACAACAACCGAACAATAACTCATATGGTAACATACAGACAACTTTATCAATACAGACAACTATATTCATTCAGGTCTTAACAGAAAACGAACCGAGCAGCACCCAAGTACTATGTTCATACTTTTTTCAACATGACAGTCCAAAACGACTTATAACTCAAACACAAAAATAGAATCATTTGAAACAACTACGATATACATTGCGGCCGGTATCAGCTTTACCTGATCATCAACCATAAGAGAGTCCTCATGGATGAAAAAAATAATAATAATCTTAAGATGAAGATTTCTACTTCGTTAAATTGCTCTTACAACCTAATGAGACGGTCTGTATGTAACACACGGACGGAGCATAGCCCAGGAACACGACTCGACTCCCTCATATAAATCAATTGGAACTCAAAATCCATTGTCACCTACGTTACCTTCAATTGCCTCCACTTTCACGGGAGTTTCATGTTCAATTGCTAGCTGCTTTTGTTGACGGAATTTTGGACATTGCGGGTTGATTTTCATTCAGTTGTCACGCTTTTTGCTAGATTCCTTGGCTGGTCAACATTGTACCCCCGTAGAACAGTCAAATGATAAGCCAATAGCTGCATGTAGAAAGAAAAAAAATGCTCAAAAGTCTGTTCAACGTCTTACAAATCACATATATATATATAAGCATATCTTGAAGAACAGAAAGACTCGATATGCTAATGTCAAAAGAACTGCCTACACACTAATCATGTCATCCCAATAACTGATATCATACTTCTAGCCATTAGAAATTAAAAAGTTCCATCACCCCTCAGATGACCGTTAAACGTCAAGCTCTAGCAATAGCATGAACGGGGAGCTTGTCCCTAGATGGGTCGATTGCCGGAGGAATCATCCTTGCAAGTCCTGAAGGATTTTTTTTTTTTTGTAGTGACCATTGCATTATAGATTCATGGCTAAGAGAAGTTTGGAGGTCCAAAACCTCATAGCATTTCGTGGTTCCCAACCGGTCTGAAGACATTTTATAGATGATACGAGGATAGGGAATCGGTGATAGTGTGTATAACCAAACCAAGAGGACCCAGTAAATCCCACTCGAAGTAGGGTTCCACCCCCCCCCCCCCCCCCGACCTCTACCCTAAAGAGTGGAGCGGTTGTTTCCATGAAGCCCGTGACTTGTGCAAGAGTGTGACCAAACATGTAACAGGAATGAAGATTAGCATGTTATATAAATAAATAAATATATATATATATATTTACTGGGTTGCAAAATAACCGTGACCTACATATATATTAGTGGTTAATACAAATATCACAGGAGCACATTCTACTAAAACCGATTTACCCCTATTCTGAAATAAGTGAAGTTTCAAATATGGGAAGCATCTTATATTCATATCAAAAGTAAACTAATTAAAATGTGGTATAAAAAAGAATAGAAGTCATTTTAAGAGATGGAAAAGATCCTTTCTATCGGCTAGACATAGAGTTTCAGTCTTGGATGATAGTCCAACGTACATGACATAACACAAACACACACCACATAGTACATGTAATGATGAATGATATTCTAGATAACACAGAAACTAATAAGATGATAAACGACAGAAATAAATCAAAGAAAGGCAGGAAAGATATATTAAGCATATAGTTCAGTCACCTGCAATGGGACTATGTTGACAACAGGCTGTAAGCAATCCACAACCAGAGGAACCTGGATTACTCGGCCAGATCCACCACATACAGCTGCTGCATCTCCTTCTGTACACATCACTATCAGTCGGCCTTTGCGAGCCTTAAGTTGTTGAATAACTGACTGCTGTTTGCTGTTCAACAAAAGAAATTTCAGTAAAGCAAAACAAGTTGCAAATGAACCGCTTCAATCATTTTCTTTTTACTACAATTGATACTAAACCGACCTGAAGCATTGATCACGGGTAGCAATGACAACAATGGGGAGGTTTTCATCAACTAAAGCCAGTGGTCCATGCTTCATTTCACCAGCAAGTATCCCTTCACTGTGCATAAGTGCCACCTCCTTAACCTTCAAGGCACCCTCGAGAGCTGTTGCATAGTTATATCCTCTTCCAAACATAAGAAGTGACTGCTCAGAAATCAATGATTTTGCAAGATCTTTCATCTCTTGATCAAGTTTCAGCACTTCCCTGACTTTGCCTGCAGAAATTTTAGTAAAATACATTTCAGACTTGGTAAAAGACTGCCCCTCTACTCTTTCGGATAGAGGTCAGGTCCGCTACATCTTACCCTCACCAAACCCCACCCCCAGGTGGGATATACTGGGTTCGTTTGGTTTGGTCCAGACCTAGTTAGCACACTATTTTAGGGGGGGGAAGCATATAATCTCATTGTACACAGAGAAGAAGGTAAACCGTACCTGGGAGGTTAAGAAGGCTTTCTATTATTGCCTCTCTTCGCGGTTTACTAGAAATCGTGTCAGCCCCGATAGCTAGAGCCACCATAGCCATCACCACAATTTGACTTGTATATGCCTGAATATCAAGACCGTGAGACAACCAAGATACAAATGAGGTTAACTATAAATCTGAAAAGCAATTGGCCTACCTTGGTACTTGCCACACCAATCTCACTACCAGCATTTAAATGAACACCACAGTGAGTATTCCGGGCAATAGCACTACCAACAGTGTTTGTAATGCCGACACATAAAGCACCGTTTTCCAATGCATATTCAAGGGCATTCAAAGTGTCGGCTGTTTCACCAGATTGACTAACAAAAATTATTGTATCATCTCTGTAAATTGGTGCCTGCCTATCCAGCAGATCGCTTGCAATCTCCATCATAACAGGTATACCTGTCAATGCATGAAGCTAATGAAGACAACCCACATACTAACTAGCACTTGATAACATATTTCAACACACACTTACCAGAAAGTTCTTCCAATATAGGTCTTGCAGCTAAAGCGGCATTATAGCTAGTGCCACATCCAATAAAAACAATCCGTCTGCTCCTCCTGATAGTTTTCAGATGATCCTTCAGTCCACCCAACAAGACACTCTTCCTCTTGCTGGAACCTCCACGTATAAGCCGACCCCGCATTGTAGTTGTTAAGGATTCTGGTTGCTCATGAATCTCTTTCTGCATGTAGTGTTCATACTTGCCCTTGTTTATTTGCTCAACCTCCATCTCAAGAATGGACAATGCGCGTTGCACAGAAGCAGGTCTTGAAAGAGATTTTCCGTCACTCCCTTTGCCATGCTCAAACTTGAGGATCGTCACTCCTCCATCCTGAAACAAATGACAACAAAAAAGAGTTTACATGTATATTTTCATAAATGAGCACATAACAGAGTTGGAGTCGATACTTGGACCAAAATATGCATCATGCAATATGATACAAGAACAGAATGGTGCCAGGGACTAAGAAAATGATCTAAAAGTATGAGCTGAGAATCAAGACAAACAGAAATTGACAGCATTTCAAAATGTTGGTAAGCTTATAAGACTTGACATACAGACAAAAAGAATATATACAAAATCAATTGGAAGTTTTATTAACATTATCAATGGACACCTGAAAACCTGAATCCCAAGGTCCTACAGAGAATGATTAACTACCAACCACAAGGGATAGCAAGTAGCTCACTCATGAGCTCCTTTAAATTCCAATTCTGTGACAAACCAGTGACAAGTACAGAAGAAAGTGTACCATTTACACAAGAAAATACTAAAGAGCACACAAAAACCTTAATTGGGATAATAGTTGGTGGAAGTGACCCCCAAAGCAAAAATTAAATAAAAGTCTATTTCTTAGGAATACAATCAGCCATTAATTTATTTATAAAAATGAACTTAGTACTACTTCGTAAACCTTTTGAGATGAACTACCACTAAATTTACAAACTTATCCTTGTTAGAGGACTCACCTACAAATGCCATAACACGTAAAACAAATTTCAAATTGTTACTGTTCTGAAGCCATCTTCAACTAAAAATCCATGCATAACTCACAGCAGAAAGAGGGAACTACTGATGGACACACACTGCCCACCTTCGCATATTTTTCGAGTTTTCTTATCGAAGCACAGGAAATCAAGATCTTATCCTTCTGAAGTACAAACCATTAATTCATATACTCCCCACAAGAATTAAAAATAAATTTTGTCAATTGGCATCATAAAGTAAGTGTGGTAAATTAAAAACAGATATCTTAAGAGGTAAGACAATAGTTTCAACATTCTTATGCATACTGAAAGACCCACCCTCTATTTTGACAGAAATATTAGTGAGTGGAAGCTCAACAACTTCCTCCTTCACTAAGCTGTCAACATCAGTCAGGTTCTCTCCAGCAATCAAGTGATCCCCATTCCCTACATCATTAAAAATCGAACCAGGAAAACCAGTACATCTCCTTGCAATCACTGTAGGAGGCTTGTTCATACAGTAAATCAGTTTTTTTATTTCATGGAAATTATCCTGCAACTGTTTCCTGGGCTTCAGTCGAGCACCTGAATCAGAGGTCACACACTAAATGGACAAATTCTACTAATTTCTCAAAAGTAGCAAACTTTATTCCAGTTTCCACCATTCATTGTCTAACAGCCATCCAGTGTGTCTGGCACATCCACACTATCCTCCATCTCCAACGAGTTTTTTACTTCTCTTTCATTCTTATGATTTTGAATGTCAACTCAAAGGTGTGCTATAATACTTCAATTTATATATAATGAGAGTGCAATCTTTAGTTTATGCTTATGGTCCCTTCTCTTGGTTAACTTCTGATGTTAGATTTTTTAGATGTTTCAGGAACTCAGATTTTCGGATTATTTTATCAATGGGCATTCTTACAATTTTTGATGCCCGTTTTCCCTCCCCTAGGACATCTAATACATTCCTTCTCTTCTCCAAGATTCAATAATCCATGTAATCATAGCTTTCCAGATATCTTTAGACTTTAATCATGAAAAGAAAAGAAAATATGAATGGACCATAATACAATATAAATGTGACTAGAACATAAATGTCCGCACAAGCTGCCACTGAGGCATACCCGGTTACGAGGACGCCTCGTCTCTCATGCCACTCTCGATGTTCATTAACAATATTCACTATTTTTTCATGTATTTTGGAACAATATTTTAGGTCAGAAAGCTCCAGGGAATTCAGCTGATTAAGTAGCACATGTAGAAACCGTGGACAGATTAAACTTTCACATAGAACCTAAATTTTTATAAAGAATAGAGAATACATGCGTTTGGAAATAAAATTTATTAGTTAGCCAAGCAAAACTTCTTAAGCAAAGCAAACAAGTATGTAAGACATAAAAGGTGTGAAAGTTTCCGATATAAGGAAGAGAACAGGTTACCACCAATTAAAAAGAAATATTCAATTGAACAAAGCAATTTGGAAAACCAAATAACATATGATGCAGATGTGATGGCTGGTTATTGCAAATGATTATAGGATATATACCTTAATATTGACAACTTCACCGTCCTCGATCACCAAGACCTTTTTTGTGTGTTCAACAAGAGCATGAGGATCACTAGATAGGAAAAGTTCTTTAGGGTGACCATTTTTGGAAATAAATTTCATATCATTATAAGATGTTCCTTTGTTCTGTCCTTCAGTGAATTCCTGCAGAGGAAATTCATTTCTCAGTACCAATGCAAAAATATGAAAATTGTAGTTATATTGTTAACGATAATGATTATTATTTTGTATGCATTCTCAACAACAAGAACTTCAGGTTGCTACAATCCATGTGTTTCAAGCATAACCTACTTTCACACCAAGAAGCAGCGGACTACCACGTTTGCAAGCAATCAATTCGTTTGGATAATGTCTGCTTTTAAAAATAAGTGCATAAGCTCCTTCAAGATGCCGCATAACCTCGAGCACAACTTCGCTGAACGTGACAGTTTGATCACCTGCACCAGTAAAGATTTATTATTCAAGTTTAAATGGTGTAAGGGACACTTATGTGTGCTACACTTGAACAAGACCCTAAACTGTTTTTGAGATCATGTGACAAAAGATTAGCTGTATCGTCCTAATCAAATGAGAAGAAAACATACAAAAGCAGTAGACAAATTTATAGATCTGATGATGATCAAAGCTTATAGGACATCTGCCATTCTATTATCTCAGAGTTACAAGAATACGAGTATATGCATTAATGTATGGAATATTGTTATACCAAGGCATTGATTGCAATACAATATGAGAAAGTCTGAAACTTTTAACAATATGCTTCAATATCTAAAGTATTGATGTTGTCAATATCAGCATCTATTGGCTTCCTATAAAAAAGGTATGATGACTGAGGGCTAGGTCATCCGTGTACGCAGATGAAATATCTGAGAAAGGCCCACTTATGACCATAGAAAATGGTTACTAGGCTCCACAGCTCTATATTCTACTTCTTCCTTCTAATATCTGCACTTTTGCACATCCCTTGAAGTATGCCTTGACATCCTTAATAGCCAGAGTACATAGAAACTGAAACCCTTCCCTTCTTTAAAGTCTCAAGACAGAAATCTCAGAAATGTTTAGAAAGTTAAACACTATCCACAGCCCCAGAACAGCTCTAAAATACCATGCGCATCATCTTACACTAAACCTCGAGTTATCGCACATCCTACCCCTTTTTATGTCTCCCATTTTCTGCGACTATATCATTTGATACCAAACTTTATAACAGGCTGTTCCATTATCCAGTGGCATATCGTGTTTTAAGCTTGTAAAAGGATCTATTCTTTTTGCCCTACACAGCAATTGAATGGCAACTAAAAACACTCTCACATTGAAGATAAAGATGGCAGGTAATGGGTATAGTCACTAGCTTCTCAAGAATAATACGAGTATACGACCAATGCATTATGTCAGACTCATTTTATCATTAAGAACTTTATGTACCTCCTTCATTTGCTTTGTCAAAAACAAATTTTGCAAGCTTCGGGATCACTTCCGTATCAGTCTCAGATTCAAAAGTATACCCATGTCGAAGGAGAGATTGTTTCAACACCTGCAGCATTTATGAAAGAAAGAATATCATATGCCCAAAAAAGTAACTATGAACATATAATTTTGAGAAATCATACACAATCATTGACATAGATAGAGCATATAATCAGAAATGATAAATGCAGCAATAGTTGATATAGAATGACATCAAGGAAAATTTATTTGCTAACAATATCATAGTCATTCCAACTCCGACATTGAGTTTGCTCCATTCTCGCAATGGGAATTAAAGTAGACGGCAGTAGCATTGGTAAAATAAGAGGCAAATAAAGCCAACCAAAAACGGTGGCTATGTGCATCAAGGACCCAAGATTACAATCAAAACTTAAAAATCATTAACTCATACAAGTTGGTAGATAGAAATAAGACAAGAAATGTTGCTATTGATAATACACGATAAAAATCAATATTTTGAAAAAATATGTAAATACTTTATACAAATATCAAACTTTTATACAAAATCGTAAGCAGACCTCGTAATTGGTGATAACTCCATTGTGGACAACCAAGAAATCATTTCCAGCACCAGATGACTGAGGATGACTATTTCTTGGAGCTGGTTCTCCATGGGTTGCCCACCGGGTGTGTGCTATTCCAGCATGAACAGAGAAAGACTCCTCCAGATTTAGGTCAGTAGCAGAGACCTCTGAAACATGGATTCAAAAGACTGATTAATGAATACGATTCTCCAAAAAAAGAAACTCCTTTTCAACAAAATTTGTAAGTCATTATTGTTACAAGATCACAGACAGTATGACATAAGCAATCTGAGTAATGATGTGAGCTATTGCTCCCAATTTTTATGAAATAAAAGATGCTCATTTGTTACTATTAATAATATCGCTATTCTTCTTTCAAATACTACGACAGAAAAGAATACCAATCCCCTTATAGGATTGCACTACTCTACCAATGAGTTCAAATATAATACAATGACAATTATAACATCAATTTCAGAATTGACAGTTATCTTGAGATGCTAGGTCTACTTAAAATTCCTTAGATATGTATTTGCCCAAACTAACATTTTACGGAAAAGTATGCCTTGCTTCAAAATATGTTAACTATATCTTGTTATATGAAAAGCTGGCTACTTTGTATTGTTGGCATCAAGATAGGATAGGACAAGCAAACCGTTTACGCTTGTATGCACATGAAGTGAAATGCATAAACCATTGGCTATGGAAAACTGAAATTAAACATTATTATTCCTATAAAGCAGAAAGTGGTGATTTTGGGGCAGATGAAATGCTATTGTTTTGCAAGCGAATGATAATACCTTGGTAGACAGATTTGACTAGGGATTCAATGTTTCCTTCTTGACGAAAGACAAGAGGGGAATCGTGATGAGATGGTGGATGGATGGAGGAAGAATCGATAGAGATCCCGGCGGAATCGTAACCTCTGTATTCCAAACGACGGAGTCCATTGAAGAGTAGTTCGAGGATGTAGCGTCTGTCTCTGCTGACGTCGTAATTCAAGTAAGCGAAAATCCCGCACATTCTTGTGAAGACACGGAGATCGGAGGAAACACCGAAGTTGGAGTTGGAGGAGATGAATTTTAAAACCCTAACCTGATCGATGAAGGTTCAATAATCTAGCAAGTCTGTCTGTCTGTGGTTCATCAGCAGCAGATGCAGTCGATCATTATTAGTAGAGAACAGAGACGAGGAGTTTTGATTGATCCTTTCATTCGTGAATGGTAGGCGACGGCTGGAGACTGACTTTTAATTTTCAGCAGGCAGGCGTACTTGAGGAGTTAGTTGATTTGATTTCATTGGGGAGGGAGGAGACCCAAGCCCAATAAATAAATAATCATATGTTTAGGATTATGTTTTCTTAGGGGTTGTTTACCAAATTTTTTAAGTAAGCGTTGATTAAGGTAAGAGGTCTGACTCTCAAATAAGTGCGGACTAAAAATTGTTGTTTACCTAATATCTATATTATATTATAAAACACGGATAAAAAACTCTTAAATACAAATTATTAGGCACAAGGTACCATCATTTTATGCAAGATTTTAAAAATCTCTTAATTTACAAGTATTAAAGCACACGATACATATTACTACTGCAGGCTTTTAACACCCACCAATTTGGTATGTGCAATACCTTATTTTTATACAGAACTTTCCATGTATCACTATTAATTAATATATTATATTACTATAAATTTGTTTTAATTATATTATTAAATATGTAATTGGTTATTTTTTCTATATGTCATTAAAATATATAAAATAATCATTGAATTCTAACAAAATACTTAACTTTTTTACATAAAAAACATTATATTATTAAGCCTAAATTAAACAAGTTTATAAAAAAACATTATCACTTTCTCAAAACTATCCAAAATCGTACTGTAAATCGACAAAAAAATAAAATGAAACATTAAAACCGTGATGTATCTCGTTGCATTGCACGAGTACGCTTCTAGTTTTATATTAAGTGTTGATTATGTAAAAATGACAAATATACCCTTTTTTGTTTTTTTATCAATATTCATTTCACTATTCATAAATCATAATATGGTATTTAGATTTCAAATGTAATTATAATATTATTAATTTAATATAATCTTGGGAGATTTGGTGCAGATTTCTAAATCTGATTATTATAGTTAGTTTTTAATTTTATATTTTCATCCTCCTCATTATGGTTTTCTTTGGGAAGCTAAAAAAGCTGATGCATTGGGAACTATCAACCCTTTTCTCTCTCTAAAAAACCTCTATATACATGATGATTATCTACTCTTTGATTATTCTTCAAAATCTACTTCTAAATTTGTTTTCTACAAAGACTTTTGGGGTGAGACAATGAGGGAGGAGATGGGTTTCTTCGCATCGTCCCCTCATGTCACGACCACCATCAACACCATCAAGTCTGCCATCGACGACCCGTTTCTTCATATCTGCTGTCCGAGAGTTACCTAGTTGCTGCAGAGGCTAGCTTCCTTGTTGATGTTGTCGTTTGCCTCTCACAAACATCTTCTTTGTTGTTCTTTGCTCGACTATTTCGGTGTTTTTTTGTTTTGTTTCGGTGGATTTGTTATTTTGTTATGTCCTTGTTCCTGTGTAAAACTTGTTGTTTGGTTATATAACAAATTGATGTTGTTAAAAAAAATCTTGGTGTCTTCTTATCGGCGGCAATGCCTCAACACCACTTTTTTGATTTCGCTTTCCATTGGTATGATTGATTTGGTTCCTCTGGTGGTTTACTACTGGAGTTTTATGGGTCTAGCCAAGTACGAATCAGGTCCCAACTAGATATGGAGATAGAATTTTCTTTATTTTCTTTGGGTTTAGTAGTTGCCAAATAACATCAAAGAAAAAGTACTGCAATAAGGTTGTCAAATAAAGTTAGCATAAGATTATGGGTTGGGGGTGAAAGGGGTGGTTATGGAGATTACAAAGGGAGGGGTAATTACAGGAACAAAACATCGCTGATTATAGTCAGCATGCTTCTAACCTCTTTTCCCAATCAGAAGAACGGTCAGCATTGATAAAGAATCAGAGGCATTTTTATTTTTAGTAAACAACCATCTCTTTTTCTGGAAAGAACCTCTTACCGAGTAAGATGCCAGTAAGAGGTATGTAAACAGGCCCTTAGTATTAGATTACCATAATGGATGTTTCATTTTCTTTTTAAACTCCTTCCTATTTAAAGGACTTATGATTAATGAGAATTACAGACTTATTCTTTTTGTCTTATTTTTATTCTCTCTATATTGATTGTTCTGTAACACGTTATCAGTACGTACGCTCATTCAATTCACGAATAGATTTTTGGCTTCCAACTTCATCTATCAGTCTCGAATACTTCAATAATCCAAGTAAGAATTTTTCGACTTCTAACTCGAATACTATTAGTATACTTTTTTAAAATCCATATAAATCTTCAAAAATTAATATCATAAGAAATAAATATGGGGTTTACTTTCGTCATAATAGTTATGACATAAGGCAAAAAAACCTATGTTTTGATGATATAATATAGATAATCTAATATATTGATGATGTTGCTTTGTCATCTCATGATATCGTAATTGATGTATTGTTTTTGTATACTTACAAAATTTAAATATAAATTTATTTGTATCTATTTAAATTTATGGTTAATATTTATATGGTGACAATCAAATATGGTGATAAATATACATGACTATAAATATATGAATATATTTTTGTTTTTACTCTTGTATTCATCTGATTGAGTCTTAAATATAAAAGATAAACTTTTTTTCTACCGATTGATTTATAAGGAGATACTATTTTATTGAAAAAAAAGGATGAAATTCGATGTGTTCTTTTTAATTATTTTATTTTATTTAGAAAAAAGGTCAACTCATGTCTCTAAACATAATTATAAAATTATTTTTAAATTTTATGTTACACTTTCTAATTACGATTTTAATTTTATCAATTAATCAACATAAGTCATCTATTAATTATGATCTTTTTAAGATCTTTATTATTTTTTTAATTAAAAAGAAAAAATGAGATATTTATTATTAGTAATTGATAGCTAAACATCTTTTACTTATTTTTTATTTTCTTTTAAATTGGTTGATTATTTCTTTTGGTATGTATATCTTTAAGGATGCGTTTGGTTTGCAGACCGGATGGGACGGGACAGTACAAAAACTCACTGTCTCACGTTTGGCGTGACATGAGACAAAACAAAAATTCACTGTCTCACGTTTGGCGCAACATGGGACAGGGACAAAGACTGGACAAGGTGGGACAAAAAATGGTATTTTCTTGTTCCACCAAAATAGGTGGAACAACATGGGACAAAAGTGAGACAGAAACTAAAATCATTGATTTACCGCTATTTGATGTATAATTCTAATATGGTATTAGTCTTAAGGGTCACCACTACCCATCGTCGCCATTACCACCATCGGCGGCCACCAGTAGCCATCGCTAACCACCATCGACCACCTCTACCTATTTCTCCACCATAACAACCTCATCCACCACCTCCACAACCATCGGCTATCGCCACCACCACTACCATCGTCGACCACCTTCACTAACACCGATCATCACCACCTTTGGCCGCCACCACCATCAACGGCCAACGGTAGCCACCACCCACCATCGTCGACCACTTCCACCTCTTCCTCCACTACTACAACTTCCTCCACCACATCCACAACCACCGCCTATCGTCACCTCCACCGATCAACGCCACCCATTGCCTCTGCCACCGTCGACGCTTACCGCCAACTACCGTCAGTGACCTCCGCCTCTCCTTCCACTACAATAACCTCTATTACCCATGTCCACCGCCACCACCACTACCATCGTCGACCACCTATACCTCCACCACATCAACCATAACAACCACCTGGACCACCACCATCCACTATCTTTCACGTTTTTCACAACTACCGTCCTTCACGGGTCACCCATCGCATTTATCTTTACCTGTCGTTGCAACTACGCATCCGCCAATTCATTAAGATCTTCCAAATTGAATCAAATATTATATTTTATTTATATGAATCAGATTTTTTCGAACTACTATCAATTATTTCAGATTCTTCATTCAATTTTTCTACCCTTGTTTTTCTATGTATTTGTATGTATGAAAATCGTTTAAAAAATAAAAAATGTTTTTTTAATTAAATTATTTAAAGATATACTTTATTTGTTATTTATAACTATTATATGATATATATATATATATATATATATATAAAATCATCAAAAAACTTTTAGGGAAATTTGTCCAGTCATGTTCTATCCAGTCCTAGCCATACCAAACACAAGACAGATATTTGTCTTGTTCTGTCTAGTCCCGTCCAGTCTTGTCCTAGCCTCTTGTCCTGTCCAGTTCTGTCTAGTCCCGTCCAATCATGTATGTGTATCAAACGCTACCTAAGATTGTAACCAATTATAAAATATATATATTTTTACGTTTTTCTTTCCTAAATGTTATTTAATAAATTTATTGGTAGACTTGGAAAAAAATACTTTTTTAAAATCGTTTTTTTTATACGTGAACTCATTTGGCAACCATGTATAAAATTATTAAAGGATAATCATATTTGAATGAAAATATTTGAGTATATTTAATTATCGTGTTTAAATCTTTATTAATTTAATCGTGTATTACTTTTTGCATTGATGTATGTATACATTATTCAAATGTTTATTTAAGTGTTGATTTTTTTTAAGGATTTAGCATTTGAATTTGATCTATCACATAATATATTCAATGAATATCTTAATTATAAGTTCCTACTTATAATTCCAATCATATAATTAAGTTTTTAGAAGTTACACTTTCAACCCCCATATATTTTTTTTGGTCTTTTACCAAAAACTCCAAAAATATTAATAATATGTTAAAAGTTTGAATTTGGCTTTATGTCAAAACCAATATTTATTTTTCTAAAATACTATTAAGGTATTAAAACACTGAAATTGGCTTCATATGTCAAACTCGTATTCATTTTGGCCTCATGCCAAAACCTCTATAATTAACAATGTTATCTTCAAATTAAATAAATCGTAAAATATTGATTGGATTTTGTCAAACGGGTGTAAATAGCCTCAAGGTTTGTAGGGACTTAAGAAATCCATGTGATTCCCCTGCTACCTGGAAATCCAATAGATTGAGTGATTTCTTTTCGCAAATTGAAATATTAATGAAATATTATCAACAAAATGTAAGCATACATAATCCAATATTATTATGATGATGAGATTTCATACATAATATAATGATTATAGATCATGATTCATTGTTTTAGAAAACCACACATTATCCCTTATATACGTAAATGGTTGAAACAACTCATCTGTGATTCAATGTCCTAAACTCAAAAGAACTTGAGTACAAATATGAATATCCAATGTAAAAACTACTTTTGTCGAAAAAATACAAAAATATATACCTAAAGTCCATCATCTCCCTATTGACCCTAAAACCAACCTTCTAATAAGGTACAAACATCATGTTTTGAGACGTAGGAATACCTTTACTATAAACCCCCAAATAATTGTAGGATGCCCCGAAAGGAAGAATCAAGAGTACTCATGAATATGTACTTTCGGAACTAATCATACAGCGGAATGAAACCCACTTACTCGATTACAAAAAGGTAATTGATCTCAACAAAGAAATGTTATATCTAAAATGCGTCTCAATCTTTGTGGCAATGAACTCACAGAAGATGACATGATTTATAACATTATTTCCACCTTTCATATATCAGTAAATATTAATGAACCAATATAAGTTGGAACGCAATATTTAGACAAACTCACCAACCTACTGCAAGTGGTTGAGAGACACAACAAGGTTCTTTCAAATAACAACACCAGATATGTCGAGACAAAGAAAATTCCCGATATCAATAATGAAATTGTTAGAGGTGGAACAACTCCAAAGAATAGTGAGTGAAAGACAATTTCTCACACGTGGCATCTATGTACCACGTGGACAAAACCGTGGAAAGGGTCAGGGTCATGACAATAGTTGGAAGGATTTTCCAATCCTTGGAGCAGAGATGCAACTACTGCCGGTTGATATTGGATAGTCAAAGAAGAAATACATTAATCACTAGTTCTTTTGAGAAAGGAACACATTGAAAATAAACTATATCATATTATATTAAGATTGATTAAGCATATGCTTCCTTGAAATTTGTGTTAAGCATAAAATTAATATACACACTCAAATTGATAACCATTATAGATGTAAAGAAATACATCAAAGACAAATACAAAACTCTCAATATTCTCCGTTTCGTGTAGGAATGTATCAAGGAGAACTTGAGTTTTTGTAGGACATTTCACAACAATCTAAAGAGATTGACTAACATTTTTTTTAATTTATCCAATCAAAATACTTAGACGATGTACTGTCATTTTCTTGTTGGTACAAGATTAATAGTCATTAAAACACATATTAATGAAAACCTTGTTAAGATATTCATATCAAATAGAAATCATATTATAATAATGAAATTGAGTATATGTACATCAACTCTAATGATATGAAAGAAACATATATTAGAGAAATTAATGTGTCAAATTAGTGGATTATCTAGGTCACTAAATCATATTTTGTCACCAATAAAAAAATTTGGACAATGACACATATATGTTTCACATGGGACACCATGGTCATGACATAATGATCCATGTTTGCAAAATACACATAAACACATTCTCTTTCGAGTGAAAGGCAAAAATGAGGCAAATTGCAAATGTTGACTTCTGCAGCATAAGAAGCAACGCCATTATCATAATATGCCCTCTCGAATGCCTAAAACTTTTGTATACTTTGATCTTTAGCCAATATAGGAATGAGACCATCCTAAAGCCAATGACATTTACATTTACACATGTTTGGTTGTGCAGTATATGTGTCAATTGTGCCCCCACAGTGCACCAAAATGGGTCTTTAAAATGATTAAGTATATTTGTTGGATATGAATCTCCAAATATTATCCGCTAATTAGAATCCTTGACAGGTGATCTTTTTACCGCTAGATTTGCGGATTGTCACTTTGATGAGACAGTCTTCCCGTCGTTAGGGGGAGATAGGAAAAAGGATTTTCCGTAGGAACGACAGGAAGTGTCATTAAATATTTCCACTCTGTCTCATGTTGATCCCCAACTTCATAATGTAAAGTTGAAGTCAAACGAATCAGACTCGATACTTGATACGTTTAATATTATTCCAGAAATGACAAGATCACATATACGAGCTGCAAATATACTCGCAAGGTTAAAGTCCCCAAACAAGGACACAACGTTGCTGTAAAGTGCGTTGCAATCACACATGATGGAGGTGTGGTTGAGGTAGTAGCTCCCAAACAGAAATGGGGGAAGCTACTTGCTTCGATAGTGTAACACCCCGATTCTTCGAAAGGTATCATTTCAAGTTAATACAGAAACCGATATATTAAGGAAAAGTAAGGTATTTGATTTTGGACTTTAATCCTTGATTTTATAGTCTTGATAGAGGAAGGATTCAATTACGAGTCCAACGGTTCTTTCTGGAGTGAAAACAGAGCTATAACGAAGAAGTTACGGCCAAAACAGTAAATGAGAAGAAAGCTGGCTGCGACTATGACCAGCAACATTGCCCTGCGAAAACGGATTCAATTAAGGAAGTTTCAATATTATGTTGATGGTGTACCGTCTTAATGGGCTTTAGTGATCAAGGAATTTTGTGGTTCGTCTGTTAGGGATGTAAGATTTGGGAACATTAGCCCTCTGTTAAGTATCAGCCTTAATGCGACAATACTTCTGGAATGAAGTATTAGGCGGAATGTCCACGTTTTGATGTCACCATTTTGGTATTAGGCGTCGACTCTTTTCTTGAGGACAATAACCGTTAGTGTGCTCAGTGCACGTCCGTTGAATTTGGGGTGTTCGCAGGTGAAGTGGTAACATTAAGAGAAGTAGATATTGATATTTAGAGATCGATCAGTGGTAATCCTGCAATCTACGAGGCTTCGCCGATCTATCAATAGACGTTGAATGCATTATGGGAACTGTGTAACCGTGGGATTGAAGTAATCCGCTATCTGTGGGTATTGTGCTTATGGCAACTTGAGGGTCGGATCTACGATTATGTTGGGTCAAACCAAGCTAGTGTTAGGAATTGTCGCCAAGGAAGGGACGATGACTCTTTTACAGTATGGATTAGTGGGGTATTATTGGTGGAAATGACGGATTAAGGTCGTAAGTTACTCTTGAGGTAATATGAGCAACATAAGGTTGGGAGACAACCGAGATTTAATGATTAAGAAAATGATTAGGCAATGACTCAACGTTCATCCCGACGTCGGTGAAATATATCGAACATTGAGATTAAGCTTTGTAACGTCACGTTATGAGAAACTCAGCGACAACCTCAACCAGAATGTAATCGGGTTCGTATATGAGGTGAGGTTTCATGAAGGTATTCCTTTGGATAGGAAATCAAGCGATCTTTCCAAGTGTAATTTTGGGTGCTTGGTGGTTCCAGATTTCGAGGACAAAATCTCTTTTAAGGTTGGGAGGATTGTAACACCCCTATTCTTCGAAAGGTATCATTTCAAGTTAATACAGAAACCGATATATTAAAGAAAAGTAAGGTATTTGATTTTGGACTTGAATCCTTGATTTTATAGTCTTGATAGATGAAGGATTCAATTACGAGTCCAACGGTTCTTTCCGGAGCGAAAACGGAGTTATAACGAAGAAGTTACGGCCAAAACAGTAAACGAGAAGAAAGTTGGTTGCGACTATGACGAGCGACATTGCCCTGGGAAATGTCGCCCAAAATGTGCAGAGGTTGTTAAGTCGCGAAATTCAGCCATTTTCCTCATTTCTCTTCATCCAAACTTCTTCTACTCTCTCCCAAACCAATTTCCTTCTTTTCCCTTCAAACCCTAACTTATTTTGGCTCAAATCCTTGGATTTTGTGGAGGTGAAACATCATCAAGTGGTAGGATTGAAAGCTATGGTCAATGATTCATCATCTTCATCTTCATCTTCAAACTCAAGTTTATTTTTGGGTTTTCTAGGTTTTCATCAAAACCTAAGTGGTAAGTGTATCCTCTCCATTTCTGAACCTCATTAAGTGATGTAAATGTTCCATTGATGTTTTCCTAGTGTGTGGTTTCTCTAATTTTGGTTTGGAAGATTTTGAGAAAGTTAGGTCAAAATTAAGGTTTTAGGTATAAGTTAAGGTTTTGATATAAAATGTTTGGGGAATGTTCCTATATGGTTGAATAAGGTTATTGATGGTTGAAAATGTTTGGATCTAGGTTTTAGAGGTTTGGCTTGGAAGATTCAAGTTTCGTCAAGGAAGCTCAAATGGGGTAAAATCTAGATTTAGCCTAAATCTAACAAGGTGAGTTCAAGTTGATTTGTGAAAACGGTGTACATGCCAAAATGTTTATTTTAATGTGTTTTATGTCTTACATGAAATTGTTAACTGCTGATAAGTTTGGTTATTTTGAAAGTGTTTAACTTTATAAACTTATATAGCACACATCTTTGGGATTTTGGGCGTTTTGGATGAATAATTCATATATTTTGGTATCTTAATGATTTATTTTATGGAAGTAGATTTTGAGTATAAATGTATTTCATTTTGTGTTTTGGAGAAATGCATGGTTTTGTGTTATGGGACGTTTTGAAAGGATAAATATTATAAACTTACGTGGAAAACGATTTGTCCCAATCTACACTACGTTGGAGTCATTTTTATAAATTGGAGTATTGGTTTACATACATGCGGGTTGTTTACATTTGGTTTCACTTTATGATTTTCAACGTTGGGTCCTTGGGTTTGTTAAGCTTACGGCTCGGTTTGGATTTTATTGGGTTTTGAGGACACTTGTCCGTTTTAATCGCTCATGGTAGAGCGTTTGGTTATGATTTGCATTATTGCATCTTATTTGAGAATTACATGTTTTGAATGCATTATTCCATTCATTTTGAGTCATGTAATGGTTTAGTTAGTGCAATGGATCCATAGGCACGGTGTTCCTATGTCCCCGTTTGGGCATTGGGTTCACCAATTGGCACAAAATAGGCATCGGGTCACCATGATAAGTAAGGTGTGGGCCTATACGGTCGGGCAGCGTCTTATGGGCAGTAAGGTGTAATTCCCTTGTGCTTAAGTTCCCCTATTTTGGAACTTTCAGGAATAGACTCAGAGGAGTTGACTTGACGCTTTCGAGTGATAGACTCAGAGGAGTTGAGCTCAGTGGGTTTTTATTTGTGTAACCCACATGTTTTGATTTCATGCTTTTGAGTGATAGACTCAGAGGAGTTGAGCTCGGTGGGTTTTTATTTGTGTAACCCACATGTTTTGATTTCCTACATAATTATGTGACCTACGTTTGTGTCCCGTCACGTACAATGTAATCGGGTCTTTCCCGTCACCAATAGGTGTGGTTTTGGTTATGGAGTTTTATAATCCATGTTTTTGGAGACATTTGAATATGGGTATTTATCTATGTTTTAAGGTTTTGGTTATCGAGATTCATTCGTGTATTTGGGATGTTTTGGAAGTTGGAGTTCTCTACATTTTCAGTGTTTGATCATTAAAATGTCAGTTATGTTTTACGTGCGCTTTGGGTTTTGGCTTTATTTAAAGAGGCATTTGTTTTATGATTTTTAATCACAAAAAAGGTGAATAATGAAAGGAGATTGTTTTAAGATTTAATGTATTTCGTTTTCGGTTGCTTTCAAATCAAATGTATTGCATTTTGGAAATCGTGACTTTATATATCATTCTTAAAGTAAACGCTTTATTTATCTCTAATGAAAACTCTTGAGCTCACTAGGCGTTAAGCCTAACCTTTTTTATTTGTCGGCATGTGCATCAGGTTCCAGATGGGGGTTCAGTTCTAGCAGTCGTATGAAGAGACGTGCTTAGTGGTTCACGAGTGTAAGTATTTGGTGAAGTCTTCCGCAGTTTGGAGATAGTGACACTTTTGGGTTTTAGTAGCACCCGTCCTCATTATAGACTGTTTGTATAGAAAGAATGTGTGTATTGAGGTTAAATATTAAATTGTGGTTGTAGATGATTTATTTATTGGTGTATTTAGAAAATTTTAAATTAGTTGTTATTTCCAGATTTGAGGGTGTTACAGATAGATACTCATCTAAAGGAAGAGAAGAGTAAGACACAACTATTTGTCATCAATACATAAACCTTTCATGAGATTGTCTCTGATTAAACTATGTCTATGAATCATTACTGGAGGACGCTCCGAAGTTAATATTGATTCCAGAGATCAAAGAAATCTCAAATGAATTATGAGAGTGCATATGAGTCGATGGACAGATCATACATACTCATTGATGATATATTTCGCATATATTGTTGCTTATGAGGTGATAAAACACATTGACATCGAACCATGCTCAGTTGAAAAATATCAACAAAGAGCAAATTGGCCTAAATAAGCAATCAAGGAGAATCATATTACTTTGAGGTAATATTAAAAAATTTCAATATTACCTCAAAGTAAAGATGAATCTCTAAAATAAAATTCTACATTTGAGATACCTCAAACGGAAATATAGATTTAAACTCAACAAAATAATAACATAATGCCAAGAATAAATACAGTCGGGTGTTACTAAACTCAGTCTAAGTTGTTAATCCCAAAGTACGGAAGACTTCATCAAGCTACACACTCCTCGAGCACACAACTAACACTCTTCTCTTCACGGTGTCACTAGAACTATTCCCAGCCGGAACCTGGTGCACATGCCGACAAATAAAAAGGTTAGGCTAACGCCTAGTGAGTTCCAGAGTTTTCAACACGAATAAAAATATCAGTAAAAAAAAGAAGAATACAATTTAAATCATAACCTTTCAAATGATATGCTTTCAAATATGAAAACAACTCGTTTTTCAATAATATGCATTTTTGGTGAAAGAAATATCAATATAAACATTTTCCAATCCAATATAAAAGGTTCTTTCGTAAATTAAATTCAACCCAAAAGTTACTCAAAATGAGAATAGAAATTGAACTCCCAATTTATGAAACGCGGATAAAACTTTATATCCCGAAACACCCAAAACACGGGTGGGGAATAATACTCAACCCATAAACCAAGGGTAAAATCCATATAAACAAAACGTCATCGAAAACATGGATAATAAACTCAATACCCAAAACAACACCTTTCGGTGACGGGGGAGACCCGAATTCCATCGAATGTGGCGGGCACACAAAGTTAAGCCACTTATCAATGTTCTCGAGCTTCACATAGAGCCATGGATCACCGTATACGGCTCCCTACCGAACAACCACCGCAAGATACCCAAATGACCCTAGTGTCTACTCGACCTCTAGATGAGTGTCACCACAAGAGCCACAAGTCCCCGTATCCGACTCACCATGGGCACCACCGCAAGACTTAGCTCCGTATACGGCTCTGCATAGCACCACCGCAAGCTTCCATAAAAACATGACTTGGGGACCTCTCACCAGACTTCAAACGTGGACACTAAAATTCAACGATGAGTAACCAGACTTGATTACACGGGCATTGAGTTCAACCACATACAATCTATACCTCGAGACCTTCACTAAAGGTTACACGGTTATCGAGTTCAACCACCCACGATCTATACCTCGAGCTCCCGTTAGCCATAAACAACTTCCAGTCCCAAAACGGGGATAGAGTTCCCAATTAAACCAACCGACTCACTCATATGCCTATGGATCCAATGCATTATAGTCTAAACGTTACATGACTCCAACGAATGAACTAACACATTCAAAACATGTAACTCTCAAATAAGATGCAACTAAGTACACCATACGTCCAAGACTCCTTAACGAGCTACTAAAAACTGAATGAATACCCCAAAGACTCGTCTGAGTATAAATCAATGTAACATCCTCAAATCAGAAAATAGCAACTTATTTAAAATTTTCTAAATACATCAATAAACAACTCGTCTCCAATTACAATTAGGAATTAACCTCGATACACACAACTTTCTATACAACAATCTATGATGAGGACGGGTGTCACTAAACCCAATAACGATTGCTATCTTCAATCCTGCGGAAGACTTAAAACCCACGTATCGCCACTAACTCCAAACTGGGACCTGATGCACATGCCGACAAATAAAAAGGTTAGGCTTAACGCCTAGTGAGCTCAAGAGTTTTCACATGAATGAAAATATCTTTAAAAGAAAGGAATGCAGTTCAAATTGAGATCTTTCGAAATGGCTTACTTTAAAATGACAACGACACGTTTCTCCAAAATATGCACCTTTAAAGACAATACTCCCAAATACACATTCTTTGTAAAAACAATGCAACGCATAACTCCCCCAAACGGGATCATAGTTCGACCCTTAAATAAAGGAAGACAATTCATAAGGATAGGGTACGTCATTGAAAACCTGAAGCTTGAATCAATACTCACACGACCATAAAATAGAATGAAATCCAATTATCAAAACATGGACAATTAAATATCCAAAATACAACAAGTCGACAACGGGGGATACCCGTATCCGTTGAGAGTGGAAGGAACACAAAAGTATACCACCCATACAACGTTAATCGCATGACACCTCACGACATCACAACCAGGTGTCCCTGCGACTTCTTTACAAGCTCCACCCCAAGTCAAGTTGACGCTTGATGAACATCCCGAAGGACTCCACCCTAAAGGCCCGACACACTTAAAGACTACCTCTCGGGCAATACTTCAAGTGGCGGAGGTCCTAGCGCCTACTTTGCCTGTAGCGCTACCAAACTCAACTCCTCTTAGCGATCACTTGTAAAGTTCCGGCCATAAAACATGGGTACTGAAGGCCACTCCCGCAATACCCAATCGACCATACCGACCGGACTGACGTGCCTATGGATCCATAACAACGTTGTCCAACATTACATGACTCCAATTGAATGACCCACGCACCCAAAACATGTAACTCACCAAATGACACGAATTAATCGTCATCATACTCAAAACCCACGACGGTTATAAATCCGAACAAGTGTCCACACGACTCATTTAGTCAAAACCAAGCCAAAGACTCAACACTTTACGTAAATCCTCAACTAACGCCTTTGTAAACTTTAAAAGACACGATTAACCGACTAACGAAGACACGACGACTCAAAAACGTAAGTAGCACAAACTCAACATCGTTTGAGACAAACCATTTTCCCAAATAGACTCTTTATCCTTATTTCCCAAAATACCACGTGACACCGTTATGCCTATTTTCCAAGTAATCGTACGTGCAAAATCATGCAAATGACATTCACATCAAATGGACTCCATTTATATAAAATACGTCAAAGAAACATATCAATATGCTTTATTTGTCAATACGCCCAAAATCACAAAGATGCATGTTTCATGAGTTTATAAAGGTAATTATAAACAAATACCCAAAACTTATCAGCAGTTAACAATTTGATGTAAAACACAAACACTTTAAAAATGGACATTTTGGCATGTACACCGTTTTCATAAATCATCTTGAACTCACCTTGCTAGATTTAGGCTAAATCTAGATTTTACCCAACGAGCTTTTTTGACGGCCATTTGAATCCTCAAACCGAAATCTTCCAAAACCTAGATCCGAACATTTCAACCCATAAATACCCATAATCAACCATAAGGAACATCCTCCAAACATTATAAATCAAAATCCCAAACAATATCCAAAACCCTAATTTCTCCAAAACCACCAAATCCGAGATTTGGTATACCAAACACTAAGAGATCAACAATGGAGTATTTCAACCTTTAAAATCAAGAAAGCTTACCACTTAGAGACGATGAGACCTTCCGAGGACACCCATAACAATTCTTCAACCCAAACTCCCAAACACGAACTTTGGGGAAGATGAAGGTGGAGGTTCTTGACCATAACTTCCAATCTTTGTTGGGTGGTGAGGAAACACTTGGAATATCATGGATTTGGTGATTTGAGGGTATAAAACCGATTTTAGGGTTTGGGTTTGGTTTTTAGAGAGAAAAGGGTGAAATGGGGAAGTTGGAATGAGAGAGAGAGGCTGAAAATCCACACTTAACAGCACCCTGGGCACCGTGTGCTACATTGACCATGCGACATTGCCCAGGGCAATGTCGCCTGGCAATGTCGCCAGGTGCCCCCAGGCCGCGGTACATCCTCTGCGACTGTGACAGTGCAACTATGACACTGTCATAGTCGTCGGGCATTGTCGCGGGACCTTTCCGGAGCCCCGAAACCCGACCCTTTCACTGCCAATACTCCCGAAACTCCAAGGGACTTTAAACAATACATTTCCCAACGAAACCCCACCGTTTACAAGTCACAGAAATGTCCGGTTGACATTTACTTACCGAAAATCACGGGTGTTACAATCAAGCCCAAAAGGCATAATAAACGTTTGGATAAAACACGTGAGCCAATATGGATACGTAAACCAAAATACATTTTTTCCCAAAAATCATCGTCTCTCAAATCACCATTGGCCTGCAGCCTAAAACCAAAAATGTTTATAATTTCTAAAATGTTCATAAGACTGGGAATGACTAAAATCAAATTACTCACACGTTTGTATTTTCAAGCGTCTCATTTTATAAACGATACATATTTCCAATAAACACTAAAAATGCATTTTTGACCAAATAATCTCCTCTTTTATGCAATAAATCATAAAACACTTTCATCTATGACTTATTTATCAAAATGCCCAAAAATCCCAAACATGGGTGTTTTACAAGGTTTATAAAGCTAAACACTTCAAATAATCAAAATCCACTAAATAATTCAAACCTTGATAATTTCATGTAAAACACGTAAACACTTTAAAATGGACATTTTGGCATGTACAACGTTTTCACAAATCAACTTGAACTCACCTCGCTAGGTTGAGTTAAACATAGGTTCCAAATTCAACCATTAACCTCCAATAGTGTAGATTCCACCATTTTCAAGTCATCACCAACAATGAGTTAGGGTTTCCAAATGACCCATTTCTTCAAATCTAGGATAAACCATCAACAAGTAAAACCTTTAGATCTACAAAGATCCTTATACTAAAACTTGGAATATTCATGGAAACTTACCACTTTAGGATATTGAGACTCTCCTCCCAAAATCATCCAAAGGAACCCATCAACCCTTCAAATCCAAGGTTCCAAATACCAAACATTCATGTTCCTCTAGGATAGATCCACCATGGATGCTCCAATTCTGATCTTCAAGCTCACAAAATCACACCAAAGGGAGAAATGGAAAGTGGGAGTGAAATGAGAGAAGTAAAAAAGGGGGGTGAGAATGAGAAAACCCTAAAAAATGGGATTTAAATTGTCCAGACCGTCCCCGCGGCCTTGGTCGCGGTCCAAGCCGCACGTGCTCCTGAGCCGTGGGTCACAGTGACTTACGCGGGCCTAGCCGCGACTTTAGGCCATAGGCCAAGCCGCGCGTGTCGCCTGATGCGCCTTCTCACCCCTTGTGCCAAAACCGTTCCCCGACCATTTCTCTCGGTCGGCCGTTGACTATTTCCTTGGCTGATCATCGCCCGTTCTTTAGGAAATTACAGGTGTTACATACATGTCCCTGTGTTCTGTGTGATTTGGTCCCTATATATATATATATAATGTGTGTATATATATATATATATATATTAGTAAAGGTGGCCACCACAAATTCACAGTGATCTCAATGAAGGTGGTTTTGTCCCCGTCGTTCCGTGATCACAGATTCACAATCCCCAATCCTTCCACTAGAAATCTTCGGTATCACGGTTGGGATGGCGATGGCCGGAGGTTTTAAAGATATGAGATACAAGAGCAACGGGAACCACACCTATGTGATTTGATCCCGGAGATGGAGGGGGAAGGGACGCCGGAGAGATGTCCGGTGGTCATGGCCGGAGGTGACAATGGGGAAGGGACGATGGTCCTTGTGTAATTGTGTTACACACACACACACACATATATATATATATACTTAATTACAAGTTGGCCCCTATAACTTCATGGTTTTTACAAAAAAAAAGGAAAAACAAAAAGAATTGCAAAATTAGACAGAAAAAGTGATCGGACGAAAATACCCTTGGCACTAGCAATGAAAATAGATGAAGTTAGTGGTCAGGTCCCACTTTCAAAACAAAATCCAAACCTGAGGGACTACAACTTGACTTATTGAAGTACATGTCCCACTTTCAAAGAAATCGACAAACATTAGGGACCAAAAGTGTAATTCGCTCTTTTTTTATATATAGACAAATCTGGTATTGAGATTACTAACAAAAAAAAAAGTCATAAGAACATCTCCAACAACTTTCCTAAAATTTAAATCTTCAAAAAAAATTACATCAATCTCTAACAGATTCTCTATATTGGAGAATTAAAAATTGATTATAATATTAAAATATTTCATTCATCTATTAAAATATTCTCTCTCTCTCTCTCTCTCTCCATATTTATTTTCAAAGTTTTATATTAGTCCTCTCACTTGGTAATCATTTTTGGCTCCATATTTGGAGAAAAAACTCTTCTCTCTCTGGTAGCCAGTTATCGTGTATCCAGAAATGTGGGCACAAGTATATACCAACACCGAGATCGCTATAAGTAATACAATGGTAAAAGTATCGAATATCGTTCCCACAAAGACTGAACTACTGAGAATTACCGACTTTTATGAACTTCTTGCACAAGTTTCGAGTGTGGGAAAAATTATCTTTTTGGTGATGGATTAATGCTATAAAAGAGAAAATGGACTTTATAATTAAAGATTGGGTACAGGTGTAAGCTTTTATTGAGAGAGACGTAGTAACACAATGGTCAGATGTAACACCCGTAAAATTTAGTTTGTCTATTCCTTTTAATTACATTAATGGTTTGAATGATTAACACTGTATGATCTAACTTAGAAAAGGAATCCCGAGTCGCGAGTATTTAATTTTTGTAAATTTCTTAGCTCGTAGAATCGCTAGATCGAAAAATCGGGATTTTACTATGCCCACGACAATGCCCGAAGGCAAAGTCGTCGGTTGAGGGTGACCCTCGGTACACTTTGGGCGACTTTGACAACGACAATGGCCATAGGCAAAGTCGCATGTCATTATCGCTAAGTACGTAACGAGAGGGGGCGTGAGCCGCGACAATGCCTTTGGCAAAGTCGTCGGGAAATGTCTCCCGCGTGCCCCAGGGTTTATTTATTCTACAGTTCGACCCCTTCACTCACTTCTAACCTATAACCTGTTTTGGGGACAATTTTTCCATTTTAAAACCCTCTCCTCAAGTACTCCAAACCTAGGGTTAGATAAGGGCATTGAATGTGGCATTAAGTTTTGGTTGGAAGCATTTACTTTGGAAGATCAAACAAATATTCAAGTCCCTTCTACTCCAAGTCTACATCACCCTCTTTCTTAGAGTTTTGATACTTTTCTAGGTTTTTGGCCAAAAATCTAGATTATGAGTTTACTAAACCTTATGAAAACTAGATACATACCATCATATGTTACTTGCTTATTTTGTTACATTTATACTATATTATAAAAAACGACATAAAAAACTCTTAATTACAACATTTTAAGCACAAAGTACAATTAATTAAAGCCAATTACTTAATTTACAATTTCTTAATGCTTTGATACAACATTTCCAAGCACAGTATCTCACATAATCATCTATTTGTGGAATGGATACTCATTTATTAATATAACTATTTATTTTTTGGTGGAGGATTTTATAAAATAAGATTTTATATTAGCATAATCTATTTTAAATGTATGCTTTGGTACAACATTTCCAAACACAGTATCTCACATAATCATCTATTTGTGGAATGAATACTCATTTATTAATATAAATATTTATTTTTTGGTAGAGGATTTTATAAAATAAGATTTTATATTAGCATAATCTATTTTAAATGTATGCTTTGGTACAACATTTCCAAACACAGTATCTCACATAATCATCTATTTGTGGAATGAATACTCATTTATTAATATAAATATTTATTTTTTGGTAGAGGATTTTATAAAATAAGATTTTATATTAACATAATCTATTTTAAATGTAGATTTTACATTTAAATCTATATTAATGAGATGTAATATAATTTTTTTTTCTTCCGTATTTTTTTATATTACATCTCATAATGATTTTTCCATATTTTATTTTATAAAATCTTTTTACATAATGAGATGTAATATAAACTCTTTTTAATTCCGTATTTTTTTTGCTAATATAAAATCTATTTTATTTTATAAAATCTACACGTATTTTATATTAGCATAATATAAAATCTACACGCGTTTTTTTGCTAATATAAAATCTACACGTATTTTTTTTTCACGAGCATTAAAAGAAGAAAAAAGAAGGTTGATATGAATTAAAAATAAAAAATAACGAGATACACTAATAAATTATCGTATTCTTTAAAATAAAAATATTCCGCAATACTTTCCAAATTAACCAAGTGTAAAGAAAATAAAATAGAAACGATGTAGATATAAAAATATTCTTCAATATTTTTAATATATTTACATTTAAATGTAAAATCGAAAATGAAAATAGAAGATTTTAAAATATTCTCTACATTCACTATAAATATATATAGCTTCTCTATGTATCATCCGAGTACAAGAAGAAGACGAACGGTCGGATGTCAATGGCGGAACCTGCAACTGAACAAAAGGTATTCCACTATATTTTTGTTTCTTTGAAAAACTACTTTTTTATATTTTATTTTATTTACTGAGGATTTGTTTATATTTTTCAAAACCCACAATCATATTTTTCGAAGTAGGGGAATAAGATATATATACATATATTTATTTTTATCGACTAATACTATGAGGTCTTGAAGTCAATAGTCAGATAAATTTTCAAGTGGTACTGAGTGAATTTGAACTATACCAGTTGAGTTGTCGGTTACAAAAGATAGAAATCATTTATTTTCTTTGTCATATTTGATGTGGGTTGAATGTTGTTAATTAATCTACAGATTTATACGTTTAAAGTGATTGTCAAGTGTTGTCGAGGAGGTTTCAGAAAAATTGCAAAATCTGTAAAAACGTATGTTCATATTTATAATTATTTCAATAATAGTGATATGTTGTGAGACATGTCGTTTGAGTTTTAAATAATATAATACAAACTATTACCAATATTATTACACAAACTCATAACAACAAACGATTAAGAATATATGCAAGTTAACCACTTATGAAAATACATTCGTTTTTCACATTGTAGGTTGACATAAAGGTTTATCGACTCTTTGGATGGAACTTAATTGGTGTTATAGGTCTCCCCCATTGACTCCATGTATGGGAGTTTCCTTGATAAATATCGTGTACATGTTATATTATAATGAATTAATGTTGCTTGTTCGAACTCACTAGGCTTTTTGGCCTAACACTTGTTTTGGTGTCGGTATGTATCTCAGGTTCTAGCGGCGCCGACATTAAGGAGGTCTAGCCGGACTTATAGTGAGCTTGGGGAAGATTTTTGGGACACCATTCTATAGAAGACTTTCATTTTTGAGAATCTCGGATAACACCCGAATTGTAATCTTGTTTCGCATGAAATTAGATTATTAGGTTGTTATTTCCCCTTTTCTAGAATTACAACTTGTATTTAACAGGTGATTATTCTTTCCCCATTTTTTGGAGGCTCAATGCTTTGACATTTTTATATACCACATTTTCGTTTTGGAAGTTTTTGTTATTCCCTATTTTTGGGGTGTTACATCAAACGCTTTGTAGTACAGATTATCTATAAAAAGGTCGATATCTCGAAAGTGAATTTTTATAGACCGGTCCTACAAGTGTCCATAAAGTGTCAATTGTTACCGACTCTTAATCTTGCTGTTTTAACTAAGTTGATAAATTAATCAAGTTCTACCAATATGAAGATTTATACCTAAATCTCTTTGTGATATAAATCTCGACCGACGTTTGAACTTTAGCAAATCATACAAAACTTGTATCCCTACGTGGTTATCAACGACTCTATCAAATCTTTGTGCATCACTTAAGCCATATTTAGAATCCGCCCCTCTCGGGGTTAAGATTTAATATTAACACTTCAAAGTGATTGGCTTATCTGCGTTGAGTTTGAGTCTCGACTCAAGTGACCAAGTTTATGAGTTAGTAACGATGTCTACACCAAGTGTTGTCTACTAGTCTCAAGTTGGCTCACATCCGCACCCAAGAGGGTGCTTAGCTCATAATAATAATAAAAGACATAATGTAAAAATGAAAATACATGTTAACTACTTGCATTAATAAATGTAAACTACAAGTGTAAATGGAAAGTACGAAAATTAAATACAATAAAGTAAGTACGGAAATTAAATACACGAAATAAAAGACGGAATTTAAAGGACGGAAAGTAAATACGGGAAATAAATGCAATAATAAATCCTACACTTCAAGCCAAAAAACACTTGCTTGAAGTGTTTTAGTTTTGAAAGAGGAGAGAATGATGGAAGGATGGATGAATGTTGGTGATGGAGGTAGATGAGATGTTGATGGTGTTTTCAATGCTCATCCAAAGGCTTGCATTTATACTTGAGATCTTGAGGATCCAATGGTGATGATTGCGCCAAGCATTATGTGGACATGATTTCCTTAAAAATTAATTGCCTCCAGCTCATGTCAGCCTTTTATTATTTGTTGGGTAAAGATTCGGGTGCCCACAGTGGGCACACAAGTGCCCACAAAATTGATCCAACAACACTAATTTGTACAAAATTAAATAATTTGGTAACCTTATCACACATTGCAAACATTGTGGACCAAGTGAAAGAGATAGAAGCAAAATGGATAAAAAGATGAATAAAACCTATTAAAAATAGTAACAAATCACTCTAAAAAATGAGAGTTATCACTCTCATACTTTCTAAATTTTAAAGATAGTTTTGGGGAAGCTGTTGGAGCAAAATATTAACTCAAAATCTCCATTTTCTCCAAAATGGACAAGCTGTTGGAGATGCTCTAAGTTGTTTCAAATAAAGTTGATAAGTGACTATGGACTAACTTATTAAAAACTCTTTATTAGCTTTTCCAAAAAACTAATAGAAGCGTACTCGCGCAATGCAACGAGATACATCACGATTTTAATGTTTTATTTTATTTTTTTATCGATTTATAGTACAATTTTGGATGGTTTTGAGAAAGTGATAATGTTTTTTCTATAAATTTGTTTAATTTAGGCTTAATAATATAATGTTTTTATATAAAAAAATTAAGTATTTTTTTAGAATTCAATGATTATCTTATATATTTTAATGACATCTAGAAAAAATAACCAATTACATATTTAATAATATAATTAAAACAAATTTATAGTAATATAATATATTAATTAAATAGTGATACATGAAAATGTCTGCATAAAAGGAAGGTCTTGCACATAACAAATTGGTGGGTGTTAGAAGTCTCCAGTAGTAATATGTATCTTATGCTTTGATACTTATAAATTAAGATATTTTTAAAATCTTGAATAAAATGATGATACATTGTGCCTAATAATTTGTATTTAAGAGTTTTTTATCCGTGCTTTATAATATAGTATATATAAACATTTTTTTTTTCAAACCAAACATTAGAAATAGTTTATCTACGGTGACAGAACACAATAAGTCATTTAAATAAGCAATCCAAAACACCCTCTTAATAACAACTTATTAACTTATTACATTTTAGGGAAAAGTCCAAAAAAACCCAATACATTTTAGTGTTTAGAATCAAGACCGGCCCTGGGCCTAGGCCAATGGGGCGATGGCCCAGGGCATCATAAATCTGTAGGGCATCATTTTTTAAGCCCAAGTCTGTTATACATATGTTTATTTGGGTTTGGGCCTTAATTTTTTTAACTGATAAGCCTCTTCCTAATCCCCTACTACACTGACGCTTCAATCGAACGACTCACGCTCTCGGCCTCTCGCTCTCTCAATAGAAAGTCGAAACCCTCTGTCTCTCTCTCACAGTCTCGCTCTCTCAATTGAAACTCTCTGTCTCTCTCTCACAGTCTCGCTCTCTCTCTCTCTCTCTCACAGTCTCGCTCAGTCGCTCTCTTTCGTTTCATCTCAGATTCTCAGGGGCAGCATCGACAACGACCATCGAGGTATTTGATTTTCTATTTAGTATTTATTGTTTCTGTTTTGACTTTTGAGTGTTTTCTTATACACTTTACAAATTACTAGATTAGAGTTTAGAGATTAGGGTTATTGACTTATTGTATTGGGTATTTGGGTTAAATCATGAATGATTGAATGAATGGATTATTTGTTTTGTTGTTGACTTGTTGTTATTTTGCTCTGAATCTGAATGTTATTTATTATGTTTATTGGTTGCAGAAATTAGAGTTGCTACTGTAATTATTCAACTTCTAGGGTTCAACAAGTTTGGCAATTTCACGAGCTACAACTAAATCAGGTGTTATGCTTATGATCTCTACTAATATTACTTGTTTAGTTGTTTAAAATATGTATCCTCGATCACAACCCTCGGGTGCTCAAAATAGAAAACGAAAAAAAAAACAAGAAGAAATTGCTCAATCTATGCGGGGTTCTTTAAATAAGTTTATTGTTAGACAACCAAATGTTTGTGTTGAAAATGTTTGTGATGCAAATGCTTGTGATAATTTTTGATGCGAATGCTTGTTAGACAACCAAACGCCCCCTGTTGTATCATTTTTGTTTTAGTTAATAAAGACCCAGCGTGGGGATGAGCCGCCTTGCTTGACTAGGTTCCAAACCCCTTTAAATTGTTTTTTCGTTTGCGTAATAAAGGGGCATTTTTTTGCCTTTCGCCATGGGCATCCAAAATCTCAGGACCGGCCCTGAAATAGAATGATTAAGTCATTGGACAATTTTTTGGAACAAATAAGTCATTGGATTTTTCAAAACCTGTTAAATAAATTCTTGAACTTTTTAAGACTTATTACATACATCCTTATGACCTATAAAAGTGGTTAATGTGGTAAAGTAATTGAAGACATCAAAAAAAAAAACCAAATGGACTTTCATATTTTGAACGATTAAGTCCCTAGACAATTTTTGAACAAAAACAATACTAACATTTATAAAACGAAACGAATATACCATTTTCGTTACTCTTCCCAAAACATACAAATGTTGTATCCAAAGCATAAGTAGATGTATAGAAAAGTTGGGCATAATTTATCAAAAGTTGCGCCAAATATACCAAAAATTACACTAAAATATACCAAAGTAACGCCTAATCTATATTAAGGTCGTAGCATGAGATATTCTTCATTTACATCATTAATTTATGAATCATTTTTCATATACTCTAGTTGGTAGCCATTTGCAACCGCATAGTTTGTCTAACACGACTTTAATTGACCAGGATTCTCATAACTCATCATTGCAATCTGATGTCATTCTGTAAACAAAAAATAACGATTCGCAAATGAAAACAATTCTTGTAAACAAACACAAAACTTTAACACAAATCGAACACCTTAAGTCAAAACAACTATTTAGCTTCTAAGAAAGTAATTAAGCCAAAATAACTATATATATATATATGTTCGTGTGTGTGCAAATATTTTGTATACATGGTGAAAATTGAGAGTGAAAATAAACTGGAGTAGTATGCATATCATGATGTAGTGGAGTAATATATTTATCATATATATATATATGTGTATATATATATGTTTGTGTGTGTGCAAATGCTTATCATCATCCATTTCCAAAACAAAACTGTGAGATCATGCTTATCATCATGCTGGGAAAAAAACACTTCGGAGGGTATATTAACAGCAGAAGAAAAAAGAGGTTAGCATGAAAATTATACACAACTAACAGATGTAGAAAATATAATTAAGAAAGGTTGCATCTTGTACGAAACACTCGTGGTAATTTACCTGGAATGGTGGCGACTGTAGGTAGGGTTGAGGGCAGCGGTGACCGCAACGGAGACGAGTGACCGGTGCGGCGGTGACGGTGGTGCGCCGACGATGGGTGGTGTAGGGCGACGACGGGATGAGCGAGGGTGGGGAGCTACGGGATTGAGATTTGAGAGGGTGGGGGAAGCGAAGCGACGATTAGTTTTTGATAGATTTTAGGTTTGTTTTTTCCTTTCTAATTTGTAGTTTACCTGCTCCTCAAGTTCCCGGTTGTATTTTTAAATAGTGATGATGTTATGTAATAGGTTTTAGAAAGTTTAAGGGTTTATTTAATCAATATCTATACTACTATATAAAAATTTTAAAACGATTATTGTACAATATTTTGTACAACAACATTTACCACCCTTACAATTACTTATTTAATTTACTTTATATTCCTTACTTTTTCATTTTACACCATTATCATATTAACACAAATAATCGTATATGAACACAAATGCAATGAAAAAATACGTCCATTTTTCAACAAATTATACCATTATAATCGTCTCGTCAATACCTTCAAAATGAGCCAAATATTGAATATTTTTTAATTTAACCGTACTATTGAATATCATGAATATCTACGAATTAAATTGTTTTATATTCATACATTTTATTTTTTTTCACCGTTAACACATTAAAAATACATAATCGTAAAATATATTAAAAATACGTTTTATTCTTATTAATTACATCACTATAATTTCTACTATATTATAAAAATTATAATACAGTTTTTTACAAACCTTTGAAAGCCAAAATTTTCTTCTCCATGTTCCACTTCCTAATTCAATTAAATGTTACGTTTATCATCTTTACAATTAGTTATTTAATTTATTTTATATCCCTTGTTTTCTTATTTTCCATTTTATACCCTTATCATGTTAACACTAGTGTTGGGCCCGTGCATTGCACGGGAGAATAAATTTTTTGTTGGAATATTGAACCGAGTTAAAATGAAACGTAATTTATCTGTTAACAGTTAATGAAATACAATGTGAAAAACGAATGTATTTTCATAAGTGGTTAACTTGCATATATTCTTAATCGTTTGTTGTTATGACTTTGTGCAATAATATTGGTAATAGTTTTGTATTATATTATTTAAAACTCAAACGACATGTCTCACAACATATTTATCTGACTATTGACTTCAAGACCTCATAGTATTAGTCGATAAAAATAAAGATATGTATATATATCTTATTCCCCTACTTCGAAAAATATGATTGTGGGTTTTGAAAAATATAAACAAATCCTCAGTAAATAAAATAAAATATAAAAAAATAGTTTTTCAAAAAAACAAAAATATAGTGGAATATCTTTTGTTCAGTTGCAGGTTCCGCCATTGACACCCTACCGTTCGTCTTCTTTTTGTACTCGGATGATACATAGAGAAGCTATATATATTTATAGTGAATGTAAAGAATATTTTAAAATCTTTTATTTTTATTTTCGATTTTACATTTAAATGTAAATATATTAAAAATATGAAAGAATATTTTAATATCTACATCGTTTCTATTTTATTTTCTTTACACTTGGTTAATTTGGAAAGTATTGCGGAATATTTTTATTTTAAAGAATACGATAATTTATTAGTGTATTTCGTTATTTTTTATTTTTAACTCATATCAACCTTCTTTTTTCTTATTTTAATGTTCGTGAAAAAAAATACGTGTAGATTTTATATTATGCTAATATAAAATACGTGTAGATTTTATAAAATAAAATAGATTTTATATTAGCAAAAAAAATACGGAAGAAAAAAAAGTTTATATTATATCTCATTATGTAAAAAGATTTTATAAAATAAAATATGGAAAAAGATTTTATAAAATAAAATATAGAAAAATCATTATGAGATGTAATATAAAAAAACACGGAAGAAAAAAGATTTTATATTACATTTCATTAATATAGATTTAAATGTAAAATCTACATTTAAAATAGATTATGCTAATATAAAATCTATTTTATAAAATCCTCCACCAAAAAAACAAATAGTTATATTAATAAATGAGTATACATTTCACAAATAGATGATTATGTGAGATACTGTGCTTGAAAAGGTTGTACCAAAGCATTAAGAAATTGTAAATTAAGTAATTGACTTTAATTAGTTGTAACTTGTGCTTAAAATGTTGTAATTAAGAGTTTTTTATGTCGTTTTTATAATATAGTATAGATATAGATAGATATAAATAATCGTATACGAACAAGAATGCAATAAAAAATACGTTTCTTCTTTTTACAAATTATAGCATTATAATCCTCTCGTGAATACCTTCAAAACGAACCAAATATTGAATATTTTTTACTTTAACCGTACTATTAAATATCATGAATATCTACGAATTAATTTGTTTTCTATCCATACGTTTTATTTTTTTTCCACCATTAGCACATTAAAAATACATAATCGTAAAGTACGTTTCATTCTTATTATAAATTATATCATTATAATTTTTTTCGTCAATAATTGTAATATAAACTAATTATTGAATATCTTTATGGGTTTAGGGTTTCATAAATTGTGATTTTTAGGTCATGGTTGATTGTTGATGACATGTCTATAAGGAAGTAACATTAATTGTTCGTTTTTTACTTACATTTCGTTGCATCGTGCGAGTATATACCTAGTATGTTTTGAAAAGTCTAATGATTTATTTGTTCCAAATAATTGTCCAATAGCTTAATTATTCTAAATACTAAAGTCCATTGAGTTTTTGTAGACTTTTTCTTGCATTTTAATACAAAAATAAGCGAATCCAAACATTTTTTATAATTTTTTTTATCCCCACATAAACCACATAAGTTGATAACTTGGTTTAAATAAGCAAAATCCCAAACACCCCCTAAAATATAAGCTCAACTGCTCCTGTCTCTTGTTGCAAAGATAGATACCCATCAAAACCCTTGTTCGAAAATTTCAAAATTCGGCAACAAAAAACGCAGGGGGGATTTCAAATGGTAGAAAAAATTGGTGATGAAGGTGGCGATTGTTCTTTGCCGGACGAGCAGCGCTGCAAGAGAAGCGATGGCAGGAAATGGCGGTGCCGGCGACCGGTGATGCAGGGGAGGACTCTCTGTGAAGCACATTTTGCACAAAGCCACTACCGCAAGCAAAGAGAGCCAGTTCCTCATCATCTAAAACTCGAGAGATCAGATCCTCCACAGATCGATCAAGAATCACCTAAAAATCAAGATGGTGTTTTACCCCAAAAACGAACTAGGAGGAACAACCTCACGATTAGGGCAAATGGAGATGTCGGTTGTTCCAATTTGCAGGGTAAAAGGAGCAAAAAAGAGGAGAAATCATCAGTTGATATTTCTGAGAAACTTGATGATGCATTGAGAAAGATGAACTTGGAGAAGGGTGATCTCCAATTAGATTTGATCCGGGGGTGTTTGATGAGACAAGTGGAGAAGAAAAAAGAGAAACAATTGACAACAAAAGAAAATGTTGTCAGAGATTTGAAGTATGGGAGATTAGAAATTTCACAGTCTCCAGTATCATCAAGACTCATCTCAGCCACCAATGCAGGTTCTCTGAATGTCAAAGTTGGGGTTCCTGCTCCAAATTTTTTTCCTAGAAGGGTTTTCAGATCAAAAAACATTGAACCACTCCCTATTGCTACAATGCAGGTCGTTTCCATAACCAAATCTGTTCTGTTTCCATAAATTGTTTTGATTTTCATGTTAATAATCCGTTAAAGTTTTCTTCTGTTTTGCACTCGTACCGGTTTTTTCATAGCCAAATTTGATATGTTTCTATCAAAATCAATCATGTTTCTTTTGTTTATTCTTGTATTTTTACTTGTTTTGTGTCCTTATTGCTACAATGCAGGTTATATTCATAGCCCATATTTGTTTGTTTAGTCAAAGTCGTTATGATTTTGCTTGTTTATAGTCCATTTATGTTAAAATCTGTTTTGGGTTTTGTGAATATTCATACCCCTCATCTTCCCCTTTTGCTACAATGTAGGTTGTTCTCATAACCAAACTTTTTTCGTTTCAATCAAAGTTGTTAATATTTTGCTTGTTCATGACCCAATGTTTTCCTTTCTTCCACTTCTGTTTATGTCCCTGTTACTACAATGCAGATTGTTCTCATGAAGCAAGTTGTAGTTGTTTGTGTAAATTGTTCCACTTTTATTTCTTTACAAGCCAATATGATACTTATCATTTGAATTTTGAAGTTCTACTGCTGCCACAATGTGGGTTATTTTTCTTAGCACACTATGTTAAATTGCGGTGTGGTTTTACTGTTGTATCTAGATTTTACCAAGTGTAAAAGCAAAGGTGAAAGTCGTGACAAAGAAAAAGAAGTGCCATTGGTGTCGGAAGTGTGGTTATCGAAATCTCATCAAGTGTTCAACTTGCAAAAAACATATCTTTTGTGAAGATTGTGTCCAAGCAAGGTTTGCTTTACTCCTTTATCATTTTTGATAGATGTTTCAAATGTTATTATGATAACATATTTCTATTATTTCTTTCCTTTTTAGTCAAATAGTGCGTATGTAGATTTTGGATGTAAAAGAGTTTGTGTCCTACGCGGAAGTTAGGGTGCTTGTACATTAATCATTGTAAGACTGAGTACTTTTGATGCTATTTTAGTAAGGAGGGTAATGACGAGGGGGTAGAAATCTGTAGAATAATCCGTGGATATGGATTAGTTGATAGTTGTAGATAGACTCTGATAAGAAAGCTTCTATAGATCAGTCTTTATCCCATATTGTTAGGAGGAATTGTAGTCTATCTCAATCTCCCTACTTGTGTGTATATATATATATATATTCCTTTATGTTGTAACAATCGATAGCAGAAATATTATTCTTCCTGCATCGCTAAAGCTTTTAATGCAGTAGAGCTTTTATGGTTTATTTCATTTATTGATGAGCATACTCGAGTTTGTTGGATTTATCTTTTACGTGACAAAGCTAAAGTTGTTGGCGTTTTTGAAAAGTTCAATTACACGATTCTTACGCAATATGATGCAAAGATCAAAATCCTTCCAATAGACAACAACACGGAGTATTTCAATTCGGCCATGTCTAGCTTTACTACCACAAGACATTGTATCATACACCAAAGCTCTTGGGTTAATACCCCCCAACAAAATGGCATTTCCGAAAGAAAAAAGTCTTCACTTACTAGAGGTAGCATGATCCTTACTGTTTCGAAGTCATAAAATCTAAATCTTTTTGGGGTGATGCAATTCAAACAACCTGCTACCTGCCTATCTCATTAATTAGTTGCCTTCACGGGTATTAAAATTCCAAACACCTTTATCCCTCCTACAAAAATCCTTCCCAAAGGCTTATTCCTCTTCCAATCTTGGTCTAGGAGTATTTGGTTGCTCGGTCTTTGTTCATATTAATAGTCAAAAAAGGTCCAAACTTGATCCAAGGAGTGTGAAAGGTGTCTGTTGGTTATTCATCCTTCCAAAAGGGATATCGGTGCTACTGTCCAGAGGAACATAAATACTATGTTTCACACGAAGTAACCTTTGTCGAAAATCAATTTTATTACTCTCCTTTCTCTAATCAGGAAGACCAAAGTATTGGATCCCATAGGATCCTAAAGCTTGGGAACAATTTTGGTCGTCTAATCCTCCAACCACCTCACCAAATAACCAGCTAAAGCCACCTCAACCACACCCACAATTCCCGAAAAACCCGACCCTGTCCCGCCCTCTTCAGCCTCATCGTCACCTACAACCCCACAACATGTCCTCACCCAACCCATAAGTCAAGTCGAGCCCTTCCCAATCACATACAACCGAAGGAACTGACTTACTTCAAAGTCTACGGTACACCAGGTGTTGCCTTCAAAATCCTTCAAAATCTGATCTTGATATACCAACTGCATTCAGAAAAGGTAACGGCCCTTGCACTGTTTCTAATTATCTTGGCTATGCTCATCCGGCTAATCTATGAAGGCTCTTGTTTTAAGTTTGTCCTTAACTAAAGAACCAACCAATATTCAAGAAGCTTTACAGGACAGAAAGTGGAGGGTTGCAGTATTTGAAGAGCTTCGTTCCCTTCAAAAGAATGGTACATGGGTAGTGGTTGAACGATTGCACAGAAAGACCCCAGTTGGCTGTAAATGGGTGTTCACGGTTAAGTACAAGAGTGATGGCTCTATTGAAAGATAGAAGGCACAGTTAGTAGCAAAAGGCTACACACAAACATATGACATCGATTATTAGGGAACATTTGCCCCAGTTGCAACAATTAATACCATCTAGGTTCTCTTATCACTTGTTGCAAACTTTGATTGTCCTCTTCATCAACTAGACGTAAAAAATGCGTTCTTAAATGGCAACCTCAATGAGGAAGTCTACATGGACTTACCCTCCCGTTTTTACGCTACAAAGGCACCCATAACGTTTGTTGTCTCAAGAAAGCAATCTATGGTCTCAAACAGTCTTCTAAATCCCCTTGGTTCGGTCGATTCACTCACACAGTTAAACAAATTGGGTATGATCAAGCCTATGCTGCTCACACTCTTTTCTATCTTAGGGAGGATGGTAAGATTGCTGTCCTAATACTTTATGTCGACGACATCATCGTTATTGTCCTTCGAAATGAAAGACATTGGTCCATTAAGGTACTTCTTGGGAATGGAGATTGCAAGAACAAATCTACTATTAGCTCGTCTCAAAGGAAATATATCTTGGAATTGCTAAAATACAACGGGATGCTAGGATTTGGCCAACCTCTACTCCTTTGGATTCTAATCTAAAGCATGATGCTACTTCTATGGTTCCAGTTCTAGTCGACGGGGGGAGATTCCAATGCCTTGTTGGTCGACTGATATACCTAGCACATATCAGGCCTAATATTACATTTGCAGTCAACTATGTAAGCTAATTCATGCACTCACCATCCCAATGCCATTTTGATGCTGCTCATAGAATCCTATCTTAAAGGTACACCAGGTCATGGTTTACTGTTTAAGAAACAAGACAATCAAAGTGTAGAAGTGTTCACGGATGCAAGTTAGGCAAGTTGTTAAAGTGACTGGCGTTCTACCTCGGGTTGCTGCTCTTATGTGTTTGGCAAACTTGTCACGTGGCGAAGTAAGAAACAAGGAGTGGTCTCAAGAATAGTGTTAAAGCCGATCTACGAACTAGCGCCCTAGGTGTGTGTGAAGCACTTTGACTAAGGAGATTACTAAGGGAACTAAGAATCTGTGTACTACACCCGGTGGGTATTTGGCATGACTATAAAGCTGCTATCACCATTACACATAATCCAATTCATCATGATTGAACAAAACATGTTGAGGTGAATCGTCATTTCATCAAGGAGAAGATTGACAAGGGCATCTTGAAAGTCTCCTACATTTCTACTACTCAACAAGTGGTCGACATCTTCACCTAAATTTGCCATTTTTTAACATGTTGAAAATGATAATCCGTGGATATGGATTAGTTGATAGTTGTAGATAGGCTCTGATAAAAAATATTCTATAGATCAATATTTATCCCATATTGTGAGGAGTTATAGTCTATCTCAATCTCCCTACTTGTATATATATTCCCTTATGTTGTAACTCAATAGATAGCAGGAAATGTTATTTTTCCTGCACCTCTAAAGCTTTAAAATCATCATTTGGGAGCAAGGGGCACCCCAGAAGGACGTTGAGGTCGAAAATTAAGTTACACACCGCGTAAAGCAGGTGGTTAAAATTGGGCTGCTATGGGATTTGTGCAACAGAAAGATCCTGCTAAACTAGAAGGGAAAATTCTACACGGTAGCAATCAAACCAATCATATTGCATAAGGTAGACTATTAGGTGATAAAGAAGTAGCATGAAAGGAAGTTGGAAGTTGCTGAAATGAGAATGCTTAGGTAGACCTATGGCTGAACCAGTTCGGACTGGTTTGTGGTATTCCAAGCAGCGTTGGGAGCAGTGTTTATCACCAAAAATTGAGTGAGGGAGGGAGGATTGCAATGTCCCGTGCCTTGGACACGTTTGTAGGAGATAGATGTCGCCCCGATGATTAGGGTCGAGAATGTGACGGTCGAGGGGGTGAGGAGGAGGGGGAGGCCGAGGAGGACATGTGATGAGCTGCTGAGACCGGTCATGGTGACTTTAGGCATTTCGAAGACATGGCCTTAAATAGGAGTGCATGGAGATGCATACAAGGATAGCCTATTTTGTGTAAGGAATATGGTTATTGTGATTGTGATTGTGGGAGGGGGTTTGTAGTGGTCAAGGGTGGGATAGGGAAGGGTTAGAGAGCCAACAACTAGATATGAGAGCCCCAAGTTAGGTTGGGGGGGGGGACCCTTTGGAGGTAGATAGAACTTAGAAGTAGCTTTTGTGCGACTTTAGCCAAGAAGGGGTCTTTTGGGTCACTTGTTCTATTGTTTTATTGTACTGCGTCTTTAGGTAGTTTAGCTATTTCCTACCTCTTTATATGCTTTTATTGTCCTTACTTGTTTAAATCATTTGCCATGTTTACCGTGCTTACTTGCTCTAATTTTCCAAGTCTCTCTTCCTTTCCCAGAAATGTCTCGAGCTCTCCATTAACTCCCCATATCTTTCCCGCAAACTTCTTAGCAAGCCAGGATCTTTACGGGAACAACCTCTCTACTCCTTGGAGTAGAGTAAAATTATGCGTATATATTACCCTTCCTAGACCCAACATGCACAAATGACTAGTTTTGTTTGATATGAGGAAGGTAGGGTTCTTCTACCCCTTTCCAAGTCTCAATGATGCCTTCTTCGGGATGTGTTGTACATGGTGTGCAACTTTGACTAGAACCATGATAGGTTGACCACAATTACATGGGGATATGGGACTAGGATTATCAGCAGGGTACTTTTAGTCTCATGAAAATTCACAAATTGTAAAATTACACACCAAGGCTAAAAGTCTAAAGTAGGACGTCTCTTCCTATGGATAGAGATAAAAGGAGGCAAGGCGTAGTGACACATGAAGTTCTTTCTCTTAGACTATTGTGGGCTCACTCATTCAATCGTAATGCTCCATTCCATTTCCACTCTGATTACTGCATACCAAATGCTATTTAAGTAAAAGTAAAATCGAAATTAAGCTTGCAATGTGCTTATTTTATATATCTGGCGTATGAACAAATAAATTATTTACTTTAGTGTTGGATGCTTTGAATATAGAGTTGTGTTTTACATACACTTTCGTATGCGTAATATTTTTTTGGACCCTGAATCCAATTCTTACATATCACACGCCTATATCCTTGCAACATACCTAAAACTTATCCTTAAATCTAACGGATAACTTGGTGTTGGTAACTTATAAATTTTTAGGATAAATGATTATGATCTAACTAAAGATTAAAAACATTTTTAAAATGGCAACCACAGTACAGCAGTTCCTCTGCATTGTGACAGTCGGTGAGGGTCTCGTAGTCTCGTACACATCTTTCCTTGCATTTTGTCAACGAAAGTGTTTCCGTGACACAGCTTCTAGATCACAAAAGAAGTAAACGAAGACGTTTGATTCGGATATTATGTTTTGCCATTTCATGTGATAAGACAAACTATTAGTTTAACGACTATGGATTTGCAATACTTGACGATTGGTACTTGTATTATTTTTTTCCCAGTACCTTACATATTAAAATGATGATTATAAATCAGACTTCAACTATTTGAATGGATTAGGTGTCTTGATAAGACAAATGTCAAGAAAAAATGTCCGGTTTGTTGTGGAACTTGCGATTGCAGAGCTTGCATAAAGGAAAGATCTAAAGACGTCAAAACTAAGGTACCGATCAGAGCCATCATAATCTTCTTAACTTTGATCTTGAATGTTCATAATCCATATAGCTTTATGTTTGGAACCATGTTTCAGGATCTAGTTGTTTATAACAGCAAAAAGAAGTTTGACAAAAGTGAGCAACTTCTTTATATGATCGATATGCTTCTTCCTTTGCTTGAACAAATAAATCAAGAAAAAACCATTGAGCTCAATATGGAAGCTAAACTCAAAGGTAGAGTGTCCTTGTTTGTGTTTGTGTAGTTTGTTGACTTTTTCTGAGTGATGTTTGAAAATAAGAACAATTTGATGGAATGACCAATACAGAAAGGCATCATACCGAGCTGCAGATTCAGCCTGCTATAGATTCCGAAAAGCAGCAGTGTTGGTATGTTATGAAACACTTCTCCGCTTCATGAAAATTGCAAGTTTTTCTTTTCTGGGAAGTTTTGATGTTAAGATTACCCATTTGCCCATCATCATCTTTACAAATGAATTGCTAGTATTGATTTGCATCCATGAGATTCATCTATGTTGTCATTATTGAAGGGAGTTTAGATCCTTGAAAAAGAGTCGACCAATTTACTTAAATGACATGCCAACTATCATCATTAGAAGTAAATTGATTGTTTTACTTTGTATCCTCAAGTTTTTTATTTTTTATTTTTATTTTATAATTTAATTTAATTTTTTTTACAGAAGGGCATTTAAGATGTTTAACATGCCAAATTAAAATTTTGCAATTTCATGAAGATTTTCAATTTGACCCTCTGCAGTTCAAAGTAAATTCACTTCATTTCCTTTTCTTGTGCAGTAGCTTCTGCAAGTCTTGCATTGTGGATGTTCATAGACGTTGTGGCAATTGCTTGTATATGCTTTGTATATCTTGTTGTTGGGATTTTCGTGAAGGACAGTTACATGGGGGTTTTCGAGATTTCAAATACATGAGCACAGAAAAACGAAAATTTTTGTCAACAATATTGTGGAACTGGAATACAAGTGAAGATGGAAGCATAAAATGCCCACCAAAGAATTTAGGTGGTTGTGGGAACGGTGTTCTTGACATAAGATGTCTTTTCGACTTTAATTGGACTAAGGATCTTGAAACAAGTGCGAAAGAAATCATTTGCAGCTATAAGTTCACAAAATCTTTGGAGGTTCCATCATGCTGCTCACTATCTGATGGAAATGCCGAAAAGGGTAATGAAAGCGATGATGGAATCTTGTTCAAGAGCAAGTGTTTGTATTTATCCATGAGGGATGATCTTCGGGACGGAAACCTAGAACACTTTACACAGCACTGGGTCAAAGGTCAACCTCTTATTATTCGAGACATGGTCAAGAATAATCCTGAGTTGAAATGGGATCCGGTTTTCATGTTCTGCACATACCTAGAAGCGAGTGCTAAATACCAGAAGGATGAAGGAGGGGCAAAGTTGGATAGCTGCTCCGATTGGTATGAGGTGGAAATGGGTAGGAAACAGATTTTTATGGGGGGTAAAACGCATGCAAATGTACAGAATGAGGTTCTGAAATTTAGAGTTCACCTATCATCTGTTTTCTTCCAGCAGCATTTCCCAAGTCATTATGCTGCCATGATGAATGATTTGCCACTGCACGAGTACATCAATCCATTAAGTGGTCTTCTAAATTTAGCATCAAAGCTGCCACAGGAAACTCAAAAGCTTGACTTGGGTCCTCTTATCCATATTTCATATGGTAGACCCGGAGAGCCTATAGATGCAGATTTTTCAACCAAATTATGTTATCATGCATTTGATGTGGTATGTTTTAAAATACTCCAACTACAAAAGTATCTGCAAACTAAGTAATCAGACTTAACTAAACAAAACTTGTCAATTTGGTTCTGTTATGGAAGAATGCAGTTCAGTCCTGATTCACAAAAATTCATGCCAATCAATTTGGTTTGTAGTTTCTGGTGTTGGACCAAACGGAACCAATTTGAGCAAATTGTTTTCAACGAAGCTTAAATTAATTTATCTTGTTATAATCATGTATTTACAAAATTGGTCCAATTTCATTTATAATATCCAAGTTTATTTATATTAGAAAGAAAAACCTTTAGGAATCACAAGTGTTACCATCAAAATCTACCATTTCTTTTCCCCCTTTTGGTCTTAGTATGAGGAGGGATCATAGTGAGTTTTGTGGTAGCTAGAGAAGAAATGACTTAAGCTATGGAACTAAAACAAACTGAAAATGGTTTGGTTCCATTCTGTTCAAAGGTTTTTTTGGTTTGGTTTGGTTTAGTTCAGAAATTTTGGGACCTAGTGGGTGATTTGGTTCATGGTTCTGTCAAAAACCGAACCTTTTACACTACTCTTGCTAAAGTTGAAGTCTGTAAGTGTAGGTTTGTTTGTAGGACATTATCCTTCGATGTTTCTTGGCTGAGCTTCAAGAAACCGGTGATATCTCATGATTTTCCACCTTTGTTGTTTTTCCTTCAGGTGAATATTCTTGTGCATGCTACAGAGATCCCGATTTCCGAGAAAAAGCTTAGTAGAGTAAAGAATTTGATGAATAAATATGGTTCACAAGATCATAACGAGTCCTCGAGTAAGACTGAATCCCAGAATAAAATAGATGATTTCTTCGGAAAATCATCAGTCTCTAGTGATCTCACTCAAACAAATGAAGAACTCAGTCGCATACCTAATGGGGAAGTGAGTGTGCTTTCTGATGATTCAAGCATCGAAGTGTCGGATGATGAGGATTTGTATTCTAATTATTATGGAGAGAAACTTGTTCTTGACACTCATGGGGCCGTGTGGGATGTTTTTCGACGACAAGATGTTCCAAAGCTTATAGAGTATCTTAGAAAGTATTCTAATGAACTCAAGGAACCCCACTCCTCGCCCAAAAAGGTAGTCTTTTATCAACATTTTTTAACACGGTTTTTTCAGATTGATCGATGTACTTATTTGCATTGGACTATAGGTTGTGCACCCTGTTCTTGATGAAAGCTTCTATTTAGACGCCTTCCATAAAAGGAAACTTAAGGAAGAGTTTGGTAAGTATTATTCAAGCTTCATCTCCCTAAATGTTACCTCTAAAATACCTACTAAAATTCCATCATCTTCCAGATATTGAACCATGGACGTTCGAGCAACATATTGGTGAAGCCGTTGTCATTCCAGCTGGATGTCCTTATCAAATCAAGAAAATTAAGGTAGCATGTCATAAGTTTTTTGGGCATTTTATCGTGTGCATGTTTGTTTGTTGTATAGTGTCTGGCCTCAAAATTAATTTTATGAAGGAATGAACATGACATTAGAAATAAAAATACGAAAATTTCATCAAATCGAAAACACATATTAGAACCTGTGACGTGATGTTTATGATAATTATCAAATCGAAAACACATATTAGAACATAGTCAACATACTTTTAGTTTGATTTTCTGTGTTTACAACTTTTGGAATCACAATCCGTTACTCGTATAAACACAGAGATTGCATATAGTATTGAAGATGATTCGCCTTCGGTCAGTATTGTGAGTTTCCATGAGATGAAACAAAATCTATGGCTTTATGAATTTGGGAGCCACCAAGCAACTAAACCCTTGACTGTTTGGCCGTCTTGGTATCAGGTGGTCGGTTTGGGCCAATTTGGGACAGCATTATGCTCCATAAAGTTGAATGCTTCTGGTCAAATTTAAGAGCATTGAATTCTAGTTTGAATGGTTAGACATCTAGGGTTTTACTATTTGGGACTCCTGGCCTCTTTTGTAGTTTCCTAATATAGGATCCCTATGCATATAAATATATGTATCCTCTCCTATTGTGAATAAGAAAAACACAATTCCCGTAATAATATCACAAATAATAATTTTCATCCAACTACTTGCCTGTGTATTGGAAATATACTTATTACATTTTTTTTTGTTTATTTCAAATTTGTTCCAGAGGTCAGTTTCGTGTTTTTTGGTCTTTTACTAATATAGTAGTATTAGTATAGATTTTTTTAGAATATGTATTATATAAAGAAATTATATATGTGTATATATATATATAACTACACATAATATAAATCTCAAATTAAAAATTATGAAATATGCCCCAGTTTGGTTCGGTGTCGGTTTGGCAGTAGAGAAATTGAATAAAGTGATTGAAGCCAAACCACCATAACTTCCAAACTGTTGGTTTCAGTGTGGTTTGCCAAGTTTGGGGATTCTTTCGGTCATCCCAAATGGTCAAGAATATTGATTCCTGCAAAATGAAATTATATGATTCAGGTCTTATGTATAGTTTGGTCACTATATTAATTTCTATTTAAAAAGGTGTGATTCAAATGCTTTTGGATTTGAGCCCTGACACACTAAGATGTTTGTCCTTATGCAGTCTTGTGTTAATCTGGTGTTGGAATTTCTCTCACCCGAAAGTGCGTCTGAGTGCTTCAAGTTGACTGAGGAACTCCGTCGACTTCCCATGAATCACAAAGCAAAAGGGAAAATGCTAGCGGTAAGCGTTCTAACATGAGAATTTCAAGCTCTTCAAAATCTCCTCTCAAGAGTATTGATAATAAGAAACCACTTTATTAGGTCAAGAAAATGATTGTCTATTGTATAGATGCGGCAGTTGAAGAAATCTCTAAGGTTTCACATGCGGAGTAAGTTTTCTCTCCCTTTTTTCTCCATCTTTTCCATTATCCTCCATTCTTCGTCATCTATTTCTTTTCACGTCAAGTAAATAGGACCCATAGTCACATCTTTGTTTAGCTCGTGTCGTAAAATGGGCTCCACAAAACAAAACTATAACGAATTGGACCTAAATGTTTTCTCATCCCATTCGTCCATCTTCCATGATCAAAGATGATTTTCTTTTATCAACTCCTTTTTGTTTATTTTACGGCTTTCTTCTATATATTCAGAAATTTCATTGCTTGAATTGTTAGAAGATGAGCATCTAGTTCACATAGTGATGTACATTTCTTGTCTCAATCCCTTCACTTACAATTCCAGGATCAACGGTGTAATTGAAGAATAAAAGCAGCTTTTGGTTTATTGGGGCGGTTCAGTACCAATTGTCACTGGTGTTGTTTGTGATGCAAGTACGATCTATATTCTTGTGAGTTCTTTAAATAAGTCCCATTTCTAATTTTGAATCAAACATCAACAATAATAAATCTACAGGGGAGGAAGTTATCAAACCTTCTTGATCCAGGTGCCAATGAACCTGTCTACATTGCGATGCATGAACATGGTATTCTTCATAATATTCAATTTCTAAGTACATGCTTCCATGTGACGTTTAATGTTATAATGTTTGGTTGTACATGTTTTTAGGAGAATCTTAAACCGATTATTTATGGTTTAGGCCAAAAATGATCATGTTTTGCACTAAATTTTTTGTATGTGTACTATATCATATTGCACCATTTGATACAATATAAGGTAGAATATTGCAAGTAGTTTAGTTAGATCAAGCTACAATTAAAGAGAATCATAAAACTTTTACTGCCATTCTTCTTAATTGTTTGGTTTAGAAGTTTCTTCTAACCTTCCCTTGCGCCATTCTTTTACCAGTAAGTCTCCGATATTGGTTTTGGTTTGATAAGACATTCGAATCCATCAGACTGTTTATCGGTTTGCAATTGATCATGTCGGTTTCTTTCAAGATGTCCATGGCACACTTTCATTTAGAGATGAAGATACCCTGTTGGGATTGTGCAACCTCTATTCCCAAGAAGTACTTGAGTTTGCCCAAATCTTTGTTAGGATTGTGCAACCTCTATTCCCCAAGAAGTACTTGAGTTTGCCCAAATCTTTTGTCTGGAAGTGGTGGGATAGATGTTCCTTGAGTTTTTGTATACCCTGCTGTTCCTTCCCAATAATCACAATGTCGTCCACATGCACCACCAAATAGACACAAATGTTAGAGGCGAAGTGGTAGTAGAATACTTAACGGTCAACTTCACTTTGGGTCCTACCAAATTATTGAAACTGAGCTAAAATGACCAAACCAAGCACATGGAGACTGTTTAAGTCATACTGCTGTGACATACCATCGCAGAAGACTCCAATTGAGAAACAAACCTTGGCAATTGCTCCATATAAACCTCTTCTTGCAATTCACCATGCAGAATGTCATTCCTGATATCCAACCAGTAGAGTAGAGTGGCCACTGATGAATGGATGGCTGCCACAGAAAGGGATATCCGAACTGAAGTCATTTTTGCAACAGGGGAGAACGTATCACCGTAATCATGCTCATAAATCTGGGTATAACCCTTAGCCACCAGCCAAGCCTTTAACCGGTCTATATTTATGTCAGGATCAACTTTGATGATGTAAACCCAACGACAAGACCGTTGATTTCCTAGGAGGAAGAGGAACTAGGTCCCATGTACCTAGAATGTAATGCATTCATCTCATCAATCATTGCCCGATGCCAACCATAAGGGCCTCTTCTACATTTTTGGGAGTGCAAACAAAACGACAATACCAAACCATTATATGAAGAATATAAACAGTAGTAGCTTAAGAAATTATAGATTGGATAAGGGTTGCGAGTAGAATGAGTACTTTGCGTTCAACTATGGGGTGGTCCAAGTCAGGAACCGAAATTGGAGGCGAGACTAGGTAGAATGCGAGTCCAATAGGCTAGTAGTATCGTTAGTCTGAGCTCATCTGTACGCTCCAATATGGTATCATTCATATGAGGGATGGGGACGACGATGGTAAGTACATAAAGGTGGTGGTGAATTTGTGTTGGAAGCCACAGGGTTAAAGGCTAGTGGATTTTGTGGAGTAGGATTGGTACCTAGAATTGGAGTGAAATCAAGAGGATACTCAACAATTGGTAGGACAAAAAGGTAACGTCTGTGAAAACAAAATATCATCCAAGATTAGGACGAAAACAAGGGTAACCTTTTTGTAAACGTGAATATCCCAAAAAGATACATTAGAAAGTTTTTTCCCTACTGTGATTTTTTCGTGGTGAGATGAGGAACAAAAATTTGCAACCAAAGACACGAGGATGAAGAGAATAAAATGGTTGAGGAATAATAAAGAATGAGGAACATGATTTTGCAACAATAAGGAACATCTCATCAACGAGCATAAGGCAACTCATTTGAGGTGGCGCCTCTAAAGGGTTGATTGTTTCGTACCTTGGGTGTTAGAGGCGTAGGCAAAGTTGGTGAAGCGGTGGCCGGTATTGAGGCGGTCGCCTATTTAGCCAAGGGTTCCTTTCATGTTCAGTGCTTTTCTGAGTGTTCTTTTTCCTCTCTCACACCATCACAAGCATAAACATATATTATACTCTTTTTCCTGTTAGTGCTTTCTTTCTCCCACTCAGTGCATGAATCCACTAAATGCTGCAAATCATTTCTTGGATAAGGACTGCAATTAAAACTTATATATGCTACATTCAAACTTGTAACATGTGTGTATATATATATATATATATCTTTGAGGAGAGTACTTTATGTATATTGATATATATTTTTATTTTTCTTAGTATAATTTATATATATATATATGTATATATATGTCAGTTTGTATATATATTGTACCTGGTTCATTTGGACTTGTAACAGATGATATATATCCACATATATGTGTGTGTCTATGTATATAAATATATAGCATATAATTTTATAATTTCTTTATTAGTAAACACTAAACACTTTATTTTGCGAGTTGAGTATACTTGGTAAAAGTGTGTATATATATTGTATAAATATTGTATTGTACCATTTTGTATTTTTTTTATTTTTATTTTTGGTAACCGTGGGTTTCCGGGCCAGCTTATGTGCACCGACTAACTGGAGTCATCGCATCGTGAACCTCCATGGCCACAAGGGCCTTGGCAGCGTTTGGATTTGAACCCTAGGTAGATGAGATTTTCCACTACATCTCTCAAACCCTTTACCAGTGAGCCACAACCCAAGTGGTTACCAGTTTGTATTTATTTAGTATAAATATGGTACATTACATATATGTGTGTGTATCTGCCTTGGGGTTTACGCCTCGCCTCGTCAAGGGAAAACACTTCGAGGCTCGACTCCGTTTTTTAAAACCTTGGCGGCAACACATATTATTGGAGATGGTGGTGGTGTAAGGTAGTATAGCCCATGGTGTTGACATCCTATGCCAATCGTTTACGCAAGAACTGAATTAACTGGATGTAAGGTTTGAGTTAATTTGCTAATAGAAATAAGATTGAAATAGCAACTAGGTACTAGTACAACAAAGTCAAGAGATAATGAGTGTAAGGGTTTAGCTTGTCCAATGCGTCTGGCCTTAGTTTATGAACATTAGTTATGGCAACAATAGACAATTATTAGAGTATGTTATACACGAGAACGAACTATTGATACAAGACATGATCTCAAACACCATAATCAAGAACCCAAGGCTCAATCGACGATGATTGAGATATGCAAACAATGGAGGGACTAGTCTCACTATTTGGGTTGAGAGGTGATGGTTGCTTATTATCTCGTAGTTTCAGAAACTCTTAATGGTCAACAACTGAGATAGATAAACTATCCGGCGAGTCCCCAAGAGACGAGTCATTGTGTAATATTAACTATCTTAGGTGGTTGAAGCTGAAAGCATTGATCAATTGTATTGCCATATTATGGCAATGAGTGCACCAAGGACGATTCTGGTTCCACGACCACTGTTGCCCTCGGCAACAAGAATAGTAGAATCAAGTCAATCAACTGGGTAGTAGTGGAACTAGTCTTGATGTTTGTTGGTGCTAAAATATGAACTAAGTTCTCAAACACCCTATCAATATTTAGAATCTTAGGAGTGAGGGGGTAGTGTCATGGAATTGGCTTCACAAGCTCGCGTGCGGCCTTAGTTCTCGGACTAAGTCAGTCAAACTACAAGAATCTCGAATAAGTTGGGCAAACAAGCATGCTAAGATGAATCTTCTATTAATACAATTGAGTGGATTGTGGAGTGTGAATTTACAAATTGAAGACTGTCTCTATTTATATTACTCTATACTCTATGGATCTCTTTAGAACTCTATCTAAACTATTCTACTAGATATTTACAATGAAACTTCTAGCTACATAAGGACTAGATATGTATGGACCCTTCTAGAATATGCTTGGACACACTTGATCCTTGCTTAGCTCTTCTTGATCCATCTCCAACTCTTGATTGATCCGGAATGTTCTGGTTTCGGAGAACCTTCTAGCGGGACATGATAGTAGATTGGTTATTGCAAGAACCACAAATAATTTTCCATTGTTCGTCTTGCAGTTTAACATTGTTAGAGAATGACATCATCTGATTGAACCTATTGTCGAATTGTCTCTATACGTCCAAGATAAGTCTGCATATCTTGTTCTCGTCGCATGATCTTCAGATTAGAAACTACCATATACAAACAGTTGATATTGTTTGAATAAAGTTTATTTGCCTTTTGCCCGACTTCGTAACAATCGAATTCCAAAGAGCATTACAAAGGAAGGCATGGATTGTTTCCACTAGGTTGGTCCTTTGCATCGATATTAAGTTGCTTCACCAAGTGGTCTTCATGACCTTGACTGATAAACTACAACTCGACAATTATCTGAACCCAATAATTTCTCAGCGGAAAGAAAGGAGAGGAAGAAAATTTGAATAAAATCTGGGTGGATGTTGTGGCAATTTATCTAAGGGCGGTGACTTGGGTTTTTGTGGCTGCTAAATAGGGTTTGGGGTTTGTAAGAAACATAGCGGAGGAGGTTCGATTTTTTTTCCCAAACCCGCTTTAATACCATTAAAAAGTATTTGTGAGAAAATATGCTATTGTATTTCATATTGAATATTACAATGATAGACTCATTATTTATACTAGAATTCCTAATTATTCTAGGAAACCACATAAAAGGAAAAGATATAGAATACATTTACAACTAATATTTAACAAAACATATATTTTTAAGTTAGAAGAGCCCAAGGCCTGTACCTTATCAACCTCAATTTGTAAGCCAAAAGGGACCGTCTACTCTATCATTCGGAATTGCTAGGACCATATCCATAACGGTGCCAAGGTCTTTAGAGGCTAGCAACTAATAGCATTGGAGCATTAGGATTGATATTGGAAGAGAACAAGGTATAAAAAGCCAAAAGCAAATGCGACTTTGTTCAAGTCTAGAATTTTTTTTTACAAATAAGGCAATTCAATCACATTTATTGTCTCTTGCGTAAATGTTATGGTGTTGGCTCATGGTTCAAGAACAGTAGTTCCTTGTAATACACAAATAGCAATGAGATTCACAACAGGGCATCTTACATCACTTATCGCCCATTTGAATCATAAAGGTATATAATTTGCAGTTGGTTGTGGTGTCTTTGTTTAGGCTTTTCAACGAGCACACGTCAAGAACTTAACCATATACCATGGAGGGCATGTGCTTTGAATATGACAAGCTCAAATTTTATTTTGTGCAAGTTCTTGAGATCTTGTTTAATAGGGGTGTATATGAGCCAAGTCAAGTCCAAGCTTGCTTAGCTCAAAGCTTGGTTTATGAAAAAATTGGTATGTTGACTTGACTTGTGGTTTGTCAAGCCCAGAAAACTCATGCTCGAAACTTGCCTGTAATCATATAATCTTGGTTCCTTTTGCTTCTTGTTATAAGTTGGTATAATGTGTCCCTTGGCGTACACATATATAAAATTAAAGAGGCTAGACGCTTGAAGAAATATTACGCTCAAACCCACTTTAGAAAGGTGAAGCTAAAGTCCAGAAGAGGCTATGATTGATGGTTTAAACCGGGTATCATCTCAAGTCCTTAAATTTCAAACTCCATGTCCTGTCTTCCTTAAATCCTTACTACATTCTCATTTCTAGTCTTCTTGTTGAAATTGCCTATTGTGTCGCCTTTGTTCACTTTCATAGTCAACATCAAGCAAAATTTATCCAAGGCCATCAAATACATCTTTATGGCTTACTAGTCCAACAAAAAGGGGTACTTGTTATTCTCCTACCACTAGGAAGTTTTGTACTTCTGTTGGCATTACAATATTTGAAAAATCACCCTATTATCATATTGATATCCAGGGGGAGAACTCAACCAAAGAATACCGACCTTGGGATCTCATCGCTCCAAATTCAAAGAATTTAGCCAAACCAATTGTCTTCTACCTTGAACCCTCCCTATGCTGTTACAACAATCAAAATACAAAATAGCGGTCAGGACTGATATTTGAAATAGCTATCGCGGTGGTATAGCGGTCTAAAAATAGCGGTTCATAAAATATGTCTTAGAATAATATAATATATATATATATATATATGTATGCATACATAACTTCACAAAAATAGTGGTTCATAATATTTCTTAGAATTATATATGTCTGTCAAGTTCTTGAGGAGGAGGCTAGGGCGTGGGACTGAGGACTGGGACTGTGAACGATGATGTTGAAAACCTAATATATCCGTTGACTATTAAAGAATATTGGATTAAATGGTTTAAATCTTAATAAAACTAAGTCGAGATCTAAATGAAGGCCCAAGGGAATAAGGGGCTGTTTGGCAGTTGCTGAATGGTTTGGTGCAGAATGATTAAGTGGTCAGAATGATTAAGAGACTCTTATGATATAGTCCGAAATGAAATATGGTTGTTTGCTAATTGTTCATAATGAAATCAGGGCTCTGAATGGTTAAGGCAGGGTAAAGATACAAAATCATTCAGAGAGTTTTGGAACCATTAAGAGGCAAAACATTTTTTTGCCAAACATGATTTACCTCTTAACGATTCAGATGTTGCCTCTTAATGAAACCATTAATAGGTAAACAAAAAGCCCCTAAGTGATTTAAATAAAATCCCAAACAGCAGCTTGTTATGCAAAAAAAGCCCCATCTCAAATAGCGGTATAGTGGACCGTATTTTGTGTCAAAAACCGGTACAATAGCTGCAAATTGCACCGCTATTAGCAGAACCGCAATTTAGGATCGCTATTTTACCACTGCAATTTCGTGAAGGACCGATATCCGCTATTGCACCGATATTAACAGCATAGAACCCTCCAACAAATTCAATGAGTCTCATTCACTTCTGTTCACTTTATCATCCTTTGAAAGGTGTTCAAGGACTCCATCCCTAAGTCTCATTCATCTCTGTCCACTTCATCACCCAAGCCAATAGTTCCATCAATGAAAAACAACTTAGTCTAGGAGGACTAAACCACAAAAAGAAGAGGAAAAAGAGCAATTTAAAGAAAGCTAAGAGTGTGAAACAAATCAATCTCAAAGTTCACCTTCATTGATGATAGACGGAGTTTTGAGAAAAGGAAAGAGGTCATGTACTGGTCATCCTATTTATAATTTCCTATCATATAGAACATTGTTACCTAAACAATTTGCCTTTGTTAGCAGTCTTGACAAAACCTAGATCTTGAAGTCATAAAAGCAGTTATTGTGGAAGAAATTCATGGTCTTGAAAGGAATGACATATGGGATCTGTACTCACCATCAAGCATAAAGCAGATGGGAGTGCCAACAGATTTAAGGCATGATTTGTTGACTTGTTGTTAAAGGCTGTATACCTGAGCCCATTTCTATTTGTCCTGATTTTGGATGAAACTTTGGGAGGGATCCGCTGGGGGGAGGGGGTATCCTGTGGTGTATGTTATTTGCTAATGATATTGTGCCGGAAGCGGAAAGAGATAGAGATGAATTCGAGGCCGGAACAATGGAGGGTGGCTTTAGGACTCAAGGCTTGCGCATTAGTAAGTCAAAGATCGATGCCTTTGGTGTAATTTCAGTTGGGAGCATAACAAGGAGGGTTAGATGTCTGCATAAGGTAGCAAAGGGACCACAAAAGGATAGTATCTAGGCTCCATAATTCATGATCATGGTGAAGTAAGGATGATGTTACTCATCGCATAACATCTAGGGATTGGGATCCAAGGCAGGGTGGTTAAAATGGAGGGCTGCTAAGGGAGTGTTCTATGACAAGAAGTCCCACTAAACCTAAAGGGCAAATTCTATATGGTACTCATCAGACCAGCTATGTTGCGCGGAGTGTTGGGCATTATGCTGTTCCAGCTGTCAGAATATGAATGAACCCTTATGATCTATGCTGTTAAAATCGCGATATATCGGTGATATATCGTGTATCGCCCCTTCGGAAAATATCGGTGGTAAAATATCGGACATTATATCGGTTGCCGATATATCGGCGATATTTTAATCAAAATATCGGCCGATAATACCGATATTTTGATAATACAAGTTTGGGCCTATTTTTTTTTTAATACATTATACTGGGTTGGGCTTTGTTATATCATTCATATGGGCCTTTTTTTTAATTTGTTAGAAATATAACTTAGGTCTTCATTTGTTTAATCGACTTCTCAACACAACAGTCTCTTCATCGACTTCTTCTTCAGTTCTTCTACTGCTGGTTCTTCTCTTCTTCAGGTCGAATTTTTCTCTTCTTCAGGTCGAACTTCTGCAGTGCTGGTATCGACATCTTCAGTTCTTAACTTCTTTTGCTCATCTGCTGCTTCTTCTCTTCCAACACAGGGTACAGATTATAGTTATAATTTATAAACTTATAATCTGTTATTAAATTTATAGTTAGACTTAGATTTATAATTTATAATTTATAAACTTATAATCTGTATGGGTTGGAGTTATAGTTAGAGTTAGAGTTAGAGTTAAGAGTTATAATTTATAAACTTATAATCTGTTATTAAATTAGAGTTATAAAGTTATAAAGTTATAATCTGTTTTATAAACTTATTAAATTAGAGTTGATGTTTTAATGCCTATGATATGTTTATGGATTGCATACTGAATTACTGATATATATATATATATATATATATATAATTCTGAGAAATATTATATGAACCGATATTACCGATATATCACCGATATTTCCGATATATCGGACCGATACACCACCGATATCCGATATTAACAACATAGCTTATGATTCACATACGAACTATTTAACTGATTCATATATGAAACCGTGTGATTAGTTATGATTCACATATGAACTAATTAACAAATTCACATATGAACTATTTAACTAATTACACGGGTTCATATGTGAATCAGTTAAATAGTTCGTATGTGAATCACAAGGGTTCATATATGCACAAATAGTTCATATGTGAATCACATGGGTTCATATATGAACCCGTTTGCCGCCTATTTGTAAAAGTTACGAAATTACCCTTCTATTTTTCGCATAGAAGCAAATTTTGACCAATCTTGACCGTATGAAGGGCTAGGATCGCTTCTTTACTTCTCACACACTTGGCACTTCTCATTTGAACCTCTCCCTACATATATATATATGTATATATATATATGCATAACTCAACGTGTATCGAATAAAAAGTATATAAGAATAATGATGTCCTAAGTCCAGATACAAATAATTGAACAATGCGAAGACTTATATTCAAAGCCAGAAGTCAAAATGATGGTCCAAATTCAAAAAAATAAGAATAATGGTGTCCAAGTCCAAAAAAAAAGGAATAATGGTGGCCAAGTTAAAAAAATATGAATATTGAAGCATAGAAGCCCACAACATTACCTTTTTAACACCAAAACAACCTATCTACAAATAGTGGTTAAGCGACGTCTTTTTTGTGTTCAAAATGCGGTCATTTAGCGGTCAATAGCGCCGCTAATCACGGGACTGCTATTTAACCACCGCTATTTTGTCCCATGATTGGGAACCGCGATAGCATTGCTACTGTACCGCAATTAATAACGTAAGTTGGACGAGAAAAAAACAAATGAAAGGAAGATGGAGGTGATTGAAATGAGAATCCTTAGATGGACTTGTGGAAGGACCATGCTAGATAGGATATCAGTGTTATGAATCGGACTCTTGACAATTTAGGCACAAGAACCGAAAGCAGAGAAATCAGGAGAACAAGCATGTTAGTGACATTGATCGAAGGCATACTCTCGCTTTCGAAAGGCTAGTCTCTCCATACAATGCAATGAATTATTACTCTCCATGCCTCCTATTCTTCATTCCCCCTATTATTTATGTTCGAAGCCAGAAGCCTAACAACTTAAGAAGTAAAATGCCAAGGACACCCCTTGGCCAACCGATCCAAAAGACTTATTATTCCCCTTCCATCGTGGTCCCCTCTCCAATCACCTCCTATTGTTTCTTCCTCCTAGTATAAGTAAATTTAATAGGGGGAAGCATACCAACCAAATGAGGGTTTTCAAGCATAGTTGGATGTAGCACCTATCACGAAGAAGATGAGAGAGATGAGATTGTGGTGGTTTCAATACGTTTGTAGGAGATAGACGTTAGCATCGATGAGGAGGGTGGAGAGTGTTAGGTCACAGGTGTAAGGAGGGCAAGCGGAGGAGGATGCGGGAGGAGCAACTGAGAATGGACATGGCGGCTTTAGGAATTTCGGAAGACTTTGACCTCAAATAGTGTTCGTGGAGGCGCTTGACTAGGGGAGCATATTGTATTTAAGGACTTGTGGATTTTTGGTTAGGGGTAGGGAGGTAGCACAACTCTAGAAGGGTCAACTTTCTTTAGTTACTTCATTGGTTTTATTCCTTTTAATATGCTTTTAATTCCCTTTCTTTTTATTTTTTTTATTAGTATTATTTATTTTTATTTGTTCTTGTAACTTTTTCTCTTTTATTTTGTTTCATTTTTCTCTTTTATTTTGTTTCATTTTTCTCTTTCAATCTTCTATCAAAATTTTGAAACAATTCCTTTTGTCTCAAAATCTTTTTACATGTTGGGGTCTTCATGGAAATCACCTCTCTACTCTTCTGGGTGGAGGTAAGGCTTGTGTAATATAGAATAAGTTAAATTAATTCTAAATAAAAATAAATTTTAATTACAAGTATAAAATATAAATTACTTGTATAATAATTACAGGGGATCGATTTTTTGCTATTTTGGGTCGATTTTTGAGCTCGTTGGATGGGGGTTTTTGTTCAATAACAAAGGCAAGGAAGTTTTCGACTTTTTCCACCATATATGGTAGAACACACTAAAATATCAGTTACAATTTCAATGAGTTACGGTTAGGGTTTTTGTATTATGAAATGATGTTTATTCTACAAAAAAAAGAAAAGGAAAATTCATCCGGTTCATGTGGAATAAACGATTTGCATGAACCCCATGAACTAGGACGACCAAAGACGATGACACGACTTGTTAAAAAATCATACGTATTAATGAAATATATCATATAAATTATTTGTACCATACAAAAAAAGCTCAAATAGGGGAAGAAGGTACAAGCACATGTAAGGTGCATTTAAGATTCATCAAACACACACGCAACACCATTAATGTGCCTAACCTAACCACTAGGGTTGTACGCAGGGTTGTGGCGTACTGGTTAAGGCCCTGGGGGATGTGGTGGAATATCCCATCTGCCCAGGGTTCGAATCCAGGCGTACACAACAATTGTGGCCAAATCAGGGTTGATGTCTTATAGTCATAATTTGCCAAGGGATTAGTCTAGGCATAGCCTAGGACACCCTTCCCAAAAAAAATGTAGCTAACCTATAGCTTAAATAATACTCTTTTATAAATGATAATTAGTTTTTTGGAAACATTCTGTTCTTTCTACACACCAATACGCGATCAACCTTGAAATATATGGAGGGGTGGCCCAATTCGATGGAAACCATCTATAAGGAGAACTCCGGTGAAGGCTTCTCTTTCATTGTGGTAGCACAAAACGAATCACGGTGGTAGCACAGTTAAGGGTCGTAAATTGTTTTTACTTTACGACGTACGAGTTTAGTGGTGGCAAATCCCTTCTTAGATCCGCCTATGTTCACACATTTATATGGAGTAGATATCAAGAAGTATTTGCACTTGTGGCATAGTTGAATACTATTCAACTCTTGCGAAAAAAGACCCGTGGCTTGCGAAAAAGATTTTGAAAGCATATCTAAAAGCCATAGCTTTATAAATATCTTATTTATTTAATTATTATTTTTAAGAACGGTGATTTAGAATTACAAAGAGCATGAAACAATAAAAAATGAAGGCAGGAGGAAATAAAAACGAAAGAGAAATCAATGAGACGGGATCAACAAAGATGGTAGACTAAGCCAACAAGATCTCCTAGCTAAAAAGTACATGGAGCACTCAAAAGATTCGTAAGGAACTTCATCATCGTATATAAGATCTATATCTATCATATGACAATACAAACCTATCTGTTGACTCACCTTCTACCCTCCTAACCTCCTCCTCCCAACTGCATACCTAATAGTGTCATACAAATAATCAACTACCCCAATCCACTGCCTCCAAAGCTAGGTTTTGAAAACCTATCTTGAGGGGGAGTGTGGAATTATGGAATTAAAGAGCCATAGTTTTCAGATTTTATTTTTGCTATTAATTAGTTTCCTAGTAGAGGATATAGTTAGTTTAGAGGGTTTTGTTTCAGTTTCTTATGAGAGTATCTTGGCTTCTTTTGCATATAAATCCATGTACATTTTTTCCTGAAAAAAGAAGAAGAAAATTCTGATCATTTTCTCTCATTATTTTTTCATTATACTTCGTTACAATTTCTTCTAGTCTTGGTAAATTTTTACCCTTTATACCTATATGTCAAGATAACATGGTTTCTTAGTTCGTCGCACAACAACCAATGGATCTTACAGTTTTATTGTGCTATTAATAATTCCTACACTTTTACTATGTATCTCTGATATAGATATATACCTTTCTTTAGATTGATCGTTTTGTATATGTATCTCTAATATGAATAGGATGAGAATTAGTTTCTGTTGGACAAACAGACAGCATTATTACCATGGATCAATAGCGTTTTTATTGTTTTCCATTTTCACCCTATTTTGGGGTAGAGGTCAGGTCTGCATACATCTCCCCCCGCCCCCAACTCTACTTTCCAGTGGGATTTAACTGAGTCAGTTTGGTTTGTTTTTTATGATTGTCTGGTTTGACACATGATTGAGTGTATTGTTTCATTGTTTTGATTAGCATGTGGGTATTTCGTGCTTTCTGGACTTTCTGTTAAGGTAATTAAATTTTGTGTTGCAGGTGGTTTTGGTGATTCTTGGTTTCTCGTTGCATATGGACTTACGAGGATGCCAATTCAACAAGTTATAAATGCAGTTAATGGTTGATTATCCTCCCTTGAAAATGCTCCATGACTACCAAATGGAGCTTTGTGATAACAAAGAAGAACAAGAGGTAAAATTCACTACATCCCAAAAGCATGCAACAATTTCCTTTTATGGATGTCCCGAAGTAAATGCAGTTTTTCCATTTTTGGCAATGTCTCAATCTAGAATTACCTCATTGTCGATTATTAATCATTATAGAATACTGATAGCATTGATTTCAGTCACACGATTTATCTATTTTGTCATTATCGAGGGACATCTTAGATATTTGAATAATGTAGTCAAACAAGTTCCCTAGATTGCATGTCTAGTCAAATGTTCTATTTATTTTAGGACGGATCCCCGCTAATTATTGCATTCAGGGTTGATGTGTCAGATTTTGCACTAAGTTTAGGATACAGTCAAAAGGTAATAAGCCTCTGTCCCAAAACATTTGAATGAGCATGTAGTTGAGTATATAGTTTAATTGAAGTATGTATTTGACTGTTACTGTTAGTCAAATATCTATAAATACTTGTTGATAATAATTACAAAATAGAGGGATCTTGTAGACAAGTAAACCAAACCAAACCAAACGAGCCCAGTAACCGAGGTGGAGTCTAGTGCTAGGATGTAATCAAACCTGTCCTTGACCCAAGAAGCAGTGTGGATGGTAATGGACCAAGATCTAATTTCAGATTGGAATTCCCCCCAACCAAAAAAATAAAATAAATATGAGATGTTGCATTGCCTTTTACCATGAGACAAGAAAAAGCAGGATCTCCCCCAAAAGCGATAACCCCTCCAACTCCAATCCTTTTTAGGTATTTTGATTGTCTTAGTGTTTTGCCCAAACTTGAAATTGGCAAGGATATATGGCTCCCCCTGTGTTACAAAATTTGAGGTATGATTATCTCTGTGGCATTGGCCAAGCGGGTAAGAAAGTTGACATCCTTGCAGAAAGACTAGAGTTCTGAGGTGTTCTGAGGTTCAACCCCAGGCACCACCCACTTGCCCTTGGGGGACGCGATTTACCTCCTCCTTGATGGCCGTGGGACCAGTTCTATGGGGGCGCTCCAGAGGGTAGCGTCAATCTTTCTTTGCAGAATTTTGAGGTATGATTTGCTACCGGGGACTATAAGTTATCAAATAACGTTATGTTACGTTCTGGTCCAGTTTCTAGCATCATGACCGAAAAAATTCTTAGCTAATATCAGGGTTATATATACAATACATATGAAAGCATACATTTCTTTAAAATCATCATTATGTGCATACATCTCTAGTTTCTTAAAGGGGTGGAGCATTAATACCATTGGTTCGACAGGTTACTTGACCGCCATGGTTGGCTGCCTTTTGTTCACGTTCCATTTTTACCCTTCAAACGCGAAGCCTGCTCTTAGTTTTTTACTCGTATGAGCTATCTCTTGCTTTTTTTGATATTGATTCTTGGTTAGCAAATCTTGTTTTCAGTGCAGGTAGCCTTGACCGTTTTCTATTATCAATTTCTCGTTCCATGTGGCTTTCGTAAAACGGAATTCCAAAGAAGCTGCCTGAAAACATTGTGATGAAAGAATCTGTATCGGTTGATTGTCGCCCCTTGCAAGTAGAAAGAATGTTGATACACGAGGATTAACCATCGTATTTCACCAGCTTGAATAACCAAGATAAGATCTATCCTTTCTCCTATTTATGGTCTGCAAGGTTCTCGGTCTGGCTCGGGTTCTTGGAAATCTTTGAAGGTGCCACTCAGAAAAGTTGTTACAGACATGGGCGGTCCGTCTATAAAAAAATTACAAACCTCAAGGGTGATACCACTGTGTTTCGTTTTGTGCTACCACTCGGCATCATTGTTGGAAAATTGAGAGGCTAGAGTAGCATATCGAAGCTTAAATTTGAGTTTTAATGGTTACTAATGGTAGACACAAACGGAAATTGTAAATCGTTGAAATTGAAACTGATTTTTTAGTGTTATGTATGTATTTTGTAACTATAATTAATTTTAATTTATTTATTTTGTGCTATTGGAATTTATGGATCCACCTCTAGTGTTACACATGCTCTTTTTATCCCGTTAAGAAATTCATTAAGAGAACGTTGTAGTGTATTTTTTACGCCTGGGAGGAAATAATGCCACAGGAAAAGAACGTAAGTTTTTGATCCAACTGTTGATTTTATGTCCTCGTGCACAAAAGGGTTCGGCCTAGTGAGCCCAAAGCCTGGTCAGGCGAGGCTGAAATTTTGAGGGCAGCCCCGATTAAGCCCGTGCTAAAAACCCGGTTAAGTAAAAAACCGGATTAAGCTTGACCTGAAAAAAGCTGATCGGGCTCTTTTTCAACCCTAAAGTCCGGTCTAGGCCTAAAAGAGCCCAGACCTTTTTTTTGCTCACTGAAAACGGATGCATCTCTTAGGTCTACATGTTAGCATCACATCTATGTACCAATTTAGCTCTTGTTCTTAGAAAATTACTGCACTAAAAACAATAGACCAACAAAGATTAGGATGTGATTTGTAATCACTATTCTTAGGATAATATTAGCCCCCATTAATTGTTGTTGGGTTAAGGTTAATTTACCCTCAGGAATTACATAATCTAGATGGAGACAACAAATCCTTTCATCTCCAAAAACATCATTTCTGCAAGGAAAAATGAGGGAGAAAGAAAAGAAATAAAAGAGATTGTTTTAGATAGACTTGGGCCATATTTATACCATTGGGCTGTTTCAATAAAAAATGTCATGAAATCTTATCCACAATTGAGTCAAAACTAAGCAACCAAAATAACTGTAGGAAGATGAAAAAAACCAACACACATTAACATTACGCGATTTGTCCTGCGACTTAAGTCGTGCAGAAAACCGTGTTAGACACTTTCAAATACTCCCGTGTGTATAGTCGTGGCACCTTTTGTTTCAAAAATCTCGATTGCAAGCCTAAACCAAGTAGAAATCAAGCCCAAACCCCATAAACCCATTATTGTTTATTTGATTAATCAAACAAGCTAGGATTTATAAAGCACCCAAACTTTACTCCCTTTCCTATGCGGGACAAAATTCCCAATGACTATATTCTACAATCCCCCACTTAGTCTTCAATTTTACAAATCTTGCATAATGAAGTATCTTTCGATTTATACTTTCACTTAGGGGTTGTTTTTTTTTTTTTAAAAACCTCTTAATGACTCTTAAGTCTGAATCGTTCAGACATTTTTACACTCCACCTCTTATCAATCATAACTAAAATAAGATTTCAGACTTTAAACCTCTTAAAAAACAAACGGCACCTTAGTGTAAGTTATTCAAAATTATAACACCATCTATGGCAGCATATAGCTTTTGAGCCAAGATTTTATTTGTTATAATCGGAATAACTACACACAAAACTTGTCTCTAAACGATGTTTATAAATATAAAGCACCACTATGGCCATGTGCTCAACCTGGATTCATGGGTATTTACAAAAGTTGACCCACACTTTTGTTAGAAGCGACACCACTACTTATATCCACATAGGTCTTATTCTAACATTACATAGAATTTCATTAAGAGTATAGTATTCACCCTAAAATCTACACTAGATATTAAATATTTTAAACTAGTGTGACTCTGTCAATTACCAAAATTTTATTGTTACTACATTGAACCTTTAACTAAGTAAAATCTCAGATAAAGATTGGGTTTCCATTGTTGTAGACTAATCAACGGGTCTCAATCCCATTTCACGAGTAGTTCAAAAAATCATATCTCTTGGAAGTCCCGTTGTGAACGGATCTGCTAAACTATTACAAGACCTTACATATATAATAGTTATTATCCCATCAGATATCAACTCTCTTACATATGAATGTCTTAGACTATTCTAGGTTTTCCGTTATAAATTTTATTATAAGCTCTAGACAATGTTTCCTCACTGTCACAGTGCAAATAAATGGTTGGAATCAGTTGTGGCCACAACTTTATATCCAATAACATGTCTCTAGCCATTCCGCTTCTTTGCATGTTGCTGCCAAGGCCAAAAACTCAGCCTCCATGGTGGAGTGTGTAATAAATGTTTGTTTTTTTGAGGCCTAAGAAACAACTCCACCTCCTCAAAGCATAAAGATCTAACCACTAGTTGATTTATTATCATTATCACTAATGATCCAACTAGCATCAGAGTGTCCTTCTACAACTACCGGAAAATTACTATAGTGTAGAGCAAACTTCTTAGTTCTTTTCAAGTAACCAAATACTATACCAATGGCTTCCTAATGTTCTAAACTAGGATTGCTCATAAATCTAGATAACTTACATATAGCAAATGCAATATCAGGCCTAGTACAATGTATTGCATACATCAAACTACCTATTGCACTAGCATATTCAACTTGTGCAACCGCACGACCATTATTCTTGCTTAGTTTACAAGAATTATCATAAGCAGTATTTGGTTCCTTATACTTTTAATGATTAAACTTATCAAGTATTTTCTCAATATAATAAGATTGACTTAAGGAATAACCCCTACTATTTCTCTTAATTTTAATTCCCAAAATAGTATCAACTTCATTCAAATCCTTCATTCGAAAACAAGAACTTAGAGAAGTCTTAGTTTCATTAACCCCTTTAATGTTAGTTCCAATGATTAACATGTCATCCACATAAAGGCATACAATGACTCCATTATCATTAGTAAACTTGGAATATATGCATCTATCAGCTGAGTTATGCATAAAACCATGGGATAAATAAGTAGAATCAAAATTTTCATGTCATTGTTTTGGGGCTTGCTTTAAACCATATAAAGATTTAGTTAACTTACACACCTTGTTTTCATTACCAGGAAGTACAAATCCTTCCGGTTGTCTCATGTACAATTCTTCATCTAAATCACCATTCAGAAAAGCTGTTTTTATATACATTTGGTGTACATGTAAGTTATATATTGACGACAAAGCCAAAAGTACTCTAATGGATGTAATTCTAGCTACTGGTGCATAAGTGTCAAAATAGTCTACCCCATTTCGTTGACTAAAACCTTGTGCCACAAGTCTAGGTTTGAAAGTTTGAATGGATCCATCAGTATTGTGTTTCACCTTAAATACCCATTTACACTTGACTACCTTTGAACCAGGAAAATCTAATAAGACTCAAGTCTTATTTGCCATTAATGAGTCCATTTCGTTATTAGCAGATTCCTTCCAAAAAACAGAATTTTTGGAAGCCATTGCTTCCTGAAATGTTTTTGGATCATCTTCAACACTAAATAAAATCTGTATCTTATTGGTCACAATATCTCTATTCCATTCCACAATAAAAGATATAGCTTGGGAATTAATAAAGTCAGGACCCAAATTGTTTTCTTTTCTAGCCCTTTCACTTCTTCTAGGTTCACTAGAAGTTTCAGGTACGATTCTTTTATGGCTAGTAGAATGATCAATCAATGTATCTTGAAGTGGTGTTGAACTAGATTCATCAAGATGTATAGAATCACGTTTAAATTTAGTTTCAAAAAATTCGAAATCTCGAGATTCTACTATAACATTTGAATCTAAATCCAAAAGTCTACTGGCTTTAGAATTTGCAGCATATCCCATAAATACACTCTTCAAAGCTCTAGGTCCTAATTTAGTTTTCTTAGGATTAAGAACTTTATAATATGTAAGACATCCCGAAACTCTAAGATAACTCAAATTAGGCTTTCTACCCCTCCATATTTCGTATGGAGATTGTTTTAGTTTCTTTGAAGGAACTCTATTATGTACATGACACGCATAATGTTTTCACCAAATAAGTTGAGTGACAGATTTGAGTTACAAGCATAACATTTACCATGTCAACCAAAACTCCATTTTTTCTTTTAGACACGCCATTTTGTTGAGGTCTATATGGAGTACTAACTTGGTGTATTAATCCATGATCCTCAAAAACATTAGTGAAATTAGGAATTCCCCACCTCAATCATTACGTAAATATAACACCCTTTAGTTGTTGTGTTATTGAAAATTTTATCCCCTCTACAAATCAATTCTTGAAATACCTCAAATTAAATTCTAGGTCTAACCCCAGCAATCATTAACCTAAATCTTATGCAAAGACTAAATAAGGGTCGAGTGTTAATAAACCCATTACCAAATTGCTATCTCCAAAAGTGAGGAAAGCTCCACCCAATAGTTACACTCTTCTCGTGCATCTAACTAGCACTCAACTCCTCACGGTGTTGTTACTACCGTTCCCCAACAAGGACCTGATGCACATGCCGACAAATAAAAAGGGTTAGGCTAACGCCTAATGATTTCAAGAGTTTTCATCATAAATATATAAATAGTAAAACTGAAAGACTGCTTTTTTAAAACATGACTCATTATGAAACACATTTTTCGTGAAAGCAACACCTTTCCAAAACCCACTATTTTCATGATGAAAAACACTAACTCAAAATACCCATTTGATATGAATTCAAAACCCAATGCTTGCTCCAAAACACAATGGAGTTAAAGAACCAAATCCTGAAAACGAAGATAAAGCTCTATTGTCCAAATTATCCATAAACACGTATGAAAATCAACAAATATAAAACCACAAATTATGGATATCAATCCGTACTCAAAACATCACCGAAAACATATATAATTAATACCCAAAATAACACCTTTCGGTGATGAGAGAGACCCGTTTCCATTGAACGTGGCATAACACAAAGTTAAGCCACGTCTCTATGTTATCGAACTACACTTCAGATCATGACTTTATTGCATGCTTTAATAAGCTACACCTTAAGTTGGGACTTTATTGCATGCTTTAATAAGCTACACCTCAAGTCCCCAATTTCCTTTAGTGCACCCATGGGTGTCATCTCAAGGACACAGTACCTCTAGTGTGCACGCCTTGCCAGGCTCCACCTCAAGGATACCTGATCTTATTGCATGTTCATTCTCTAGTGGAGTTACAACCTCAAGGTTCCCCATTCAACCTTTAGTGCATACTCACTAGCATTCAAGACAGGAGCCTCAACTCCTTACTTGATAACCCAATATGTCTAACTCTCATGCATGAGAGATAGAGCATCAAAACCACAAATCCCACGGTCTCAGAGTCCAACCCCTAAAGGTTTATCTCCACAATACCGAGACGAAAACGATGCCAACTTGGGCATTTTCCCCAAAGTGATCAAATATGACCGACTCATATGCCTATGGATCCTATTAGGGGTGCTCAAATTTCCGATCAACCCGACCAACCTGGCCAACCCAACTCGAAAAAACGCAAAAAAACTCAAACCAAGGTAACCCGATACATAATCGATACAAATTTTGCCCAAACCGCATCTATTGGGTTGGAAACGGGTTGAGCCCAAAGTAACCCGACCAACCCGTCAACCCGACCAAAACTTGTACGTTTTTATTTTTTATGATTTTAGACTTTTAGCGGTTCTTCTTTCTATCAATTCTCAAGTCTTCCTATCTTAGTCGTAGTTTAGACCATTCTACTAGACCACGCCGATTAAAATCGTACGAATCTAACCTTCAAGTTTTCAAAAAATCTTCAACATCGATAGAATGAAGTGACAAAAAATACTTTTCTTCTACTATTCTCTTCTCTTATTAGTCTTATTTTCTTATATTTCCATTTTGATTTTATTTTTTTAAACGAAATCACTTAGTTAGATTGTAAAATAATGTATTAAAGTTTCAAACTGACCAACCCAACCCAACCCACACGGTTTGGGTTGGGTTGGGTTGCACTTTTGATTGGGTTGGGTTGGATTGAAAATTTCCAAACTGCAAACATTGGGTTGGGTTGTTCAAGTGCCTTCAACCCGGCCAACCTAACCCGTGAACACCCCTAGATCCAATGCATTACAGTCTAAAATACATGACTCCAATTGAATGACACACACACTCAAAACATGTATTCTCCAATAATATGCAATAAATGCAAACAATATCCAAGACTCTACATCAAGTTATCAAAACTGAACAAATGTCCTCAAGACTCTTCATAGTCAAAACCGAGCCAAAAGCTCAACAAGTCAATGGACCAATAATTAAAGATATTAAAACAATAAGGCGCGTTTAACCGATATTTACGCAAATACATATCTCAAGGATATGATTAATCCAAAAACTCATCATTGGTTGAGACAAATCATTTTCCAAATGAAATCATACCCTTATATTTCAAAAATGCCTCATAACACTATAACGTGTATTTTTCCAAATGGTTTATAAAACTAATTACGCCAAAAATGCATAAATCATCAAATAGACTCAATTTGTACAATAAATCGTGAAAAGACACATTTTTGAGATTTACTCATCAAAATCTCCAAAACTCCAAATATAGACATTTAATAAGATTTATCAACACAAATTTACCAAGTATGAAAACTTTGTCAAATACTTAACACATGATAAATACCAAGTAAACACAATATTATTTCAAAATACACATTTTGGTATGTACATAGTTTCACAAAGTAACTTGAACTCACCTCGCTAGTTTTAGGCTAAAATTTAGATTTTACCCCAATCTTGAGTTCCTTGAAGTAACTTGAATCGACAAGCAATCCTTCCAAATTCTAGGTCCACAAGCTCCAAACACATAAACAAACAAAACCATATGCTTAAAATCATTCCCCAAACATCTTATATCAAAATCTCCATTTTGACCCAAAACCCTAATTTTGACCTAACTTTCCCAAAATTTGAGAAATAAAAACACTTGGAAGTCATAAATGGAGCGTTTATAACTTGAATAAAGATTTAGAAAGAGAAGGATGGACTCACCACTTAGGTTTTGAGCAAAACTCCCAAAACCTAGAAATCTCAAGAGATGGAAATGAACATTTGATGTAGCACTTGAGGTTGTAATCACAAGCTTGAAGATGAAGGAACACTTTGATTTTCCATGAGAAACCCCCACAATCAGTTAGGGTTCATAATAGAAGTTGGAGAAACGATTTGGGAAAGAAAGGGTGAAGGATTATGAGAAAAGGTAGCAACACCTGCTCATTTAAACAAACAACCCCCAATTGCGATTGTGACAGGCGATAGTGACAGTGTCACTATTGCGAGTCACTCTCGCTGAAAGTGTACCGCAAGGGTACCAACCCCCGCGTTTGTGCCCCTGCGATAGTGACAATGTCACAATCGCAGAACACTCTCGCCTGAAGCGTACCGAGCCCCAAACTTCACTTCCCTCACATGAAGTGTAATAACCGTGACCCATTTGATAAAAGAAGATAGCATGGGCGAGTTTTGCTAAAATCTTAAGTGTGAGGGGCTAGTTGTAAATTGTTTTAAAAGAGGGTTTTAACCCTAATGCCCTAACCCTCTATCTCATTCTGGGTGTTAGAGGCGACTAAGGGTTATCAGAGCAAAAGAGAGGAGCATGCAAGGTGGGAGGGAATTAAAGAAGAAGGTGATTGGAGAGGGGATTATTGTGGTTTCTCTTCAAGGTAATCCTCATCTAATTTCTAGTTTCCTTTTTTGGTGGGATGTAGTTAAAGATTCTATGTTGGTTTTGGGGAAAAACCCTTATGCTGATTTTTCCCAAAATTATCCCCACTTTGATTTGATGATATGAGTTATGGAATTTGGTTGTTCAAGCGTTTGATTGAATGGTTCTGGGTGAATATCCTCTTCCTTGGAAGGATGATTTTAGCATTAGTGCAATAACCCAAGCCCTGAGGGTTATCATCTATGGCTCTGGGGTTTTCTCGACTCGTCGAAGTCCTAGAGGTCGGGGGTCCCGGGAGAACATCCAACCGAGGAGACCGGGTGAACCTCGGAAGAAGGAGCCCCGAGAGACGGGGTCCTGGGAGGGTGAAACCCGGGGAGACCGGGATCTCAACCGAGAGCATCAAGGGGACCCGAGCGGTGACCAGGGAGGTAGGGAGCCCGGGGAAGGGGTGAGGCCTGGGAGGTGGGTAGGGACCGGGGGAACCCAGGAGTTGGGTGACCGGTATGGTGTCGAGAGTCGGTCGTGAGCAAGAGCGAGAAAGAGGGAGTCAGAGAGAGAGAGAGTTAGAAAGAGAGAGAGAGGGAGATGAAGAGAGATCCGAGAGGGGGAGGCCCTTGGCCGAACCCATTTTAATTGAAGGGCCTAGGTGAGTGCTTGGGGTTCGGATACCTTACCGTTCTGTCCTTTTCTTGGTAGGTGTTTGTCAAAGGTTGGGTCGGTAGCAAGAGAGATATCGCAGGGATCCAGGTGAGTTTTCTAACCAAAATCTCTACTGGTGTTTATGCTATTTATGCATGTTAAGTTTATTTAATGCACGTTGTGTTTTATATTAAACGCATGAGATATTGTGAAACTGTCAGTTGATCTGTTATATGAACTGCATGCTTTGAAGTGTTGTAAAAGTTGGGATATTTTTGTATGCATACATCCGGGAGTGGTTGTGTAATGGCTAAGTCGGAGGGTGTGTTCCGCCAGTGCTCATGTCGGAGGGTGTGTACCGTTTATGCCATGGAGGGTGTGTTCCAGATAAGGCAGTATGAGACTGACATGTAGTCACAGGTGGCGTGACTTCAGTATGCCGATTACGTGTGTGTTGTGTGATTGGAACTTTAAATGCTTTAAAGTGGAGAATTATTTATAAACGCTTATAAACTGTTTTTAAGTGCTTTATGCGGTGCAAATATTGTTGCTAGAGGGAACTCACTAGACCTCATGGTCTAACCCTAGCTCTTTCAAAACTAAAACCATTTTCAGGTAAGGGGATTCTGTTAGAAGTTCGTTCAAGGAGATTGCGGGAGGAGGTGTCGTGTTAGGGACTTGGAGGAAGCTCGAAGTTCCGGTAGACCTAGATTATCTCAGTTGTAGTCAATATTTCCCTTGTGGGCTGTAATATTTTATTTGTTAGTTGTTTTTGGTTCGGGTTGTTACATGAAGCACCCTCGATTCTCATAGGGACTAAAAGAAATAAGTTCCCAACTCAAAACCATAACTTAGAAACCTAAGAAAATGCACGGGGTAACTTTTACTTACCAGAAGTGTTACAATAAATCTTAAGTTTCTTTCCCTTTTGTGGAACATATCAAAATCTTGATCTTTAGTTTTCATGTATATCTAGAACGATCATCAAAAAGGTAATAAAATACCTATAACCACTTCTAGTAAGAACATCATTAAGTTCACAAATATCATAATGTACAAGTTCTAAACTTTCAAAATTTCCTTCTATCTCTGGAAATGGTTTTCTTTTCATCTTTGCTTGCACACAAATATCACATTTATGTTTGCGTTCATTATTATTAGAAATTTAAGGGGGTGTTTGGTAGGGGGTATTAATAGGTAATTAATGGAAATGATATTCATTGACAATGTTTGGTTCACAAAGGGAATGAAAAATGGTGTTTGATTTCAAAAAGTAAATCAATCATTATAATAGATTTTAACAAAATTCATTCCTCCCTAATTTGGGGGGAATAGAAACTTTCCTTCTCACTTTTTCATTTTCATGGCAACACCTTGACATATCTAAAAGAAGTTTCTTCATTTTTATCTTAGTAAAACCCACACAAGATCGTTCTTCATTTTCACCTTAACAAATCCACACAAAATTGTTCTTCATTTTCGTGAACCCTAGATGATAGATTTGATTTCGTATGAGTAAACCCAAACATATATGATTTCGTTTCTCTTTCGATTTTGTGTTAGGAGATGAAATAGAAAAAGCAAATGGTTTTTAATTTTGTGTTGGGAGATGAAATAGAAGATGGAGTTTATTTTGGTTTTGTGTTTAGAGATAAAATGAAAAAAAAGTAGAGATGAAATATAGAAGAGAAGACGAAGTAGGATATGCCTGTTGTTTTCTTTGGAGGTGCTCATGATTTGATGGGGAAGATGATCCCTTGGATAATGGATTGGTTGTACCGTCTTCTCTCTCTCTCTCTCTCTCTCTCTCTCTCTCTCTCTCTCTTTTAACATCGGTAATAAAGAAATCAAACATAATATAATATAATGGAATGGAATGAAAATAAAGGATTCCCATTCCACTTTATTTTCATTATCAATCCCATTTTCATTCCTTAAAACGAACCAAACGCCCACTAAAGCATTTTTACACATGGACTTCATAGTTTGATAATTAACATGCGATAAACGATTATGCCAAAGATTAAGACTTGGATATTCAATATGATAAAAAAGATGACACATCAAAGTAGTTAGAACTAAATATTTATTGATACTTAGCTTAAACATCTCATCACAAGCATAACCCTTCCCAACAAATGAACCGACTTTGGGTAGAATCACTTTGTCCGAGTCTATCACAACCTTTAAACCCTTTTTACATAAAATATATTAATATACCCAGAGACAAAAAATTTCCTAATGTTTGGAACATACAAAACATTAGTAAGTACAATTTTCTTTCGAGAAGTGAAATTAAGTTCCACACTTCCGGTTCCTTGCACCTTCGAAGTGTGATGATCTCCCATAAGAATTTCATGACCATTCATAGTTTCAACCTCATCTTTGAAGAAAGAACGATTGTTACAAACATGAGTGGTAGCATCGGAATCGTACCACCAATCATCACTTGTAACAATAGCTGCCATGTGAGTCTTTTGTATCATTCTAATGTGTAGGTCCGAAATCATAGCAATGATTTCATTGTGATATTTTTCTTCAACAACACTTGCCTTTTCACTTGCTTTCTCATTGATCTTCTCATGCTCTTAGTTTCCCTTATTTACCCAATTTTGTTATTTCTTTAGGAATCAACAAAAACGTCTTATGTGCCCCTTTCTTCCACACTTATGACATACAATCTTAGACATGTCTCTCTTTATCTTTTTGTTAAGATTGGAGTTGTTGGACTCATAATTTTCCTTCCTCTTTTTACCTTTCGACTTCCTTTGGTTCACATAGTGCACTTTGGAACTAGATGAAACATTCAGATCCTTCTCATGGTTTCGAGTTTCCTCTTCTATCCGTAAGTGTTTCTGAATTTGCTCGAAGTGAAGTCTTCCATAGTATGCAACAACTCATTCCTATAATCTTTCCAAGAATGAGGCAACTTGGCAATTTTGCCACCAACAATCAATTGATCAGGAATGGTTATATTCATATTTTTAAACTTTGAAATCAGAATCAGAAATTCATGGAATGAAACATAATATAATATAATGGAATGAAAATAAAGGATTCCCATTCCACTTTATTTTTATTATCAATCCCATTTTCATTCCTTAAAACGAACCAAGCGTCCCCTAAAGCATTTTTACACATGGACTTCATAGTTTGATAATTAACATGCGATAAACGATTATGCCAAAGATTAAGACTTGGATATTCAATATGATAAAAAAGATGACACATCAAAGTAGTTAGAACTAAATATTTATTGATACTTAGCTTAAACATCTCATCACAAGCATAACCCTTCCCAACAAATGAACCGACTTTGGGTAGAATCACTTTGTCCGAGTATATCACAACTTTTAAACCCTTTTTACATAAAATATATTAATATACCCAGAGACAAGATTTTTCCTAATGTTTGGAACATACAAAACATTAGTAAGTACAACTTTCTTTCGAGAAGTGAAATTAAGTTCCACACTTCCGGTTCCTTGCACCTTCGAAGTGTGATGATCTCCCATAAGAATTTCATGACCATTCATAGTTTCAACCTCATCTTTGAAGAAAGAACGATTGTTACAAACATGAGTGGTAGCATCAGAATCGTACCACAAATCATCACTTGTAACAATAGCTGCCATGTGAGTCTCTTGTATCATTCTAATGTGTAGGTCCGAAATCATAACAATGATTTCATTGTGATATTTTTCTTCAACGACACTTGCCTTTTCACTTGCTTTCTCATTGATCTTCTCATGCTCTTAGTTTCCCTTCTTTACCCAATTTTGTTATTTCTTTAGGAATCAACAAAAACGTCTTATGTGCCCCTTTCTTCCACACTTATGACATACAATCTTAGACATGTCTCTCTTTATCTTTTTGTTGAGATTGGAGTTGTTGGACTCATAAGTTGCCTTCCTCTTTTTACCTTTCGACTTCCTTTGGTTCACATAGTGCACTTTGGAACTAGATGAAACATTCAGATCCTTCTCATGGTTTCGAGTTTCCTCTTCTATCCGTAAGTGTTTCTGAATTTGCTCGAAGTGAAGTCTTCCATAGTATGCAACAACTCCTTCCTATAATCGTTCCAAGAATGAGACAACTTGGCAATTATGCCACCAATAATCAATTGATTAGGAATGGTTATATTCATATTTTTAAACTTTGAAATCAGAATAAGAAATTCATGGACTTGATCAAGAACAGATAAGTTATCAGATGAATCTAAAAGTGATAAACTTATTGGCCCCTTGTTTTTCAGTTTCATATTTGTACTCCAACGCCTTCCATATTTCTTTTGTATATTTCATCGGTGTATATAATTCATACTACCGATCAGATAAAGAGTTGGGCATGTATCCCCTACAAATCAATTCATCTTCTCTATGCTTCTTTCTTTCAACAATCCTTGCAACGGTATCATTATCCGTACGCTCCGGCAAATTTGGAAGTTCAGGATTAAGGAAGTAGATGATCTCCATCGCAGTAAGATAGAACTGCATCTTTATTTTCCATCGCATAAAGTTTGTACCATCAAATCAGTCATGTTTCACAGATTGTGGTTTGGAGAGAAGTCATTCTAATATTATCTTACAACTGTTAGAAAACTACTGCAACAAAACAAAGATTAGGATGTGATTTGTAATCACTATCCTTCAGATAATATTAGCCCCCACTAATTGTTGTTTACACCGAGCTCTATGAGAAGACGACGAACCCATATAATTTCTGATGTAACATCTTGTCAGGATCGAATTCTCAACAAGAATTAATTCTCAGAAACAATATCAAAGAAGTTTGCGGAATAACACTTTGATATTTAATCAAACAGAAAATAAAGACAGAATATAATCAACAAACTGTAAACTTGTATTTAATGCTTTGAAGTTACAAGATTACTCACTCAACCTCAATATTGATGAACAGGCTCACCAATACGAATTCTACTTCTCTAGAATTAGGATCTATGCCTTGAGGTTGATTGTCTCTCTAGATCTTAGAATTTTTCACTTCATCTTTTTTATTCTAAACAATACAATATATATATACTAAAGATAAAAGCTAATTCCAATTAATAAAATATCTTCAGAATATCTTCCATCATTATCTCTAAGCTTTCCATAATCTTCAGTTTATCCAGCTGTCATCCTTTCCATACAGATCTCCATCTTATAAGCAGTATTAATCATAAGCAGCATTAATACTCTGAGCAGTATTAACTCTAGCAGTACTAACCATGCTCAGCAGCATTAATCTCTTCAAGCAGTACTAACTTTGAACTAGCAGTACTAATCTTGTTGAGCAACATTAACCATCAACTAGCAGCATTAATAACATAAGTACTAACTAGAAGTATTAACTGTTTTCTTCTAGCAGCATTAACTAGAAGTATTAACTAGAAGTATTAACTGTTTTCTTTCAGTTTATCCAGCTGTCATCCTTTCCATACAGATCTCCATCTTATAAGCAGTATTAATCATAAGCAACATTAATACTCTGAGCAGTATTAACTCTAGCAGTACTAACCATGCTCAGCAGCATTAATCTCTTCAAGCAGTACTAACTTTGAACTAGCAGTACTAATCTTGTTGAGCAACATTAACCATCAACTAGCAGCATTAATAACAAAAGTACTAACTAGAAGTATTAACTGTTTTCTTCTAGCAGCATTAACTAGAAGTATTAACTGTTTTCTTCTAGCAGCATTAACTTTGTTCCAGCAACATTAACTTTGTTCCAGCAACATTAACTACAACTGGCAACATTAACTACAACTGGCAACATTAACCACAGAAGTAGTAACCTCAGAAGTATTAACCAAGTTCTTCTAGCAGCATTAACTTCAGAAGTAGTAACCATGTTGAACTAGAAGTAGTAACCATGTTGAACTAGAAGTAGTAACCATCCTTGGCATATTTCAGACCCAACAATCTCCCCCTAACTTAACTTTTCAAAACTGAGAAGTTAAGTTCTTCAGTATAGGGTCTTTATGATAATTTCAAAACTTTCTGCAATTACTAGTTCTTCTTGATTCAGTTTATGCTGTTATCTTCTTTTCTGTTTCTGTTTTAGTTACTGCTTTGTTTTAGCTTCTTCACTTATCTCCCCCTCAAAATAAGATTTCATATCAACTTGATTCTCCTTCTCAATTCTTCTCAAGTTCAGATGTTTAAGTCTCCCCCTTTTTGAAATAATCATGATCTTTTCATCTCTTTTATCTCCATAATTTGATTGTGAACTTTCAGACGAATTGTACCAAGTGTATCCATCAATTCTTTGTAGTTAAACTGTCCTCACCTCCTTTAGATGTGTTTACCACCTTTGAAGGATCCTTGGATCTTTTAGTAGAGATCTTCTGCCTAGCAGAAGCACCTTCTACTCCCTTGGTTTCTTGGCACCTGGGACCTTTAGATAATTACTCATCTAAAGTTGCCATGGGGAAGGTCTTAGATATGTTCACACTGTCCTGTCCTGCACTTTGTGCAAAGTCAGTAGTGTGAGCCTTACAACCCATATGCTCTTGCATCTCCTTATTGAGCACCTTCTTGAGGTTGGGAGACACCTCTATGGTTTCCCTTTGGATATTCTCTAATGAAAAATGCTCCATCAGAGGGCTTGTAGGTTTTGATGTTGAGGATACAAGAAGGGAAGGAACCTTCTGTATCTTTTCCTTATATAGTATGGTAATTGGGAATGTTGGTTTGACAAAAGAAATCTGAAGATTTATGCTTTGTAGTGGAAGGTATGGATAGGTCATCAGTGGGTTGGTCTAATGAGGGCTTTGACCCTGATGCCTTACCTTCTTGATTGTGGGACACCACCATCATTGTTGAGAACAATGGGGTGTCAACTCCTTCAGAGTCCCTAGCAGATCTTCTCATGTTTGAGAAAACCTTGCCTTTAGGGGGTTTAGGTACATATACCTCATCAAAGTGAGGTATGTCCGTCAATTCATTATTAAGTACTTCTTGTACAAACCTTGGATACAGATAAAAGCTTTTTGATTGATATCCAGGTTTGACATTAAATCATTGAAGATCATTTTTAGGTATAGAAAACTTACATTAGCAGTAGTAACACTTATCAGCAGCATTAACACAAACTGGCAGTAGTAACACATACCAGCAGCATTAACACAGTCTGACAGTATTCACTAAACTAGAAGTACTAACTACCTTTCAGTATTAGCAACCTTTTTCACTTTTCTTACCTTCTGCTGGATCAAAAGTAACATGTCCTCCATCAAATCTTTTGAAGAATTTGAAGACAATCCATGTTCCTTGTTATGTGCCAAGAGCAACCATTATCTTCATTCCAAATACTCTTCCTCTTGAGCTTTTGATTGCCCTGCACACTTGATAAATCAGTTAGTCTTTGATGGAACCCAAGCCAAAGTGGTCTTGGGTTGACCTTTCTCATTAATATAATCTGTCAGTTTGGTCTGAATGAGTTGTTTAGGAATCTCATGACTTGAGTACTTTGTCAAGATTATAGGCTTGGCTGCATTACTACTAGAAGCAGCACTCGCCTTGTTAGCAGTACTAACTTGGTTAGCAGTACTAATCAAGTTAGCAGCACTATTCTTGTTAGCAATACTATCTGGGATAGCAGTACTAACAGGTTTCTTTGCAATTGGAACCCAAACTTGAGCAAAGTTGTTTGCTTTCTTTGTCTTTAAGTTACTCCTTTGTTTATTTGAAGTATTTTTCTTAGTTTTAGCAAACTTGTTTTGAACATGAGACTTTTTAGGTGCTCTGTTCTCAGCCATTTGATTCCTTCCTTGCTTCCTATAACCAAAGGAGTTTTGAGTTTGTCTTTGAAAATTTACTCTTTGGTTTATAGGATTGAAATAACAGTATTTGGCAACATGATTAAGCTTTCCACAAATAAAACAAGGTTTTGGTCTATTGATTTTACTTAGATCAACCCCTTGTTTTTGTGCCCACTGATTATTCCAATTTCTCTGATTTCCCCTCCTTTTATCATGTTTTTGGGGCTCAGATTTATTGCAAGTACACTGTTTGCAAGGGACAGGATTCACAACTGTTGTCTGTTTGTAGTGGACCTTACCAGACTTTCCCTCTGTCTTTTCTATGTCCTTAGATTTGACCCAAGTCTTTCCACATCCCTCATTGGTGATAATGTGATTTTCTAGGGGAATCTCACCACTCATAGTGTTCTTCTTACTCTTATTATTAGAGTACTCTCCTTCAGAGTCTGTTTCAACCACCACTTTGTCTAATGGATCTACCTTAGTGGCTCCAACAGGCAATTCCTTCCTATCCTTGGTCTCTAGTAAGTTTGATATAGGAGGAATGTAATTGTTGTTGTATGGTGGTGGTGTGGTGTTATAGCCTATTCCTCTTCTAAGTTTGTCATGGATTTGAGTTTGGAGCAAAGAGTCCATTGCTTTAGAAGCATTGGAAAATTTCTCAATATCCAGCTTGGCTTTCTCAAACTCACTCTTTATCTTCTCATTCTCCTCTTTAGACTTTTTCAGCTGAAGTTCTAGGTCATTCTTCTCCCACTTCCAGTAATTTGTATCATAAGAATGTTGAAATTCATTGGCTTGGAAAACTTTGATCTGTTCCTCAAAACTCTCAACAATTCTTACATAGTCTTTTATATCTCTCTCTAATCTTTTAAGGTTATCACTCATTGTCTGGTTGTGATCCCTGTACCTTTTAACAGTTTCCATACAAGTTTTAGAGCAAAGATTAGACATTACCTCTGTGGGGATTTCTGTGCTTGAAGAATCTGAAACTTTAGCCATTGATGATTTCTGATTTCAAGGAAGAATGATGATTGCAGGTTTCTGAGAATACTTGCTCTGATACCACTTGTCAGGATCGAATTCTCAACAAGAATTAATTCTCAGAAACAATATCAAAGAAGTTTGCGGAATAACACTTTGATATTTAATCAAACAGAAAATAAAGACAGAATATAATCAACAAACTGTAAACTTGTATTTAATGCTTTGAAGTTACAAGATTACTCACTCAACCTCAATATTGATGAACAAGCTCACCAATACGAATTCTACTTCTCTAGAATTAGGATCTATGCCTTGAGGTTGATTGTCTCTCTAGATCTTAGAATTTTTCACTTCATCTTTTTTATTCTAAACAATACAATATATATATATACTAAAGATAAAAGCTAATTCCAATTAATAAAATATCTTCAGAATATCTTCCATCATTATCTCTAAGCTTTCCATAATCTTCAGTTTATCCAGCTGTCATCCTTTCCATACAGATCTCCATCTTATAAGCAGTATTAATCATAAGCAGCATTAATACTCTGAGCAGTATTAACTCTAGCAGTACTAACCATGCTCAACAGCATTAATCTCTTCAAGCAGTACTAACTTTGAACTAGCAGTACTAATCTTGTTGAGCAACATTAACCATCAACTAGCAGCATTAATAACAGAAGTACTAACTAGAAGTATTAACTGTTTTCTTCTAGCAACATTAACTAGAAGTATTAACTAGAAGTATTAACTGTTTTCTTCTAGCAGCATTAACTTTGTTCCAGCAACATTAACTTTGTTCCAGCAACATTAACTACAACTGGCAACATTAACTACAACTGGCAACATTAACCACAGAAGTAGTAACCTCAGAAGTATTAACCAAGTTCTTCTAGCAGCATTAACTTCAGAAGTAGTAACCATGTTGAACTAGAAGTAGTAACCATCCTTGGCATATTTCAGACCCAACACATCTACCATGGCTCTATATTCTGATTCAGCACTAGATCTAGATACTGTGTGTTGCTTCTTACTCTTCCACGATACAAGATTTCCTCCAACAAATACACAATACCCGATAGTAGATCGTCGAGAGATCGAGCAACCTGCCCAATCTGCATCTGAAAAACCAGATATCCGACCATCTCCTTCTTCTGTAAAAGCACCCACACGACAATGCCCCTGATCAGAATATAAGATGCCAAGACCTGGTGTGGTCTTGAGATATCTCAAGACACGAAGAGCAGCATCCTAGTGTCCAGTGTATGGAGCAGCCATGAATTGGCTCAGGACACTGACGGTAAAGGAAATATCTGGTCGTGTGACTGTTAAATAATTAAGCTTCCCGACCAATCGTCTGTAGCACTCAGGATCCTTCATCGGATTTCCGTCCTCTGGAAGGAGCTTCCTTGTAGGAATCATTGGAGTATCAACGGGCTTGCAACCCAGTAAGCCACATTCGGTCAACAAATCAAGGACATACTTCCGTTGAGAGAGAAGTATTCCTTGTGGAGAGAGAGATACCTCTATGCCAAGGAAGTACCAAAGTCGACCTAAGTCGCTTATCTGAAACTGCGACTAAAGAAACTGTTTGAATTTGACAATCCCGACCTCATGATCCCCTGTAATTATGATGTCATCAACATAAACCACTACAATAATCCTTTTGCCCTGCTGATGTCTAAAGAACACATAATGATCAGATGCGCTGCGAACCATCCTAAATTCTCCCATAACACTAGAAAATCGACCAAACCATGTCATGGGAGACTGCTTAAGACCATATAAAGAACGACGTAATCTGCAAACTTTTGAGGCCTCCTCCTCGACAATGAACCCAGGTGGCTGCTCCGTATATACCTCCTCCTCAAGAACACCATTAAGAAAGGCGTTCTTGACATCAAGCTGATGGAGCGACCAATGATGAATGGCAGCAAGGGCAATACAAATACGGACATACGACATTTTAGTAACCGGTGAGAAAGTTTCATCATAATCAATGTCGTATGCCTGATAATACCCTTTAGCAACTAACCGAGCCTTAAGGCGATGTAGGGAACTATTCGGGTGTAGTTTAACTGTAAATACCCAACGACAACCAACAATACGTTTTCCTGGAGGAAGTGTTTCAAGATCCCATGTATGATTAGCCCGGAGAGCCCCTAACTCGTCTTCCATAGCCTGTCGCCATCCTGGCTGAGCTAGAGCAGTCATCACATCTCTGGGAATTGGGTAGGAATCCAGGTTCTGGAATAGGCTTTCGACTCGGGGGATAGGTGAGAGTAGGCAACATAATCCTGAATAGGATAACGGGTGTAGTGTCGAGGTTCTTTGCGAAAGGCAATAGGTATATCGGGAAATGGTGCTCCAGGAGGATCATAGATAGGAACATCAAGTGTAGGAGAGGTGGTATTAGGTACGGTTGTTGCTGGTAAGGGTGTATCTGGTAAAGGTGTGTCAGGCTCATTTGTGGGAAGTAGAACTGAGGATGGACCAGAGTCATGGTTCGGTTGTGAATTAAGAGGCTCTGTTGTTTGATCTTTACGTCGTTGAGCATATGTGAAAAGTAACGGCGGAGGCGTTGTTGGTAGGGCCGTGGTAGAAGGAGTCAGAGCGTCTGAGACCGGAGGAACAGAGGGTACAACGGACACAGGAAAGGTGGGAATAAGGTGAGAGTCAGGTATGTCAAGATCAGGGAACAGATCGTGAGTAAAGTAGCGGTGAAGAGAGGGACTATAACACCGATACCCTTTTTGGACTCGTGAGTAACCAAGAAAGACACAATGAATAGCTCGTGGATCAAGTTTAGTGAGTTGTGGACGATGATCATGAACATAGGCTACGCATCCAAAAATTTTGGGTGCAAGAGGAAAGGGAGTGCCGTTAGGAAAGAGTACAGAAAAGGGGGATTTACCATGAAGGACAGGTGTAGGCATACGGTTAATCAGATACACGGAAGTAAGAATCGCGTCCCCCCAGAATCGTTTAGGGACATAGGATTGAAACATGATTGTTTGAGAAACATCCAACAAATGGCGATTCTTGCGTTCGGCAACACCATTTTGTTGGGATGTATATACGCACGAAGATTCATGAACAATGCCGTGTGTTTTCAAATACGAAGAGAAGTCAGTAGAGAAGTATTCCTTTGCATTATCGGATCATAAAGTTTTGATTGATGAGTTAAAGTGGTTTTGAATATATGAATGAAACTCGCGAAAAATGGTAAATACTTCACGACGAGATTTTAATAAATAAACCCAAGTAGCACGAGAATAATCATCAATAAAAGTAATAAAGTACTGAAAGCCCAAAGTGGACGTTGTAGGGCAAGGACCCCATACATCAGAATGCACGAGTTCAAAAGAAAAACTGACACTACTAGACACTCTAGGGGGGTAGGGTCGTCTGGTGTGTTTACCAAGCTGACATGACTCGCAATAAAAATTAATAGACGAAAGTGGAAAGTCCGGTCTCAGTTGTCTCAGAACTGCTGCAGAGGGATGGCCTAGCCGACAGTAAGCCTCCCTTATACTAGAATCACATATGTTTGCTGTAGGACGTGGAGGTAAGGATAAACGGTAGAGACCTCTTGATTCAAAGCCTGTGCCAATCAGTCGGTTCGTCCCCAATTCCTGAAAAATACAGTGAGTAGGAAAAAAGGTTACAGAGCAGTTATTTTGTTTTGTAATTTGACTTACTGAACAAAGATTATCAGGAAAGTTAGGAACAAACAAAATAGAGGAGAGGCGTAGGTTTGTCGAATTGTTAATGGATCCAATGCCCTGAACTGGGCATGAAGATCCATCAGCAATACGAATGGGTGGATGGAAAGCTTTATGTAGGATAGAAAGGATACCTTGATTCCCAGTCATGTGATGAGTAGCTCCAGAATCAATAACCCAAGATGAATCAAGACTGGAAAACGTACCTGAATTGGCCGAGTTGGCGAGCGGAGTAGGGGAGATCGACTGGGAGACTAGGAGTTGTTGGAGTTGGTGATAGTCCTCCTCATTAAGAGTGTAGGTTGGAGTTTGATCAGCAAGCTCACCAGTAGTGGCAATTTGAGCTTTGGGACGAGGAGGTGGTTGAGATCCAGGAGGACGATTCGGACAATTCCACTTCATGTGTCCGAATTCTTTTCAATAGTTACACTGAATACCACTTCTACGTCCAATACCTTTTTTTTGGAAACACATGAGAACCTCGACCAGTACCCCTACCAGTAGAAGTATGCATGGAAGATGTGTCAGTAGTGATTGTATCCGGACCAAACATTTCCCGTAACAGATGATACGTGGATGCAACAAAGGATGTAGCGGTAGGGTTGCTCAACAACAAGGGGTGAGCATTTGACTATTTAGGTGACATACCAGAAATAAACATCATTACATCCATCTTGTCGTTCCACTCCTCCTGAATCTTCAAATCAGTAGTGGGTGGAAACATGGTCCGTAGTTCATCCCGAAGTTTTGAGAATCGGGTAAAATAGTCGGTGAATGAAGAGTCACCTTGCTTGTCTCTGCTATAGGCTTGGACCACAGAATATGCATGAGATAGAGATTCCTTTGCTGAGAATGATGAGGAAAGATGATCCCACATTTCTTTCACAGTGGGAAAGTTTTGAGCAATGGTAAGTATCTGTGGTTCCATAGCATTCCACAAGGCCATCTGAATTCCACTGTCATCAATATACCATTCCCGGAGAATCGGATCAGGAGGCTGTTTAGTCAGATGATTTGATTTGTCTACGCTTGCAAGACCTTTCTGAACGAATAGACTCCAAGAACTCCAATTACTAGAGTCGAGTTTCACAGGAATGCGTAAAACCGAAGCAAAGTTGATTATATCAGGAGCAATTTGACTTCCTGGAGTAGATTCAGTCTTCTTTTCGTCTCCCATTGGACAATTACAGGTTTAAAACAAACTGAGGATTAAAGCGGGACAGGAGAGTATGATAATAGATACCTCAGATGGTTCGGGACTGAAAAATACTACAGATGGTGGCTAATCTGGACAGTGGCGGCTACGACAAATCTGGAAGGCAAAGGCAGCGGCAGATCTGGATAAGGATGAGGTTATGGACAACAGATCTGGACCGGGACAACAGTGGCAGGACAGCGGCGGCGGCGGGGCAGCGGCGGCAGATCTGGACAGAGGCAGGTAGGGTTTCGATGGCGACAGCGATTAGGGCTCTGATACCATGTAAGAATAACTAGTACTCTTATTTCTGTATAAAACAAGGAGGGTGAACCCTCTATATATACAAGACAGAAACCCTAAAGGACACCTAGACAAGGCCCATGGGCCGTAGACCAATATACACTAAATATACAATTAACACTCCTCCTCAAGTTGGAGCATAAATGTTAATCATGCCCAACTTGTTACAAATAAAATCTATTTGAGTTTTTCAGAGAGGTTTGGTGAGGATGTCCGCAAGCTGAAAGTCTGTTTTAATGTGAATTGGTTGAATGGATGGAGGGTCTGCTTGTGTGCCTATAACTCGATCTCTGATAAGATGACAGTCAACCTCAATGTGCTTCGTCTGCTCATGAAATACTTGATTTTTTGCTATATGAATAGCTGATTGACTATCACAGTATAACTGCATCAAGTTATTAGAAACTACACCGAGCTCTATGAGAAGACGACGAACCCATATCATTTCTGATGTAACATCTGCCATGGCTCTATATTCTGATTCAGCACTAGATCTAGATACTGTGTGTTGCTTCTTACTCTTCCACGATACAAGATTTCCTCCAACAAATACACAATACCCGATAGTAGATCGTCGAGAGATCGAGCAACCTGCCCAATCTGCATCTGAAAAACCAGATATCCGACCATCTCCTTCTTCTGTAAAAGCACCCACACGACAATGCCCCTGATCAGAATATAAGATGCCAAGACCTGGTGTGGTCTTGAGATATCTCAAGACACGAAGAGCAGCATCCTAGTGTCCAGTGTATGGAGCAGCCATGAATTGGCTCAGGACACTGACGGTAAAGGAAATATCTGGTCGTGTGACTGTTAAATAATTAAGCTTCCCGACCAATCGTCTGTAGCACTCAGGATCCTTCATCGGATTTCCGTCCTCTGGAAGGAGCTTCCTTGTAGGAATCATTGGAGTATCAACGGGCTTGCAACCCAGTAAGCCACATTCGGTCAACAAATCAAGGACATACTTCCGTTGAGAGAGAAGTATTCCTTGTGGAGAGAGAGATACCTCTATGCCAAGGAAGTACCAAAGTCGACCTAAGTCGCTTATCTGAAACTGCGACTAAAGAAACTGTTTGAATTTGACAATCCCGACCTCATGATCCCCTGTAATTATGATGTCATCAACATAAACCACTACAATAATCCTTTTGCCCTGCTGATGTCTAAAGAACACATAATGATCAGATGCGCTGCGAACCATCCTAAATTCTCCCATAACACTAGAAAATCGACCAAACCATGTCATGGGAGACTGCTTAAGACCATATAAAGAACGACGTAATCTGCAAACTTTTGAGGCCTCCTCCTCGACAATGAACCCAGGTGGCTGCTCCGTATATACCTCCTCCTCAAGAACACCATTAAGAAAGGCGTTCTTGACATCAAGCTGATGGAGCGACCAATGATGAATGGCAGCAAGGGCAATACAAATACGGACATACGACATTTTAGTAACCGGTGAGAAAGTTTCATCATAATCAATGTCGTATGCCTGATAATACCCTTTAGCAACTAACCGAGCCTTAAGGCGATGTAGGGAACTATTCGGGTGTAGTTTAACTGTAAATACCCAACGACAACCAACAATACGTTTTCCTGGAGGAAGTGTTTCAAGATCCCAGGTATGATTAGCCCGGAGAGCCCCTAACTCGTCTTCCATAGCCTGTCGCCATCCTGGCTGAGCTAGAGCAGTCATCACATCTCTGGGAATTGGGTAGGAATCCAGGTTCTGGAATAGGCTTTCGACTCGGGGGATAGGTGAGAGTAGGCAACATAATCCTGAATAGGATAACGGGTGTAGTGTCGAGGTTCTTTGCGAAAGGCAATAGGTATATCGGGAAATGGTGCTCCAGGAAGATCATAGATAGGAACATCAAGTGTAGGAGAGGTGGTATTAGGTACGGTTGTTGCTGGTAAGGGTGTATCTGGTAAAGGTGTGTCAGGCTCATTTGTGGGAAGTAGAACTGAGGATGGACCAGAGTCATGGTTCGGTTGTGAATTAAGAGGCTCTGTTGTTTGATCTTTACGTCGTCGAGCATATGTGAAAAGTAACGGCAGAGGCGTTGTTGGTAGGGCCGTGGTAGAAGGAGTCAGAGCGTCTGAGACCGGAGGAACAGAGGGTACAACGGACACAGGAAAATTGGGAATAAGGTGAGAGTCGGGTATGTCAAGATCAGGGAACGGATCGGATATGGGATGGGAATGTTCGAGGAAGTAAGGGCAGGACTCATGGAAGGTGACATCGGCACTAGTAAAGTAGCGGTGAAGAGAGGGACTATAACACCGATACCCTTTATGGACTCGAGAGTAACCAAGAAAGACACAAAGAATGGCTCTTGGATCAAGTTTAGTGAGTTGTGGACGATGATCATGAACATAGGCTACGCATCCAAAAATTTTGGGTGCAAGAGGAAAGGGATTTACGTTAGGAAAGAGTACAGAAAAGGGGGATTTATCATGAAGGACAGGTGTAGGCATGCGGTTAATCAGATACACGGAAGTAAGAATCGCGTCCCCCCAGAATCGTTTAGGGACACGGGATTGAAACATGATTGTTCGAGCAACATCCAACAAATGGCGATTCTTGCGTTCGGCAACACCATTTTGTTGGGATGTATATACGCACGAATATTCATGAACAATGCCGTGTGTTTTCAAATACGAAGAGAAGTCAGTAGAGAAGTATTCCTTTGCATTATCGGATCGTAATGTTTTGATTGATGAGTTAAATTGGTTTTGAATATATGAATGAAACTCGCGAAAAATGGTAATACTTCACGACGAGATTTTAATAAATAAACCCAAGTAGCACGAGAATAATCATCAATAAAAGTAATAAAGTACTGAAAGCCCAAAGTGGACGTTGTAGGGCAAGAACCCCATATATCGGAATGCACGAGTTCAAAAGAAAAACTGACACTACTAGACACTCTAGGGGGGTAGGGACGTCTGGTGTGTTTACCAAGTTGACATGACTCGCAATGAAAATTAATAGACGAAAGTGGAAAGTCCGGTCTCAGTTGTCTCAGAACTGCTGCAGAGGGATGGCCTAGCCGACAGTGAGCCTCCCTTATACTAGAATCACATATGTTTGCTGTAGGACGTGGAGGTAAGGATAAACGGTAGAGACCTCTTGATTCAAAGCCTATGCCAATCAGTCGGTTCATCCCCAGTTCCTGAAAAATACAGTGAGTAGGAAAAAAGGTTACAGAGCAGTTATTTTGTTTTGTAATTTGACTTACTGAACAAAGATTATCAGGAAAGTTAGGAACAAACAAAATAGAGGAGAGGCGTAGGTTTGTCGAATTGTTAATGGATCCAATGCCCTGAACTGGGCATGAAGATCCATCAGCAATACGAACGGGTGGATGGAAAGCTTTATGTAGGCTAGAAAGGATACCTTGATTCCCAGTCATGTGATGAGTAGCTCCAGAATCAATAACCCAAGATGAATCAAGACTGGAAAACGTACCTGAATTGGCCGAGTTGGCATGCGGAGTAGGGGAGATCAACTGGGAGACTAGGAGTTGCTGGAGTCGGTGATAGTCCTCCTCATTAAGAGTGTAGGCTGGAGTTTGATCAGGAAGCTCACCAGTAGTGGCAATTTGAGCTTTGGGACGAGGAGGTGGTTGAGATCCAGGAGGACGATTCGGACAATTCCACTTCGTATGTCCGAATTCCTTGCAATAGTTACACTGAATACCACTTCCACGTCCAATACCCTTCTTTGGAAATACATGAGAACCTCGGCCAGTACCACTACCAGTAGAAGTATGCATGGCAGATATGTCGGTAGTGATTGCATCCGGACCATACATTTCCGGTAACCGATGATACGTGGACGCAACAGAGGATGTAGCGGTAGGGTTGCTCAACAATAAGGGGCGAGCATTAGAGTATTTAGGTGACATACCAGCAATAAACATCATTACATCCATCTTGTCGTTTCGCTCCTCCTGAATCTTCAAATCAGTAGTGGGTGGAAACATGGTCCGTAGTTCATCCCGAAGTTTTGAGAATCGGGTAAAATAGTCGGTGAATGAAGAGTCACGTTGCTCGGCTCTGCTATAGGCTTGGACCACAGAATATGCATGAGATAGAGATTCCTTTGCTGAGAAGGATGAGGAAAGATGATCTCACATTTCTTTCACAGTGGGAAAGTTTTGAGCAATGGTAAGTATCTGTGGTTCCATAGCATTCCACAAGGCCATCTGAATTCCACTGTCATCAATATACCATTCCCGGAGAATCAGATCAGGAGGCTGTTTAGTCTGATGATCTGATTTGTCTACGCTTGCAAGACCTTTCTGAACGAATAGACTCCAAGAACTCCAATTACTAGAGTCGAGTTTCACAGGAATGCGTAAAACCGAAGCAAAGTTGATTATACCAGGAGCAATTTGACTTCCTGGAGCAGATCCAGTCTTCTTTTCGTCTCCTATTGGACAATTACAGGTTTAAAACAAACTGAGGATTAAAGCGGGGCAGGAAAGTATGATAAAAAAATACCTCAGATGGTTCGGGACTGAAAAATACTACAGATGGTGGCTAATCTGGACGGTGGCGGCAGCGGCAGATCTGGAAGGCAAAGGCAATGACAGATCTATAAGGCAAAGACAGCGGCAGTTCTGGACAAGGATGAGGTTCTGGACAGCAGATCTGGACCAGGACAACGGCGGCAGATCTGGACGAGGAAAGCAGATCTGGACAGAGGCAGGCAGGTAGGGTTTTGGCGATGGCGGCTAGGATTTCGGCGAGTTCCGGGTGCGACGTCTAGGGTTCCGATGGCGGCAGCGATTTGGGTTCCATTAGGGCTCTGATACCATGTAAGAATAACTAGTACTCTTTTTTATGTATAAAACTAGGAGGGTGAACCCTCTATATATACAAGACAGAAACCCTAAAGGACACCTAGACAAGACCCATGGCCGTAGACCAATATATAGTTATACACTGAATATACAATTAACAGGTTAAGGCTAATTTACCCCTAGGATTTACCTAATCTAAATGAAGGATACAACAAATTCTTTCATCTCCAAGAACATCGTTTATGCAGGAAAAATGACGGAGAACGAAAAGAAATAAAAAAAGTTATTGATTTAGATAGACTTGGTCCATATTTATACCCTTAGGTTGTGAATAGATTTTAACAATAAAAATTTCTTGAAATCTTATCCACAATTGAGTCAAAACTAAGGACCAGAATAACTGTCAGAAGATAAAAAAAATGACACACAGTAACTTACGCGAGTTGTCCCACGACTTAATTCACTCAGAAAACCGCGGTAGACATTATCGAATACTCCGGAAATGTGCGTGGGTTATCCTGTGACCAACCCCGCGTGAATAGTTGTGGTACCTTCTGTTTTAGAAAAATAAAAATATCGATTTTACAAGAATCGTACAAGCGCAACGTGCTAGTGCTATCTTTTGACCCATTATAGTATGCAAACCCAAACCAAGTAGAAAATCAAGTCAAACCCCATACATCCATAATTGCTTATTTGATAAATCAAATAAGCTAGGATTTATAAACCACTCAATATTTTTAGTCCCTATCCTATGTGGGACAAAATACCTACATTGAAGACTATATTCAACACTTGCTCATATCATAGTCATTGTAATTTTTATTTCATGTGGTATAAGTCTTTGATGTAATATTTTTCTTTCAAGCCTTGGAGCTTCTCCAATCCCACTCGATCTGATAACTTTCTTGTATGATGACATTTCTGCTCGAATACTAACTTCACCGATAACTAGATATCGGCAAAATTTGGTTACCACTAGGCTTTTAATCGGTTATAACTGATACCAACAGAGGCAAACCTAGAGAAGTTTTCAGTGGTGGTACCAGGGTCATCCCTGGGGATGGCGGTTAGGGCGCACGCCCAGGGCTACAAGAAATAAGGGTCCATATTTTTTTTAGTATATAGTAGTACCTCAAAAAGATTAGTAAATAAAAGAGATAATTTTTTTAGTATCTAATAGGACCCAAAAAGAATTTAGTATTATATTAATTTATTAAGGGCCAATGTAACACCCTGGTTTTTCTTTTGTAAGTTGCTTTGTTTAACCTTAAAATGCAATTGAGAAGACAAGGTTTACTTATCGAAAGTGTTGGGATGAAACCTTATGGGAAACCCATAAAAAAACACTTGAAATTAGGAACAACAACAACTTGCGCGACTTTTCCCGCGGGCTCAAGACCGCGTGGGTAGTCGTGTAAGTCGTTGTGGTTTCCACTCCAATGTAGCGCGCGACTTTCCCCGCGACCTCAAGTCACGTGGGAAACCGCGGGAGAGCATCTGGTCGATTTATTTGGGTTTTGACCCCCAAGACCCTCATTCAATTCTCCATTTTCTCCCACTTCATTTAATTCGATTTTGAAGCATTGAATGCTCCATTTCTTCACTTCTTCAAGGATTTCCATCATCATTCAAGTTTTTGAGGTCTAGAGTTCAAGGATTTGGCATCTCACTTCTTCATCTTCACTTCAAGATCTAGGGTTTCTAGGTTTTTAACCAAAACCCACATTGTGAGTACATTCTCAACTTTTTAAACCCTATACATGTCAAAACTATGATTTTAGACTCTTATTCATCTCATTATTCATTTATTGTTGTTTAAAAATATTTTGACCTAACTTGGTGTTTTGGAGATTTTTAATGTTTTATACCATTTTGGGATATGATGAAGTATTACATGCTTTGAACTATAAAATGTGGTTGATTTTGTACATTTGTGGTTAAAAAGGGGTTAGATGCATTTTAACTATGCTTATTGTCGGTCCAACACAATACTATATCAAGTTCTTAGATTAACCAACACATAAAGATTACCAACCTGTATTGATTATAACAAATGGTTACAAGGTTGATCGATTAAAGCTTTGACTGTGTTCTCTGTGTTTTCTCTCTTTTACACCTTTTTGTATGTGTTTGTATGTGTTCTGATAATATCTGATCTAATTGTTGAGAGATATCAGAGATATTATCTCAAGTGTGTCTAACACACTACCTAAACAACTTGCAACAACAAGTTGCAATATTAAACAATAAAACTAATATCTAAAACTAAACTAATATCTAACTATTAACTAACTAACTAAGTTAAACTAGATCTAATATCTAATAGAAAACTAAGTTAACTAATATCTAACAAACTAGTTATTAACTTAACTATTACAATAACAAACAATTACATTGACATTTATTACAAACGACATAGACTTTAATATCGAGAGTCGACGTTTCGGCTTTAGCTTCAGATTGCGATCTTCAGATTGGATGATCTTGAATCCAATGAGACTGTGTCTTAACAATCTCCCCCTTTGGATCAAGATCATTACGAAAATGATTTTAGCAATTCAGTCTTCTTGTTCAGCTCAGAAGATGCAATCTCTTTCTCTAGCTCTTAAATCAGCATGTCTTCAGAATACTTGCTTTTGAAGATTTCAATCTTGGACGTGATTCTTGAAACATGTGATCTTTGCCATTTCTTGTGTAGTCATTCTCCCCCTTTTTGATGATAAGTGTAACGACTTCATCAAAACTTTTTGTAAGAAATGTCAAACACTTGGAGCCACTGATCCGTCAATTCAAAAGATATTCATCCAGATCTTTGCATATCTAGACAAAGTAGTCATGTAACACCTGAATCAACTAATGAATCAGTTAACATGCCTGTCAGTAACACTAAGTCACTGTGTGTAACGAATACACATTGGAAAGGAGCTGTTTGATGTTGACTCCCCCAGGGCTTCCATTTAATCATCGAAACACCACAAAGGTTATTTCTATAAACGTTATGACAAAGAAACAAACTCCTTGTGTGTTTGTGCTTGTGATAGAAAGAATTAAGCACTTGATGATCGCTTATAGGCTCAAAATTGTGTAAACCACTGAGACAACAGTAAGTTAAACACAGACTCAATGTGCATGATTGAAGTGCGAAGGTGGGGCAGACTTCCTTCTTTTTAATATCCAGATTTTCCAAATGAAAATCAGATAGCAAATGTGCTGCATCCCCTTAGAAAATGTGAAACACTTTCTTGTTGAGAAGAAAATGAGTAGATAGTGAGGTTTGATCAAGAGTTGGTATGGACTAGTTGTCTGTTTCATTAATGTTCACCAAAGAATTGTGAAACACTAGTAATGTGGCTACCCGACTCAGAAAAAGTTGGTGCAGAGTTGTGTTATTCTTTTAACTCTGTTCTCACACGCTCTTTCTTTCAAACATTTAGCTTTCTCTAATCACACTCATTTCTTTTCGCTTTGCACACTCAAACACTAAGGATTTAACTTCATGGGTAGAAATCACTGGTTAAGGTGATTCCATAGAAGTTGTATTAATTCCTAGCACAATGATTCCTTGTTTTCCTATGATGCATGTGATGCTCAGATTGGTTTAACTATTGCAGTTATGAAAACATTTAAAAATACACTCCCAAAATATAAAATCTGTTGAAAAATCGGGAAGTGGTTTGAACATTAAAAAAACAATGTTTTCCAATGATTGAAAGTTGTCCTTCTTTCAACCATATATGAGATGAAGATTTAGAATTATACCTTTACGTACGATCTTTCAACTCATGAAGCTAAGCTTTAAGTCATAAACATATGAACTTGTAAGCTTCTCTCAAAAATTCTGCAAAAGTCTTATGTGAAGTCAAAGTAAAATTTATTCACTTAAATTGAAAAGACAAAAAGCAATAAAACTTTTTAAAGTACGAGTTCTGATCCGAAATAATCAGAAGTCATATCCAAACTCCTTTGACATAAAAGGTAAATGCAGAAATCTTATGAGCTCCCCCTTAAAATAAGATTGACCACATGTCAATTTCTTCTCATACTCCCCCTTGGATCATGAACAGTATATAGAAGTGCAGATATCTTGCGGAAATGAAGAAATGATGAAACAATATACAATTAGAAAACTTTGATAGGTAACTACTGAAGAAATTTTAAGATTTAGCATACCAAGCTTAGAGACAAGAAAGTTGAACCTCTTTTCGTCTAAGGGTTTGGTGAACAAATCGGCAAGTTGATAATTAGTTTTTACAAAGAAAAGTTTAATTGTTCCTTTTTCAACATGATCTTTAATAAAATGATACCTGACATCTATGTGCCTGGTCTTGGTGTGTTGAACAGGATTCGCTGATATTGCGATGACGCTCTTGGAGTCACAGTATATCGGGATCTTGTTGAAGTGGAAACCGTAGTAGCGCAATTGAGTTATCATCCATAAGACCTGAGAACAGCAGCTAGCAGCAGCTACATATTCTGCTTCGGCCGTGGAGGTTGAAACACAAAGTTGCTTCTTCGATGCCCAACTTACTAGCTTGTCACCGAGGAACTGTACATGTCCTGACGTGCTCTTCCTGTCTAACATACAACCTGCATGATCTGCATCTGTGTAGGCTGTTAGTTCAAAACTAGTATCTTTAGGATACCACAGACCAAGATCTGCAGTGCCCTTTAGATACCTAAATATGCGCTTCACAGCAGACATATGGATTTCTTTAGGATTGGCCTGATATCTTGCACATAAGCATGTTGAAAACATTATATCTGGCCTACTAGAAGTAAGATACATTAAAGAGCCTATCATTCCTCGATAAGTCCTAACATCAACAGCCTTTCCCGAAGGATCGGTGCCAATCTTAGTACCTGGTGCCATTGGGGTACCAATCGGTTTTGAATTTTCCATTTGGAACTTCAGAATAATATCCCTAATGTATTTTGATTGATTGATAAAAATACCCGAAGAAAATTGTTTTACTTGTAAACCGAGAAAGAAATTCATCTCTCCCATCAAGTTCATCTGAAATCTAGACACCATAAGGTTTGAAAAATTCTTACAGTACTTCGGATTTGTAGAGCCAAAGGTAATATCATCTACATAGATTTGAATTAAAATTATATCGGCTTTTTCCTTTTTGATAAACAAAGTGGTATCCACCGTTCCTTTTGAAAACCCAGACTTGACTAGAAAAGTGGAAAGGACATTATACCAGGCTCGAGGTGCTTGTTTCAGACCGTAGAGTGCTTTGTCGAGAATGTAAACATGATTCGGCTTCTCTTGATTGACAAAACCTTCTGGCTGAGAGACGTAGACTTCCTCCTTCAGAATTCCATTCAGGAATGTTGTCTTCACGTCCATTTGAAAGACCGTGAAGTTCTTGTGGGCTGCGTAGGCTAGAAACATTCTGATTGCCTCTAATCGTGCCACAGGAGCATATGTCTCGTCGTAGTTGATTCCTTCCTCTTGTCTGTATCCTTTGGCTACTAGTCTTGCCTTATTTCGGATAACGGTACCATCTTCGTCTTTCTTTATCTTGAAAACCCACTTCGTACCTATAATTGTTTTACCTTTAGGCTTTGGTATGAGTCTCCAGACTTGAAGTGCATCGAATTGATTCAGCTCTTCTTGCATTGAGATCACCCATTCTGGATCAGCAAGTGCCTCTGATACACGTGTTGGCTCGAACTTGCTCAGAAAGGAGTCATGCATGCACATGTTCATTGATGCTGACCTAGTTTGCACCGGTTTTGATGGATCGCCAATAATCTGGCTTAGCGGGTGCTCTTTGGTCCATTTATTTTCATGAGGCAGTGGATTAGATGAATGTATGTCAGTTGTATCATCTACAAATCCACTTGTACCTTCTTCTGTTTGTTCAGGAGGAATTATGATTTCAGTTGAAGGGGAAGGTTCAGAAGGCTCAGCAGGTACAGCTTGATCTGGCTGTAGATTGATCTGTATAGTATCTCCTACCGTTTCAGCTACTTCTGTCTCTTTATCATTTGTCACTTCTTCAACTGTTGGAGTCGGCATTTGAATTGGAATCTCTTGTTGAATCGGGGCGTTGGATTCAATAGGAATATCTGAACTGGTTGGATGAGTAGTCGTTAAGTCTTCCATCCTGTCAACCACAACAGATTTCTTTACATTAGATCCAAGAAATTCATCATAAAATAATTCAAATAATAAATCTAAATCAGAAAAATGGTTAGTAGAAGTTGATGCTTCATCTGATTTATTCTGTTGAGACGCAGGTTCTGGACTGAGTTGCCCAGAAGCTAGTACTCCGGTTATAACGGGTTCTGAACGTTGTTGTTCGGAAGCCATTTCTTCATCAAATGAGACGTTGATGCTTTCAATCACCGTCTTTGACTTCTTTAGATAAACACGGAATGCAGTTGATGTCTAGGAATAACCAATGAATATTCCTTCGTCCGCCTTAGCACTGAACTTATTTAGACTCTCCCTATCGTTTAGAACGAAACACTTACATCCAAATATATGGAAATATTTGATTGTCGGTGTTCGGTTGTTGATTAAAGCATAAGGAGTCTTCTTGAATCTGCGATGTATCATGGAGCGATTCTGTGTATAACACGCGGTCGATACGGTCGATACAGCTTCAGCCCACAAAAATAGAGGTAAGTCTGATTGACTTAGCATAGTACGAGCAACCTCGACTAGCGTACGATTTTTCTTTCGACCACTCCATTTTGTTGAGGCGTACGAGCAACAGAGTATTGATGTGAAATCCCGACAGATTCGAGATATTCTTCAACTTTATTGTTCTTGAACTCTGTGCCGTTGTCTGTTCGTAGAAACTTGACCGGTTTCTGCAGATTCACCTGGGTCGTCTTTAGGAATGTGATGAGAATATCAGGTGTCTCATCCTTTGAACGTAGAAAATTGACCCATGTGTATCGCGAGTAATCGTCCACGATCACGATTATGTACTTCTTTCCGCCTAGACTCTGAGTTCGCATCGGACCGCATAAGTCCATATGCAATAACTCTAACGGAGCGCTTGTACTTGGTTCAGGCTTTGGTTTATGAGGTGCCCTCTTCATCTTGCCCTTTTCACAAGCTATACAAAGATGTTCTCTTTCATATTTGAGCTCTGGAAGTCCTTTGACGAGCTTTCCACTGACCAGATTGTTGATGTACCTGAAGTTGAGGTGAGAGAGCCTTCGATGCCATAACCAACTTTGTTGCATAGAGGCTTTCGTTAGTAGACAAACTTGCTTGTCAGTCTGGACATTTGCTAAATTGATTGTGTAGAGGTCTGATTCTCGAGTACCGACCAAGAGTTCTTCGCCTTCTTCATTGCGAACTGAACATCTCTTGGCTTTGAAGTTGACCTCTAAGTCTTTGTCACAGAACTGGCCTATGCTGAACAAGTTGTGTCGTAAGCCTTCTACATAGCTCACCTTCTTGATCATGACATTGTCATGTTGTACATCACCGTATCCCATGATTGGAGAAAACTGGTCGTTGCCGAATCTGACAGTTCCGCAATATTTGTCTTTAAAATTGGACAGTATCCCTTTTTGCCCTGTCATGTGCTTGGAACATCCGCTGTCCAAGAACCATGTATGACTAGTATGCATAAGAGAAATTACAAATTTAGATCTTCATACGACAACATTGGAATTTTCACTTTGATTATCGAAGTGCGGGTCTTGAACTGATTTGTTCAAAAGCCTATTTTGACTTTGATGTTCGGGTTTTGAACTGCATTATCCAAAAACATATTTTGACATTGAAGAACGAGTCCTGATCTGTACATAATCAGAAGTCGAATTCTCTTCAAGCTTTGTGTGCCTGCAACACAGATTTAGCCTTAGGTACCCACTGGAATTTGGGTCCTGCTGTGTTAGCACAAGATTTTGGTACCCATTTCAAATTGGGTCCTCTTTTCTTTTGAAATGTATTGGAAGAATTAGTATGAGATGAATGCACATGATAATTGCCAAACCAATCTCCAGAATCTTGACAAGAGATAGAAACATGTTTATCATAAATAGAAGACTTTCTAGCAGATAAAGATAACTGAAATAATTGCTTCATTGTATATTGTTTACGAGAAACATCAAGTTTTGAGTTCAAAACAGCAATATCAGCAATTAGGACATCTTTACTAAGAGAAGTCTTACTACAATTAACACTACTAAACGATAAAACGGTCTTGTCAAGCTTCCGTTTGGGTTGCCATTGAGAATTTACTTCTGGCCTTTGCTTGCTCATATCTAAAACATGTGAAACTGGTGAGTTAGACCTTTGAGCAACAAGCGATTGCTTCTTCTTCGGATTACCAGTAGTGTTCGGTTTCTGTGAATGCTTCTTCTTCGAGTTATCAACTTTCGTTGATTTTGCACTATTAACAGGCATACTGGTTTTTCTCAAAGATTTCTTAACAAAAGATGAATGGTTAGGAAGTTTTGCATTAAAATCAAATTGTTCAGAACAATCATCTAAACCATCGTTAGAGTTCAGAAAATCAAATCCTTTATTTGATGAACCAAACATATCCTCAGAGTTTGAAGCCTTAGAAATTATAACATTTTTTAACACTGTTGAAAAAACCTTTTGTTCAATATTCATCAAAAGTCTTTCATCTGATAAAGAATTCTCGAGTTCAGAAATTTTACTTTCTAAAACGAGAGGAGGGACATATAGTTTACCTTGAATAGGCTTCGCCTCCATTTCCTTTTCAGAATAACTTTGAAAGAAATCACTTGAAAGAGTTTTCTTCTTTTGATATATTGGATTTTCATCATAACTATTATTCAATTTCGCATAATAAAATGGAAGATGAACTTTAGATGATTTCAAACGTTTTTCAGTTTCGTTGGCTTCATCCTTTTCCGACAGTTTAGTCCAGAAAGTTTTAAACTCAGGGATTCTTCGAGCTAGTTTCATAGAAAGATGATCATAAAGTCCTGGCACTTCAGACATCCCTTTTTGTAGACAGTGAGGATTTTTATAACCGATTCCCCATCTCTCTATTTCATCTTTGGGTTTGTTTAGATGAATAGTTTGTTCAGTTTGACCTATTTTATATAACTTCTCTTCCAAACTTTTTAATTTTCCAAGTAAAGAAAAGTTTTCTTTGATACATGAAGAATGCAATTCTTTAAGCTCATATAAATCAATCCCACTTTTTAGCAGTTGAGACTTAAGTTCAGAATTCTCTTTTAGAATTATTTTCTTTTCCTTAGCGTTGGTGTCATTATCTTATGTAAAACTTCAACTAATACTTTCTTCTCAGCAATTTCATTGCTAAGTTTCTGTATCAATTGGTTTTTGTCAGTTATGACACCATTTTCTTGCTCAAGATTAGATTCTAACTCTTTTTGTTTTAAACTCATGGCATGCATTTTATTCATGAAATCTGAATCTGATAAATTACATACCTCCTCGTCTTCATTATCTGAATCAGCTTCAGCATCTGATTCTATCTGTCCCATCAAACACATGTTGACGGCTTCATCTTTCTCTTCATCCTCTTCTTCATCATCTGAATGATCAAGCCAGTATTCATCTTCAGCCATCAGTGCCTTACCAGTCTCCTGTTGCTTTGCAAGAAGCATCTTATTCTTCTAATAATCGGAGTTTCTGACTTTTGGCCTTCGGCAGTCTCTGGCATAGTGACCTGTTTTGCCACAGTTGTAGTACGTTGGTGGTTCTGTCTGACTGGATCCTTCAGCTTTGAACTTTCTCTCTTCTAGTTTCCTCTCCTCTAATCTCTTTCCTTCAGACTGGTATCTTCTCTCCTCAGGTTTCCTTTCCTCTATCCTTTCCCTTCAAATCTCTTTCCTTCATACCTACTTCCTTCAACCCTTTCCTTGTGGATGTAGTTGTTCGGACCAGAAGAATATCTCTGACTGTTTGAACTTGGCTTCGTGTAGAACTTTTTCTGAAAAGCATTTGACAGCAGAATCATTGCTTGTTTCAGTTGTTCATTTTCCTCCATGTTAGAGTTTGCATAACCTTCATCTTCTTCTGATTCATACACAATCGTCTTGTTATTCTTCTTCCTTACTACAAGAGCGACTGTGTCTTCAACTGTCTTTCCTTTGTGTCTCTTTTCTTCCAGAATTTCATCCACCTCTTCTTCATTTTGTCTGAGGGTTTCATATACCTCATGAAGTGGAATCTCATTCAGATCTTTGATCTGCTTCATCTGCCTAGCAAATCTTTTCCATTCCGGTTGAAGAATACTCAGGAATTTGACGTTCAGCTCAATTTGAGATTTGTGGACTTTGTTCTTGCTAAGTTCGTTCAACAAAGTCACAAACCTGTCATAGGTTTCTTCTAATGTTTCTCCCACCCTGCCTCTAAATTCTTCATAATTATTTAGGCAGTTGGAGATTTTCAGCTGATTTCCAACCTTCGAACCCAGCATCATCTTTTCAAGCTGATCCCACATTTCTTTGCCGGAGGCTTTGTAGCTGTCAATCTTTACATAGATTTCATTTGGAATTCCTTGTAGAATGTATGACTTAGCTAATCTAATTCCTTGTAGAATGTATGACTTAGCTAATCTATCGCCTTTAGCTCTTCTGAGATTATCATCTTCTAGCTCATGAAACTTAAGATCAACCTCAGTCGGCACATTTCCAACCAAGCGAGTCGTCTTAACTGGTTTCATAACCCCTTCTTCTATAGATTTCCTGATGAAATCACCCAGCTCATGTTTGTCAACAAAGTTCAGGAACCTATCTTTCCACTGTTCGTATTCTCCTTTAAAGAGAACTGGTGGCTTGGTGTCAGTTCCTATTGCAAGGGCTTCTCTGGATGTCATTTTGAAGAAAAATCTAAGTCTGGATTGGAACAAAGAGGTTTGCGTTTCAAGGTTTGCGTGTCAAGCACAGTGCGCAAAGTGAGGTTTCCGTTTCTAACGGGATGCGCAAAGTTGAGTTTGCGTTTCACATGGGATGCGCAAAGTAAGGTTTGCGGTTTTAACGGGAAGCGCAAAGTAGGGTTTGCGTTTCTAACGGGATGCGCAAAGTAGACTTGGCTTTTCGTGAAGAGTGTGATCAAGTGAACTGAGGTTTGCGTGTTGAGAGAGTTGCGAAAATCGAGCTTTGCGTATTAGGAGGGTTGCGCAAAGTTGGGTTTGCGTTTCAGGTTGGACGCGCAAAGTTGGACTTTGCGTTTGTTCGTCTTCTGGTTTGCGCAAGTTCGTCCTGTACTTCGAAAATTGTCTAAAAACTTGTTCCTGAAACGATTAGCAATACCAAAACTCTACCCTTATGTCTAGAAACACTTCTAGAACTGAATGTGAGCACTCGATCTCAATAAAACACATTATTTGAAGAAAAATTTGATCGTACAATACCTTTTTCCACTCGACTGTTTTCTCACTTAAATCACAAAATGGAACTCGATTAGGTGTTAAAAGTGAAATCAAACAACAACAACAACAACTCGATCTAGCATGCTAATCGATCACAACCTGATCGATTTTAACACCTAAAACACTTTAACACTCGAAATCGAATTTCAAAATAAGAACACAGAGTCGTTTTTCAAAAACTTGATTTTGATCTCTTATCAGGCTTTGATACCAATTGTCGGTCCAACACAATACTATATCAAGTTCTTAGATTAACCAACACATAAAGATTACCAACCTGTATTGATTATAACAAATGGTTACAAGGTTGATCGATTAAAGCTTTGACTGTGTTCTCTGTGTTTTCTCTCTTTTACACCTTTTTGTGTGTGTTTGTATGTGTTCTGATAATATCTGATCTAATTGTTGAGAGATATCAGAGATATTATCTCAAGTGTGTCTAACACACTACCTAAACAACTTGAAACAACAAGTTGCAATATTAAACAATAAAACTAATATCTAAAACTAAACTAATATCTAACTATTAACTAACTAAGTTAAACTAGATCTAATATCTAATAGAAAACTAAGTTAACTAATATCTAACAAACTAGATATTAACTTAACTATTACAATAACAAACAATTACATTGACATTTATTACAAACGACATAGACTTTAATATCGAGAGTCGACGTTTCGGCTTTAGCTTCAGATTGCGATCTTCAGATTGGATGATCTTGAATCCAATGAGACTGTGTCTTAACAATCTCCCCCTTTGGATCAAGATCATTACGAAAATGATTTTAGCAATTCAGTCTTCTTGTTCAGCTCAGAAGATGCAATCTCTTTCTCTAGCTCTTAAATCAGCATATCTTCAGAATACTTGCTTTTGAAGATTTCAATCTTGGACGTGATTCTTGAAACATGTGATCTTTGCCATTTCTTGTGTAGTCACTTATGACTTCATAATATAATGGGAATATCTTAATAAAGTATTTTTTTGGGAAGAATGGAAAGTGTGGTTAGTTATTGATTTAAATGGTGGTTAATGAAAAATCTTTATCAAATTGTGAGTTTACTTTGTGAAGATAAACAAATAATTTTGTGGAAAGTTTGATGTAAACCATGTGTGTAACCATGGTTTGTGTCACCAATGAAATGATGACAAGCTTTAGACTGTTACTAGTGGATTCATAGGTTTTAGAGTCGGCTTATTTGGTGGGATAATTCCCGTTGTGGCTAGATGGTGTATTGGGTCATTGAGGGCAACTTAGTACGGTCATCTGGAACCGGTTACTAGCCATTGGCCTTAGATACACATCTAGTGGATGAGTATGATTAGGATCATCGGGGGCCCATATCCACATCTAAAGTGCGAGTCGACGAGCTCGTGGCCATTGATCCTAGTATGAGATCACTAACTTGATCGGTAGTCTACTTTTGTGTTCCACTACCTTTCATGGAAATCGGGTCTCCCCCGTCATCGCACGATGTTTCCTTCGACCCTATGTTCTCCACATATTTGAGAGGATGAACTTTGCGCTCTCTTTATGAATATTGTTTACGTTACTTTATAACCACTCATTTATAAATTGTTGGTTCTCACTAGGCGTAAAGTCTAACACTTGTTTTCTTAAATGACATGTATAGCATGTTCCGTTGGTGGCGGGTCTCGTTTGGTTTGAGAGACGAGAGTTTAAATGGATAATAGCAATTTTTGAAGATAGACTTTTGGAAGTGAGCGTACAGTTCAAAACGACACCTTTTGGGAAATGTTGGTGACAATTATTTAATCTAGATGTTTGTAGCTTAGATTAGTGAATTGTCATTAATCATTTCCATTTCATAGAAAGTTGTATACGCTAAAACTACTTCCCCCTTTTTAGGGTGATTTATCTATTTCAAGAATGTCATTTCCGCATGTTTTTCGGGTTTAATTTAGTCCCTATTTTTAGGGTGTTACAGCCAAACATGCATTAATTAATTACATTGCAGAACGAAATATGTAAAAAGTTAATTGGTCATTCATTTTATAGTATTATTTATTTTTTCTTTAAGTTTTTTTTATCTAACACTAAAGTCTAAAATTACTTTCCTTGAAAACCTTGATCTATTCTCCATCATTCACCTCCCACTGACTCTTTTGATTATTCCATTCCGGTGAATTCTATTTTTGTATTAGAATATAGTAGATTTCATGTTATTAACTTAGAAAACCCCTACCTTTTGGAAAAAAAAAATTACCAGCTATACGAGACGGTCCAACTTATATCTATATTTAGGATTTCAAAACTACCCTTGTTTTTCATACATTATTGATTCTTTATTACCTAATATTGAGTGCATGAATCTTAAGTACTCTCATATCTCTAAAACAAGAATAAGATCTCAAGTTATAACCAACATGGGCTTTTGATTTTAATATTTATGATTTCGTAAAAGTTTGTTTTAACCCTAATGTTATGTTCGTGAGTCTTTTTTTACGACGAAAATGAAGAGAAAGGGAAGGAAAGTAGGGGGAAAGAAAAAAAACTTGTTGTTAGTCTCAACCATCGGAGTTGTGAATAATACAAATAGATAATTGATCACAAAACACTTAGAAATATATTGTTGTTCTTTGTCACAAAAAGAAAATAAATCTGATTATTAGATTCTACATTGGATTCAATTCAAAACAAGTCCCTATTCAAAGACCTCAAAAGAATTAATCAGATATCTACGGATTTGGACCATCAGATTCATAACGTGGAATATTTTTAACAGAATCAACTTTTGATTTGTATCCTTGAAATCCGATAGCAGTTTCTATCTTCTGTCGGATTCTCAAAGTACCTCAGAAATATTTTAAGTCCTTGTAATCCGATAGATTTTACTTCATAAATGTCTATAAATGGAAACTGTTGTATAACTTATACTTCATAATAGATAAAATAAGGTTTTTACTTGTAAAAGTTTTGTAACTATCTGTATTGATTAAAAGTGTAAAAGTCTTCAACAAAATCGAAGACTAGTTGAAGAGAGGTCACCAAAGCGGATTGGTCTGTCATCTAGCCGAAAGAAGATCAATACAAGATATAGTCAACTAGTAGTCTGACAAATACTACTACTGGAAAGCCGAATTTTGAAGTGCAAACTTGTCCAACAAGTTTACCAACTCTCCCAAACTCTCATCCTAGTATGGGAACATGCAAAAGCATGTCAGCCAAAGTAAGTTCTAAAGCATTATTTAATTAGTGTCATAATTCCTTTACTGTTCCTTTGCATACAAAGGATTGGATGGGTTAACAAGTCTCCACATCAACTACAAAGGCTGAAGTGAAAAGTACAAGCATGCATGGATCAACAAATCAGATGAAGACATGTGTTAAAGTTGAAAGAGATCACTTAATGCAATGGAGGCTATAAAAGGTCTTCATTGTCATTGTTTGCAAATCACCCGTTTTGAAAGAACTTCTCTGTGAAAGCTTCAAAGAAAATTCGGCGTCACAATCTGAAGATTGTCTTAGTCTTTCAGATCTGAAAGAGAACCTCCTTTCTTCTCTCTTTTAGTGTTAGTAAATCTCTCACCAGTCAGATAGTTTAGGATCACATGTCTTACCTTCCTAACTTCTGCAACATCTCTGTAATTTTATTTTTGAATAAAATATAAAATTAAAAAAGTGAAAATTTACTGTGTTTGTATTCAAACCCCTCTTCTACAAACACCTTCTGTGTAAGTCATAGTTTATTCTCGAGTTTAGGACATATTTAAGTAGCGAAAGGAAAATAAAATGAAGGAAAACAATGTTGATTTTCCTCGGAAATGTGGGAAGAAAGGAAAGGAAGAAATTTATAACAATTAAAAATATTTATAAGATTAAACATCTACCCATCACAATCTCGTATAAAATAAATAAGGGTATAGTTGTAGAAATGACATATTTTATTTCTTTTCTCTCCTGCTCAAGAACATGAAAATGTAATTTCTTTCCATCCCTTTCCTTCTTCTCTCCATTCTCAACAACACAAATTAAATTTTTTTTCCTTTCTTTCCTTCCAAAATTTGAGAACATAACATAAAAGTTTAAAATTGTGATGAAAAACATTAACATGAGGTGACGTGGAAAGTCAATTGATTTATATTGATTTACATAGTGTTACTCTGAATAGTCAACATAATGACCCCAAATGATGTCAATCTATATACTAAAGATATATCATAGGATGTTTTTGACGGTGAAACATGTTAACGATGCTATATAAAAATGTTATGGTAGATAATATTAATTTAGAAATGATTATTGATTGATTTTGCGTTTAGGAATACTCGGAAAAAGGTTTTATATGAATATCAGTATTTCTTGAATTTAATGTTATTTCTGATGATAAAAACAATATATTGAAAAAAAAAATCATACTTATAGAGGGCCAGTTTAAGGGTTAAAATGTAACTGGGATCAAGTAATTCCTGTTGAAATGTATGCAACACTTTTTTGATCTTTCAAGAATTTTTAAGCAATGAGCATAGAGATGAAGATTTTTTTTATTACATTATAGTAGTTATACCACCCAAAGATTGAATTCAAACATGGTCCCTTTCATTAAGAATGTCACATTCTTTTTTATCTTATAAAAACTCAGAGACCTAAATACAAAAACAAAATTTTCCCGTCTGTAAAACATGTATAAAACGTAGCCGTTTACAAAACTTTTATGGGGCCATCAAACCTTCGATTGTGTAGGTTAGTGACTTCGCCCAGTCTTCTTTCAGCAACAACGTTTGAAGTGTGTGCATAACATCATAATCTGGGTCAAGCTTCCGTTGCCAACCCTGTAGAAATGAATCACAAACTAAGACCGAGACTAGCAAAATTTAAACCATTCATCAAATGATATGCATAGCGTATACTCACTCTGTTCAAATAAAAAAAAAGTGTCCCTGTTTCTATTTTTGTTTGTCCCAAATAATTGTCCATGTTTTCTACTTTCCAGTTCTACCCTCAATTACGAGAATAATATATTCATTACTTTCTGTATTAGTAAGGATAAAATTATCATTTAGTTAATTAAAAAGTGTAATAATCACAAATTTCTAAAATTATGTGTCTTTTCATTGTAGACATTTCGAGACTGAGGAAATAACAAAATAAGATCACTTTTTTGACCCAAAATCAATGTTACCAATGTTTTATGATTGTTACTAAGAGCATCTCCGATGTAACGACCTTTTTGCACCTTTTCTTGCCACATCATTGCCAACTCCACAAACCTCCATAAAACTATAGTCACTTACAACAACCTACATTTTTTGGTTCCCATGTATTTTTCTAATGTGGGAAATAACCAAGGTTCTTGTACAAGAACTCAAAACGTGTTAATGACTTGTAAAAACTCTCTACTATGGTAATGAGTCTAATGACTTCTAAAATCTACACTTTTTGCTTATATGAACCTCCCATTGTGAATGGTCTAATGAGCAAAGAGCTAGCTTTGGACTTCTTAAATATCCGAAAGATAGGAGAGCAGTCGGCAAACTGCTAAACCATGTGATTATTGTCTCCTCAATTTTTAATTACTTGCAATCGTTATTGTGCTATGTGATTATTGATCCTATATTTATAATGGAACAAAGTGTTACTTTACTTTTTGGGCAAATGCAACACACTTTGGTCTAATTCCTATTTTATGTAACAATTTTCGGTACCTCAATTGAGACGTCTCAAACATTAGGTAACAGGCTAACATATGAGATTGCATGAAAATATAACATACTTCGATTTGATTCCAATTTTGTGTAACGTACTTTGGTCTAAATGTTTGAGATATCATATATGAGGTACCAAAATGAAGGTTTTCAAAGTACCTATTAAATAGGAATTAGAGCAAAGTGCGTTGCATTTTCATGCAATTTGCCCTCACTTTCTAGAAGAGGCGGTGGTTTGGGAGTTTAAATTGTATTTTACCACCCACAGCCACTACAGCAGCAGAATGCCATAAATTCCTACCACACAAAAAAAAAAATAATGCTACGACGTACTACACATACGTCACACCCCCTTCCCCAAAAGGATTATTTAGAAAGTTAACCTTCTAACAGACTTTTTTTTAAATGCGTAACCTTCTGACGGAATTTTTGGCATTCTTGTGTTAGGAAGAGACATTTTCCTGTTAGACAAGAGACATTCTTGAATATGTCCGAATTATTCTCCTAAATAACCCACCACATTTTATGTTCATGTTCATATTATAGTTCAAGTTTTGCATAGAAAGAGAAATACAGGAAAGGGTTACCTCAAGAACCAAAGTTGTAACCATCACAGTGCAGACATTTCCATCCACATTGACTCTATGACGCCTCACTTGCTCTAGCACTTGATGCATGCAATCAGCAGGATGGACAATGTCACCTTCTGGGGTACCCCAAAAATCAAAAGACTCTGTCACTTCCTGAAAGATGCACAAAAACACATAAGAAATATGAACAGCAAATGTAGAGGTCACCTTTACACATCTGTTCTAAGCGGGAAAAAAGAAACCTAGAGAAAACGAGAAACAAGTGAACACAAGTTGTCTTTAGCATTCAATTGGAAAGAAAATGGAAAGTTAGAATTCTATCTTAGAATTAACTACAGCAGTACAAACTGGAAAGAGTTTATGAATACAGAAATCATATGAATTTACATCTTGCCTTCTATTTAATCAATTATCTAGCTGGCAAAATGCTATTGGGTGGTCGTCCTGCTTATGGGTCAAATCAATACAGAAAATTAGATGAACAATATACTAGAGCTTGTGATGAGGAAACCTACTGTGTAAGAACTAATGTATGTGGTTTTTGTTTAATCACTTGAAGCATAGTTTACATAATGTAAATCCTTAATTTTTATCAATATTATTATTTAATAAGAATGGCTATTACTAATTACATATTATTATGTTATATCAAAAAAAAATCAGACATTTTTCACTACGCATATGACTGAATTAATATGCACATCAGCTATATAACGACACGGATTGCCGCAATAAGGCAGATAACAGATTATCAAATATAGTCTACTAATATCAATGATTAAGGGTCGTTTCATCCAGCTAAATGGTTTCTTTTTGTGAATTATGGACTAAATCAAGACATTCCAAGGTAGAAGCAGCATAAAGAAAGCTTTATAAGCATAAGTGGTGCTATAGATGCATCATAATTAAAGATCAATGTAAAACAAAAACAGACAACTCATATTACCTTGATGAAGGCCTGAGGATTAGGACAATTCTGTTGTTTCGATAGCCTCAGAGTGCACTCTGCTGCAGTGCGTCCATCTCTGCGAGCAACAGCCTTAAAAAATTCCAACAAATTCACTCTATCACTCTTTGAAAGTTCAGCAGTCATGCCTACATCAAGGAATATGACATGAGGCTTCGATTTGAAGATCCCTTTACGAGATGACTTGCTCCGAACAAGGATATTTCCAGGATGCATGTCAGCATGAATGAAGTTATCAACCTAGACAAAGGGAAAAATATTATTCATGAGCAATACTAAGTTTTTTGTCCATTGGATGTTGTACAATATATGTAGTTTAAATTTTGTTTTTCTGCTCCCTAAGTAATTCTTGTGCATTAAGATGGCATATAGTACAAGTTCATCTGTTTGTTCTTATGCTCCTAGAGTTGGCCCATTTCTTTTTCATCAAGGCATTGCACAGTACAAGTAACATCACTTGAAAATTGTTTCGCCTTTGTGCTAAATAATCGATACATTGCCTTTCTTGTGCATTAAGGTGTTGTACCATAGAAGCAATTTCAATGAATTTTGTCCTTGTGCTCACTCATCAAGTAGTGCTATATGCTTTTTGTGCATTCAGTTGCTTCCATGCTCCACAAACAAGACAATGTCTTCTTTGTCCACTGACAGTTTGTATAACACAAGCATTCCGTTACTGTAAAAATTGTTTCCATGCTCATCATGTAACACTATGTTTTTTGTATGCGTAAGTTGTTGTTCAGTGAATTCATAAAAACAAGTCCAATTGTTTTGGACATCGTGTGGAAATCAAAATTGTGATTTTGCCTTCGAAAGAAGCTAATGTTTTTTTTTATACCAAAACTCAAGTTTCTCAACAATTATCAAGCCAAAGAAATCAATTTATTATCATGTTAATAGCTTGGGTTGAATATAGGTTAAGTTTACATAAAAACTCAATTAAACACATCTAAGTTATATAAAGGAGTTCTCTATTTTCTGAACCATCGTTCATTGCAAACAAACCATAGTTCTTGTGAAACACCAAAAGAACATTAAATTTTGCTATAATGGCCAATTTTGGACAAAAAGTTCCAAGTAAGATGTTCCATTTTGCATTTACATTTCCACAATATGTCCCAAGCGGCCCATTTTTGCAAACTACCATAATCTTTTGGCATTTTCACAAAAACAACGGTTAATTTGCAATGAAAAGCCAGGTTGACATCGAAAAAGTCAAATCATTATTATAAAAAGCCAAATCAAATACCAAACTCGAGTGGATGTGACAATTACAGATTACCACACAAATTTAACGTGTGACAACAGCAAGGATGTTTTAAAATTAAAACAGAACTAGATTTAAAGTGAACATGATTTTCGGAACAATGATTTTTCCTTACTTGCTGCAAATAAACCATTATTCCTGTGAAAATGCGAAAATAAAAAAACATTACCTCCGCATGATGAGTGATTTGGAAAAAAGGAGCTGGGTACAATGATTACTTTTGCATTCACATTCCATATTTTTTCCAGAATCACTCATTCATTTACATTGGACTGTTTTTGGCTTTTCCACAAGAAAGATGTTTGTTTTGCAACACATACCAAAAACAATTGTTAGAAAAGCTAATCCTCCTATAAGAAGTGTAATCAAGCATCAAACTTGAGTTGGTGCGGGTATCACACAATAAAACTTATGAATGCCGCGAGCTCATTGAAAAGTATGATCGATTGAAGTTATCATTTTGTCACCGCCATCAGCACAAAGCAGCAAAGACAGTATGCAATTGAAACATTAAATCTCATTAGGTAGAATGAGTGATTGATTTATCTAACCATTATACTTGCCTTTTCATTGCAAACAAACCATCATTCCTCGAAAGATGCAAAAAGGAAAAGATCGACATTTTGCAAGAATGAGTGATTTTGGACAAAGGTGCCAATCATGATGGCTTTTTTTGCATTTACGTTGATACAATTTATCCAACATCACTTGTTCTTGCAAACTCCGGTATTTTTTTTGGCATTTTCACATGACCAATATGCATTTAGGAGTAAATGAAATTTCAAACCATCATACTTGATTTTTTGTTGCAAACAAACAACCCATCACTTTTCTGAAAATACAAAGAAGGGAAACAACAATTTCCAAGAATGAGTGATTCTGGACCAAAGATTACAAAAAAGATGGTTTTTTTGTGTTTATGTTTCCACAAGTATCCAAAACTGGATCTTTCAACATTTTCCTAAGAACAATGATCTGTTTGCAACAAAAGCAAACTACAATACTTCATAAAGTCAATCGTTCATTGATTTAGTGATTACCACACGCATCAAACTTATGCCAATTTATAAAGAAAACAGTATCAATTTGAAGTAAAATTATATATCACTGGATTATCAGCAGAAGGTAGCAATGGGATCACACACCAAAATATGGCAAGTCTTGATAGTAAGAGGTAGAAGCATTAAGGGGATTGAAGATGTTACCAGCAGCATTTTCAAAAGTGCATGAGTCCCAATGTGAGCAAGAGAACTCTTAAGTCGAACATGTCCTTCAAGCTCATCAACATAGCGTGCCACACTTTCTCCATGCTCAAAGGTTTCTACCAAAACCGCGGGGTGAACAAGTGGATATACAGGTTTCGGGAACGAAACATCTCTCCAACTGCGGAAGTTATATATAAATCTACTCAAATGAGCAGCTTCACGTGCAAGATCAACTTGGGACATCATAAAAACTGCAAATTGTTGTACACTTTCATCCAATCTCAACCAATTAAGTGTAGGAATGAATTTAGAGATCTTTGCAACTACATTAATAATCTCAAAATCTCTTCTAATTGATTCACCCACCCCAGGATGTCTAACTTTAACTGCAACTAATAGAGGCTTGTTACGCTTGCCACGGTATCTATACTTCAAAGAAGCTCGATGGATTTGTGCAATACTTCCTGATGCCACAGGCACCTCCTCAAAATCATCAAAAATTTCAGAAATTTTACGACCAAAAGCCTTCTCAATTGTCTTTTTTGTGTAAGCAAAGCTATGTTCAGGAGCCTTGCTGTGAAGCTTAGAGAGCTCAGTGCACAAGTCTGTAGGGAAAAGGTCTGGCCGTGTGGCTGCCCATTGACCCCACTTTATGAATGCAGGACCTGCTATTTCCAAAGTACGACGTACAAGCTGAAGCCAAGTTTGTCTAGATGATGTCCCAAAATACTCCGCAAAGGGGGCCATCGCCATACTTGGTGAGAACAAAACTGCCAAATAAACAGCTCTGAACAGTAATACTAGACCTTCAAATACTGAAAGTAATGATGAAACTAAGAATGCATGTCCATTTTCAGCACGCATGTACAGAGTATTCCTTGGCTGAAGATAATCAAGGTTTGATCCTGCATCTGCCAACGCCATATTGCCACATGTCAAGGCAAATATACCAGGAAGAACGACATACGATCGGCTCAATGCCAAACTAAATGCTTGAGCAATCCTACTTATGCCAGAAATTTGCCTGTTCTGATATGAACCATCTGAAAGCCTCTTCCAAGCAATTTGGGCATGATGTGTTATCGTGTTATTGGCTGGGATAACAGAATAGTTTCTAGAAAAATTATTCTTGCCAAAACAACACTTGGCTTTACATGCCAAGACGGAAGCAAACCCTCTATTAGAGAGCATGCTTTGAGGGTGTATCCTAAATCTGAAAGAGTATAAACCAAATCTGACGATTGACCCATGTTTCCCATCTTCTGAATGAGCTCCCCAGTTTCTTGTTCTGATTAATTGTGCTGTTCTCTTAATATTTCTGATCGCCAACAGCCTGTATTTACAATAAGTGAATTGATTTTGAATCAAAATGGATGCAAAAAATCATGAAAAAGTATAAATGAGAAGAATCAGAGTATCAGGAATCACTCCTCAAATCCTAGAATCTTCAGTTTCACACGTTAGACTTTTGGCATCTCAGCAGAATGACCAAAGAAGAAAGTATTCCAAAAATAATATGTCTCCATATTGAACTACAAATGAAGTAAAATGGCATGTATGTAGGGCTAACGAGACAATAACAAAACCCATGTTGCCATGTGAGGCATAACAACTAGAACTACGAAGCAAGATAAAATAAATTAAAACCAAAATTTTAAAATACACTAATGGCAGTTTCACATTTTTAGGACTCATTTAAGAATAGATGTCACATTTATCAATTAAGTTAGAGTTCATGTCCCATAAGATGCCCCATCTAAAAATGCTAGATCCAAAATCAAGGGTACAAAGCGTCAGTTCTCTAACCTAACCCTCCATCTGGAAAAGAGACATCCAACACCAAGCACAGATCACTTCAGTCTTACTCCATGCCTCCACCCCACCCCCTTGCCCAGGGTAAAGGAAAAGTCTACTTTAAATCCAATTCCATACAAAAATTAGACTACAATCTTTGACATTATTTCCCTTAATTTACCTGCATAAAGCTATAACTCTAGATGGATCCTCGCCCATCCCAATCCCTTTGCTTAACAATGTATTCTATGACCATCCAATTCGCTTTTGCTTTCTAGTTAAAGAATTATGATCCTACATCATATGAAGCTAGATAATTAGTTCTGGCTTCTGAGGGGGGAAATGTCCCCTTTAATTATATAACTTACAGGTTGGAAGCTCACAAGTGATTATTGCAGAATTGAAAACCCATAAAATAAAATTAATATGTTACTTTGTAGGCAAAAGATAGTTACCACAACGTATGGTTACATAGTGATTGACTACCTAAATCATCGTCTTAGACGAACCACTAACTATATTTATTATGAAAATGTGAAAAGAAAAACAACATTACAAGTTGCATGACATGAGCAAGTGTTGACAGATTGTGAAGATCTAATTGCAAAAAGAACCAATCATACTTGCCAAATGTGTCCTAATTCCCTCGAGTCTTACAAACTCTAGCTTTTTTGAAGAACGAAAAGACAAGCAGAAGGTTGAAAAAGCCAACCACTCTAGCGTTATATAAATTCAAACTTTCAAGGTCAACAATTTCCTCCAAAAACCTTCCAATTATCAATACCTAAAATCTCCAAGTGTTAAACCTAAGCTCTCCCCATGAAATTTCATCAGCAATTCATTTGATTCAACAAACAATTTCGTGGAACAAAGAGCATAAACCTATAAACCTAACACAATGCAAGCACGTAAGGAATTTGAGTTAGAAAAAAGAAAATTTGAACCTTGACATAGCGAGAAGAGAGAGGCGTTCGGTTAGGGATTGAATCTAATTTGCGAATCGCGAGCATTTTCTACAAATACGAACCGTGATTCCACCGCTATAGATCATCAGAATGAAAAACCGATTCAAGATTCGTTGGCCACCGTATATGTATGTATGTATATATGTATATATATATAAATGATGGTGGTGAAAAGGCCGAGCTGATTGAAAACTATGGCGGCGTTTTGGAGAAATGGAGGAGGGTTGGAGATTTGAAGAAGAGACTTTTTCTTTGTTTGTTGAGGTTCACACAGTCTCCCCAAATTATAGGTGTCTTGTTTGTAAAGAAAATCTCGTGGAGAGCAATGCATGTACGTGTACAGATGTGATGCATCAAAGTACAACTTATGAAAGCATGCCCCCCTCACTTCATCTCAACAATCGACATCATCCTAATTTAAAAATAAGTAAAATACCCTCTCCTAGGGCACGTTGAACGTATTTGAACAATCCAACTCAACGTCTTAAAACCAGCGTTCTTAAGGCCAAAGAGTCGGCGGAAAAGGGGTTTAAAAAATCTCAACCCAAATGAAAGTGTAACCCAACCTAATTCGTATGGATTGGTCATCGTTTGGTACATTAAAATATCCTTATAACTTGTTTTTTTAGTCTACTCATAATTTCTTTTTCGTCATCAACCATTTGATACAACTTATACATACTTCTTAAATCTTAAGTATATATCACATTCAATTAATTTTCTCAATTTGCACACACACTTTTTCAATTAATTTTCTCAATTTGTATATATTAATAGAGACTCACAATTATATTAAATTCAAGAAATAAAATGATATATGGTTCATCAGGTTCATAGGTTCATCGAGTTCGGTTGGGATTCAAATAAAAGTAGCTCAATATCAACCCAATACATACGGTTTGAAAATTTTACAACTCAATTAGACATTAGGTTGTTTCGGGTTGAGTTATTTCACGTTGGGTTGGGTTGACTTGATCGGGTTGGTCGGGTTTTTGAGCACCCCTACCCTCACCCTCCAAAAATAAGGTTCTGTTTACTAAAAATGCTTACCCGCTAAGTGTTTACTGACTCACTTTATCTTATTTGATGAGTATGATAAGAATAGAGAATCTTACTCAGTAAGAGTGTTGACAAGTACCAATAGTTTTACTCGATAAGTAAAAGTGACGACTCTTACCGGATAAAAATTTTGCATACGACGTCGTTTCAATGAACTAAATCTTATCTGGTAAGTTAAGTGAAAATGTTAGACTATTATCGGTAAGTATTCACCGGGGTGAACGGCGTCTTTATATTTAAATTTTTATTTGTCCTAAAATAAGTGTCCATTTTTAAAAGTAAATATCTAAAACTATCCGTAATTATGAGATGAAAAAACATAATCTATATCTATATCTATATCTATACTATATTATAAAACACGGATAAAAAACTCTTAAATACAAATTATTAGGCACAAGGTACCATCATTTTATGCAAGATTTTAAAAATCTCTTAATTTACAAGTGTCAAAGCACAAAATATATATTACTACTGCAGGCTTCTAACACCCACCAATTTGGTATGTGTAGGGTCTTCCTTTTATTCAGACATTTCCATGTATCAATATTAATTAATATATTACTAGTGTTGGGTCCGTGCATTGCACGGGATGATAAATTTTTTGTTGGAATATTGAACCGAGTTAAAATGAAACGTAATTTTTGTGTTAACAGTTAATGAAATACAATGTGAAAAACGAATGTATTTTCATAAGTGGTTAACTTGCATATATTCTTAATCGTTTGTTGTTATAACTTTGTGCAATAATATTGGTAATAGTTTTGTATTATATTATTTAAAACTCAAACGACATTTTCTCACAACATATTTATCATACTATTGACTTCAAGACCTCATAGTATTAGTCGATAAAAATAAAGATATGTATATATATCTTATTCTCCTACTTTGAAAAATATGATTGTGGGTTTTGAAAAATATAAACAAATCCTCAGTAAATAAAATAAAATATAAAAAAATAGTTTTTCAAAGAAACAAAAATATAGTGGAATACCTTTTGTTCAGTTGCAGATTCCGCCATTGACACCCGACCGTTCGTCTTCTTCTTGTACTCAGATGATACATAGAGAAGCTATATATATTTATAGTGAATGTAGAGAATATTTTAAAATCTTTTATTTTTATTTTCGATTTTACATTTAAATGTAAATATATTAAAAATATGGAAGAATATTTTAATATCTACATCGTTTCTATTTTATTTTCTTTACACTTGGTTAATTTGAAAAGTATTGCGGAATATTTTTATTTTAAAGAATACGATAATTTATTAGTGTATTTCGTTATTTTTTATTTTTAACTCATATCAATCTTCTTTTTTCTTCTTTTAATGCTCGTGAAAAAAAAATACGTGTAGATTTTATATTATCAAAAAAAATACGTGTAGATTTTATATTATACTAATATAAAATACGGTGTAGATTTTATAAAATAAAATAGATTTTATATTAGCAAAAAAGATACGGAAGAAAAAAGTGTTTATATTACATCTCATTATGTAAAAAGATTTTATAAAATAAAATATGAAAAAAGATTATATAAAATAAAATATGGAAAAATCATTATGAGATGTAATATAAAAAAATACGGAAAAAAAAGATTTTATATTACATCTCATTAATATATAGATTTAAATGTAAAATCTAAATTTAAAATAAATTATGCTAATATAAAATCTATTTTATAAAATTCTCCACCAAAAAAATTAACAAATAGTTATATTAATAAATGAGTATTCATTCCACAAATAGATGATTATGTGAGATACTGTGCTTGGAAATGTTGTACCAAAGCATTAAGAAATTGTAAATTAAGTAATTGACTTTAATTAGTTGTAAGTTGTGCTTAAAATGTTGTAATTAAGAGTTTTTTATGTCATTTTTATAATATAGTATAAATATAGATATTACTATAAATTTGTTTTAATTATATTATTAAATATGTAATTGGTTATTTTTTCTAGATGTCATTAAAATATATAAAATAATCATTGAATTCTAACAAAATATTTCATTTTTTTATATAAAAAACATTATATTATAGGGGTGGAATCGGTACGGTACCGACTTTTTTTTGCCAATACCGTATACCAACCAATTATAATTGGTTTGCAAAATCTTATACCATGTACCAACCAATTGTAATTGGTACCGACTTAATTGGTACCGAATTTTTTCGGTTGGTACATGTTGGTACCGGTTTTGTACCAACTTCATGTTACATATACGAAATAAGAAAAAACTAATTCAAAATGCGCAAATGATCAAACAAAAAAGTTGAATGTAGCATTGTTTAATATTTAATACATGATCAATTGGGTTTCTAATTAGGTTTTTCACTTTTTTGGGCCTTTAGGCGATAAGGTGAAAACTAAAAAAAATTAAGGATTTTAAAATTTTAAACTCAAAATTAATAATAGCATTGATTAATAAAAATAATAATTAATTAAATTATTAAAAAAGTCGGTACCACGGTACTACCGTGGTACACAACATTCAATACCGTGTACCAACCAAGTTCAAACACTTGGTAGGGTACAACCAGCCAATTTAAATTGGTACCGATTTAATTGGTACGGCTGGTACACATGTTGGTTGGTTTGGTTTGGTACAAAATTGTCACCCCTATTATATTATTAAGCCTAAATTAAACAAATTTATAAAAACATTATCATTTTCTCAAAATCATCCAAAATCGTACTGTAAATCGAGAAAAAAAACAAAAAAAAAACATTAAAATCGTGATGTATCTCGCTAAATTGCACGAGGACGCTTCTAGTTTATCTATTATTAAGGGAAAAATTATCATTTAGTTGAATAAAAAGTGTAATAATTATACGATCTTAAATTATGTGTATTTTTTTTATTATGGTTTTAGGATAAGAGGAGTAATAATTCTAATTTAATTTAAGAGTAAATTACATGTATTATCCATTGTGGTCTCTTAAACGCGTTAACTACATTTGTGATCTTTATGGTATGCATTTTATTGCCAATTAAGGGTCTGTTTGTTAGCAGCTTAATGAGTTTTATGGGACTCACATTTATTCGGTCAGCTATACATGACTGTTTGGTAGTGGCTTAATGATATAAAAAATGGCTTATTCAGTAAGCTTCTATGGGGGGACTTTATACAGAAAGCCAAGTTTTTTCCAAACTTGGCCCTCCCAATTAAAAAACACACTCCTTCCGTCTATGAAAAAATCCTCTCAAGCAAAAACCTTCTCAATCTATTAAGACAGATTAATCTACACAGCCAACTTTATCCATACAGGACTTAATGGAAAACCAACCAAACAACCCCTAAGTCCCTTATGTTAATGGTTGTTATGTTTGACCTTGTAAGTGCGCTAATAAGCATCAACTTATTTGATGTTTTAGCGCACTTTTCTTGTTTTATAAATCCATTTTTTTTTCCAAAATCCATAAATTGAGTCTTTTTATTTTATTTTTATAACTTTTGGAACTAAATTAATAAAAATAAGTTTGTTTACTTTTTTATTATATGTTGATTTATGGAAAATCATAAGAGGAAAGCTTATCTGCTAAGTGTTTACTTTTTGATTATAACTTTCGGATAGTTTTGTTTACTTAAGAAGAATGTTGCCACAGTATGGTGCTGCAGAGTGATTCAGATGGCTTCTTGGCAAAAGTACGACAAATCTTTTGTGGTCTTGTCTACCTTATTTACAGTTGGTCTACTGCGAATTTTCTGATATGATAGTACTAATTTGATCTCATACTTTGTACTAGGGGTGTACATAAAACCGTCAATCCGCGAAACCCGACCAACCCAACCCGCTCCCAACCCAATTAAACCCAACCCGCGAAACCGTCAAATCGCCAAACCGCAAACCGCTAAACCGCTAATTAGAAGAGTTGAAATTGGGTTAGGAAAACTCAACCCAACCCGCCGCTATTTTTTTTTATAAAATTATATTATATATATATATGCTGTTTAGTCACAACCCAAATTAACTTTAAGACTTATGGATTATAATTTATAATTGGATGATTGTAATTAGAGCTGTAAACGAACCAAACGTTCAGTGAACCGTTCGTGAACCGTTTGGCGGGAAGTTCGTTTATGTTCGTTCATTTAATAAATGAACGAACATGAACACATTTTTTTGTTCGTTTAGTTAAATGACCGAACATGAACAATGGTCTCGTTTGTTCATTTATGTTCGTGAACGTTCATTCATTTATGTTCGTTAATGTTCGTTCGTTTGCATTCGTTTATGTTTGTTTACGTTTATTTATTATATAAATATATTTATATATTGTGACATTAATATGTAAAATCATTAAGTAAATTGAATTTTTAGATTTTTTTTATCGCTCATAAGTTTACGCAGTTTTTCATTTTATTATGTTAGTTTTTAGGAACGGAATGATGAGTAATGGTGGTTTTTTTTTTTTGGAAGGCATAGCGGCATCGAATCAACGAACGATTACCACGAACACACGCACACACGCACGCACACCTCCCCGGCGGTATCGGACATCCATATGGGCAACCCACTAATCCGCCGCTGTCCCGACCCAACTTACGCTGAACCTAGAGCCCAACCACAGTCTAAGACTGGGCTGGGAGGGTAGCCCAGTCAACGACTGGACCAGCCCAAGGACTGGATACTCCTCATGCCCTCAAATTGACTCCCCTTAGATTCGAACCCGGGTAGATTAGGATACCATCCACAATCCCCCCCAAGATGTTACCGCCCTTGGGAAAACCAACTGAGCTAGACATGATTTTTTGGGATACCATCCACAATGGTGGTTGTTTTTTGTTCATTTAAATTTATTTATGTTCGTTCGTTTATGTTTGTTTAAGTATATTTGTGTTCGTTTGTTTATGCCTGTTTAAGTCCATTTATGTTCGTTCGTTTATGTTCGTTTAGCATCTTAACGAACGAACATAAACGAACACGAACAAACACATTTTTTTTATTGAATGAACATGAACACAATTTTTTTTAAGTATATAATATTTATATACGACAAATTTATGTATATTATTAACCCGCCAACCCGCCATAACCCGCAAGGGTTGGGTTGGGTTATATTTTTGAATGAGTTGGGTTGGGTTGAGATTTTCCAAACCGTCATAATTGGGTTGGGTTGTAAAAATGTCCCAACCCGCCAAACCCAACCCGCGTACACCCCTACTTTGTACCCTTTTTGTGCTTGTCATTTTGCTTTTGTAAAAGTTGGATATTGGTTTTATCTTTTGATTCTTATGTCCCCATTTCCTAGTATATAAAGGATGAGATATTGGACATTTGAATATAAAGAATGAGATATTGGACATTTGAAGTAAGCAAGTTTTAGATATAAATTCACATGTGATTTCACTTTGAAAGCATCTTTTGTCATTCTCTCAAATTTCGGCCTTGAGTTTTAAAATTCTCATATTTATTGCAGTTTTCTTGATAATTTTTTTATATTCTTATACTTTAGTTTTTTTTAATGTTTTTTTCATCTTTTATGCAATTAATTTTCTCATTCCAAGTATGGTAGGCTAAATATATAGCTTGGGTGTGGGATAAAGTGAAGATTGAAAACCGATTTTTAGTAGTGGAAGTTGTTAATTAAATAACAAATCTTTCCAACCATATATTTCAAGTATATATTGCAAAATAACATCCATGGGTAAGTTGATCACTTGTTTAAAAGTGTTAAAATGTGATGGACTTACATATAAGTCAACAAGCGCACATCAACTTGTTTGGTAGTCGAATCTCCCGTCTCTGTAATTCTTGCCTTACAAGAGCTACACCAACCTCTTGGAGAGAGCGATATGCATGGACCAGGTGAGTGTGCAGCTCCAAAGGATATGGAGGTAGACTCGAAAGAGCTACTTAGAATCAAGGCATTTTTGTTCCATTTAACTTATATAAGGAAAGTTTTGAGCAATTATCTAGACTCTAGCATTAAATAGAGATATGGAGGTTAAGTTTATGAATATGTCTCATTTTAAATCTCGAGAGAGTACCTTCAAGAAGCTATTGGTCGATTAAGACGAGTTATTTGCTGAACATGCTACAACACCATATGGTAGCATTATGCCTACTTTATTCGATTGAATATCTTAATGGAATCTTACATCCTAAGCTCCTTTTTAATTATTTTTAACATTAGTAGTTACAAAACACCTCATCAAAAATATTTTTTCGACTTTGCCATCTAAAATCATTTCTTTTATTGCACTTTTAATGAACTTTCACTCCTATCTTCGGGAACAATATTCGGTATTTTACCATTATTACTTGTGAAAGACGATATTGGACCACTGCCTACACCCCCCCCCCCAATCTCGCATGTCATCGATGACCCTTCCCATCTTTACCATCCTTACCCCCATCTCATCCTTGTCACTGGTGAAACCCCACACACACCCATATCGTCCTTAAGGTGGAACTCCTTGGAGTATACATTAAAGGTATGTGAGGGTTTGAGGTGACACCAAAAATGGATGTGCACTAAAACTATGAACATGAGGTGTAGTCTCAATAACATCATTTAGTGGCAATACTCTTGTGTTCCCGCCACCTTGATGAAAATGGGTCTCCCCTGTCATTGAGAAATGTTCCTTGTGTATGATGTTTAAGATGGGACATCACATTAAAATGCATGGTATTGCATTACCATTACGGATCCGGTAACAATTGAATTTATAATCCTAATTTATTTGTGCATATATGTATGTGATCTCACCAGGCGCCAAGCCTAACAATTGTTCTTGGTTTATATGGTTTTCAAGTCCCACCAGTGGCGGATCTTAGACTGTTTAGAAGCCTGACTGGTGCTATCGGGAACATCAAGGGTAGAGAATTTTGGGAAGCTTTTGAGTGAAGAATTCAATTTGGAGATATAGTGACACCAGCTGTAATATAGTATTTAGGAGACTAGATTATTAGGTTGTCAATTATATTTCACCTTTTATTGCATGTACTTATATAGCAAACTTTCCCTTTTGAGTTTAAGTTGTTTATAACTCATGGAAGTTTTAGTTGAATTGCAAAGAAATGTTCTTGTTTAAATTTTAGGGTGTTACATAACATGAATTTAATTTATGTACTTAACAAGTAGATTAAACTTGTTTGAATATTTTTCATTGAAGGTAGATGAATGTTTTCCTTAAACATCTTAATTGGACAATTTATTCACTGTAGTTGTTTGATTAATCTAGTTACAACAATTTCTTCATCTAGTGAACCTTCAATTTAAGGTTGTCCAATTGCTTGAAGGCATGAATGTTGTCTTTATCAAATGAAGGTAATTGAAGGTTTTATCTTATAGTAATTAAATTTAGCTAAAAATTATCTTATTGAACACCAAATGAAGTTAGTGACATTTATTTGAAGCTAGTTAAAGGTTTCATCTAATAGTAGATGAATATAACAACATACTAAGATTTCAACACCAAATGAAACTAGTTGCATGTACATGAATCTAATTGAAGAGTTTAATTAAATTGTTGGGATGTAGCAAAAACTTATTGAACACAAATGAAGATAATTATATGTACAAAAAGGGACTTAAAGGTTTTAATACTCCAACTACTAACCGTACCTACCCTAATTTCAAAGACAAATTTACCGATTTTACAAAATACAACTACCATACACCTTTATTTAATAACTGAAAGTTAATGCTATACCTATTTCACCTTCTACCCTCAATTATTCTACTTTCCTTTCTTACTATAAAAAGGTAGCTCAAACATATAATAAAAGCATAAAACTTCTTCTCTATTCTTCTAATAATACATGAATGTAGGTTGTTGAAATTCATAAACACATGAATACCTTCTTCCTTAATTGATATCCAACTCCTTATAGTCAGTAAATTAATGATGTATACATGTTCTCATGGATTTCTCAAGCCATTTGTGTATTTTTGCTACATAAACAAACACATGTCTGATGCGACTAAAATTTCTTATATCTCCTACCAGTTAACGTTAAGGGGTCATTTTCCAAACATTTATCAGGTGTTTACTTACCTTACCAGATAAGCATGACAAGGTTCGAGAATCTTACATGGTAAAAGACATAGTAAGAATCAAGAATCTTATCTAGTATGTGAGGGAGAAGACTCTTATCCGGTAAGTGTTTATCGGGTAAAAGATGCTTACCAACAATCCATTTTGATGGTCGAGAATGTAATCAAATAAGGTAAGTGAGGGTGGTAGCTCTTGCCGGTAAGAGGTTACCTGGTAGGCATTTGGTAAAGGGTCCCTAATTGAGGCACTAAAAGTTTAAGGAGGCATGAGTATATTTCCCTTCAATGACTACACTTGTTTTTTTCCCCTAGTAGGTTAATGATTACGCATCTACGATCTCATATACTTCTAGAAGTCCCTCATTCAAGTTGACTAGATAATGTCCTCTTAAATCATGTAGTAGTACAAGCCCTCATTATTATAGAATATAAAATTGCATCTCTCTAATTCTAATGTATTTGATGATAAAACATTAAGGTAGTTGAACGTATTTGAAGTTAGATAAATGTTATTATTGTTAGAGTATAAAGTTGCATGTCTTTAACTTTATTGTCTTTCATTGCATCTTAGAGTTAAACTGCTTTTGTGAGTACTAGGAGGAGGTTGATCACCTAAAGCTAAAATAGATTTGGGACCTAGAGAGATAAGTTGAACGACTTGAAATGTCATGTAGGACAAAAATATAACAACAGAAGTTGTAGTATGTTTGCTATGCACCATATAGAAGCATATTTTGGCAACAAACTAAAAGATTGGAATGTAGAGATATCAAGATAAAGCAAGAAAAACAATGCACAATAAAAGAAGCTCAATGAACTAAGGAAGAGATATGTTGCAACAATACTCCTCCATGAATTGAACATTAAAAAGTATAGTGATACAAAACAAAAGAAGGGGCAGAATTGACAACTGAAGAAAAGAAAAGCCGACGAATGAAGGAAAGAAGAAACTGCCAGAAAGATTAAAATGAAAAGATACATTTGTTGGGTAGGGTTTGGTAGTGTTGGCTAGTTTATATTTCAACATGTATTTTAGTTGGGAACATATTAAACACCATATATTTACCGGATACTATTGTATATTGTTGGATATTATATACATTTGTTGGGAATATATTAGAATATACAAGAAATTTTGAAGGTATTTAAAGGTAACAATATGGGAAATATTGAGTATATTGTAACATTTGTCAGGAACATATCAATTAGAGATTTTGTTGAATGGAATATACATGGTTGCTTACCTTTCTGTTACTTTGACTATTACTACTTTAATGTTAGCTTTTGTTGTTCATAATTACATCATACATAATATATTGAAGTTAGTTGAAGGTAACATAATGTTACCTAGTTACATCAATTCATGGTATGATTATATTAATTTCAATGTTAACTTGTATATTAATTTCAATGAGGACTTGCAAAAGATAACAACTTGAAACATCGTTTAATTGACCAACTTTGACACATGTGAATGTTAATGAAGATAGTTGAAGGTAATTACAGTTTATGTAACACCCCAAATTTTCTACAAACGGTCGGTGAACAGCCGGGAAAACGGTCAAGGCACGACCGATAAAACGATCAGTGAGCAGCCGGGAAAATGGTCGAGGAATGTCCGGGAGAACGGTTGAGAAACGATCGAGGAACAGTCGAGAAAGCGGTTGAAAAACTCTCGGTACGGTTGGGGGTAGATTGCCCGTCGACAGTCCCAATGGCATAGTCGTAGGGCAAAGTCACAAGAGTGTACCAGCTTCGGTACATCCCAGACGATAATGCCTGGAGACAATGCCATTGACATTGTCACATGGCATAGTTGCGAGCAGGTGTAGGGCCTTAAAATCCGATGTTTTCGAGGGTTTTCTTCATTTGGTCATATCTCTCTCATCGTAGCTCCGATTTTGACGATTCTTTTTGCTATGGTCTCGTTTTTGAGAGCTCTTCAAGGATATATCATGATTATTGAAGTTTATTGTAAGATCTAAGAGTATTTAGAGGAGATAAGCTCTTCATCTCCCTCAATGTTAAGCTAAGGTTTAGCTTGTTCTTCATTTCTCTCATCTCCTTTGCATTTTGCTTTAGGTTTTGGATATTTGGAGGTGAATTTGGATCTTTAGAGGTGAATTTGGATCTAAGAGTTAGGAGGTGTTGCTTGAAAATTCAAGTTTTCACCAAGAAAACTCAAGTTTAGGGTAAAACCTAGATTTAGCCTAAATCTAGCAAGATGAGTTCAAGTTGATTTGTGAAAACTATGTACATGCCAAAAATGTTCATTTTAAAGCATTAATGTATTTTACTTGATATTTATCAAATGTTGTTGAGTTTTGTACATTCGGTGCATTGTTTTTAATTTATTTATAAATCTCACGAAATACCCGTATTTGGGATTTTCTTGGATATTTTGATAAATCAATCATATTAGCATGCTTCTTTGATGATTTAATGTATAAATGGAGGTCGTTTGACGTAAATGCGCTTTTAGTGTGTTTTGAATTTATAAACCATTAGGAAAATGCATATTATTATGTTATGAGGCATTTTGGAAATATAAATGACATTCATTTGGAAAATGAGTTGTTCCAAACCACGGTGGGTTTTCGAGTTAATCATACTTTTGGTCGTTGTGTTTGCATAACCGTTGATTAAATGTGATTTTATTGTTTATATTGACTTTTTATTGTATGGTCAATTAAATTGTTGAGCCTTTGGCCCAGTTTGACTAAGATGAGTCTTGGGGACATTTGTCCGATTTTAATAACCTATTGTGGAGTTTTGAATATGATTTCGTTTATTACGTATCATTTGAGAATTACATGTTTTGAGTGCTTTGGTCATTCAATTGGAGTCATGTAATGTTCTGGACTGTAATACAATGGATCCATAGGCATAGGAGTCAGTCTTTATTATTTTAAATGGGACAATTGTTCCCATGTTGGGACCAGGATTAGTCATTGGGTCATCAAGGGCCTTATAGTGCGGGCTCTTGGAGTCGAACATCTACCAATGACCCTATGTTGTAATCTCTGAGTCAGTTTTTATGGGATGGTTATTTCTCATTTGTAACTAGTTGAGACATTGGGTCCTCGGATGGCAACTTGGTACGGTTATGTGGGACCGAAAACTAGTTGTGGACTGTAAATGTAATCCTAGTGAATAAGTATGACTAGGATCATTGAGTGCCCTCCCCCACATCTTAGTACGAGTCGTACAATGCTCATGGCCATTGTTCCTAGTATGAGCTCTATAACTTAGAAAGTGGTCTACTTTTGTGTTCTGCCACTAACCATGCAAATCGGGTCTCCCCCGTCACCGAAATGTGTTATTTTGGGTATTGAGTTTTATCCATGTTTTCGTCACATTTTGAACGTGGAGTGTTCTCCATAAGTTATAACTTTGGGGCTCAAGTATTACTCATATTTCGGTAGTTTGGATAATAAAGTTTTATTCGAATTTCAATATTTGATCATTTATTATTATTCACGTTTCGTGTGAGTATTGGGTTTTGAAATTCGTATTTGGAAGAATGTTTTGTAATTGGTCATATTATTGGAAACTTTAAATTAGTCGCTCTTTCCAAATTTGAGGGTGTTACAAGTTGGTATCAGAGCATAAGGTGTTGAATTAGGATACCTAGACTCAAACTAGCGTTTTTCTAAGTAGATGAAAGTGAGATTGTACGATTAGGCAATCTAAGATAGGATATTTTAAGGTCAATAGAGACACTAGCATCGGGAATCATGACGATGGTAGCAAGGATCCTCATGTGTGGTATGTTCATAGTTGCACCTGGCCAGTGTTATTATGAATTCGGTTACATGTGTGTGCTTGAATTGCCTTCCTATGATGATCGATTGGGTAGTGAGTGAATCCTAAATGAATAATCGATAGAAGAATTGATGTTTGTAGTATTGTCACCTTGAGTGACAATTAAGTAAGATGATTTCATTAAGCCGAGCATTGTGGGTCAGAGATATTGGTTAAGATTGAATCATAGGCTTGTTGAATCATAATTCATCTAGGAAGAAATTGTAAGGTTAATCGACGTGGTTGTGGACTATCGACTTAAGATGTTTAAGCTTTCAAATGTCGGTCATGTGACTGGTAGACTTGGCGAGCGTAGTTCTAAGACTTTGAGTTTCGACCAAGTCCATGCACGACAATTATTTCAAAAAATTGCATAAATTATCTTGTGACTTGTTAAATCATTTCGGCATGACATGTTACGAATTTAGAGTATGTTTTGGCACACTCAAAAGTAATTTGAAATTCATGAATTGTTTTATTTCATATAATTTGCATATGACCTTTTGTAGGAAGATTTCTCTATGTTGTTTTGCCGGTATCACAAATGTTGAAGGTATACTTTTGAGTAGCTTTAAATTTAAAAACATAAATTAAATTATTTCATGTTATGCCTAGAATACACATACTCGTTATGTTACAAATTTTTGAATTTGTAATCTAACGCATGTGAAAGGTTTGGTAAAGTTTCTAAATACATGAGATCATTTGCTTTCATGTGCTCGCATGCAAAGTTTTATTTGAAACCTTACCTCATGTCGTTTTGGAGTTAAAAAGGAAAAATTTGAAAAGGGCACAAGTTTGATTTATTGCGTGAGTTTGCATTCATTAAAACATTTTATGATATTTTATTTAGAATTTGGTCTTATGCGATTTTATCATCGGAGGTTAGAATTTTGACATCATTCGTTTATATAGATGTCCCTTGAGTTTTGTTGCCATTTTTATTTCATGTCGTTTTGTGGGTTAAGGGTGCAATTTTGAAATGCACGTGATTGTTTTATTGCGTGTGTTTTTGTATGAGATTTTATTGAGAATTTTATCCTAAGCGATTTTTTAGAGGTGAAAATTTTGTGGGTATTCATGCATAGTTTCCATTGAGTTTTGGTACGAACGCATTTTATTGCATAATATTTTAGTGCGAGAATTGATTTACATACTTGGCGTGCGTAAATGTATGTTGGGACTAGAATGGTCCATTTGGGTTGGTTGTTGTGTACATTTTCGTTTGTTGTCATTAGAATTTTTGGGCAACATAAATGCATTCTACTGTCCAGTTTTATGTGTATGACATTTGTGGCCACTCGCACAACTAACTAGTAGTGGTAGTAATTTTATGCATGTGTAAAATTGGTTATAAAGATATTATGTTCGATACACTTTATAAAATTGTAAATTGACATATTTATTGAGCCTTATACTTGGGGAAAAACCTGAACTCATTAGAACCACAAATTTAAACTGTTTTCGTAAAGGATGTTATATTTGAGGACCTGGAGAGTCCTTAAGAGTTGAAGTATCAAATGGTCTGACTGGTGGTGGTATTGTATTTTGAAAGTTCATGCTTGAAACTTCGGCGCACGTTTGAATTATGAGGTATTAGACTGGTGGGATATTCCGGTAACTTTAAGTCACTATCTTCCTATTCGGCGATCTTTGGATGGGAGAATTTGGCGAGTACTTGTATCTGGGTTATGAGAGACCCTTGGGATGTTTTGTAATATCGATTAGTTAAAGATAGTGTGACATCTTCGTAGGTCTTCGTGAATGGAGAAGATTGTGTGGTTCATCCATTAGAGTTCAATAGTTTTGGGATTCAAGTTCCCATACTAAGTGTCAACTTTAAGTCGACACTGAGGATCGACATAGTGCAAACCAGAGATGTTAGGACTTATTTTTAATTGTAATTTCAAGTTGAGGGTATGTTTTGTAATTTCCTTGAGGTATAAATAGTTTCTTTCTTGTATTGTTTTTCATTATTCCAAGCTTCTAATTGTGAACAACTTGTAACCATTTCTCTCTCTAAATACAATAGACTTGTGACTCCATTGTTGATTTCCTTTAAGTTTTTCTATATAAACTTGTTATTTGGGATTCACAATTGGTATCAAAGCAGAAAGACAAAGAGTTTGAATCAATTCTTGAAGAATTTGAAGAAATTTTGAAGTTGTGAAAGAAGTTACCGTGGTCGACATTTTTCTGGATCAAGATTTGGTGGTTTGAAGATTTTGCATTGAATTTTCATTCTAATGGGTTCATCTTCAACAATAGAAGTGATCTAAGTTAGTTTGTTTTGCAGAAATAACAGATTGATCAAGATTTTTGAAATTTTTGTTGGGTTTCTTCGAACGATTGTTCTTGGTCTCAGTGTGTGAATTTTGTGAAATTGACCTTCTTATTGGTTGGTTTTGGTATCAAGGCTTTCATTAATTGTGTTTGTATACACAATTCGACCATCTGTAACAAGTTTCATCCAATTTGGTTGAGTTTTGAAGTTTTTTTTAAAGTTTTGATAAAGATCTGAGTATATCACATGTTCATCAGTATATCGTAGGATATGAAGATTTGAAGATTGCTTTTTCATCACACAAAGCTGAAAATCGCACAATACAGTGTACGATATCGGGTTATATCGTACAAAGAGGTCTGCGATAGTAGGGTTTATCGCACAAAATAGATGTGATAGTGCCATATATCGCAAAATATTGGTGCTATAGTTGAAAGTATCGCACAAGCCTTTCTGCGATAGTTGGTTGTGATATGCGATAGTTGAATTCAGAGATAGTTGACTTTCTTGTTGTGCGATAATTGACCTTTTGTTTTGTGATATTTGACTTTTAGTCTGCGATAGTTGACTTCTCTAAGGGTTAACTTTCTAAGGGTGATCATTTCAAACATTTGTCCTACGATCTTTCATGTTTGTAAAGATGTCTTCAAAGGATGCTTTGGCAATTGGTACCGACACCATACCACCGGTACTATTCAGAGATGAATTTCCTTAATGGAAAGATAGATTCATGGATTTTATAGCAAGACATGAGCAGTGTGATGATATAAAAGAATCTTTGGAAAAGGGTCTGATGAAGTGGCCAGATATGGAACTTCCTACTATACCTCCTGATGGAACACCAAACATAATAGTTCCAACGCCTAAGTCTAAGCTTACAACAGAAAAGTTGAATAGGCTGAAAGGTGATCAGTTGGCTAAGTAATTCTTATAACAAGGTATGACAAAATGAGATCTATACCAGCATTGACAGTTATAATGACACATTCAAAGGTATATGGAACAGATTCAAAAGCTGATGATGGGTACAAAGGTGGGTACACAACTGAAAAGACTAATTGCATTACAAGTTATGAGGATTTCAAAGCTAAGGAGGGAGAGACTTTGGAAGAGACATATGATAGATTTTCTGGATTATTAAATGAGTTGAGCAAAAATGGTATTAAGAAGACTACCATTGAGAACAATGTAAAGTTTTTGTGCAATCTGCTACCAGAGTGGAAGAGGTTTGCTTCTTATATAAAGCACAACAAAGATTTGGATTTGATTGGACTTCATGAGGTGTATGAAACACTCAAAAAAAATGAAGATGAAGTGTTAGAAATGCTTGATGATAAGAAGAAGTCTCAGAAAGTAAAGGAAAATCCGTTAGCTCTAGTGGTAGACAAGAAAGAGAAACTTTCCACAAGAAGTTATAGAAGAGAGAAAGAGAGAAGCGAGTCTGATGTTGAGGAATGGGATGACAGTGATTCAAATGATGGTGAGGAGCTGAAACAGGCAATGATCTTACTGACCAGGGCATTCCAGAAGAAGTACTACAAGAAGCCAGGATCAAACAATCAAAGGTATCCATTTGGGTCCAGAAACTATGAGCATAAAGACAGGTATGAAGGTAAAAAGAAATTTAAGGAGAAGAGGTTTGAGGAGAAGAAGCCAGTAGTTAAGAGGTGTGAGGAAAAGAAAACATATGAAGTAGTAAAGTGTTACAACTGTGTCAAGTGGGTAATTATGCTAGAGAGTGCAGAAAGCCGGTTGTTCGCAATTCTGACGACTACAAGAACAAAATGCTTCTTGCCAAGGAGGTCGGAAAAGCTTTGATGGCAGAAGATGATCATTGGCTAGACCTGACTGATTATGAAACTGAGAATGAAGCACTTTCCCATATGTTTCTAATGGCTGGAAAGTATGATGAGTACTCCGATGAAGATAATCATAATTTGTGCTATTCAGAATCTGGATCGGAGGTAAGTACTCTTTCATACTCTAACTTTATGTCATAGATGCAAACAATGATGCTTAAACTCCAGGAATTGCAAAATAATCTTAAAAGGGAGAAAAGTATTGTGTCAAAGATTAGTGAAGAAAATGCCAGAAATCTTTGTTGGGAAAATTTTTGAAAGATGAAATAGATAAACTTGCCCAAGACAAAATGTTTTGAAAAGTCAATTATCTGAAATTTTAGATAAATTTGATAGGTTAGGGAATGAAAAGGATGAATATGCTTGTAAACTTAATACAAGTCTTTTTGAGAAAAACAAACTTATTGAGAAACTGCAAGACTAGGAAGAAAAACTTTAGAAGCAAGGTCAAACTGGCCAGACTATTCATCTGAACAAGCCAAAGGAATTCACTTATTTTAATCCAAGGCCGGGCTTGGGATATGATAATCCTCAATATCTCAACAAAGTGATTTCACAAGTTCTGACATTGTATGAATTTGATTTCATTGATCTTGGATCAATCTATCTTTAATACAAGATTAAATGGACTAAATCATCTGAGGAAGTTGAACAACAGGAAGATTTGAAAAGGAAAAATTATGTGAAAATGCAACTTCCATTCTCTTATGATAATATGAATGATAGTTATCACTTGAAAGAGTTAGATTTTCTTTCAAATGAATGCTTTCACAGTTATTCTAATGCTGAAGTTGAAGCAAAGCCTGCCAAAGGCAAGATTATGTTCCATCGTTAGTGTTGGAATGTAAAATTGTTCAGCTTGAGAATGAGTTTGAAAAGCAAAAGAATATTTTTTTAAATGAGAAAGTTGCATTATTATCTAAAATCAAAGAACTTGAATCAAAGATTCCTGTTAAACTTGAGGACATTTCTGAATTAGATGAAACTTCTAGTGAAAATAATTTTACTGATTCAAATGCTTCGTCATGAAAAGCTTTCATGGGAAATTCTTGTTTTACAGAACCAAAAGATTTTGAAAAATATGATTTCGAAAAGGAATGTGATAAAAAGTACAATGATTTTATGTTTCCTAATTCTTCCTGTAAATCTCCTGAATTAGATGAGGATAGTCTTTCTGAGCTTGATTTTTCAGCTTTAATGAATTCTGATGAATGTTTGGATGAGGAAATGGATAAGTTTGATTTTTCATCAAAACTTCCTAGTCATGAAGAGTTTCTTGATAAAGGTAAAGAGAAGGAGACACCAGTTTATTTTGAAAAGGGTGAATCTTCGAATTCTAAATCTGAAAAAGTTTTTGTGAGCACCTACTATTCTAAGACTAAATCAAAAAGGTCTTCATAGAAACGCAAAAAGACCGGTAAGTCTCGAAGGCAACGTATTCATCATTCTAATTCTTCTGACTATCTTTTGTCTGATATTTTAGATAATTCTTTTAGAAAAGGAGGAGTTAAGTAGACTAGGCGCATAAAGAAGTCTACAAAGAGGATCCATTTTTAAATGGGTGCCAAAATTGAAACCATCATCTAACCCTAAAGGACCCATTTTCAAATGGTACCTAAAACTGCCTAGTATTTTGTAATTGCAAACCAGTCATGTGTTGTACCTCGACTTTGGATGTTCTAACCATATGAATGGAAGGAAGGAGATTCTCACCAACTACACAGACAAATATGGTGGGACTGTGAGATTCAGGAATGATTGTTTTTCTCCTATCCTAGGGTACGGTGATGTGGTACAAGATAACTTGACTATAAAGAAAGTTTCTTATGTTGAAGTTCTTGGGAATAACTTGTTTTGTATCGAACAATTATGTGACAAGAATTTAGAGGTACATTTTAAAGCTAAGAGGTATGTAGTAAGGACTGAAGAAGGCAAATAACTCTTAGCTGGGACTCGCAAGTCTAACCTCTACACTATTATTTGTCCAACTTAAAGACCGAGAAGGTTGTCTGTCTGTTATCCAAAGCGTCTATGCAATAAAATTGGTTGTGGCATAGACGACTTTCCCATCTAAACTTCAAGAACATCAACAAGCTAGTGAATGGCGGGTTAGTCAAAGGCTTACCGTATTTAAAATTCGCGAAGGAACATCTATCTGCTACATGGAAAAGGATGAAATGAAGAGATATTCACACGAACCGATGGTTGAGTTTGCTACAAAGATTCCTCTTGAGCTAATCCACATGGATCTTTGCGATCCGATGCGTGTTCAAAGCATAAATGGTAAGAAATATGTCCTTGTGATGGTTGACGATTCCTCTCGGTACACGTGGGTAAATTTTCTCAGAACGAAAGGCGAAGCCCCAAAATTGATCATATCTTTCATCAAAAGTGTACAAGTCAACATGCAAAAGCAAGTTCAAGCTATTCGTATAGACAATGACACAGAGTTCAAAAACAAGGTATTAGACTCATACTAGGAATCTGTTGGAATCAAACATACCTTCTCCGTAGCTCATACTCCACAATAGAATGGAGTGGTAGAAAGGCGCAACAAAATTTTGGTTGAAGTTACGCATACAATGCTGAGTCAATCCAATCTATCTATTTTTCGGAAGGCTAAAGTCGTTGCAACTGCATGTTGCATTCAGAATCGTTCGATCATTCACAAGCGGTTCGATAAAAGATCCTATGAATTGATTAATAATAGAATACCTAGCATCAAACACTTTCATTCTTGGATGCAGGTGTTTTGTTCTTAATGATAAAGAGGATCTTGGCAAATTCAGTCCAAAAGCAGATGAAACAATCTTTATTGATACTCTTCAGAATTAGCAACATATAGAATCTACAATCAAAGGACTAAATTTGTGTAAGAGAGCGTAAATGTTTCATTTGATGAATTAGCAGACTTGGCTTCTAAATAAATTAGTTCAGAACCCGCATTAACTGGTGTACTAGCTTCTGAACAACGTTCAGAACCTGTGCAAAACCGAGTTAATCTGAATCTTGCTTCTACATGAAATGCTAATATCTCAGATTTGGATTTACTTTTTGAAAACTTTTATGATGAATACTTTGGCACTTATAATTCTAAATCTAATGTGTCAAAACAGCGAAGAAGTTGCAAGAGCTGAAGAACTAGTTTCATTATCTGGTCCTTCTGAATCACTAGTAACTACAAAATTTGCTGCAACTACTTCTGCTGCATCAACTCCTTCAGTTCAAGAATAAAGTCCTTCTTCAAGTGAAGACACTTCAATTCCTACTCAATCAAAAGTTCCAATGTTTGAAGCCAATCCTGAAATATCACAAGTTCAGTCTTCAGTTGTTCTTGAACCTAAGATTGTCTCTACTATAGCTGATCAGACAGCTGAGACTTCTGGAACAGTGTCTCCACTTGAATATGTTTAGAATGTTTCCCATGATGAATATATTGATCCTCAAAATGATCAATCTACCTATATTCCACTCCCACACACTCAGAGGTGGACAAAGGATCACCCAATACACCAGATTATTGGAGATCCTACATTACCGGTGCGAACCAGATCCGCTTCAGCAAATGAGTGTTTGTATGTTACTTTCTTTAGCAAGATTGAGCCAACGAAGGTATCTGAAGGTTTGCAGGGTCCAGACTGGCTTTCAGCCATGCAAAAAGAGCTAAATCAGTTTTAGTGTCTGAAAGTATGGCGGTTAGTTCCTTGTCTGAAAGGTAAGACCGTCATTGGTACCAAATGGGTATTTAAGAATAAGAAAGACGGAGTTGTAGTGCGAAACAAAGCACGACTTGTTGCCAAGGGTTATCGGCAGCAAGAGGGTATAGATTATGATGGGACATTCGCTCCTGTCGCAAGAATTGAAGCCATCCAGATGTTCTTAGCCTATGCAGCGCATAAGAACTTTACAGTATTCCAAATGGACATAAAGACGACTTTCTTGAACGACATCCTAAAAGAAGAAGTATACGCCTCACATCCTAAACCAAACCATGGGTACATTCTCGACAAAGCTCTTTATGGTCTCAAACAAGCCCCTCATGCGTGGTATGATGTACTTTCTAAATTCCTAGTAAAGTCGGGTTTCTTTAAAGGTAAAACAAATACAACTTTGTTCATCAAGAAATAGAAAGGTGACATTATTCTTATACAAATATATGTAGATGATATTATATTCGGGGCAACAAACCCAAAATATTGTAGGAACTTTTCTGCCTTGATGGTGTCACATTTTCAAATGAGTATGACGGGGAAAATGAACTTTTTCCTCGAATTACAAGCCAAACAGTTATCTACGGGGATTTTCATTAACCAATCCAAGTATATATATTTGATATTTTGAAGAAATTCAAAATGGAAAATTGTTCTCCAATAAAACCCCGATGACACATGGTTATAAGATTGGAGCTGATCCTGATGGAAAGGATATTGATCTTAACACCTACAGAGGTATGATTGGTTCTTTAATGTATTTGACGACAAGTCGACTTGACATAATGTTTTAAACATGTCTTTGTGCAAGATATCAGGCGAAGCCAAAAGAGTCACATATCTCTACGGTAGAACGCATTCTTAGATATCTGAAAGGTACTGTTGACCTTGGTTTATGGTACCCAAAGGATACAGGGTTTAAACTAACTAATTACTCATATGCGAACCATGTTGGTTGCATGCTTGACATAAAGAGCACATCAGGACATGTATAGTTCTTGGGTGATAAGTTGGTAAGCTGGGCATCCAAGAAACAAAACTGTGTTTCTACTTCAACTGCAGAAGCTGAGTATGTGGCTACTGCAAGATGCTGCTCACAAGTATTATGGATGCGGACTCAATTGAGAGATTATGGCTTCAACTACAACAAAATACCCATTTACTATGACTCAAAAAGTGCCATAGCAATTTCTGCCAATCTAGTTCAGCATACTAAAACCAAGCACATCGACATCCGGTACCATTTCATTAAGGATCATGTTGAAAAAGATACTATTGAGTTGTATTTTGTTAATACAGAGTTTCAACTTACTGATTTATTTACAAAAGCGTTAGATGAAAGACGTTTTAATTTCTAATTTCAAAGCTCGACATGTTGAATTTGAAAACTTGAATTTTTTTTTGTTTTTCAAGTATATGAATCTTATATAAAGTTTATTCAAGATGTTGAAGATTTGATGTTTTTCATTCAAGGGTTTTACTCTTGATTGATAAAATCAAATTCTCATCATATTTGAATTTTATTTATATTCAATTCATATCCTTTAAAATCTGTATTTTTTAAAGTGTGACTCAATATACTAATTTTTTCATGTGCATATTTGATTATGAATGGTTTTTGCTTGTTAATGTTTGCTCATCTTTCCAGGGGGAGTGTGAAAGAATTTTAACTGATCAACATTTCAGGGGGAGTACTCACAATTTTTATATTCACATATTTTTGTGTGAGACAGGTATTTTTCTATGCATATCTTAAGGTGGAGTTGATGGTAAGTTTTCTGATCTTAAAAGTTTTTTTTGTTAACTCTAAGTGATGTAAAACATATTTCAAATTTTATGCATCATTTTAGGGGGAGCAAAATAATTTTCTTGAAAAGTACATAGCTTGAACCTGTAAAAGTTGGACATATTTTAATGTGGTAAATTTTTTGAATTTCTTTGAAAAATCTTAAAATGTCAAAACATTTTTTAAAATATCGCAAACAATTGTGAGATAGATCAAAAATATCGCACCTTTGTTGTTAGATAGTTAAGACTATCGCACAAGAGGTGTGCGATAGTTTGATCTATTGCACAAGGGTTATGCGATACTTACAAAATATTGCATAGTGTTGTGCGATAGATTCATCTAGCGTACATGCTTTTTGCGATACTGAGGATGAACATTAATCTATTGCATTTGTCTTGAATTTTATCGCATAATGCAGTGTGCGATAATTGACTTTTCTAGGTCAAATTTTCCAAAATTCGTGGGTCCAATAACGTGTTGCCACGTGTCCTCTTGAGTTTAAATAGTTCCATCTTCAGAACTATTTACTTTTCTACTCTTTATTGGCCTTCGATATACTCTCTAGAAACTGTTCATCTTCGAACCTGCTACTCGATTGATCGTGCTCGATTCCTTGTGCTTCCTTCGTTTTGTTTTTGATTTCATTCACAGGTATGTCGTGTATCTCATGTTTATTGATTCTTTGTTAGTGCACAAATATGTTGGATCCAAGATCATTAGGATTAAAAGTCAATTGCTCAAGTCAAAGCCTCATTGCAAAGTCAAAGTCAAAGTGCTTAAAGAAGAAAGTGAAAGTCAAGCATGTCAAAGTCAACTAGTTTAGTTAGTTGTTTTGTCTTTGTAACTAGTAGGTATAAATACATTTTCTGTTTGTAGAATCCTATGACACACGCTGAGAGAGTAAGCTTAGAAAGAGAAATATTCTTGTGAGACATTTTGTAAACAAATTAATTTCAATGGAAATTGTGATTGAATTCTATTGTTGTTCATCTTGATTTGCACACATTCTGGAAACAATAATTGGTATTAGAGCAAGCACAGTTTAAAATCAATCAAGAATTTGAGACATTTTGATCGATTTTTTGAAGAACTCGCAGATCACTGTTCATCATTCGAATTTCTTGTTTTCTTGTTGTTTTGAAGTTGTAATTGCTTGTATTGTTGTCGATTCGTGATTTAGAACACATTTTTTTGTATTGCTTCGTTCAATTCACAACATATTTGTGTGAATTTTGGATTTGAGTTTGTTTTTGGTTTGTGTTGTAAACACACTGTGTTCTAGATCAAAAGTGTATTTTTATTGTTCTTGTTCAAAATTGGTCAATTGTAACCTGTTCGAATAGCGATCAAGATCAAATTGACAAAGTTTCTTGGGTTGATTTGGAGTATTGGATCGGTTTTGAGTTGAATTTTAAGTTTTTGAGATGAGATCTAAGAAATTCGCATGAATTAGTGAAGAACTCGCATGATGAAGATGAACTCGCAGGAAAGTGAAGTTGAAGATTTGTTAAATACAGAATTCGCATCGTGTAGTGTACGAGAAGTGCAAAACTCGCATCTGCCTACATGCAAATAGAAGAAATTCACATATATTGATATACGAAAAGTTGATTTCAGAAATTCCAAGGACAGAATTCGCATCCCATTACATGTGAAAAATGAGAAATTCGCATCCCTTTACGTGCGAAATCTGAGGAATTCGCATCTCAAGTTAGAAAATTTTCTAAGGCAAGAATTCGCATCGATACGAAAAGTTTGAGGTTGAGAATTTTTCGAAGTCCAGAATTCGCATCACAAGGTCGTGCGAAAAGTTTTCAAGTTGGTGAAAATTCCAAGTCCTAAATTCTCATATTACTATATGCGAGAAGTCTGAAATTCACATCGAACTATATGTGAAAAGCTCAGAACCCGCATCATTCAGCGTGCGAATTCTATCAATTCGTATCCTGTCTTGTGCGAATTTCTTCCTTGTGCAAAAAGCTTGGTGGCTAAGTCTTTGGTGTGCGAATTTCATCATTGTGTGCGAGAAGTTTCTTCTTTGGCATGAGGATTCTATACTTGGTCATTTTTCTGACTGAGTTTTTTTAGAGATTTTGATATTTTCTGATTCTGTGTCTAAAGATCTGTTCTTTTGATCAAGATGACTTCAAAGGATGCTCTTTCAATCGGTACTGATGTCAAACCACATGTTCTCTTTAAAGGTGAATATGAACAGTGGAAAGATAGGTTTCTGGATTTCATAGACAAGCATGAAAATGGAGAATTCATTAATCTATTGATGAGGGTCTGATGAAACCAGTAACTGCTATTGTGCCAGATGAAGAAAATGAAAGTTCAGATAGTGAAGATGATATTGAGAATCGAGGGCTAAAGACCAAAGAGATTGTTGTTGATTTTTCAAGTTATACACCTGAACAAAAGAAGAGATACAAGGTAGATAAACAGGCAAGATATCTACTTCTACAGAGCATACAAAATGAGATATACATAAAGATTGACAACTACAAGGCTACAACAAAGAAGATGTGGGATCAGTTGGAGAAAATGATGATGGGATCAAAGGTTGGAAATCAGATGAAGGTGGCTATCTGCATAAATAATTATGAAGAGTTCAAAGCCAAATCTGGGGAAGTTTGGAAGAACCATATGAAAGATTTGTTTCTCTACTAAATGAGCTTCCAAGAACAAGGTGAAAAAGAAGCAAATTGAGAATAATGTTAAGTTTCACAGTGTCTTGCAGCCAGAGTGGAAGAAACATACAAGAAGAATGAAGCAGATGAAATATCTGAGTGAGATCCCTCTACATGAAGTTTATGAAACTCTAATGAGGAGGAGGTAGAGGAGGAGGTAGAAGAGGAGAGAGAAGAGAAAAAGAAGAGTGAGAAGCCTGTGAATGATCCAGTTGCCTTGGTAGTAGAGAAGCAGAAAGAGAAAGAGAAGAAAGATAAAAAGAAGAAAAAGAAGATAGTGGTTTCTAGTTCTGATGATACTGACAGTGATGGTTCAGATTCTGCTGATGGGAAAAATCTGAAGCAAGCCATGATATTGCTTACTCGAGCCTTCCAGAAGAAATTTTATAAGAAGTCGGGTGCCAACAGTCAAAGATACTCATCAGGATCAAGGAACTATGGACACAAGGAAAGAGTGGAAGGAAGAAGGTTTGATGACAGAAGGTCTGAAGGAAATTGACATGAGGAAAGGAAGCCGGAAGAGAGAAGGTATGTGAATCAGTATGTAGAGAAGAAAGAAGAAGAGCCAGTGAAATGCTACAACTGTGGTAAGGTTGGCCACTTTGCCAAGGATTACTGAAAGCCAAAAATCAGAAATTCAGAGCACTACAAGAACAAGATGCTTCTGGCTAAGCAAAAAGAAGCAGGCAAAGCACTGATGGCCGAAGATGATAACTGGCTAGATAATTCAGATTATGAGGATGACAAAGAGGAAACTACTCACATGTGCTTAATGGGCAAGGAAGTCAAATATGATGAATCTGATGAGGAGACTTCCGACGAGGTACATAATTTTTCTGAATTTGATTTTTTAAAGCAAATGGAAACCATGATGGTTGAGCTTCAGGACTTACAAGCGAAACTCAAAAAGGAGAAAAGTAGAGTTGCGAAAAAGCGTCAAACAATTTTTGATCTCAATAAGGAAATTACTGGGAACAAAAACTTGATTGACTCTTTGAACAAATCTGCTACTAATTTTGAAAAACAAAAAGATTGTTTCGAAACTCAAATTTCTGAAACAGTTTCTAAGTTTAATAAGTCTGAACTTGAGAAGCAAGAGTTTGTTGTGAATTATAATAAACTGCAATTTGAAAACAAATCTTTGCTGAAAAAGATTAATGGTTTGGAAGCAAAGCTTTATGCTCGAGGTCAAACTGATCAAACAATTTATCTAAGCAAACCAAAGGAAGTTACAAATTTTAAAGATAATTGAGGTATTGGTTACGATAACTCACATTATCTAAAGAAAGTTATTCGAAAGCAGCCAGCTTTATATAATTTTGATTTTTTACAAGTGGCTTACAAATGTCCTCATTTGAAACCCAAATTTGTTACAAAATCATCTGATGAGGTTGAGGCTAAGGAAGATGAGAACAGAAAGAACACAACCAAAATGCAACTACCATTCTGCTATAAAAAGCTGAATGATAGTTATCTTTCTGAGGAACCAAAGTTTCGTTCAAACGGTTATTTTGAAAGATATTCTACTAAGGAGTTGGAGGCAAAACCAGTTAAAGTCAAGATTTACGTTCCTCCACTCATCTTGGAAAGTAAAATTTTTGAGCTTGAGAACACTTTAAGAAATAATTTTGGTTGATCTTGAGAAAGTTGTGTTTTCTACTGTTTTGATGAACACTAATTTCAAATCTAAAGTTACAAATGCCAACTCCGAATCAGAAAGAGTTTGTGTAAACAACTCCACTAATTCAGATGCGTCATCTTGTAAAGTTTTCATGGGAAACATTTTTACTAATCCTAAATCTTCAGATTTTGCTAAAATGTCTTATCAAAAGAAGTGTTCTAAAAAGACAAATGATTTCAAATTTCCAAATTCTTCCAAGGCACAACAATTTGATGATGATGATGTTGATGACTTATTTACGGATGAAAATTATTTTTTAAATTCTGATGGTTGTTTTGATGAAAGTGTTGATAAGTTTGATTTCAATGCTAAACTTCCAAATCATACTTCTTTTGTGATTAATAATGATGCTTTACCTAGTGTCTTTGAGAAAGGTGAAACATCAACTAAGGTTGATGATTCGGTTCCTGTGAGTACCTATTACTCTAAAGGTAAGAAGCAAAAGATAAGGCGCTCACAGAAACGGGCCAACACAGGTAAGCACAAGAAAACACAAACTCTTAAATCTCATGTTTTTGATAAATCTAAATCTCGTGTTTCAGAATTGAGATGGAAAAAGTCAGAAGCAAGACTAGAATGGAGACCTAAAAGGAAGATTGAAGAATCTACGAAATCATTTTCTTCTTCAAATTGTTATTACTACTAGTTTTTCTGATGTAATTGATCAATGTGCTTCTCCTAAAACAAAACTTGTAACTTCTTACAAGGTTTATACAATAAAGCAGTTGATCCAATTATCTTATTTTCCTAGTCAGTGTTCCATATACAGTCGAAATGATTTTGTGACTCGACAATATTCTGATTGTTGGTTTGGTACTTATTCTATACATCATTCTAATGTTTTTGAAAAACAAAGAGGACCCAAATTCAAATGGGTGCCAAAATCTTGTGCTAACACGAAAGGACCCATCTATAAATGGGAACCTAAACTTGTTGTTGTCTGATTTCTCTTGTGCAGACCCGTCATATGTGGTACATGGATTTAGGCTGTTGCAAGCATATGACCAGGCAGAAAGATATTTTATCTAATTATACAGAGAAATTCTGCAGCAACGTGAGATTTGGAAATGACCAGTTTTCACCAATTCTTGGTTATGGAGATGTAGTGCAAGAGAATGTAACGATAAAGAAGGTGAGTTATGTTGAAGGATTAGGGCACAATCTGTTCAACATTGGTCAGTTTTGCGACAAAGATTTAGAGGTAAACTTTAAAACCAATAGATGTTATGTTAGAACTGAAGATGGCAAAGAACTCTTGGTCGGGACGCGAAAGTCAAACCTCTACACAATCAATTTGTCAAATGTCAAGACTGATAATGTGGTGTGTCTACTTTCTAAAGCCTCTATGCAACAGAGTTGGTTATGGCATAGAAGGCTATCTCATCTCAACTTCCGATACATTAATAAGTTGGTGACTGGGAATTTGGTGAGAGGACTTCCAGAGCTGAAGTACGTAAAAGAACATCTGTGTGAGGCGTGTGTGAAAGGTAAGATGAAAAGAGCTTCTCATAAGCCTAAGCCTAAACACAGTACAAGCGCTCCTTTAGAATTGTTACATATGGATCTCTGTGGTCCTATGAGAACACAAAGCATAAACGGCAAGAAATACGTTCTTGTGATCGTGGATGATTTTTCAAGATACACTTGGGTCAAGTTTCTGAGATCAAAGGATGAAACTTCGAAGATCATTATTACATTTTTGAAAACCATTCAAGTGAACTTGCAGAAGACAGTTAAGCTACTTAGAACTGATAATGGCACAGAATTCAAGAACAAAACAGTTGACGATTATCTCGAATCAGTCGGGATAACTCATCAGTTTTCTGCTACCAGAACGCCGGAACAAAATGGGGTAGTTGAACAACGAAATCGGACTCTTGTTGAGGTTGCACAAACGATGTTGAGCCAATCCGATCAACCTTTATTTTTGTGGGCCAAAGCTGTCTCGACTGCATGTTATACTCAAAATCGTTCAATCATTCATCACCGGTTTGGTAAACTCCATATGCTTTGATAAACAATAGAATACCTAGAATTAAACATTTTCACATCTTTGGATGCAGGTGTTTTTATGTTGAATGATAAGGAGAACTTGAACAAGTTCAGTCCCAAGGCTGATGAAGGAATTTTCATTGGATATTCTCAAACGTCTGCTGCATACAGAGTTTACTTGAAGAAATCTTAGATAGTTGTTGAGAGCGTAAATGTTACATTTGATGAAGAAATGGCTTCTGAGCAACTCAGTTCAGAACCCATGATAACAGGAGTATTAGCTTCTGGACAGATCAGTCTAGAACCTGTGGTTAATGTTTCTAATTCTGATAAAGCGTCAATGTCTACGTCTCATTTAACAGAATTAGATTTATTGTTTGAACATTTTTATGATGAGTTTCTTGGTTCAAAAGTGACTAAACCTGTTGTGATTAACAGATCTGAAGATTCAAGTAATAATCATCCAATCACATCAGATGTATCAACTGAATCAAATTCCCCGATTCCAGAAGAAACTCTAGTTCAAACACCTACTCAATCAGTTGAAGTTGCACATGATACTGCAGAGCCAAAAGTTACACATTCAATTGGATGTATTGTCATGCCTACCCAACAGACATCAAATGTCCAATCAACTGAAACTTCTGCATCAGTTAATTCAACTGAACCCCTACAAGAAGAACATACTGGAAATCTAGATGATCAACATGATCAGTCTACATCTATACCACTCCCTTATGTACATAAGTGGACCAAAGAGCACCCGATTAATCAAATTATTGGAGATCCGTCAAAGCCGGTACAAACTAGGTCTACGACTGCAAACGAATGCATGTTTGATTCTTTTCTGAGCAAGATAGAGCCTACACGAGTATCAAAAGCTCTAAAAGATCCAGATTGGATAACAGTTATGCAAGAAAAGCTCAATCAATTTGAAATGCTTAAAGTTTGGAGACTTATACCTCATCCAGAAGGAAAAACAATTATAGGTACAAAATGGGTATTCAAGAACAAGAAAGATGAAGATGGTATCGTGGTAAGAAATAAAGCTCGACTTGTTGCTAAAGGATATCAACAAGAGGAAGGAATAGACTATGATGAGACATACGCTCTGTTAAAGCTGAGTTTAGATCAACTAAGTTTCTTTTGTATGTTGACTTTTCATGTAAGCTTGTGTACAGGTCAAGGTTTGTTTGACCCTATATAAGTATTGTTCTTTGTCTTGTTTTAAAAATCAAGTGTGAGTCTTGAATGTGCAACTCAGAGTGTTGTATTTTGCTTCTAAGAGATATATGACTACGACACTTGTGACTCAATTCTCTCTCTAAATCCTTTCTTTAATTTTGTTCTTTAATTGTCAAATGCTTGAAATCTGGGATCATAATTGGTATCAAAGCAAATCAGATTAAATTGGAAAGATCAACAATACAAGTTTTTGGCAAAAAATTCGATTTCCAAGATTGGAAAGTTCCCTGTTCATCGACACTGTTCTATTGATCAAGAATTTGATTGAGTGATGTTTTGATTGTGAATTCTATCATACTATAATCGTCCATTGGTACTAAGCATCTTTGATTTGGATTGGTAAATCAATTGAACAACAATTATGGGTGAACTTGATTAATCTTGTTATTTTTGGACTTCCTTTTGAAGATCTTTGAATATTATGCTTTTTAGGTCTTTTGTTTTTATGTCCATGTAAATATATTTGTAAAACTTAGCTATAGTTGTCTTCATATGATGGTTTGTAACTTCGTGTTTATGTGGTATAGTCATGCTCTGAATTTTATAAGTCTACTCAGTGGATTTATTTTTGTTTTGATGTCCCCTGAACTGTGACATCGCCCCGTTCTTAACCACGCGGAACAGGGGGTGTTACAGATATGGTATCAGAGCTATAGGTTTATGATCTTGTAGTTCTTTTAAGTTGTGATTGTGAGGATTGGGTAAGTTTAAGAATGGGTAGGTATCGTCTATTTAGGTAATTACTATCTGTTTATAAAGATAAATATTCTATCAACTTTGAACTCTAAATGTTCCTTTGTTTCTTAGAGAATGCCGCCAAGGAGGGGTAGACCTCGAAAGAATCCACCTCCTGAATCTGGAAGTGGGGCGAATCCTCCACCAGAACATCCAGTAAATCCTGATATTGCTGCTACCGTACAGCAAGTTCTATCACAAATGATGCCGGGGTACATAGCTCAACTCGCTGAGGCATCACGGCAATCTAGTGGAAACCCTCCTCCTCAATCTAATGAACTTCCGAATTCCAGTACTGCATCTGAGAATATCGGTACATGGCTCAGGGAATTCAACAAGCAAAAGCCAAGGATATTTACTTCAGCTTCAAATCCCATTGAAGCAGAGAATTGGATCACTCATCTAGAGAAATTTTTTCGGGTAATGGGTTGTCCTGATCAGATAAAAGTGGAGTTAGCCACCTATAAATTAGAGAATGATGCTCATAATTGGTGGTATGGTTGGTTACAATCAAATCAATCTGAGTTATCTGCATGTCTGGTCAGTTGGGCTCGATTTAAAGAGTTGTTTTATCAACAATATTTCACTGCATCAGACAAGGACGCATATGCTCGTGAATATTCATCTATCCAGCAGAGAGATGATGAATCTATTTCAGACTTTCAAATTCGATTCCTTCGACTAGCCAGATTCGCGGGTGCTACAGCAGGTACTACGACCCAACAAATCGATAAATTCAAATGGGCGTTGAACGACATATTTAAGGATCAACTTTTGAATCTTCCTTTTTCTTCTGTCTCTCAACTGGCTGATGCTGGTAAGAATATTGAAAGATCTCGTCAAGCAGCTTTGGATCGAAAAGCAGACAGTAACAAGAAGCGGGAACGTGATTTTCAATCTGGTCGTGCATATAGTAAAAGTTTTCATAAATCAAGATTCAATAATGACAAGAATCAATCAAAGTTCAGTTCAGGTAAGTCTCAAGCACCAGGTTTTTCTTCTAGTCATAATCAAGGTTCTTCAGGAGCGTCTTCTGCAATCAAGTGTAATCGTTGTGGAAAGTGGCATCGACCAGGGCCTTGTCTTCGAATGACTGGGGCATGTTATAAATGTGGTAATCAAGGTCACCTAGCCAAAGATTGTAAGTCTGACCAGTCAATTAAATCTCAAGAAAAACAAAAGCCATCAACAGCTGGAGGTCGTGTATTTGCATTATCCGGTGAAAAGTCCACTGCTGGTATGGTTTCCGGAATTCTTTCTCTTATTAATAGATCTATATATGTGTTATTTGATACTGGTGCTTCACATTCTGTTATGTCTGAGAATTTAGAGGAACATCTTAAACAATTTGAATCACCAACAGAGTCTCCTATACTCATCACGACTCCGGTAGGTGGTTCAGTGTGTGTTGTGACTGAATTCAAAAATTGTCCTCTAACTATCGGCGACCATATTCGGGAAGTTACGTTACTCCCGATGAAAATGAAGCATTTCGATATTATCCTTGGAATGGATTGGTTGTCTAAGCATCATGCAACGATTAATTGTAATTCAAAGAAGATTTTCTTTGGTGATAAAGATCATCCTGAATTCATATATCAAGGGATAAAACCGGAGCCAGGAACTACAACTGTATCATCTTTGAAGGCCAATTTGTTTACTTTGCAAGGTTGTGAAGGTTATCTCGCATCGTTGCAAGATCCAGACAAGGTACCTTCTAAACTTGAAAATATCCGTGTAGTTAATGAGTTCCTTGATGTATTCCCTGATGAACTTCCCGGAGTTCCACCGAAAAGAGAAGTTGAATTTACTATAGAACTTGTTCCGGGAGCTAGTCCTATTTCAAAAGCTCCTTACCGAATGGCTCCGACTGAAATGAAGGAACTAAATGAACAAGTTCAGGAATTGTTGGATAAGGGATATATCCGACCCAGTGTTTCGCCTTGGGGAGCACCGGTCCTATTCGTTAAGAAACAGGACGGCTCGATGCGATTATGTATTGATTATTGTGAACTTAATCGAGTAACGGTACGGAATAAATATCCCTTGCCCCGTATAGGCGATTTGTTTGATCAGCTTCAAGGGGCCACATACTTTTCCAAGATCGATCTGAGATCTGGATATCACCAGCTTCGAGTAAGAGAGCAAGATATTCCAAGGACTGCATTCCGAACGCGTTACGGTCATTATGAATTTGTAGTTATGCCGTTCGGACTGACTAATGCTCCTGCAGTCTTTATGGATCTCATGAACCGTGTCTTTAAAGATTATCTCGACGAGTTCGTGATCGTTTTCATTGATGATATTTTGATTTATTCTAAAACAAAAGAAGATCACGAAACTCATCTTCGAAAGGCACTGGAAACACTTCGAGAAAAGAAACTTTACGCTAAATTTTCGAAGTGTGAATTCTGGTTACAACAAGTTAGTTTTCTGGGCCACATTATATCGGCAGAAGGTATTAAAGTCGATGCTGATAAAGTTGAAGCTGTTGCTAAATGGCCAAGGCCAACTAATATTTCCGAAGTACGTAGTTTCTTGGGACTTGCAGGATATTACAAGAGATTTGTTGAAAATTTCTCTAGAATTGCACTGCCGTTGACAAAACTCCTTCGAAAGGGAGTTAAATTTGATTGGGGTCCAGAACAAGACCAGAGTTTTGCAGAACTGAAACGGAGGTTGATTTCAGCTCCAGTTTTGGTATTGCCGTCAGGATCAGGTGGTTTTCAGATTTATAGTGACGCTTCTCAAACTGGACTCGGATGTGTTTTGATGCAGAACGGTAGAGTTATTGCATATGCCTCGCGTCAACTCAAACCATATGAGGTGAAATATCCGATTCACGATTTAGAGTTGGCTGCGGTTATTTTTGCATTAAAAATCTGGCGTCATTATTTGTACGGTGAGACCTGTGATATCTTTACTGATCATAAGAGTCTAAAATACATCTTTACCCAAAAAGAGTTGAATATGCGTCAGCGACGATGGCTCGAACTTTTAAAAGATTATGACGTTCGTATTCAATACCATCCAGGTAAAGCTAACGTAGTTGCCGATGCGTTGAGTCGCAAACATTTTGGTACTATATCGAGTTTGATTGCTCAACCTCAATTGGTATCCGAATTGGAAAAATTGGGTATTGAGTTGGTATCTCGTACTGGGGTCGAATCTGTATCCAGTTTGAAGATTGAATCGACATTGATTTCAAGAATCAAAGAAGCACAACAACATGATGGTGAGATTTGGGCTATCCTTGAAAAATCAAAAGATGATCCAAAATCAGATTTTCGAGTGGACGACATGGGTACCATCTGGTATCGAAACCGAATCTGTGTACCTGACGATCCTGAAGTCAAGGAAGCTGTGTTAAATGAAGCACATAACTCATTATTCTCAATTCATCCAGGATCTACCAAGATGTATCGTGACTTAAAGCAATACTTTTGGTGGAACGGTATGAAACGTGATATAGCCGAGTATGTTGCTAAATGTTTGACTTGCCAGAAAGTGAAAATCGAGCATCAACGAGCCAGCGGTCTATTACAACCCTTAGAGATTCCAGTATGGAAATGGGAGCACATCTCAATGGACTTTGTGACAGGATTACCAAGGATTGTACGTAAGCATAATGCTATCTGGGTGATTGTTGACAGATTAACGAAGTCGACACATTTTCTGGCTATACGAGAGACCTTTTCAGTTGACAAGTTAGCTGAATTGTTTGAAAGAGAGATTGTTCGACTACATGGTACTCCAGTTTCAATTACTTCTGACAGAGATCCCAGATTTACTTCTAGGTTCTGGAAGAGTCTCCACCAGGCCTGGGGTACAAAGTTAACCATGAGTTTGTCTTATCATCCTCAAACTGATGGTCAAACTGAACGAACAATCCAAACTCTTGAAGATATGCTTCGAGCTTGTGATCTTGAGTGGTCTGGTAGCTGGGATGAGTATCTTTGTTTAATTGAATTTGCCTATAACAATAGTTTCCAATCCAGTATCGGTATGGCTCCGTTTGAGGCTCTTTACGGACGCAAATGTCGAACTCCTTTATGTTGGAATGAAGTAGGCGAGAAAGCTATCGAAGGCCCTGATCTTGTTCGAATAACCACGGAAAAAGTTGAAGTGGCTAGGCAGAAAATGAAAGAAGCTCAATCACGACAAAAGAGTTATGCGGATAAGCATAGACGGTCAATAGAATTTCAGCCCGGTGAGCATGTTTTTGTGAAAATTTCTCCTTTTCGAGGTGTTCGAAGGTTCGGATTCAAGGGTAAACTGAGTCCTCGATATATTGGACCTTTTGAGATATTAGAGAGAGTTGGCGAGGTGGCGTATCGCTTGGCATTACCTCCGCAACTTTCGCACATTCACGATGTTTTCCATGTATCGTCGCTCCGTGGATATCGATATCATCCTTTGCATGTGATTGACTATCCTCTAGAACGAATAGAGCCAGATCTCTCTTATGTTGAAGAGCCGGAAGCGATCATAGATCAAGAAGAGAGACGATTGCGGTGCAGAACCATCCCTTTTGTGAAAGTATTGTGGAAAAATCATACAGATCGGGAAGCGACGTGGGAAACAGAAGACTCGATAAGGAAGCAATATCCACATCTATTTTAAGGTATGATATATATATATATATATATATATATATATATATATATATATATATCATATATATCCCTAATTTGATTTCGGGGACGAAACCTTCTTTTTAGAGGGGGAGAAATGTAATACCCGTGTAAGACTCGGTTTAAAATCATATAATTATTTCTTACCCGAATTAAACCGTAAATAAAAAAATGGTAACCAAAGATAGTTAAGGGTTAAAATTGTCATTAACCTAAACTCTTTATATATATATATATATATTATTAGATTATATATATATTACACACACACATATATATATATATATATATATTACGTTTTAGATATATATAATATATTAAAATGTCAATTAAAATAGTTGAGGTGTAAAAACCGTCATTTATCCAAACTTATTATAATTATAATTATATATATATATATAAGAAAATGTTAACACATTTGGAAGTAAACTACAATTTCGTTGTCTTCTGCATATCATCACCGCCAAACTCATCTCATATCTCTCTCTAACTCCAACTTCTCTCTACAATATCTATCGATCCGTCGAAGAAATCAACGAAAGAATTACATATTCGGAATCTACTCGTCGAGCCCGTCCTAGAGGTATAAATTTCTTTTTAAGTTATTTAAGTTGGTAAGTTTGGGTAGTTGAAGTTGGTTGGTAGATTATGGTTAGATATAGCAAAGTTATAATCATTTACATATATAGGAATGTATGTTTTTGTCAAAATTACAAACGGGTAAAGTTTAGAATCAAATGGTGATATTTATATCTAGATATTTAACCGCACCCCAAGTGATCGGTTTAATGTCAAAGAGAATATAAATTTGTGATTAAGCTAGTATTATAAGCTTTGAGTTTTAGGTTGTGCGGTTAATAATAATTGGTGGTTTATATAGGAAATCGAACGGGTTAAAGTTCGTCATCGGTTTCGATTAATCTCGTGTTGCATCTCAATTCAATTGAGGTACGGATTTCTTTATTTGTTTGATACTTGGATACGTATTTGTATATACGTGTCTATTCCTTGAGTATGGTACACCATGCATTACCTATCACATAAGTGAAATGGTAACTTTCCGAATTGAACTTTTGAAAATTGTTGGTTTTGAGTTATCATGTGACATTATTATTTAAAGATATTTGATTATGATTATATGATATTTCTTTGCTTCGAATCATGAATCATTGGTAAACAATTGAATTAAAACCTTCAAGGTTTATTGGATTTTTGAATTTGTTTCCATGAGGTCGCATGTGTTGTAGACCTATGATTCCGTTTTCGATTTATAGAATACTTGACCATTGGGGGCACCAAGGTCGGGATGCTTCCACGGTGGCTATACAATCGTGGCGTCCTCACTTAGAATGGACACGTATGGGGTCTGGCCAAGTAACGGCTATCGAGGGCGAATGGATCGATCCTAGTTGCACGAGTCGGGTCGTGAATTATTCACGGCAGGGGTTAGATGGTGAGTGTGCCCACACTGCTACCCCATGGGACTTACGTGGTTTGATCAACCCGTGAGAATGACGTATCTTTGTGATACACACTGGTCTTTGTGACCCTTGTTACAACTTTGTGATGTTTGATTGGTTTTACGGTTTTTACTCTTTTAAAAATACATTCTTTTTATATATTTTAAATGATGAATCAGATAGGCCTTGGTGGTCTACACTTATTTAACATTTGTTTGATAGTTACTAATATCAATGTTCTTTATTTCATTTCCGCTTCCACTCGTTAAATTATAGTTTCTTTTATTATTATTAATCCGTTCACTGGGCAAAGTTGCTCAGCCGTGTGTGTTTTGTTGGCACGGCAGGTACTAGATGATTAGACAGGGGACGGGAATATAAAGAAAAGAAGACAACTATTTTGGACTTCCTTTTGAAGATCTTTGAATATTATGCTTTTTAGGTCTTTTGTTTTTATGTCCATGTAAATATATTTGTAAAACTTAGCTATAGTTGTCTTCATATGATGGTTTGTAACTTCGTGTTTATGTGGTATAGTCATGCTCTGAATTTTATAAGTCTACTCAGTGGATTTATTTTTGTTTTGATGTCCCCTGAACTGTGACATCGCCCCGTTCTTAACCACGCGGAACAGGGGGTGTTACAGCTTCCCTCCAAGAGCACCCTATAGAAATTATAAAGAACCAATAAATGATTATAAGTATATAGCTAAAGGAATAGAAAGACCATTAGAACAACCAATAAATTTTCAAGCAGAATCAAAAGGATACATATTAAACCTAACAGCCCATGACCCACAAATTTGGACCAATGTAATAGACGTTTGGAAAAGTACATTAATAGCCCATTATTATAGACTCCACCAAGATCTAGAACCCCAAGATATGTATAAATACCTAGAAACATTTTTAGGAGAAAGTACAAAGGCAATGTGGGAAGCCTTTAAACGAGAACAATCAGACGAATATAATAATTTAATATCATTAGGAAGTAACCCTTATAATTTCGTTAATCAAATACAGATATTAGCAACAGGAGCAGACCCTAATTCAGGACAAATGAATGTACAAAAGAAAGCCATGAGAGAATTAGAACAATTGTCTTTATATCAATGGACTAGTGGTAAGAAAGTAAAACAGTTTTTAAACCATTATGTATATCTTACGGCCATAGCAGGAAATACATTTAACCAAGAAATAGGAAATAAGTTATTTCATAAATTACCTGGACCATTAGGATTAGAAATACATAATAAATGGATTAATTTGCCCTCAGTAAAAGAAAACCCAGATTATTGTTGGCCAATAGGACAGAGAGCTCAATTTATTACAAAAATGTTAGAAGAAAAATGTGTAGAATTACAGATACAGAAACAATTAAAACAAACAGATTATAATTTTTGCAAAGATATGTATACACCCCAAACATATGGAACATCCGACCCTAAACCCAAAAAGAAATATAATAATCACAGAAGATTCACTAAAGCACGATACTATCTCAGAAAATCTAATAAAAGGAAACCTTATTTAAATGAACAAAAACATGTTAGAAAATTTAAACGAGAAAGAACATACAAAAATAAATTAAGTTGTTATGTATGTAGTAGTAGTGAACATTTAGCTAGAACTTGCCCTAAGAGAGTAAATAATTTTGATAAAAAGAGCACTCTAGTAGAATGTGTTAATGAAGATCTTATTCCAGTAGATGAATATATCTCAGACAATGAATCTATTTATAGCATAATAACAATAGAAGAAAACCAGTTTGAAAAAGAAAAAAGTAGTGATTCTGAACCAGAAATAATAAATGAATTCACTCAGAACTCAGAACCAGAATTAGACTTTGTCCATATAGAAGAAAAATTATGTAATCATAATTGGCATAAAAATTCAGGAACAGACAGTATTTCTTGTATATTTTGTGCTAAATTTCCTCACAGAACTTTAAGAGCCAAATGTTTTAATTGTCTTAAAGAAGCTTGTATAAAATGTCTAGAAGTTGCTCAGCCGTGTGTGTTTTGTTGGCACGGCAGGTACTAGATGATTAGACAGGGGACGGGAATATAAAGAAAAGAAGACAACTATTTTGGACTTCCTTTTTAAAGATCTTTGAATATTATGGTTTTTGGTTCTTTTGTTTTTATGTCCATGTAAATATATTTGTAAAACTTAGCTATAGTTGTCTTCATATGATGGTTTGTAATTTCGTGTTTATGTGGTTTAGTCATGCTCTGAATTTTATAAGTCTACTCAGTGGATTTATTTTTGTTTTGATGTCCCCTGAACTGTGACATCGCCCCGTTCTTAACCACGCGGAACAGGGGGTGTTACAGATATGGTATCAGAGCTATAGGTTTATGATCTTGTAGTTCTTTTAAGTTGTGATTGTGAGGATTGGGTAGGTTTAAGAATGGGTAGGTCTCGTCTATTTAGGTAATTACTATCTGTTTATAAAGTTAAATATTCTATCAACTTTGAACTCTAAATTTCCTTTGTTTCTTAGAGAATGCCGCCAAGGAGGGGTAGACCTCGCAAGAATCCACCTCTAGAATCTGGAAGTGGGGCGAATCCTCCACCAGAACATCCAGTAAATCCTGATATTGCTGCTACCGTACAGCAAGTTCTATCACAAATGATGCCGGGGTACATAGCTCAACTCGCTGAGGCATCACGGCAATCTAGTGGAAACCCTCCTCCTCAATCTAATGAACTTCCAAATTCCAGTACTCCATCTGAGAATATCGGTACATGGCTCAGGGAATTCAACAAGCAAAAGCCAAGGACATTTACTTCAGCTTCAAATCCCATTGAAGCAGAGAATTGGATCACTCATCTACAGAAATTTTTTCGGGTAATGGGATGTCCTGATCAGATAAAAGTGGAGTTAGCCACCTATAAATTAGAGAATGATGCTCATAATTGGTGGTATGGTTGGTTACAATCAAATCAATCTGAGTTATCTGCATGTCCAGTCAGTTGGGCTCGATTCAAAGAGTTGTTTTATCAGCAATATTTCACTGCATCAGACAAGGACGCATATGCTCGTGAATATTCATCTATCCAGCAGAGAGATGATGAATCTATTTCAGACTTTCAGATTCGATTCCTTCGACTAGCCAGATTCACAGGTGCTACAGCAGGTACTACGACCCAACAAATCGATAAATTCAAATGGGCGTTGAACGACATATTTAAGGATCAACTTTTGAATCTTCCTTTTTCTTCTGTCTCTCAACTGGCTGATGCTGGTAAGAATATTGAAAGATCTCGTCAAGCAGCTTTGGATCGAAAAGCAGACAGTAACAAGAAGCGGGAACGTGATTTTCAATCTGGTCGTGCGGATAGAAAAAGTTTTCATAAATCAAGATTCAATAATGACAAGAATCAATCAAAGTTCAGTTCAGGTAAGTCTCAAGCACCAGGTTTTTCTGCTAGTCATAATCAAGGTTCTTCAGGAGCGTCTTCTGCAATCAAGTGTAATCGTTGTGGAAAGTGGCACCGACCAGGGCCTTGTCTTCGAATGACTGGGGCATGTTATAAATGTGGTAATCAAGGTCACCTAGCCAAAGATTGTAAGTCTGACCAGTCAAGTAAATATCAAGAAAAACAGAAACCATCAACAGCCGGAGGTCGTGTATTTGCATTATCCGGTGAAAAGTCAACTGCTGGTATGGTTTCCGGAATTCTTTCTCTTATTAATAGATCTATATATGTGTTGTTTGATACTGGTGCTTCACATTCTGTTATGTCTGAGAATTTAGAGGAACATCTTAAACAATTTGAATCACCAACAGAGTCTCCTATACTCATCACGACTCCGGTAGGTGGTTCAGTGTGTGTTGTGACTGAATTCAAAAATTGTCCTCTAACTATCGGCGACCATATTCGAGAAGTTACGTTACTCCCGATGAAAATGAAGCATTTCGATATTATCCTTGGAATGGATTGGTTGTCTAAGCATCAGGCAACGATCGATTGTAATTCAAAGAAGATTTTCTTTGGTGATAAAGATCATCCTGAATTCATATATCAAGGGATAGAACCGGAGCCAGGAACTACAACTGTATCATCTTTGAAGGCCAATTTGTTTACTTTGCAAGGTTGTGAAGGTTATCTCGCATCGTTGCAAGATCCAGACGAGGTACCTTCTAAACTTGAAAATATCCCTGTAGTTAATGAGTTCCTTGATGTATTCCCTGATGAACTTCCCGGAGTTCCACCGGAAAGAGAAGTTGAATTTACTATAGAACTTGTTCCGGGAGCTAGTCCTATTTCAAAAGCTCCTTACCGAATGGCTCCGACTGAAATGAAGGAACTAAAGGATCAAGTTCAGGAATTGTTGGATAAGGGATATATCCGACCTAGTGTTTCACCTTGGGGAGCACCGGTCCTATTCGTTAAGAAAAAGGACGGCTCAATGCGATTATGTATTGATTATCGTGAACTTAATCGAGTAACGGTACGGAATAAATATCCCTTGCCCCGTATAGACGATTTGTTTGATCAGCTTCAAGGGGCCACATACTTTTCCAAGATCGATCTGAGATCTGGATATCACCAGCTTCGAGTAAGAGAGCAAGATATTCCCAGGACTGCATTCCGAACGCGTTACGGTCATTATGAATTTGTAGTTATGCCGTTCGGACTGACTAATGCTCCTGCAGTCTTTATGGATCTCATGAACCGTGTCTTTAAAGATTATCTCGACGAGTTCGTGATCGTTTTCATTGATGATATTTTGATTTATTCTAAAACAAAAGAAGATCACGAAACTCATCTTCGAAAGGCACTGGAAACACTTCGAGAAAAGAAACTTTACGCTAAATTTTCGAAGTGTGAATTCTGGTTACAACAAGTTAGTTTTCTGGGCCACATTATATCGGCGGAAGGTATTAAAGTCGATCCTGCTAAAGTTGAATCTGTTGCTAAATGGCCAAGGCCAACTAATATTTCCGAAGTTCGTAGTTTCTTGGGACTTGCAGGATATTACAGGAGATTTGTGGAAAATTTCTCTCGAATTGCACTGCCGTTGACAAAACTCCTTCGAAAGGGAGTTAAATTTGATTGGGGTCCAGAACAAGACCAGAGTTTTGCAGAACTGAAACAGAGGTTGATTTCAGCTCCAGTTTTGGTATTGTCGTCAGGATCAGGTGGTTTTCAGATTTATAGTGACGCTTCTCAAACTGGACTCGGATGTGTTTTGATGCAGAACGGTAGAGTTATTGCATATGCCTCGCGTCAACTCAAACCATATGAGGTGAACTATCCGATTCACGATTTAGAGTTGGCTGCGGTTATTTTTGCATTAAAAATCCGGCGTCATTATTTGTACGGTGAGACCTGTGATATCTTTACTGATCATAAGAGTCTAAAATACATCTTTACCCAAAAAGAGTTGAATATGCGTCAGCGACGATGGCTCGAACTTTTAAAAGATTATGACGTTCGTATTCAATACCATCCAGGTAAAGCTAACGTAGTTGCCGATGCCTTGAGTCGCAAACATTTTGGTACTATATCGAGTTTGATTGCTCAACCTCAATTGGTATCCGAATTGGAAAAATTGGGTATTGAGTTAGTATCTCGTACTGGGGTCGAATCTGTATCCAGTTTGAAGATTGAATCGACATTGATTTCAAGAATAAAAGAAGCACAACAACATCATGGTGAGATTTGGGCTATCCTTGAAAAATCAAAAGATGATCCAAAATCTGATTTTCGAGTGGACGACATGGGTACCATCTGGTATCGAAACCGAATCTGTGTGCCTGACGATTCTGAAGTCAAGGAAGTTGTGCTAAATGAAGCACATAACTCATTATTCTCAATTCATACGGGATCTACCAAGATGTATCGTGACTTTAAGCAATACTTTTGGTGGAACGGTATGAAGAAATCAACGAAGAAATCAACTTCTCTCTAACTCCAACTTCTCTCTACAATATCTATCGATCCGTCGAAGAAATCAACGAAAGAATTACATATTCGGAATCTACTCGTCGAGCCCGTCCTAGAGGTATAAATTTCTTTTTAAGTTATTTAAGTTGGTAAGTTTGGGTAGTTGAAGTTGGTTGGTAGATTATGGTTAGATATAGCAAAGTTATAATCATTTACATATATAGGAATGTATGTTTTTGTCAAAATTACAAACGGGTAAAGTTTAGAATCAAATGGTGATATTTATATCTAGATATTTAACCGCACCCCAAGTGATCGGTTTAATGTCTAAGAGAATATAAATTTGTGATTAAGCTAGTAATAATTGGTGGTTTATATAGGAAATCGAACGGGTTAAAGTTCGTCATCGGTCTCGATTAATCTCGTGTTGCATCTCAATTCAATTGAGGTACGGATTTCTTTATTTGTTTGATACTTGGATACGTATTTGTATATACGTGTCTATTCCTTGAGTATGGTACACCATGCATTACCTATCACATAAGTGAAATGGTAACTTTCCGAATTGAACTTTTGAAAATTGTTGGTTTTGAGTTATCATGTGACATTATTATTTAAAGATATTTGATTATGATTATATGATATTTCTTTGCTTCGAATCATGAATCATTGGTAAACAATTGAATTAAAACCTTCAAGGTTTATTGGATTTTTGAATTTGTTTCCATGAGGTCGCATGTGTTGTAGACCTATGATTCCGTTTTCGATTTATAGAATACTTGACCATTGGGGGCACCAAGGTCGGGATGCTTCCACGGTGGCTATACAATCGTGGCGTCCTCACTTAGAATGGACACGTATGGGGTCTGGCCAAGTAACGGCTATCGAGGGCGAATGGATCGATCCTAGTTGCACGAGTCGGGTCGTGAATTATTCACGACAGGGGTTAGATGGTGAGTGTGCCCACACTGCTACCCCATGGGACTTACGTGGTTTGATCAACCCGTGAGAATGACGTATCTTCGTGATACACACCGGTCTTTGTGACCCTTGTTACATCTTTGTGATGTTTGATTGGTTTTACGGTTTTTTACTCTTTTAAAAATACATTCTTTTTATATATTTTAAATGATGAATCAGATAGGCCTTGGTGGTCTACACTTATTTAACATTTGTTTGATAGTTACTAATATCAATGTTCTTTATTTCATTTCCGCTTCCACTCGTTAGATTATCGTTTCTTTTATTATTATTAATCCGTTCACTGGGCAAAGTTGCTCAGCCGTGTGTGTTTTGTTGGCACGGCAGGTACTAGATGATTAGACAGGGGACGGGAATATAAAGAAAAGAAGACAACTATTTTGGACTTCCTTTTTAAAGATCTTTGAATATTATGGTTTTTGGTTCTTTTGTTTTTATGTCCATGTAAATATATTTGTAAAACTTAGCTATAGTTGTCTTCATATGATGGTTTGTAATTTCGTGTTTATGTGGTTTAGTCATGCTCTGAATTTTATAAGTCTACTCAGTGGATTTATTTTTGTTTTGATATCCCCTGAACTGTGACATCGCCCCGTTCTTAACCACGCGGAACAAGGGGTGTTACACCATGGGTTTGAAATTTCTCATAATCATGTTCTGGATCTATTATTTCTTCTAACTTAGCATCATATTCTTCTCTTTTATTTATGAATTTGTCTAACATACTTGTTGACCTAATTACTAATGAATTTTTATTATTTGTTTCTAACGTCATATTTCTATTGTTTTATATTGTCTAAAGTTTAATTCTTTAGATGTTTTCTTTCTAGCAACTATTTTTTTACCTGTGTTATTAATAGTGAGGGAACTAATTTGATTAGTTAATTGTTGTATATCTTCTAAATTAGGATTTTTCTGATTTTCAAGTCTTTTTGTAAAGTTTTCTAATGTCTCTTGTATATTTCTTATTTCTACCTTGTCTATTTTTGGCTGACTAATTTTTTCTAAAATAATCTTATTTTGTTCTTTTATATAATCGTAATTACTACGTGTTTCTCTAAGGTCTTTATTTATATTTGCTATATTATTTTCTAATGTGCTAAGATTATCTGCTAGCTTACTAATTTTAACTTCTAAATTATCAGCTAAATTTATTAGTAAATCTAAAATAGTATTCTGGACTTGATCTGTGGAATAAAAGTTATGTTGGTGGTCTCTTTCAAAATTACACTTAAGTTTACCTTTATCTATTATATTTAATAATCTTTTATTTGTAGGTTGGTTTAGTTCTACTCCTAAATATTCTATTCGTTTTGATTCCAGATTCACTGTAAATTACGTAAATAGGCTAAAATAAGTTGTCTTGTTAAAAGTCCTAGCCTTCTTTTCTCTATTTCAAGTTCTCTCAAGATTTCTTCTCTCCTTTTCTTTTGAATGATATTAATGTTTTCTCTAAGTTTTCTAATAACTAAGACTTTTATATCTTGGGGAATGTCTAGGGAAAGGAAATAACAAATGTTCTTTCGAAACTCAGGGTTATTCTCTATGATTTTACTATAAAAGCAAAGTGTATGACAAGAGTGGTTGCAGTAGTAATTGTGTTGGTCTTGGTTATTTATAAAACAACAAGGATATTTCTTTTTTTTTATCTATGAATTTTTATGGTTAAATGAAAATTGTAAATTATTACTACCTACTTTTACTATTTGTGAATATAAAGTCAAGAGTAATTTATGTCTAAGACGTGTAATAATTAAAAGGTAATAAATTTAAGATGACTGTAATTAATTTCTTAAAACGTAATAGTTAAAAAACTATGAATGCTCTGATACCAATAAGGGGGAGGGGGTACCTGATTTAGATTACCAGATATAAAACACACGAAATTTATCAAGAAAACTTTATCCTACTTGGTACTCTCCTTAAAATAGTAAATTAGATGAAAATATAGTAAGTTGTATCCCAAAATAAACATATAGAAAACCTTTTTTTTTTTTTTTTTTTTTTTTTTTTTTTTTTTTTTTACACAATGACTAGTATACTTATACAATTCCCTTTCTTCGACAAGTATCAGCGGACAACAACACAGGCTCACTCCGGCCTTAACAATGTCCTTTACTTTACTTTCGAGTCACTCAGGAAAAATATAGGTATAACATATCATTATGTTAATTTTTATGAAACTTGTTACATAAAAAGGATAAAATTTTCACAAAACCAAGAAATCTACAAAAACATTTGTTATTATTATAGAAGGAATATATACAATACTTGGTGGGAATACAAACTTAACTATAATTATACATCTAAAAAACTTTTTAAGGATTTCCCTTTCGGGAAGTCCCTAAAAGTTATAAACTAAACTGAAAAGGAAAAAGGAAATACCTTTATTAGAGCAAGCACACCTTATGATACAAAGTTTTTATATTACAATGGAAAAGGCTAAATTTTTAAGAGAGGGTTTTTAAGTATGGATGGCTTTGGAGAGTTGAGGCTTTTTTTTTTCTTGTTTTTTCAATGCTACTGATGCTCCTCTTATATAGTAATAGAGAATCCATACATTTGTAACATCTGTAAAGGTGTTACAGTAAAAAGCAATTATTTTCTTTGCAACGTGTCTGAACCAATTATGTCTAGTAGCTTCGAGTGAAGTCTTCAGTCTTCTGGAACTTCAACTGTAGTTCTTTTGTCTGATCTGATACAGTCCTTGATTACGTGTTGGGATTTCTACAGTATTTCTTCAAGTAAGGTCTTTTCTTGAACAGTAGAACCGTGTCACGTGTCGAGATTGTGTCTTGCAGTACTGTCGAAAGAGTACCCGCTGTCTTCAGAATAGTTGTCTCTCTGGTTTCTTTCTGAAGAGGAATCTGATTTTTCCTTAAGCATTTCCTTATCTTCAGAATGTTTAGGAATGTAATCTTGCTTAATCATTCTATTAATCTCATTTTTAGCTTTTATCTTTGGTATTTTGATTTTTCTGGAGATTTTCTTTGGCCTCTGGGAAGGGATTACTGGGGTTTCTCCTATTTCTTCGATAATTGCTTGGCCTGTTTGAATAGAATCTAAATGTAGGCTCTGTGAAGGGCTTTGTGTGAGGGAAAATTCTGAGGATTGTTCTGGGGATGTGTATGTGGGTGAGTATTTTACTAGAAAATCATAATGTTTTCCAGGTTCTCCGAGAGAATCCCAGATTTCTTTCTCATGTTTTTGAGGTCTAGAGGTAGAGGGATCAAGAGCCCTCTGTGTCTCTTGAGATTTTGGCAATCCCATAGCCATCTCCGGATTTGATGAGTCTTTACCAGCCACCGGTAAAGCCGGACTAGCCATTGACTTATTAGGTTCAATGGTACCTCTTATGGCATTCATTGGAGAATGTCCACCCATCTTAATCTTCTGATTTTGGCCAGAAGATAAACCTTTATTTATAGATTGGTCTATAATTTGTCTTTCTAAGAAGGAAATTTTCTTTTGTAATTCTAATTTTTCATTTCTGAGTCTAGTATTGTCATCATTGAGAGTTTTAAAATTTTTGGTAAGGGATTCACAATGATCACAAAATAAAATCTGATTAGTATCTCTAGTCACAGAAAATTCTAAAGGAGATTCTTGATAATTTCTTAAAGAAGGGGATATGAAAAAATTTCTACCTAACCTCTCACTAGCATTTTTAATTGCTTCTTGATAGTCATTGAATCCTTTGAACCAAGGATTTGGAAAGCCCTGAACTGCTTCAAGGACTTCAATCCAAGTGTGAAAGAATCCTGTCTTAAATCCTCTAAAAACTACATAAAATTTAAAACATTTAGATTTCTGAGTAAAATATTCTGACAAGGCATTTAAACAAGCTATAAAATATTTGATATCTTTAGGATTCTTATTATAACAAATCCAAAGATTATCTATTAAAACTTGTTCTTATTTACTAAGTGAGAATTCTTTTAAAGTTCTAAAACTTTTCTCATCTTTGGGATATACGGTCATTTCATAAGGACCGAATCTCATATTTTCTCTGAGAAATTGTTTATTCTGAACATTAAAAGGTCTAGGAAAGGATGTAGTACCAGGAGAAATGCCTGGACTGAAAGGGGGTCTATTATTCATCTGCAAGAAAGAATATTAGTAACAGAAAGGATTAATCTATCCATCTTAACTCCAATCTATTATTAATATCTTCTCTAATTTTTCTTACTACTAAAAATTTTATTTCAAAAGGAATGTTTAAAGATACAAACATGGCTATTTTTGTTCTAATTATTAAATTATTTTCTATGTATGACACGTACAAACAATAAGAAATACAAGTACAAGTGCAAAATCTATAATGAGTTGGATATAAATCTCTACAAACTATACAATTCATTTTTAACTAGCTTGTTGTTCTATGAGTCTGCTTAAGATGTCTGCAGCTTTATTATCACTTCCTTTAATATGTTCTATATTAATATTTAATCCTGTGTTACTAACTCTATCTAAGAAATTTAACCATCGTCTTCTAGTTCTTCTTTTACTTTCTCCTTTCATTTTATTATAAAATGAGACTATAGCTTCACAGTCTGTTCTAATAGTAATTTCTTTTTTAGAGATTATGAATAGTTCAAAACTGTCTAAAGCGTAATTGATTGCTAATAATTCTGCATCTATGCTACTAATATTTCATTTTTCTTTGAATTTACCACTATTATAGCGGCAAATCTTTTCTGTACTTTTATCAGCATATTTATGGGGTTTGCACAAGAGTATTGCTCCCCATCCTGTATTACATCCATCTGTCTCTATTATTAAATAATCTGTGTCTAAAGGTAATGCTAGCTCTGGTGTAGTCTTTATTTGTTCTTTTAGTTGTTGTACTAGCTTTGTATCTTCTTGATTAAAATATCTTTGGCCATTAATTGAAGTCTTAGCATATAAGGGTCCTGCTATTTTTCCTAAATTTTTAATAAAAGGTCTAGCATAATTTATTAATCCTAAAAACTTCTGAAGTTGCTTTAAATCTTCTAACTTATCTGGAAACTCTAATGCTTTTTGGGCTATATGAGGCTGTAATTTAATTTCTCCTTCTCCTATATTTACGCCTAAAAAATCTATATATTCTTTAAACAATTGCATTTTCTTTTTACTCAATATTAATCCATGTTTTATGAATTCTGAAAATACAATCTGTAAGTGTCCTCTGTGTTCTTTTCTATTTTTGCTAAAAACTAATATGTCGTCTATGTATACAGCTACAAAATTACTGTGTTTATTAAATATGTCTTCCATTTTTCTCTGAAAAATACTTGGAGCATTCTTGAGTCCAAAAGGTATTACTAACCATTCATAATGTCCTTCAGAACAAGTAAATGCAGTCCATTCTATACTATCAGGGTGCATCTTGACTTGCCAAAATCCTGATTTTAAGTCAAATTTACTGAATATTTTACAATTCTGTATTTTATTTATTATACTGTTTTGTCTGGAATATTATAAGCATCATCTATAGTATTGTCATTAAGTCTTTTATAATTTATAACCATTCTACTTTTTCCTCTAACTATTTCTGAATGTTTTCTAACTATAAAAGCTGCTGATCTATGAGGACTATCTGATTTCCTAATTACTCCTAATTTTAATAATTCTGAGATATGCATTTTAAAGTCTTCTCTATCTTGATTAGTCGGTTCTATATTTTTTGTTTTTATTATGTATTCTGGATTTTTTATTTTTAATTCACATTGAACTTTATCTTTCTCCCAATATTTAATAATATTTTCTCCTATAATTCCTATTTTTTCTAATTTAGAAATTAAATTATCTAAATCTTGGTCTGTAACTAATGTTGTATATAAAGTTTCACTATTTATGAAATCAAGGTTATGGTCTATAAAATTATCCTCGTCAAATAAAAAATCCAGAATACATAATAAAAACAAAAAATATAGAACCGACTAATCAAGATAGAGAAGACTTTAAAATGCATATCTCAGAATTATTAAAATTAGGAGTAATTAGGAAATCAGATAGTCCTCATAGATCAACAGCTTTTATAATTAGAAAACATTCAGAAATAGTTAAAGGAAAAAGTAGAATGGTTATAAATTATAAAAGACTTAATGACAATACTATAGATGATGCTTATAATATTCCAGACAAAACAATATTAATAAATAAAATACAGAATTGTAAAATATTCAGTAAATTTGACTTAAAATCAGGATTTTGGCAAGTCAAGATGCACCCTGATAGTATAGAATGTACTGCATTTACTTGTTCTGAAGGACATTATGAATGGTTAGTAATGCCTTTTGGACTCAAGAATGCTCCAAGTATTTTTCATAGAAAAATGGAAGACATATTTAAACCCTAAACCCTAAACCCTAGGCGTAAATGTTACATTTGATGAAGAAATGGCTTCTGAGCAACTCAGTTCAGAACCCGTGATAACAGGAGTATTAGCTTCTGGACAGATCAGTCCAGAACCTGTGGTTAATGTTTCTAATTCTGATAAAGCGTCAATGTCTACGTCTCATTTAACAGAATTAGATTTATTGTTTGAACATTTTTATGATGAGTTTCTTGGTTCAAAAGTGACTAAACCTGTTGTGATTAACAGATCTGAAGATTCAAGTAATAATCATTCAATCACATCAGATGTATCAACTGAATCAAATTCCCCGATTCCAGAAGAAACTCTAGTTCAAACACCTACTCAATCAGTTGAAGTTGCACATGATATTGCAGAGCCAAAAGTTACACATTCAGTTGGATGTATTGTCATGCCTACCCAACAGACATCAAATGTCCAATCAACTGAAACTTCTGCACCAGTTAATTCAACTGAACCCCTACAAGAAGAACATACTGGAAATCTAGATGATCAACATGATCAGTCTACATCTATACCACTCCCTTATGTACATAAGTGGACCAAAGAGCACCCGATTCATCAAATTATTGGAGATCCGTCAAAGCCGGTACAAACTAGGTCTACGACTGCAAACGAATGCATGTTTGATTCTTTTCTGAGCAAGATAGAGCCTACACGAGTATCAAAAGCTCTAAAAGATCCAGATTGGATAACAGTTATGCAAGAAAAGCTCAATCAATTTGAAATGCTTAAAGTTTGGAGACTTATACCTCATCCAGAAGGAAAAACAATTATAGGTACAAAATGGGTATTCAAGAACAAGAAAGATGAAGATGGTATCGTGGTAAGAAATAAAGCTCGACTTGTTGCTAAAGGATATCAACAAGAGGAAGGAATAGACTATGATGAGACATACGCTCTGTTAAAGCTGAGTTTAGATCAACTAAGTTTCTTTTGTATGTTGACTTTTCATGTAAGCTTGTGTACAGGTCAAGGTTTGTTTGACCCTATATAAGTATTGTTCTTTGTCTTGTTTTAAAAATCAAGTGTGAGTCTTGAATGTGCAACTCAGAGTGTTGTATTTTGCTTCTAAGAGATATATGACTACGACACTTGTGACTCAATTCTCTCTCTAAATCCTTTCTTTAATTTTGTTCTTTAATTGTCAAATGCTTGAAATCTGGGATCATAATTGGTATCAAAGCAAATCAGATTAAATTGGAAAGATCAACAATACAAGTTTTTGGCAAAAAATTCGATTTCCAAGATTGGAAAGTTCCCTGTTCATCGACACTGTTCTATTGATCAAGAATTTGATTGAGTGATGTTTTGATTGTGAATTCTATCATACTATGATCTTCCATTGGTACTAAGCATCTTTGATTTGGATTGGTAAATCAATTGAACAACAATTATAGGTGAACTTGATTAATCTTGTTATTTCTGGAAACTTTCTATTTTCGGACTGTTCAAGATTAAAAGTTCTTTGATAATGTTTGTTCTTGAAGAAATCCATGCCATAGGGTTGTTCTCGATGCTAAAGTGATCAATTCTACCTAGTTTCAGAGTCTAATTGCAAGTTTTGATTGGATTTAAGTTGAGTTTTTCGAAAAAGTGCTCAAGATCCACATAATTCGCAGAAGTCATGAAGAACTCGCATGATTCAGTGAATGAATGTTCTAAGGACAAAATTTGAATAACAGAGCTGTGCGAACAGTGAACATTTCGCAGAAAGGGTTATACGAAAAGCTTGGAATTCGCATTTGAGTTTGAAATTTTTTTAAGGGAGGAATTTGTATCGATACTAATTGTTCAAGCCTAGAAAATTTTCTAAGGGAGGAATTCGCATCACTGTTACACTACTCATACGAATTGCTCAGAATTCATACCCTTCTTTATGCGAAATGTGCAGAATTCGCACATAGCCTTATGCGAAAAGCTCAGAACTCGCATACTAGCACATGCGAAAAGTGAAGTGTTGTTATCTTTTCTTATGCGAATTGCATGTCTATGCGAATTGTGTAAGTTCATACGAATTGTAGTGTGTGAGTGTCACACGAATTCCATACTTGGCTTTATTTTTTGAGTGATTTTTCTGTGATTTTAACAGTTGATTTTTCTAATTATCTGACTAACGATCTTTTCAAGCATTAGTTTCAGATAAATACTAATCATGCCTTACATAGATGAGAAAGGTAACACTGTACTCACAAACAGAGATTGTGCATTGTCATACATGCCTGAAATTCCCAAGATGGAAGTTGAACTTGAACAACTCAAACTTCAGAACTCAAAGCTGAAAGTTGAGATAGAGACACTGAATGTCAAGCTGACCAAAGCTGAAATTCAAGTTTCCACATATCAGACTAAGGGAAAAGATTGGTTAAAGAAAATTGATGAGAGAAGTAAGAATGAGAAAGCTGAATTTGAGAAAACTTTTAATCAGAGATTATCTAATCTTTCTAAGAAAGCTGAAATTGAAAAGAAAGAGTTAGAAATCAGATGTGCTAAACTTTCCAAACAAGTTTCTGAATTTGAGAAAATTGTTATTTCTGAAAGAGATATCTTTGACAAGGAAAAGAAAAATACTATACTTTTCGAAGAAATTTCTGAGAAAAATGAGAACTTGGAAAAAGAATTTGAATCTGAAAGAATTTTTTTTGAAAATGAGATTTCTAAACTCACAAACTAGTTGGCTTCTTTATCTTCAGATATTTTGAAAGGACAGAAGAATAGATCTGATATGCAAAGCAAATTTGATAAACTTTGCAATGAAAAATCTAAGTTTAATGACAAGATCAAACAACTTGAGAAATCTAATGTTGATTTATCTGACAAGATAACATCTGAAACACCTGACTTATCTTCTTATGACGATGATTCAGCTGAATCAGTATGTTCATTTCAATCAGTTTCAAGCTTATTTCAAAAGATGGTTTTCAAGAAAAAGATTGTCAAACCAGAAATCTTGAAACCAGATCAGATTAAGGCTTCTAGTTCATTTTATGTCAAATCTGTTGATAATCATGCTGCTTATTTTTCAAAATATGGTTCTAAAGCTTCTAAGAAAGAGAAGATGATCTGGGTTGTGAAGGGATCTCCAAAATCAGTGAAATATCAGAAATCATCTGCACAAGCTGCATAGAGAAACAAGAATAGAACTGCAAAAGGTAAATCTTTTACTCCTGATTTTGTCAAGTCTACAAAGCATCTGATCAGGTTAGCAAAAAGAAAACTTTGTTGTTCTTACTGTTGCACTGATGATTTTGTACATAAAGCACACATCAATAAAAGATATTACTCTTACAAGAACTATTCTGATACTGCATTTCACAGAGGTGAAAACCACTCAAGGAAGTTTTCACATACTAACCAGACTGAACCCAAATTCATCTGGGTACCAAAACCAGTTAAACCTGTGTTGCAGGAATCTACACTCAAGAAGGAGTGAAAGGATGATGACTTCTGAGTAAAGCAGCTTAGGACTCATTCCTCAATGTTAAACGATTATGGCTTCTAATTACAACAGATCAGGACCCGATCTTCAATGTTCAAGTGATGACTTCTGAAAGAATCTTTGAATGTCAAATCATTTAAGGGAGTTTTTCTTACCTATGATTGTTTTTGATCATTTTGATTTTGGGGAGATTGTACTTCAAAGAATATCTTTATAAGGGAGAAACATATCTTACTTGTTATACTTTTCAAAAAGAGAGAAACAAATTGATACTATTATATTTTTCTAAGTATGCAGATATGAAGGGGGAGCATATCCATACATTTTCTACAAAATCCATCTCATGTCAAGGGGGAACCAACAAGATAACACACAAATGATGAACAAATCAAAGATCAAGTCAAGGGAGAGCAAAGTCATGTAAAGGGGGAGCCAACATGATAACACACAAATGATGAACAAATCAAAGATCAAGTCAAGGGAGAGCAAAGTCATGTCAAATTTAAGGGGAGATTGATATTAAGTCAAGGGGGAGCTTAATACAGAAATATCTTCAAAGGGTTGTAAGTGTGTGTGTAAATTTTTTTGAAGCTTAAAATGAACTCAAAATGTCATTTTTGGAAGGGTTCCATTTTTGGAAAGTTTCTATTTTTGGCAAGTTTTGGAAAGGTTTCTAAAAATAGCAAGTTTCCATGTTTAGAATGTTTTTCAAAAGTTGGGAAATTTTCCTAAGTCCAAAATTCGCATAACAGTGTTATGCGAATTCTGTAGATTTCGCATACCTTGTTATACGAATTGTTGGAATTCACATGCAATGTTATACGAAATCCAACTTTTTGCATGCTTCCATATGCGAAAAGTGAGGAATTCGCATAACAGTGTCATACGAATTGTGGTTCTTACACAGAATTCGCATATTGCTTCATACGAATTCTCACACACCATTGTTTAAATTCTTCTAGACAATTCGCATAAGTGCGTCGTACGAAAAGTGGGTGGCCCAATCAAATCATGCCACATGTCTAATCTATTCAAGGGTATATATACGTATGTTGTTCATTTTAGCCTCACTTTTCGTAAGTATTGGTTTTCTTCTACGAATTCTTTCAGTGCACCGAGCCCTAAACCCTTCTCTACGATTTCTTGATTTCAGACTTCGATCTTCGAGTGTTTGTGATTTCAAGGTTTATATTGTATTTCTTATTGTTTGTTTGATGGTTGTATTTTGTTTGTGTGATTGTGTCTTTGCAGGTGTTACCCTAACTGGATTAGATTTTAGGATATTCTCGTTGGACTGTTCATCTTCTTAATTCAAAAGGACTTTGATTCTTAAAATTTGAATCTTAATTTTTGTTCTTTGTGTTATTTTGGACTGAAAGATACATTAATCTGGTATAATCGAACCCTAATTAACATATTTTACCCTATTTTCATATATTTGGGATTTGGTTTGAATATGAACTCTTCGACTGTTCTTGATAACCTTCAAAGTGTTCTTGGTCGAACATTGGATTTTGGTGTTCTAAATGGTTCATAATCTCAGATTCTTTTTGTTAATGTTGTTTATAAACATTAATCGATCTTAAAGGATAAAATTTTGGGTTAAAACATCAAAAATCTTGATTTTCATAATCTGGGTTCATATGATGTTCTTGACAGTATTCTTAATGTTCATATTTCACTTAGAATATTTTAAAGTTTCAAAATTTTTGAAAATTTAAAGTCTCATACGAATTCTTGATGAGAAAACAATACCATACGAATTTTTGGAACTCATTGAAAATTTTTCTAAGTCTATAATTCTTATACTTGTGCCATATGAATTCTTGGTTTGTCTAGTTGAAATTCTTCTAAGTGAAGAATTCGTATCTTTGTTCCATACGAATTCTAGGTTAACTTTCATTTCATTTTGATTCCTAAGTAAGGAATTCGCACATCCCTTTCATGCGAATTCTATACTTATAGATTTTTTCAAAAGTTGGTTTTCAATGTCAAATCTTGTGATTTTGTACTAACCACTTGAACCCTGTACAAATTTGTTAATTCTTTTCAGGTACAAATGGTTGAACCATCAGTTGACCAACATGTTCAGATGGGAGAAAACTCACCGAATGAGGCGTCCCAGGAATGTACAATGCCTTCATCTAGATCATACTTTCAAGTGCCACCAAATGTCAATCCTGATCTATTCCTTATCTCACCATCAGAGATGAAACCTCAACAACCGAACAATCATCATCTATAGTATACCATCAATATTGATCCTCTTGTCCTAGATATACTAAAGAATCATTCACTCAGAAATGCTTTGACAGCTCAAGCAGCAGTTCCAGAGTTGTATGTTCAACAAGCTTGGAAAACTATCCGTTTCAGTCATATGAAGGAACAAGGAGAAAGAGTTCCTATTTTCAAGCTGGAGATAGATCATTTCACTTCTGTACTGAATCTTGAAAGACTCAGATTTATGCTCAGTCTACCTGCTGCTAATTCCAGAGAAGGAAGAACCTCATATGATGAACTGCCATCTGATGCAGAAGTTTTCAAAGGCATCAGAGTTATGGGTTATCTTGGACAGCTGACCCAGGTCAATCACTTCAAAAAGAATAACTTGCCTCTGTTCTATTACACCTTATTCTCAGTCATCAACAGGTGTCTCACTACTAAGATTTATGGAACTGACAATGTAAGTATTCACATTCTGAAGTTTTTCTACTCTGTGGTTCATGATCTACATATTGATTATGCAAGCATTTTCTGGACATAACTGTATGAGAAAGTTGTTGCCAAGAAAACATCAAAAGCTCCAAACTACATTCCATACCAGAGGTTTATGACTTTGATTGTCAGGAGCATGCTAAGGAACAACAGACAAATTCCGACAAGAATCAATCATCCACTTGCACCGATAAGTGAGATGAGATATTTGATGAAACAGAAGAGAAAATTCACTTTTTCCATGCCAATGCCATAAATCTTATTAGATTATGTTGATCCAGAGTGTGATAGTATGATAGCTTATAGAGAGTCTATGGGACAACCAGGACCGTTTGACCCTACCCAAGGCTCAAACCCTAGGAGAGCGGAGTCCGTGAGGGTTTCTGATACTGCGGAAGTTCAAAAACGGGGAACAAAGAGGAAAAATACCGAGAAGGGCTCTAGAGGGGGTCGGAGACCAAGACTAGAGGCATCAGGTTCAAGGGTCAATACCCAACGTTCAGTGCCACCTCCTTCTAATGACGGTCAAAGCTCTGATAATGAACTGGATCAAGCACACAGACTGGCTGATGAAAGTGATACAAGTGAAGTACCTTCTGCAACCAGTGATAATGAAAATGATGAGGATTATGATACTGAGACTGTTGCTGCTGATGATAATTCAGATAATGATGATGGTCCTGATACTCATGCTCAGACTGCTCAAGTACAAGTTGATGATTCAGATTCAAGAGAATGTTGATGTCTTTGAACCTTTCTATGGTATTGATTCCATGGAAATTGATGACCAAGTAAATGCTACTGTCAATATTGTACTGGGAGATATAAGGAGTTCAGAGGGTGTTTTAGTTGAAAATGTTGAGAGAGAGAGAGAGTGAAAGGAGAGTAAAAGAACATGGTGAGAGATAGTGCATCCTAACCTACCATTCCAAAAGGGCAACCACATCAAATGCTTCGCCGCATGTGTTGCGTGCAAGTATTCAAGACATAAGTATCCCACTTATGCAAATGCACACCTCAATCAGCCACTCTACCTCCTCTCAACAAGAGATAGCTTCATCATCTCACGGGGATATAACTCATAATCTACCGATTTCTCACTCGGAGATTCACGGTATTGAACAAAGAGAACAACAGCCCCCGTTCTCGACTTCTTTGAGTGCACAATTGAGTCTAATGCCTGTTGAATTTCCAATTGTCATTCCTAGGACACATTTTGAAATGGTGACCCGATTGGAACATCCAGATTAGCTCCGCAATCCGGACTACGAGGACCGGATGGAAGTCCTGTCATTGATACATCTTTGCCACCAATAAACACATGCAATGCAGTTGGTTCTACCACTGTCATGCAAACAGATAATCTATGTGATTCCGGTGTTACTCACCCTGACTTAGTGTCAAAGGAAATTCTCGATGGCGCCTTAAAGGCTGTTGAATCCCGGTTAACCAAGAAGTTGGATGAGATGTATGAAATCAAATGGTTGATGAAAGGAAAACACTCTATCGAACCTGAACCTACACCACAAACTCAGTCACTTCCACAAAATCCTCAACCTGCTGACTTATCCATTGATGAGCTGAAATCCTTGTTGTTTGCCAAACTGTTATCACATGCTTCGGATAACCAGCAAGATGCAGATCTTTTTTCACTTCTGCAATCCCACCTTCAACAACAATCGCCACCTTCAGCAGATTTTGTTAATGCTTCTGAGTTTATTTCTTTCAAATATGATGTTTTGCATGCTATATCTGATCTCAAACAGGTAGTGCAAACATCATGTAAAGCCCAAGCAACTGTTTTTATACCAAGACATGATCCTGATCTAGATCATGATCACGAGGGGGGAGAATAGGGAGAAACAGGCAGCTGATGAATCTGATGATGTGGTTATGGTTGATGAAAGAGCTTGTGATGTCAATGTTGAAGAGAATGTTGATCATGGTGAAAAGCAAAATGATCAAGGTGTAAATGATGAGGAGGAAGCTGAGATGATTGGTGATGAAGTTGAAATTATTGGTGAAGGGAGAGAGATTGTTTTGTATGTGAATGAAGAAGTAGAACCAAGGGTTGCAAAGCCTAAGGTTGATACCAGGGAAGAAATTTTGTTGCTTACTGGGTTTGATGCAGTAAATGTTATTGACTTATCATCTGATGAGGAGGAAACTGCCAATGAGAAGTATGAGAAATTCTGGAAGGTAAAAGAAGAAGAAAGAGAAAATTTGATGGGATCTAATGACGATGGAAATGAAAACATCTTGGATATTTTAACAGAAAATCCAGAGGATATTCAGTTGATCCCAATACAGAATGAGTTGCCTGCACCTTCAAGTCCTGCACCTGAAATTCCTTCCTTCAAGGAATTCATCCTTTCTGAACAAGCAGAGATACCTCAAAGTATTCCTAGTCCTTTGAACCAACCAAGTCCTGACAAATCACCAAGTCCAGACAGAATTCCTAGTCCACTTCAAGATAACCAACCCAGAAATGATGATCAATCCAATCTTGAAGCTGAATCTGAATTGCATTTTCCATCCAATCCTGTCGAAGCTGAAGCAGGTCCATCAAATGAGCCAGAAGTTCCTCTTGTGCCAACTGAAGCTCAGTTAAGACATATGAGAAATACTTTGAGAACACCCTTTCTTGAGGAGGAGATGAAGAAGATCTTTGTGCATAGGCTCAGAGAGATGGATGTTTACAAGGTTTTAGGGGATGCCAATCAACCAATGGAGTATCAGATTGAGTATGCTAGATTCATGAGCTGGGAAAGGAAAGCTGAGAAGTATGTTAAAAACATGTCTGGGATTGTAACTTTGAAAGAAGTGAGACTCAGGAAATTTCAACATATCTGGTATCCAGTCTTCTTTGTCCAGAGGAGAGACCTCACTGAGTGTGAATTTTTCGAAGCAGATTTCAAGTTCTTAAATGTTGATGATATTGAATATCTGTATCATTTATTCAGGAATATGACAATAAGGCCTTAGAATATCATCTTTGCTTTGGAAGCTGTAAAGAGGTTCATGAGAAGGCAGGTGAACTGTACTTATTGCTATGATTTTCAACCGGGGATTGAAACGAACCAGAATAAAGTCAACATGTTAAAGCCTAATATGGATTTGGAGGATATTGAGAATTATGATCTGTTCACTATTCTGGAAGTTCCTAAACTTGGTGTGATTTACAAGAATTCAGAGAACAAGAAGAGATTTTTCAGAGTTTCAGAGATTGCTAAATTTTCTGATGGAACTTTGAAGGTGATCAGACTTCAGCTTAACCAGAGATTCAAGGAAAACAAAGAAATGATCAAGCGAGGAGAAAAACCAATGTCAAAGTTTGATAGAATAGCTTTGGAAAGAGTGCTTGATGCTTTGGATGACAGAATCCATTTTAGGAGAGGTATAAGGAACTTTGAATCTTTTCATGGCATCAGAAAATGAAGTTTTTCAAGATGGGGCAGATAAAGTTTTGTTATTTGATCTAAAAGGGGAGATTATTAAAGCTGAGTTTAGATCAAATAAGTTTCTTTTGTGTGTTGACTTTTCATGTAAGCTTGTGTAGAGGTCAAGGTTTGTTTGACCCTATATAAGTATTGTTAGTTGTCTTGTTTTAAAAATCAAGTGTGAGTCTTGAATGTGTAACTCAGAGTGTTGTATTTTGCTTATAAGAGATATATGACTACGATATGTGACACAATTATCTCTCTAAATCCTTTCTTTAATTTTGTTCTTTAATTGTCAAATGCTTGAAATCTGGGATCACACGCTCCAGTTGCACGTATAGAGGCAATCAAAATGTTTCTAACCTACGCTGCACACAAAAACTTCACTGTCTTCCAAATGGACGTGAAGACTGCCTTTCTAAATGGCATACTGAAAGAGGAGGTATACGTCTCACAACCAGAAGAGTTTGTCAATGTTGAAAAACCGGATCATGTTTATATTCTCAAACAAGTCTTTTGTATTCATTTCATTCTTTCAATATACTTGTTTTTTTAGAAAATCTTCCATGATTAAAATGTTCAAATCTTCATGATTATATTATTGAGCATACATACATATGACATATATTTTGTGCTGTAACTGTCGAAGTTAAACTGTTGACCAACTTTGTGCTTTTATGTCAAATACATGGGATCATTGTGTGAGATTTTAAATGAACTTCTATGGATTCACGATAACCAGTGTTTCCTACCCAAGAAGTTATCCTAAGTGATCGAGAGGCGAGGGTCAATATCTGAGTATGGGTGTGTGATGAGATAAAATGAAAAGAGAGATTGGTTAAAAGTGAGCTCAATGTTAAAAAGAAAGAGGGTGAGAGATCAGAGTAAAAGAATATCAAACTCTGCACCAAACTTTTGCTGATCCGGGCAGCCACATTATTGTTGTTTCACAATTCTTTCGTGAACTTCATTAAAACATGCCCTAGCCTATGCCAACTCTTGCTTTAAACCCCACCAACTACTCATTTCTTTCTCAACAAAGAGATGTTTCAAATTTTATTAGGGACGCAAGACATAATCTATCTCATCTTCATTTGGAAGATGTTGATATTGAAATAGAAGGAAATCTTCCCCACCTTCGCAATTTGATCATGCATAATTGAGTCTGTGTAATACTGTTGTTGTTTCAATGGTTTACACATTTTGAGCCTATTTGAAAAGCCTAAGTAGCTTCATTCATTTCTACACTATGCACGAACACACAAGGAGTACGTTTTCTTGTCTTAACATTCATAGAAAAATTCTTTGTAATTTTTCGATGATTAAATGGAAGCCCTGGGGGAGTGAACATCAAAAAACTCCTTTCCAATGTGCATTCGTTGCATAAAGTGGCTCTGTACTACTTACAGGCATTTTAACTGATTCATTTGTTGATTCAGGCTTTCACTCTTATTTGTCTGAATTTGAAAAGATTCGTATGAATACATTATGAATTGACAGATGGTTCAGATGGTCATTTTGAAATATCAATGGTCAGAAAAAAGTTCATGACATTTCTTAAAAAAGTTTTGATATTTCTATGCTCTACATCATCAAAAAGGGGGAGAAATAATTTCAAGAAATGGTGTCTAAAGAACAGAATGTGAAAATTTTGGAGATAATGTGATCAAGAAATGACATATTTGAAGGTTATATTTTCAAAAATATGGGAAGAATGCTCATAGTGAAAGAGAAAGTTCAATGAGTTCAGAAAGTTGATTGAAAATTTGCTGAAAAATTTATTTGAAGATTATTTGCTGAAGCAAAGTGAGCTAAATCTGAAGATAATTTCGCTTCTGAAGTCTGAAAAAGGTTTTATTACCTTGCGGGAGATTGTTAAAATTCTTGAAGAAGACAATCACAGACTTTGGGGGAGATTACTGAAAGTATGAAGACAGTTCAAAGAAAGGGAAGATTGAATTTGAACAAATTTATTCAAAGGAGGAGATTGAATTTGTTAATGATCAGACAAAGGGAGAGATTGTTCGTTAATGCCAAAATTTCTTTTTGAAAACGATCTTGAATTCAAAGGGGGAGATTGTTAGTGCACAAATATGTTGGACCCAAGATCATTAGGATTAAAATTCAATTGCTCAAGTCAAAGCCTCATTGCAAAGTCAAAGTCAAAGTGCTTAAAGAAGAAAGTCAGAGTCAAGCATGTCAAAGTCAACTAGTTTAGTTAGTTGTTTTGTCTTTGTAACTAGTAGGTATAAATACATTTTCTGTTTGTAGAATCATATGACACACGCTGAGAGAGTAAGCTTAGAGAGAGAAATATTCTTGTGAGAGCATTTTGTAAACATATTAATTTCAATAGAAATTGTGATTGAATTCTATTGTTGTTCATCTTGATTTGCACACATTCTGGGAACAATATTCTTCTATCTGAAAATACCTTGATTTGCTATTATCAGTGATTGTTCTTTTGTTGTCGAAGGGTTTTTGTTTATTTATATCTTTTTCATTCGATTAGGGTTTAGTTCTGGACAAAGTTTCTTTTCAATTGAGTTTTCAGGCATATTACCGTGTTTAATTTCTTGGAATTTAATCAAAATAAATTTTTTGAACTTTGAATATCTGGGTTTGTAAGTATCACATGTTCTTCATCCTTATATCGCACATGTCTTCAGTATCCTTGTATATCGCATAATATGCTTTCTTGTTTCCTACGATATAGTTCTGTATATCGCATAACTCTTGTGCGATATTCCACACTATCGCATAATACTTATGCGATAATAGAGTCTTTATTCTGCAATAGTTGTATCTATCGCATACTTCTTGTGTGATAGATGGTCAGGTTATGTGCAATATCCTTTGGTCTGCGATACTTCAACACTTAGATTTTTTTTGAGTTTTTTAAAACAAATTCAAAAGTGTTCTGAGAAATGCCAAAATGCTTTCAAAAGGGCTTTTATGCTAATAGTTTGTTTTTCAGGCTATACAATGGCAGCTCCAGAACAAAATGATTCTCATCATGTATCTGATGATGAGAATCCAATGCCCCTTGCAAGATCTGCCCTGCCCTCCATATCATAATCTGTGAATGCTCAAAATCCAGATGAGTTGCTTATCCTTCCATCAGAATATCTGCCACTGAAACCTAATAACCATCACTTGGATTTTGATGTGCATAAGACTCAAAATCCTGTTATCTTAGAGATTCTTAAATATCATCCTTTACACTTTGCTCTCTCAACAACAACACATGTTCCAGTAATCTACCTTCAGCAGTTCTGGAACACCTTGACCTATGTACCTGAAGCAAATGCCTACAGATTTGAGGGCTTCATTAACCATTTTCAATGTCCGCATAACCAAGAAAAGATTGATGAGGGTAATACAACTTCCTGCTAAGGATGGGTTTCCAGGAAAGACCATATATGATGACTTTGTATCAAAAGATCAATTATGTGCAGATATTCATTCCTTGGGATATTCAAGAGAATTACTACGAGCTACTCAATTCAAGAGAATGTATATGTCTCCGATCTGGCACACTCTTTTATGTATTCTCAATAGATGCTTGACCTCAAAGACTACCGGAGTAGACAGATGCAACATTGGGATTCTCATGCTATTTCATGGTGTAGAATTCAATATGCACTATGACTGTTCAACCATCATTTGGAGTGAGCTAGTGGAAGTTGCCAGGGACAAAAACAAACTGTCAAAGGCAAGGAACTTTGTCCCGTTTCAGATGTTCCTTTAGCTTCTTATCCACATTACTATGAGATCTAACAGGGAGATACCGAAGAGGCTAACTGCCGAAGCCTGCCCAGAGTATACCATGAATTACTTGAGGAACAAGGATGACATTTTTAATGTTGTTACAAAGGTTCTTCTGGAATACCTTCTAGCCTACACAAATCAGCAAGCACCGAGTGTGTTAGCATATATGAACATACATACTCCTATGGTATAGCCAGAGCCGGAGGGACCTACCCCGGGAGTCTCCCATGTTTTAGCTACTAGGAGTGAGGGTCTAGGTCCTAGGGAGTTGGTTCAGGAAACTAGGGTTCCTAAACGGTAAGAACAGAGGGAAAATACCGAGAGGGGAATCGGAGAGGGCGATGCTCTTGATATTGTTGATATTACCATGACTGATGCTACTAATATTCCTGATGTACATGTTGCTACTATTATAGATGATATAGCAAATGTGATGAGTCCTATATCACCTATTATTTCTGCTTCCACTCTTGCTGAAGATATACAATCTGAAGATGAAGGTTCAGTCCACCCTGATGATGATACAGATGGTGATGAAGAAAATGATGCCAATTTGAGACTACAGAGACAGACACTCAGCAATCTGGTGGTATAAGGGGGAATGAGGGAGAGTTAGTTGAAAAAGAGAATAATGTGAGCTTGTGTGAAGGGCAAGGAAAAAATTATGGTGAGAGCAAGCGTAACCACACCATTCCTAGCCGGGTAGCCACATCCACTACTGACGTGCATTCATTGCCATCCGGTATTGAAAAAGACATAGTGGATCCAGCTACGCATTACAAAACCCCTCCAAGACACTCAATAGTCTCCCAATAGGCTATTGTTTCATATACTCATGGAGGCTTAACACATCCACTATCGGTACCTCACTCGGAGGATGCAGATATTGGAATAGACAAGCATCGGCTTCGGTCGTCGACTTCTTTGATTCACACTTCGACTCTAGAGCTCCTACCTTTTATGACACAAGTATATCTACTATTGCCAATCTTAGTGATGCAACTAGAAGACCTTTAGTTATACCACTTAGTGGTATTTCATGAGGATCAGGTGGAAATCCTACCACTGCTACCACTTTGCCAATAGTGAACGTAGGTCACACGGTTGATTCAACCGTTGTGTCAACTGGTATCCTAAGTGGACCAGGTATTGTTACTTACCCGTTTGTGACAAATTATCAATTAGCCACAAAAATTAAAGCAATTCAAACTTCAATGCTAAGTAAACTGATGAGATCAAACGCTTATTGAAAGGGATAAAAGTTGCTGATCAGACTCCTACACAACCTCCACTTCCAGCACCTACTCATACTCAGCCAAATGACCTATTAGGAAAAACAGGTGTAGTTGCAGTGGCAGGGACTGCAACTATGATAACAAATGGTTCATAGGGTCCATATGCTACATATTCAGGTATAGTGGGATCTACACCTTCTAGAAATAACATCATTCGATTTTTCAAGAGAGCAAAGTTGTCTCTGCTAAATCGAGGAGGTTTAGAGAGTGAACAATTATCATAATAGTTTGAGCTTGTGTTTAGTGCCATTTTTAAGAATAACAAGGAAGAGAATAAAGCAATATCTTGTTTATGGATTAAACAATCTGCTCTGATACCACTTGTTGGTCCCGAAGGTGCTAAACAAGTTTATAGGGGGGGTGAATACAAACACAAATTTTTATGGTTTAATAAACTTTTTATTGATAACTCAAATCATATTTTACAGTTTGTTGCAGAATAAGATTAAGTAAACCTAATCTAAACAAACTCATGAAACACTAAGAAATTTGAACTTAGAACTAGAGAGAAAAGGTTAAGGGAAATATAGAAAGCAAAGGTTTCTATATGGTTCACCAAGAGAGAAGGGATAGAAGGCAACACTTGAAAGTGAAGATTAACCTTTCTATTTATACCCTATGCATTAAATGCATGGCAGGGGTACTTTACACATGTCACTATTTGGTTGGTTGCATGCCTCTGATTTTTAGCGACATGCTTTTGGCCGAATGGTGAACAATGTAGTCTTCAGAGTTGTTGTACGATTTGTAGCAGAGGTATGTCTCTTCTGACACATTGTACCTTTTGTGCAAAGATAAGACAAAAGAAACTTGGAGCGTAAGCTTTGTGATCATCGATCGCTGATGGGTTCTTTCTTCAGGGAATTTGAATGAAGGTCAGCAATCGCTGATTTCTTCATATTTCTTCGCGTGTTGTGGACTTGTCTTGGTTTCACTGATATCCGCATCAGATCATGAGTAGACTTGTCACTTGTTCATCAACTTTGTCTTCGATGTCAGCGATGAACGTCTTTGTCGCAAAACTTGTCTTCAGGGATTACATTTAACATAATACATTGGAATTCATCAGCGATACTGAACAAACTCAGTATATGATCACTGATGGTGAAATACTAATACATACAGATATTAAATGTAATTTTCACTAACTATTTCAAAGGGTCATTATCATATCACTGAGAGAGTTTGGGTCAACAATCTCCTTCTATTTGATGATGATAAAGCAATAAGAGAAACTTACTTTGTTTCAAAATTAAAAGGTTAATCAGGACTCATAACATACATGTCCCAATTACTATTTTGAGGGATATTTTACAGTACTGATGGAGTAAAGTACTTCACTGAAATTTTCATTAATTCGTAAAAGAAGATTACATAGGGAATATGAAAATTACAAGTGCAAGTGAAGTCCTATACTAATATTATAAGCCTAACTAACAGATTACAAGAAGAAAGACAATCTATCAGCTAAGTTGGTTATTCCTTGAATGGGAATTCTTCTTCATCTATCATGTGATCAGGTATCTTTTCTCCTCTCTGTCTTCGATTCGCTGCCTCCTCTCGAATAAGAGATTTGATGAGGGTCCCTGATGTTGAATTATTGCACCAGATGTATAGACGGTTTTTCAGATGTGCAAGAGGGCAGAGGGGAATCTCTGAGACTCGTTGCAACCTGATGATTTCATCGTCATCACGAAAGATTATTCTATAGGGATGACGTACACCTGCCCAGGTATAAACGGTCCACCAGGGGGCAGTGATAAGTCTAGAGCTAAGAGATCAGGTGAAGGTCCAACCACTGCATCTCTGGAGAATTTGATGCTTGAATCATTTATGATCACTGCATCATTATCAGATGAGGAGGCAAGCTTCCTTCTGGTTGTCCTTGGCTTTTGTAGTAGAGTAGAGGGCACACTCATTCTGGAAGTAACTCTGTTGATGATAGCTTCGAGAAGTTCTTCAACATGGCATATGTGCTTTGATTTTGATTTCTTAAATGCTTCCTTGAACTCCAACCATTCATAGAATCCGAAGTTCTCCAGCTTTGAAAGATACATAGCTTTTGACGAGCCATCTCTTCTGAAAATCTCCATCGTGACAGTGAGTTGGTTGTTCTTACTCTTCCCTGAGATAGTCACCGCTGAGATCCTTGATTGGTCAGATCGATGATGAAGCTTCTTTCTGCACCAAGGTAAATCATGATCACTGGCCTCTTTTGTTTTTTGGTTCTCCTCCTCATTTTCCTTTAGAAGAGCTGCTTGAACTTTAACCGGATTCTTCTTCAGCTTTTTGTCTTTGACCAGGCTAGGAAAGCATCCATTTGGCAATCAACGTAGAGACGTTCAACCCTAATCAATTCTTCTATTTATTTTGGTAATAAAAAGATAAGTTCTTCAGAGGAGTCTTGAGGAGGGATCTTCAATCTTTGACTTTCAAGATGAAGAAATCATTTTTGACTGCCTTTTGATTTCATCCTCTGACCTTGTGAGAAGTTAAGAGGGTCTGTTGGGATGGCTCAGTGATTCTTCTTCTTCATCTTCTTTGTAGGTCTTCAGCTAGGGTCGCTGGTATTATTTAAGAGTAGCTCCCTTTAGTAGAGGAGAGAACTGGTTGATCAAAATCGAAAAGAAAGTCAGCCTTTATTTATTGGAAGAAGAAAGATAAAGGCTAGAAATGAGAGAAGGGTTTATGGTGAGAAAAGAAAGAAAGGGGAACAATGGAGAGGCATACCTAAGAAGGTTGTTCCCCCTCATATGGTGATAGGAGCTTCAGGTTTCCTTCGGCAGCAATCCCCTTTTTCTTGCCTTGGGTTGAAGGACCTGAAGCCTTATCCTTTCTCGCCCCTGCTTCTCGGATGACAATGCCTTTCTGACAAAGGACACTGATGTTGGCACGGATGAACCCTAGCGAGGGATCATCCTCGTCATCTTCATCAGCGTCCTTAGAGCCTTGATCCTCGAGATCAAGCTCTTCGTCATCCTCTTCTTCCTTCTCCTCTTTTTCATCATTAATGCTTCTTTGATCACTGGAGAGGAGGAAGGGGATTGGTCATTATCCGTAGTCTTCTCCCCCTCAACATGAGGAGGGTCTTCCACATTGACCTCTGCGTTGACCGCATCGTCAGCATTCATCTCCCCCTCTTTGTCATCATCATTAGGGGAGGTATCAGTAATACCAGCAACAACAGCCTTCAGAGCATCAACCTCTAGTGCCTTTAGCCTTGCTTCAATGTCGGGGAGGACAGAGGTCATATTGAATATGTAGTCTGCAGTGACTGTCAAGGACAACTTGTCATCGTCCGCGAAGGCGGGTTCAGGGATAGGAGCTGGTTCCTTTAATTTTTGAAGGATGTCACCCATCAGTTGATTGGTGACATTCGCTTTGTCACTGAGCATCTTCACTTCCCCAGTGAGTATGTCGACGTGGCCATTAAGATATTGAAGCGCTGTTGTGTTGGAGGCCACGACGGTCTTCAGAGCTTTCACTTCATCTTGCAGAGCTGACAGTTGAGAAGCTTCAACTTTGGAAGAGAGAGAAGTGGTGAGAGTCTTCAATGCTTCACCAACGTTGTTAACCAGTAATGTGTTGATGCTGATGGTGGTAGAGAGAGATTCCCCTTTTCGATTGACCTCATTGAGAGAGGTGTCGATGGCTGCCAAAGTCGGACCTGTAAAATACGTTAATTTTTTAGCAAAAGAATGCTCAGACTTATTTAGTAGTGAGAGAGACATGTTTGGGATAGGAGTAATACCTGATGGAGCAGGGAAAAGGTTGTAGAAATTCATGTCTTTCTCAAAGAGATATTGGGGGATATTCGTCTACTGAGACACTCCGAAAGGGAGGCCATCAAGTCCGACAAAGATATTAGACATCTCAGGTAGCTCAGCAGTGCTTTGAGTCACTGAGAGTACTTGGGTAGACACCAACATAGAGTCAGTGATGATGGGAACTGAAGCAGTATTAGCAGCGGTTGTAGAGGAGCTATCCACGTAAGCGTCCAGGGTTGTCTGTTGAGAAACAATCCTTGATGATGACGTACGCTGAGAAGCTAGCTTCGCAACCTTCTTGGCCTTTTTAGATGGGCCAGGAAGAGCTGTTGACTTGCGTTTTGATGAGGTGGTAGCGGTAGGGGTAGCCTTTGAAGAAACCGAAGGCGTGACCACTGAAAGCGAAGAAAGAGTGTAGAGACGAGCGCGAAGGTCAGAGAGGCATACCTTGTTTTTAGCGTACTCAACATCGAGGATTCTTGGAGAGCTAAAAATCTCCCTTTTTGGGGTAGAGATCGCCCAAAACAAACTTCAGTAGAGCCGATATAAAGCGGACATACAGGACTTTGGTTTCCCTGTCAGGCTTCTTGACTTTGGACATCAGGTCGTCGAAGATCATACCTGCATAGTCCACGTTTCTCCCAGAAATAAGGGAGAAAGCCATCTACAGCTGCATCTTGCTGGCTTAATCCATCGATCCTATTTTCCCGCTCATGCATTGGATCATATGTGAGAAGACGTAGTTCAGTTGGGAAGGCATCTTCGATTTCAAGATCTTTGTCAACTTTTTGTCAGGCACTGTTGACCTTGGTTTCATGTCCCACTGATATTCCATCAAGTCAAGGAATTTTATCATCTCTTCATCAGTTAGGAGGGCTTTGAATTTAGCCCTGGTTTTCGTAGGAAAGCGAAGAGCGGTCCGGATGGCAAGGGCAGTAATGACCCCTACGCCATATTGCTCCTGAAAGGAGATGACTGTTAGTAGATTGCTATGTTTTGTGGTCATTGTTGCCTTTTCAGCAGTGAACCAAAACTACTGAAGGAGAGTCTTACATGGTGAAGGGGCAACAGTAAGGGCATAGGATAATGGAGAGGCCTTCAGAAAAGCAGTTGCCTCAATGAGATGAGTAGAGGGCATATTCTTTGGGAATTCCAGTTGGGCAAGATGGTTGTTGTCGTGAGAACTGAACCATTGAATGGTCAAACTTAACATTCTTTGATTGAATCAAAGTTGTTTGGATGCCATTGCTAAAAGAAAAGAGAAGAGTAGAGACAAAGATTTTTAGAGAGAGAAAATATGGAAAGTTTTACCAATTTCCTTTTTAAGAAAGAAACTTGTAAAGGAGAGTTTCCAGTATTTTAGGATTGAAAAAGAAGTAATAAGAATATTGCCAGATTCCTTTTTAAGAAAGGAAACATGAACAGTCTTAAAGAAAACAAGGTTAAGTCTTAAAAACCAAAAAGGCTTTTGAATGAAAATCATGAAAGAAATGATTTTAGGTAGAAAAACAGTTTTTGATAAAAAAATGAGTTTTAAAGATCAAACACAAGTTTTTAGAAGGAATAAAGATAAGAAGATGAACCTTTTTGCTTGAGGATTTGAAGGATTAAGCTCAGTTTCTTTGTGTTCTTAGGATGCTTGAATGTCGAGAGTAATTTTTTCCTTTTGAGAGTAAGGTGCGTGTAAAAGGTAAAAATATGAATGTGAGAGGTTTATATAATGGAGAGTTAAGAGACAGAAGGAATGTTGAGCGGGAAAAGGTGTTGATCATGACATGGACACGTCCCATGAAGTTGATTAGATAGGAAGTGGAACGGACGAACGTGTCAAAAAAAGGCGTGTCATGGATTATCAGTACAAATGATGTCACACTAAAAATTTTCGTTTCATTTTTAAGAGTATCTCTGATAGAAATTCAGGGATAACTTAATTTTGAAGAATCACTGATGGGAAATATCAGTGATGAGTTTTATTTTCAAAAAACTTTTAATCATTTGAAGAAAGTTAGTGATTGAGTTTTGAGATTTTTGAACAACTTCTTCGCTGAATAAGATTCAGTGAGGAAAGGTTAGAAGACATACCTGAACATCAGAAATATTGTAGTCAGAGATTATGGGATGAACGTAATAGAATTTTATGACTAACATAATGTATGAACGCTAAAGAGTTAATCGTCACGGTTCAGCATGCCAAGCTCGCTGATGAGAAATTGAATATTATCTCATCAAGAGGTTTGGTAAAGAGATCAGCTAGCTGATAGTCATTTGGAATAATGTGAAGTTCTATGACTCCATTCATCACATGATCTCTGATAAAATGATATTTGATTTTGATGTGTTTCGTCTTTGAGTGTAGCACTGGATTGTTTGCTATAGCGATGGCACTAGTGCTGTCGCAATAGATTGGAATCTTGGAGAGCTGAAGGTCATAGTATAACAATTGATTTCTCATCCATAATAGTTGATTTTAGCATCTCTTTAACATATTTACCCTGATGAATAAATGTGCCTTTATCAGATTGCTTGATCTGAAGTCCAAGGAAGTAAGTTAGCTAACCCATCATACTCATTTTATATTATTTCTTCATTCTTTCAGCGAATCGGGTACACAAAGATAGGTTAGTAGAACCAAATATAATGTCATCAACATATATTTGAATAAGAATAATATGACCTTTTATCTTTCTGAAAAATAGAGTGTTATCAATTTTACCACGCTCACATTTTTCAGAGATAAGAAAGGATGAGTGAGTGTCATACCAAGCACGAGTGGCTTATTTTAACCCATAGAGAGCCTTATATAACTTATAGACAAAGTGTGGATGTTTAGGGTCAAACAACTCTAGGGGTTGTTCAATATAGACTTCTCCAGTCAACTTTTCATTTAGGAATGCTGATTTAACATCCATTTGATATACTATGAAGTCTTTGTGAAGTGCATATGCTAAGAATAATCGAATTGCTTCGAGCCTAGCCACAGGGGCAAATGTTTCATCATAATCTATGCCTTCCTCTTGTCTGTATCCCTGAGCAACTAGCCTAGCTTTGTTGCGGGTACAGTCCCATTTTCATCTAACTTGTTTCGATACACCCATTTGGTGCCTATAACAGTTTTTTCAGATGGTCAGGGAATGAGATTCCAAACTTTGTTTTTTTCAAACTCAGTCAGTTCTTCTTGCATAACGCTGACCTAGTTTGGATCTCTGAGGGCATCATCAGTCTTCTTTGGCTCGAGAAGAGAGAGAAAGTTGACAAAGAGACAAATGTTACCTGAGCTTCGTCGAGTCTGAATACTTGCATCTGGATCACCGAGGATTTGATCTATGGGGTGATTCTTAGTCCATCTCTGACTAGGAACGTGAATGTTCGTTTCAAATATTGGATCAGCAATGGGAATGTTTGCCGAGGAAGAAGCTTCAGCCTGAGGCTCATTAGCTATCAACTGTTAAGGTTCAAGATGAATATCATTCACTGAGAGATCTTCAGAGATTGTAGGTGATTCAGAGGTTGTAAGATCTGATGGTGGTAAAGTGTTTAGGGGAACAACTGAAACCCATGAGGCAGATTCAGTGTTAGGAGGTATGATGTCTGGATCATCATCAACATTTGAGGGATTTGCATGATGGTGTGAGTTGAAGATAGGTTCAGTTTCCCCATAATGAGAAAACATCCAAGAATTAAGTTCATCATTATCAGCGATAAGCTTAGAGTTCGTTGATCTAGATTCATCAAAGGTGACATGGATTGTTTCTTCTATTGTTTGTCTTCTCTTGTTGAAGACTCTGTAGGCTTTCGAGATTGAGGAGTATCCAAGAAAAATTCCTTCATCAGCCTTTGGATCAAAATTTCCAAGGGTATCTCTGTTGTTTAAGATAAAGCACTGAGAACCAAATATATGAAGAAAAGATGATAGAAGGCTTTCTCCCATGGAAAAGTTCATAGGAAGTTTTATTAAACCTTTTGACAATCAGCAGCCTGTTTTGAGTGAAACAAGTCGTATTGACAGCTTATGCCCAAAATTGAGTTGGAAGATGAGAATCGATGAGCATTGATCTAGCGGCTTCATTGGTCATTCGGTTCCTGAGGAGTTCTCACAGCTGAGAAATTGTGAGAGATTCTCTTGCTCTCAAAGACGTTTCCTAGGAAACTGTTTTGGAATTAAGTTCCATGATCAATCCTTATTGAGCGAACAGTTAAGATATTCAGCACTTCCATCTTTCTAACAAAGGATATAAGTTCATCTGGAGTATCACTCTTAGAGTGGAGAAATATCACCCAGGTAAGTGAGAGTATTCATCTACTATGACAAGAGTATATTTCTTTCCAGCTATGGATTGAATATTTACAGGGCCAAATAAATCCATATGTAAGAGTTGAAGAGGACTTATCACTGATGAAACTTGCTTAGACTTGAAACTAGTTTTAGTCTGCTTTCCCTTTTCAGACGTTGAGCAGAGAGATTCCTTGGCATATGAATGCTGAGGTAGACCGGAGACTAGTTCCTTTGAGGATAGAGTGTTCAGTGTTTTGAATTTGAGATGAGAGAGTCTCTTATGCCAAGCCAGTTGACATCAGATGAGGCTTTGGACATAAAACAGATGCTTTCAGTGCTTGTAGAGTCCATGTTTATTACACAAACATTTTCCATACGATAACCGCTGAGAGCAAGTTTTTCATTTTTGTCCATCACTGAACATGCTTTCTTAGAAAAGCATACTTCGAAGCCTTTATCACATGGCTGACTGGTGCTGCGAAGATTATGCTTCAGTCCATCTACGTAAGTGACTCTTCGGAAGGTAGTCGTACCATTGCTGAGTACACAAAACCCTCTGGTATAACCTTTTCCATTTCCACTAAAGGTCACTGAGGGACCTTTCTCTTCCTTGTATTCAGTGAGCAGGTCCTTTTGGCCAGTCATGTGTCGAGAGCATCCACTATCTAGATACCAGATACCCTTCGAGACCTGCAAACATAAGGAATATCAAGTTTTGATTGGTACCCACTTTTCAATAGGTCTAGGAGAGTTAGTGGAGATGGAAGGTTCAACAATCTTCATGGCATCTGAAGATTCAACGTCAGTGGTAACCTTCACTTTAGTTAATTTCTTAACTTTAGTGGTATTTTCACCTTAGCAGATTTCTCAGCTTTGGTGACCTTCTTAGCCTTGAAAGCATTCATCTTCACTTTGGCTATCTTTTCAGCCTTTGTGGCATTAGGACATTTATTGGCAATATGGTCAGTAAGTCCACAGTGGTAGCATTTTCTATAGCTGAAAGTGGCCTTAAGATCTCGTTTTTGGTGGGTTTCAATATCATATTTTAATCTAAACGATTGTTTTGATTATTAAGTTTTTTCTGAAAATGGTGGGTTTTGTAAAGATATTCCTTTTGAATTAAATATGATATTAATAAGGAGATGGTGGTTAACAGGAGATCTTCCGGTTTTACTATTTCATGTTTATATTATAAACTTCTTGATCTCGCTAGGTTCTAAGCCTAACATTTTTTCTTATCAACATGTATATCAGGTTTAAGTGGGATCTGAGTGGTAATCGGACCTTTGTAGAGGACAAAAGGATGGATTTAGAGGGGTATCCAATGTTGAAGATAGTAGATTTGATGTTTTAGTAACCCCCGACTTATTATAATTCTATTTGAGGATTAGATAGTCTAGTTTAGATCTCTAATACATATCTTGTTCTCCTTCATTTGTAAACCTTTTTTCGTATTTTGGTATTGAAGTCGTATTATTTTGAAGGAATTTAGAAAATTTAAATTGTCTGCTATTTTCTAATCTTAGGGGTGTAACAATTAAAGTAAAATCATTGAAAGTTTAAATACACATGAATACCAAAATCAAGATTTACACATGAATATCTAAATATCGCTATCCTTCTTTGTTCTTTGGACAAATCATTGAATCATGATCAATGTATTTCTTCCAAGATTTACAAATCTAACCACAAGGGTTGTGGCGTACTGGTTAAGGGATGTGGTGGAATATCCCATCTGTTCAGGGTTCGAATCCAGGTGTACACAACAATTATTGCCACTGAAGTTTAATCAGGGCTGATGTCTTACAGTCATAATTTGCCAAGGGATTAGTCTAGGCATAGCCTAGGACACCCTTCCCCCAAGATTTACAAAGCCTCATACCATTGAAACCTTTGTTGATTGCTTTTTAAGGGCACTAATGTAACACCCGTAATTTTTGGTAAGTAAATGCCACCCGGGCGTTTGGTATCTTGTAAATGGTGGGGTTTTGTTGGGGAAGCATTATCTAACGACCCTTGGAGTATCGGGGAGTATTGGCATTGAAAAAGTTGAGTTTCGGGGCTCCGGAAAGGTCCAGCCACAATGCCCGGCGACTATGACACTGTCACAGTCGCACTGTCACAGTCGCAGGAAGAAACAGAAGGAAGGGGAGAACCAACGACAATGCCCTGGGCATTGTCGCATGGCAATGTCGCAGCAGGGCTGTTGGAGTCTGTCAAATACGGGGTTTGGCTCATTTCTTCATTTCTCACTTCTCACTTCCTCCCCAACTCTCCCAAAACCCTCCCAAGACCCATCTTCTTCATCCATGGTGTTTTAGAGTTCTAAATCCTCAAATCCTCAAGTTTTGTTGTAACATTAACCTTCCATGTGCAAGGATGGAAGCTAGATAACAAGGGTCTTCATCTTCAACTTCATCTTCAACCTCAAGCTCCATTTTAGGGTTTTCTAGGTTTTCTTCAAAACCTAAGTGGTTTTTGGAAGTTTTGGACTTGAAGATTCAAGTTTCTTCAAAGGAGCTCAAAGTGGGGTAAAATCTAGATTTAGCCTAAATCTAGCAAGGTGAGTTCAAGTTGATTTGTGAAAACGGTGTGCATGCCAAAATGATTATTTTAAAGTGTTTGTGTTTTACATTAAAATGTTAACTGCTGATAAGTTTGGTTATTTGGAAGTATTTAACTTTCTAAACGTATAAAACACCCATCTTGGGGATTTTTGAGTATGTTGTTAAATGCATCGAAATGAAAATGATTTGATGGCTCATTTACCTAAATGGAAAGTATTGGGTAAGAATGCATTTTTATTATTGTTGGTATTACGTGAATTTTGTATCGGAAAATGTTTTAAAAATACCACCGTGTAAGTCATGGGCGTTTGGTCTTTCCCAACTTTGCAAACGTTTCTGAACTTATGAACCTTGGGTTTTGGGAAAATATGTAACTCAAGTATTTTATTGAGTAAACTGGTGATATTGGTATTTAAATGATTTATTGTATGGGTATAAACCTCTTGTATAGTTGTCATTTAAATGTGTGTCATGGGACGTTTTGGAAAGAGTAAATGATATTATAAACTTGTTTGGAAAATATTTTATGTTGGAGTTTATTTCATTTAGTTGAAGCATGTGTTTGCATAAATGCGGTCATTGCATTTTATTGCATTTTGCGGATTTTAGCATATGTCGTTTGATTGGTTGAGCTTAAGGCTCAGTTTTTGGCTTTGTCGGGTAATGGGGACTTTTGTCCAGTTTTAATAACTTAAAGTGGAGCTTTGGGTGTGAGTTGCATTTATTGCACTTTATTTTGGAGAATACGTGTTTTGAGTGTGTATGTCATTCATTTGGAGTCATGTATTTTAGACTGTAATGCATTGGATCCATAGGCATGTACGTCGGTCGTGTTTAATGGTGAGGACCCTTGGGATTCTCACTTCGAGAAATAATGTCGTGTTGGCATTGGTGTCGTATCGGTTGCTTGGTGAAGAGGAACCTTTATAGGTTGTACTTCGGGACCATTGGGTCTTGTGTTTGGATGTCTAATTCTTGTGCACGAGGTTAGACATCGAGAGTTATCAAGTAAAGAGCTGAGACTCCTATCTTGAATGCTAGGGAGTAGGCACTAGGGGTCGAATGAGTACCCTGAGGATGAAACTCCGCTGGAGACCGAACATGCAATAAGATCGTGTATCCTTGAGGTGTAGCTCAGTGGAGCAGGAAATGGGGGATACAGTGTTTGGGACTCGAAATAAAGTCCGACTGGAGGTATAGCTCGACGGAGCAGGCAATACAGTTAAGACTGGAGGTGTAGCTCGGTAGAGCAGGCAATACAGTCACGATCTGAGGTGTAGTTCAACAACATGGTTATGTGGATTAATTTTGTGTTCCGCCACGTACAATGGAATCGGGTCTCCCCCGTCACCGGAAGGTGTTATTTGGGTATTGACGGGTATTATTTTATTATCCATATTTTCGGTGACGTGTTGAGTATATGGGTTTGTTTACCCAAGATCTGTGAGTTGTGTATTATGTCTGACCATGTTTGGGGTGTTTCGCGAAGTAAAATCTTATTTCGAGTTATTATAAATTGAGAGTTTGCTCACCGTTTACGTTTTGGGTGAGTTTGGGGATAAAATGGTTTTACGAAAGAAGGGTCAAGTTGGGTCCCTTGTTTTAAAGGTGTTTTTGGGAAATGTTGTCGTTTGATATTTAAAGTAAATCTTTTGATTGTCCACGATTTAAATTGCATTCTTTACCTTTAACAAATATATTTATTTCATGTTGTAAACTCTTGAACTCACTAGGCGTTAGCCTAACCTTTTTATTTGTCGGCATGTGCATCAGGTTCCGGATGGGGGAAGAGGTTCTATCATTTTGGTGAAGTGTTGAGTGCTAGGAGTTTGTGCATGGGTGAGTGGCTTAATGAAGTATTTCGCTTAGTCGTTGAGAAGAGCAACTGTTTCTTTTGGGTTTTAGTAACACCCGACCTTGATTAGTCTTTATACGAGACTTGACCTATTATTTGTTGAAGTTAAATCTAGTGTTTTATTGGAAGTGACTCAAGTGATGAATTGTAGAATAGATTTTATACTTATTGGATGTTTAATTTAAAGTTTCTAAATTAGTTGCTCTTTCCGAATTGAGGGTGTTACAACTAACATGCCTTTTGTTTGTTCCACAACCTTTGTTTCAAATGATTTTAGGATATTTGTACTACCACTTTAGTAGTTTGTGTTGTACCAAGTAATAACTCAGTTTTCTCTTTCCTACTCTTGATAGTCTGACCCACACTATCATCATTATTTTCAGACTCTTTTATTAATATGTTGCCTAAACATTAAGAAAAACTACAATTAAATATGAAAGAATAGTGTGTTAATGAAGGTAGATGACTTGAAACCTTGATTGTTATTGAATAATTTATAACCAAAACAATGGACTACATATACCAAACTTAATTATAAACCATGAATCATAATGAATTGTTAATGAAAGAAGATTATTATTTTATTGTAGTTGTGCCTCAATAAAGGTACATGAATATTTTATTGGAACATAACACTTAAATCAAGTAGTCATCGAAGGTAGATGAAGATAATTACTAGTCGTATTTTTTTTAATGTAGTCGAATAGAGCAATAAATTGAAGGTATTTGAAGATTATATGTCAATGTTATTGTGACTAAATATGGAGTTGTCTAGCATTGAGTATAGATGAAGATAGTTGAATGTACATGAAGGTAGTTTGCTAGTTCAATATTTTCTTCAATTGAAGTTGAATATGGTACAAATTTACTCATGGAATCCCCAATGAGCTTGTGTGTAAATGTAGTTATGTGTAAATGTATAGTTCTCTCTCACTGAAGGCTTATGAAGGTTTAACTGTGGGTTATTGAAACAGTCTGACTATAAGCTTAAACTAATAATGGCATGAAAAACACTTTTAATGAATTCTAATCATATGTTGTGAAGCTATTTGCCACTGAAGATACATGAAGGCTTAATTGTGTGTTATTGAAAACAGTCTGATAACAAGATCAAACTAATAATCAAACTAAATCTAAATTTTGCTTCTAGTACAAACGTGCATTGTAGTCTTCAATTTCAACGACATCTTTCAATAACTTGTTAGCTTATCCATCCTCAAAATCCATATTTAAACCTAGAAGATAATAGCAAAATGATAATATTTCTAAGTAATGTATTCAATACTATGTAGCTTCAAGATAGATAAAATCTATTTGAGATGGAATTGAATGATTGTATTGGAAAAAAGCAAAACAATCTACATACCGAATAAACACATATCACATGTATGTAGGATAAAAACAACAGACAATCACGAAAGCAAAATCTCAATCAAGGAGACCATAACTCTCTCACAATGGTTAAGTTGATGAAAGATCATACGAGAGAACGAAGAGGATGACTAGAGAAAACAAATTCGGGAATGAAACACATCAACCGAAGAAATGTTCAAAATTAAGCAATCTGATGAAAATACCCTTCTAGTATACATTGGGCCCTAAATCAGGATCGTGAGATTAAAAATCATCAAGGATTAAAACTTATTCTCACCATTCTCACCAAAACTCGTATTCTCATCTTACACGATCACAAGTCTATATATACGTATATATATATATGTATATATATATGTATATATATATGTATATATATATATATATATAAGAGAGAGAGAGAGTTGAGATCCAACAATAAATCAAAATTATGTGACATTAAATCAAAATTACGTAAGTTAACATGTTAACAGTTCATTATAATGTATGTTAATGTATATTAACTTATGTTAACATTTCTATGTTAGCATATGTTTATATAGGTTCACATATGCATCTTCAAATGGATATTTTCAATGATTTACATACAAACCATCTCTTCTTACCTTCTCACGATATTTAGTCTTCTTATTTGAACTGGCCCTATATATAGGATTAGGTTTCGGTGAGAACAAAAGTATGTTAGGAACATGACAACAATACCTTCATATACATTCATCTACCTTCAACTACCTATATTTACCTACTTTTATCATTATGACCGAAACTTTAACAAATTCATGCATGTAAAAGTGATTAAATGTATACAAAAGTTCGTGAAAATGAAGATAAAACTAGAGGAAGATAGTTGAAGATAGTTGAAATTAGATTAATGTAGTTCAAGGTAGATGAAGTTAGATCAAAAAGTCAACTCATCAAAAGGCTCAGAAGTGTTCTCACTATTCTCACAATACATGTTTGTAACATCCACAGATTTCGGGCCTCTTATCGTGATTAACACTTGTCTAAAGTTATTTAAGATGATAGTGATGAGGTTTTTTATATAATAATCATGTTGGAATAGTTGGGTTTTGAATCAGGTTCGAAAAACACGAAAAATGGCCTCCCACGACCTAGTACATGATCATGGGTCATCGCTTAGGTTGCGGAAGCTTCTGTTTGGCGAAACTTGGGTGTGGGCGACTTTCCACGCGTCCTCAGGTCGTGGTGATCAGATCTACAGTCGTAAGTGCATTTTTTTGGGGTTTTATGGTCATAACTTTCTCATTTCTCATCCAATTGAGGCGATTTCAGAGGCTATAGTTTCATACTTTGAAGCTATTCATAGGGAGAATAAATAGGATTAAATTTTCCGTGATGATCAGGGGTTCCTAGAAGTTTAAAGGTAAAATCTAAACCTTTGTTTCTTGACCTAGGGTTTGGTATTTTGCATCTCCAACCTCCTTACCCTCTTTGTGGTGTTTTACTAGAGTCGTGGGAATAAGAAGAGTGTTCTTGGGAGTTCTCATCTTAATATTTGGGTACCTAGCTTGAAGAACTCAAGTCTTCATGAAAGGAGGGTCAAGATTTGGGGTAAAAACCTAGATTTAACACAAATCTAACTATGTGAGTTCAAGTTGATTTGCAAACTATATGCATGTCAATATATATCTACTTTGGGTTTTGAACACATTTCCTTGAGTTATTTCACTTTTGACGAGCTTTATGAATATTTGTGCTTTTTGGCATATTTGGGTATGTTTTGGGTTTCAATCTTGAAAGAATGTTCATAATAGATTTATTTGGTTATTTTGAAACATAAACCTTCAATGATTGCTCCAAATGATATTTATTGTATCAAATGAAGTTTCTTGAATAATTGGATATCTTAGGAGGAATTTATGGTTTTGATTTGTGGAAAGTGTTGTTTTAGGATTTACCCAACTTGTGAGTTAATCAATCTCGAATTTGAGCTCATAAATGAGCATCAACCTCGACCTCAAACATTAAAAAGTTATTCGAGCTCGATCCCAACTTTGAAATAGTTAATCGAGCTCGAGCCTGATATTATTTTTTCAAGCCAAGCTCGAAAAAATTGTTACTCGACTCTGCTCAACTCGTTTACACTCTTAGTGCCATGTGTGTTTTAAATGTTTGGAAAATATGCCTTTTGGCTTATGTGGATTACATTGACCTTTTTTATATAGTCAAGTGTTTTATGGATCCATTTTAACTTAAATGAGTTTTGAGGACCTATGACCGGTTTTAATAGCTCAATGTGAGGCTTTAGACGTATATTGCATATTTGTTGGATAATTACATGTTTTGAGTGCATCAGTCATTCAGTTTGAGTCATGTAAAATTAGAATTTAATGCATTAGATACATAGGCATGTGAGTCAGTCCTAATGATTTTTGAGTAGTCGGTATTACGGAGAGGAACCCACATGGGTTGGACTCCGAGACCGTAGTCGGTATTAGTCCCTGGAAACAAGTTATAATTTGAAATTAATCACAAGCAAGATATATGAATCAATCAAACACTTAACCTGTTTCAATTAGATGAAAGATTTCGTACAAATGTTCTCTGTGATACTTTCTCTCTCTAGAACTCAAACTGCGTACAATGTCCAACTTCTAACTCTTAGCCGTATACCTACTAACAGGAACAAAAACTATTTATATTGAGCTACTTTACAAACACTTTAACTTTCTAGTATTACAAAATAGACTTTGATTTTGCTTTGAGGGTTGACTTGAACTTTGACTAGGTTGACTTTCAGTCTTCAGTCTTCAATGATCTTGTATCCAACAAATACATGCACTAACATTCTCCTCCTTTGGATCAAGATCATCTTTAAAAAGATTTTGCAATTCATTCTCCCCCTATCGATGCATTGAAGAACTTTAACAATTTATCTCCCCTTGTAGATTATTGTCAACTCAGATCATCTTCAGAAAGAAAATAAGCATTGAAGTATAATCTATCCTTTATCTCTAAAAACAATTATGTAATCTTCCCAAAATCTTTGAACAACATCTTTTACAATCAGCTTTAACATCCTCTTCCAAAGTAACAAGAACCTTTCTCAGACTATGGAAAGAAATTATCTTCAGATTCAGCTCAGTTTGCTTTAGTATATTTTCTTCAAAGAAAATTTCAGTAAAATTTATCTTGCTTTTAGAATTCTTTGAATTTGCTCTTTCAGCTTTGAACAAACTTTCTTCAAATTAATTGTCTTGACATAAATTTCTCCTTTAAGCTCCAACTTTTCTTTATCATATCCCACATTTCTTGATCACTTCTCAAACATTTCTTGATCCTCTCCCCCTTTTTGATGATTGAAGCATTGAGATCATCAAAACTTTCACAAGAAATGTGTTAAAGCACAGATTTATTGGATTCAAGATCATCAAATCTGAAGATTGTAATCTGAGGTCAAAGCTGAAAAGTCAAACTCTCAATATTAGTCTAGGTCATTTGTAATAAATAGTCAAAGTTAATTTCCTTGTATTTTATGTTTTGTCTTTTTCTCTAAATAGTTATATGGTTTTTAGGTGCTAGGGTTGGTTGTGCAAGAGGGGTGCCCAAAATAGTAATCAGCCGCCACTTTCTATTCTAGAGAGAGAGAGAGAGCTTAGAGAGAGAATTATCCTTCAAGAGAAAACTTGTAATCGGTTGATTGTGAAATCAAAAACAGGTTTGATTATTCTCTTGTTGTGATTATATATTTAATGTGATAAGAAACTGAATTTACAGGGACAATCAAAATGTCACTGAAAATCTGATCTGACCACTGATCTTTTCCACTGAGCCTTTGATTCTCCGTCAATTCATAATGATATTCATCCGAATCTTTTCAAATTCAGACAAAATATTAGTGTAACACCTGAATCAACAAATGAATCAGTTAAAATGCCCGTCAGTAACACGAAGTCACTGTGTGTAACGACTACACATTGGAAAGGAGCTTTTTGATGTTTACTCCCCCAGGTCTTCCATTCAATCATCGAATAACACAAGTTTATTCTATGAACGTTTTGACAGAAAAACGAATTTCCTGTGTACTCGTGCTTGTGTATGAAAGAATTAAGTTTGATGATTGCTTTTGATAGGCTCAAAATTGTGTAAACCATTGAGCAACAACAGTATAACACAGACTCAATTGTGCATGATCGAAGTGCGAAGGTGGGGCAGACTTCCTTCTTTTTCAATATCCAGATTTTCCAAATAAAAACCAGATAGATTATGTGTTGCGTCCCCTTTAAAATATGAAGCATCTTCTATTTGAGTAAATGATGAGTAGTTGGTGGGGTTTAAAATCAAGCGTTGGCATGGGCTAGTTGCTTGTTTCAATGATGTTCACGAAGAATTGTGAAACACCAGCAATGTGGTTGCCCGACTCAGAAAGTAGTTGGTTCAGAGTTTGATATTCTTGTACTCTGTTCTCACACCCTCTTTCTTTTAATCATTAAGATCACTTCTAACCAAACTCTCATTTCCATTTTACCTCATCACACAACCTACACTCAGTTGTTTTGACTCCTCGCCTCTCGATAACTAAGGATTAACTTCTTGGGTAGGAAACACTGGTTAACGTGAATCCATAGAAGTTTCATTGAAGTCCTAACACAACGAACCTATGTTGTTTTCCTAAAAGAACAATGTTACTCAAAATGGTTTAACTTTGCAGTTAAAGCATAAAATACATGTCAGATGTCTGTATGCTCATAAAGATAATCATGAAGATTTGAGCATTTTAAACATTGAAGATATTTCAAAACAAGTATATTGAATGAATGAAATGAATACAAGAAACTTGTCTGAAAATCTAACATTGTATGAAAAAGATCAAAATTTGAAATGATTTATCGATTAAGGCTTAGGTCAACAACAATTTTTTTTTTGGATATTTGTCTATACGAATCAAAATATAGACATTATTGAATGAAAAGTTTCTAAATGAAATCACGCTCAAACGTTGAATATCATGCGGGGTGTATCACCATCGAAAATTTTGTTCAATTTGAGACATGGTGATAACATATTCAACAAAAATTAAACCAGTGTGAGCGAATACTTGAAAGTATATGGAAAAGATAATACACAAGTATTTATCTTTTGAAACACACGGTTTATTAAACATTAAAGCACATGTAAATGAAAACATTTAAAAATCACACTTCTATATTCATGAAATCTTTTTAAGAATCAGAAGTGGTTTGAACATTTAAGAATATGTTTTCATATCTGAAAGTTGTCCTTCTTTCAGACACGTATGAGATTAAGATTAGAAATAAACCTTTTGATCAGTCTTAAAATCTCACCAAGTCAACTCTAGGTCATATATGATATGATCATGTAAGCTCTCTCTCAATTCTGCAAAAAAATCACAAGTCTGTCAAAGTACAAAGCTTTATTCACAAAATTTATTGAAAAGTAAATTGACATAAAGCAATAAAACTTTGAAAGTACGAGTTATGATCAGATTTATGCATCAGTGATAAACATATGCAAAATTTATAAACTCCCCCTCAATTGTATGTAGATCATCTTAGCTTATATCATTTCACACTCCCCTGAGATCATGAACAAACTTAAGTGCAGATATCTTTCAGATTAAAAATAAAGAAATGAAGAAAAATAACAATAACAAAACTTTAGTAGGTAATCACAGATTAAGTCTTGAGATTTAACATACCAAGTTTTGAAACGAGAAAATTAAATCTCTTTTCATCTAGAGGATTGGTAAATAAATTAGCAGGCTGATAATCTGCGTCTACAAAATAAAGTTCGATTGTACCTTTTTCTACATTATCTTTGATAAAATGATATCGTACGTCAATGTGTTTGGTCTTCGTATGTTGAACAGGATTCACAGATATGGCAATCGCGCTCTTCGAATCACAGTAGATCGGGATCTTGTTGAATTTGAAGTCATAATCTCGGAGTTGTGTTCTCATGCACAACACTTGAGAACAACAACTCGCCACAACGATGTAGGGGTGTACGCGGGTTGGGTTGGGCGGTTTTGCACATATTTACAACCCAACCCAACTATGGCGGTTTGGAAAAACTCAACCCAACCCAACCCATTCAAAAGTATAACCCAACCCAACCCTTGCGGGTTATGGCGGGTTGGACGGTTTAGTAGTTTACATAAAATTGTAAAATGAAGTACGATAAATACTACTAAGAATATACAAACGTTTAGCGAACCAAGAGGTTATTTGGTTAGCATTTAGTTGTGCTAGGGATGTAAATGAACCAAACGTTTGGCGAACCGTTCGGGAGAATTTTGTTTTATATTCGTTTATTTAAGAATTGATCGAACATGAATACATTTTTTTGTTCGTTTAGTTAAATGAACGAATATGAACAATGAGCTTGTTCGTTCATTTACGTTCGTTAATGTCTGTTTGTTTACGTTTGTTTATATATATATATATATATATATTATGATATTAATATGTAAAATCATTAATTATATTAAAATTTAAGAATTCCTTTTTTATTATTCATAAATTTACCCGATTTTTCATTTTGTTATGTTATTTCGGAACGAAATGATGATTAATGATGTTATTTTTTCGTTCATTTGTGTTCGTTCGTTTATGTTCATTTAGCATCTTAACGAACAAATGTAAATGGACACGAACAAACACATTTTTTAACGAACGAACATGAACACAAAAAATTAGGTTCTTTTACCGTTCGTGTTCATTCATTTGTTTGGTTAAGTTTAATGAAAGAACACGAACAATCCTCCATTAGTTTGTTCAGTTAAGTAAAATGTATTATATATATAAATAATGTATATAATATAGTTTGGGCTATAAATTTGCTTAAATAGACTAGTTGTTTTTTATTCTTGTATTATATATATATATATATATATATATATATATATAATTTTATAAAAATTATATATTAGCGGCGGGTTGGCGGGTTGGGCGGGTTGAACAAATCGTAACCCAACAGCGATGTACATTGCGGGTTGGCGGTTTGGCGGGTGGGCGGGTTGGTTTAATTGGGTTGTTAGCGGTTTGGGTTGGGCGGGTTTCGCGGGTTGAAATTTTTTTGTACACCCCTACAGCGATGTACTCTGCCTCAGCTGTTGATGTAGATACACATAGTTGTTTCTTTGAAGCCCAACTCACGAGTTTATCGCCCATAAATTGTATGTGATCCGACGTACTTTTCCTGTCAAGCATACAACCTGCATGGTCTGCATCTGAATATGTTGTCAGTTCAAAACCTGTATCCTTAGGATACCACAGACCAAGATCTGCAGTGCCCTTCAGATATCTAAAAATTCGTTTAACTACAGACAAATGGGATTCTTTTGGAGAAGCCTGATATCGAGCACATAGACATGTAGAGAACATAATATCTGGCCTAGTAGATGTTAAATACATCAAAGAACCAATCATACCTCGATAGGTTCTAACATCGACTAGTTTTCAAGAAGGATCAACACCGATCTTAGTTGTTGGTGCCATCGGGGTTCCAATAGGTGTACAATTTTCCATTTTGAATTTTCTAAGAATATCAAAAATGTACTTAGCTTGATTGATAAAGATCCCCGTGGAAAACTGTTTGACTTGTAATCCGAGAAAGAAATTCATCTCTCCCATCATACTCATCTGAAATCTGGACACCATGAGGTTAGAAAAATTCTTACAGTATTTTGCATTAGTTGAGCCAAATATGATATCATCCACATAAATCTGAATTAAAATGATATCGGATTTTTCCTTTTTAATAAACAGAGTAGTATCAATTTTACCTTTCGAGAATCCCGACTTGACTAGGAATTTAGATAGCACTTCATACCAGGCTCGAGGGGCTTGCTTCAGACCGTAAAGGGATTTGTCCAGAATGTATACATGATGCGGTTTCTCTGGATTGACAAAACCTTCAGGATGAGATACGTAGACTTCCTCCTTCAAGATGTCGTTTAGAAAGGCAGTCTTCACGTCCATCTGATAGACGGTGAAGTTCTTGTGGGCCTCTTATGCAAGAAACATCTGTATAGCCTCGATGCGCGCCACTGGAGCATAAGTCTCGTCATAGTCAATACCTTCCTCTTGCCTATATCCTTTAGCTACTAGTCTTGCTTTGTTTCTGATAACGATACCATCTTCGTCTTTCTTCTTTTTGAATACCCATTTTGTGCCAATAATGGTTTTACCTTCTGGCTTAGGCACTAGTCTCCAGAATTTTAATGCTTCAAACTGATTTAGCTCTTCTTGCATTGCAGTTACCCAATATGAGTCGGCTAGAGCTTCAGATACACGTGTTGGCTCTACCTTGCTCAGGAATGAGTCATGCATACATTGATTAAGAGTAGCAGACCTAGTTTGCACCGGTTTAGATGGATCTCCTATGATCTGATGTATGAGGTGCTTTTTGGTCCACTTCTGTTCATGAGGGAGTGGATTTGATGTAGATTGATCGTGATGTTCATCTAAGAATCCACTATTCTTCTTGTTCAGGGAGGGATTCATTTGAAGGATTTTGTGCAGAAGCATCAGTTGGTACAACATTATCTGGCTGTTGATTAGTCGTTACAGTGCAACCAACTGAGTCAGCAACTTCTGTCTCGGTAGTGTCATGTACAACTTCAACTGAAGGAGTAGTTGTTTGAATCTGAGTTTCTTGTTGAACCGGGTGGACAATTTCAGTAGACACATCTGAAGTGATTGGATGATGACTGCTTGAATCTTTAGTTCTATCAATCACAACAGGTTTAGGCAATTTAGACCCAAGAAACTCATCGTAAAAGAATTCAAACAATAAATCTAATTCAGATAAATGAGATGTAGAAGTAGATGGTTTATCATAATTAGTCGCATTAACCACAGGTTCTGGACTGATTTGTCCAGAAGCTAATACTCCTGTAAGTACGGGTTCTGAACTGTTTTGTTCAGAATCCAACTCCTCATCAAATGCGACGCTGACGCTCTCAACCACGATCTTTGACTTCTTAAAATACACCACGTATGCAACAGATGTTTGAGAGTAGCCGATGAAGATGCCTTCTTCAGCTTTCAGATTGAACTTTTTCAAGTTCTCTTTGTCGTTCAATACAAGGCACCTGCATCCAAAAATATGGAAATGTTTAATTCTAGGTATACGATTATTGATTAAAGCATATGGCGTTTTACCAAACTGGCAGTGGATTATGGACCGATTTTGCGTGTAGCAAGCAGTAGATACAGCTTTAGCCCATAGAAACAGAGGTAGATCCGATTGACTCAGCATAGTTCGAGTGGCCTCGACTAGCGTTCTGTTACATCTCTCTACGACTGTTATTCCCAATATTATCAAGTTCTAATTGTAAACATACAAACAAGATGATTCAATCGTAATCATATGTCATTGATTAAATCTCAACAAGTACAATCTCAAGTTTCTCTCTCTACATACACACACTCTCTCTCTAAAATGATTTTCTAATCATGCTCTTCTCTAATCTGCTCACTCTTCTACAATGACTTACTTTCCAAGCATTACAAAGACCTCAAGGTATTTATACCCTCACACAATTACAAAGAAACAAAAACACAATACATTGACTTTGACTTTTATTACAAAATGACTTTGACTTTAACTGAGAGTTGACTTTCCAGCTTTGACTTGTTGTATTTTGATCTTCAATCTCTATGATCTTGAATCCAACAAATTTGTGCTCTAACATTCTCCCCCTTTGGATCAAGATCATCTCTAAAAAAATATTGCAGTTCAATCTTCTCTCTTTAAGGTTCATTTTGAATCTTTCCCCCTTTGTAGAAAAAACGATCTTCTCAAGAAATTAACATGCTCTCCCCCTATTAATATGAAAAGATTTACATTCTCCTCTTCTCTGATAAACTCTGTATCTTCAAAAACATTCAGCAATCTTTCTCAAAATCTGATCTTCAAGAGTAGTAACATCATTCTCTCTCAAGGTTATAAACAAACCTCTTTCAGACACAATTCTAGTAACATCATTCTCTCTCAAGGTTATAAACAAACCTCTTTCAGACACAACTCTGATTGCTTTAGCAAATTATCTTCAACCATTCTGAAATCTTTGAACTCATTCAGCAACCTTTCTTTCACAATCATTACTTGATCATCTTCTCCCATCTTTAACATTGCTGACTCAGACATTTCTGTTAGAGCACAGTCTCATTGGATTCAAGATCATCCAATCTGAAGATCGCAATCTGAAGCTAAAGCCAGAAAGTCGACTCTTAAATATTAGTCTAATGTCGTTTGTAATAAAATGTCAAAGTTAATTATAGTTTAGTTTGAGATATTATGTTTTAGATAATATCTTGTTAACATATTATATTAGTTTATTAGTTAGATATTAGTTTAAGTTATTATATTAGTTAGATATTTAGTTTTAGTTTAATATTTGTTTTTCTTGCAAGTTGTTTGCAAGTTGGTTGATAGTGTGTTTGAGAAGTTAGACAAGAATCAGATCACACAAATCACACACAAGAACACACACAAAAAGGTGAAAAACACAGAGAGCTTTCAAAGAGAAATCTATCAACCATATGTATTCCGTGTTTATTAATCAAACAGGTTGGTAATCGTATATGTGTTGTTATTGATAAGAACTTGATAGTATTGTGGACCGAAAATTGGTATCAGAGCCTGATAATAGATTCAAATCAAGTTTTACAAAGAACGACTATGTGTTCTTCATTTCAAAATCATTCTCGAGTTTTAGTGTGTTCTAGGAGTTGAAATCGATCAGGTTGTGATCGAATAGGGTGCTAGATCGAGTTGTTATAGTTTGATTTCATTATAAAGCTTCAATTGATTCAAATTTTGTGATTTTATTGCAAAACTTTTCACGAGCAAAAACTCACTGTGCCATTGATCATTTCGTCAAAAAGTGTTTGTTTTCAAGATCAAGTGGTTACAATCTGTTCTAGAACTGTTAGTGGTCGATTTGCCAAAGTTGGGACTGCTAATCGTTGCCTAACAGAGTTATTTGAGCAAACAGATCGATTTTTTGAAGTACAGGGATGAACTTACGCAAAGTTCAAATACGCGGCAGTTCATAGTCAGTTTTGCGCCATCAACTAGTCGCGCAAAACTCAAACTCGCGCGATCAACTATTCACGCAATCTTTAAAACGCGCGACCTTCGACTCGCGCAATCATCAGCTTGCGCCAACTTTGTCTCGCACAATTCTCAGATCTTAAGTTCACGTAAAGTTCATAACGCAAAGTCGATCTCAAGTACACTTTTGCGCCATGAACACGTCGTGCAAAACTCAATTTTGCGCGACCAACTGCTCGCGCAAAACTCAAAGCGCGCGACCTTCATCTCACGCAAATCCTTGTTTTGCGCCAACCACATCTAGCGCAAACTCCAATTTCACACTTTTCCATACTTAGACAAATTTTTGCAAACTGTAATATGGCCTCTACATGTCAAAAAAAATTCTCTAGGGGCGCTGCCCCCATACCCCCGCAAGGGCGTTGGGGGACAAAGTTCTGTTCGTGATCAAATTTTTCTAAGTTTCATTCTAAGATTTTCAGTATTTATCTGTTTTTATCTGGATTAACGATCATATCTGTCAAGTTCTCTTGTTACAGGAATCATGGATCTTAATGATTTCTTTGCTCCTCCAAGAGAGAAAACTCTGTCTCAGAAGGTTTCAGATCTGAAAGACCATTATCAATTAGACCAGATGACTATTTCAAAAGAATTTTTATCATCTGGAACTGATATGAAACCTCCTGTTTTAGAAAGAGGAAAATATGAGCAGTGGAAAATCCATTTCTTAGACTTTATTGACAAAAATGAATTGAATACTTATATCAGATTATCTTTGCAGGAAGGAATGACGAAAATTCCAACAAAGTTCAATTCTTATCGAGGATCTTATGGATATATGGAAATGAAAGAAGGTCCAGTATACCTTAATGAATACACAGATGAGCAGAGACGGAGACATGAAGCTGATAAATTTTCCAAAATTCTTATATTGAAAGGAAGTTCAGAAGAGATTTCTATTCAAATAAATAGCAAATGGAATACAGCAAAACAGTTATGGGATCAGCTTGAAGGTAAATCAAGATTGTCTCCAATAGAAAAGGTTAAGGTATTGGAAGCTGAGAACTCTGAGCTAAAAGGACAGATTTCTGATTTGGAAGCTCAAATACAGAAGCTAGATCCTGTTGAGAGCAATGAGAAGAAATCTAAGGATTTGGAGAGTACAAATGCTAATCTTCAAAAGAAAATATCATAGTTTGAAAAGAAGTTCTCAGATCTTTCCAAGAAGGGTATAGAGGAGAAGAAGGTGATTGAGCTTAAATGTTTAAAGCTTTCTCAACAAGTTTCTAATTTTGAGAAAGTAATAATTTTAGAAAGAGATCAGTTTGCCAAAGAGAAGAAGGCATTTGATCAAAAGAATGTTGGATACTTAAAAGAGATATCAGATGGAAGAAAGGGTGCTAAGAAGGGATTTGTAGAAGAGAGAAGCACCTTTGAAGCTACAATTAGAAAGCTTAATGCAAAGCTATCTGAACTTTCTAAATATGCACAGAAAGAGAAGAAAAAGGAGTCAGAGTTTGAGACGAAGATTGACCTTCTTGTCAAAGAATGAAACAATTATTCTTCAAAGAATAAAGAGCTTGAAAAGATTATTTCAATGGTGGTGGTGAATGAGCGCAAGACTCCAGAGTCAATTGTCCACTCACCAAGAGATGATTCAGCTGATTCGGAATGTTCATTCAAGTCAGCCGCAAGTTCAACATTCAGAACTGCTTCTTCCAAAAGGTCAGTTAAATCTTCTAATCAGATTCGTAGTACTAACCTTTTCTTTGATAAAAATACAGATAGTTCAGGTACACATCAAAGAAGGAGAAGAAACTTTAAAGAAGATCAACTGGTCTGGAACAGGAAACCAGTTGAAACAAAGAAGAAAGATGAGCAGAAAAGTAAGAAGTCATGTGTACATACGCAAAATGCCAAGAAGAACAATGCGCGTAAAGGTAAACCTGATTTTGTCTACACGAGAGATCAATTAATCAGTTTGTCAGGTAAGAAACTCTATTGTTCTTATTGTCGTACACATGATCCTATTCATAAAACGAGTGACCATTATTGGTATGGTTCTTACTTAGTTACCCCCATAAGAACTGCAGCTAACACAGTTGGATCCAAATGGAAATGGATACCAAAGAAGAAGGTTGATTTTGTGTTGCAGGCACCTACTGTCAAAGGGGAGTAGGAGAATAGTGGCTTCTAAGTAAATCAACTTAGAACCCGGACTGCAACGAAGTTTGACTTCTAAACACAATAGTTTAGGACTCACACTTCAATGATCAAAAGACCATACTTCCAAGCTGAAAAAGAGAGTGTACTCCAATACTCGAATGAGGAAATCAACCATCAAGGGGGAGTACATATTTGTCTAAAAGTTTATGCATATTTTTTACATTGATAATTTTTCTAATGCATAATTTCAGGGGGAGTAAAGGTGATGACTTCTGATTATTTCTGATTAGAACTCGTACTTTCGTTGTTTTACTGCTTTTTGTCTTTTCAATTTAAGTGAATAATTTTGCTTTGACTAAGACATAAGACTTTTGCAGTTTTTGAGAGATGCTTACAAGATCATATCTTTATGACTTTAAGCTTAACTTCATGAGATGTAAGATCGCACGTAAAGGTATAATCCTTTATCTTAATCTCATATATGGTTGAAAGGAGGACAACTTTCAATCATAGAAAACATTGTTCTTAAATGTTCAAACCACTTCCCAATTCTCAAACCGATTTCATGAATTGGAAGTGTGCTTTTAAATGTTTTCAAGATCTACATTGTACTTTAACTGAAATAGTTAAACCATATTGAGCATCATATGCATCATAGGAAAACATGATTTCTTTGTGCTAGGAATTAACACAACTTCTATGGAATCACGTTAACCAGTGATTTCTACCCACGAAGTTAATCCATAGTGATTGAGTGTGAGAAGTCGAAAATAAATGAGGGTGATTAGAGTGAGGTTAATGTTTAAAAAAAAAAGGGTGTGAGAATATAGTTAAAAGAATATCAGAACTCTGCACCAACTTTTTCTGAGTCGGGCAGCCACAATTCTAATGTTTCACAATTCTTTGGTGAACATTATTGAAACAGGCAACTAGCCCATGCCAACTCTTGATCAAACCCCACCAACTACTCATTTTCTTCTTAAAAGGAAAATGTTTCATTTTCCAAGAGGAAGCATCACATTTGCTATCTGATTTTCATTTGGAAAATCTGGATATTGAAAAGAAGGAAGTCTGCCCCACCTTCGCACTTCACTCATGCACATTGAGTCTGTGTTTAACTTACTGTTGTCTCAGTGGTTTACACAATATTGAGCCTTATAAGCAATCATCAGTGCTTAATTCTTTCTATCACAAGCACGAACACACAAGGAATTTGTTTCTTTGTCATAACGTTCATAGAATTTACCCTTTGTGGTGTTTCGATGAATGAATGGAAGCCCTGGGGGAGTGATCATTAAAAAGCTCCTTTCCATTGTGTATTCGTTACACACAGTGACTTAGTGTTACTGACAGGAATTTTTAACTGATTCATTTGTTGATACAGGTGTTACACGACTAATTTGGCTGGATTTGCAAAGATCTAGATGAATATCTTATAAATTGATGAATCAGAGGCTCCGAAAGATAGACATTTCTTGACATAAAGTTTTGATGAACTTCTTACTATTTTCATCAAAAAGGGGGAGAAGGGCCGAACCAAGAAATGTGGAACAACACAAGATTAGAGCAAGTACTCTAAAGACATGCTGAATTGCAAGAAATTTTTGTTTGAAGATACTTTGCTAAAGCATTCTGAGTTAAACCTGGAGATTATTACATATTGAAGACTAAAAGGGAGATTGCATCTTCTAAGCTGAAAAAGAAGAAGATTGAGTTGCACAGATCTATTGGATAAATCTTTTTAGAATGATCTTGATCCAAAGGGGAGATTGTTAGAGCACATTCTCATTGGATTCAAGATCATCCAATCTGAAGATCGCAATCTGAAGCTAAAGGCGGAAAGTCGACTCTTAAATATTAGTCTAATGTCGTTTGTAATAAAATGTCAAACTTAATTATAGTTTAGTTTGAGATATTATGTTTTAGATAATATCTTGTTAACATATTATATTAGTTTATTAGTTAGATATTAGTTTAAGTTATTATATAGTTAGATATTTAGTTTTAGTTTAATATTTGTTTTTCTTGCAAGTTGGTTGATAGTGTGTTTGAGAAGTTAGACAAGAATCAGATCACACAAATCACACACAAGAACACACACAAAAAGGTGAAAAACACAGAGAGCTTTCAAAGAGAAATCTATCAACCATATGTATTCCGTGTTTATTAATCAAACAGGTTGGTAATAGTATATGTGTTGTTATTGATAAGAACTTGATAGTATTGTGGACCGTCAATTTCTTTAAATCATCTCCCTCTTTTTGATGAATAGAGCATCGATATCATCAAAACTTCCTCCAAGAAATGTCTTTGAAATTCTGTTCTGACCACTGATCTTTCAAACTGAGCGACTGATTATTTGCCAATTCGAACAAAGTATTCATCTAGCTCTTTTCAAATCCAGACAAATTAGAATGTGACACCTGAATCAACAAATGAATCAGTTAAAATGTCTGTCAGTAATACTAAGTAACTGTGTGTAACAAATGCACATTGGAAAGGATCTTTTGTTATGTTCACTCCCCCAGGGCTTCCATCCAATCATCAAAACACCACAAAGGCAATTTCTATGAATGTTATGACAAGAAAAAAAATTCCTTGTGTGTTCGTGCAAGTGATAGAAAGAATTAAGTCATCAAGTGCTTATAAAGGCTCAAAATTGTGTAAACCACTGAGACAACAGTAGATAAACACAGACTCAATGTGTATGATTGAAGTGCGAAGGTGGGGCAGACTTCCTTCTGTTTCAATATCCATATTTTCCAAATGAAAACCAGATAGATTATATGTTGCATCCCCAGAAAATATGAAACATTTTCTTTTTGAGAAGAAAATGAGTGGTTGGTGGGTTTTTGTTATCCCAGTTTAATCTAGTTGGTAAACAATCAATCAAGTAATCAAGCAACACAATAATAATCAAGAGATATATAAATCAGAGTAACATACCAATCCCTTGTATAAACTGTTAAACCTTGAGTGTTCTTGATACCCTTGGATTACAGCAACCTCTCTCTAAACAATAATTATGAAAGTAATAATAATGAGAGTTAACCCTAAAACTGAAATAAACAAAACATTAAATACCCAGGCCTAATGCCTATTGGGCTTTAATAAATGCTAAACGGGCTTGAGCCCAATAGCTAATAACTATTAAACTATTACAATTTAAACCCTGAACTGTAACTATCAAGTAAATACAGTTTAGACCCTCTAATTTAACTTTGACACAATTGCAGTTTAAACCCTTAACTTTAACTTTAATCTTGAATACAATTTATGATCCAACAATCTCCCCCTTTGGATTCAAGATTAAAAAAAAAATTGCAATTGTCTTCGGGTCTTCTCTTGTCTTCACTTTTCTCTTGAGAATCTTCAGATATGACGTTGATAGCTTCAAAACTTTGAAAATTTGAATATCTTCAGATCTTCAGTTTGTATTCTCCCTTTTTGTATCTTCTCCCCCTTTTTATATCTTCTCCCCCTTTTTGATGAGTGGTGAGAATCAACATCATCAAAACTTGGCAAAACAATCTCCCCCATTGTGTATGATCACTTAAGCACAATCTTCATCATATAACGAGCCCTGTATGGAAATAAGAGTAGTCTCTCCAAATGGAAAGAGTGATTATCTCAATCTTTTCAGATTCAAATAAAAAGTAGTAACCATTCAAATCTTTTCAAATTCAAACAGTTAATAAGTGTAACCCTGAATCAACAAATGACTCAGTTAGAATGCCTGTCAATGACACAAAGTCACTGAGTAACACAAAGTTACTATATAAGGAGCTGGTTTGATGTAGACTCCCCAGGTCTTCCATTCAATCATCGAATAACACATGGTTATCTATGAACGTTCTGACAGAAAACAAATTTCTGTGTGCTCGTGCATGTGTATGAAAGAATTAAGCACAGATGTTTGCTTTTCATTTTAGGCTCAATGTATGTAAACTTGTTGAGACAACAACAAATTATACAAAGACTCAATGTGCATGAGAAAGGGTTCGAAGGTGGGGCAACTTTCCTTCTTTTTCAATATTAGTATCTTCCAAATGAAGAACCAATAGCGTATGTGCTGCGTCCCCAGAAAATGTGAAACATTCTCTTTTTGAGAAAAGAATGAGTAGCTGGTGGGGTTGTATGCAAGAGATGGCATGGGCTAGTTGCCTTTTTCAACGATGGTCACCAAAGAATGTGAACCAATCAGATTATGTGGCTGCCCGGCTCAGAAAGAAGTTTGGTGCAGAGTTTAATATTCTTTTACTCTGATCTCTCACCCTTTTTCTTTTAATGCTCACGTCTAACCAATCTTTCTTTTTCATTTTACCTCTTCACACACCATCACTCAATTATTTTGACCCTTCTCCCCTCAATCACTCAGGGAATACTTCCTGGGTAGGAAACACTGGTTATCGTGAATCCATGGAAGTTCTGTTAAGCTTACACACTGAATCCCATGTATTATCCTAAAAATACATGCTGTTCAACAGGAGTTTTGTACATGTAAGCACAAATACCACTTGTTACATGAAGAATAAAATATTCAGAGATGTCAAAACAGAAGATGTTTGACGATGCAATTCTCCCCCTCAAACTAAAAGAGTTTGACGATTTAAGCTCTTAAGGAGTTTTCAATTAAGCTTATAGACGATTTGTCATGAAGAATACTATGCTGGAGAATCAAAAACGAATGTGGTTTATATGAACAATATATAAACATATGTTCAATGAAAGCACATGAAATGACGTTTGATTCAATCAACAGTGAATACAACTAACGTGAGTATTACCATAGAAAGATTTAACTTTTGATACATGGTAATAACAAAGTCAAAATAGAATGTTCTGAACCGTTATGTGTATGAATACTTGACAAAGTATATTGACAAGATAAAACGCAAGTATTTATCTTTAAGAACACACGGTCAGATAAGCATTTAAGGATCCAAAAATCTGTTAATAGTGATTAGAAGCCATAGTCACTTGAACCAACCTGCATAAGTGAAAGAAACAATGGTAATCATTTATGAAAATGATTCCTTTCTCGTTAACAACAGTTGGAAAATAATCACACTATCAAGATTTGGAATACTCCCCCTTGAATCATGAGTAAGGTTTAAGACATGTTCAACATACCAAGTTTGCTGATTAGAAATTGAAATCGCTTTTCATCCAATGGCTTGGTGAAAAGATCAGCTAACTGGAAGTCAGTTTGAACAAAGTGCATTTCAATATTACCTTTTTCTACATGATCCTTGATGAAATGATAGCGTACATCTATATGCTTGGTCTTCGAGTGTTGTACCGGATTAGCAGTTATAGATATTGCACTCTTGGAATCACAATAAATCGGAACGCGCTTGTAGTTGTATCCAAAGTCCCTTAACTGTGTCGTCATCCAGAGGACTTGAGAACAGCAGCTAGCAGCAGCTACACACTCAGCCTCGGCAGTGGATGTTGAAACACAGTTTTGTTTCTTTGAAGTCCAACTCACAAGTTTGTCACCTATGAATTGACATGATCCAGAGGTGCTTTTCTGGTCTAGCTTACAACCTGCATGATCAGCATCTGTAAAGGCAGTTAGTTCAAAACGAGAATCCTTTGGATACCAAAGGCCTAGATTAGGAGAACCTTTGAGATATCTAAGGATTCGCTTAACAGCAGTTAAGTGCGACTCTTTAGGATTAGACTGATATCTCGCACAAAAACATGTGGCAAACATTATATCCGGGCGACTGGCAGTCAGATAAAGTAAAGATCCAATCATGCTACGATACACCTTTTGATCAACAGGCTTCCCGGAGGGATCCGCGTCTAAGAGTGTACCAGTAGCCATTGGTGTTTTCATGACTGAACTATCTGACATATTGAACTTTTTCAAAATATCGTTTATATATTTAGCTTGATTAATAAATATGCCTTCGGGTAATTTCTTTACTTGTAGACCAAGAAAGAAATTCAATTCACCCATCATCGACATTTCAAACTTTGTTTCCATTATCTTTGAAAAGTTCTTGCAAAATTTCGGATTTGTCGACCCAAATATTATGTCGTCAACATAAATCTGAATAAGAATCAAGTCCTCACCTTGCCTTTTAAGAAATAAGGTTGTATCAACAGTACCTTTCTTGAAACCAGAAGCAAGTAGAAATTTAGTGAGAGTTTCATACCAGGCTCGCGGTGCTTGTTTGAGACCATAAAGCGCTTTGTCTAAAACATAGACATGATCAGGGTGATGAGGATCAACGAAACCTTTAGGTTGAGCCACGTAAACCTCCTCATGCAAAACGCCGTTTAGAAAAGACGACTTTACGTCCATTTGATAGACAGTAAAGTTTTTGTGCGCTGCATATGCGAGAAAGATTCTGATGGCTTCGATCCTTGCAACCGGGGTGAATGTTTCGTCATAGTCGATGCCCTCTTGTTGACAATACCCTTTTGCGACCAGTCGAGCTTTGTTTCTCACGACTACTCCAGCTTCGTCTTTCTTATTTCTGAACACCCACTTTGTTCCAATAACGGATTTACCTTTAGGTAGTGGGATCAAGCGCCATACCTTGTTCCTTTAGAATTGTAGAAGCTCGTCTTGCATAGCAGAAATCCAGAATGGATCACGTAGAGCTTCAGCCGCTTTCTTTGGCTCTAAGGAACTGAGGAAGCTGGAAAACATGCAGAAGTTAGCTGTTGCTGACCTTGTCATGACACCAGATTGTACGACACCTATCACATTGGTCAGGGGATGATCCTTAGTCCAACGATGTGTGCTTGGTAGAGCTTCAACTGTTTGTTGCGTATTCGACGCATCGTTTTCATCATGCACGTCAGGTTGCTCCATAGATGTACTCGGGACATCTTGTACTGGTGTTTCTGATACTGAAGCTTCTGGACTAACAGTTGAAGTGCTCGGGACTTCGTTTCCAGAAGAACTATCTGTAGAGACAAATTCAGCATTAGTGGAGTCAGAAACTAACTTTGTACTCGTACCTGATAGAGATGAAGTGTCAGTGACTTCTTCGGAAGGTCCAGACATGTCTTCAGAAATAGTAGGGACCTCCGATCTTGTACCACTTGTTATTGATGTGGATATGCCTTTTTCAAAATCTGCACATATATCATCAAAGGCATCAATAAACAGTAAATCTAACTCAGATGAAGTAGAGTTAGAGTTTGAAGAATTGGATCTTTTAGGTGCTGGTTCTATTCTTGATTGAATAGAAGCTTTGTCGTTAAGACCGAGTTCTGAACTGTTGTGACCAGAAGTCCTTGTAGAATTCTCATCAAAGGAGACATTCATGCTCTCAACAATCGTCTTAGTTCGAATAATGTAAATTCGATAAGCTTTGGATGTCAGAGAGTATCCAACGAGATATCCTTCATCCGCTTTCTTATCAAACTTTGATAATCCTTGACGCTCTTTTAGAATGTAACACCTGCAACCAAAGACACGAAGAAATTTGATATTAGGTGTACGATTGTTGATTAACTCATATGCTGTTTTATTAAATCGCTTGACCACAATGGTACGGTTCTGTGTAAAACATGTTGTAGCGACTGCCTCGGCCCAAAGGTATATGGGTAGATCTGAGTAAGCAAGCATAGTACGAGCTGCTTCAACCAGAGTGCGATTCTTCCGTTCAACAATGTCGTTTTGTTGTGGAGTGTAGGCTGCGGAGAAGTTGTGTGAAATACCCACAGAAGTAAGATAACTCTTCAGGGTGTCATTCTTGAACTCCGTGCCATTATCACTGTGAATGGTTCTTACTGGCAGTTGAAGACATACTTGAATACGCTTGATGAAAGCGATAATCAACTCTGGCACATCTGACTTGTTGCGAAGAAACTCGAGCCATGTATACCTTGAGTAGTCATCTATCATTACCAACACATACTTCTTTCCGTTGATAGATGTTGTGCGCATTGGGCCACAAAGGTCCATATGAAGAAGTTCCAGTACTGATGAGGTCGATGATTCAGCTTTGGACTTGAAGGAGATACGCTTCATTTTGCCCAACTCACATGCGGAACAGAGTGAGTCTTTTTCGAACCTCATTTCTGGTAGACCTTTGACTAGACCTTGTCTTTGTAGCTTCGCTATAGATCGGAAATTCTGATGAGACAAGCGTCGATGCCACGTCCATGATTGTGCTTTAGAAGCTTTGGCTAGTAGACATACTGGACGTGTGGCAGACAGTGTAGGGAAATCTACATAGTATAGATTTCCATGGCGCTCAGCTTTGAAGACTTCGTAACCATCGTGATCTTCTAGATAGCAATGAGTGGTTGTGAAGCGGACTTGATATTGCATGTCACAGAAGTGACTGGTACTGAACAGATTGTGATCAAGTCCTTCAACATATAGCACTTTTTGAATCTTCACAACACCGTTATCGAGCATTCCATATCCTTTGACGTGGCCTTCGGCTTCAGAATTGGCAAATCTAACTGCTCCGGCAGGCTCCTCCACATAGTTATGCAAGAGGTGCTTGAATCCTGTCATGTGGCGTGAACATCCGGAATCTATTACCCACAATCGACATGCCTACAAAAGAGACAATTAGTTTTGCTTAGGCACCCATATCAAGATGGGTCCTTTGCGGTTAGCATCAAGCAATTCAGGAATATCCTCAGGTTTGACTTTTACTCTCCATTCATAACGCGGTTTTGGAACCCATTTCCAAACCATCTTAACATTCAATTCCTGAAAGTGCTTTTTAGAAGTAGGATTGGCAACTTTAGCTCGATATATTTTTGGTTGTGTAGAAGAATCAGAATTAGAATTAGACTTAGAGTTCAGCTTAGCTTTGATTTTATTCTTTTTGGACTTAGGAGGGGAGTAGTATTTGAATGAATTATCCCAACAGTGTTTGCAATAAAGATTCTTTAGAGCAAAATTCATAGACTTAGATTTATCGAAACAAATCTTACATTCATGTTTATCAAAAGAAGTACTATTCAAAATAACACTGTCTGTAGGACAACTATTAGAATTCAAACTATTCTTTTTATTCAAACTAAGATCTTTATTCTTCTTACTCCTCCCAACTCCATTTCCTTTTATATCTGAAACAGAAACATAAACCTTGTTAGTCTCTAACTTAGAAGGTGGTTCTTTTCTAGTGCTCTTTGAAGTCTCACCCTTTTCAAAAATACTTGGTGGATATTCAGGACAATCAGAGTAAACAACTGAAGGTTTTGTAGAGGCATCAAATTCTGGATTGGTTCTTACCTTCCGGCTTGGATCATTTAACATCTGTTTTTCATTTGAAGCATTTTTAAACAAAGTAATTTTCAAATCATTGATCTCAGTGCAAAGCTCTTGATTTATTTTTAAAGACTTTTCAAGTTTATGTTTGAGATCAAAGTTTTCATCTTCAACCTCATCAAGAGATTGTTGCAACATATCAATTTGCTTCATCAATTCAGATGTATTACCATCCACAGAATTTGACCCCTTTAAATCAGAAACAGGATCAGAGTTTGATGCATTCATCATATCAGAGAATATCTCTTCAGTCATGGACTCAATAAACTCCGTTTTATCATTTTGAACACAAGATTCATCTGCGGTAGCAGTAACTTCTTCAACCTCTTCAGGAAGTAAAGGTTTAGAAGCAATGGGAGTTGAGACTGATGGTATAGTAGATGGATCAACATCTGATTCATACTCATCAAATTTGCATGCAGTCTCAAGTAGAACTGTGTTAGTGCTCACTGATTCTTTAGAAGGTGTGGTAAATAGTGATTCAAACTCAGTAAATTCAATCTTTCGAGTTGCATAGCTTTCGTTCAAATCACCATATGTAAAACCAACAGATTTAAAAAGATTTTGAGAATCGGTGTCACCAGACTTGTTCTTTCCCATTTCTTCTTGACCTTTAGTCTCTTCAGAAGGTTTAGGAGAACTTGCTTCAACAAAAGTAGTGCGAATGTCAGGAATGGGTTTTATTGCGGAGCCAAATTTATCAAAATTATATAGGTGCTCCGGTGCCTTTTTCAAAATTTCATTAATTGGCACACCCAAACCTGGTTTAAGTTTGTAAAACCTTTCGTCTTGGAGTTTATTGGTCAACAGATTTAATGTCTGTTCAGTCTGACCTCGTTTCATGTTAATGTCCTCCAGTTGCTTTATTTTGGTGAAAGCTTCATTTCTTTCTTTATAACAAACTTCAAATTTGATTTGAAACTCACCCTTTTCAGCATTAAGATTCACAAGATCTGTTTCTAAACCAGATATTTTTTCTTTTAAAGACTCTTTTTCAGCTTTTAAATCATCTTTTTCCTTTTCCTTTTCTTCCACAACAACTTTTAAAATAGCATTTTCATCACGAAAGCTTAAAACAGATTGATGTGCAGAGCTAAGTTTGCCTTTCAGTATAGCAAATTCATCTTTCATGCCATGTATTTGGGCCATTAAAGATTCAATAAGTTCAGAATTTTCACTAACCTCAGAGTGTGCTTCTTCGGATTGTGTCTCAGAGTCTTCATCGTCACCTTCCAGCTTTGCCATGTAAGAAACTTGGGTGAAGTGTGCTTGCTCCTCGTCATCAGAACTTTGGAACAGCCAGTTCTCTTCTTCAGCCATTAGTACTTTTCCTTCTTCAGCTTTCTTGGCAATTAGTGACTTTCTTGAGTAGTCTCTGAGTTCTTCACTTTCTTGAATTTGCAGTCCCTTGAGAAGTGCCCAAATTTTCCACAGTTGTAGCATCTTCCTGGTTCATCCTTTAGCTCTTCTCGCTTCTTTTCTCTCTTTCCTTCTCTTCTATCTTCCTTCCGATCTTCTCGTCCGTCCTCTCTCTTTCCATGCCTCGGCTTGTATCGCATCTCAGACTTCTCTTTCTTGTATCCATCATACTTTGGCTTTGAGTAGAATCTTTTCTTGCCAAAGCTCTTCTTGAATCGTCGCGTAATGAGAGCCAAGTCTTCAGAGAACTTTTGAATATCAGGATTTGAATCAACTTCCAGTTCTTCATCACTCGAATCAGAGTCAGAGTCAGTAATTTCAATAACTAGAGCTTTAGATGCCTTTTTCTTAGACCTTGCAGAGGATACAGAACCTTTGCCGGCTATGAGAGCCACAGAATCCTTCAGATGATTAGACTCATTATTAATAGATCTCACCTCATCCTCATGTTGAGCAAGAGTAGAGAAGATATCAGTGACATTTTCTCGAGCCATATTCTTCGACATCTGGAGGTTGATAGCAAAGTTCTTCCATTCTGGATTCAGATTCTTGATGAACTTGTAGTTTATCTCAGAAGCAGATTTGGTGATGTTGTTCCTCCGCAAGTCATTGAGAATAATGTTGTACCTATTGTAGGTATCTAAAAGCAGCTCTCCTTCTTTTGCATGAAATCCCTCGTAAGCATTTATGCACAGATTCTGCTTAGCTTGAATAGAAGCTTCACTTCCTTCAAACTGCCTTGCTAGTTCATCCCAGATTCCTTTAGCAGTGCTCTGACTATCGACACGATTGTAGATGTCGTTTGGAATTGCCATCGTCAGATAGATTAGAGCCTCTTCTTCTAACTTGAGCTGGTCTTTCTGCTTTTCAGTGAAGAACTGAACTGGTTTAGGAATCTCTCTGTCAGGGATTTCAGGAGAGGAATCTGTAGCAGGTTGACCCTTTACTGTGATCATTGGAGTTTTAGGACCTTCAATGATTATTGTCATGAACTCTCTGTTCTTGTGATTCAGAAACTGAATCATTCTGGTCTTCCATTGTCGATACTCATTAGCCACGAGGACAGGAGGTTTGACTTGAGAACCCATCGAGAGAAGCTGATTCGACATCTTAGCTGTACGGTTAGTAAATAGACTTTTCTGTACCAAGACAACCAACTAGATGAGATCGTTAGAATCAAAAGTAAAGACTACACTAAAAAATTTTCAGAAAAAATAAATTTTCAAAAATAATCAAATGCAGTCCTCGCACACGGTATAAAGCACTAATATCTATGAATAAAATACTGAAAAATTAAGAAGATTTTGATCAAGAGCAAATCTTTGTCCCCCTTCGCAGACTTAGCACGGGGGTCCCGCTAGACTTTGAGATGCCCTATTACAGTTTGCAAAAATCGACCGGGGAATGAACTGTACCGGTCGAAGCAAAGACCGGAATATGCAAGACACCGGTCGAATGGCAAGACCGGAGTAACAGGTATCCGGTCGAAGGGAAGACCGGAGTAAGCAAGTACCCGGTCGAATGGCAAGACCGGAGTAACAAGTATCCGGTCGAGTGCTAGACCGGAAACCACTAAGGTCCGGTCGATACTCCTATCCGGTCGAAGGAAAGACCGGGGAATACTAAGGTCCGGTCGAAGGAATGACCGGATATCACAACTATTCGGTCGAAGGTGTAAGACCGTAGATCACGACTACCCGGTCGAAGGTACAGGTCGAATAACTATCGGTCGAACAATAATATTGATAACCACAGTAACAGATATGATCGATTAACATATAAGACCGATAATCACTAAGACTAGACCGAAGAACACGAAGAATATCTGGGGTTCGACCGAAACCAAACCCAGAAAATTAATTCGACCGATAACACAATTAAACCAACAAATAAGCAATCCTTCGATCGAATGTAACAGAAAAACACAAATAATCAAATACTAATCGACCGGATGCGATAACAGATTCATGAAATAGGATGAACAGTACTTCGCATGAATAGTATTTTTCGATGAACAGTATTTTTCGATTAATAGTAATATCATAAAAAATTGATTCTTAGGCTCTGATACCAATTGTTATCCCAGTTTAATCTAGTTGGTAAACAATCAATCAAGTAATCAAGCAACACAATAATAATCAAGAGATATATAAATCAGAGTAATATACCAATCCCTTGTATAAACTGTTAAACCTTGAGTGTTCTTGATACCCTTGGATTACAGCAACCTCTCTCTAAACAATAATTATGAAAGTAATAATAATGAGAGTTAACCCTAAAACTGAAATAAACAAAACATTAAATACCCAGGCCTAATGCCTATTGGGCTTTACTAAATGCTAAACGGGCTTGAGCCCAATAGCTAATAACTATTAAACTATTACAATTTAAACCCTGAACTGTAACTATCAAGTAAATACAGTTTAGACCCTCTAATTTAACTTTGACACAATTGCAGTTTAAACCCTTAACTTTAACTTTAATCTTGAATACAATTTATGATCCAACAGTTTTTAATCAAGAGTTGGCATGGGCTATTTGCCTGTTTCAATAATGTTCACCAAAAAATGTGAAACATTAGTAATGTGGCTGCCCGACTCAGAAAGTAGTTGGTGCAGAGTCTGATATTCTTTTACTCTGATCACACACCCTCTTTATTTTTGTCATTAAGCGCACATCTAATCAAACTCTCATTTTCATTTTACCTCAACGCACAACCCACACTCATTTCTTTTCGACTCCTCACACTCAATCACTATAGATTAACTTCTTGGGTAGGAAACACTGGTTAACGTGAATCCATAGAAGTTTTCATTTAAGTCCTAGCACAAAGAACCCATATTCTCCTATGAATCATATGTTGCTCAAAATGATTTAACTTGAACTGTTAAAGCTCAAATACAAGTCAGATATTTGTATGCTCATAATATAATTATGAAGATATGAGCATTTTAAACATTGAATATATTTCAAACAAGTAAATTGAATGAATAGAAATGAATGCAAGAGACTTGTTTGAAAATCTGACATTGTATGAAATGATCAGAAATGATATGATATAGCAATTAAAGCTTGTGGTCAAGAATAATGGATATTGTCTATATGAAACAAAATATAGACATTCTTGAATGAAATGTTTTTAGAAATGAATTAAAGCTCAAAATTCTTTGAAATACAAATGGGGTGTCTTACCATCGAAAAATATGTTTCAATTTAGAGACATGGTAAGAACAATTTCAACAAAAATTAAACCGGTGTGTGTGAATACTTGAAAGTATATGGAAAAGACAATACACAAGTATTTATCTTTGAAAACACACGGTTTGTAAAACATTGAAACTCAAATAAAATGAAAACATTTAAAATCACACTTCCAATTCATGAAATCTGGTTAAGAATCGGAAAGTGGTTTGAACATTTAAGAATATGTTTTCTATGATCGAAAGTCTTCCTTCTTTCAACCATATATGAGATTAAGATAAGAAATATAACATTTGTCGTTCAGTCTTAAATCTTATGAAGTCAAGCTGAAAATCATAATGATATGATCTTGATAGCTTCTCTCAATCTGCAAAAGTCTCAAAGTCATGTCAAAAGCAACTTTATTCACAAATTTATTGAAAAGTAAACAATATAAAGCAGTAAAACATTGAATGTACGAGTTCTGATCTGAAGTAATCAGAAATCATATTCTTACTCCCCCTGAAAAATATGCATCTGAAATTTATCAGTAAAAGGCACATGATAGAGATCTACAACTTCCCTTGAAGTGTAGTTCATCATATCTTCCGAATACATATTTCTAGAAAAAATTTAGGTACTCCCCCTTGAAGGTTGATTTCCTCTTCTGAGTATCTGAGTACATTCTCTTATCAGCCCGGGAGTATCATCTCTTTTGATCTTTGAAGTACGAGTCCTAAACTGTTGTGTTTAGAAGTCAAACTCTTTATCATTGAGGTACGAGTCCTGAAGTGTAGTATTCAGAAGCCTTTGTTCTCTTACTCCCCCTTGACATTAGGTGCCTGCAACACATAATCATCCTTTGGTTTTGGTACCCACTGGTATTTGGGTCCATGAATGTTAGTTGCAGTGCCTATGGGAGTAATTGAGTAAGAACCATACCAGTAATGATCACTAGTTTTGTGAACATGATCATGTGTACGACAATAAGAACAATAATATTTCTTACTTGATAACCTGATTAACTAATCTCTCGAGTAGACATGATCAGGTTTACCTTTTTCGCACATTGTTCTTCTTGGCTTTAGTCTCATGTACACATGTCTTCTTTCCTTTCTTCTCATCTTTCTTTTCTTCTTCAACTGGTTTCACTTTCCATACCAGTTCTTCTTCTTTGTATCTTCTTCTTCTTCTTTGTGCACCTGAACCATCTACATATTTATCATAGAAGATGTTAGTTGTACGAATCTGATCATAAGATTTAACTGACCTTTTTGAAGAAACAGGTTTCTGAGGTGAGCTTGCAGTTGTCTTAAATGAGCATTCAGAGTCGTCTGAATCATCTCTAGGTGTGTGGATTTATGACTCTGGAGTCGTGTGCTCAGTCACCACCACCTTTGAAAGAATATCTTCAAGCTCTTTAATCTTTGAAGATAAACTGTCTCTTTCTTAAATGATCAGGTCAATCTTCTTTTTGAATTCAGACTTCGTTTTCTTTTCTTTCAGCGCACTTTCTGATAGTTCAGATAGCTTGTCATTAAGCTTCTTAATCTCAGCCTCAAAAATATTCCTTTCTTCCTCAAAACCATTTTTAGCATTCTTTCTTCCATACGATATCTCTTTAAAGAATCCAACATTATTTTGCTCTATTAACTTCTTCTCCTTATCAAACTTTTCCCTTTCCAGGATGATTACTTTCTCAAAATCAGAAATCTGTTGAGAAAGTTTGATACTTTTAAGCTCAATTGTCTTCTTTTCTTCACAACTCTTCTTGGAAAGTTCTGAGAACTTTTGTGCAAACTTTGATCTTTCTTTTTCAAAATCAGATTTGTCTTTGGCAAGCTTTTGCTCCAAGTCTGATATATTCTTCTGAAGCTCAACATTGGCATCTTCCAGGCTCTTAATCTTCTCCTCATAACTTTCAACAGATGCTTGCTGGATCTGGATAGTCTGATTTTCAAAGTCAGAGATCTTTCTTTTCAGCTCAGAATTCTCACTTTCTATCTGAGAAATTTTCATTTTCAGAACTCTATTTTCAGTCTCCAATTCTTTTTCCTTCTTTTCAACCAAACTGAAATCATTCTTCAAATTTCTTTCAAACTCCATCCTTTTATTTGAAATATTTATTACCTTTTTATTAAGTTTATCAATTTCTGCTCTGAATTTCTCAATTACAACCCGATCTTCTCTATGTTCTTTTTCAAGCTCTGAAATCTTACGTTTCAGCCTTGCAATCTTATCTTCATCATCATCAGAAAAATATCCCATCTTGAATATTTGTTTCAACAAGAACTTGAATATGATCGTTAGTCCAAAAGAAATCACAAAAAAATAGAAAATTTTAGAAATCAAATTCAGAAAATCAAATTCCTAAAGTCACCAAGTCTGGAATTCGCAAACACCAAAAATGATTCAATGAATTCGCAAATAACACTGATATGCACGAAATTCGCAAATTACTAAAAACACACACAGAATTCGCAAGATACAAAAACAATCACAGAATTCGATGCACATGAATTCCTAAGATGAAAGATACGAATTCTACGAAATTCGTAACACTCTCACTTGCGAATTTTATACTTTTCGCAAATCTCACAGATACGAACTCTGTGGAATTCGCAAGAAACCCTTCTGCGAATTCTATACTTAAAGAATTTGAAAAACACTCTTGCGAATCCTATGAAATTCGTAACACACTGGTCTGCAAAATCTGTGCAATTCGAATATCAGACATCTGCGAATTTGTCCTTATGTTTTTCAGAAATGAAATTATGCGAAATCTGATATTTGCAAATTCTCCAAGCTTTTTACGAAATCTTTAATCTCTGCGAGTTCTTGATGACGAGTCTTGCGAGTTCTTCGTGGATTTAGCGAGTTCTTCAGATCTTCGAAGAAAAATCAATCTGACATGCCCAAAATCCAACTTAGACCTCGAATTTCGATCTGAGACTTTGTTAGTGTATTTTATTGTATCCAAGATTTAATGAGATAAGTCTAAGTCAAGTAAAGTCAACAAAGTCAAAGTCAATGTTTGTTTGTTCAAGTATCATGAGAGTTTAGGCATATAAGAGTTTCATATCCTTGGTATAAATAGGGATATGGTTGTATGAGTTGGTAGGAACCTTAATTGTAATACTTGTGATTGTAATATACGAGTTCTTTGTTTCTCTTACTACTCTCTCTCTCTCTAGATATTCATATTGTCATATTCTTGTTTGATTGTTGAATAGCTTGAATTGAATTGGGAAATACATTTTCAGAATTCGACAAACTGACCACTAACACACCTAGAACCAAAAACTAGCAACAAATTTCAATCTAAAACACATTACTATTACAAATTGATTCAATACAGTGCATGGAACTCGTGTAACTCGAAAACAACCAATTTATCAAATTAACTAAGAATTACAGTGCAAATCACAAATCAAATTACACAAACTCGGTCTAAACCAATATACGAACACATTCTCATCAATTACAGACACTAATTCAACCAAAAACTCAAAATTCAAATCTGAAAGTCGATGAAACAGTAACGACACTGATTTTCTTGAATGATTTCAATTGGATCTGCTCTGATACCAATTGTTATTCCCAATATTATCAAGTTCTAATTGTAAACAGACAAACAAAATGATTCAATCGTAATCATATGTCATTGATTAAATCTCAACAAGTACAATCTCAACTTTCTCTCTCTACATACACACACTCTCTCTGTAGAATGATTTTCTAATCATGCTCTTCTCTAATCTACTCACTCTTCTACAATGACTTACTTTCCAAGCATTACAAAGACCTCAAGGTATTTATACCCTCACATAATTACAAAGAAACAAAAACACAATACATTGACTTTGACTTTTATTACAAAATGACTTTGACTTTAACTGAGAGTTGACTTTCCAGCTTTGACTTGTTGTATTTTGATCTTCAATCTTTATGATCTTGAATCCAACAAATCTGTGCTCTAACAACGACTCCGTTCTGTTCAGGCGTTTGGGCAGCAGAAAACTGATGTGTTATCCCGACCGATTCGAGATAATCTTCAACAGTTCTGTTCTTGAATTATGTGCCATTGTCTGTTCGTAGAATCTTGACTAACTTTTGCAGATTCACTTGAGTAGTCTTTAAGAATGTGATGATGACTTCTGGCGTCTCATCTTTTGTTCTCAGAAATTTGACCCAAGTGTACCGCGAGTAATCGTCCACAATCACTAGTACATACTTCTTGCCGTTTATGCTTTGAGTACACATTGGACCACAGAGATCCATATGCAACAATTCAAGTGGAGAACTTGTACTAGGCTCAGGATTTGGCTTATGAGTGGCTCTTTTCATCTTGCCCTTCTCACACGCTGCGCACAGATGTTCTTTCATGTACTTAAGCTCTGGAAGTCCTTTGACTAAATTTCCCGTGACCAGTTTGTTGATGTAACAAAAATTCAAGTGAGAAAGCCTTCGATGCCATAACCAGCTTTGTTGCAATGAGGCTTTTGATAGTAGACACACCTCATTGTCAGTCTTGACTTTTGACAGATTAATCGTGTAGAAGTTTGACTTTCTCGTGCCAACCAAGAGTTCTCTACCGTCTTCAGTATGCACACAACATCTCTTGGCCTTGAAATTAACCTCTAAGTCTTTGTCACAGAACTTTCCAATGCTAAAGAGGTTATGTCCTAAACCTTCAACGTAGCTCACCTTCATAATCGTTACGTTGTCTTGAATAACATCACCGTAGCCCAAAATTGGTGAAAGCTGGTCGTTCTCGAAGCGCACATTCCCGCAGTATTTCTCTGTATAATTAGACAAAATATCTTTCTACCCAGTCATATGCTTGGAGCAACCAGAATCCAAGTACCACATATGACGGGTCTGCACAGGAGAAATCAGGGAATAACAACTTTAGGTACCCATTTAAATGTGGGTCCTTTCAGATTAGCACAAGATTTTGGCACCCATTTGAATTTGGGTCCGCTTTTATTTTGAAAACATGAGAAGCTTTAGAATGATAAACATGATAAGTACCAAACCAATCATCAGAATATTGGCGACAAACAAAATCATTCCGTCTATATCTAGATGACTTAGTAGTAGACCGAGATAATTGGAGTAATTGTTTTATTGTATATTTCTTGTAAGAAATTACAAGGTTTTGTTTATCAGAAGCAATAATACCAACTTCATCAGAAATACTATCAGTCGATCTATTACAAACATTATCAGGACATGATTTTGCTTTCTCATCAATCTTCTGTTTTGGTCGCCACTCAGTTCGTTCTTCAGACCTTTTCTTTTTCATCTATGAAACAAAAGATTTAGATATATTAGAAAAATTAGATTTCTGAGTTTGTCTTTTCTTAAGCTTACCAGTGTCGGTCCGCTTCTATGAGTGCCTTTTTCTTTGCTTTTTACCTTTTTCATAATATTCAGTACTCACAGAAACTGATTCACCAACCATGGTTGATGATTCACCTACTTCATACACACTAGGTAAAGCTTTAGAGTTAATGATAAAAGCTAAATGATCTGGAAGTTTAGCATTAAAGTCAAACATACCAACACTTTCATCAACACACCCATCATCAGAATTTAGAAAATCATTTGCAGACGCAAATAAGTCATCAAAATCATCTTCCGAAGTTTGAGGTACCTTAGAAGATATTGAACACTCGTTAGATTCAGATTTAAAAACAGTGTTCTTCATTACATTAGAAAACACAACTTGTTCAATGTCAACCGAAATTCTTTCATCAGATAAAGCATTTTCAAGATCAATAATTTTGCTTTCTAAAACAAGTGGAGGAACATAAATTTTTTCTTTAATCGGTTTTGCCTCCAACTCTGTAGTAGAATACTTGTTAAAGTAATCATTTGAAAGGAACTTTGGTTGTGCTGAAAGGTAACTATCATTCAACTTTTGATAGCAGAATGGTAGTTGCATTTTCTTTGTATTATTTCTATTTTCATCTTCTTTGGCCTCAACCTCATCAGGTGATTTGGTAACAAATTTGGTTTTCAAATGAGGATGTTTACCAGCCGCGTATAGAAAATCAAAGTTATATAAAGCAGGCTAATTTCTGATTGCTTTCTTTAGATAATGTGGGTTATCGTAATCGAGTCCCCACTTCTCTTTAACATCAGATTCCTCATTTGGTGTGTTTAAGAAAATGGTTTGATCTGTTTGTCCTCTAGCATACAGTTTGGCTTCCAAACCATTTACCTTTTTCTCTAAACTCTTATTTTCAACCTACAGTTTATGAGCTTTTAGCACAAATTCTTGTTTCTCAATATCAGACTTTGAAAGTTTAGAAACAATTTCAGAAATCTTATTTTCAAAACAATCTTTTTGAAGTTTAAAATTAGAAGCAGATTTGTTTAGAGAATCAATCAGACTTTTGTTCCCAACAAGTTTCTTATTGAGTTCAAAAATAGTTTGAAGTTTCTTTGCAACTCTGCTCTTTTCCTTTTTCAATTTGACTTGAAGGTCTTGAAGCTCGATCATCATGGCTTCCATTTTATTTACAAAATCAGATTCAGAAAAGTTTAGTACCTCAATTAGATGTTTCTTCATCTGACTCATCATATTTCACCTCTTTTCCCATCAAACACATATGCACGGTTTCTTCCTTTTCTTCATCGTCAGAGTGATCAAGCCAAAACTCGTCATCCACCATGAGTGCTTTGCCAGCCTCTTGTTGCTTGGCCAATAACATCTTATTTTTGTAATATTCTGAGTTTCGGACTTTAGGCTTTCGACAGTCTTTGGCGAAATGACCGGCTTTTCCGCAATTGTAGCACTTAACCAGATCATCAGTCCTCTTTTCACCACTATATTCATTAAGATTCTTCTTCTTCTTCTCTTCTGGCTTTCTCTCCACAAATTTCTTCTCAAATATTCTTCCTTCCACTCTTTCTCTATGCTCATGATTTCTTGACCCTGGCGAGTATCCTTGAGTGTTTGAACCCAACTTCTTGTAAAACTTCTTTTGAAACGCTCGGGTCAACAGTAGCATCGCTTGCTTGAGATTTTCTCCATCGTCACTGTCAGAATCAAAATTAACAGAATCTTTAGAACTAAGAATCACCACTTTCTTCTTCTTCTTCTTTTCCTTCTCTTTCTCTTTCCTTTTCTCAGCCACAACCAAAGTTATAGGATCAACTACTTTCTCAACCTTTTTCTTCTTTCCTCTTTTCTCTTCAACCTCCTCCTCATTATGTCTCAAAGTTTCATATACTTCATGAAGTGGGATGTCACTAAGGTCTTTCATCTGTTTCATCCTTCGAGTGTGCTTCTTCCACTCGGGCTGAAGGATGCTGAGGAACTTGACATTGTTTTCTAGCTGCTTCTTTTTCACTTTGTTCTTGGCAAGCTCATTAAGCAGTAGAACAAATATCTCATATGTTTCTTCAAGGCTCTCATTCTTTTTTGCCTTGAATTCCTCATAGCTGTTTATACAATTGGCAACTTTCATCTGGTTTCCGACCTTAGATCCCATCATCATCTTTTGGAGTTGATCCCACATCTTCTTTGCATTTGCCTTGTAGCTGTCAATTTTGATGTAGATCTCATTGGGTATTCTCTGTAAGAGTAGAGATCTAGCTTGCTTATATGCTTTGTATCTGTTCTTTTGTTCTTTAGTATATTGGGAAAGGTCTTTCGGAACAGTCTTTGTCTTTTGAGCTCTATCCATGTTTCTATCTTCGCTATCAGAAGACTCATCATCCGGTATTTCCATAGTGAGGGGTACCATAGGACCTTCCATGATTGACAGCAAAATATTTTCCCCGTTGGAATGTCTGTCAACGAAATCAAGGAACCGGTCTTTCCACTGCTCGTATTCCCTTTGAACAGTACCGGAGGTTTCACATCAGTACCAATAGAGAGTGCGTCCTTGGAAGTCATCCTGTTTCATAAGTTTTACAATAAGAACTTGAAAAATGATCGTTAGTCCAAGTGAAATCATAAATATAGAAAATCTTAGAAAGAAATTTCAGAAATTAAATTTCCAAAAATCTCTAAGTATGGAATTCGCACACCACAAGGAAACACAAAGAATTTGCACACAGAATTCGCATACAAGCACAAATAATCAAGAATTTGCACACTTACACACACTAATTACATAATTCCCATACAATCTTATTTCAGAATTCGCAAGCAACAGAATCCGCACGAAGCTTTATGCGATTTCTAGGAATTCGCATACAACTCTATGCGAAATCTAAACTTGAAATTTTTTTGAAAAACTACTTTTTGTATAAACTTTTTGCACAACAGGATTATGCGAATTCTAAACTTGAATAAATTTTAGAAACTTCTTATATGAATTCTGAGGAATTCGTATATCTCTCTGATGCAAATTCTAAGAATTCGTATGATACGATATGTGAGTTCTTCACTTTTCGCACAGAAGACTTATGTGAATTCTTGCCTTGGACGATTTTTCAATAAGCTTTTCGTATAAAGGGATTATGCGAATTCTGACAATTCGCATATAACCTTGTACGAATTCTGAGGTTTTCGCACTACACACATATGCGAATTCAATACATTTCGCATAACACACATATGCGAATTCTACACTTATGAAATTTTCAGACAACACTGTGAATTACAAATCCCAAACAATATCAAGCAATTCTCATAAGATGTAACAATTATGAACTAGAGAGAGAGAGTAGAGAGAGAAAGTAGATTTGATTAATCACAAGTCTGAATGAATTACAATACGTGCTTACATGATTTAGAAATCAAACCCCTATTTATACCCCAAACCTATACAAGAATTAATGGTTAAGAAAACTAAACATCTTTGACTTTGACAATGACATTGACAATATTGACTTTACAACTTTGACTTTTCTCATTAAATCTTGGATACAATATTTAGACTTAACAATCTCCCCCTTTGTATTCAAGATTTAATAAAAATTTGACACTAGTCTTCAGCACTTGATTCTTCAGCTTTTGTCTCAGACAACTTTGAACATTGAAGCTTTAACAGTCTTCAGTCTTTCAGCCTTTGAAAAATCTTGAAAAGTCTTTTTCACTTTGAAGCTTTAAAAGTCAACATGTCTTGAACACGAAACGGAATTCTTGAAACTCCTTTGAAACTTTGAATTTTGAAACTTCTTTGAAAACTTTATCTTTGAAAAATACCGTCTTCGGAAAAACAAACTTTCACGAATCTTTATTTATCAGAATCATCTTCAAAACTTTCTCAAATCATCTTCAATCGAAAAACTTGAACTTTCTGAAACTTTGACATCTCTTCATGGCATTGAAATTGAATCATTGTAAATGTCTCCCCCTTTTTGATGATTGTGAGCATCATGATCATCAAAACATCTTCAGTTTCAACACAATCTTTGATCACCCCCTTTGTATTCAACTAACAATCTCCCCTTTCAATGATAATTTGACAGTCGCCTCCCTTTGATCTGAATGGCTGAATCATGAACTGTATATACCCGAATCTTTTCAGATTCAGATATAATGAACGTGGTAACCCTGATTCAACAAATGAAACAGTTAGGAATGCCTGTCAGTAACACAAAGTTACTGTGTACAACGAATGTACAATTTAAGGAGCTGGTTTGATATTGACTCCCCAGGACTTCCATTCAATCATTGAAAAACACAAGGTTTATCTATGAATGTTATGACAGAAAAACAAATTTTATGTGTGTTCATGCTTGTGTATGAAAGAATTTAGCACAATGATTGTGTTTCATAAGGCTCAAATTGTGTAAATTGTTGAGACAGCAACATGTATTACACGGACTCAATGTGCATGAAAGAAGTGCGAAGGTGGGGCAACTTTCCTTCTTTTTCAATATCTAAATCTTCCGAGTGAAGACCAGATAACATATGTGCTGCGTCCCCAATGAAAATGAAACATTTCTTTTTCGGGAAAGAAATGAGTGGTTGGTGGGGTAATTGCAAGAGTTGGCATGGACTCACTGCCTATTTCAATGATGGTCACCAAAGAATGTGAACCAATCAGTAGATGTGGCTGCCCGGCTCAGAAAGTGGTTGGTACAGAGTTTTGATATTCTTTTAACTCTGATCTCACACCCTCTTTCTTTTTAACATTAAAGCTCACTTCTAACCAAACTCTCTTTTCCATTTTTCCGCTCAGCACAATGAGAAAAACTCAACCGGATGAGTTTTCTCCCCCACTCTTTGATTTTGACCCCTCACCCCTCAATCACTCAAGGATAACTTCCTGGGTAGGAAACACAGGTTTACGTGAATCCATGGAAGTTCGGTTTAAGTTCTCACACGAATCCCATGTAAAATATCCTAAAGAGAATGGTTTACTCAACAGTTTAACTGAACAGTTAAGCACAAAGTGATAACAGTGTCAGAATGTATGCTCATTTAAAAATATGAATGAAATTTGAGCATTTGAATTTTTAAGATTTCTCAAAACAAGGATATTGAATGAATGAAATGAAATCTAGAGAATTGTTTTGAGAATCTGACAATGTATCAATCAGATCAAATATAAATGAGTAGGGTATCAAAGAACTGGATATTTTGTTTATATGAACGAATATAAACAAATTAGCAATAAACGCGCAATGAATGAAATGATAATTGATGCTCAACAACAATGAAAGCAAACGAGGGTATTACCATCGAAAAATATGTTCGTTATGAGACATGGTAATAACAAATCAAATGAAATATTGAACCGATGTGTGTGAATACTTAACAGTATATGGAAAATACAATACACGAGTATTGATATTTGGAAACACACGGTCAGTTAAACATTAAGCTCAAAATTTGAAAAACATTTAAAAGCTCACTTCTGAATTCATGAAATCTTTTGAGAATAGAGAAGTGGTTTGAACATTTAAGAAACTGTTTTTCATGCTTGAAAGTTGTTCTTCTTTCAAACAATCAGAGATCTAGGATCAGAAGATATTTACCTTTAAGCTCCCCCTCAAATCATGAAATAATGATTTAGGTCTTTTAAGCTCCCTCTGGATATTTGCAAAATATCCAGGTCTGAACATTGAAGAACGGGTCCTGATCTGTCATGTGATCAGAAGCCATCACCTTTACTCCCCCTATAAATTATGCAACACTAGATTTATCAATGAAAACAAGATAGAGATCCACAATTCCTTCTGGAATGTAGTTCGTCATATCAGTAAGATTTATCAGTGAAAAAGTACAGGATAGAGATCTACAATTCCTTCGGAAATGTAGTCCGTCATATCTCTCTAATCATATTTCACAAAAGAAAGTATTCCCCCTTGATAGTTGATTTCCTCATTTGAGTATTGGAGTACAATCCTCATATCATGACAGGAGTAAAGGTCTTTAATCATTGAGGTACGGGTCCTAAGCTGATGTGCTTAGAAGCCATAGTCTTTCAACTTTGAAGTCCGGGTTTTGAACTATTTTGTTCAAAAGCCTTGGTTCTCTTACTCTCCCTTGACTTGAGGTGCCTGCAACATAGAATCAGTTTTCGGCTTTGGTACCCACTGGTATTTGGGTCCATGAATGTTAGTTGCAGTTCTTGTGGGGGTAATCGAGTAAGAACCATACCAGAAATGATTAATAGTTTTGTGAACATGATCATGTGTACGACAATAAGAACAATACTTTTTCTTACCGGATAATCTGATTAATTGATCTCTCGTGTAGATATGATCAGGTGTACCTTTACGCGCATTGTTCTTCTTGGCTTTGTGTGTATGTACACATGATGTCATTCCTTTCAGCTCATCTGTCATCTCATCTTTAAGTGGTTTCTTCTTCCAGACCAGTTCCTCTGCTTTGTAACTTCTTTTTTTCGGATATGTACCTGAACCATCTAAATTTCTATCATAGAAAATATTAGTACTACGAATCGGATCAAAATATTTAACTGACCTCTTGGAAGAAACATTTTTCTGATTTGAACTTGAAGCAGTATTTTCAAGCTCTTTAATCTTTGAAGCAAAGTTGTCTCTTTCTTTAACAAGCAGGTCAATCTTCGTCTTGCATTCAGACTTCGTTTTCTGCTCTTTCAGTGCATTCTCAGATAGTTCAAATGTTAGGACTGAAAGTCCTGTGTGTTGAAAGTTGTAAAAAGCATTTATCAGGGTTCGTAATGTAATTATTCTAAAGTTGTTTTAATAGTTGGGCCCAAGCCCATAAAGCCCATTAGCTTGTAAGCCTAAGTATATAAAGGCATATTTATCTCATAATTAGGGTTAGACATTATTATTCAAGTTTAGAACATAAGTCTAATAATTTCCAGATCTCTAGTCAATAGGTTTACTTTTATCTGATCAGAAATTCTTTCTGTAAACCTGTAACCTTTGATTGCATATTAATCATATGACTAGAGGTTGTGGCTATACAATTGTTCATCTTTGATATTATTTGTTGTTGATTGCACTGTACTGGGATCTACAATTGGTATCAGAGCAGAATCGAATAAAGTTTCATTCGATACGATCAAAAAGGTTTGTCTAAAACCCTTTAATCACTTATTAGATAATATTCGCGTTTCTGTGTTTACCTGAATATCTGAGTTCATAATCGTTTGATCTGTGTTTCTGTCAAACTGATTTTCTAAAATCTGTGTTGATTGGAATTTTTTTTCTGGAATCGATTAATTGGATTAATTGATTAAGTTGATTTCTATCAAATCTGATCTGAGTTCATATCTGCATAAGTTCTTGAGGTTCTGGTAAAATCTTCTGGGTTACATCGATTACTTGGTCTGTCAATTAAATTTCTGGGTCGATCGATTTTCAGAATCATCGATTTTATCGGGCTTAAAGTTATCTGTTAATCGTTTTTATCGGTCTTTAATTTAATCTTATTTGTTTGTGTTGATCTATTTGATTTCGACCGGACCCTATCGACTGATAACCTGCTTGACCGGTACCTTGCATTCGACCGGTACCTTGTTCTACCGGTATATTGTCTTGACCGGTAATTTTTTTTTGACCGGTATTCATAATCTTCAATTGTTGACCGGTATGGTTTTTGTTTAACAGCCGCTAATAATATTGGTTGATTATACGTGATTGGTCAAATATTGTTAGTGGGTGTAATCGACTGAAATCTTTATAATTTATTTGTTTTTAATTTGAATCGCATACATATTTCATATATATACTTCACAGCCATATATATATATACTGCGCATAAATACATACATCTCAAGCATATATATATCTCGCATATATATATATATATATATATATATATATATCATGCATACATACTTCTCTCGCATATATATATAGCATTCATATTTATATATAGTGGTACACATCTCATGCATACATACATCTCACGCTCATATATTCATCGCATTCACATTTTTATATCTTTCATCCTTCGTCCGACCGGTGCTCCTCTTTGACCGGACTCCCGACCGGTACCATCAAATCCCGACCAGTGCCATCAACCTCGACCGGTATCTAACGCCAAGGACTGGTGTCTTGCATCGACCGGACCATATATCTCGACCGGTGTCTCCCCGACCGGTGCCTTGCGGCTCCCGGTGTCCAGCGAACCAACATCGAACAAGCTTTGAAGTTTTTCGATTGTTTTTCGAAATCATTTCGGTTGATTCGATAGCAATCGTGAGCAAAGTTTTTCAAGTTTTAAACTGGTAAGGGTTGTTTACAAACCTAAAACGATCGTTTTTGATCGAAAAATTTTCACCCATATCAAGTTTTTAAATTCTCGTTCGGTTTCCGAAAAATTTTCGGTTGCTTCGTTCAAGAGTTTGAGAGATTTTTTCGAGATTTAATCAGTTGAGGGAGCTTAAGGGAACATAAACGATCATTTTTGATCGAAAAGTTTTAACCCATACTGAATTTTTAAAGTTTCGATCGTTTTCCGAAAAGTTTTCGGTTGGTTCGTTTGTGATAGTGGGTTGACCGGTTGAATTTTAATCTGTTAAGGACTGATCAGGGAGCTTTAACGATCGTTTTGCATTGAAATTTTCTAACCGTTTTTGAGTTTTGCAGGATGGCTCAACGAGGAAGATGATGAATAGTGTTTCCGTTAAGTGACGGTTAATTTTCTTACTTTTTGGTCCTTTTCCGTTAAGTATCCGTTAGTCCGGTTAGTTTGGTTAGTTTTATTTCATTTTTGGTCCATTTTCGTTAGTTTTCAGTTAAGTCCGTTAGAAGTTTTAATTTTTACACTTTTAGTCCCTCTAGTTAGTAGTTTCAGTTTGTGTCATTTTTAGTCCTTCTAGTTTTAAGTCTTAGTTTGTGTCATTTTTAGTCCTTCTAGTTTTAAGTTTCTGTTTGTGTCGCTTTTAGCCCCCGTAGTTCAAAGTCTCAAAGTTTGTCATCTTTGACCTCGAAGCTTTCAAGTTTCACACGTTGTCACTGTTGGTCCTTGCACTTTAGAGTTTCATCTTTTGTCAAAGATGGTGAACCCACCAAGTCTGCGGTCCAAAGGAGAATATAAACGGTGGAAAGCTGATTTTTTGTATTTTGTAGATGAACAAGAGGTGGGTCCCTATATCAGATTATCTTTGACTGAAGGAGAGATACAATCCCAAATTCAGACAGAAGCTTCTCCTGTGGAAAAGGAGAAAAGAGAGAGGGCTAATAATTTAGCTCGAAATTATATGACTAGTAGTATTTCTTGTGACCTTTTTCGTGACATTCTGAGCGAAATTTATGGTCAAATAAATACTTACAAATTGACAGGAAAAGAGTTGTGGGATTGCACTGAATGGTTGATATTAGGGCCAAGGGAATTGTTAAAAGGAAGAGAACTGGAATCTGAGAACTTTGAGCTTAAAAGAAAGATCTCTGATTTGGAGCAAAAGATTGCTAAAGATAAATCCGAGTTTGAGAAATCGTTCGTAACGAAGTTCTCAGATTTTTCGAGAAAATGTGCCGATGAGAAGAAAGAAGTTGAGCTGAAATGCATAAAACTTTCTCAGCAAGTTTCTGAATTTGAGAAAGTAATCATCCTTGAAAGAGAAAAGTTTGCAAAAGAAAAGAAGGTCATTGAACGGAAGAACGTTGGATTCTTCAATGAATTATCCGGCCAAAGAAAGGATGCTGAAAAGGGATTTGAAGAAGAAAGATGCACATTTGAGGCTGAGATCAAAAAGCTTACTGAGAAGCTATCTGAACTATCTGCAAATGCACAAAAAGAGCAGAAAACGAAGTCTGAATTCACGAAGAAGATTGACCTGCTTGTTAAAGAAAGAAACAACTTTGCTTTGACGATTAAAGTGCTTGAAAAGACTGTATCAAGTTCAAATCAGAAATCTGTCTCTTCACAAAGGTCAGTTAAATCTTTTGATCAGATTCGTAAAACTAACCTTTTCTATGATAGCAATATAGATGGTTCAGGTACACAAAGAAGGAGAAGAAGAAGATATAAAGAAGAGGAACTGGTCTTGAAGAAGAAACCAATTGAAGATAAGAAGAAAGATGAGCTGAAAGGTAATAAATCATGTGTGCATACATACATAGCCAAAAAGAACAATGCGCGTAAAGGTAAACCTGATCATATCTACTCGAGAGATCAATTACTTAGGTTGTCAGGTCAGAAATACTATTGTTCTTATTGCTGTACACATGATCCTATTCACAAAATGATAAGTACTATATTTTACACATTTTTTTTGGCAAAATCATCTTTCAATTATTATATTATATGCCAATTAAAACATCACCAAACCCCATATTAGTTTTCCTTTTATTTGCAGTGATTAAAAAAAATCATTTTAACCACTTGATTGGGTTGCATGTTGGCAGCAGCAAGCAAATAAAAAAATAAATAATTATGGGTCAAGGCCAAGCCCAAACAGCAGCAGCCCAAATTAAAAAAAAAAAAGAGAAGAGAAGAAAAGCGAGAAGTAGTAGCGTCCAACAGCAGCGATCAGCTCCTTCCTCCAGTGGCCAACGTACCTTTTACGTGACTTCTCCAACCCCTGAACCCACGAAAAACCCTACGTCGAGCACTGTATTTTCACGCCCCCAAGCCATGTTCGGGCGAGTTTCATGTGGGTTTAACCCACGCCCAAGTCGCGCACGTCAAAAATCAAGCGGCCACGATTTCTTTTCCCTTTTGGAGCGGTTTTCTTGGGCAGAGGTATAAATAGGGGGAGCGATTAACTGCCGGGAGAGGAGGAATCGACCGGAGGGAAATCATCAATTTTTCAGAGACATCGATCAATTTTTGGGAAGACGAAGCAATTTTTCGGAAACACAATGTTGAGGAATTGGAGTTGATTTTGGGATTTCTCAACTAGGGTTCTTCATCATTTACTGATTTCTAACCATTTGTAAGTTCAATTTGTGTTTTTAATTAGGATTATGAGTAGCTAAACTTTAATTTCTAGTGATGAGATTATAATTAGTTTACTTTGAATCTTGTTGAGACTTGATTATTTGGAATGTCAATTGATTTTTATTTATGCAATCTTTGTTCAAAATGTGTTCTTCATTTTGGGTTTTGGTTTTGAGAAGGATCCCTTGAATCCTATGATCCAATTTTGAATTGCTAGTTGTAATTAGGAATACGTAATTGTTCTTAATTTCATTTTAGTAGCAAGTAATGCGTCAATAGACCACCAAATCAATTGATTAGCATTATAAGATTGTGTAATCTAGCTTAAATGGTCGGGCTTTCGGTCATTAGTTAGGATCGGTGTTTGTCTATATTTTAATGCGATTGATAGGTTAAGTCTAAGTTCGTGACTAGCCTTAACTTAATCAATTAGGAATTAGTTCACCGAGCTTCTCGTGCTAATTTAATCATTAGGATAAACGGATTGTTTGGCGCGTGTCAACACTCACGGCCGGTCTAAAATCAATTGAAGAAAATATGTTTTTATACGAGTCAATGATACAAGATTTCATAAAGACTAGTTATGCTCATCACTAGGATTTGTTCTCTATTAATTAAAGTCTTAATTTATTTGCACGCTTAGATTAATCAACCATTTCCACCCCCCCCCCCCCTTTATATAATGTTTTTAATAAACTTGCACGTGAATTCGTCTTGGACTTGCGGTTAACATCGAGTCCCTGAGGAGACGACCCTACTTACCATTATCGCAATTAGTTGTGGTTTAACGGTAATAGGCTTTAATTATAAATATTATTATTTGTCGGACTCGACACCCGTCAAATTTTTGGCGCCGTTGTCGGGGACTCGGCAAGGTTTAACCGTTTATGCCAAGATCGTTTCGTGCAGGTTCACCAGTGCCAATAGATCCGGAGATTGAGAAGACCGCTAAAAAGCTAAGAAAGCAAGCCAAGCTTCGAAAGAAACAAGGCGAGTCGACTTCTTCACCGGTACTCAACATTTGGAATGACATTGATTTGTCTACTGATTCAGAGAGCGAGGAGAAGTTACAGTTTGAAGAAGAAAAACCTCATTCTGAAAGAGAAGAACCGGTCACCAAGACCGAAGAAGAGAAAGAAGAGGATATGGCAAATCCCGAGCGTACTTTGAGGGAATGGGTAGCACCCAATATTGATGAACAACCTCTTTGTATTGCATATCCGGCAGAAGAGGTAAGCGCTGAACTTAAAACAGGTTTAATACACTTACTTCCTCGTTTTCATGGTTTAGATAATGAAGATCCGTACAAGCACATGACCGAATTCCACATGGTGTGTCTGGGATGAAGCCTCAAGGCACAACCATAGAGCACCTCAAGCTGAAAGCATTCCCATTCTCCTTGGTTGATGCGGCTAGGGAGTGGCTTTTCTACTTACCACCGGGATCCATCACGACATGGCCTCAAATGGCGCGATCATTCCTTGATAAGTTCTTCCCCGCATCCAAAGCCGCTAGGCTTAGGAGATAAATATGCGGAATCAAACAGAAGAACGTAGAGACGCTTCACGAGTATTGGGAGCGCTTTAAGCGCCTATGTGTAAGTTGTCCTCAACATGGTATTTCTGATCAATTACTAATTCAGTATTTTTATGAAGGATTACTACCAATGGAGAGGAAGATGATGGACGCCGCTAGTGGAGGAGCGATTGTGAACAAGACCCCGACTCAAACGAGGACATTGATCAACACCATGGCGGAGAATTCAAAGCAATTCGGACCAAGAACCGACATTAGTCGGAGTGCTAATGAGGTATATGTTCAATCACTTGAGACTAAAATTAATGATTTGACTGTTTTGGTGAAACAGATTGCTTTGGGGAACGTGCCTCAAGTCAAGGCATGCGGGTTTTGCTCGTCGGTAGCACATCCTACCGATGCATGCCCCACTTTACACGAAGAAGAGGAACAAGTGAATGCCATAGGGGGTGGCAACTTTCAGAGCTCAAACAACAGAGCATTAGACCCATTCTCGAGTACCTACAACCCCGGTTGGAGACAACATCCCAATTTGAGCTACGCCCCGAAGCAAGGACAAGGTCAAAGTCAACAATTTCAACCAAAAGCTTTTGTCCAACGACCTCAACAATTTCAGCAAGGTCAACAATTCCAAGCTCCACCGGGATTTCAACAACAATTCAGTCAACCATCGGGTTTTCAGCAACAACCGCTTCAGCAACCAAAGGCACCATTCCAACCACAACAACATATGTCATCTCAAGCTCCTAGTAGGTCAGGTATGTCTCTTGAGGATATAATTAAGTCTATGGCTACTAACATGGCTAAATTTCAACAGGAAACTCAAGCGAGCATTCAGAATACTCAAGCAAGCATACAAGATCTTCGGACCACCGTGGGTCAACTAGTGAACAAGGGCAAGTTGCCTTCTCAAACGGAGACCAACCCGAATGCCAATGTGAGTGCTATGACTTTGAGAAGCGGGAAGGAGCTCCAAGATGGTGGTAAGAAGAAAGAAAGAGTTAAAGACGAAGAAGATGAGTTGGAGATTAAGGCATCTACCTCGGGTGGGAAAGATACCAAGGATGATGAAGCGACAAAGAAGACACCCGAGGTGATGGTGCAAGCACCACCCTTTCCGGACAGATTTGGGAAGACAAAGCGAGAGAATGAAGAGAAGGAAATCTTAGACACCTTCCGGAAAGTCCATGTAAATATTCATTTACTCGATGCTATTAAATAAGTTCCTAGGTATGCTAAATTTTTGAAGGAACTTTTCACCAATAAAAGGAAATTAAAGGGTAATGAAAAAATCAGTATGAGTCAAAATGTATTTGCGGTCTTACAGAAAAGACTACCACCTAAATGTAACGACCCCGGCATGTTTACCATACCCTGTAAGGTAGGCAATGTCGCGGTCAATCAGGCTATGTTAGATTTGGGGGCATCGATCAATGTCATGCCATATGCCATATACACATCCTTGGATGTGGGACCCCTTAAGCCAACAGGTGTAGTCATTCAATTAGCAGATAGATCTACTGTCTACCCAAAGGGTGTGTTAGAGGATGTTCTTGTACAAGTGAATGAATTGGTCTTCCCGGCCGACTTCTATGTGTTAGATATGGAGGAGAATAATACCTCCAAGGCCAGAATGATTATATTGGGTAGACCATTTCTCAAGACCTCTAAGACCAAGATAGACGTCCATGATGGTAATTTGACCATGGAATTTGATGGCGAGATTATTAAATTCAATATATATGATGCCATGCGTTACCCTAGTGATGTTTCATCTTTGTGTTTTGTTGATATAATTAAGTCTTTATCTGATGATGTGTTTGATTTGTCTAACCAAGATGTGTTGGAAGTGATACTTGGTAGGGACTTACATAGTGATAGTCTGAAGAAGCTAGCCCAAGAGTATGACTTGAATGAAGAATATGCCGAGCTGGTATCTTGGATGGAGCACGGGAAGAAATCAAGGTATGAAGTTTCTAGAATTGAGTTGCCATTATCTAATACGAAACTTTTGCCATCTGTTGAACAGGCACCTGATCTAGAACTTAAGCCGTTGCCGGATCATTTAAAGTATGCTTACTTAGGTGAGAAGGATACACTTCCGGTGATCATTTCCGCCAACCTTTCACCTAGGTAAGAAGGCGAGCTAGTTAAAGTTCTAAAGGAGCATAAAGACGCCATCGGATGGACCATTGCGGACATCAAGGGTCTTAGCCCCCCTCTTTGTGCCAACACAAGATACTCCTTGAAGAGGAGTATAAACCCTTCCGAGAGGCACAACGTAGATTGAACCCCCCCGATGATGGATGTCGTAAAGAAGGAAATTCTGAAGCTTTGTGATGCCGGTATGATCTATCCCATCTCTGATAGTAAGTGGGTAAGTCCTATCCAAGTAGTACCTAAAAAGACGGGCATAACCGTGATCGAAAATTCAGAAGGTGAGTTGGTACCCACCCGAGTCCAAAACGGGTGGCGGGTATGTATCGATTATCGCAAGTTAAATGCTTCTACTAGAAAATACCACTTTCCTATTCCTTTTATTGATCAAATGCTTGAACGTTTAGCCAGTAAGACTCACTATTGTTGTTTGGATGGATACTCAGGTTTTCATCAGATTCCCGTCGCATTGGAGGATCAAGAAAAGACGACCTTCACCTGCCCTTTTGGCATGTTTGCATATCGAAGGATGCCGTTCAGACTATGCAATGCTCCCGCCACCTTTCAAAGGTGTATGGTCAGTATTTTTTCAGATTATGTGGAAAATTGCATAGAGGTTTTTATGGATGATTTTACGGTTTATGGGGATTCATTTGAGTCGTGTTTGTCTAATCTCACCAAAATTCTTAAGAGATGTCTCGAGACTAACTTGGTACTTAATTATGAAAAATGTCATTTTATGGTTAGTCAAGGCTTGGTGTTAGGACATATAGTCTCGAAAAAAGGTATAGAGGTAGATAAAGCAAAAATTGATGTTATTAAGACCTTACCTTACCCCACGAGTGTGCGGGAAGTCCGTTCTTTTCTTGGCCATGCAGGTTTTTACCGGCGATTTATAAGGGACTTTTCCAAGATCACTCGACCGATGTGCAAGTTGCTACAAAAAGAGGTCGAGTTCCATTTTAATGAAGAGTGTAAGGAAGCTTTTGACCGATTGAAAGAGATGTTGACTTCAGCCCCTATCATCTAACCTCCCGATTGGACACTCCTATTCGAGATCATGTGTGATGCGAGCAACCATGCCGTGGGTGCGGTACTTGGGCAGAAATTGGAAAGGCGTCACATGTTATCTACTACGCTTCCAAGACACTTGACAACGCTCAAAGCAACTACTCCACCACCGAAAAGGAGCTTTTAGCTATTGTTTTTGCTTTAGATAAATTCCGTTCTTACTTGCTTGGTACTAAAGTCATTATTTATTCTGATCATGCAGCATTGAAGTACCTATTAAAGAAGAAGGATGCAAAGCCACGACTAATCCGGTGGATCTTACTATTCCAAGAGTTTAACCTGGAAATCCGAGACAAGAGTGGAGCAGAAAATTTAGTGGCGGATCATCTAAGCCGAATCACTTTCAATGGCGAGCAATCACCCCTCAAGGATGACTTTCCGGATGAGCACCTCTTTTTCATTGCCAAAGATTCTCCCTGGTATGCATACATTGTAAATTATTTGGTTACCAAGACATTCCCAGGTGAGTTGACTAGATTTTAGAAAGATAAGATTAAGAGGGAATCTCATTTATATATTTGGGATGAACCTTACTTATGGAAGCATTGTCCCGATCAAGTCATCAGACGATGTGTACCCCAACAAGAGTATCAATCTGTTTTGCAATTTTTCCATTCATATGCTTGTGGGGGTCACTTTGGTCATAAGAGGACGTTTAGGAAAGTGCTTGAGTGTGGGTTGTTTTGGCCAACTCTGATGCGTGATGCTTACACTTTTTGTAAGAGTTGTCCACGTTGCCAAATGACGGGAAACATTAGTTCCCGAAATAAAATGCCCCAATTTCCCGTACTATTTTGTGAGATATTTGATGTATGGGGCATAGATTTTATGGGACCGTTTCCCGCCTCATGTGGTCACTTGTATATTCTTCTTGCTGTCGATTATGTATCGAAATGGGTTGAGGAAAAGGCCACCCGAGCTGATGATGCACGTACGGTTGTAGACTTTTTGAAATCTAATATTTTTTCCAGGTTTGGGACGCCAAGAGCCATCATAAGCGATAGAGGGACCCACTTTTGCAACAAGGTTATGGAGGCTTTGATGAAGAAATATGGAGTCATACATCGGATATCCACCGCTTACCATCCACAATCCAACGGCCAAGCCGAAGTGTCTAACCATGAGATAAAAACCATTTTAGAGAAGACGGTGAATCCTAACCGGAAAGATTGGAGCTTGAGATTGAATGACGCACTTTGGGCCTATCGGACGGCGTTTAAAACGCCTATCGGTATGTCTCCTTTCCGTCTAGTTTTTGGTAAACCATGTCATCTACCGGTAGAGTTAGAACACAAGGCATTCTAGGTCGTGAAAGAATGCAATATGGATTTGGATGAGGCGGGGCAGCATAGGAAGTTACAGATTCAGGAGTTGGAAGAGATCCAAAATGATGCTTACGAGAATGCCCGGAACTATAAAGAGAAAACAAAGGCATTCCACGATAACCGGATCTCACGTAAGAAATTCACAAAAGGTCAAAAAGTGATTCTTTACCACTCTCGTTTGAAATTATTTCCTGGTAAGCTAAGGTCCAGATGGTTAGGACCTTTTGTTGTGACTAATGTGTTTGATCATGGTGCAGTAGAAATTCAAAGCTTATCTATCGGCCAAGTGTTTAAGGTGAACGGTCACAGGTTAAAGCCTTTTTATGAAGGTTTCATTGGGGAGGATCTAGAGCGGGTAGCTTTGGACACGCCAAGCTACAATGCATGAAATGAATATGGTCTAGCCAAAGACTTAAAAGAAAGGCGCTGCATGGGAGGCAACCCATGGGATTTCATTTACTTGCTTTTTGTTGTTTTTGGTCTTCGCCTTAGTTTCGTGAGATTCTCCATTTTCACTCCTACATTTCTCTTGGTCTTTCTCAGATTTCACCCCGGAATTTGGAGCTCAAAGGACGGATCTACCTTCCTGGATCCAAACATTGAAGGACATTTCACAAAATTAGGGGAGTTCACTGTTTCCCCTCACTCTTTCATTGTTTTGAATGTCCTTTATTTTATCGCACACATTGAGGACAATGTATGATCTAAGTGTGGGGGTGGGGTACTGTTGGGAACTGAAGAAAAGCTTAAGTGTTTAATGCTGCTAGTTTAGAGTTACTACTGCCAGAGGATTTCAAAGATTAATACTGCTAAGTATTACTACTTCTAGTTAATTAATACTGCTAGTCAAAGTTAGTGTTGCTTGAACAAAGTTAGTACTGCTTATCTAATTAGTACTGCTAGAAGTTAGTGCTGCTTAGTAGTTAATGCTGCAAAGTCTCAGTTAATACTTCCAAGGTGATTAGTGTTGCTTATGGGATGAAGATCCGAATTACAAGAATGACAGCTGGATAGACTGAAGATATTCATGGAAGATATTCTGAAGATATTTTATTAATTGTAATTATCTTTTGTTCAGTATATATATAGAATTGATAGAATAGTTTCATAATTAATGATTCTAAGTTTTTGTTTTAGAGAGAATCAACCTCAAGGCATAGTTCCTAATTCTAGAGAAGTAGAATTCGTCTTGAAAGAATCTGTTCTTCAAGATTGAGGTTGTGTGTGTAATCTTGTGATTTAAAGCATTCAATACAAGTTTACAAGTTATTCATCATATTTACGGTTTGTTTATTGTTTCATTGAATATCAAAGTGTTATTCCGCAAACTCCTTTGATATTAGTTTCTGAGAATTTATTCTTGTTGAGAATTCGATCCTGACAAGTGGTATCAGAGCGAGTAATCTCATAAACCTACATTCAAAATCACATCATCATGGCTAAAGGTTCAGAGTCTTCAAGCTCAGAAATTCCTACAGAGGTAACATCTAATCTTTGTTCTAAATCCTGTATTGAAACTGTTAAAAGGTACAGGGATCACAACCAGACAATGAGTGATGACCTTAAAAGATTAGAGAGAGATATAAAAGACTATGCAAAAATTGTTGAGAGTTTTGAGGAACAGATTAAGAGTTTCCAAGCCAATGAACTCCAACACTCATATGACACCAACTACTGGAAGTGGGAGAAAGATCAATATGAGTTGAAGCTGAAACAAAAAGAAGAGGAGAATGAGACAATAAAGAGTGAGTTTGAGAAAGCCAAACTGGATATTGAGAAATTTTCCAATGCTTCAAAAGCAATGGACTCTTTGCTCCAAACTCAAATCCATGACAAACTTAGAAGAGGAATAGGCTATAATACCACACCACCACCATACAACAACAATTACATCCCTCCTATGTCAGACTTGCTAGAGACCAAGAATAGGAAGGAATTGTCTGATGAAGCCACTAAGATAGATCCATTAGACAAAGTGGTGGTTGAAACAGACTCTGAAGAAGAAAACTCTAATGATAAGAGTAAGGAGAACACTGTGAGTGGTGAGATTCCCCTAGAAAATCACATTATCACCAATGAGGGATGTGGAAAAACTTGGGTCAAATCTAAGGACATAGAGAAGACAGAGGGAAAGTCTGGTAAGGTCCATTACAAACAGACCACAGTTGTGAATCCTGTCCCTCGCAAGCAGTGTACATGCAATAAATCTGAGCCCCAAAAACATGATAAACCAAGGGGAAATCAGAGAAACTGGAATAATCAGTGGGCACAAAAACAAGGGATTGATCTGTGTAAAATCAACAGGCCAAAACCTTGTTTTATCTGTGGCAAATTGAATCATCTTGCCAAATACTGTTATTTCAATCCTATTAACCAAAGAGTCACTTTTCAAAGACAACCACAAAACTCTTCTGGTTATAGAAATCAAAGAAGGAATCAAATGGCTGAGAAAAGAGCACCTAAAAAGTTTCATGCTCAGAACAAGTTTGCTAATATAAAGAAAAATACTCCAAATAAGCCAAGAAGTAATTTAAAGACAAAGAAAGCAAACAACTTTGTTCAGGTTTGGGTTCCAATTGTAAAGAAACCTGTTAGTACTGCTATCCCAGATAGTACTGCTAACAGAAATAGTGTTGCTAACTCAGTTAGTACTGCTAACCAAGTTAGTACTACTAACAAGGCTAGTGCTGCTTCTAGTATTAATGCTTCCAAGCCTATAATCTTGACAAAGTATTCCAGCCATGAGATTCCTAAACAACTCATCCAGACTAAACTTACAGATTATATTGATGAGAAAGGACAACCCAAGACCACTTTGGCTTGGGTTCCCTCCAAGACTAACTGATTTATCAAGTGTGTAGGGCAACCAAAAGCTCAAGAGGAAGAGCATTTGGAATGCAGATAGTGGTTGCTCTTGGCACACAACAGGTAACATGGACTGCCTTCAAATTCTTCAAAAGATTTGATGGAGGACATGTTGCATTTGATTCAGAGGGAAGTAATAATAAATGCTCAGGGCATGAGTTAAAAGATAAGTTGCCTTTGGAAGATTTCATTGAGCATGATACTACTAACCTGTGTGTTTAAGTGTTTCAGGTTGAAGTTAGTAATACTCCAGAGGGAGTAATGATCATGAAGGATCAAGAAGAAAAGGATCAGGGGATGAACAAAGTAGTAAAAAGTATGAGTAAAAGGGTGGTGTCAAAAAGTGTAAGTGTAGTAAATGCTGCCAGTGCATTTTTAATACTGCCAGTGCATTTTTAATACTGCCAGTGCACAGTTAATACTGCTAAGTAGTTAATACTGCAAGTTAATTAATACTGCTAGTGGTTAATACTGCTCTCAGTTAATACTGCTAGTTAGTTAATACTGCTAGTGGTTAATACTGCTCTCAGTTAATACTGCTCTCAGTTAATACTGCTCTCAGTTAATATTGCTTTCAGTTAATACTGCCTTCAGTTAATACTGCTCACTGTTAATACTGCTTTCACTAAATTTTTAGGGTTAATACTGCTTATAATCCACAAGCTATAAATACCCTTTCCCCGCCTAAAAAGTTCATAACGACTCTTTGCATACTGTTCACTTGCGCTCTAACCCTTTTCTCTCAAGTACCAAGTTTTCAGGCAAGAACACTCAAGTTCAATGGCATCCATGGCGTTCATTGACGAGCACAATGAAATCGCGATGCTCCAAAAGCCAAAACAAGCTGAAGGTTTTCACCAGATAGTCGACTTTCTGAAGTCCAACCACATCGCTCATGCTCTCACTGTGTCTCCTACCATATTCATAGAGCATCAGAGGCAATTCTGGGCCAATGCCACCATCGTTACAGAGAATGGTGTCCAAATGATCAAGACAAGGGTGTGTGAAAAACCCCTCACAGTTACTAAAGAGGTGATACGCATCTGTCTACGTCTAGACGATGCTGCAGGTATAAACTCTGTTCCTAATGAGGAACTCTTCTCAACTCTTACAAGAATGGGGTATGAAGGCCAAATGGGGATTTTCAAGTTTTTCAAAGCTAAATTTTCATCCTAATGGAGGTTCTTTGTTCATACCTTGATGCACTGTATTTCAAAGAAAACTACTGGCTGGAGCCAATTTAGCAGTCCCATTGCATATGCTTTGGTTTGTTTATCTACTGCTAGAAAATATAATTTTTCTCTGATGATCTTCAATGATCTTGTCTCAAACCTGCACAACAAGAAGAGTTTCTTCATGTATCCCAGGTTTGTACAGGCAGTTATCACTAATGAATTGACGGATATACCTTACTTTGATGGGGTATATGTACCCAAACCCCCTAAAGGCAAGGTTTTCTCAAACATGAGAAGATCTGCTAGGGACTCGAAAGGAGTTGACACCCCATTGTTCTCTACAATGATGGTGGTGTCCCACACTGATGAAGGTATGGCATCAGGGTCAAAGCCCTCCTCAGACCATCCTACTGCTAGCCAATCTCAACCTTCCCACTCTATATCTATTCCCCAGTCTTTACTTCAAAAGCCCACTTCTTCAATTACCCAAACTTACAAAAGGAAACAGGTCTTCCCTTCCTGTACCTTCACCCACTAAGCCTTTAAGCCCTCTATTGGAGCATTCTCCAATAGAGAATATCCAAAGGGAATCCAACAGGGTGTCTCCCAACCCTCAGGAGGTGCTCTCTAAGGAGATGGAAGAGCATATGGGTGAGAAGGCTGCCACTACTTCTGCTAGCACAGAGAAGGACAGTGGTAACATCTCTAAGACCTTCCCCATGGCAACTTTAGCTGAGAAATCAACCAAAGGACCCCGGTGCCAAGAAACCAAGGGGGTAGTAGGTGCTTCTGCTAGGCAGAAGGCCACTACTAACAGATCCAAGGATCCCTCTAGGATGGGCAAAACATCCAAAAAGGGTGAGGACAGACCTGAAACTGATGAATTGATGGCAAAATATTCCAAGGATCCTTCAAGGGTGGGTAAAACACCTAAAGAAGGTGAGGATAGATATACTTACTGGGAATTGATTGAAGCATTAGCCAACATTAATGTTGATGTGGTTAATCAAGGAAAGGAAATCAAAGAATTGCAGCAAGTGGTCCTCTCACAACAAGAGCAGATTTCAAAACTCAAGCAATTGGTGGGAAACCTTATTGCCAGGAAAAGACGACCGCAGTTTGTTTTAAGGAGGAGAAAGGGGGCAACCAAAAAGGAGGAGAATGCTTCCAAAAAGGGGGAGAATTCAAGCTCAGAACAGATAGATCAACAGATTGAGGGGGAGTTTGTTGAAGAAAAGACAGCAGCAGTAACAACCCCAGAAGCAGAAACTGTTACTACTGCTGAGCCAAAACAAGCAGCAGAAACTGTTAGTGCTGCTGAAACTTCACAAGCAGCAGAAACAGAGTTAACAACAGCAGAGATTGAAGTAGCAGAAATGCTTCTTAAAGCAAAGAATGACACTCCCAAAGCAAAGGGAGTAGTCATAAATGAAGGGGGAGCAAAAAGAACAGAAAAGAAAGACATGGTTGAAGATGCAAAAAGAAAAGGAAAAGAGAAGATGATAGAAGCTGATCAACCAACTAAAAGGCAAAAGATGGTTGAGTCAGATGAAGCATTAGCCAAGAAAATGCAAGAAGAGTTAGATCAAGCAGAGAAAGAGCAAGTGAAGAAAGACAGAGAAATAGCCAGAGCACTTGCAAATGAATTAAATGAAGCATTTCAGAAAGGGTTGGAAACAGAGAAGGCAAAGCAAAGAGCAATGAGTTTGAGAAAGGCTATGATGGCCAGAACAAGTGATAAAAAGAGAAGACCTTCACAAACTTATCTTGCAACTCAGGAAAGAAACAAGATGATAACTTTCTTGAGGAGTGCAATTGGTGTAAAGAAAGAAATGTTTGTGAAGATGACTTTTGATCAAATCAAGGATCTCTATGAGAAAGAAATGGGAAAGCTGAAGAGCAATGAGAAGGATAGAGTGGAGTTTGAAAAGAAAGCCAAGGAGAGACATGATGTGAATATCAATCAACCCTTCCCGGAAAGTGAAGAGGGAACTCCAACAAAAGAAAAGGAAAAGATAAAGGCAGAAGAGAAGAAGGAAGCTACTATAGGACAAAGCCAAAGGATTCTGAAGAGAACTAAGATGATGGCCAAAAGAAAGAAGATTGAAAAGAAGCCTAGAGTAGAAGAAGAGAAAAAGGTTGCTGAAGAAGAAGAGGCACCTAAGAATGAAGAAAATAAAGCTGAAGTTCAGGAAGCATCATAGTGTTCAGATATAAATATGTACATGGTGGTAATGGATAAAATTCCAAAGCCTATTACAGTTGAACCTGTTGGATTCAAACCCCCTGAAGTTATCCACTGGCATACTATGAAAGTGGATGGCAAGGAATATATCAGATTGAAAAGGAAGGATGAGAAGTACTATGTATTTGCTACATGGAACAAAATTGTCAGAGAATGTTCAAGATCGGATTTGGAAGAAATGTTTGAAGTTGGAATGAAGCTATATGCAGATCAGTTGAAAGCTCCAGGGTTACCAATAGTGAAGCTGGTCATGGAATACTTGTGCATGTTATTCAATCCAGAAGCAGTGAAGCACTTAATCAGAGATGTGTTCAAAACTGTTAGAGGGTGGACTCTATATGAAAGGAGTGGAGTCTATGAATTAGCCTTGGATACTTTTCACATGGAGTATTACTTAGTGGATGGGGTCTATAATCACACTCATTTGAAGCTTCATGCAATGCTAAATAAGAAGTTGGGTTGTGCAACAAATTCAGAAATGGCAAAGTATTTAATTCAAAGAACTATCAATCAGAGCATGGGATTGGATCCTAATCTTGGATTGGATCAGTAAAAGTTTTGGAAGCATCTGAAGAACTTGACTTCTCTTCTAAAAGTCAAGTTAGGGGGAGATTGTTGGGAACTGAAGAAAAGCTTAAGTGTTTAATGCTGCTAGTTTAGAGTTACTACTGCCAGAGGATTTCAAAGATTAATACTGGTAAGTATTACTACTTCTAGTTAATTAATATTGCTAGTCAAAGTTAGTGCTGCTTGAACAAAGTTAGTACTGCTTATCTAATTAGTACTGCTAGAAGTTAGTGCTGCTTAGTAGTTAATGCTGCAAAGTCTCAGTTAATACTTCCAAGGTGATTAGTGCTTCTTATGGGATGAAGATCCGAATTACAAGAATGACAGCTGGATAGACTGAAGATATTCATGGAAGATATTCTGAAGATATTTTATTAATTGTAATTATCTTTTGTTCAGTATATATATAGAATTGATAGAATAGTTTCATAATTAATGATTCTAAGTTTTTGTTTTAGAGAGAATCAACCTCAAGGCATAGTTCCTAATTCTAGAGAAGTAGAATTCGTCTTGAAAGAATCTGTTCTTCAAGATTGAGGTTGTGTGTGTAATCTTGTGATTTAAAGCATTCAATACAAGTTTACAAGTTATTCATCATATTTACTGTTTGTTTATTGTTTCATTGAATATCAAAGTGTTATTCCGCAAACTCCTTTGATATTAGTTTCTGAGAATTTATTCTTGTTGAGAATTCGATCCTAACAGGTACAGATTTTGAAATTGCATGATTTGGCATGGGTTGGTCTTATAAATGTTTTTAGGGGGTAATTTATTTCCAAATCTTGTGTTTAAATGTGGGTCTTTGTTCGTTTTGGCAAATGTGTTAGCATGTTTTTAATGAGCTTAACTTGTTGAAGATGATGATTTTAGAGGCATATATAGCATGATTGAGTTTGATTGATAGCACTTAGAGTTGATTAGTGGTAGTATGCCGGTCAAAGTTAGACGTTTGCTAATCTCTTGAACTAGCTTTAACACCGTGAGACCTTGAGCCTAATAGACTAAACATTTTACATTAGTCTCAAATTTCGCTTCTTGTGTGATTACTTCATTCCTAGATATGTATCTCTAGAACTTGACTTCTCTCTCCTTAAGACTACATGATATTTATATGCTAATAAATATGATAAAGGCCGTCGTTTGCTCATTTTATTAACCCAATAGCCTTAAGCCTACCATATGTCACTATTACCCATTTTGCACACCACTTTGAGCCCTAGCCTATTTCTTTTGTCACCCACATCATAAACCAATCCAAACACAACTCACCCAGACCGATCACCAATGGAATGGTCCCGGTAACCCTATGTGCTTGAAAGTAAAACATATACGTTGGGAAAGAAAAAAAAATGAAAAGGAAGAATGAAAAAAAAAGGAGAAAAATCTATGAAGAAAAAAAAAATATATATATATATATATATATATATATATATAAAGTCGTCAAGAAAAAGAAAGAATCAAAAAGAAAAAAAAAGTAAGACGACAAAAATCGATGATAAGTTTAAACATTCGTGCTTTATTTATACTTCTTATCATCCAATGGAAATGTGCTTAAAGAATGTATATTAAGATCCCAATTGCTAAAATGATCAAGTTAGTTAACCGGTTTCTCCATTGGTGTAAGGTCTTTAACCACTCTTTCCCAAATGTATCCCTACCTTACCCAAAGCCTTATTTTATATTACACCCATAAAAGACCTTTTGATTTATAAGCATGTATTTTATCAAAGTAGTGGAGAGTGAGAGTCTTTTCAAGCCTATAGTAGATACATACTAGTGTAGTGACTGTTTGAGCGATACATTTTAACCCAAAGGAGTGAATTGAGTGTTGTTTTGATTTCCTATTTGTGAGAGTTCTAAAGATTAGCTTGTGTCTATTTGATTGAGTGTGTGCACACTTTTCGGTACCAAGTTGCAAATCTCAAGTTCATGACATGCTATATGCGTTGATGATCTCGTTTGATTCATTTTTTTTACCACTACATGCTAATATAAATCATTGTCGGGACGGACAATGATCTAAGTGTGGGGGAATTTGATAAGTACTATATTTTACACATTTTTTTTGGCAAAATCATCTTTCAATTATTATATTATAGGCCAATTAAAACATCACCAAACCCCATATTAGTTTTCCTTTTATTTGCAGTGATTAAAAAAATCATTTTAACCACTTGATTGGGTTGCATGTTGGCAGCAACAAGCAAATAAAAAAATAAAGAATTATGGGTCAAGGCCAAGCCCAAACAGCAGCAGCCCAAATTAAAAAAAAAAAAAGAAGAGAAGAAAAGCGAGAAGTAGTAGCGTCCAACAGCAGCGATCAGCTCCTTCCTCCAGTGGCCAACGTACCTTTTACGTGACTTCTCCAACCCCTGAACCCACGAAAAAACCTACGTCGAGCACTGTATTTTCACGCCCCCAAGCCATGTTCGGGCGAGTTTCATGTGGGTTTAACCCACGCCCAAGTCGCGCGCGTCAAAAATCAAGCGGCCACGATTTCTTTTCCCTTTTGGAGCGGTTTTCTTGGGCAGAGGTATAAATAGGGGGTGCGATTAACTGCCGGGAGAGGAGGAATCTACCGGAGGGAAATCATCAATTTTTCAGAGACATCGATCAATTTTTGGGAAGACGAAGCAATTTTTCGGAAACACAATGTTGAGGAATTGGAGTTGATTTTGGGATTTCTCAACTAGGGTTCTTCATCATTTACTGATTTCTAACCATTTGTAAGTTCAATTTGTGTTTTTAATTAGGATTATGAGTAGCTAAACTTTAATTTCTAGTGATGAGATTATAATTAGTTTACTTTGAATCTTGTTGAGACTTGATTATTTGGAATGTCAATTGATTTTTATTTATGCAATCTTTGTTCAAAATGTGTTCTTCATTTTTGGTTTTGGTTTTGAGAAGGATCCCTTGAATCCTATGATCCAATTTTGAATTGCTAGTTGTAATTAGGAATACGTAATTGTTCTTAATTTCATTTTAGTAGCAAGTAATGCGTCAATAGACCACCAAATCAATTGATTAGCATTATAAGATTGTGTAATCTAGCTTAAATGGTCGGGCTTTCGGTCATTAGTTAGGATCGGTGTTTGTCTAGATTTTAATGCGATTGATAGGTTAAGTCTAAGTTCGTGACTAGCCTTAACTTAATCAATTAGGAATTAGTTCACCGATCTTCTCATGCTAATTTAATCATTAGGATAAACGGAGTGTTTGGTGCGTGTCAACACTCACGGCCGGTCTAAAATCAATTGAGGAAAATATGTTTTTATACGAGTCAATGATACAAGATTTCATAAAGACTAGTTATGCTCATCACTAGGATTTGTTCTCTATTAATTAAAGTCTTAATTTATTTGCATGATTAGATTAATCGACCATTTCCACCCCCCCCCCCCTTATATAATGTTTTTAATAAACTTGCACGTGAATTCGTCTTGGACTTGCGGTTAACATCGAGTCCCTGAGGAGACGACCCTACTTACCATTATCGCAATTAGTTGTGGTTTAACGGTAATAGGCTTTAATTATAAATATTATTATTTGCCGGACTCAACACCCGTCACAAAACCAGTGATCATTTCTGGTATGGTTCTTATTCCGTTACTCCCACAAGAACAGCAATTAACATTCATGGACCTAAATACCAGTGGGTACAAAAGCCGAAAACTGATTCTGTGTTGCAGGCACCTCAAGTCAAGGGGGAGTAAGAGAACCAAAGGCTTCTAAGTAAATCACTTAGAACCCGGACTTTAACGAAGTATGGCTTCTGATCACATGACAGATCAGGACCCGTTCTTCAATGTTCAGACTTGGATATTTTGCAAATATCCAGGGGGAGCTTAATAGATCTATATCATTCTATCATGATTTGAAGGGGAGCTTAAAAGGTAAATATCTTCTAATCTAGATCTCTGATTGTTTGAAAGAAGAACAACTTTCAAACATGAAAAATGGTTTCTGAAATGTTCAAACCACTTCTGGTTCTCAAAAGATTTCATGAATTAAGAAGTGTGATTTTAAATGTTTTTCATTTTTGAGCTTTAATGTTTAACTGACTGTGTGTTTCCAAAGATCAATACTCGCGTATTATCTTGTCCATATACTATCAAGTATTACACTCACCTATTATATCTGAATTTGAAAAGATTCGGATATATACATTTCATGAATTGACGGATACTCAAATCAAAGGGCGGAGAATGTCAAATTTTCATAAAGGGGAGATCAAAGAATGTGTTGAAATTGAAGAGTTTTGATGATCATAATGTTCACAATCATCAAAAAGGGGGAGAGTTTTACAAAGTTCAATTTCAAAGTTATAAAGAAAGAAAGTTTTGTGAAAGTTATAATCTGAAGACAGTCTAGAGATCAAAGAGATGAAGATATGAGTTTAATGTTGTTTCAATATTCAAAGATGAAGATTTCAAAGATTGTATTTCTTCTATCCCGTATCATATGGTGTTTGCTATAAGTCATTTCCTCCTACGAGCTGATTGAAACAAGTTCTTAAACTGAAAGTTTATTCAACTCGCGGTTCAAAGACAGATTTTTTGTTTTAAACTGAAGTTGCACCGTGGAAAGTCACGTAACTCGCACATTATCTTTCTTGTGTGCTAATCTGATGTGTTGAGTTTCTACAGTTGAAAGTTGCGTGATAGTGCATTCAGTCGAGGCTATTGTACATTGAATCTGGTTACAAAGTTGAAACTATGAAGACCAAGAGCTTTATTCAAGGGGGAGCATGGAAAGACATAAAGTCAAGCAACACCAAAGTTCTTCAAAGATTCAAGAGGGAAAGAAGATCAAAGCCTGAAGTTTTTCAAGTTGTTAAATGCTTTATTCAACTTTAGGGGGTGATTGTTAGGACTGAAAGTCCTGTAAGTTGAAAGTTGTAAAAAGCATTTATCAGGGTTCGTAATGTAATTATTCTAAAGTTGTTTTAATAGTTGGGCCCAAGCCCATAAAGCCCATTAGCTTGTAAGCCTAAGTATATAAAGGCATATTTATCTCATAATTAGGGTTAGACATTATTATTCAAGTTTAGAACATAAGTCTAATAATTTCCAGATCTCTAGTCAATAGGTTTACTTTTATCTGATCAGAAATTCTTTCTGTAAACCTGTAACCTTTGATTGCATATTAATCATATGACTAGAGGTTGTGGCTATACAATTGTTCATCTTTGATATTATTTGTTGTTGATTGCACTGTACTAGGATCTACATCAGATAACTTGGCAGTCAACTTTCTAATCTCAGTCTCGAATATACTTCTTTCTTCTTCAAATCCCTTTTTAGCATCCATTCTCTGGCCTGATATTTCTTTGAAGAACCCTACATTCTTTTGTTCAACGACCTTCTTCTCTTTGGCAAACTTTTCTCTTTCCAGAATGAGTACTTTCTCAAAATCTAAAACTTGCTGAGAAAGATTTATACACTTAAGCTCAACAGTCTTCTTTTCTTCAAAACACTTTCTTGAAAAATCTGAAAACTTTTTAGCAAACTCTTTCTTTTTACTTTCAAAATCAGATTTTTCTTTGACCATCTTTTTTTCCAAATCAGATATTCTCTTTAGAAGCTCAACATTTGCACTTTCCAAATCTTTAACTTTCTGCTTATTGCTCTCAACAGAGACTACTTGTTGAATCTTATCTTCCAACTCAGAAATCTTCCCTTTTAGCTCAGACACAACCTTTGGCCCTAACATCGTCCATTCAAGATAGTCCCACATCTCCTTTCCTGTCGACTTGTATAAATCTTTTCCTGTCGACTTGTAGGTATTTATGTGACCATTAATATCATGATGAATACTATTAAACACAAAAGTTCGAGCTAAAATATCAGCTCTCTTTCTTTTCTCCTGTTCCTCAGAACAATCTTCTGTTGGAGTTTGAGGTTTCATCTCGCCTTCAGACAATGATAATCTGATATAGGAACTCAGCTCATGTTTATCTACAAAAATGAAAAAATCAACTTTCCACTGCTCATATCTTCCTCTGAGTAATATTGGAGAACTCATCCTGTTTCAAAAAGAATTTGAAAAATGATCGTCAGTTGAAATGAATTCAAAAACAAAATTCAGACAATCTAACTGAAAGTACAGAATTTTCTCTCTCAGAAAATATTGAATGAGAAATCAACTTGATAAGAATGATCATTCCCAAACAATTCAGAAATTTTGACTGAAAGTCAAAATCAGATCAACACAAAAAAAAAATTCTCAAAGCACTTGAATTATCTATCTCTGGAATTCTCAGACTGAGTCTTAAAACTTGCAGATCAAATATATTCAAAACCTGCAAATCAGAAAGTCATGAATCAGATTAATTGAAATCTGACGTAAAAATGAAAATTGCGCTAACTGTTGGTGGCGCAGGAAATTGTGGCGCAGGAAATTGATTTGCGCGAGTTGTTGGTGGCGCGAGAAAGAATTTTTTTTCGCGAAAAGAAGGTGATGCAAAAATGAAATTTGCGCTAAGTGTTAATGACGCAAACCCGCAAACTCTCAAACAAACCTGCACAATCCACACTTCAAACAAGAAAGTGGATAAAACTCATTGCACACAACTTAATGTTTGCGTGAACAAGCTGTGGCGCAAACCTGTGATTTGCGTAAATAGTGTAAAGCGCAAATTGCATCACTTGAAAATCATATGGCCACAAAATCAATCATATGGACACCGACCCATTAATTTTGAGAGCCAATCAAAATTAGACTTAAATGACTTCCATCAAATTGATACTTGGATGGCGCAAAGTTTATCACTTCCACCACCAATCGATTTTCACCTCCACCACTAGCACAAATTTGCTTCACAATTTGAATAATCCAAACATGATTCCACTAACGCAAGTTGATGATGTTATTGGTGCAAACTTGAGGAAGAAGGTGGCGCAAAACAACAATTATGAAATCTCAAATACAATCTACATCAACGATTTGAACAATCAATTTTTAAGAAACTGCAATTAATCAATTGCATAAAACTTCCACCGACCCACTTAATCTAATTCATCCAATCACACTTGCTTTATCAATATAGATTTGCGCTAGATTCAATATAGGTTTGCGCTAGATTCATAAGAATTTGCGTCTTCTTCAAACATGCAAATTCAAACCAAAAAATCAATTTCAAATCTGCAAATTCAAACTAAAAAAAATGTATCAATACAATCAAATAACAAATCTAAACACATTTCTATCAATCCAAAGTTGCTAATATCAACAAATTTTGTGCAATTTTCAAATTCACCATGGTCGACATTTTTCAATTAAGATCAAAAAAATTGAAAAATCAAACGTATTTTGTGATTGATTCAAGAAACTTTGTGAACAACAAAGATTCTACAACAACAATCGAATCCAATGAACTCAGTTTTACAAAGAAAAATCGACAATCACAAAAAAATCTGTTTTAACAGAGATCAATCTGAGTTCTTGAGAATTTTCAAGAAAATCCAACTTTTTGATCCAAAAAATTTGAAAATCAATTCAACTTTTCTGTGATAATCTTCTGAAAATGTTTGGTACGGCTTTGATACCAATTGTGAATTACAAATCCCAAACAATATCAAGCAATTCTCATAAGATGTAACAATTATGAACTAGAGAGAGAGAGTAGAGAGAGAAAGTAGATCTGATTAATCACAAGTATGAATGAATTACAATACGTGCTTACATGATTTAGAAAGAAAACCCCTATTTATACCCCAAACCTATACAAGAATTAATGGTTAAGAAAACTAAACATCTTTGACTTTGACAATGACATTGACAATATTGACTTTACAACTTTGACTTTTCTCATTAAATCTTGGATACAATATTTAGACTTAACAAACAAAATTATGCGAAATCCTCTTAGATACGAGTTCTTGGTGCGAGTTCTTCAATGTTATGCGAGTTCTTGAGATCTAGATGAAAGTTCACTCTGATTGGCTCAAACACCCATCAATCCTTCGATTTTTGACCTGTAACTTTGACAAATCGATCACCAACACTATTCGAACCTATTACAATCACTGAATTTCAATAAAGAACACTCAAATGTACAAATCGATTCAAATACAGTGCTTTTGAACTCGTGAACTCTAAAATCGTAAAAACTCACAAATTGATCCCAATTACAGTGCAATACTCCAACAAATCAATACAAGATCGTTCTAGACCACTATACGAACTCAATTGAATCAGACAAACTCGCAAAAACACAAAAAGATTTGAAATTCAATCTACGACTCAGAAAACAGTGCGAACATCCATATTTCATATGATTTCAACTTGAATTGTACTCTGATACCAATTATTAGTCCCTGGAAACAGGTTCTAATTTGCAATTAATCACAAACAAGATGATATGAATCAATCAAACACTTAACCTGTTTCAATTAGATGAAAGATTTCGTGCAAATGTTCTCTGTGATACTTTCTCTCTCTAGAACTCAAACTGCGTACAATGTCCAACTTCTAACTCTTAGTCGTATACCTACTAACAGGAACAAAAACTATTTATACTAAGCTACTTTACAAACACTTTGACTTTCTATTATTACAAAATAGACTTTGACTTTGCTTTGAGGGTTGACTTGAACTTTGACTAGGTTGACTTTCAGTCTTCAGTCTTCAATGGTCTTGTATCCAACAAATATATGCACTAACAGTCGGTATTGAGGAGAGGCACCCATGTGGGTTGGACTCCCGAACCGTGGGTATTACGGAGGTGATTTCTTGTTGAGTCTCACTCTGGGACCCTGGTATTATGTGATGAACTTGTGAGGAGTCGAGAATCGGGACCCATGTTTTGATGGCTTTGGCCTAGTAGAGTTGATATTAAGTCATTGGAGGTATTTTAAGGATGAACTCGTGTGGATTCAGACCCCAGGACTATTGTATTAGAGGTGTAACTCTACGGTGTGTAAGTAGGCGCTAAGGTCGGGGGTATTTCGGAGATGAAGTCGTGTGGGTCGGGCATCAGGACCATAGGTATTGCGGTGGAAACTTGAGAGGAGTTAGACATTGGGACTGTGATATTAAGGACCTACTCAAAAACGTTAACACATGCTTACTTTGTGTTTTTCCATAGTCGACGGAAACGAGTCTCTCCCGTCATCGAAAGGCGTTGCTTTGGGGTATCGAGTCTATCCGTGCTTTCGGTGATGTCGGGTATAATGTATTAACTTATTTTGGGTGTTTTGCTAAATGAGTCTTATTCACTTATTTTGTAGGGTGAGTTAGATGTCGGTTTTAATTTAAAACAAATGTTTATTTATTGGATCTCATTTTAGTAACGGTGGGTTTTATGAAGATATTCCTTTGATTTTAAATACTATTTAACTAAGAAATTATTGATTTAATAGAACTCTTTCGGTTTTGCTATTTTATGATTTTGAGATAAAACTGTTTTAACCCACTAGGCGTTAAGTCTAAAACTTTTTCTTATCGACATGTATATCAGGTCTTAGAGGATTCTAAGTGGTTTGTAGAGGTCCCAATGGGATGGCTTAGAGACGTCATCCGGTTTGAAGATAACAAAATTAGTGGTATTAATAACACTTGACTTGTTCTAATTTTTTTTGAGAATTAGATAGTCCGTTTAGAACTCTGATATGTACCTTGTATCCTTTTGGATACACTTTACATATTTTATGTATTAAAGTTACTTTGAACGGAAGAAGTTTAAAAGTTTTAAATTTTCTGCTATTTTCTAATTTTAGGGGTGTTACAATGTTATTCTCACATGATCTCAAGTCTCTCTCTCTCTCTCTCTCTCTATATATATATATATATATATATGCATAATCAAATGAGAACTCAATATATTATGAGAACCATAAGATCATATCACATCCATTGTTTTGATTCAATCATACGATTATGATGAAAAAATCCATATAGTTCAATAAGGTAGCGTTTGGTACGCATATTGAATGAGACAAGACTAGACATGAGAGGACACGACAGGACTAGTTGCTTGTGCCATGTTTGGTACGATTAGAACAAGATTCGACAAATTGTCTATCTTGCGTTTGGTAAGCTAGACAGGACAGGACAAAATTGTTAAAATAACCAGATTTCCCTTAAATGTTGTTTAAGTTTATTTTATATCATTTAATAGTTGTAAATGACACAAATCAACATAAAAATATTTAAACAGTTTTATCTATAATATTTATAAAATTATTATTATACTATTTTTTAAATGCAACACAACAATTGTAAATACGTACATAATTTAAAAACAATCCAACATAACAATTGTAAATAGATACATAATTTAAAAAAATCCCAACATAACAATTGTAAATACGTACATAAATTAAAAACATTCCAACACAACAATTGTAAATACGTACATAATTTAAAAGCTTTCCAACACAACAATTTTAAATACCACGTGTCACAAAGAAGCATCATCAAAAGTTTAAACATTCGGAGACAACATTTGTCTTCACAAACATATGTCAAGTGTACCACAAAAAAGTTTGAAAATTCCAAGACAACAATTGTCTTCACCATATTTTAAGACTATTACTTGTTCTCATCATAGATTGATTTCACAAATTTTAGTTTCACATCATCTTCCAAACTCTTCCAAAAACGATATTGGGACGACTTTGTCCCCAAAGTACTTACTTATCCGGATGATTTCCATCACACCAAGTCTAAGTCTCTTCAACTCATTGCTCAAGCCATCCATTTCGGTTGTAGAATCCGAGATGACTGAAACCAACTTTTTCATTTGATTGAAAGCTTCATGGATTTCATTTTTAGTTTCTTCAACTAGCTCTGAAAGGTCGATTGTCCCTTTTCTCTTCTTACTTGTTCCTTCTCCTTCATTTGGAATGGAGGAATAGGAAGTTGTATTGGAAGGACTTGGAATTGGGGGAACATTAACTTCAGTTGCAAAATCATCATTGTTTTTCATATTCATATTTTCTAACATGTCTGTAGCAGATGCGGCCATATTTCCTGTTGCCCGATATTTCTTGAACACTAACTTCAATCGCTCGTAAACTTAGAATGACTTGTTAGCTATTTAGTTCTTGTTGGGATGTTTCTACAACAAGAAACAAATAAACAATTGATAAAAAAAAAAGTTAATGAGTACAACGAAGTGATTCTGATCCATCACTACAAAATTCACAAATAAAATAATAATTATAATTCATAGTAGCATCATATATTCAATAATGAAATAGAAACAAAACTCATAGTAGCATCATATATTCAGTAATGAAATAGAAACAAGGTTCATAGTACCATGGAAAACAAAACTCACAGTAGCATCATCTCAATATAGACATCATATATTCAATAATGAAATAGAAGTAATGGAAATCAAAAACCATGGAAAACAAAAGTCAAAGTAGCATCATCTATATTGTTGTTTCAATAGTTAAGTATCAAAAACCATGATTGAAGAAATATGAGAACCATGGAAATCATGAAAATCGATGTCTAAAACATGGAAATTGAGAAATCATAGACCATGGTTGGAAATCAAGAAATTGATGTCTGGAATCATCGATGTTTGGAAGTCGAAGACTATGGTAGTAAAAAATCATGGAACTCGAAATAGAAGAAGCTGAGAAATTGAAATAAAAAACCATGGTTGAAGAAATCGTACCTAGATAAATCGAGATCGATGGTCCGAAAGTGATGAAGAATCGATAGCCTCGAAGAAAGTCGTTTGTTTGATTTAGGATGGAGGTGATGAGATTTTAGTTTAGGTTCACGTATCAGATGTTGTAAAAAGGGTAATATAATAATCTTATGATTTAGTCCCATGTTGTTCCACCTATTTTGGTGGAACAAAAAATCTTAAGTTTTGTCCCATGAAAATTAGTTTTTGTCCCATGTTGTCTCATCTGATATTTTGTCCCATGGCATACCAAATATGGGACTATTATTTTTGTCCTCGTCCCGTCCCACCCAGTCTGGATACCAAACATAGCCTAAGGAAACCATGATAATTTCTTATTTATCAATTGATAACCATAATTTGAACCTCTTTAATATCTCTCACAATTTCTTTCTTTCTTTTTGTCTCTTTCAATCATTTTATTATTATTACATCCAAATAAAATCATTTTCTGTTACAGATTTTTTAAAAGCAGATTAGAGATTCATCATACCGTGTTTCATAAAACCTATCAAGCATCAAGAAAAACCAACGAATTCAACTATAGATTGTCATCTCATACTTTCATTCTTAATTCAAATGAAGTTATCTTGACGTACAAAATTTAACAAGATCCAAGACTACAAGGATCCAAGACCACGATGAAGGCTCATATAGGATCCACATGTTTTACTTTTTCTTTGTGAAATCATGTGTGATTGTGATTCTTTTCATACTGTGAAACATTCTCAATTATTGATTTTAAGATTTAGTATTTTTGGTTTCATAAAAACACATTGTAGCAAAGAAACAAAAGGTGCATGGATTCAAACGTCAATTGTCAGATCATTGGTAATAATGGTTGATGTTGATTTAACAGAATACGAGAAGACTGAAAAACAGAATATCTAAGATGATGAAGAAGGTTCATGTTGTGTAATTTGGTTTTGGGTTTTTTTATTGTTACATGGATTTGTTACCAAAATCGTTGTAATTCGATTTTCACATACATAGAACCCAAAAACATGTTATACACTGTCAATTTGTTATGGCAATTGTTTGTGGTTTAAACAATGCTTTTTGTTTATAATTGTTTGGCTAAAATAAAATAAAATATAAGTTTAAAAAGGTTGTCCCACATCGGTGGAGCAGTGAAAGGTGAAAGGGATTCCAAGCCTATAAAAAGGGGGTCTAAGGCTTAGGTTTCAAGTCGTCCCAATAAAATACATTTTTTGTATTTTTCTTGTTTCTTTCTTGTTCTCTTGTTTTAGAGAGTAGAAAAGTGTGAGTCAGATCTTTGAGAGTATGGATATTATTGGGGGAGGCTTGAGAGATTAGAACTATGTGATTGTAACAATTATTCACATAGTGGATTTTCTCTCTGGAGGCCCGTGGTTTTTATTCGGTTTTGGAGTTTTCCACGCAAATTATTGTTTTCTTATTTTCTATATAATTGTTCATTACTTGGGTTGTTGGGAAATGTTGAGGCCAATTCCCATCAAGTGGTATCAGAGTTCCAGATTGGAGGTGGTCTCGGTTAGAGGGTTCTTAGTATGCTCTGTGGTTGCAACTTTGTCTGATTTTCCGCATCAGTAAAGAATTATCTCTTGGTCGTATTGGAGGAGATCTCGGGTTAGAGGGTTCTTAGTATGCTCTGTCGTTGTGGTTCAATCTGACCTTCCACATTAGAAAAGACTCTTGGTTACTTTGTGTACGATAGAATTGTGTGTGGTGGGAGTGCGTGCATAATAGAAAACTTTTATTGGATGTGCTACTCATAGGCTACAAGCACTTTTCTAGTGTACAATATTGTTTTTTGAGGCGTTGATACGATGTCAAAGTTTTCAAGTGCAATGAGGTTCGAAGTAAAGAAGTTTGATGGAAGGATCAACTTTGGCTTATGAAAAGTTCAAGTCAAGGATGTGTTGATACAATCCGGATTGCATAAGGCATTAAGGGGAAACCAGTTTTCAACGGTGAATCAAGCTAGGGGTGTTATTCGGTCGGTTAAATCGGTTTTCGGTTTATTCGGTTCGGGTTAATCGGTTTTCAAGCTTTTTAAAAACTAACCGATAACCAAACCAAATAAGGTTTGGTTTAATCGGTTTTGGGTTATTCGGTTTCGGGTTATTCGGTTCGGTAACCGGTTAAACCGAATAAGGATTTATATTTTTTCGTTTGACATTTGAAGAAATAATGTTTTCAAATCAAGTGTTTGTTGCTTATAATATATAATTATATCATACATTCATACTCAACAATTGACTTATATTAAGTAAAAGACACTATCTATCAAAACCTATTTTTACCATATGACATTATTTTTCTTCATGCGACGATGTAATTCATGAATAAAATGTAATTTAATAAAAGACATTATCTACTCTCAATAAAAATATTATATATCAATAAAATATGTAAAATAATAATAGTATAACATGTCTTAGGTTTATTTTTTTATAAAATGCAATATATAAAATATTAGTAGATTGTTTTATTCGGGTTATTCGGGTTATTCGGTTTAACCGAATTAGGAAAAAATTAACCGAAAACCAAACCGAATAAGAATCCTTATTCGGTTAACCGAACCGTTTAACCCGAAAACCGAATAACCCGAAACCGTTTAACCCAAACTTCATTCAGTTTGGGTGGGTTATTCGGTTTCGGTTATTTTTGACACCCCTAAATCAAGCAGTACCAGTAAAAGTGAGGAAAATTGGGATGATTTGGATTTGAGAGCGGCAAGTAATATTTGTCTGTGTCTAGCAAAGAATATTCTTGCAAACGTGCATGGGATATCAATGCCCAAGGAGCTTTGGGAGAAGCTTGAGCAGTTGTACCAAGGCAAAGGCATCTTAAATCTATGGTATCTTAAGGAACAACTTCATAGTCTACGTATGGATGGAGGAACAAAAATTCCAGATCATCTTAGTGTTCTTAACAATGTCGTTTCAGAACTGGAGGCTATCGGAGTTGAGGTAGAATATGAAGATAAAGCATTGAGGCTCATATTATCTTTTCCATCTTCCTATGAGCACATGAAACCTATTCTGATGTGTAACACCCCTAAAAATTGTGGTAAATTAAAACTTGAAATTAACAGCTAAACGACGACTATATAAATGGAATATCCTAAGAAGGGGAAACAGTAAGAGCGTTTACAACAAGGAATGAATATGATACATAACAACCTACTAATCTAAGTCATGCTAAGCCTAGATTATAAATGGGTGTCACTATCGACTTCCAAAAGAATTTTTCAAAAACAACTGTACGCCAAGCTAACCAAAGTCGTCTATCACAAAAGAACCTCTATCGGCATCCAACTCTCCACTCAAGACCTTGGAGCCCCACCGCTAAAGGAACTTGTTATGCATGTCATTTAATAAAACAAGGGTTAGACTTTACACCTAGTGAGAACAAATATTTGATATAATTCAATCAAACGAGAAAATCAACAATAAATGACTTTTAAATGAGTGAAGAAGTTTAGCTTTGTAAATACCACATAACAAAAGCATATTACGATGATGGGGGAGACCTAGTTTCCAAGGATTGTAGCGGAACACAAAAGTAGGCTACTTTCCAAGTTATGAGCTCAATACTAAGATCAAGGCCACAAGATCGTCAACTCGTACTCAGATGTGGGGGAGGGAACCCAATGATCCTAATCATACTCATTCACTATGATTACATTCATAACTATACCAAGCTGCCTTTCGAGGACCCAATGTCTCAACTAGTTACAAACGGGAGTCATCTCACCATTAAGCCGACTCTATACCTATGGATCCATTAGTAGTAGTCTAAGGTTTGTCACAATTTCATTTGTGACCAACTATAATCACACATATAGTTTCTCAAAATCATAATTCCATGAACATGTATTTCTTTGGATATTCAATACCATATGGAACCAAATCAACGTTAAGGTCTAACCATGATCTCTTTCCTTTCCTAAAAAAATCTTTCATAAAAAAATAGATTTCCCAAAAGTCATGCCATTTTAAAATGATCATTGGTGATACCAACAACAATCCATATGTTTATTTCCTCAAAATACCCACTTTTGCCAAGTGAGTCTTACAATGAAATGAAAACTATAATACGGTTGAAATGTGTTCATCTAAGTATTTAACCACAAGTATGTAGATCAAATCACATTTTATAACATAAATCATAGTACCCTTCATCATATTGCAAAATAGTAAAAACCCTAAAAATCTCCAAAATACCAAGTAAGGTCAAAATCATTCTAACAAATAATATAAGAACAAGGAGATAATCAGAAGTCTAAAATATGATTTTAACATGTATAAGGTTTTAAAATATGGGAATGAACTCATAATGATTGGGTTTAAATGAAACCCTAGGAACCAAGAAATCTTTTCAAGATGAAGACCACCTTTGATATAGAACTCTAGGTTGACAAATCCTTGACTTGATGATGGAGGTGTACGTTAATCCAAGTATTTTAGGCTTAGTTGAGGACTAGGGTTTGGAGTAATGAGAGGAAAAATCGTGTAGGAGAAAGGATGAGAAAGGTTGGTGTGAATGATAAATGAGGAAGATTGGAATAAATGAGCATTTAAGGCACTGGGCCCGTCGGCAATTGTGCCCTTGGCACGTTCACGAGAACTCTCGCGCCATATGTACCGAAAGGCACGGGCTCACCGCGATAATGTCCGGCGATTGTGACAGATGTCACTCTCGCCAGGGCACTCTCGCCCACGGTGTACCGTGAGCCTCAATGGCCCCACAACTATGCCACAACAATTGTGAATATGTCACTGTCGTGTGGCACTGTCGCCCAACTCCTCCCTGACTTCCGAATTTTGATATTTTAAGTACACGACACTCCCGACTTGATCCACGACTCGAAAGGGAACATTTCTTAAGAATTAAACCCCATCTTAATAAAATTAAGAGTGAAATGAGTGAATTAAAACTTACCAAAATTACGGGTGTTACAGCATGGGAAAGAGACCCTGAAGTTTGAGAATGTTACTAGCAAACTCTTATCCGAGGAAAAAATATTGGAAGGTAGCAATATGACTTCATCAGAAGGTACGGTTTTGGTGACTAGGCAAGGGAAGAAGAAGAACTCCGGGAATAATCTAATATGTTGGAAGTGTGGACAGTTTGGACATGTCAAAAGCAACTGTCCAGGTGAAGTGGGTTCGGCAAAAGACTCCAATTCAGATGCTAACAATGTCTCCATTCTCATGGGAGACGGTGAATTTCGTTGAGATAGTCTGCTTTACCATGAAAAAGGTACGTGTTTAGGTTAGCGGTTCCACGTATTTACACATGTGCATTGGTTTGGCATGGATGCAAGGTGTGTGGTGGGGATTATGTGAATGACTGATGTACTTCCGGGTAAACCAAACGAAGAAGTTTCACCATAAAATTTTCATCAAGTTTTTCGACATGCACCGAGGTAAAACTCTTAGAATGGACTATTCTAAGTGGTGATACTCTTTTATGGTGAAGTATTATAATTCTCTGATTTGAGAATTATGATTGTTGGTTTAAACAATGGTTGTCGTTGTTGCAACAAAGAATTTGTTTTATTTAGCCAAGATGGAGTTTGTTGAAATTTGTTTGGCTAAAATAAAATAAAAGATAAGTTTAAAAAGATTGTCCTACATCGGTGGAGCAATGAAAGGTGAAAGGGATTCCAAGCCTATAAAAAGGGGTCTAAGGCTTAGGTTTCAAGTCGTCCCAATAAAATACACTTTAAGTATTTTCTTGTTTCTTTCTTGTTCTCTTGTTTTAAAGAGTAGAAAGGTGTGAGTCAAATATTTGAGAGTGTGGGTATTATTAGGGGAGGCTTGAGAGATTAGAACAGTGTTATTATAACAATTTTTCACATAGTGGATTTTCTCTCTGTAGGCCCGTGGTTTTTCTCCGGTTTTGGAGTTTTCCAGGTAAATTATTGTCTTCTTCTTTTCTCTATAATTGTTCATTACTTGGGTTGTTGGGAAACATTGAGGCAAATTCCCCAATAAGTTAGCTCATAATAGTGTTATTGTATGTATAATTAGTGTTGTTTAATTTTTTATTCACAATGTGAAACAACTCATTTATGATGTTTGAAACTTTGAATGGCACAAATGGTGTTTCCTACTACGAAATAAAAATATATGAATATTGACCTATGGTTTCACATTTTGTAAGATGAATGTTTTACCAAATACATACATTATGTTGTATGTGGCATGAACTACTATTGTTGTTTTACACAGTAAAACATAAAAATCAACATATTTTGAAGTTTCATATTATGAAACAAAATATAATTAATATATTATGTTGTTTCACTATGTATCGCAATGTGAAAACATTCCATCAATGGTTATAATATAAGCCAATTTTAAACATATGGTATAACTAAATTCAATTCAATCCACAATGTATCGTTATCAGTGTTCAAAAAGGTGCACCATGACGTGATATGGCCATGGGACGTGTGGCCTTTCCGATAAGGCCTATAGCATTTTTATAAGATGTGACTCAAGCCATGGCACACCGCTACGTGCATTTTTTACAAGGCATGACTTTTTTCAATTAGTTTGATTTTTGGAGAGAGAAACAAGATTTATGGGTCATGAGACGGTTATGTAGAGAGAAGCGAGATTATAGGTCTTGTCAAATGACAATTTTATCATTTCAACTTCCAATTAGATATGTAAATGGGAAATGTTTTCACAATTATTACTATAATGCCACTAACTTTCATAGCCATGGATCAAATGTGTTAGATTGTTGTTTGGATCTCGCAGTTTTCACAATGTACATGTTTTACCAAAATTATCCCTTATGTATATGATTGGGTTCGGGGGAAAACCAGAAAAAAAAACGGATGAAAAAAATATATCAATGTTTAAATAAAAAAGAATAAAATGATCGTTTTTTGTGTAATTTGTTTCCCTCCAATTTTGATTATATTTCGGTTTTTTTCAATTAAAACATAGGGATGGGAAGGTTTTTTAATTTAAAAATAAATTTGTAACCATTCCTTTAATTACATCATTTGGTCATGTTAGAAGACTCGGTTTTTGTGAGACTCATGAGACCACATCTTAGCCCTTAAATGAGTCTTTTTTTGAGATCTCATGACACCTTCACTGCAAAGAGATCACACATTCACATCAAAACACACTAAACCTTGGAAAAATAACTGAACCTTCTAATGAAAAACATATCATCTCTAAGGTTTGTTTAAACTTTGATTTGCATCACTAATTTTGAAAATCACATACGTAAAATAGTCAAATTATAGGAAAAACCAAAACTCTAGTAATAAAACAAAATAATAGATACCTAAGTTTTTAAAGAAAAAAGTTGATTCCTTGAAGAAGCAAAAAAATATCATTAAAATAGTCATTATAATTTTATTTTTTGAACAAGGGACTTTCTGTACGGATTCAGACTTATTTGTCCTTCAATGACTAGTTTGTCAGGCTTTGATTGGGCTTAAATCGAGCCTTTGACTTGGGCCAGACTTGGGATAAAAAATGTGACTTAGAGGTCGTTTACTAAATGCTTACTCATTAAGTGATTACTGGACCACTTTACTTTATTGGATGAACATGACAAGGATTAAGAATCTTACTCTGTAAGAGCGATGACAAGACAAAGAGTCTTACCTAGTAAGTGAGAGTAACGAATCTTACCTAGTAAGCACTTACCAGATAAAATATTGCATACGATGTCGTTTTAGTGGACTAAAATCTTACTCGATAAGGTAAGTTAAAGCGTTCACTCTTATCAGTAAGTGTTTATCGGGTAAATGTTGGGTAAACGACCGCTTAACTCGGATTTGGGACTAAAAAATCAGCTTGACCAGGCTTTAGAGTGCATTTGATGTTGAACCAGGAACCTAATGACTTACACAAGATGTATTTGAAGAATGATGGGTTGAATACAAACACAACACCTTTTTATTTTAATTCTATTTGTTCTATTAAAACATAAATAATTACAGATTTGTTGCGAAAACTTGGAAGGTAAGACCTGATCCTAAACAATCTGACTGGTGACAAATTTGCTAACACTGAAAGAATGAAGGAAGAAGATACCCTTTTAGATCGGAAGTACTAAGATAGTCCTTTAGATGGTGAGGCTGATTTTGCCTAAGAAACGGGTGAGTATCAACAAATGACAATGGTGACCTTTTCTAGCCACCACTCGACTAAATGTTGCTATCCAACTTTAACCTGTGTCTTCATCTAACTTTTGAATCCATGCATGCTTTTACTCTTCATTTCAGCCTTTGAAGTTGATGTTGACACTTATTAACACATCCCATCCTTTTGTATGCAAAGAGAACAGTAAAGAAAGTATGACACTAATAAAATAGTTGTTAGTGCACAAATATGTTGGATACAAGATCATGGTGATTGAAGATGAAAGTCAAGTCAAAAGCTCAAGTCAACTCTTAAGCTAAAGTCAATTTGTAATAAAGTCAAAATCAAAGTGTTTGTATTTTAGTTTTTGTCTTTGTAATGTAGTTAGTATAAACAGTTTTTTTGTTCGTAGACACATTAGACTAAGAGAGGTTAAGAGACTAGAAGTACTGTACGCGTTTTGTAGAGAGAGAAAGTTCCGTGAGATCATTCTATACGAATTCATATTGATTGAAAGTAAAATTATTCTTGTTCGTTTAATCTGACTGCCATCTTGATTGTCAATTATGATAAGAAATTGTCATTGTGGGACACACAATTGGTATCAGAGCATAAATTCGAAAATTTGAAAGAGAATGAGTTCGTAAAACTGTGTTCTTGAGTTTTTGATCGATTTTTGATTTCAAAAGTGGTTTTGGTTAAATATTTGATTTGAAAGTGTTCGATTTATGTTCTAAAATGACTCTATGTGATTGAATTTCATTATTAAATCGTTTTGGATCACTAAATTTCGATTTTGGAAAGTTTTTGATTCGATAAGTCGTAGATACTATTTGATCACAGAATTCGGTGTTTGAATGTATTTTTATGCTAATCATTGATATGTATTCTTTCTAATGCTAATCTGATTGTTTCTGTGAGTTTACAGCTTCCAATTAGAGGATTTGGTTGGATTTTTGGACTAGTTTTTGATTTTTAGGACCGAAACTCGAAGAACTCGCAAGATCTCGAGATTTCGTATGAAGAACTCGCATAGGGCCTAGAATTCGCATAGTTTGTTGTTTCAAATTGTTTTAAGTGAAAAATTCGCATATTCTCTTGTACGAAAAGTTAGAATTCGCAGATTTCCCTAATACGAAAAGTTTGATCTGAAAATTCTCTAAGGACATAATTCGTCCATGCCTTCATGCGAAAAGTGAAGAACTCGCATATAGAAGGATACGAATTGTGAAGAATTCACATATGTACCTTGTACGAATTCTTGAGCATTTCGCATATTTCATCGAAAATTTTTCTAAGTACAGATTTCGTATCGATGCGAAAAGTTTTTGAGTTTGAAACTTTTTCTAAGTGAAGATTTCGCATATCCCTGTGATACGAAATGCTCATGCGAAAATCTTGGTTTTTCAAAAAATTTCAAAGGCAAGAATTTGCTTAAGAGTAATATACGAATTGTGGGTAGTGTGCGAAATCTGATTTTAATTGTAAGAAATTTTCATGTTATGCGAATTCTGATGCTTCTTTTCATGAGAATTGCTTTCTAATTTCTATAGTGTAAGAATTCTATACTTAGAAATTTTTGGGAAATTTGTTTTCTGAAAATTTTTAAGTCCTGCTTTTGTTGATTCTTTTTGTCGAATTAACGATCATTTCAAGTTCTTATTGTACAGTGTTTTTTCAGGATGACTTCCAAGGATGCACTTGCTATTGGCACATATGTCAAACCACCGGTTCTTTTCAAAGGAGAATATGAGTAGTGGAAAGACATGTTTTTGGGTTTTGTAGACAGACATGCCAATGGAGACAACATTCTGATGTCCATTAAGGAAGGACCATTGATACCTCTTACCATGGAAATTCCAGATGATGAATCCTCAGACAGTAAAGATGGTAATGTGGACAGAGAACAGAAAACAAAGACAGTTCCTAAGGATATTTCTCAGTACACTGAAGAGCAGAATAACAGATATAAGGTTGACAAGCAAGCTAGATCTCTACTCCTGCAAAGCATACCAAATGAGATCTACATCAAAATAGACAGCTACAAGGCAACAACTAAGAAAATGTGGGATCAATTACAGAAAATGATGATGGGATCCAAAGTTGGCAATCAGATGAAAGTGGCCAACTGCATCAACAACTATGAGGAATTTAAAGCCAAAGAGAATGAAAGCCTGGAAGAGACTTATGAGAGATTTGTTTTGTTGTTAAATGAATTGGCGAAGAACAAAGTGAAAAAGAAGCGGATTGAAAACAAAGTCAAATTCTTAAACATTCTTCAACCAGAATGGAAGAAACATACACGGATGATGAAGCAGATGAAGGATGTTAGTGACATTCCTCTACAAGAAGTGTATGAAACACTGAGACAGAATGAAGAGGAAGTTGAAGAGAAAAGAGGAGAGAATAAAAAGTCTAACAAAGCTACTGATCCTATTGCCTTGGTAGCTACGAAGAAAGAAAAAGAGAAGAAGGATAAGAAAAAGAAAAAGAAAAAGAAAGTTGTTATTTCAAGTTCTGTTGATTCTGATGATGGTGATTCTGACTCTGATGATGGGGAAAACTTAAAGCAAGCTATGTTACTTCTGATCCGAGCATTTCAGAAAAAGTTCTACAAGAAACCGGGATCTAATAGTCAGAGATACTCATCAGGGTCGAGAAATTATGATCACAAGGAAAAGATTGAAGGGAGAAGATTTGATGAGAAGAGATCTGAAGGGAAGAAGCCAGAGGAGAAAAGAAAGTATTCAAATGAGTATGGTGAGAAGAAGTCTGAAGAGCCAGTCAAATGCTACAATTGCGGGAAAGTAGGTCATTATGCTAAGGATTGTCGGAAACCAAAGGTCCGCAATTCAGAGTACTACAAGAATAAAATGCTCTTGGCCAAGCAGCAAGAGGCTGGAAAGGCATTGATGGCTGAAGACGAATATTGGCTGGATCATTCTGAGGATGAAGAAAAGGATGAGATCGCTCACGTGTGCCTTATGGGAAAGGAAGTAAAATAAGATGAATCTGATGAAGAGACTTCCGATGAGGTACAAAATTTTTCTGAATCTGATTTCGTAAAGAAAATGGAAGCCATGATGGTTGAGCTTCAAGACTTACAAGCTAACCTTAAAAAGGAGAAAAGTAGAGTTACTAAGAAGCGTCAAACAATTTTTGATCTTAACAAGTAAATTATTGGGAACAAAAACTTGCTTGATTCTTTAAACAAATCTACTGCTGTTTTTGAAAAACAAAAAGCTTGTCTTGAAACTCAAATTTCTAAAACTGTTTCAAAATTGAATTCATCTGAATATGAGAAACAAGAGTTTGTTCTAAAAGCTCATAAATTGCAGGTTGATAATAAAAATTTGCTGAAAAAGATTAATGGTTTGGAAGCAAAACTTTACACTCGAGGTCAAACGGATCAAACCATCTTTTTAAACACACCAAAGAAAGAAGCTGATCTTAAGGATAAGTGGAGTCTCGGTTACAATAACCCACATTATCTTAAGAAAGCAATTAGAAAACAACCAACTTTATATAATTTTGATTTTCTACAAGTGGCTAACAAACATCCTCATTTAAAACCCAAATTTGTTACTAAATCTTCTGATGAGGTTGAGGCCAAAGAAGATGAGAATAGAAAGAACACAACTAAAATGCAACTACCATTCTTGTTAGAGCACAGTCTCATTGGATTCAAGATCATCCAATCTGAAGATCGCAATCTGAAGCTAATGCAGAAAAGTCGACTCTTAAATATAAGTCTGAAGTCGTTTGTAATAAATGTCAAAGTTAGTTTATTGTGTTTAAGTAATTAGTTTAGTTAGTTATTAGTTTGTTATTATGTTTTAATTAGTTAGTTATATAATATCTAAATATCTAGATATTATTTAGTTTTAGTTTAATATTGTATATCTTGCAAGTTGTCTTGCAAGTTGGTATGTTAGTGTGTAAGAAAAGCAAGTATCAGATCAGTTTAGATCACACACAACACACACACACAAAAGGTGTAAAACACAGAGAGCTTCTCAAAGATCAAAGATCAACCTTGTAATCGTTGTTTTATCAATCAAACAGGTTGGTAATCGTTTATTTGATTTATCTGGTAAATATCCTTGTTCATACAGGGACACACAATTGGTATCAGAGCTTTGCCAGATCAAAATCAATTTTTCAAACTCGACACTGTGTTCTTCACTTTCAAAATCATTTTCGAGTTTTAGTGTGTTTTTGGGATTGATATCGATCAGGTTGTGATCGAATAGGGAGCTAGATCGAGTTGTGAGTGTTTAATTTCTTTATTACACTTAAATCGAGTTTCAATTTGTGATTTTTGTGTCCGGGTTAACGTTCAAAACGTCACTGTTCCATCGATCATATTTTCAAAAAGTGATTTTTATCGAGATCGAGTGGTTGCAATCTGTTCTAAAACTGTTAGTGGTCATTTTGTTAGAGTTTAGAACTGCTAATCGAAGTCCAAACAAGTTTTTAGATCGATTTTTTGAAGTACAGGGACAAACTCGCGCAAAGTTCAAAATTCGCGCCAGTTCATAGCCACATTTGCGCCATCAACTCGTCGCGCAAACCTCAGATTGCGCTACCAACGTCTCGCGCAAACCAGAATTTTGCGCCAACCTCAAGTCGCGAGAATTCGAGTTTTGCGCCAGCCACTTATCGCGAGAACTTAAGTTTTGCGCCAACCTCGTGTAGCGCAAGTTGAGTTTTTGCGTCAGACACTACTCGCGCAAAGTTCTGTTTCGCGCCATCAACTTCTCGCGCAAACCGTGTTTCGCGCCAGACACTGCTCGCGCAAACCACCCTTTTGCGCCACCCTCAGCTCGCGCAAACCATCCTTTTGCGCCACTGCCTTTAGCGCATTTCTGGGTTTTGCGCCAATCACTGTTCTATACTTAGAATATTTTTCTGAGAATTTTTCAAAACTGTAATAGGTTCTTTAATTGTCATAAATTTCCAAAGAAAACGTTTCTTTACTATTCATCTGAACAAACCCAAAGAAAACGTTTCTTTATTTGCTAAATTAAAAAGTTTGGAAGAGAAGTTATACAAAATGGGTCAAAGTGAACAAACTATTCATCTTACAAACCCAAAGAGGAAATAGAGAAATGGGGACTCGGCTACGAGAATCCTCACTACCTTAAAAAGGGTATATCTGAAGTGCCAGCACTTTATGATCTTACATTTTTAAAACTAGCTCGAAGAATCCCTGATCTTAATGTTTTCTGGACTGGATTGTCAAAAGAGGATGAAGCCAAGGAAACGGAAAAACGAAAGAACACAAACTAAAGTTCAACTTCCATTTCGTTATGCGAAGTTGAATAATAGTTATAATGATGATCCAATATATCAAAAGAAAACTCTTTCAAATGACTTCTTTCAGAGTTATTCTGTCAAAGAAATGGAGGTGAAGCCTATTAAAGGTAAACTATATGTCCCTCCCCTCGTTTTGGAAAGTAAAATTTCTGAACTTGAGAATTCTTTAACAGATGAAAGACTTTTGATGAATATTGAACAAAAAAAAATTTCAACTGTGTTCAAAAATACTGTTATTTCTAAGGCTTTAAAATCTAAAGATAGTTTTGGTCTAACAAGTGGAGGGTTTGATTTCCTAAACTCTAACGGTGGTTTGGATGATTGTTTGGATCAATTTGACTTTAATGCGAAACTTCCTAACCATTCATCTTTTATTGTGAAATCATTGGGATTATCCAGTAAGTTTGTAAAAAGTGCAAAATCAACGAAAGTTGATAAACCAGTCTCTGTGAATACTAAGTATGCTAAAGGTAAGAATAAATCTCAGCATTCACAGAAACCGATCACTACTGGTAACCCAAAGAAGAAGCATTCAGTTGTTGCTCACAAGTCTAACTCACAAGTTTCAACTGTTTCAAATCTGAGCAAGAAAAGGCCAGAAGTTAAATCTCAATGGAAACCAAAACAGGAGACTGACAAGACTGAAAAATCTTTTTGTACTGTTGATTGTAATAAGACTTCGCCTAGTAAAGATGTTTTAATTGCTGATGTTGCTATTTTGAAACCAAAACTTGTCGTTTATCGCAAGAAATACTCAATGAAGCAATTATTCCAGTTATCTTTATCTGCTAGAAAGTCTTCATATTATGATAAACATGTTTATGCTTCTTGTCAAGATTCTGATGTTTGGTATGGAACTTATCATGTGCATTCTAATCATTCTAATGCTTCCAATGAATTTCAAATGAAAAGAGGACCCAATTTCAAATGGGTACCAAAATCTTGTGCTAACACAGTTGGACCCAATTTCAAATGGGTACCAAAAGCTAAATCTGTGTTGCAGGCACCCAAAGTTTAAGAGGGAGCTTATTGGAAATGACTTCTAGAAAAAACAGTCTAGGACTCGTACCTCAAAGAACAATGGCTCTTGAATACAACAGTTCAAGACCCACACTTCAATGCTCAAAAGTCTTTACTTCAATTATTGTTTAATGAATATCTAAATCTCTTGTTTCGTTATTTCTCTTATGTAGATCTGTCATACGTGGTACTTGGATAGCGGATGTTCCAAGCATATGACTGGACAAAAAGAGATGTTGTCCAACTTTACAGAGAAGTATTGTGGAACAGTTAGATTCGACAACGATCATTTTTCACCAATACTAGGTTATGGTGATATGGTACATGACAAAGTCCCGATCAAGAAGGTGAGCTATGTTGAAGGCTTAGGACACAACTTATTCAGTATCGGCCAGTTCTGTGACAAAGGCTTAGAGGTCAGTTTCAAAGCCAAGAGGTGTTCAGTTCGCACTGAAGAAGGCGAAGAACTCTTGGTCGGCACGAGAAAGTCAGACCTCTACAAAATTAATTTTTCAAACGTCCAGACTGACAAGCAGGTTTGTCTACTGACGAAAGCCTCGATGCAACAAATCTGGTTATGGCATCGACGGCTCTCTCACCTCAACTTTCGGTACATCAACAAACTGGTCAGTGGGAAGTTAGTGAAAGGACTTCCAGAGCTCAAGTATGAAAAAGAACATCTTTGTGCAACATGTGAAAAGGGAAAGATGAAGAGATCTCCACATAAACCAAAGTCTGAACCGAGTACTAACGCTCTGTTAGAGTTGTTGCATATGGATCTCTGTGGTCCGATGCAAACGCAAAGTCTAGGCGGAAAGAAGTACATACTAGTTATCGTGGACGATTACTCGCGATACACTTGGGTCAAGTTTCTACGTTCAAAGGATGAGACACCTGATGTTCTCATCACATTCCTGAAGACGACCCAAGTGAATCTGCAGAAACCGGTCAAGCTTCTAAGAACAGACAACGGCACAGAGTTCAAGAACAAGAAGGTTGAAGAATATCTCGAATCTGTCGGGATTTCACATCAATACTCTGCTGCTCGTACGCCTCAACAGAATGGAGTGGTCGAAAGAAGAAATCGTACGCTAGTCGAGGCTACTCGTACTATGCTAAGTCAATATTACTTACCTCTATTTCTATGGGCTGAAGTTGTATCGACTGCGTGCTACACTCAGAATCGATCCATGATACACCGCAGATTCAAGAAGACTCCTTATGCGTTAATCAACAACTGAACACCGACAATCAAATATTTCCATATATTTGGGTGTAAGTATTTTGTGCTAAACGATAAAGAGAGCTTGAACAAGTTCAGTGCCAAGGCGGACGAAGGCATCTTCATTGGTTATTCCTCTACATCAACTGCATACCGTATATATATGAAGAAGTCAAAGACGGTTATTGAAAGCGTCAACGTTTCGTTTGATGAAGAGATGGCTTCTGAACAACACAGTTCAGAACCCGTGATAACCGGAGTACTAGCTTTTGGGCAAATCAGTCCAGAACCTGCGTCTCAACAGAACAAATCAGATGAAGCATCAACGTCAACTAATCATATATCTGATTTAGATTTATTATTTGAATTGTTTTATGATGAATTTCTTGGATCTAATGTAAAGAAATCTTTTGTGGTTGACAGGATGAAAGACTCAACGACTACTCATCCAACCAGTTCAGATATCTCTACTGAATCCAACGCCCCGATTCAGCAAGAAATTCCAGTTCAAATGTTGACTCCAACAGTTGAAGTTGTGACAAATGATGAAGAGACAGAAGTAGCTGAAACAGTAGGATGTTCTGTACAGACTAATCTACAGCCGGACCAAGCTGTACCTGCTGAGCCTTCTGCACCTATTACTTCAACTGCAATCATAATTCCTCATGAACAAACTGAAGAAGGTATAAGTGGATTTATAGATGATAATATTGATATATATTCATATAATCCACTGCCTCATGAACACAAATGGACCAAAGAGCACCCGATAAGCCAGATCATTGGTGATCCAACAAAACCGGTGCAAACTAGGTCAGCGTCAATGAATATGTGCATGCATGACTCCTTTCTGAGCAAGTTCGAGCCAACTCGCGTATCAGAGGCACTTGTTGATCCAGAATGGGTGATTTCAATGCAAGAAG